>CM048755.1:440699922-441960755 GCA_026315105.1 Locusta migratoria | reverse complement strand
GGTCTACGGACATGAAGCTGGCAGCACGATGGGAATTGAGCTGGAGGGAAAGGAGTTGGGTAAGGCGAAAGAGCTGGTCGTTGGTAGAGAAGGAAAGTCGAAAGCCACAATGTGTGTCAGGGAGGAGGAGGTGAAGACAGAGGTGGTGATGAATGCGACAGGATAGGATGGATTCGAAGACCTTGCTGTGATCGTGGCCGGGGGCTGTGTTGCATTTTGTGCACAATACCAACTTTAGGTTGTGTGCAGTGATTAGGGTAGTGAGGTCTGAGGCGAGGATGTGGTCCAGGTATTGGAAGCCAGAAGCTAGGGATGGGATGGAGACATCTGTTTACTCATGGACATCAGGGAACAAGGAATAATCAAAGTTAGGAGTGTCAGGGATGGAGAAAACATCAGAGAGAAAAGAGGCAAAATTATTAACCTTACTGTCATTATCAGGAAGGGGCTGGTCAAGGTGAAGGAGGGGTTAGGTGGGTGTGAGTGTCGAGCCAGTAAGGCAGTGGAAGGCGTCCCAATACCGAGACGAGTTGATGGGGAGGTGGGCATTAAGCCGTTGCCAGTCCTGGCGTTTTTTGGCAGTCAGGAAGCTGTGCACATGTCGCTGGAGTTGCCAGTCATAGAGGAGTGTATCACGGTCACATGTGCAGAGGAAGGAGTGGTACAGGCGGCGGGATTTCCACAGGAGAAGGACAGCCTGTGAAGGGAATTGGCGTCATCAGACAAGGTCTGCTGAAGGAAGGAGGCAGCTTGGTCAATATCGGTCGGGACAGTGGAGTGAGAGAAGGTGACTTTCTACCTGATGGGTGATGGAGAGGCGAAATGCATTCCAGTCAGCCTAAGAGTGGTCATGGACGAGTTTAGGAGCTGGGGTGGGTGGAGATTCTGCGGGCGACGGACGTTTGGGGTGAAGGTGAGCTTCATCACAGGTGTTACAGGATTGGAGGGGGGGGGGTGGCGAGGTTGGGGCAATAAGTGTGGAAATTGGACCTTTGCAGTGGGGACAGACAGGAGGGAGATGGCAGTTTTCAGTGAGGTGGTCGTATGTTAGGCAGTGGGGGCAACAGTGACATTGGGAAGCGGCTCAGGAGGGTTCGACCTGATGGATGCGGTTGCAAATGAGGGCCCCATCGCGAAGAAGGTGGTTAATGGGCGGCGAGTCTCCAGTGAAGACACACATCAGGTACGTGGGGCTCGTCTCATTGTTAATGCGACAGGCAGACCGGATGGATAGGTGAAGATCCCATCGGAGCTCCCCCATCAGCTCTGCCTCCACGATCCCCGGACTGATGTTGGTGATCGTGGCAGTGTCGGTGGGAGGTGGCTGGGGGAAGGGGGTTGTCGTTTAGAGGCAGTAGGGGAAAGGGGTGCAAGGGTAGCGTGGGAACCAATCTCGAAACAGGGTATTTGTGGTGGATCAGGTTGTAGAGGTCTGGGTTGGGGGATTTCAGGAGGATGGATTCCTTGTGGCAGATGATTTGGGAGATGGGGAAAGAGGGGATATACTGACGGAAGAGGAGAGTGAGGGCATGAGAGTCTAGAAATTGGGAGTGTTATTTAGGACGAAAGTGAATAGCAGGGTGTTGGGAGGCGAGGACAGGGGACTGGTTGCAGGGAGGGGAGCAGCTTCCATTGGGACTGGAGGACCAGTGGCGAGAGGATTGGGGGTCCTTTTTGGTGACTGAGGAGGTGGCGTCTGTGGACACTGGGTTTTTTTGAGGAGGGAGGGTTTGGGAGAGGCTGGGAGACAGGAGTGGAACAGAGGAGAGAGGAAGCTCGCTGTGTTCAGCCTTGCGGCTGTGGCGTCTTCGTGGGGTAAGGGGAAAGGGGAGTCAACGGCGGCCTCCCGGGTGCGAGCTGTGGCACGGTCACCAGGGGAGTCGGGGAGACGGTGGAAGAGGCAAGTGTGTGGGGGATGAGGACAGCAGCCTGTGTGGGGGCGGAGGAGAGGGCGACTGTGGAGTGAGTGGTGAAGGTGGGGAGGGAAGGGATCGCGGCAGGAAGAATGGGGGAGGACGTACTCCATGAGATGGTGGTGGGTGCATTGGAGGGGATGGTGAAAATGATGGAAGAGGACACAGTAGTGGGTGGCAGAGACGACATAATAACGTTAAAAAGTGACCCAAGTCGTTCAGAACTGCAGCAGCAGCGGCGGCAGCGGGCGTGCCTTCCGGCGGCCCGGGCAGAACGCGCTAAGGGGGGGGGGGGGGGCTGTGGGCCGGCGTGGGCCGGGGTATGCGCGACGGCAGCGGCCGCGGCGGAGGCAGCAGCGACGACTCCAGGGGGCGTCGGACGTCGACGGGGCGTCGACACGACGTACTGAGGCCGAGCGGGGCACTCTCGGCAGTCAACGGCAGCGGAACTACGCGGTAGCAGAAATCCATTTCAAGACGGCTACAGACGGCGGAGGGCCACACTAACCTACACAGAACGAGCTGCTGAACACTAAGCAGAACAAGGTAGCACAAACCACGAGACAGTAGCGGTAAAGATGCCGGGTCAGGTACGGTTCCCGCTTGTATAGGCACGATAACATAATCAGCAGTCAGAGCGGGCCGGTGTGGCGCGAGCAAAGTCCATGAGGGCAACTGGCAGCCGCGGCGGCACCACTGACGTCACGTGCCGGCAGGGGCCGGTGCCACGTATGAAGCCGCCGCTCGCGCCTCCCAGCGAGCGTCGCGCATCCCTCTTTCAATGTCTAGAGCCCGTCCCCACGTCCTGCTCAGGGTGTATCCCTGGTCTCTATTAAAATTGTTGTTGTTCAATCGAATCTCGGCCGCCTCCTTTATAACGGAGTCCCAAAATGTGAACGCATGAGCCAAGACTTTAGTCTTTTCGAACTGTATTTTTCCTTTTTCTAGGCAGTGCTCAGTTATGGCCGACTTGTCAAGCTCCCTTTGTTTAATATGACGTTGGTGCTCGGTACAACGCTATACCACAGTGCGAATTGGTTGCCCTATATACATGCTGCCGCATTCACAGGGGACACCGTACACACCCTGGTCTGCGGGCGAACATATCTCGTATCTTGGGGGCGGGCCGGAACACCGGTGTGTCTGCAGCACACATCCTAACTTGCTGCTGGTCGCACCGCAGTATGGCAGAAATGCAGATAATATCACTTCTGATGATTCACTAGGCGTCTTTCGTCGGTGATCCTTGAAAGCGTTAGCAATATCTTCTTTGCGGTACCCATTGTCCCTGAAGACACGTCTCAAGTATTGCAAGTCCGACTGTCAGTGAACTCCTCACGACGATGGCGGAGATGGCCATCGAAAGCCGAGTATTTTATTCGAAATGACGCGCTTGAAAACCGAAAACGTTTTATCAATAAATGCCACTGCGAAAGATTCCGCGGACACATATCAAAATGTTCAAATGTTTGTAAATCTATCGGACCAAACTGCGTGGTCATCAATCCGTAGCTTACAAACTACTTAAACTAAGGCAAACTAATCTAAGGACAAACACACACACCCATGCCCCAGGGAGGACTCGAACCTCCGTCGGCGAGCAACCGCGCACTCCGCAGCGAGGCGCCTTAGAACGCTTGGCTACTCCACCGCGGCGGACACACATCGACTAACAGCTTCATCATGACAACAGTAGCCGACCCTTCATAGCTTTCTATTTCTTCCGAACCGCTATATTGCCTTCTATTTCGGTATACTTTATATTTTAACGTATTACTAGTAGTTCCCATTACCATACATTCCGTTTTGGTACCCTTCGTTTTTTATCATAATAGTAGTAGTTCTTACTATCATAAGTTTAACATTTTATGTTATCTGTATTGTCCTTTTTAAGACACATTGTATAACTTTTATTAGCACTTTACTACCCAATGAAAACTATATAACCTTTTTACACCATTACTTTATAGTTACCGTTATTTTGTGTCACCTGATAATAATTCAGTTACTTCGTGTAACTCTCTTTGGTACTTTGCATAATAAGTTGATTATACGTTCCTACAAGTATATGTCAGCGTCTTTATCCCTTGTATCGACTTACTAGCGTAACTATGACAACAGTTGGCGTCCTTCTATGCCCTTCTCTGACTACCGACCCGCCATTTTACCTTCTGTATTGACATGACGACGGCTTCCCTCATTGCTGCCATCATTCACCCTCATGTTCCCATGACAACGGCGCCATGTTAAACCACACGCTAGATGGCACTGTACTGTACAAAAACTAAACTTACACATTAACTCCATATTATAATAAAATAATGCGGGGTCATCATATCTTTTAGCCATATTAGCGCATATAATCATTGTAATATTTTTTTCTTCATTCAAACGGTTTCCAATAGTTGAATCTGATCTGTAGATTAGGTTTATTATACTGCATTTGTGTAATTACATAGTAATTTATATGATACTGACACCTCACAGTTTGTAATGCCTTTTCCCATCGTCTGCTGCTGACATGGCGCGAAATTCACACACTATTTAATTAGTGGCTCTATAACCACTAGTCAGCAGCTACCGACGTGCACACAGAGTGAAGCCACGGCAGCCCTGCAGACGTCAGCACTGTCCACGTAGGCAAATGCTACATTATTCTTCACATTTCTTATGGTGTCAAAATTGGGAAGACCTTTATGTAATTTAATTTCATCTACCCTTGCAGGCTATATAATTGTTTCTGAGAATGATCTGTAATAGGTCGAAACCTGTAAAATAAAATATATCTTCTGCGGTCTTGACTCTTTTTACACCGTAAATTTACAGTCTAGGTAGAGAAGTAGCAATATCCACTGTAATAAGGAGCTAGCAAAGTGAATCTGAAATATTTTCAAGGGGACTACATGGGGCAACGGCTAATCTGACTCTTTTCATGAACACTCATAACAGTACCAGACTATCGACTGAAATTCCCAGTCAATGGCTGGCCAATAGGCATGCCAATGAACCAGTTGCTTCACATATAAAATTCCCCAATGGTTGATGTGAGGAAGGTGAAGGACCTCGGGTCACAGAGCCAGCTGAATAACGACCTGGAGGAGGACGAGGAGAAGAACACTGATACAGAGGAAAAGCCAGGACCAGAAGGCGAAGTATAGCTTTAGGCAATCGTGTGCGTCCATGGGCAGTCGCTGAGATGAACCATGACGAATTCATTAGACAACGGAACTGAAAATGCGACCCACCTGTGTTTGTGCCATGACCATCAAAACATCGAGAGGGAACTCCTGAAGGACCAAAAGTGGGTGAGAATTTAGTTGAATTACAATGACTTCCTGAGCTTCAAACTTGGGCTCCAGGTCGGCTCGTACCAAAAACAGAGCATTGGCTTTTGTTTGGAGAGCAGATAGTTTGTAGCTGAAGTCGTACATACACGTGAAGATAAATAATGCCCAATGCGTAAGCCTATGTGCAGCCTTGTTTGGAAGTGCAAACCCAGCACCAAACAATGCAAGTATGGCTTCTGGTCAATGATGAGTTGGAAATTCATGCCGTACGTGTAGGTATAACACTTCTTCACTGCCTAGACAATAGTAGATGCCTTCTGCGAGTAACAGCAATGGGCCTGGAAATCGTTTTGGAAGCAAAGACAACCGTATGTTGGGAGCCACCCAGGTCACGGTGGAAGGGCAGTGCACCTATTCCAGGCTGCTAGTGGTTAGTGGCGAAGAAAACAAGTTTTCCCAATGAAAACTGGACAATTCATGGCGCTGATTGAAGAACCACAATTGCCACACATGTGCACGCCATGTATTAGTTGCTCTAACAAGGAAAGTACATGGGCTCGAACAAACATATCTGTACGAACGTTTGGTTACACCTCAATGTGCTGGTGGGTGTCGTTTGTCTGCAAAGCTCTGCAACCATGCTCTAGATAGCACTGTAGATGTAATTGTAGACGCCATACGTAATGCAGATATCTTAACTATAACTTATGTAATAATCATCGTACATGTTCTCTAGCGAATTGTCATCAAAAGCCGTGATAATAGTTGCAACTTTAACCTTCTTCCCGAAAGACTGTTGGTATTCACTGTCACTGCTTCCATCGCCTCTTCCCGCACTTACCGTAGCACTACCGCTTGCAATGTGTTGTTCGTCATTATCATCCCTATTATCATTATTATGAGTTTGTAACAACAGTATCTAACTTATGCTCATATTTCTGTACCATAACAGATACGAGAAAGCATGTAAATGATTCATCTTCTACACTAATACCATCTTCAAGAAGAAGGGTTCTTCGTAACTTCATCTCAACTAATCGCAATACATTAGCAGGATTGATTAGCAATCGCCGCCCCATCTGACGCTTCACCACACAAATAACATCACAAAACGCAACTTCGGAGGCACACTGCACCGTCCCTACTGGCGAACCGACAGGCCAAAGTGCAATGCGGCATGGAACACGCAGAGGCCTCTAACGGACGACTGCAGAGTTTTGCAGATGCGGGAGTATCACTAGTGCAATAAGGGAGCTTTGCATTATCTCTCATACGATTTTGGTGTATATGTGTTTGTTCGAGCCCAAGTACTTTCCTTGTAAGGAAAGCAGCCAGGAAACTAACAGTCCTGACGGGAAGCCGTAACAGGAAAAAAATGCATGTTAAGAACCAGCACGTCGCAGGAATCAGGGTATACCAACAGCAGTAAAAACGCATCGTTTTCTGTCCGCTAGATTTGAAAAAGAGTCGACAATCAACAGGTCACTCATGGCCTTAAAATCGCTGGAGGCTGTGAGAACTATCTGGTTTTTGGCAAGGAAGATGGTGCAAACCCACTGAATGGAATAGATCAGGATGTGCACATCGAGGGCGACCAGCCTGTCCAGTACTGCCTTCAGCAGTTGAGTTTGTAGGAGAAGATGACGGCGTACGCACAGCCGCAACGTCACTAAGCCTTTGAGTGGGTGGAAGCCGCACGCGGGATCAATGTGACCGCAGGCAAAGCCGATAGCCCGCCAGTGCGCGAGAAGCTGGTGCTAACACTGGCGGCGCGGGGAAGCCGCGCTGCCATCGTGCTTACCAGACGTGCAGGGAGACGGCGCTAGAGGGACCGGCGGGAACATTCAGGGGTCGCTCATATTTGATATTCATTGGGAATTACATGTAATCATTGTTTATAAAATATCTAGGCAATTATAAACGATTTTATTACTTCTCCTAGTATTATTTATAATTTAACATAAGTTTTATTGTTTTACCAATAGTAACATTGTAAACCTAATAAATAACAAAAAATCAGTCTTTTACACTTTATACATGTAATTCCAAATCTTATTACCATCATATATCATGTTCTAATTCCAGCTTGCAAATACAATACTTTTGTAATATTAATAAATGTCAAATGTTTGTTAAGCTTATGGGACTTAACTACGGAGTCATCAGTCCCTAAACTTACAAACTACTTATCAACTACCTTATACTAAGAACGGCACAAATATCCTTGTCCGAGGGGGGATTCGAACCCCCGACCGTATTGGCCATGCAGATCGTGACTGGAGCGCCTCAGTCCCCTCGGCCACCACGGCTGCCGTAATATAAATTTATTGTAAATAGTATCATCTATAAAATTGTAATTGTTGCTGAAAATTCATATTCATTTATGGTAAACCTCTGCATCACAATTAAAATTGTAATTGCACTTTATTATTATTAACTTTACTGCATTGCAAAATGCTATGTAATTGTATGATTTTGTTCCATCCACTTACATTAGCCGTATGAACTCATTTAATAAGTATAATGATACACTACAGAATTGTGGAAAACATCTATTTCAATGTCCTATGTATTTATATCGATGTTGGAGCTCATAACGTTGAAATGTGAAACATGTAACAAAACTTGTAAGTATTAAACCACTGTATACTGTAAATATCTAAAATGTATGAAATTGTAGTAATTTCGTATTAATTTCATAACACCCTGTATTATTATTTACTAATATTTTTGTAAGCTGCAGAAGTAATACTGCCGACTCTCACAACAATGTGGTCCACCTCCACGTGGTGTGGTACGAGTAACGTTGCAATGGGATTCCCAGTGCAGCGGCTAAGAGACTGGTTGTGAGTGCACGACCCGCTATATTGTATAGGCAGCGGGTCTAAAAGCAGGCAGCAGTGGGGGAAAAAAAGTGTCGCTGTCCAACTCAGAATTACTGTTACCTCTCCGTCTGCGTCCCTTTGGCATGAGCCACAAATTTCCTTCTATAGTCGAATTCTTCAAGATGTTTGTTAAGCTTAAGGGACTTAACTGCGGGGTCATCAGTCCCTAAACTTACAAACTGCTTATGAACTATCTTATACTAAATACGACACAGACATGCATGCCCAAGGGGGATTCGAACCCCCGAACGTAGCGGCACAGTCCAATTCCAACGTCAAATTCAGAAGCAATAGCAATTTTAGGATTTGCACAAAAGGAAGTATCCGCATCCTACAAGAGCTGCGCACACACTTCAGGCAAGAATCTGCATATCAGATGAAATTAAAACGACGACTAAGGCCACGAAAGTCATTGCTCTAATGTTTCTGACAGCAACTTCCGTCGCTGAACAGGGCTATGTGTAGCTTCCTACCGCCGGCCGCGGTGGCCGAGGGGACTGAGGCGCTTCAGTCACGGTCTGCACGGTCACTACGGTCGGGGGTTCGAATCCCCCCTCGGGCATGGATATTTGTGCCGTCCTTAGGATTAGCTAGTTCATAAGTAGTTTGTAAGTTTAGGGACTGATGACCCCGTAGTTAAGTCCCATAAGCTATACAAACATTTGAACATTTGATTTGAGTTTCCTACTGTGGGTTTTCCTGCAAGGGTGCCGCAGGTAACTTAGCTGTCCCGACCAACCGGTTCCTGAACAAGGTGTTTGCGAACAGAGCCTCCCCCACTGCCTGTCTCCCCCAGTCGCTCACCATCAGAGCAAGTGATGTCACTGTTTCTCTGACAGTGTCGTCGCCGACAGCTTTCGCTCCCTGCATTTTCTCACGCGATTTCTGCATTGTACACGATGGAAGTGATAACAAGAACGAAAGGAAGGCCGTGTCTTGTCAAAGATGGTGATCGCTACCGTATTTATAAGAAAACAAGAATATACGAACTGGATGTGCGTCAACGCAGTATGTGAAGAGACCGTCTAAAAATCGTAAATGGTGAAATCGTTGCTCAACAACAACATACTTCTCCACCTGACAAAACAGATGTTGAGCTAAAGAAAAGAATACATAATTGCAGAAAAAGAGTTCGTAAAGAAACGACAGTGCCTGTATCCCAAATTTTTAAGCATGAATTTCAAGATCTGGAAGATAAAAGATTGGAGTTCGTTGCAAATATTCCGATTTCGACAGCTCCAAGACTCAGTTGTGTAAGGCGAGAAGAGAAGCTATTGGGACAACCCAGAATCCTGGCTCTAGTTCGGAAATTTGACTTCAAGAAGACGTTTTTAAAATTAATTGAAGGTAGTAGTTTTTTGAAGATAGATGATGGGTCTGTTCCAGGAAAGAGAATTTTGGTATTTGCTTGTGAAGAAGCACAGAAAATCCTTTGCGAAAACTGAACTGTGCTTATGGATGGGACATGTGACAGCTGTTCGAAACAATTGAATCAACTGTACACAATGGGAAGTACAGAAGAGGCAACAAAGATATTTCCTGTTTTATTTGCTTTGCTCCCTGACAAAAGTCAAAATTGAAACGAAATATTTTTTTCTGTATTGAAAAGTAAGATGCCTGAGTGGTCCCCAAAAACTGCAGTGCTAGGTATTGAAATGGCCACAATTAAAGCAATGGACACAGAGTTCCCTGAAACACAGCTTTCCGGTTGTAATTTTCACTTCAACCAGTGTCTGTGGAAGAATATACAAAAACTGGGATTCACTGAAAACTACAGGGATAGGGAGGAAGTCCGATTGTTTTCTCGCATGTGTGCTGCAATAGCGCATCTTCCACATAACACTCTCGATGAAGGGTAGATTTTCATAATGTAACAAATGTCCAGTGGCGAGATCACAGTATTTGCAGACTATATGGTGGATCAGTGGATGGAAAATCCTAATACACCTATGGAAATATTGAATTTTTTAAACAACGACACAGAACGACGAAGCTGTCGATCGTTGGCATGGAAAACTGAACTTCTCAATAAATTAAAAACACCCAAATATATACTTTCTTATTCAAAAGCTGAAAGAGGAGGCAGTAAATGCTATTTTTGAAATTAAAAAATATTCCATTGGCAAAACAGAAAGAAAAGGTACATAGATCTTGACAAAAGATTAAAAGACGTTATACAAACATATGAATACTCTGGAGATTTAAAAAGGTGTTTAAAATCTCTAGCCTTTTTACAAAAAAACTAAATAAGAAATTATGATTTTTATAAAATAAGGAAAAAGGTTATCAATTTGCTACTGTAAATTTTAACAACAATAACAAAAATAAATAAAATTAAAAAAACAACAAACACCATCTAAACATGCATATGTACTATGTGCATAGCCAGTCCTAAGTCTGGATAAAATCTGAAGGAGAGTTTCCATATCAGTGGGAAAGTTCACAGATACGATGTTTATTTGTAGTCGAAAACACGGTCGTCACCACGGAGGGGTTCTAGAGATTAGCAAAGTTTGATGATAAAAAATTTATCGTGATTTTCTGTGTGAAAAATTTTATGTGTGCCTTAAAAATATTGTTATTTGAAAACGGTATGTATTGAGACAGCACGCATTTTAGCAGCATCAATAATTTCCCAAAGTAAACTTAACGATTCTGGAGTTTCGTCAGATGTGTCATACGAAACTAGTTATTTGTATTTGGAAGGTCTCATTCATAAAAGTACCCTTTTTACAGTATGTCTAAAATTCTAATACGGAATCTGTTTTTTACTGAATTCGTAACTCAACTAAACGGAAATTTTACTTGGTAAATGCCGCGCGAGGTAGCCGAGCGATGGCGGGCGCCGTTGCTCAGCGCGCCCGGTCAGAGGGCTGTAATAAAAAAGCTGAGCCAACACCACATGGAATTATAATGAACAAATACGATCAGCTTCCGCAAAGATCAGCGGTCTGGAGCGTCACGTTAGGAATCGCGCGGCCTTCCGCGTCTGAGGTACGAATCCTCCCTCGGGCATGGATGTGTTTGTCTTGTCCTTAGGTTAGTTTAACTCAGTTTAAGTAGTTTGTAAGACCAGGGACTAATGTCCAACGTAGTTTGGTCCCATAGAATTACAAACATTTGAACATTTTGAACTTGGTAAATTTCTTACATAATGTGGTTACTCATCCTGTGAAGCTTCCAACGTAAGTGGCAGACAATGGCAGAGGAGCAAGTAGAGGTGGACGTAAATCGAAAGTTCAAGACGGCTGGAAATTGCATGAAACTTTTAAATGTTTGGACTGTTTCACAATATACGGAGTATCAAGCGGGAATCGAAACTCTTCCTGTCGCCAACTAGAGTTCTTCCACTTGATCTTTCTCTACAAAGGACTTAGTTATTCCCAGGTCTTCCTGTGGATTTTTTAAAGTCACGACATTGAAAATAAGGCTCTTTTGAAGACATCAGACAAATATGTTTCATGATAGGAAGTTACAATATGAGAAGTTCCTAGTGAAGACATCCAAAACGACGTTCATTCGTAGTATAAACATAACTAAAATCAATGATTGAAGCCTAATATAAAAGTTTCTCATATCGTCTTGCGCAGAATTAAACAATGAAGACATTACGATTGACCTGCTGGTTCTTTAATAATTAAAAGCTAAGCTTAGTTGTCCGTAATGAAATTTTATAACATACTGGTATACCTTTGTAGATACTAGCTGTTGCTCAGCTGGTGACGAATTCGTTATCCAGGTCGCTGACGGAGATTCTCCCATCATAATGGCAAATAAACAGCTATTGACAACCGTTTCAATAACCCCAGTGTAATGTAATCTTCATAACAATATGATTGAGTGCCCCTGATATTTCTGTAGCCTTTTACCTAGCGACTGAAAGTCTAGTGTTTGTATTTCCAGAACGTTTCAGCGTGTAGCGCAGCTCAAGGTAAGTTACGAAGAGGAAGCAGTTTGAAGTTCGTGGCCCAATACCTATGGAAAATATAAACATACCTACCTACTTCCCTATTATCAAGTCATGGCGTCTGTAGATGTGTTCAGAATTTTTAGAATGTTTGTAAAACTTTGCGTGAAGCTTAAATAGCGTAGAATAATTACCAGTATTCTGTTAGACTCAAGTATTCTAAGTGAAACGTATTTGATACCTGTACTACCTACACAGGTGTGCTGAAAGTATAGTATAAAATGAAGCACATATGTGCATTGAAGTGGTAGTCAACGATTTAGTTTTTCAGCTTAAGTATTACATTCCAAGAAATTACTTGGTCAAAGGACATACATAATTAATATAATTGACTGTATAAAGATGAAATTCAAACTAAATGAACTTGGGTAGACTCATCTATATTGAGCAACAACTTTTATCAACTGTAGACATCAAGAAGAACACACTAGTTCTCTAGACTTTATACGTCGGATCTAACCGTAGCAAAACATTCTGTAATTTCTTTCATACTAACACGCACGTTTTGCGTAAATCTTTATTTCATTATGGTCAGCACCTTAAATGAGTGCACCCCTTTGACTCTATGGCGACTTAGTTGCGAAACATATAATAGACTCGAAAAACAGATATCATGTAATCATTGCTATCGTATAAGGGGCAAAAAAACTATTAAAGAATAACGACGACATTACGAGAGCAGTCAATGTTACCGCCGTGAAACTACGTTATACCTTGTAACTTGTCACGACAGAACATGAAAATGATAACCAATGTGGGACTTCGTTCCGTCCTGCGTTGGAAACTCTCGGAGAACTCCTGTGTGTGGAGGGAGGGAGGAGGGGGCGGGAGCGGCAAGGGGAGCCCCAATTTGTTATGTCGGCCTGGGCTAGTAGGAAACCCCCCGGTAGGAAACCCCACGACACACCGAGTAGTTCCACTCCAGCACACGCCACCCGAGAACGGCATCTGTAAAACTCTAACAAGATAATGTAAATAGCGGAAAACAGCAATGTAAGGGGTCTTACTGCAGCATATAACATGTGGAGCAAAGATAACACACCTTGAGAGGACTACGGCAGGAAAAAGGATCGCCCACGATCGGCGTTGATCTCTGTTATGTCTGAAAACGGTGGCTGAGACACGGTGGACACGTATGACACTCAGTTTTTCTCCTCCCCTACATGTTCCCGGAACCATTCCCGAGCAGCCTGGGAGCGATGTGGCTACAGGTTATCACCTTGAAACACCACAGAACCTTAAGTGTGTTGGTAGGCCAAAAATGAGATGAGATGGTCCAAAATGTTCAAATGTCTGTAAATCTATCGGACCAAACTGCGTGGTCATCAGTCCGTAGCTTACAAACTACTTAAACCTAGGTAAACTAACCTACGGACAAACACACACACCCATGCCCCAGGGAGGACTCGAACCTCCACGGCGAGCAACCGCGCGCTCCGCAGCGAGGTTCTTTAGACCGCTCGACTACTCCACCGCGGCTGAGATGGTCCCCGAGCAACTAATCATACCGCTAAAAAATTGAAGTCCCCTCCAGAAAAACTTCGGCCCATTTCCATACCAAGCATCCATCTCTGAAGTTTTGGATCCTATTGTTCATTGCAACAGTATAATGCTCGACCACTTGTGGTCCACAATGTTCAAGGCTTCTTCGTCGTTCATCGCATGTCACTGCTGCTTTCACGTCCCTGTTCTCTTTCCTTCTGATATCTCGCCTATCGAAAACGTCTGGTCGATTATTGCAGAAAGACTACCTGGGGTTACACCAACTGCTGCTACACCAAATCAACCCTGCGAACAGCATCGGCCGGCCGCGGTGGCCGAGGGGACTGAGGCGCTCCAGTCACGGTCTGCACGGCCACTACGGTCGGGGGTTCGAATCCCCCCCTCGGGCATGGATATTTGTGCCGTCCTTAGTCTTAGCTAGTTCATAAGAGGTTTGTAAGCTTAGGGACTGATGACCCCGTAGTTAAGTCCCATAAGTGCTACAAACATTTGAACATTTTGAACAGCATCGACTGTTATACACTGTACAATATACCCAGAGCCTCAATGATTTAATGTTGTAGCGTATAGCAGCGGGTATAGCCAGCATCGATTGCAACACTCAACACTGGTTTCAGCATGTTCCTCCCTCTATTTCCGAAAATGTGGTCTTTGTTCTACGTGTTATCTCCAATTTAAATTTAGCTGTTGTATCGCCATACCTAACGCTGTATTTTGGATGACCACCAGTGTATGTTTGTCAGTCCCTGGTGTTTCTCGTTCTTCAAATTTTCTACAACAGCTGTAATTGAAAAAAATAACCAATCGGTAAACATGAGAGTATTGATGAACTACAAAGTCGAAACAATTAGTTTCGGACAAAAATAGAGGGATGCAAAAGCTGTAGTCGAACGGTCCCTAGCAGACTACTCTAGAGCGAGTGGATCATCTCTGGTAGTATGTTGAGACGCTATGGGATATGAGATGATATGCGATATACACATTCAATTCAAAGTGACAAGCTTCTTAACTGCAGTAACTTTCCTGACCGATAGACCACTAAATTTGCATATTACATCCATTGCTGCTTCTAAGAGTGCAAAGTTACTTTCTGTGTCATGAGCGTTAATGCGTCAGTCATTACAAATAGTAAGTTGTGTATTAATGTACCCATCAAAAACATAAAATGTACAAAAAATGTCTTGTGACGAATTCCTTCCGCCGTAAAAAGTTGTGAGATTTCATGGGAAACCAAGTCGGTTGTTTCAGTTAGTGTTCATCGAACAACCTCTTCAACACCTTGTCATAATTTCTTATCTAATTAGTTATCTACCGGGATTTATAGTGACTAATCAATATTATTTCTATGAGTATAATGATTATGCAGTCGCACCATAATAGAATGACATAAGAACAAATTCACATTAACATAATGACAACAATTATTTACGAGTGTTGGAACTTAAATACTGGCAACACTGCTGTGCAGGTACTATGCAATGGAATCTACTATTGTCGCTGATAGCAGACGTTGTTGACCTACCTACGTTACCTCCGAGCAAATGGTCTCACCCAATCTGCTTTACCGGCGTGCGCAGAATCGACGGAAACACAGTCACTTGTGAGCGAGCGGTCTAACGTAACAGTGTCACTATGTTTTCGAAACAGAAACAACGGAGACCGACATTGCACAGTATTACTGTTCGTTTTTCGAGCATCACCTGCAGACTGCTAACGAAGATACGAGCTTATGGAATAGGTTCACATATTTGTGACTGGCTGGAAGACTTCCTAAGTAATAGAACGCAGTACGTTGTTCTCGACGGGGAGTGTTCATCAGGGACGAGTGTATCGTCAGGCGTGCCCCAGGGGAGTGTGATAGGACTGCTATTATTTTCTATCTATATAAATGATCTGATGGACAGAGTAAGTTGTAATTTGCGGCTGTTTGCTGATGATGCTGTGGTGTATGGGAGGGTGTCGTCTTTAACTGACTGTAATAGCATACAGGATGACTTAGACAAAATTTCTAGTTGGTGCGAAGAATGGTAGCTAGATCTCAATGTAGAAAAATGTAAGGTGATGCGCATTAGTAGGAAAAACAATCCTATAATTTTCGAATACAGCATTAGTAGGGAGCTTCTTGATGCTGTCGCGTCGTTCAAATATCTAGGCGTAACATTGCAGAGCGATATGAAATGGAACGAACATGTAAGGGCAGTTGTGTGTAAGGCGGTTTATTGGGAGACTTTTGGGAAGATGTACTTCACCTGTAAAGGAGACCGCGTATAAAACGCTTGTACGACCACGTCTTGAGTATTGCTCAAGTGTTTGGGACCCGCAGCAGATCAGTTAAAAGGAAGACATAGAGGCGGTTCAGAGGCGAGCAGCTAGATTTGTTACCGGTAGGTTCGACCAATGAGCGAGTGTTACGGAAATGCTCCGGCAACTCAATTGGGGATCGCTGGAAGAAAGACGACGTTCTTTTCGTGAATTTCTGTTGAGTAAATTTAGAGGGCCGGAATTTGAAGCTGAGTGTAGTACGATCTTGCTGCCGCCTACTTACATTTCGCGTAAAGATCACAAAGACAAGATAAGAGAAATTAGGGCTCGTACGGAGGCATATAGGCATTCTTTTTTTCCTCGTTCCATTTGGGAGTGGAATAGAAAAGGAAATGCCTAGTAGTGGTACAGTGTACCCTCCGCCACGCACCTTACGGTGAATTGCGGAGTATGTATGTAGATGTAGACCAGCTTTACGAAAGAAGCGGCAACACTTTTTGCGCAACCCACTCATCATTTTGCACGACAATGCCCGGGCGCGTACAGCGCAAGCTGTGGCTGCACCGTTCGGTCGATGGGACTGCGAAGTACTGTACCATCCATCATACTCCTCACATTTAAGTCCATATGACTTTCATTATTATTATAATTTCTTGTGACTCATTGGCCTGGTGCAAGTCTTACAATTTGGCGCCACTTCGGCGACTTGCATGTCCCTAGCCTACCCCAGTTATCAAATCAAATGTTCAAATGTTTGTAGAGCTTATGGGACTTAACTACTGGGTCATCAGTCCCTAAACTTACAAACTACTTATGAACTACTTACGAACTACTTACGAACTAGGACGGCACAAATATCCATGCCCGAGGGGGGATTCGAACCCCCGACCGTACGGACCGTGACTGGAGCGCCTTAGTCCCCTCGGCCACCGCGGCCGGCAGGAACTGATGACCCCATAGTTAAGTACCATAAACTCTACAAACATTTTTTACAAAATTGGGAGAAACCCAGTTATTCTGCTCCAAGATGCAGCAAAGTGAGGACGTAGTCATCAGTGGCATACTCGAAGTAACTATTGTTTATAAACATTAAATGACAATTGTTTAAACAATTATCACTGAAGCAAACATTTCAAAGAGAACTATGTTTGCATACTAATTTCCGAAAAACTAATTTTTTCTGTGAAATTACGTCAACCCACTCTATTTCTTTTTCTTTATTGTTAATTTTCAAGCCCCGTTGGGGCAGGTCGGCAACGTTGTCATACGCCGCTCTTCGACCGAAAGCGTTTACAATAAAATGGTGAAAGTTACCGACAGTGAGTTTAGAAAAATTAAAATCTCTAACGTTGGAAATTTGGAAATAATAAAACCAAATACTGAAAGGCAAATCCTCTCACAAGAATAAACCGCGTGTAAGGCCATACAAAATGTGCAATCAGCTGATACCTTCCTCTTTAGCTAAAAACTACAGGCACCAGGTGGCGGTCGAAGTAATTAAAAATAAATACATCCATTTTCAATATTTTATTAAGAACATTTCACTGTTTACTTAAAGATTTGACTCTCTTGAAAGAATACTGAAATTATAAAATCTTACAATTTGGAGTGAATTAAGGTGTAAACTGATACTTGCACAGCTCTAATCTTTTTATTCGGCTCCAGTCAGATTCGAACACGGGTTCTTCACATTCGAAATCCACCACCTTATCCACGCAGGCTGTGGAAGAGACGCGAAGCACGTGTGGTTGTAGTAATTTTCGGCGCAAATTGAGAAGTGTACAGGCCTCGCGGCGCCGCGCGCGTTTTTTTGTGACTAACGCATTGTAATGGGAGCGCGCAAATTGGGACGCAGCACGAAAGAGACCACCTGCGCATGCGCCGTGCTGCGTCGCGTTCCGGCTGAGGCACACATTTCTGCACTGCTCGCCCCGTGGCAGAGGCGATGCGGGAAGCTGTCTGCCATATGCTCCCTTCCACAACCAGCACACGGAGTTTTCTCATTCAGTAGTGTTTAGATTTTCGCCACTTAAGCTCTCGATTTTTTGTTAATTCAATTGTTTGTAAAGCTTAAGGGACTTAACTGCAGGCTCATCAGTCCCTAAACTTACAGACTACTTGTGAACTACATTATACTAAAGACAGCACAAACATCCATGCCCGAGGGGGATTCGAACCCCCGATGGGGAACGACCTCGCGCATGGTAGCATAGCGCCTCAACGCGCTCGGCCGCTGCGCAGCGGATTTTTTTTTTTTTTTTTTTTTTTTTTTTTTTTTTTTTTTTCCTTCTTCTTCTTCTTCTTCTTCTTTTGTTCGAATGTTTGTAAATCTATCGGACCAAACTGCGTGGTCATCAGTCCGTAGCTTACAAACTACTTAAACCTAGGTAAACTAACCTACGGACAAACACACACACCCATACCCAGGGAGGACTCGAACCTCCACGGCGAGCAACCGCGCGCTCCACAGCGAGACGCTTTAGACCGCTCGGCTACTCCACCGCGGCTCTTTTTTTGTTTTTCATTTTTTATTTTGGTACTTTTTCCAGTTATTTATATCGGTATAGTTTTACTGCTTTCTTCGCTGTAGCCGTATTGCTGATAAACTCAAATCTATATTAATTACAATGTTTTTCGAATGATGATAACTCTTCTTCTCAGAGGCATTATTCTCTGTTACAGTATACTCTCCATCGACTAGTGTAGACGACCAATTGATTACTTTTCACAATGATAGAGCAAGAAGGCAATATAGGCAGTGAAGCAGCACCGCGAACTGTATGATACAAAACATGGTGATTATATGAAGATAAAACTCAAGTATCGGATATGGAGGGATATTGCACGATTTGAATTTGAAATTGTCCACACCGAATCTTTCAATCAAAATATATTTGTTTGGAGATTTGAAGTTTTTATTCATTAATGAGAAAATAAACACTTCGTTAGTATCGGAAAATGATCAGGAAGTGTATCAATAACAACTCTTTTATCTACGAATCTCACATTTTCGGTCTTACGAGCCACAAGTGTGTCACCAGCGTCTGGTATTAACGCATCATTCAGCCTTACGCATTCTTGCGCGCTTCCGAATTTGCGGTGATCCGGCGCGGCGTATGTAGTTTTTACGTGCTCGAATAAAAATTTTGAAAACAGATGATACGATGTGTTAAATTACAATAAATCTCGACATATACTGCATCCTATTATACTGCTGCTATTCGACGATGTAAACACTTGGCTGCAGCTACACACACAGCTAGAGTTGGAAACACACTCCTGAACTTGGCCATGCTCTGTTCTTGGACTCTCAGATTATTCGGGCCGGACAATCTTTCCGGTTGTCATTGCACAACGTATTTATTCATTTCCACTAAGAAGGAAACGTAGCCAATATCATTATTCATAGAATTATCTTCTAGAAATGATGTTTCAAGAATGTATGCAATTAAATACTCAATAAAGAAGGGGAAATTTTATGAAACGGATGTCTGTTGATAAGTGGATGAAATTTTTTGGTCCTTATGAAAACCGTGAAAACTCTTCGCCGCGCTGGAACGGCCGTGTGGTCTAAGGCACCATGCCATGGATTGCGTGGCTGCTCCCGCCGATGGTTCGAGTTCTACGTCGGGCATGTGTGTGTGTGTATTCTCTTTAGCGTAAGTTTAAGTAGTGTGTAAGGCCTTACACAGATTTCAGAACTTCAAAAACTGTTCAGAGTTGTCAGTTTCGTGTTTCGAATACCTGTTTCAAATACTCCCCCAGAAAGAATTATCAACCTCAAGGGGAACACGTGGCAAGCCCAAAGAAATCCTTTGTCAATGGCGACAGAATGAACTTGCTGGAGTATAAATTTTTTCTCGACGGGGGAGAAGGAAGGACCCTACTAAAGAGGTAGGAAACTCGGAAGAAATATGAATAAGGTAAAATTCTGTCCTAGTTATATTCTGAAATTTAGGCCTATGTATGTTTTGTTTATGTTTCGGAAAAAATATCTCGATTTTGTTCAGAAGACGTTTGGGGAACCCTGGTCTAGGTCCCCAAATTCTTTTGTTGTGAACCCTTTGGAAAATATCCGAGAAGTTATCGAGCACTAAATCTGCGCCCACAAATGATAATCCCGTAATTCACGGGCATTGCGTGAGCTGGGCATGGATGACTTACGGTGCACACATCAGGCAACCTACAGACACTTGTAGAATCTAAATGTTCAAATGTTTGTTAAGCTTAAGGGACTTAACTACGGGGTCATCAGTCCTTAAACTTACAAACTACTTATGAACTACCTTACACTAAAGACGACACAAACATCCACGCCCGAGGGGGGATTCGAACCCCCGACGGGGAACGGCTTCGCGCATCGCAGCCTCAATGCGCTTGGCCATCCCGCCGCGGCTTGTAGAATCTCAGCCGCTCAAAACAGCTTCCGTATTGCTCTTTGAGTTAGACCATCACTTCACGTATCGACTCATCATTGTAAATGAAATATGTTACTTTTATTCTGCGCTTTGCTTTTGTTAAACGTATGTGTGTTTCTGTGTAACTTGTCTAAAGCGTTAAAATTTTTCTGAGTTGGCTAACTTGGTGTGTTTGTATTAAGCTTTTTTTTTTTTTTTTTTTTTTTTTTTTTTTTTTTTTTTTTTTTTTTTTTTTTTTTTTTTTTTTTTTTTTTACTATTGTTGTTGGCTTATATTCTGCATTGACAGCTACCAGTGCCTGCTGGTGCCTAAGACGAGTAAGTTTTCCCTACTTCTACTGCAACTTATTTTTCCAAATAATTTCATGTTCTACATTACTTAAAAAATATTTATATTACTCTAAAATTATCTCCAAATGAGCCTGACGACGTTCATGCAACTGAATGTCCTGTTTATTTACAGGGGGATTCCATCGCCTTTCTGTTTCAATGGTGAATCTTTTCAATAAAGGTAAAGCAGTCAACAATCCGAAGATTGGTTTGAACACCACAGTGCTTTACTAGGCATGGTGCTGCTTGCAGGTGGTATGCCCTTGCCTTACTCCGACCTTCGAACTGACTTACCCAGCCAGTTATAGAGGAACCAAAAGTTTAATCTGGGTTCCAAACCACAGAGTTACTCGATATTTTTCATATCAGCAAAATTGCCAGAGGTGAAAGAAGTGGAAAGTAACAGATAAAAGTCCTAGGACCTGGCGGGGATAGAACGTGCGACCTTCGGATTTATAGTCTGGCACTCTACCACTGTGCCACCTTGTTTCCCTTTTGTTTCGTATTTTATTCCTTCTTTTTCGGGTCTCCTTCCTTCCCTTCAACCCATCCTTCCGCTCACCAAATTCGCCTTCATCGGCATCGGCTTCATCAACCTTTGGTAAAGTAATTTTCTCTTCTTCTGCAGGTAAAATTAATGGATCTCTTCCACAAGGAAAATCAAAATCTTCTTCCATAAATAACAAAATAAAACTCACGCATCTCCGTCGAAAACAAATAATAACATAAAGAACGAGAAGTAATAAAATCACACAGCTGTTTGCACACGCTGTAATTTCGGCACAGATACATCCATCGGAGTTCATCTTCTCGAACTTGTTTTGTTGATTTCCGTGTCGTAACTAATATCATTCGTTTCTTTCCCGAATCTCAGCCGAACTAAGAATCGTTTCAGAGTAGCAACTGCTCTTAACTCCGACAGCGCTACGCGCCGGAAATTTTCGCGTCACATTGCGTTAACTCCTCTTCATCTTCTGTCTTTGAATCTGTTTTCCCCCCCTCAGTTCCTTATTCGTGATCGTTTATTTTCCTCATCACATCTTTGTCAATTCCAGCGCTGTTATGTAATTCGCAAAAAGTGTTCTGTTTCGTGGTTTTTGTAAGAGTTTCTTAGCTTGGCTTACACTATATATCCTAAAATCATTGTAAGTATCTTCCGTATGTTTGGAGATCATATAATGTTTCAAAATGTTCAAATATTTGTTAAGCAAATGTTCAAATGTTTGTATAGTTTATGGGACTTAACTACGGGGTCATCAGTCCCTAAACTTACAAACTACTTATGAACTACTTACGAACTAGGACGGCACAAATATCCATGCCCGAGGGGGGATTCGAACCCCCGACCGTAGTGGTCGTGCAGACCGTGACTGGAGCGCCTCAGTCTCCTCGGCCACCGCGGCCGGCATTTGTTAAGCTTATAGGACTTAACTGCGGGGTCATCAGCCCCGAAACTTACAAACTACTTATGAACTAACTCATACTAAAGCCATCAAACCGAGCGGTCTAAAGCACCTCGCCGCGGAGCGCGCGGTTGCTCGCCGTGGAGGTTCGAGACCTCCCTGGGGCATGGGTGTGTGTGTTTGTCCGTAGGTTAGTTTACCTAGGTTTAAGTAGTTTGTAAGCTACGGACTGATGACCACACTGTTTGGTCCGATAGATTTACAGACATTTGAACATTTGAAGGCAGCAAAAACCCCCATGCCCGAGGGGGGATTCGAACCCCTGACGTGGAACGACCTCGCGCATAGTAGCATAGCACCTCAACGTGCGCTTTTTTTTTGGGGGGGGGGGGGGGGTTAGTCCTGTTCGTTGCACACGCTGATCGTGTTTGTTCGGTCTGTTCTTGGCTCATCTTTTCTTTATTACAGAGGGCGTTCAGCCCTCCTACCGGGGGCGCTGAGCCGGCCCGCTCCGACTCGGCTATAATGTATCGTGTGGCCAACTAGCCACGTCTACATATTTCGTTTTGTGCTTGGAAAATAGTCGTAGTCAGGCTGTAACATGGTCGCGAGAGTTAATTCTTTGGTGGTTGTTCTACCTATCAAAGCAAGTTTCTCGCCGGACCACACCTTCTTATTTTCACCACATATGCACCGGTGCTCTAAGGAGTCGATGAGGTCACAATCCTTGCATTTATCAGTGTCTGATAATTTTATTTTATGTCGTTTCTCCTTCGTGGCGATTGTTTCATTGACGACTTTGTATCGCGTGGATCTGATGTCTGTATCAACGTTCTTATTGGTGGTGTTTTTCCAGACTTGCGACCATCGTATCCGTGCATAGGGTAAGGTGGTACAATTTCGATCATTTCAGAGAAATGTTGTTGTTACTGGAAATATGTTGAGAAAAGAAAGAATTTTAACTATGGTACTTGTTCTTGGATGTTTAACGAATATGTAACACAGATATTAGACCATTAGAAATGTTAGTGTAAACACAAAAAAAAGGTTACAGAACTGTGAAAAATCGATCGAAAATGTACCACACTAGGTACAATTATGATCACTTCCTCGTAAAAATTTTATCACTGGCTTCTTCCACACAAAAAGCACTTGTTCCCTCGTGCACCAACGCATACTTCGTAGTACAAAACATTGCATAACATAAAATTTGCAACCGCATGGAAACTAAAAAATTTATGAGAGCGCGTTCGACGAAGTTGCTGCACGTGCCTCTTAACAGAAAGAAAATATATCTCCATAGCGGAAAGTGGTGTATTCTTGGAAAAGACAGGAGGGGCTGCAGAAACCTGCTACTCTACAACGCCACAGAAAGGCAAGTGCTACCAACAATACGAGACTGACAAATTATGTTGATCGGAATTGTACCTATATCGAATTTGTACCACCTTACCCTACTTGGTTTCCATTCTATTTCTCCTCCCATTGTCATTCATGATCGCATACAGCGCTGCCGTTGTTTTATTTCGTAGTGAGTTAGTTTGTCTCCTAAGGTAGCTGCAGTCAAGGAAAAATCTGCGGATATGGCCTGCATTGTGATGGTATGTCACTCAGATTGACAGGAGCCTCTAAGTTGATTGGTCTGTGGGCATTGATGACCGCCGTCACAGCGCTGTGTGGTTGTTCCTCGTAAATTTTTCGAGTTCTTCTTACGAAGAGTTTTCTGCATTTAGTGCCGACATCAATTACACCAAGGCCTCCTTTAATGGGTGGGAGTGTCGGTACGTTTATCCCAACACTAAATATATCACCTCGCCATAGGTACCAGCCTATCGCCGTCATAACTCTATTGGCTATTGCGTCATTCACCGGCAGGATTTGGCCCACATACCAAATTTTTGGTAAGATTTTCGTATTAACAAAATTGACCCTCTCTATCAACGCTCTCACCGTCGTTAAAATGTTCTTCCACGCCGCTGCCATTACACATTCGTATGCCTAGAATTTCGAGTATGTCAGTCCGCTCGTATTCGTCTTCCCCATTGTGTGGAAACCCTTTCACCAATGGTAATGGTTTTGTCTTACGTACATTCAGTTTCCCGACACATGTCCAAAATCTTTTACTACCGTCTCCACAGCACGTAGTTCTTGTGTGCTATTAACAACTACTCCCACATCATCGGCATGTGCCATGCATTTGATGATGCTGCCGTACATGTTTATTCCTTGTAGAGCGTGAATGAGTCTCCTGATCAATGTGTCTATAGAAATGACGAACAGAGTCATAGCCAATGGACACCCTTGTCGAACAGATTTGTCTATGGGCACCGTTTTCGTGAGATGACCGTTAATGTTGATCTTTGAAGCGACATTTCTAAGTCAATTTTTAATCATTTGTACGAATTCCCCCTCCCCCCCCCCAAACCGTACATGGTTTAATACTTCCAGAAGGTACTGGTGCCTGATACTGTCGAAGGTTTTGTTGAGGTCTAAGGATGATATGTCCGTTTCGCGACATGTGATCGCACAGTAGTTTATTAGCTCCCTGTATTCGGACAAGTTGTGAAGGATCGTGCGTCCAGGAACTGCCGCCGTCTGACTGGTGTGTATTATTTTATGGAGCATGATTCTTGATGCCATATGCTACTATCTTATAATCGCTGTTGAGTAAAGATATCGGGCCAATTTTGTTCATGTCGTTATAAGGGTGCTGTTTGGGGATAAGGACGATGGTCCCTTCTTAAATCCATCAGGGATAGGTTGACCTTCTTTAATTTCGTTAGATATCTTGAGGAAACATGTTTCCAGTAAATCCCAAAACTGTTTAAAAAATTCTACCGGTAGTCCGTCAGCGGCGGGTGATTTGTTTTCCTGTGCCTTCTTCACAGCCGATCTAATTTCTTGTTCGGTTTCATCTTCGAGTAATAACTCCACATCCTGTGCGTCCAGTCTGTCAGGAAGATGATTCAACATTTGTCTGATTAAATTGACATCGGTAGGCGCCGAAGCGTACAGGTTGATGTAGTATTCCTTGACATATTTCTTTATTTCTCCATGATCCTCCACCTAACTACCGTCTTCTCTCTTGAGGCGTTGTATCAATTTCCGCTGCGCGTACTGCTTTCCCTTTGCGAGATGGTACAGAGAGGGTTCTTCCCCGGGCCCACTGTGTTGGTCTTCGAACGCATTACGATTCCTTCCATCTGTTTTCGTTTTAGCACCGTTAATTTTTCTTTCAATCTCTTGATTTGTAGGACGGTTGCCGCTGTTGGGCTGTGGCACTCGTATAGCTCTCTGAGACAACGGAAGTAAAATTCCAACTTACTCTTCTCATCTTGATGTCTCGCGTAAAAATATGAGTGCAGGTGTTCCACGCCTCTTCCACGCGTAATCTCAGAGCATCATCTTTGAGGACTGTTACATTAAATTCCCAAATGCTACGACCGCGGAAAACATTCTGTTTTGGCATACACGGTTGACAAAAAAAATGTTCAAATGTTTGTAAATCTATCGGACCAAACTGCGTGGTCATCAGTCCGTAGCTTACAAACTACTTAAACCTAGGTAAACTAATCTAAGGACAACACACACACCCATGCCCCAGGGAGGACTCGAACCTTCACGGCAAGCAACCGCGCGCTCCGCATCGAGACGCTTTAGACCGCTCGGCTACACGGTTGACAATGGTATGCTAAATGGTCAGAGAAACACACTGACCATGTTTCAGTTCAACTGAAACTTGAATTGAGACGCTGTGTGACGTATATCCTGTCAATTCTACTAGCTGAAGTCGCAGTGTAGAACGTAAAACATTGACGATTACCGTTAATAATGTCCCAAGTATAGGCAAATCTCAATCCCTTATGACGCGGTAGAGCTCCGCATTGTAATTAAAATTTGGTTTCTAATCTTTTGGCTTCAGCACACAATTAAAATCTTCGGCTAAAACCATTGCCTCTTCGAACTAGATAGATGAGGCCCTGTTCATAAAAATGTGCTCTTTCCTTTGTGTTGGTTACCGGATGGAGCATATACGTTTATAAATCTAACACCATTAATTAAACAAGACATCCCTCTACCGGTTTCCAGCCGTACGACATCGGTTACCATGATGCCATCCTTAATGATAAACGCGGTTCCTGATGCGTCACATAACGTAGTGTTTATTATAGTTCTGTAACCTGGAATAGTTATGTGCAGCTCGCTGTCCACCTCTTGTAACAGTTTTTCATACTGCATATGGTGAAGAAAAAGGACTAATACGATTATTGTAACAGCATCACACTACAACCTATAGTAAAGCAGATACTGTGACGCAATGGGTAGTGGACAATTACATTTCTCATTTGAAATGGCCTGACCAGAGTCTCGTCCTGTTCCCAGTGTAACACATATCGGGTAAGTTACAATGGCAACTTCGCTACAAATCCAGCATTCAACATCACTGCCTTCTCTGCTTGTGGTTCTTGAAGAAGGCGCTTCGATTCCTGCACAGACATTCAGGTACCTTAGCGAAAGTGTCCCAACAGGAGTCCAAGCCATTATACAGGCGAAAGGAGAATCACCTCAAGTTTGATGAGATAATACACACTGATGTGTAAAATTTAAGAACGAAAATACCTCTCGCTCAATGTGTCGTTATCAAGTGACATAGATCGATGAAACTTGGACCATACATCGAAACAACTGGTACAGTACACTACAGAAGATAAGTGAAACAATACGCAGTGAGGCTAAATTATAGCCGCGGCGGAGTGGCCGAGAGCATTGAGGCGCTATGCTCCGATGCGCAAGCCCCCTTCCTGTCGGGGGTTCGAATCCTCCCTCGGACATGGGATTTTTGTGTTGTCTTTAGTATAAGTTAGTTTATAAGTAGTTTGTAAGTTTAGGGACTGATGACCCCTCAGTTAAGTCCCATAAGCTTAACAAACATTTGAACATTTTGAACTAAATTGTACTTTTATTAGAAAGCAATAATTACGATGAAGTCATATCTCCACCACACTGATTTATAATGTCTGGATGCAAGTGGACGTGTTGTAATACACCTCGAAACACATTCCTCTCGTGCTCGATGGAATTTAAGCCGAAGGAGTCAGTTCGGTCACCGAATATCCAGAGTCAATTCAGTCACCAAATAGCCTGTCGTTCCAAGAGATCCTCGATCTGCGCTCTTCGATGAGCTCGGATATTGTTATCCGTTAAAATGAACTTGGGTCGGAAGGCACACACGAAAAAATACACATGCGGAAGAGGTGAGTCTACGTGTAATTTGTTGAAAGACGTGGAGTGCAGTATGCCCACGCCACATTATGCCTCCCAACACCATAGCAGGTGGAACACTGGATCACCAAAGCGATCATGAGCGACAATGCTGGACGAATCCTCATGTGATGAGAGATGTGGGAAAATGTAATGAACCCAGGAACATTGTCTAACAAGATCCTTATAGTGATCCCGGTATTATGGTTCGAGGAGGAATAACATTCAATTGACGTAATGACCTCCAGATATCTGAACACGATACGATCTTTGCTCAGCGTTAGTTCAGTACTGTACTTCCTATGAGTGTCTTTCCGTTGGTACATTCGTCGTTGACTTCATTTTTATGGTTGGCAACACATCTCCGCATCGAACAGTGCAGTTGGAGCAGCTCTTGCAAAGAGACGGTATTTGCCGAATGAATTGCCCAGCCGTGTCTCTTGACATATATCCCATCAAACTAGAATGCGTTGGGGAGCCGTACTGCACTTCGTTCAATGTTCAGATGTTTTTAATTCTTATGGAACCAAACTACTTTGGTCATAAGTCCCTAGACTTACAAACCACTGAAACTAAGTTAAAATTACCTAAGGACAACACATACATCCATGCCGCTCGATCCGTAACATGGCGCTCCAGACCGCTCGGCTACTCCCGCGCGGCACTGCACTTCGTCCACAGGCACCAGAGACTATTCATCAACTGTTAGCGCGCCTGGTGGAAACACGATGGGTGCACATTTTTAGAGTATACATTGCTTCTCTGGTAATCGTAAGAGCATGTTCCGGCTTTTGCACTACTTCTCATCTCATTGCGTAGACTTTCACTTTACTCCTGCAGTGCACTGGAACAGTTCTTTTTTATGTATAGTCAAATTAAGTAACAACTGTTACTTAGTAGTGAGACAGTAACTAAGAGAGAGTCCATGCTTTTGTATTACAACTTTCCGAGAGTCTTTGAGCTAAATAAAATTCCAGTGTGCGATTTTGTGGGGAGGCTGCAGTATCGCAGATAGTGATGCCACCAAAGGTATCTACACCACTATCGATACCGACAGTGGCAAGCGCGGGAACATTACAACATTGGTAATACCATTTCCTGGATTCTCGCAAGACGGCCACGGTGGAGTAGCCGAGCGGTCTAAAGCGTCTCGCTGTGGAGCGCACGGTTGCTCGTCGTGGAGGTTCGAGTCCTCCCCGGGGCATGGGTGTGTGTGTTTGTCCTTAGGTTAGTTTATCTAGGTTTAAGTAGTTTGTAAGCTACGGACTGATGACCACGCAGTTTGGTCCGACAGAATTTCAAACATTCATTCCCGCAAGACGCCGCGCACTTTACAAAGCGATAACGTGTGTACCGTGTGATTGCCTGCAATACAGTGAAATACTCGACACATTCGGCCTGTCGGCAGAGTGCTTCGTGTCCTCAACAGTGTCCATTCCGCATTGTTCCGTCTTAAGTGTGACCTTATCTCCGTACAGTGACCCGCAGTGCTTCGAGACTTTTTTACATACTAAAAAAACGGTTTAAATGTTTGTAAAGCTTAAGAGACTTAACTGCGGGGTCATCAGTCCTTAAACTTACAAACTACTTATGACCTAGCTTACACTAAAGACGACACAAACACCCTGACAGGGAACGGCTTAGCGCATCGGAGCACAGCGCCTTAATGCGATCGGACGCTCTGCCGCGGCGTTCACAATATCTGAGACAGAAATTGTCAGCCACGGCGGAGGGCCGAGCGCATTCAGGCGCTATGCTCCGATGCGCAAGGCCATGTCGCGGATTCAAATCCCCCCTCGGGCATGGGTGTTTGTGCTGTCTTTAGTATAAGGTAGTTCATAAGTAGTTTGTAAGTTTAGGGACTGATGACCCCATAGTTAAGTCCCTTGAGCTTTACAAACATTTGAATATTTTCTTTTCTCTCGCGTATCGCCTTTGCTTTATCTGCTAAAAGTAGGTCAGCGGTGTGACGATCACTATTCGATGCGTATGCAATGTCGTGCTCCTTACACGCTTCTTCGAGTAGATTAACCCCATTATCACTGATGAACCGGCAGGTAAGTCCCATAAGCTCAACAAACGTTTGAACAGAAATTGTCGCTAATTGTCAAGGGAACTTAAGTTGTGTTAACTCAGATATCAGGAGTTTAACTTTATCAGTCTGGAAAGACTGTACATCTCCAACGCCCAAAGCTGATTATTCATTAGTCTGCAATATATTTAATAGGTTACTACAGTTGTAGGATCTTTCTGTTAAAGTGTACCTATGTCCCCTTACCATTAACACCCCTACAATCAAATCTGCACTCCTCTGCTTGACTCTTCAATATCTACGGTATTTTTGTAGAATGTCATGTTGCTCAGAGCTGTTTATTTATTGGTCCAATGCTACTGGTTTCTGTTTTTACACCATTTTCTAGCACCGACAGAGCTTAAATAGTTGATGAAACTAGCATGTTACAATCTTGAAAATGTTGAAAATAAATATCCCGCATTATACTTGACTTGCTAAATATGTTTTTCCAGTGACTGCTCATTACAAACTGTCAAGTCAAGTATAATGCGCCGCGGCAGATTAGCCGCGCGTACTGGAGCGCCATGTTGCAGTGCGCGTCGTCGGGGCTTCGAGTCCTCCCTCGGACATGGGTGTTTGTGTTGTCCTTAGTTTAGTTTACCTTAGGTTAAGTATTTTGTAAGCTAGGGACTAATAACCAAGCTGTTGAGTCCCATAGATTTACAAACAAACAAGTATAATGCGGGATATTTATTTTCAACGTTTTCAAAGACTGTACAGACTGTAATGAGCAGTCACTGGAAAAACACATCTAGCAAGTCAAGTATAATGGGTGACATTTATTTTAATCCTTTTCAAGATTGTAACATGTCACTTTAATTAGCTGTTTAAGCTCTGCTGGCGCTTGTAAATAATGTAAACACCGAAACCGGTAGCATTGGGCCAATAAATAAACAGCTGTGGTCAACATGACAGTCTACAAATATATAAATGATGTTAACCCCGAGCGTTTCACTTTTCTACCTACGGTATTATTTGGACGTTTATATATATATATATATATATATATATATATATATATATATATATATATATATTCGTACTCTTTCTCGAATCATTCTAATTTTTCTCTGATGTCTGTAAATCAAAGCGATCGATTTCACTGCACATCTGGAAAATAAACATGATGAAGAATTAACTTTAACAATGACGTCAATATTTTCTCTCTTTAAACAGAATGCAGGATGAAAATTAAACTTCCCCACAACCCTGTTCACACGTTTTACTTTGAGACATCATCAGTTTTTAATGTCAGTTATGCTACATTTCGGATCTTAACTGCGGTAATTTTAGTCTCGCCTGCCGGTAGATGCTGTAATCGTACAACGTGGACACGTGAAAATTGGGGCCGGGCGGGACTCGAACCCGGGACCTCCTGCGGTTGCAGTTGCGCTAAGCCCGTGCGCCACTCCAAGCACGCGGGATTAAAACACCTGCGTGGACTACCCGAGCAACTTCCCCGCCAGACGCAAACCTTGGTATATCCTCCTACTTTGGCAATTGTACTCGATGGCACTGTATTCCTGCCAGTAGCCCGGTCCTCGTGTGCATCCGCACCGAAATACCATCAGTCCTCGACTTGGAGACTTATAATTAAGAATGGTCCGAAAGAACAGACAGCGCAGTTTTTTATCTTACGTTATATTCTGATGCTGCCACACGAAAGGCGCTTCCCTCTGCCGAGTCTCGATTTCATTCACTCCATTTAGCAACCTTAGTTTGGAATTGGAGTTTCAGTGGGAACAACTATATAATTATTATTTTGGAGTGGTGTCTGTTCTTTCGAACATGTCCGAAAGAACAGACACCACTCCAAAATAATAAGTATTTAGACGCGACGACGGCGTCAGCTTCAATTACTTCACCGCAGATGCGGTCATACGTTCGACCTCGCACGGGAATCCGAAATGGCGAGTGTAAGAGAGCATGAACGATAGGGGCGCTAAAGCCAAAGCGTGCGACATGTGGGAATTTGAGACGGCCAGGAGGCGAGCACGGGTGGCCAAGTGGTTAAGGCGACCACTGGCCCTAAGCGGGAGACCCGGGTTCGATTCCCGGTCCGGCTCACATTTTCACTTGTCGCCATTGTTTCATTTCAATGCCGTAAAACAGCCGCTGTCAATCCTTTCCTTCTTCCTTCCTCTCCTTTATCATTAATTTGCAAACAACTATATAACTTTGGGATTTCTCGTGCTGGTCGGTTATAACGCTGTGGCTGTGCGTGTGGAGCGATTTGTGGAGCCGGAGGGAAGACGGGCTGGAGCGCGGCAGGCACGTGCCACAGGCGGGGAGGACGAGCGCTCTGCAGCTATCGACCCGCCCGGGGGCGCAGCCCGGGCCCCCCAAACTGAATAAATGTTTCTTACACACACACCGCCAGCCCTCACTTCTGCCGCCTTGCCATTTCAAACGTCGCACAAAAAAAATTTAAAATACCCCATTCCAGATGGTTGTTGTCCGTGCGAAGCACACTGTCGATTCTTCTGGTCGTCTGCTGATTGGAAGGATTGTACTCTCGCAGCCTCTCCCTTAAGATGGAAAAGTCAAAAAATCTCTCAGTATTCCACTCCCAAAACTGACTCAAGACTGGTTATTTTGATCAAGATGTTCCTGAATTCCACCAGAATCGCGGTGTAGCATCAGAACTGAGTAAAACACCGATGATTACGGAGATAATCTTGAATACGTCAATGTTTTACTGGTCACAGTCCCACCATGGGTGTCTGCAGGAATTTTGTCTGGGGGAAGGGGTGGGAGGGGGGAGTGCGACTCAAAACTTTCAATTTTTTCATATGCCAAAGTAAATTGGTCAGTTCACTTCATCAGAACTAAAATTTTATACGTAATACTCAAAACTTAGAATACGGTACCTCAGAGAAATGTTGGTTACCCACCGCAGTACATGGATAAACGCTCCATGTTACCAATTTCTGTGATTTCCCAGGGGAGGGGGTGAGTGAAAAGGCATGTAATTCCTCCTTATCCCCTCTCTCACCCGCACTGCTGGCCACCATGGGTACTACAAGGTGCAATAAGCTCTTGTCCTCTTCTGAGCTGAGAAGATGATCAGCCAGCCTGATACAGCGGAGCCTACAGTTCGACATGGAATCCGGACCTAGATGCAAATGGGTAATCTTATTTGCCCAACAATGCGCCACCCTATCGGAGCAGGTAAGGTTGCTAGCGTACGCTGGTGTGGAGATGGTGTTCAAATGTTCAAACGTTTGTAAACCTTTTGGACCAGACTGCTATGGACATCACTCCCTAGACTTATAAGCTACGAAAACTAAAAAGGAAACTACTCGGGATAGAACAAACACAAATATACCAAAATAGTGCTAGATATAATGTAAAGGTCCCTTATTGCACTAGTGATACTCTCGCAAACTTCGCAGTCGCCCATTACAGGCCTTTGCGTGTGCCACGCCGCACTGCACATTGAGCTGCCGGTACGCCAGTCTGGACCAGTAGGGACTGTGCGGTGTGCCTCTCAAGTTGCGTTTTGTGACGTCATTTGTATAGTGAAGCGTCAGATGGGTCGGCGATAGGTAATCAACCCTGCAAATGTATTGCGATTGGTTGAGATGAAATTCCGAAGAGCCCTTCTATCGTGTAGAAGATGAATCATTCACATATTTTATGGTATCTATTATAGTGCAGAAATATGAGCATAGATTAGAAACACTACAATAGATACCAGGTAACATGCGGATGATTTATCTTCTACACCATTACCATCTTCACGAAGAAGGGTTGTTCGTAACTGCATCTCAACCAGTCACACTATATCAGCAGGATTGATTACCAATCGCCGACCCATCCGACGTTTCACTACACAAATAACGTCACAAAACGCAACTTCAGAGGCACACTGCACCGTCACTACTGGCGTACCGGCAGGACAATGCAGTGTGCAGTGCGGCATGGCACACGCAGACGCCACTAATGGGCGACTGCAGACTTTTGCAGATGCGGGAGTATCACTAGTGCAATAAGGGACCTCCACAGTATTTCTCACACGATTTTCGTGTATTTATATGTGTTCGAGCCCAAGTACTTTCCTTGTAAGTTAAACTAACCTAAGGACGACTTACGCACCCAAGCCACAGTGAGGACTCGAACCTCCGACGGCCAGCAACCGTGCCTTCTTCAGCGATGTGCCTAAGAACGCTCGGCCACTCCACCGCGGCTCTGGGGGTGGTGTCCCACGTCGTCATTTAGGCGAAAAGGAAGCAGATACGTTGGCGATTGATCCCTCATTACTATTTTGTGTCCCATCCATCTGATTCATGTAAGCGTAGGCTTCCGCTGCCATTGTCACTTTCAATAAAGTTCTTCAGGGTATTAGACCGCATCGTCATCGTGTAAAACCAACCGTCGTTTCGGCCACCATTGCAAGTCGCCTTCTTCAGGGTATTCGTCGGACTGCTGATTGTGGGAGAGCTTGCGTCTTATATAATAACATGAAATATCTGTTGAAGAAGAAGAAGAAGAAGAAGAAGAAGAAGAGGGGTGTTGGGCAGTCTTTATTGGTTTTTGCATTAACTGACGCTATTTGTGGAAATGGGCGTTCTATATTGGTGTTTGTATGGTCTACTTTCCTTGTCAATGGTATTTGCACTCTGATTCATCTGACTCATGTTCCAAGTCTATTCCTAGAATGTCAATATGTCAGTGGCGGAGGGCTTGTGCCATTGTTGAATAAGTAAGGATTATTAGCTTCAAAAGGAGTTGCTGATACTACATCTCCTGAAGTACTGCTGCGGGGTATGGGTTCCTTACCAGATAGTAGTGACACAGGATGTCGAAAAAATGGAAAGAAGTGAAGCCCATTTCGTATTATCTGGAAAACCGGGAGACAATGTCACCGACATAACAAGTGAGTTGAAGTGGAAATGATTAAAAGAAAAACTATTCCGTTACCCCTTTCTCCTCCGAAATATGAAGGAATGACCACCACCCCAAAATAAAAGTAGACATAATTCTCACATAGATATTAGGTGTTCATTCTTCCATATGCCATTCGAGAGTGTAACCGCTGAAAAATAGCCTGAAACTGGTTCTGGGTATGAACCTTCTGACACTCACTTAACATTGAACTGCAGAGCAATAACGTAACTGTAGCGTTTCACGTTCCATTGATAAACTGATCATTAGCGACGGAGCACAAAATTGGGTAACTATGGCAAGGACATTGTGTATTTGTGAAGCTTAAAGGACTTAACTGCGGGGTCGTCAGTCCCTAAACCTACAAACTACATATGAACTACCTTATACTAAAGATGACACAAACATCTATGCCCGAGGAAGGATTCGAACCCCCGACGGGGAAGAGCCTTGCGCATCGGAGCATAGTGCCTCAGTGCGCTCGGCCACTCCGCCGCAGCTATAATTTAGCCTTACTGCGTATTGTTTCACTTACCTTCTGTAGTGTACTGTAGCAGTTGTTTCGACGTATGGTCCAAGTTTCATCGATCTATATCACTTGATAACGACACATTGAGCGCGAGGTATTTTCGTTTTAAATTTTACACATCAGTGTATATTATCTCATCAGAAATATCAAAACACCTTTCCAGTAGATATTAACCTGAAGTGAGTTTTCCTTTCGCCTGTATATTGGCTTGAACTCCTGTTGGGACACTTTCGCTAAGGTACCTGAATGTATGTGCAGGAATGGAAGCACCTTCTTCAAGAACCATGCCCGATGGGGATTCAAACCCCCGACGGGGAACGGCCTCGTGCATCGGAGCAAAGCGCCTCAATGCGTTTGGCCACTCCGCCGCGGCGGCTGTGTCTTTATTCAAGGAAGCTTCGCAGCATAGGCCTCAGTCTATTTAGATAACGCAAAATCTGACACCCAGACGTGCCTGTGGGTAAGAACGTAAGGCACGCTGGCACCGATTTTCACTCTCTCCGTAACCTTCATCACCGTTTTCTACGTGATTCAGATACGTCGTCACATTTCATACTAATTTAGTGAAGGCACCAGCAAACCAGTCAACTAGAGCCTTGGCGTAGTAACACTGAGGAAGTCTTAGATAATGCCCCTTGTTTATTCAAAATGTTCAAATGTTCGTAAATCTATCGGACTCAACTTTGTGGTTATTAGTCCGTAGCTTACAAACTACTCAAACTAAGGTAAACTAACCTAAGGACAACACATGCACCCAAGCCCCAGGGGGGACTCGAACCCCCGACGGCAAACGGCCGCGCGCACCGCAGCACCGTGCCCAAGTGCGCACGGCTAATCCGCCGCGGCCCTTCTTTATTCAAATGTTCAATTCTTTCTATATCTTATAGGACTTAACTACGGGGTCATCAGTCCCTAAACTTACAAACTGCTTATGAACTAGCTACTACTAAGGACGACACAAATATCCGAGGAGGGATTCGAACCCCCGACCGTAGTGGCCGTGCAGACCGTGAATGGCGCGCCGCAGTCCCCTCGGCCACCGCGGCCGGCCCATCTTTATTCTTGAAATAATTTCCAGATGTGTAAGTCATGTTTACTGCAGTGTAAAGATAACCATCGGTTGCCCCTCGTCTATATGTCAACAAATCCAAACTTTCCCCGCTGTCATACAGTATAACAACAGATTTCTTGTCAAAATGACAATCTTCAGGACACGGCAATGACCTTCTTCATTTCTGAGATCAAAGACGTTCGTCAAATAAATTATAGTTATGCTATGATGACAGTAGTCTATAATGCAGGATTAGGTCTAATACTGAATAGGAAATCAGGACAGCTGGTAAGCTACTATGAACAGCTTAATGATTGTATTATCGAAGCCAAGGTAGACACAAAGTCACACCACCACGGCAGTATAAGTTCATATGCCAACCAGCTCTGCTAATGCTGAGAAGATTGACAAATGATATGATGTGATAAAATTAGTTTCGTCAGAAAGTTAAGGGAGAGAAAAACGTGATTGTGGTGGGGGACTGGAATGCAGTAGCACGAAAAGGAAGAAAACAAGTAGTAGGTGAATTTGGACTGGGGAAAAGATATGACAGAGGAAGATGCCTGGTAGAATTTTACACGGAGCAAAATTTAATTATCACGAACACGTGATTTAAGAATCATGAAATAAGACTGCATATATGAAAAATACCAGGAGATACCGAGAGGTTTCAGGTCTATTTTATAATGTTAAAATTTTAAAAACCAAGTTTTAAACTGTAAGACATATCCAGGGGCAAATATAGCCTCTGAACATAACTTACTGTTTTCGAAGTGTATATTAAAACCGAATAAACTCTAAAAAGTGATAGGAAATAAAGAGGCGGTAGATAGATAAATCGAGGAAACCACATATTTTTTAGTTTCAGGTGGATTGACTAAAACTGGGGAAAGTAACAAAGTAGAAGATGAATGGACAGCACTGACAGCACACAGAGAACGAAACAGATATGAAAACAATGCCTAGTAGAAATCATTGGACATCACAGTAAATACTGACCGTATTAGATGAAAGGAAAAAATAACAAAATGCAGCATATGAAGATGGTAAAAGGGAATATAGGCGGCTAAAAATTAATTTGGCAATAAGCGCAAACTAGCTAAGCAGGAGTAAATGAAGGACAAATGCAAGTTATTGCATAACATATTGTATAACTAAGGAAAATACAGATATTACATACAGGAAAATTAAGGAATTTTTGGGGAGAAGAAAAGCAGTTATATGACTATTAAGAGCTCAGACAAAAAACCAGTACTAAGCAAAGAAGGGAAAGCTGAAAGGAGAATAAAAAATACAGAGGGCCTATAGAAGGGGAATTAACTTTAAAGCAGTATTGAACAAAGGGAAAAGGAAGTAGATGAAGATAAAATACGAGATCCGATATTACTGACGTGACAAAATAGGTGCAGAATGTACGAGACAGGCGAAGTACCCTCAGACTTCAAGAAGAATGCTATACTTCCAATTCCAAAGAAAGCAAGTGCCGACAGTAAATTACATAACTATTAATTTAATAAATAATAGTTGCAAAAGGCTAACATGAATTTCTCACAGAAGAATAGAAAAACTGGTAGATGATGAAGTCTGGGAAGATCAGTTTGGTTTTAAGAGAGACTTAAGAACACATAAGACTGACCCTACTACTTAACATAGAACATGAATTAATGAAAGGCAAATCTACGTTTATAGCTTTTGTATATTTGAAAAAATCTTTTGACAGTGATGACTGGAATACTGTCTCTCAAAATGTGAAGGCAAGAGGGGCGAAGATAGGGAACGGGAAGTTATATACAACTTACACAGAAACCAGACCGCCGTTATAAGAGTCGAAAGGAACACAGAGTATTAGAAAAAGTTGAAGCCTTTCCCTAATGTCATTATGTCTGTCCGTTGAACAAACTGTGAAGGAAAGCAAGGAGAAATTGAGAAAGGGGTTTAAAATCCAGGGAGATGAAATTATAGCTTTGCGGTTTGCCGATTACGTAATTCTGTTGGACATAGTAAAGAACCTGGAAGAGCAACTGAACGGTATCAATAGTGTCCTGAAAGAGGGTATAACCTGAACATTAACAAGAGCGAAACAAAGGTAATGAAAATAAATCAGGCGATGCTAAAAGAATGAGATTGGGAAACAAGATCAATTTTGTTATTTGAGTGGTAAAATAAAGGACGATGGGCGAAATAGAGAAGTTATAAAACGCTGAATGTCAATGGGAAGAAAAACATTTCTGAAGAAGAGAATTTCGTTAACATCGCATATTCGTTTAAGTGTGTGGAAGTGTTTTCTGAATCAAATGGTTTTAGACCTAAATGACCAAACTGCTAAAGTCATCGGTCCCTAGACTTCCAGAATTGCTTAAACTAACTTACGCTAAGGACAACACACACACCCGTACCCGAGGAAAGACTCGAACCTCCGATGGGAATTGCCGCGTAGCCCTTAGCATGGCGCCTTAGACTGCACGGCCATTCCCGCCAGCAGTCTTTTCTGAACGCGTTTATCTGGAGTGCAGCCTTGTACACGTGGAGGATTAAAAAAATCGGACATCAAGAGGATAGAAACTTTTGAAATGTGGAGCTACAGAAGAATGCTGAAGTTTAGATGGGTACTCGCGTAACTAATGGAGCTTTTGAACAGAAATGAGGAGTAAAGAGATTGAAAATAACTTGATTAAAAGAAGAGAGCGATTGGTAGAACACATTCTGAGACATCAAGGAGCAGTTAATTCACTATTGTATGGAAGTTTGTGTTTGGGGCGGGGGGCACAGGAATCGCAGAGGGAGACTAGAAGCGAGTACAGTAAGCAGTATAAATTCTACGTGGTTTAGAGATGTTATTCAGAGATAAAGAGGCATAAACAGAATAGGGTAGCATGGAGAACTGCATCAAACCAGTCTTCAGATAGAAGGCCAGAATAGAAACATATTTAAAGAATCATTCTTCTTTTTTTTCTCATATTAGCACAGTTTATGTGGAAACGTAAATCGTACAGATAGTGCACATACCACTCCCATGAACCACAGACATTGCCGAGGTGGGGTGGCTTGCGTGCCTCAACGATACAGATAGCCGTGCCGTAGGTGCAACCACAGCGGAGGGGTATCTGTGGAGAGGCCAGACAAACGTGTGGTTCCTGAAGAGGGGCAGCAGCCTTTTCAGTAGTTACAGGGGCAACAGTCTGGATGATTGACTGAGCTGGCCTTGTAACATCAGCTAAAGTGGCTTTGCCACACAGCTACTGCGAACGGCTGAAAGCAAGGGGAAACTACAGCCGTTACCTTTCCCGAGGACATGCAGCTCTACTGTATGCACATATGATGATGGCATCCTCTCGGGTAAAATATTCCGGAGGTAAAATAGTCCCCCATTCGGATCTCCGGGCGGGGACTACTCAGGAGGATGTGATTATCAGGAAAGACAATACTGGCATTCTACGGGTCGGAGCGTGGAATGTTAGATCACTTAATCGAGTAGGAAAATTAGAAAATTTAAAAAGGGAAATGGATAGGTTGAAGTTAGATATAGTGGGGATTAGTGAAGTTCGGTGGCAGGATGAACAGGATTTCTGGTCAGGTGAGTACAGGATTATAAATACAAAATCAGTTGGGGGTATCACAGGAGTAGGATTGATAATGAATAAGAAAATAGGAATGCGGGTAAACTACTATGACCAGCACAGCGATCGCATTATCATTGTCAAGATAGATACGAAGCCAACACCGACAACAGTAGTACAGGTTTATATGCCAACTAGCTCTGCCGATGATGAGGAGATCGAAGAAATATATGAGGAGCTAAAGGAAATTGTTCAGACAATTAAGGGAGAGGAAAACTTAATTGTTATGGGAGACTGGAATTCGGTAGTAGGACAAGGAAGGGAAGGGAAGATAGTGGGTGAATATGGTCTGGGCAAAAGGAATGAAAGAGGAAGCCGCCTGGTAGAATTTTGCACGGAACATAATTTAGTTATAACAAACACCTGGTTTAAGAATCACAAAAGACGGTTGTATACGTGGAAGAGACCAGGAGACACCGGGAGATACCAGATAGATTTTATAATGGTAAGACATAGATTTCGGAACCAGGTTTTGAAGTGTAGGACATACCCAGGGGCAGACATAGACTCTGACCATAACTTGTTGGTTATGAACTGTAGGCTGAAACTGAAGAAACTACAGAAAGGTAGGAAAATAAGGAGATGGGACCTAGATAAATTGAAGGAACCTGAAGTTCTTAAGAATTTCAGAGGGAGCTTCAGGCAACAATTGACAGAAACGGGGGAAAATAAAACAGTTGAGGAGGAATGGGTAAAATTGAGAGATGAAATAGTGAAGGCAGCAGAGGACAAGATAGGTAGGAAGGCAAGACCTACAAAGAATCCTTGGATATCACAGGAGATACTAAATTTAATCGATGAAAGGAGAAAGTATAAAAATGCAGTAAATGAAACAGGCAAAATGGAGTACAGACGACTAAGAAATGAGATTGACAGGAAGTGCAAAATGGCTAAGCAGGAATGGCTAGAAGTCAAATGCAAGGATGTAGAAGAATGTATAAATAGGGGAAAAATAGATACAGCCTACCGGAAAATAAAAGAAACATTTGGCGATAAGAAAAATAGCTCTATGAATATCAAGGACACTGATGGAAAACCAGTTCTCAGCAAAGAAGGGAAAGCTAAAAGGTGGAAAGAGTATATAGAGGCGCTCTACAAAGGAAATGAACTTCGAGACACTATTGTAGGAAGGGAAGAGGATGTAGATGATGATGAAATAGGAGATACTATACTCAGAGATGAATTTGACAGAGCACTGAAAGATCTAAGTCGAAACAAGGCCCCTGGAGTAGATGATATCCCGTCAGAGCTACTGAAGTCTCTGGGAGAACCAGCCATGACAAAATTGTTTCACATTGTGTGTAAGATGTATGAGACAGGCGAAGTACCCTCAGACTTTAAGAAAAATGTTATAATCCCCATTCCAAAGAAAGCAGGTGCAGACAGGTGTGAAAACTACAGAACCATCAGTTTAATAAGTCATGGTTGCAAAATATTAACACGAATTATATACAGAAGGATGGAAAAGCTGGTAGAAGCCGACCTCGGGGAAGATCAGTTTGGGTTCAGGAGAAATGTAGGAACACGGGAGGCAATACTCACTTTACGGCTTATCCTAGAAGATAGATTAATAAAAGGCAAACCAACATTTCTAGCTTTTGTAGATTTGGAGAAGGCTTTTGACAATGTTGATTGGAATAAACTCTTTCAAGTTCTGAAGCAAGCAGGAGTAAAATATAGGGAGCGTAAGGTTATTTACAACTTGTACAAAAACCAGACAGCGGTTGTCAGAGTTGAAGGGCATGAAAGGGATGCAGTGGTTGGAAAGGGAGTAAGACAGGGTTGTAGCCTTTCCCCAATGTTGTTCAATTTGTACATTGAGCAAGCTATAAAGGAAAGCAAGGAGAAATTTGGAGGAGGAATAAAAGTTCAGGGTGAAGAATTAAAAACATTGCGTTTTGCCGACGACATAGTAATTCTGTCAGATACAGCAAAGGACCTGGAAGAGCAATTGAACGGAATGGACAGTGTGCTGAAAGGTGCATATAAGATGAACATTAACAAGAGCAAAACTAGGGTAATGGAGTGCAGTGTAAGAAAATCAGGTGATTCTGAAGGAATTAGATTAGGTAACGAAACAATAAAGGAGGTAGATGAGTTTTGTTACTTGGGCAGTAAAATAACAAATGATGGTCGCAGTACAGATGATATAAAATGCAGAATGGCAATGGGTAGAAAGGCGTTTTTGAAAAAGAGAAATTTGTTAACATCGAATATTGATTTAAGCCTAAGGAAGTCCTTTCTGAAGGCATTTGTATGGAGTGTTGCCTTGTATGGGAGTGAAACATGGACGATAAGCAGTGTGGACAGAAAGAGGATAGAGGCTTTTGAAATGTGGTGCTACAGAAGAATGCTGAAGATTAGGTGGGTGGATCGCGTAACTAATGAGGAGGTACTGAACCGAATTGGGGAGAAAAGAAATTTCTTGCATACCTTGACTAAAAGAAGGGATAGATTGGTAGGACACATTCTTAGACATCAAGGAATTGTGAATTTAGCGTTGGATGGAAGTGTGTGGAGTAAAAATCGTAGAGGGAGACCAAGAGACGCGTATAGTAAGCAGATTCAAGTGGATGTGGGTTGTCGTTCTTATGAGGAGATGAAAAGGCTTGCTCAGGATAGAATAGGGTGGAGAGCTGCATCAAACCAGTCTCTGGACTGAAGACCACAACAACAACAACAGTGCACATACGGCTCAAGCGTTTCCCAGCACTACGGAATTGTATTTTCTCTTGTGAACCACTGTCAGTTTATAACTGTTCCTGCAGCACGGAGAGGCACGTGGAAGCGTCGCTAGTTACATGGAATTTCCACTGGCCCAAAGATTAAATCCAATGCAATTCATACTCGACAGAAACGCACGAATTAATCCGAAATTTAATGAGTAGCTTTAACAGAAGTAATGGAGTGATTGTCTTACAATCGCTTATAGAGTACGTGATACCAAAATAAGCTGTTTTAAAGTATCAGGAAAATTAGGATTCCTCAAAAACGCGTAGTTTTAGCTATTATTTGTTATAATGAAATGGTAGGTAAATAAATATCATCAAATGAATATGAGTTGTTGATAGAAATTGCCACAGACACTACCTTGAAATCAAGTTTTGATATTGACGGTTACTCGCACTTTTGAATCCGTTTGGATAACAAGAAATAAAAACCCCTTGTTGAAAAGGCAAAACGTGTACTTCTTCCGTTTGCCACAACATACATGTGTTAATCTGGATTATCGATCTACGCTGTCCACAAAACTAAGTACCAAAGCTGTCTAGATGCGAAACCAAGACATCCCTCTCCTGTTGTCAAGAATTGAACCCAACTTTTCAAAATTGTGTCAGCAGAAGCAACCTCGACCATCACATTAGGATTGTATTATTATTCCTACCATAAAGAAGAAAGCATTTTTCTTCGTAGATGCTCAGTGAATGTACCTGAACTATAACTCGGTAGGAATTTCTGTCTTGTATCATTTACAATTAATTGAACTCTGTTGGCATTGATATTTTTCTTACAAAAATTAAAATGATCTGTAAAGCTAATTGCTTTCCATTATAATATATTAAAGATATGGCCTGCCAAAAGGCAATTACATTACTTGCTATTACTCTGACACTTACTGTGCTGTTGACCAGGGGCGTATACAGGGGGGGGGGGGGCAGAGCGCCCATTTTTTTTTTTTTTTTTTTTTTAGAAATCGAATCAATGACCGAATGACACTTCTAAAAGCACCATAACCAAGCATGCGTCAGCTATTAAGTTTGCGAAGGAATTTCCCTTTCAATAACTCCCGCCCATTACCGCTGTGTTCTCATGGCGTAGACGTCTGCTTAATTACAAGCAAATTTATTTCGCGACACGTTTTAACACAAAGTCCTACATGACAGACGAATTGAGTGGTTCGTCTATGTAAATTTTGAAAGAATTCGAATTAAACAATGACTTTTACTACACATCTGGCTGTCCTTGTGTCTACACTACCATTAAATACCTCCCTAATGCCCATGAAAACTATGTGTTATATCTACATGCCGCGGCGGATTATCCTTGCGCACTGAGAAGCGGCCGTTCGCCGTCGGGGGTTCGAGTCCTCCCTCGGGCATAGGTGTCTGTATTGTCCTTAGGTTAGTTTACTTTAGCGTAAGTAGTTTGTAAGCTAGGGACTAATAACCAAGCTGCTGAGACCCACAGATTTTCAAACATTGTATTACAACTACATAATGAAATATTACGACAGGAAATCAGTTACATGCTCGGGCCATAAAGTTATAGCAAATAGGCTACACATTTTATCAACCCTTAGTCTGATGCAACTAATTTGTGAGATTTCGTAGCCTCGGTGTTGACGACATAATTAAAAAAAAAGAAAATTCTCTCTTCTCATAGTGTACCTACCAGCGGTTGAAGATAACCATTTTAGCCTTTACACCAGCGAAGAACATTATTTTTTTATAAAATATGTGAGAATAATTGAATTGCTGGGCATAAAAACTGCGACATGAATTTTCCCCAAAGATACTGAACAAAATTATATGTCATAATAGGCCTTGCTCTTGATCGTCACACATTTCCATTTCTTGTACTAAAGATAACGCTTGTTTCAAATGGATCGGATATATTATCCCATTTAAGGCCGATAACAAATTCGAAAAGCCGGAAATCCTGCATTATATTTCTGACTGTTGACACCTACTGTATATCGGACAGATACTCGCAGAAACTTCCGTCCGCCTTCATTAAAATTAGACCAAGGTACCTAAGTTGTTTTAAAAATAAGGCCTGGCTTTGTTGTATGAAATTAATTCGACGAAACAGTGACTTTTGGGACGTAGATGACGTATCCAAATTTTAAAGATATTATCACTGCGAAAACGCATTTAGAAAATAACATGAATCATTTTCAGTCTGACAAGTCAAATAAGGTGTCCGTTAAGCTGTGGTGTAAGTCAGTTTTTAATCTCACCTGTGAGTTTTACCGAAATGTGTTAGAGTATATTGCGTCCACCACAGTGTTAATGGCATCTTTTCAGGGGTTCGAGCCCTAACTGGCGGGCGAGTGTGTATGTGTGTGTGTGTGTGTGTGTGTGTGTGTTGTCCTTAGCATACGTTAGTTTACATAGTATGTAAATCTAGGGAGTGATAACCACTGCCGTTTGGTCCCATAGCTTTACAAACATTTGAACACGTTTTAATGTCAGAAAGAATACTGGATTGTTTAGGTATTTCTAGAAAGAGGCAACGTCCTAAAACAAGGCAATTTAGTATTATCAGCGAAATTTAAAAAAAAGGACACCGTACTTACCATACTTATTCTTCTTTCGCCGCGGCGGAATAGCCGTGCGCACTGAGGCGCACTCGGGGCCCAAGCCTCTTGGGGACCCCAAGTCAGTCAAGGGTTCGGATCCTCTGCCTGGGGCGTTCAGATGGAAAATGTCAGAACGTAAAATATCTCACTACTATTAAAAATACATTTTGCATCATTCTACGCACAGCTGATGCGGAGGGAAGGTGTCCCGGTGCTTGAAGGGTGCATTTATGCTGCCACTCGCTGCTGGCCGGCATGGTAAATCAAGCCCACTGGCTGTTACGGGTGCAGAGGTGCCCCCCCCCCCCCCCCCGTCCTAGAACCCTTCATCCGCTTGCCGCATGGCTCACACGTGCAGCATGCGCCGGTGGTGTGCGAGTGAGAGGGTGAATACACATCGGGAGTACTGGCGAATGATGCCGAAGATGGCCGATGCTTCTCGCGTAATACGACAAGCGTGTGCACAGGTGCGTAGGCCACGCGGATGCCACGCGGACGCCACGCGCTTAAACTCACCACACATTGGTTGCAAATTTGCAGCTGTGCATGCACGATGCGCTAACCGCTCTGGCGTATCCACTAGCTGTAGCAGCCCGTGTAATGGGGCAGCGGCTGCCGAACCAACGTGACGTCATCACCGCATTTGGGACTCCATATCACCCCCAGACGGAAGTGCCGTGCTGCACAATTCCACGGCTACATGCCTGAGAATTTACCAAAACTGTTCGTCTGGCCTTGCGCTTGAGTCTCTACCTAAGAGAGGAAGGAACGAACCCGAGTTCAATGTTCATTCTGATGGTCTCGTGGAGGGATGATGCAGTAATCGGAATTAATTTAAGGAATATGTGGAAAAGACTACATAGAAATAAAGTGAACGATTGTGTGTCATGTGATTCCTGTGAACGCACAGAACATCGGCACTAAAATATTCTGCATACCTACTTCCCCTAATGAGCAGTTAAATATATACATCTTTCACCATTCATTTTTCGATGTGGATGTGACCTTATTATATGTTTTGTTAGAAGAAAAGCTAGAAACACAGAAATATGACATGGAAATTCTCAGTTTCATAGTGGCAACGGTGTAGGTTACGGAAATGGGAGCGTTCTATCAAAAGAATTACATTGATATAGAGAACGTGAAGTGCTGGTACCGGTTGCCTATGAGTATCCAGTATTATTTTGAAAATGCAACATGTCTCGGCAAGACATGATTTCATTGTGGCGTGGCACACTATTTGAAAGAATTTAATAATGAGACCTTGTCTTCTAGAAACATAAATTTTTACATTAAATAAAGCACACCTGTGGTTATATTTTTCGTACTGATACGGTAATACACATGTACTATGGCTTGATTACATAATTCTTTTAGTACTCTCCCATGAATGTTGCAGCCATACTATTGAACCTCATTTCATAATAGTTATTAGACGAAAAAACTTTTTAATATAACGTGTTTTTAAAAGAGACTGAAAATAGAATCAGCAAATACAGCAACTAGTCGCCTGTTTTGTGTGCTTATTTATTCAACATGGCCAGTTTCGTACTGCCTGGCAGTTCATCATCAGGTGGTACATTTTTATGTTCTTCCCAACACTGCATAACTCGTTTGGAGTTGGCTCTTTCTGTAGTATTACAATCGGCGGTTTTGCTCATTTTCGCCGCAGTTCTTATGTTTAGAACGCTCAAACGCAGGCCAGAACACACACAGCACCACACATTTTCTACATGTTTTACGTAAACAATGCTCTCTTTAAAGTGTGCCAGATTTCATCAAGATCGGAATAAAATTGTAGAAATTTTTATTTTTATTTTTATTTTTTTATTTATTTATTTTTTTTTATTTTTTTTAGAATTCCGTAAGTTAAATACTCTCCGCAAAAAGGATTGGACGATAAATAAAGTATCGTTACTCATGTGTCGCATGACGCGGCAATATCAGAACTATATCATTGCTTATTACGTCATATTATATCCTAAACTACGTCTCGTAACTTGTCCTTACCCCTACACTGATTGTTACCTTACAGTAAGTAATACGTTTACCAAATTTGGTTGAAATCAGTCCGGTGGTTTAGGAGGACATGTGCAACATTGTTTCACGATGCAACAGTTTTTCAGGCATTTCCTTGTTTATGGCGTGTATCTCGTGAACTATGTGTCGTACGTTATTTGTTTCGAAGATCAAGTGTTCAAGATTTCGTAGAGATTCGAACGTAATTGTAGATTCCTTTGCAATATGAAGACTAAAACCCAGAAACACACGTATAATCTCTATATGAGAAGAAAATAATAAGATCTAGCTTGGAAACTCCTTATACCATACAGATAGTACTGAAATTTTTGCTTTACAAAATGTTTCATCTTCAGCACACCAGAAAGGAAGCGAAATGAGTATGGGATTGTCATCCAGTTGTCAGCCCTGTTAAAGGTTAAGGCTCCGTCAAACAGGGAGCGGGCAGAACGCGCTGTTGTCCGCAGCAGTCAGGCACAGCGCTCGGAGTTGGTCGTTTGTGGCGCTTGTAGTGTGAGAGTCAGTTGCGAAACGTATAAACACGAGCACTAGTTCAGACGAGGATCAATTTCTAATTCTCATTTTGCTTGCTTCAAAGAAGCGAATATAATAAGTTCATGACATTAATATGAAACGAGAAGAATATGGTGAATTTCATCGTTTTTGCAAAGAGCTTTGATTGTGTGAAGACAGCTTTCTCAATCATTTTCGAATGTCTCGCTAACTGCATTGGCAGCTACATAGAAAGCATGTACGCATAAAATGTCCAAGAAAAGAGTGGCTCAAGTTATTATTGTTATAAAAAAAATCGGTTGTCTCGTTTGGAGTTGTTGATCATGATGAGCCGGCCGCGGTGGTCGAGGTGACTGAGGCGCTCCAGTCACGGTCAGCACAGCCACTACGGTCGGGGGTTCGAATCCCCCCTCGGGCATGGATATTTGTGCCGTCCTAGCTCGTAAGTAGTTCATAAGTAGTTTGTAAGTTTAGGAACTGATGACCCCGAAGTTAAGTCCCATAAGCTTAACAAACATTTGATTTGATCATGATGACATCTTTGTGGTTTTGATGTGGGCAGCTAGAGCAGACACAGTGACAGTGTTATTTTTTAAAACACTACATTTCTCCACGGATTTATACAAGGAGAAAATATCCTGCCTCGAAAGCCATTGCAGGATACAAGCACTCGTGTGCCTCGCGTGCTAGCATGTGATGGTTTAAATTGCAGAATTATTTAATATGTCCCTTTCCTAAAGCTGCAGCCTTAGAACATCCTCAAAAGTCCGTTTACAATAAATGTCTTTGCAAGAGACGGCATGTAGTGGAAATTCTTGTTGAAAATTGGCGTGTCTTTTTATGGCCAATAGACCTACAAACTGATGCTGTAAGTAAAGATTTGAAAGCAGCGTACTGTCTAATAATTTCAAAAAAAAAAAAAAAAAAAAAAAAAAAAAAAAAAAAAAAAAAAAAAAAAAAAAAGTTCAAATGCCTGTAAATCTATCGGACCAAACTGCGTGGTCATCAGTCCGTAGCTTACAAACTACTTAAACCTAGGTCAACTAACCTAATGACAACACACACACCCATGCCCGAGGGAGGACTCTACGGCGAGCAACCGCGCGCTCCGCAGCGAGACGCTTTAGACCGCTCGGCTACTCGACCGCGGCCTAATAATTTCCTCCGCATCAATGCAAGCTACATGCCTACTGAACAAGAGGAGCAGATAGATAACCTACAGGCTAATACATTTTCGAATACGCTATGACTAAAACAGAAAACAATTTCTTGCGTATTTTGTCAGTAACCAGTAACAAGGTATTGGCATCAAGTTGTATGTACAGTTGGCAGCCAACAACTACCTTCTGCACCATCTGTCTTTCTTATGTTTTTTAACTGTATTTTGCACAACACAACCAGAAATGTACGGTAATTTCAATATTTCGCCTAATTCATTTTCCTGTAATAGTTTGGATTAGACAAGTAGGTATACATTGGTTTGTAATTATGAAAAATAAATTAATACCTGTTTGATTCAGACTTCTGCATATCTCCTTCCAAGTTTCCAACTGCCTGTCTCCTTAGACGCATTTCTGTATCCTGGGCCACGTATGACATACAGGAATGGCTTCAGACGCACCAGATCGCTGAGTTTGTCTGCTTTCCGCCGCGGTCTCGTAGAAAACCACAGCCTGCCCGCTGCACGCGGCGGGTAGCGCGTGCGCCCGCTTTCTGTTTGACTGAGGCGGTAGGGCAGAATGCAACAAACTGCCCGCTCTCTGTTTGACAGAGCCTAAGGCCGGGCGCACATTGAGACGAAGGGCAGGGCAGGGCAGGTTTCTGTTTTAGATGCAACTAGCCCTGGCAGGGCAGCGCAGCACCTGCCTCTGCCTGGGCCGCACAGTGTCCGCGACACAGATTACTGTGCGAGCGCCGCGCAGCTTTGGCGTCAGACACACCAGCAGCTCAGGTGGGGGTACGGTTTGCTGCCCCACTACCCACTCGCTGCCAGTCTTCTCCAGCTGCTTACCGTGCGTTTTCACGAGTCTGTGTTTGACATGGAGGAAAACGTAATTGATGCAGTTCCTCCGAACCTGGTTTTGTACGATACCAATCACAATGACTACTTGAAAACCAAATTAAAACAACAAATTTGGGTTTCTATTGCAAAAGTTCTGAATATGCAGAAAGGTACGTATCATGCTCCACTTCATTTTGATTCACGTACATCGTGTTAAACATCAAAGCAACGTGCTTTCATGATTACAGGGAACTTCATTTTATATCCATGACTAATTTGTCTATTCAAATTAGAATTGTAAAAATTGTCAGTTGTTTCTGTAGTGTTTTCCTTTCGTAATGCTGTCTGTTTGCCGAGATGCTCTTCCAACTGTGTTAAGATAAACTTCTCTTTCACAATGAAAGTACTTAGAGCACTCCTACTATGGTTAGATATCAAAGGAAGCTCTTGTTCAGAATGTGGAGGTACCTGTAAATTTTGTCTCCGTAACAGTTTTGGCAACGTAATACTTGAAAAAATATTCCCATAGCTAAACCTGCCCATGGACCCCACATCAATAGTAATAAACTATGCATCGAGGGTAGCCTTTAGCACTACAGAATGTGTAAGTCAGTAGTTTTAGAATGATGAATCAGTGGTTTATGACTTCTTAACTACAAGATGCTTTTCGTCGAGAGCTCCGATACAGTGTGGAAACTGTCATCGCTGCTCGAAACATTCTCTGATTGTTTTGCGTGTCTGTGCTGTGGGTTGTGGTAAATATAGTGGTTGCATGGTCGCATGTGAGACTGCATTAACAGTATCTGACACAATTCGGTCGCCCATTCTGCGGCTGTAGGCACTACTTTTCTAACTCTCTCCTGTAGCTAAATACATGTGGGGAAAAATGTATTTAAGGAAAATGCATGGAATTAGCTGTAGATATTCTGCCATCATTATCATGTACAGTATTAAGTTTCTGTAATAATTACACAGACTACAGAAAAAATACTAATACGGCTCCCATAAGTTCTACATAAGTTCTACTAATACGGTCATGAGTGCACCCATAATTGTACAATGAAACACTGGTTCAACAAGGAACGACTGTGCGACAATGGCTAAAATCTGTATCCAAATGTTTGTAAATCTGTCGGACCAAACTGCGTGGTCATCTGTCCGTAGCTTACAAACTACTTAAACCTAGGTAAACTAACCTACGGACAAACACACACACCCATGCCCCAGGGAGGACTGGAACCTCCATGGCGAGCAACCGCGCGCTTCGCAGCGAGATGCATTACACCGCTCGGCTACTCCACCACGGCGGCTAAAATCTGTCTGCCAATATGCGCAGACGCTGTGTCGCAAAGTGTTTCCTTCGCTATGCTGCCCTGCCCTACATCATCTGCGTCCCAATGTGCGCCAGGCCTTAAAGTGTCCAGCTCACGCGGAAGTCGGTTTGAAAAAAATTGCAAATTTTGTACCAAACAGAGAAGAAGAAAGTAGTCTCCGATACACAGAAGACGCGAAAGCGAGTCAGTATTCCACTGCTATCAGTTATATTCACAGCGAGGGATGAGGCATGAGACGGCGATGCGCCGCTGCTGCTGCCTCTACCTCTACACACACAGTGCTGCCAACCGCTGCAGCGCACGCGGCGAGAGCACGGTGCAGGAATCGCGTGAGCGTGCGAGTGGCACTCACGCGCTTCCGCCACGCGGATGCAGGGCTCTACCCTCAGCCCCCCTTGGCGAATGACTCACCCCCCAAATCGCGACTAGCCCCCCCCCCCCGCCCCCCTCCCCGAGATATTAGGTCCTGTTTTGCCATTTAATACTGAAATTAAATCGTATCTTTTATTTCACGTTTTGTAAATTGTTTTATAAAGCCCCCCATCCCCACCCCCCTGTGGGCGCCTCTGTACGGGCGCATTTACCGTGCACCGTCGCAGCTCGCCCCGCTGCTCGATACGATCCTCGCCAGGCGCTGATATCGAACTGGTTTGTGTTTCGCACTGCGACCATCGCATCGCCGTGTGTCCTGAAACATGAGCTGTTTCTGGCGGCTTCAAGGTCACTCTAGCAGTGACGTATTTGACAGCTGCTCGCTGTGTGCTGTTGCTATGGGCTATAGGGCAAAGTAAGTCTTCCTTCTCTAAATTCTCCTGCTGGGTTAGCATACGACTTCCCGGTTGCCAAGAACGTGAAATTAAAAAATAAATTAATTAAAATTAAACATAAATAATTATAAAAGCTTCTGTTACTCTATTATATCTGTCCGTAGGCTTTATCTACTTCATAGAACTGGTTTTTCTATAATACTTTTTCAAAGATATTTTTCGCCTGATTTCAGTAATGTGCGATGTTGAGAAAAAAATGAGAAAATGTTCGATAGCAGTTCACAGACAGATTGAAGAAGCGTCCTAAATATATGTCAGGTGATGCTGCTCACACAAGTCCATTGCTGTGGCCGCCGTATTTCAAAAAAATGTTCAAATCTTTGTCTTCCTTCTTCGACCCTGTTCAAATGTTCAAATGTTTGTTAAGCGTATGGGACTTAACTACGGGGTCATCAGTCCCTAAACTTACAAACTACTTATGAACTAGCTAAGACTAAGGACGGCACAAATATCCATGCCCGAGGGGGGGATTCGAACCCCCGACCGTAGTGGCCGTGCAGAACGTGTCTGGCGCGCCGCAGACCGCTTGGCCACCGCGGCCGGCCCGCCGTAATTCGATTCCGTGTTCTTTTTAAGAGATAATTTTGAACCTAGAACAGCTAGTAAACTGGAATCCGGTGAAATCCAGTGATAACACTGAACAGCGAGTACAGTGTTGAGTGTTGGTTCTGGTGAATCGTGTCCCACTACTCGCTCCTCCACGGAAATTTGCACCATCGTTGTTGGTCCGAATTTGTATCCTTTTAGCCATTTCTGGTCGGATAATATACAGAGTGAGTCACTAACTATTGCCACCAAGAACAACTACGTAAATATGATAGGATCTAAAAAGTTTGTCGGAAAAAAGTTGCGTGGGACAACGGGGGCCATAATATAACGTTGATTTTTGGTTGCTAGGTGCGGTCCTTGTTTTATTTTATTTTTTACTTTATGGGATGCTATACTTTGGTACTTACTTTCTAATAGCGGCTATAGACACGAATCCAATGACATGTAACAGTAAGGTCATTGAAGGTCAACGAACGTCAGAAAGGTGGCATGAAAGTCCATTTGCAGAAGGTGTTCAAAGTGATGACCATTGATACCAATGCAGCGCTGCAAACTTCATATCATGGATTGAGTGGTATTACGTATCACTTCGGCACTTGCAGGCATACCCATGGCAGTCAGAATGTAATTTTCACTCCCCAGAAAACCGGCAGCGGCCCGTCTCGCCAAGCGTTTGTCGCTATTCCAACGCGACGAATTCAGTTCAAATGTTTGTTAAGCTTAAGGGACTTAACTGCGGGGACATCAGTCCCTAAACTTACAAACTACTTATGAACTACCTTATACTAAAGACGACACAAACATCCATGCCCGAGGGGAGACTCGAACCCCCGACCGTAGCGGCCGTGCAGACTGTGACCGGCGCGCCGCAGACCGCTCGGCCACTGCGGCTGGCGACGGATCCAGTGGGCGGCTTCACAACGCTTATTGCTGCCACCTTTTTGACCTTCAAAGACTGTACTGTTACACATCGCTGGATTCGTCTCGATAGCCGCAATCAGAAAATTAATACCAAACTATAGCATCACAAGAAAAACAAAGTTGACAATATCTCTGAAGTGACCCCACGTAGCAAAAATTATAAAAAAAAAAAAAAAAAAAAAAAAATAATAATAATAATAATAATAATTAAAACCAACGTCATATTTTGGCCCCCATTTTCCCATGTAACTTTTGTTCCACAAAGGTTTCAGCTCCTGTCATACTTTCGGACTTATTCTTGGTGGAAATAGTTAGTGACTCACGCCGTATAATGAAAAGTCTCCCAATTGCCTGAAGAAGCGCTATGGGTATTTTTGAGTTTTTGGTACACTTGGTGGAACTTTTCATACTTTGGATGTTTCGAATACATAGGATGCACATCAAACTTGCTATTATTATTATTATTATTATGCCGCGGCGGAGCGGCCGAGCGCATTTTAGCGCCATGTTACGACGTGCGAGGTCGTTCCCCGTCGGGGGTTCGAATCCCCCCTCGGGCACGGATGTTTGTGCTGTCTTTAGTACAAGTTAATTCATAAGTAGTTTGTAAGTTTAGGGACTGATGACCCCGCATTTAAGTCCCATAAACTTTACAAACATTTGAACATTTTATTATTATTATTATTTTGTCCTTTACAATAACTGAATCTTTGCAGCGAATGAATCGTCTCGCCACTGTTCACTGTCGTGAGATGATGCAGGGAAGATTTTTCTTATGCTTCACAGCACTGCCATCGGTAAGAACAGCTGCGGGGTTAACTATTGACGTCTGGCGATGTACCAGCAGCGAGGGTACAGCGTAAATAAACCAAAACTCCCGGCGAGAGCTGTTACATTACAGCTAAGTGCACAACTGCAGTGGTGTCAAGTGTGAAACATGTTCTCCACATTGTCTGGCGACAGTAACAGTAATTTGTTGGCTACAAAAATGTTATTGGAAAGGAGAAGGAAGACGAGGTATGGAGTGCATCCTTTGAATGCTGAACGTCCTCACTACGGACATTTTCACAAGCTCAAAAACTATCCAGATCGCTTTATGAGACATAATAGTCGTCTGCTTCAGATCTTCACTCCTTGTTGCCTGTACTGAAACTACCTCTAACAAACGATAATGTGCACGATTGGCATGAGAGTTCGACGCGTGCAACAGTCAAACGCCGCTCTAGTAGAGTGACCTTGAAGCAACCAATCGCAGTGCAAGTTTCAGGCCGGGCGTGACACACAAACCAGTTTGATATCATCGCCTGGCGAGGATCGTAGCGAGCAGCGAGCAGTGAGCTGGGCGAGATGCTATGATGCACGCTAAATGGGTCGGTAAGGCTCTGTGGGTTTGATTCATCATCGTCGTGCCACGACGGCGAGCAGCGAGGTGGCAGCATAAACGCACCCTTTTAAGCGTACCCTGTAAGGCCCAGTGAGGGAGTGCAGAACGTGCGGACCTATTGCAGCAGTCTAGTGGGACAGGAGTGGACAGGCTGGTGCCACTCTACCACCGTAATGCTAAGCTGTCTGCCGCTCCTGCCCTCTGGGCCCTAAGTTCGCCGTCCCATGGATTACAACTTTAACCCTTAGCTGGGAACACCCGCCTCACAGGCACGTACTGAGTCTTTGCTTTGCCTACATAAGCTCTCCAAATTTACCCACAACCTTGTGGAAGGCAATAAAACAAAAATACATCATTTAAAATGCGAGTATTCCCAGAAATGAAAGTATAATGGGTGTTCCCAGCTAAGGGTTAATAAATATATTGCTCATTCTTCTTTAGTAGGTATGGATTGCCGTGCGTTAAGTTGTTTTTATTAGCCTTTGTAAGTGCGTGAATCCCTCAGAACTGGCGTCTGGTAGGTGGAAAGCTTTCCCCTCGTATTAAACCAGGAAGTTTCACAGACTAAATCCAATCATCGTGTGTTGTTCAGTTTGCATGTACTGTATTTACTACTCCACAGAAACCTTCCATTGTGTTTATATGGTCTGCGCAACAAGTTCAGACACAGAATCTAAACACGACTACGTGAAGAGGCTCGTATTTTGGTAGGGCACGCTATGCTGCGCTGAAACTCATCTGCCTTGCTCTGAACATCCTTTGCCGCCTGTTGTGTGGTCGTGGAGAGGGCCTGAGTGGCTCAGTAATGATGTACCGCTTCTAATACCATGTGACTTTTCCTAGGGATCGTTATTAAACGAATTCTACTTGCTTTAATTTGTTGTTAATAACCCAGTATTTGAAACCAATCGAAAATGTACCAATTAGAATATTTTTCTTAGAATGCAAGTTGAATTTTTGCGTTTGCTTCCCCCGTTCATTAGTTGTCGCTTTTTTTCTAAAAAAGCGATTATAACTGAAACCAATAGGAAACAAGAAAGTTAGCAAAACATCGGTAGGTTTTTCAGATCCCTACTCCTCAGTTTTCATCGCGTCATTAAGCATCAATCCCATGACCTGTGGTTTGACGAGCCTTGTCAGATCTCGCGCCATGGGAACTTCACGTCTCGTCGTTAAGTTGGTGACTCGAGAAGGCTCGGCCATGCCCGTGAATTGTCGGTACCTCCAGACATCAAAGGCTCGTGGGAGGACGGTGGTTCAAATCCACCTCCGGCCAACCTGATTTAGGTTTTCCGTGATTTCTCTAAATCACTCCAGGCAAATGCTGGGATGGTTCATTTCAAAGGGCATGGCCCATTTCCTTCCCCATTCCTATCCAAAAATCCGAGCGTGAGCTCCGTCTCTAATGACCACGCTGTCGACGGGACGTTAAACCCTAAGCTTCCTTCCTTTCTTCTTCAAAGTCTTGCCTCGACAGATATCTATTCTGATAGGAAGAGAGGGAAGACATTTTACAATTACAATAACAATTTAGGTCTGTTACCTGGATAACTAAAACAGACCTTTACAATCAATTATTACACATCACAAATTGTTTGGTTGTTAGTAATAAGTTAATGACAACTCTAAGTATAATTCCCGCCTCTTACAAGCCTCCTGAATGGAGGCCAGTACCCATCTCTACAACGTGGACGTGGGCGGGATCTACTTACTAACGCAACCACTGCAACTCATATTAATTTATAAGATTGTTAAATTTACAAAACAAAGTAAATTACACTACTACTACTAATGGTGCACTGATTTACACTATCCATCTCATTTGCACCACTGGATTTCTAGTCTAGATTGGATTTGGAAGGTAGCGAGGCATCCAACACCAGAGAACTTATTCCAGTGACTTCTCTCTTATACCTTGCTCACGCAAGGCGGGAAAGTCGTCCAGCTCTTCACTCCTTGCCTCAACTAACCTTCCGGTCATATTCGGTTCCATCCGTGGTGCCAAACCGACGTTAGCCGGCCAGACACCAGGGATGGTGATGTCAATCCGGTTTTACGTACGCAGTATATTGCTGCCAATGTATGCCTCATAGAGGCATGCACGGCTTTTCTCTCCTGTTGTTTCGCAGCAGACTATCCTCGATAGATCTGCTGCGCGTGGGTTGATACTTTCTCAGTTAGTATAATTAGGATCTCTACTAACTCATCATTCCTTATTATTTCATAGATGTCCCTGGTGGGTATGGCTTGCCTCTCTACAGAGGCAACTCGTGCGTGTACTGGGCACTCGAAGATTACGTGTTCCGGGCTGCCTATCTCAGCACCACATTCACAAACTGCATCAGGCCGTTTCCCTATTCGGTGCAAGTGCACCGGGTAGGGTCCATGACCTGTCAAAAAGTGCACTAATCCTTTGGATGGAAGAAATTTTAACTTCATCCTTTCTCTCACTGATGGTAGGAAGGAGTGTACGCGCCTGGCTGTTTCAGATGAATCCCAGTCCCGTTGCCAAATATCGTTAATGGCTTCGTTAATTTCTCTTTTCTTTCACAGACCCTCCCAATTATCCTTTCTACTTGAATGAAGTCGTGTCTTTTCAACCAATAGACCGCCGCCCTTTTCCTGATTATTAAATCAATAGGGTAAAGCCCCATAATCACCGTGAGCCCATCCGTAGGTGTGGTCCCAAAAGCCCCAACCGATCTAATTATGATATTCCTTTGCACTCTTTTGACAGCCAACGAGGGCCTGACCAGTCTGAGCCTATGAGCCCAGGAGCTCGCACCGTAGCCCATAATCGAGGCGAGTAAACTGTTATGATACAATTTGGTTACACTTGGAGGCAGATGGAACCTCCTCTGTCCTATTGAAATTATTTTGTTATACAATGCTAAGGTTTTATTTGCAACTCGCTCGATATGAGCATCAAAGTGGAGTCTCTGGTCGAGATAGACACCCAGGTATCTGGCAACTGTTTGCCGGCCAATTCTTTCGCCTGCAAGTCTTATGATTGGGTCTCTTTGCAAATTTCCTTTGAAGAGCATGTAATTGGACTTTCCTGGTGCAACTGATAGTTGTACCTTGTTGCACCAGCTCTGAATTATTTCCGTGGCCACAGAGGCTCTGTCCTCCATCTGACGTCTTGAGTTCGATTGAACCAGAACGAGAAGATCGTCAGCATAGGCTACTGCCCTCAGTATCCCCGCCTCTTGCTGCAAGTTGTTCAGCAGCGGCTCCATATTTATATCCCAGAAAACTGGGCCAAGAACGGAGCCCTGAGGGCAACCCTTGGTTATCCTCTTTGAGACGGTTCCACCTGGGGACACCAGCTCTACAAGTCTCTCCTCGCAGTAGGCTCTCAGACAACCATTTAGTGAGCCGGGACACTCCATTTCCCTTAAGCGGGAAAAGAGCGCCGGCCACCAAAGGTTGTCGAAAGCACCCGCTATATCAATCATGATCCCGGTAACATATGTACATTCCGATGAGTGGACAACCCTGGCGACCTGATTTATGGCGTCCTCTGTGGACTTGCCCCTCCGGAAGCCATACTGCCACTCATTCAGACCACATAGGACTCGATGACTCGCCAATCTGTCAGAGAGTAATTTCTCAAGAAGCTTCCCCAGTATATCGAGAAGGCAAATTGGTCTGTACGATTTGTGATTTAAAGGGTCTCTGTCCTCTCCTTTGCTCAAGATAACAACATGAGCTCGTTTCCAACACCTAGGATATTCCCTCTGTATTAAACATTGATTATACAGTTCAGTTAAAACTGGAACCAACTTTGGAGCTAAATGTTGTAGCACTTCTACAGGAATCTTATACGGTCCTGGTGCTTTCCCCCTTTTTAGGGATTGAATTTTCTCATTGATTTCTCTACGAAAATGGATATACCTGAATCTCATTAATATACGGCTGTCGAAGTTCCTCTCTTAACTGGGTTTGTTCTTGCAAGTCTTCCTCTATGACATCATCTGGCAATAACACTTCTAGTAACCTTTCAGCTGTGGTTCGCCAATCTGTTGTGGCTTCCTGACCACAACGCAGAGATGACAACACAGTGGGGGCTCTAACTTTCCCTCTTACTATCTTATAGGGTATTCCCCAGGGGTCCAAGACATGTTTTCCCTTACAAATTTTTCCCAGCTTCTGTGCCTAACTTCCTGGATTTTGGCTTTGTACTCTATTTTCTTACGTCTGTAAATTTCTAATAGGTATCTTCTCTGATCTGGGAAAAGACTTCTTTGATAACGTTTCCGCGATCGTCTCACAGATCGACGAAGGTCATCGAGCTCCGTGAACCATGATAAAGAACTCGCTGCTGTCGACCTTCTCGTGTCCGGGACAACTTCCTCAATCACCCTCTGAATTGATAGATAAAGTTCTTGCGCGTACGCGTGAACATCCAGGGGCTCTCCCAACTCTGGAGGATCAAAACGTTGGAGAAGCAAGTCCCAATTCGTTTTCCCAAAGTTCTTGACTAACTGCCACTGAGCCGGTTCAGAACCAATTTCTCCAATACTGAACTCTATAACATTGTGGTCACTATTGACCACTTTATCTAAAACTTTCCAATCATGGATTTTTGTCATAATACCTCCTGTGGCTAGCGTAACATCGATGTTGGATTCAACACCCGCCCTGTTACAAAACGTGGAGGGGTTACCCCCCTCGTTAAGAACATGCAGGTCCAGCTCCATGATTAGATCTTCAAGTATAGCTCCTTTCTCGTCACGAGTATCGCTAAACCAGATCAGTGACTTTGCATTTGCATCCATCGTTATTATAAGTTGCTTACCCACTAGTGCTCGAAAAATAGTTCTAACTTGTATTAGATAAATATCTATACCATGTGCATACTGACAATAAACATTGATGATATACCAACTACTATTATGAAGCAAAACTTGAATTACAACAATATGTTCATTACAAAATTGTGTCAGTTTGACTACTCTTATGGCTTTATTAAGAATGACGATGGATGCCATAGGCTGATCACCGTGCATTATGACTTGCGATGTAACAGGCATACTTGGGATCTTGCCCCTACAAACGTATGCTTCCTGTAGACAAAGAATATCTACTTCCTTGTCCTCAGCAACTTTTCTAAGTTCATGCGTAGCAAGTTAACTACGCTGCGCATTTAATTGAAATATTTTTAAGGGCATAGCTATGGATGATGTGTATGTACGTAACAGTCAGGAAACGATCGACATTGGTCAGAGACCAAGCGAACATAACCAATCACCATTTGTTTATGAATATTTCCAAGATCAAAAACTTTAGTTCTACGTTTATATACTCTTTTAACTAAAGCCAGTAACTGACTGTATTCTGAAAGTATGTTATAGGAAGCCAAAAGATCCTCCAGAACTGAGAAGGTAACCCTGGCGCCGTCCGGGTGCCCATAACGCACGAGCTGCCTCAACGCAGCAGTTAGTACATTGGGTTCTTCGAGTCTACTCATTCTGACTGCATCATCACATAATTCATACAACTTGCCAGGTGAAATTTTAACATTATGAGTCCCTGGCTGATATACATTACAAGACTGATCTAAATCTTGCTTGGTGTCTTCTTCCCCAACATCTAGGACGACGTTTTGACCCGATTCGCCGTCTTCCTTCACCTTCTTCTTCAACGAAAGTGCCTTCTTCTTGATTTCTTCTTCTTCATCTTCTTCTTTCTTCCTGGTCTGGATACCTACATTTATCCTTACCCTAGGTTCTACATATACTTCATCTATCTCTGTCCTGCATCGCTTCACATCCTTCATGAAGCGCACTGTCTTTAGAAACTCTTAGGGCCTGTTTATTAACCAAGGCCCTCTGCTTATCACGTTTGATTTTTGCAGGAGACTTGCGTTTACTTATTATGTGAGCGGAACTATCCATAATCAGTTCTTTGTTTTAACCTACCGAGAAACATTTTGTAAGTCGAACATTCAGGACCTTGTTTATCACATTTCTTCTTCCGATATTTACACGGAATACAGATGGCCTTTTCCTTCTTGTTGGGACAGTCTGTCCTCATATGACCCGTCTCTCCACAATGTGCACACACTGAGTGCTTTTTATCACAGAATCTGCCCAAATGGTTCAAGTCACAACATTTATTGCATCTGGGTACCACGGTGTAATCTCTTACTGTTACGGAGTTATATCCGACATAGATTCTCCCAATTTTCATTATCTCTTTTCTGAGTTCGGGAGAACTTTCAAAAACATGATGAATTGTCTCTTTGTCTTTTTCTCCTCTTTTGAATCTTAATTTAAATTCTTGCAGAAATTTCTCTTTTGTGTATCGATCAACAAAATTTTGTTCATACACTGCTTCGAGTACATCTTCATTATTCATGTAAGATGGAATACCCAACATAATTAACAAGGGCCTTCTCTTCCTTGGGGTCTCACAGTTGTACTTCGAAGACAGTGTCTGATTATTCAAAATCTTGCCCGGGTCTTCTGTGGCTGGGAGTTCTATCACCAATGCATTTTTTGCTACACGGACCTTGTTAATTTTCATTTTCTCCTTTTTGGGATCCATCGTTTTCATAAACGTTTGCTTTACTTCTTCAGTGTTATTACCTTCTTTTGGTTTTATAAAAATAGTGGAGACCGGTCTCACGACCGACGTCTCCACTATAGCTCGATTAGTTGGACTTGCGGTTACAGTTGCATAATTCTTTGCTGGAGCTGATCTTAGTATCTCGTTTTCTCTTCTGAGCTCCTCGACTTGACCTTCCAGCTTGGCAGTGATAACTGCCCAGTTAACCAATTTATCTTTGATTGTACGAATATGTTTAACAGGGATATTACCCTTACCTGAAGCAGCCAGCTGGTCCAGGAAATCCACGACCTCTGTGTACTTTTCAGAGGCCAGGAAGCCCGATCCCTCTGGCGCCCCGGTCGTCGACTCCTGTGAGCGTAGTGACGTTTGTCAATTAATATCTAAAAGAGAATCAGAATTTGCCATGGTGTTCCCACGAGCAGCTAGGGATACCGGTCCGCCTGGGCGTTGCCCCGCTCACCCAGGTAAGCCAATTATACAACTGGAGTTCGGCTGGTGCTCCAGAGGTGGTCCGTTAAAGACTGGCTATACCCCGCAGCCATACATCCCCTCGGCACAGACTCCACCTTAGGATTGAGGGGTGATTATAGTGATTTTCCTACCCGGGCAGTTAAGCCGAGGTACCCAGTCCACATAGCGTGCGACGTCCTACGGGCGCCTCACGGCGGTCTTTGAAGCACTCTGTGGGTTTCCGGAACAGAGACGGCAGCGCCTTACCACCTCTGCACACCCTCACCCTTTCGTCCCCTGATAAGTTAACATGTCAGGGTTAGCGTCCGGCACCACGAGGAGGCGGATAACGGCACTTGGGAAGGAGAGGCTATATTAGACGCATCCATTCCCCGAGGACTTGAGATACCACTTGGTGACCGACTGCGCGATCGCCGGTCCAGTCGGCCACCTTGTGGTACCTCGCATCCCCTGACGTCTGTTACCAACCGTTCGCAGGGGTCGGAGACTACCCCGCCCACCTGGTCGCGGCATTAGACGTCGCCGGACGTTGCCTCGACAGATGGCAAGGCTCGGTACGGCTCGAGCACCTGTTCCCACTATCTGTCGTGCTCTTAGTTGCAGGTTGGAGACATTTAGTTTTTTGACCGTTTTCAAGGAGTTATAATTCTGGAGTGATCCATTAAACTGATTATGCAGTTTTTAAATCAGCGTTTGGGAGAACCTTCAATCTGGAACCCGCAGCAAGTGCACGATAAAAACAGCAACAAAGTATATGATTCTTGGAAGCGAACTGAAGGTCCCATCACCGTTCACCGTTCTTTAAATCAGCTGAAAGAAAAAAAAACAAATATATGATGGCGACTTACAGGAAGCTGGCTGGCGCTAAGGATGAAAAACAAGAACAAAAAACTGGGGTTGGTACTAATGAGAGTAAAAGCCGAAATGTTTTGCATACTAGAAAAGATATCATTTTACATAGTATCCACACACCAAGGAAAACAGAAATTCCGGTAAGGAAAAACTTTTATGGATATTTTAAAGTTTTTTTTCCCCTCAACAGTTTTTCACATCTACATCTACACTTTTGCTCCTTTGTAGGTCGTCCTCCTATTCAACAAAGAAACAAATCTATATAACGAAAGGCAGTAGGATGTGCAGGTAAACATATTTAGCGTAACCAGGCATGGCCAACATTTCCCCACTGCACTGCGCTGAACTGTCATGCGGTCTGATCCAACGTAAACGAAGTAACGGAGGAAGCGCAGCTCTCTAATGTGGTTGAAGAACGGTTAAACAAGCATACAATTTACTGTTTAGCTAACAATTAGTGATTGTATGGCAGAATCACAACGCAAAGCTTTAGAAAATACCCAAAACACGATTCGAAGAAAAACGATTCAATTTTGTAACCCAAATTTGATTCTATTAGTATTGTACATGCACACTCGTCATATACACAGTTGGCTTCTTCTGAAAGATACATGTTTCTTAAATGCATGCACCTTTTCTGTTCACCGTCAAATAAATCTTATTGGCCGGCATAACTCGACTCCTGATTGGCTGCTCTGCCGCCCCTAACCTAGCGAGCGCGAGCGCTACTCGCTGACGCATAAAATTCAGTTTTAGTCTGCTTGAGTGGAGCGTCGTTCTTCGTCTTGCTGCTCGCCACTCTGCCGCTGCGCACAGTGCGCGGGGCAGGGGCGAGCCAGGCGCCGTGCCCGCGGGCAAGGCGAGGGCGCCCACGCCCGCGGGGCGGTGTTTGGACGTGCCTGGCGTAGACCATCAATTTCGTAAAACTTTCTGGCTCCAAATTATTTAACAGGCCTTACCTTTCCGAAGTTATTTGTCACTTGTTCTGAAATAAGCAGCAAAGGAGTCGTCCTCACCCCTTACTACTTCTCCTGGTTTTCGGGCTAAATTCTCGAAGAAAATCATTTCGTTTTGGTCGTATTTTCAAGATCCTAAAATGGTTTTATCATCAGTTTTAATCTCAATTGTATCTCGAGAATTTTTTTTTTTCTGATGATGGGCTTCTCCTCACAAAATTATGCCAAAAGCCGCATGGTAGGGTAACCTTGCTCATTTTCTCTGGCTCTAAAACCATTGGTTTTCTGGAACCTCTGAGGAAAAAGATGCGTGTCGCGTGTCGCGCACGAGATAACCGCTACCCGAAAATGCTTTGCGTACATCCTTTCTCATAAAACCCATCATTAAGCGACTCAAGGCAAAAGCTGCATCGCCAACGAAGACGTGACACCTGTTGGTGGCTCGTGTCCGCTCGAGATTTGCCAAACCACGAGTCGTGGGAACGGCTCGAAGTCGCAATCCGAAAAGCCGCGAAGGGCGACAACGAACCACGACTGACATGTTGCGGCACGCAGCCTGTACGACTGGCAACCCGACAAGCACAACAAGGACGTGGGTTGCCAGCCGATCAGGCAACCGGGCGACGTCTCGGAGGAAGACGCCAGGGGGCATCAACAGCACACAGGACGCGCTGTGTCGGAACTACTTTCCTGCCGCCACACACGTGACCAGAAAGCAGTTCCTATGGTATACTGCTGCCCTCGGAGAATTTAAGCCCTGACACGTCCGACCCAGGGCAGGTAGCGCTTGAGGAAGCGCAGCGAACGGGTCTCAGAGTGTACTTGTTTGTCGTGAATACGGGCGCATCGCGTCTGTATACGTCAAATTGTCGACGTAGTTTGTTACCGCTGTAGCGGTTGGGTATGGCGTTTTTGTCAGGAGAGAAACTCCAGACTATCTGGAGTTTAGGCCGGCCGCGGTGGCCGAGGTGACTAAGGCGCTCCAGTCACGGTCAGCACGGCCACTACGGTCGGGGGTTCGAATCCCCCCTCGGGCATGGATATTTGTGCCGTCCTAGTTCGTAAGTAGTTCATAGGTAGTTTGTAAGTTTAGGGACTGATGACCCCGTAGTTAAGTCCCATAAGCTTAACAAACATTTGAACATTTTTGGAGTTTAGGTGACAGGTACAGGGCATTTCAGGCTCAGGGCCCCTGCTGCGGCGGGACCAGCCAGCGGTCTGTAGGACAGGTCTAGCGCAGGGTATTTAGAACCGCGAGTAGGCATTTCCAACTACCAACCGGACTCGTACCTGGATGACGACATGGCTCACACAACGGACTTTAGCACGGACACCACTTTGAAGGAACTGCAACGACAACAATCACTACAATGTGACACCAGCAAACAAAGCGTCAAAGCCTTGACACAACCAGACACCAAGATTAAACAACGCGCAGAGAAGATGGCCGAACGAAATCGACAACGGAAACAGAACCTAGAAGGAATCAGAAGAATTAAACATCGATCTCTACAGGATTCCGAGGACGAGTATGATGATTCCTTGACATCCGATTTCAACGAAGACACCGCTACCAACGCCGGAGGAGACACGATGGACTACCAGACGACTAAAGATGTTGAGGAGGACGAAGGCTACCGGCAAGTCAAGCGGAAGAAGTCGTCCCGCCGACATCAAAAGACGAAGGTCGCACCACCACCACGACAACAACCAATAAGGACGTCAAACAAATTTGCAGTACTGGCTGGCCCTTCTTCAGCAGTGGATGTCACCCCCACTGTGACCACTCCACAGAAGGCTCAGAAGATTCGACCGATTGTGATTTATAGCTGCTCTAATCACGTCAAGCTCTGCCGAGAACTTAAGGGGATCATATCCGGAGGTTTGAGAGCGGCGTACACCGGGGAAGGTGTCAAATTCTTTGTTGACACCATGGGCGACTACCATACGGTATTCACTTATTGTAAAAATAAGGAAATACCGTTTCACACCTACCAAGACGGCAACAGCAGAGACCTGAAGGTGGTGGTCAAGGATTTACCACCCACAGTGACAGAAGGAGAGATAAACACCGATTTAGAAGACCAGGGCTTCACCATCAAACAGGTACATCAATACAAGAAGAAGAAACAGGGGAAACTCCATCGGTTACCCGTTTACGCCGTTACCCTGCCGAGGAGCGACAAAGCGAACGAAATTTATGCCGTTCGCTACATCGTCTCTACCAAAGTGCGAGTCGAGGATTATCCCTCACGAAACGAGCCCACACAATGAAAAAAGTGTCAGCGCTGGACTCACACGACCAACTATTGTTGGTTACCAGCCAGATGTGTTAAGTGTGGGGATATGCATCCCAGCAAAGACTGCACACTGGAGCAAAACGCGATACCTAAGTGCGCCAACTGCCAAGGACCGCACGCAGCCTCCTGGAAAAGATGTGCAGAGTTCCAGAAGACGCTGAAGAAGTACAGGCCACAGACGACAACCAAACAACGGAGGAGGGGACCAACACTGCAATGAAACTGGTTGTGGTGGACACCACACGTCCACCACCCTTGACTACTCCACCAGAGCAGACTACGGAACCAGCATTGCAACAGGGACACACATACATATGCTTCTGCACTACGAGGCCACCGACGAGACCACAGTAGGACCAGAGTACCGAAAGATAAGGACGCAGATGCAGCATTGACAGAAGTAACAACGGTGTTAAAGTTTCTCAGCAGTCAGAACATCCTCACCAAGCTTGTCACTGCTGGCAAGAGGATGCTGGCTGCTAAGGACAAACTTTCAAAAATTGTAATACTGGTGGAAACACTAGCGTTACTGGAAGGGTCGGAGTAACACCATGGGGACCCAAACGAGAGACCTGAAAATCTGCATATGGAATGCTACTGGAGTACGAAGGAAAAAGGATGAATTACAGGACTTCCTCGCCAGGCATAGGGTCGATATAGTGCTGCTGTCAGAAACACACCAACCCTTCAAGTTGCGGAACATGATAGGCTATCGGACCGACAGACCAGCGAGAGATGGTGGGACTGCCATCTTCCTCCGCCACTCAATCACACATCGCCACGTCGACTTACCACAACTCCAACAGTTGGAAGCGACAGCAATTTCCATTTGGACTGATCTAGGCGAGGTTACACTGGTGGCAACATATCTTTGGCCCAGGGCACAACTGATAAGGCAAGACCTCGAAAACGTTCTTGCACCAAATGGGAAAACATTCATCGGAGGTGATTGGAATGTCAAGCACCCAACTTGGAATAGCCGTGTCACCAACCCAAGAGGGATACAGTTGCATCAAATGGATCAAGACATGGATTTGCAAGTATGGGGACCCACGGAGCCAACTCATATGCCTATAGTGAAAAATCAACAACCGGATGTACTAGATATTGCCATTACGCAAGGTCTCGGGATTGACCCACGACTGGTCACAATCAATGACCTATCATCCAACCACGATCCGGTGATGGCAGTGCTGCCACGAACAGGATACATACGCGCAAGAAGAACCATCCAAGAAAAAATTTGGGATCAGTTGAAAAGGTTCCTGAACAATAATGTCCCGCCAACGTTACCAGTAGCAACTCATGTACAAATCGACTATGCTGTGGAACTGCTCACGAAGAAAGTTCGGAAAGGACATAACATTACAGAAGGTACATACCAACTGGAACCACTTCCCCCACTACTGGAGGAATTAAGGATCCAAAAGAACCGGTTCAGGAAATTATGGCAACGCACCAGAAATCCAGCGTACCGGCGACAGAAGCATAGACTGGAACGACAACTAAGGCGGCGCCTCCTTGAGTGGAAGGTCGAGAAGTGGGAAGACAAAATGTCTACCTTTCTTCTCCAAACCAAAGACGAATGGAGGCTGGTTAAGAACATAAGATCGGAACCCACGCCGAAGAGGCCGCTGCGAACACCACATGGACTAACCGAAGACCCCTTGACAAAGGCGGAAACGTTTGTCTCAACATACGAACAACAGACCACACTACGTTGGGAGCACCTGAACCCTGCACAACGAGAACATGAAGTTACCACGATACGCCTAGTCAACCAATTCCTCGCGTCTGACGACCGGACCCACCCGCGTTTCACGACGCCCAGCGAAGTTCGCAGTATAATCAAGAAACTTCATCCTAATAAGGCCCCGGGGTCAGACAAAGTCAGTAACGTACATCTAAAGAATCTCCCGAGGAAACCACTAGCCCTCCTCATAAGGATCTTTAATGGATGCATGGTAACGAAATACTTCCCCACAGCATGGAAAATCGCTAAGGTAGTCCCAATACCAAAACCCAGAAAAGACACTACACAGCCATCGAACCAAAGACCCATAAGTCTTCTGAGTGGCATGGGGAAAACATTCGAAAGAGTGTTGCAGACACGGATACTGGAACCCTTGGTGGAAGACGGAAAGATACGAGCGGAACAGTATGGCTTCCAACGTAAACTGTCAGCTGAATTACAACTCTTAAGCCTGGCCGAGCACATCACCAGGAATCTGAACGTGACCAAGGCGACTGCAATAGTCTTCCTGGATGTTGAAAAGGCTTATGATAAAGTCTGGAGAGACCTTCTCATTAGGAAACTCCACGAGCAGACAACCATCCCAGACTGCTACGTGAAGTTAATTGCGAGTTGCCTGCGTGACCGGAAGATGATGGTGACAGTGGACGGACAATCTTCGGACACTCGACCTGCATTAGCCGGACTACCTCAAGGTTCGGTGCTCTCTCCCATCCTGTTTAACGTGTATGCAAACGACATACCTACGGTGGAAGGCGTACAGATAGCACAATTCGCTGACGATACAGCGTTCCTCACCAGTGGACGACACGTTCAAGCCAACATCAGACGTCTCCAAAGTCAACTGGATGCAATGGAGGACTGGTGCAAAACCAACAAAGTGCTACCGAATCCGGCAAAAACAACTGCCATCTACTTTACTAAGAAGCGTCCACGACTGCCAACCAACCTGAAACTTTACGGACAAAACATACCATGGGGAGATACGGTGACATATCTAAGGGTCACCTTAGATAAGCACTTTTTCCTTCATAAACACATCGATGGCTTGCGGAATAAAGCGTACGCAATGGCGAAGAGCCTAATGCCTTTCTTCTTGAGCACTGACCTGAGTACTGGCGCCAAATTACGCCTGTACAAAACCATGGTTCTATCGAAGATGCTTTATGGCAGCTCAGTCTGGGGACTGGCCAGTGCTACCCAAATTCAACGGCTGCAGGTGATACAGAACAAAACCTTACGATGGATCCTCAGGGTAAACAGGTACACACGGAACACCGACATCCATGAGGCGCTTCACATGGATACTATCATGGAAGCCGTTCAAAAAAGAGCGACGAAGATCCACTACAAGATTGATCAACTTCGGGATACCGTACACAACATCCGCACATTGGGGAGGACAATGCCACTTCCATGGCATAGATACAAAGTACCACGGGCCTTGACTAATCGATAAAGTTTTAAATTAGATGTGAATACAAAGTTTAATTGAAATTGTCATTAATACATCGAGAGGGGTACCTTACGGACCAAAATAAAGGCCCTTACAAGCTAACCCCTAAATTTATTGTCATAAATAAAGTTATAGTTAACCCCCATATCCTCAACTGTGAAGTGTAAATCGTCCATGACGATGGTACTTCAGTCACTTTGTACCACCATTTAAAAAAAAAAAAAAAAAAAAGAAAAGAAGAGAGAGAGAGAGAGAGAGAGAGAGAGAGAGAGAGAGAGAAAGAACCAGTCGCAGCTGGAGCGGTGACTTCGCTTCCCACGACGATTACGAACAGCCGCGCCGATCCCGGACACCACCTGGCCTCCGCAGCATCGCAGACGCCGCCGACAGCGGGAGGACTTCACACCTGGCACCTGGCGCTCTCACTATTAGGTGACTGTGCTTTCTCGCCGAAGTAGGTAGACTGTGTGTGGTTTATTATTATTATTATTATTATTTATGTGCTAGTTTATTTTCTCTCACTTGCGAGTGTGTGTATTAGCAACTTGATCCTTCTGCTTGACATACACAATGGATGACGCACTAAACGCTTTTTCCCAGATGTTGTGCACACTCCGACACTTGCAGTGTCCCTTAGAAGCGCTGACGGACAGGGTGACGGCGATGGCAGCCAAGTCGCCGGACGTCTCCCATCGCCTGTCCCGCATCGACACAGTGGTCAACAACGTGCGGGCGGCGGCTCCACGGTTTCCGCCTCTCAACCGGAACCTCGAGCCATGGGCCAGTTATATCCCTCGGACGAAACAGCAGTTCTTAGTTCATGGTATCTTTGTTAACGAGCAGCTACGCGCCTTTTTATTAGCATATCCTGACCCTGAGGTATATCAGCTGGTACAGCACCTGAACCGGGAGGCGGAACCCCACGCCCTTTCATATGCGCACGTCCAGTTCATTTTGTATGACTATTTGGATTCCTAAGTTCACGTTGCTGCTGCCTGACATAGGTTCTTCATCTGTCACAAACAGATGGGGCAATGGTACAGAAAATGGATCGCCCGCTTACAGGGCCTCTCGCGAGACTTTCATTTAATTGCCAAAATAGGAACTGCCAAAGGTCTTATGCAGCAGCCTTGGTCAGGGACACCATTTTAGTACACTCTCCGGATGATGCGCTCCGAACAGACTTGTTGAAATCGCAAGATCCCGCTCTGGAAACGTGTTTACCCGTCATAAAAGCTTTTGAACAGTCGTGTATTCCACCACGGTTTTTCAAGACCAGTCTCCGGTTTTGTCCAGTTTAGTTTACGGTAGTAACACTAAAACTGGGCCTTTGCGATCGTCTTTTGACAGCTCGAAATTTAAATGAAAATAACGGCTTAACCATTCATCTGACACGAAAATTGAATAACCTAATTTGTAGAGGAGAAAAGTCTCTACAACTTCGCTCTCTTATGTTTCTTTCATATCTCGTATCGTTTCAGAGATATTTGCAAAAATAACGGCAATTTTGGGATGTCTGTCTGTCCGTACGCAACGTGTTCCCACTTTTTAAGTCGAATCGTTCAACCGATCAGCACCAAATTTTACAGACATAATTGTAGGCCGCCAGATACCAGAACCTCCCATTTTCAAATTTTTCGGACAAAAAATACGGTAGTAATACTAAAAAACCGTTTGTAATGTAATTTTAATTGCAAATAAACCGTTCGTCTGACGCGAAAATTGAATAACCGAATTTGTAGAGGAGAAAATTCTCTACACCTTAGCTCCCTTATGTTTTTTTCATATCTCATATCGTTTGAGAGATATTTTCAAAAATAACGGAGATTTGACACCCTCCATTGAATTAACGAAAACTAGCCGTTCGGAGATCTCACGTGACATTCCTCGCCCAGAACTCTCTCTGGCATACACCATCTTGCGTTGCGAATTTGATGATTTTCTTATTGTAACTTACACGTTGTCATTTCAAAGCAGTGGCGCACTGAAGAATTAACAAAAACACGTCGTTTTTCGTACAATATATGACAATCTACTGTCTAAAAATGCATTAGCATTAGTTAACAACTGTCATCAATAGTATGAGATTAAAAAATGGAACTGCACATTGCTAGCCGTAGCGTAGTGGGCAATGCGTTGGACTGTGAGGCTGGAGGTCAGTGGTTCGGAGCCCGCCACTATCAATTTTTTTTCCTAAAATGGTTTCAGAGACTTAATAATTAAATAGAGCTATGTTCTTCAATTTTTAGAATTGTGCATGTGTAATAATGCTCCCTCTAAAATGCGTGTTCGTTCTATTTCGTACACATGCCGTGCAATACGTAACAACGAATTGAACAATGGTCTTCTGAAGCATATAAACGTAAACTGGGAGGATACTGTAATAATGAACATTCTGCACAAAGTGCTCATACAGGTAGTTTCGTATATAAAGAAAGTCCCAGATTTCTGTGGAAAGTGTAGTTCTTTAATCCAACAGAAGGGAAGTGTATACATTGCAACAAATTACCTTGTTTATTTTTTTCCAAGCGTTTATTCACTATTTGTGAAATATATTGAAATTCATTCATTATAATCAATGTATCTACGCCAAATGTACGCTGTGTTCTATCTAGGCTATAGTCACTCGTCCGAACGCCAAATGTACGCTACGTTCGTTCCAACCTACAGTCATTCATAACCAGTACAGGCAAAGAAAATAAACTTAGAACTACCAAGGCAAGGCAGGTGATAATATTTTATCGGAAAAATGTAATGAAAATGTGGGAGAGATATTAAAATAATAGTTCAAAGAGGTAAAAGTTCAAAACGGAGTATGTTTTTCTCAAAGCTAAACTCAAACATCATATAGTTTTGGCTGTTTGTTAAAATACAGTCAGAAAGAATATTACGTGTTGGATGCATAGATATTACCACAATAGTAGAGTCGTAATCTTATCACCATAATTTCTTTATTATGTAGATTATTATTTTGGTCCAAAATGTTTGCAAATACTTATAATACTACAAATCTAAAGTGGGCCGTAAAACACGTTAGTGCGATTTTTTTCTACCAGGCCCAACCGCCACCCCTGGCCACAGCGACCGAGCGCAGACCACAGCACAGCAGCGCTCATGTAGTCAATGTTTTGTGTCATATACCCGCCAACAGTGCCGTTATCGCTGAACCAAACGAACAGCATGTGGGGAAAATGGGTCACAGGTAGGGATTGCAATCCAACAAAGTGGGATCCCGCAATCCAGCGGCACCCAGCATCATTTTAAGTCCTGTGGGATCCCACAACAACCTGCGGATTCGCAAGCAGATCCGCGAGCATTAAAAACGCGCAAATTCTTTCAAATTTGCCGCCTTAAATTCACTTCGCAGAGCGTTGTCTTAAATTCGCAACGCGTTCCGCGATGTGAGTTGACACAACGTTACAGTTTAGTCGTTTGTCTTATTTTGAATTGCACGCACACGCATACAATGTGTAAACTGAATGGCGGCAGTTCAGCGGTGAGAGAGCGGAGTGGAGTTAAGGGCCGTTTTCCTAGCTGCGGGAGTATCCCGCAACGTGATGCGTGAATGGCATGCGGAACCACTCGCCCAATGCAAACATACGAGGTCGTTTTCCTAGGCTGCGGGACACCGCACGCCGCTGCGGGCTCTACCTGCTGGCCCTGAGGTTATCAGCTGGTACAACACCTGAACTGGGAGGCGGAACCCCACGCCCTTCCATATGCGCAGGTCCAGTTCATTTTGTACGACTTTCGATTTCTAAGTTCACGTTGCTGCTGCCTGACATAGGTTCTTCATCTGTCACGAACAATCGTACAATCGCTTGCGTGCTCCGAGAGCAGTCTGTCCCGCACGCTGCAGCGACTTGCTTGGCTGGAGGCCACAGGCGTCAGCTGCGCTCACTGTCTGGAGGAGAGGGGGCAGACAAAGCCACCAGCTGGTGCACAGACTAGCCTGCTTAGCCATAACAGGCGGAATCAGCAGCACACCAACTGCTGGGATGGAAACCATGCTGGATATGCCCCCATTACACCTTTGGGTCAAGATAGAGGAGGCAGCTGGTGCCTAGAGACTCAAATCTGTATCTCTCTGTATCAATATCTCTTTGGGATATCCAGAATCACACACTAAAATAGTGAGTGAGGTAAATATAGGAAAGGTTGGGGAAATGCCAACTGACTATATTATAACCCCATACTGCTTCAACAAGCCTTTCAGTATAACAATTGGAAGTAGGGAGCAGTGGGAGAAAATAGTTCGACACCGTACGGGAGATATTGTCTGGTTCACTGACGGGTCGAAATCAGACCAAGGCGTTGGGGCCGGGGTATATGAGGTGCAGCCAAGACTGGAGGGCGTCATCTCTCTAGGGAAACTGGCCTCAGTATTCCAGGCCGAAATCACTGCCATCAGGGCATGTGTGGAGGAGAATTTGCGTACGTGCTACAAAGATCGTAACATCTATATCTATTCAGACAGCCAGGCAGCCCTGAGATCACTGGCAGCTCCTACAACAAGGTCTAAAATTGTTTCAGAATGTCACAGGGTTCTGGTGGAACTAGGGGAAAGCAATAGAATAAACCTATTGTGGGTCCCTGGCCACTCGGGGATCAGTGGCAACGAACATGCCGACAGATTAGCCAGGATGGGGGAAGAGGCTCCATTTATTGGACCGGAACCTGTCCTGACAATCACCAAGGCAATGATTAAATTGGAGCTACGTAACTGGCTCAGAAGACAGCACGTAGAATATTGGACCAAAGTCCATCAACAAAAACATGGCAAGGTAATGATGCCAAAGCCTTGTTTTAAAAGAAGCTCTGCAATCCTAGGTCTGAACAGGAGAGAGATTAGACTCATGGTTGGATTGCTGACAGGCCATGGGAATTTCAAAAAACACCTACACACAATGGGTATAACAGAAGATGACCCTAAATGTAGGATCTGTGATGACGGTGATGAAACTGCATCACATCTGATCTTCGAATGCATTGCATTGGAGAGTAAAAGGCACAGAACATTCGGGACCACCAGACCCGAAGAAATTGTGGCTAATAAAGAACTGGTAAAGGGACTCCTTGCACTGTTCAAGGGCATTGGTTGGCTTTACTAGACATACAGGGAGCGATACCGCACAATAAACTTAGTTTCGGTGCGGGGAGTGGCGGGTTAGACCAAGACTGTTTTGGCTTCCCTGAAAGAATCAAATCAAATCAAATCAAAGCCACCAGCTGCAGACATCAGTAACTACAATAAGTGAAATTTTCCCTGCGTTTTATGCTTTGTATAATTATTATTTTTATTTCTGATGCAATAAATTATATCTAATTCAAACTACTTAATCAATATTTTTGTGCTGTTCTCAGTCCCATTCCCCATCTTACGAAACAGTAAAAAGTACTTGGTTATGCATTTTATTTAGTGCGGAAAGAAAACAGTCCAGTACGATACAATAACGTCAATGCTTTCATCATATGTAACACACGTTCGTCAAATCAGCATTTATTCCATTGGAACAATGGCACAGTAGTAGACATAACACTCGTTTCAATAACGTCAACAGTTTCATTATGCATACAAGAAAATCATCAAATGGTCTACTCGAATAATGGTAAAGTACTGTAGTGTATAGTGTGACAATAGATAGCATATCAAGTTGTCTATCAATTCACATTAACGCTAATTGTTAATGAGAAACTAATCTCGAGGTAACTACGAGTATTTCTGCTGGTGTGATTGGTCTCACCACTCGCTTGCAGGAATCGGTTTATGTTCAAATGTTTGTACAGCTTATGGCACTTAACTACGGGGTCATCAGTCCCTAAACTTACAAACTACTTATGAACTAACTAATACTAAGGACGACACAAATATCCATGCCCGAGGGGGGATTCGAGCCCCCGACCGTAGTGGCCGTGCAGACCGTGACTGGAGCGCTTCAGTCCCCTCGGCCACCGCGGCCGGCGAATCGGTTTACAGTTTGTCTTCAACTAATGACAGAAGATACTGAAACTGATTAGGGGTGAATCTAAAATGTTCTTTAAACTTAGCCACATCGTCGAGCAATTTTTTTTAATTAAGATGTTGTACGCTCCTTCATCTTCACGACGTAAAAACATTTGTCTCACTGCTTTGCGCTTCCTGAGAACTCCCTCCAATAATAAGCAGTCTTTCTCCTCTTCCGTAGCTCCGACGTACTTTCGTAGTGCGAAAACGAAAAGCTTTATACACCACGCACTGCGCAGCATGTTGGTCGTTGGCTGTCCTGGCTACTACTGCCACGCCACATGCAGTGGCGTAGCTATGTCACCAAGGGCCCCGGGGCAAAAATGACGTTGGGGCCCTGTTTACATTAATACTGTGCAGATGCAAAACTACTTCATCATCAGCTCCTTACCGCCCACTGGAAGACATAATAAGGCAAACCTAAATACTATTAAGTAAATTATTATGTGTCACGCAGCAGATAATAATTAATTGTACTCTCAAATATAATTATAGCTGTGAAAGTTGGTTTGTTTGTTATGCTTATAAGTTGCTGGGCTGATTTGAATGAAATTTTGCAGAGGGATAGATTTGGACCTGGGTGGGACATTAACAGAAATGACCTCTTGGGATAGTTTCCGAAGTTGCTTCATACTAGGTGAATGAAGTCGCAGGCATAAGCTGGTAAAAAATACACAATGAATAAGTATTAGTTAACCATGAAAACATGGCCCCCTGACGCGAAGCAAACCTGGAACAGTCAGTCCGCGGTGGCAGCAGGCGGACAGTTGTCAGTACCGACATCTCGCTGTGGCTAAACTCCTCGCTGTTAGGTCATTGCTCCGTACCGATCAGCCTAATTTCGTTGATAGCCCAATCAAAGAAGGAAAATAGGGGAAATATTCGTGTAGGATGGTTTCAGAAAAGAAAGTTGCCGGATTTTGTTTGATGGAATACTTTGGTTTGAGCCGTGCCCTTACCAGGCTTCATGAAGTATATATTAATGTCTGGCCAGGAAAAAAGTAATAAGTAAAATAACTAATTTGACATCTGCGCTTATTATAGTAGCAGTGGGGTACAGAGTAGTGTCTTGAATGCACAATTTACTTTTGTGACAAAGTAACCATATTTTCTCTTCTTCTTGCACGAATTTCAGAGTGCAATTGGTTTCAGCACTTCATTGGGATCTATGATTATGGAGAACACCCTTGGGGAATTCACTACACAAACAGTTGAGTTACCATAATAATACCGTTCTGTAATAACACATTGTAGAGACTTCATATTCAAATGTGGTCACACTGTCTACTGTCAAACACTGTGCTAGTAATTCAGCAGCATTCACTGTTATTTCGCAAAGATTGGCAGGCACGGCAACTCCGACTTCAACGGACAATACGGTGGCAGGGTCCACGTATTAGCGGACAAGCAAAGGACCTTGTTATGTTTATATTCTCGGGTGCGAATAATTTTTGGATTTCACATCGAGCGTTTGAGGTTTGTTGGTCAGGGTTCAAAAAGTTCAAAGTCGGAAATCCTTCATTCAACTAAATTATTATATACAATAGAATTTCGATTATCCGAAGTAATTGTGGGACATGAAAGTGTTCAAGGATCTATGGTAACTTTTTTTGAATGTCGCTCACGTAGGCCAAGGGGCCCCTGGAGCTCGGGGGCCCCGGGGCACTGCCCCGCCTGGCCCTATGATAGCTACGCCACTGGCCACATGACCCACGCCTAGCAAACTGTGCCTCGCAGCGAGCTAAACTCGAGCGGCGCCACTACACCGCACAATGCGTCTCGCGTCGAGGACAAACGGCAGCACCCAACGCCTTCCAACAAATTGCAAAATTAAATTCTAACCTGTCCAAAACTTTTTCTCGCTTACACCCCCACAAAAAAATGTAAAGGGAAAAAGTTTGTCGCTTACTACATTTCGGATGATGATTTGGTACAAGTTCTGCGTCAGACGTGAGATTTTATTTTAGTACTTCACTATTGCTAATTATATTGGCCAGAAAATTTGCAGGCAACATAAACATATACTACTGAAGACAATTATAAAATTATTTTGGTGGGCAAAACATAGTTTAGGAGATATAGTGTGATAAATATAGAGTAAAGCGAAAAAAGAAACAAATTTCCTCAAAATCTTAAATGTTTCTTCTTTTTTCAGTGGGAAAAAATTTAATATAATTAAAAAGAGGTGTCGGAAGGTAGTTCTCGGATCACTCTATCACATTCGCCAGAACCTGCCGCAGGGGTCGAGCAACCGAAAGGCTTCTCTTGTCATCGAGCGCACATTTATTGAACACGGGACAGCCCACACCTTTTTGTACTGCAACGGGATCGTTCTCAGCCATAGATCTCTCGATTTGTTCTCCAGCCCTCGCCCACTCTACACACTGGGAAGTGGTCGATGACCTGCATGGTAGTGACCATTTCCCCATCTGGCTTCACCTGCCAGACAGAGTAGAGCCTGAATGCAGACCATCTCAATGGGTGATCAGTAAAGCCGACCGGACATTGTTCAGCCAACTCTCTGAGCTGGAAATTCGCGGCAATGTCCAGGAATGGTTGGATTGTATCACTCAAACTATACACAGTGCTGCTGATACATCTATGCCGCTGTCTTTAGGACGACCAAAACGGCAGCCTGTCCCTTGGTGGACGGCTGAGTGTCGCTCAGCAATTAGGGTGAGGCGTGCAGCTCTGCGTAGATTCAAGAGTCGGCCAACAGCAAACAACCTCGCGGCCTTTCGGATGGCGAGGGCAAAATGTCGCCAGATAATAGGAGAAAGCCGAAAGAGATCTTGGCAACAGTTACTGAGTACCGTTACCCGCTCCACCAAAAGTTCTCCTGTATGGGAGACCATACGGAGGATTTCTGGGAGAGGGGGGAGGTGTCCAGTGACTGCTACCATGGGGAATGGCGTTCTCCACACCAGACCGCGGGATATTGCCTAGAACTTGGCTATGTATTTTGCCAATGTTACAGCTACTGCCAATCAGGATCCGGTATTCCAGCGTCACAGAGTGGTTGCTGAGAGGGGCAATTTGGACTTCAGGTCCACTGGTCATCAGGATTAGAACTGCCCTTTCACACTGTGGGAGCTGGATTCTGCTTTGTCTGTGGCGCATGACACATCCCCTGGCAATGATAGCATCCACTACAATATGCTGCGGCACTTAACACAGCGAAATGAAGAAATCCTCCTGAATCTTTTTAATGCCATTTGGTCGTCAGGTCACTTTCCTGATTCGTGGAGAGAAGCAATTTTAATCCCCCTTTTAAAACCTGGGAAAGATCGCACATGCCCAAGCAGCTATCGTAGTGTTGCCCTCACTAGTTGCATTGGAAAGACCTTAGAGCGGATGGTCAACCGCCGCCTTGTCTGGATGTTGGAATCCAGGCAGCTCCTTAGTCGCTTCCAGTGTGGGTTCAAGAGGTATCGTTCCACCTTCGATAACTTAGCCTCTCTGGAGGCGGCTATACAACAGGCTTTCCTGCGACGTCACCACCTTTTGGGTGTATTTTTTGATATCGAGAAGGCCTACGATACTACTTGGAGGCATCTTATACTTCGGCAGCTTCACGAATGGGGATTTCAAAGTTCTCTTCCAATTTTTATTCGATCTTTCCTTTCTCCACGTTTTTTAGGTATCGAGTTGGTGGCGTGCTCTCTGACCGCTTTGATCAGGAAAACGGTGTCCCTCCGGGTAGCGTTTTAAGTGTGACGTTGTTTGCTATTGCTATTAACAGCATTACTTCTGTTGTGAAAAGTCCTGTCCAATGTTCACTATTTGTTGATGACTTCTCTGTCTTCTGTTCTTCCTCTAGCCTTGCAACCACAACGCGTCAGTTGCAGCTCGCTCTGAGACGGCTCGACGAATGGGCACAGAAGACCGGTTTTAGGTTTTCAACCGAGAAGTCTGTGTGTGTTCTTTTTAACCGTTCACGTTCTATTTTTAACTTATCCGAACTACGGATGAGGGACACTATTCTGAATTTTAAAGACACTGTGCGTTTTCTGGGACTCACATTTGAATGTAAACTTACTTGGTTGCCGCATCTTAAAGACTTGAAGAGGCGGTGCCTCAAAGCACTCAGTATTTTAAAGTGTCTTAGTCACACTTCATGGGGAGCTGACAGGACTCGTCTGCTCCAGTTTTATAGAGCCTTTGTACGATCCCGACTTGATTACGGCTGCACGGTGTATGGGTCTCCAAGACCTAACTACCTAAAAATGTTGGACCTGGTGCACCATGAAGGGATTCGGTTGACTACTGGGGCATTTCGAACCAGCCCTATACCGAGCCTTTGCGCCGAGGCTGCTGAGCCACCGCTTTCCATACGGCGACAGCTCCTCATGGTGCGTCAGGCGTATGCCTCATTGTCCACGCCATATACACCTGCTTTCGATACTGTTAATCGGCCTCCTATGGAACGGTTGTTTCGTAATCGGCTTCGAGCTACGAGGCTTTTTGGGATTCGTGCTAAGAACTGTTTTTTAGATATGGATGTTTCAGGTTTTACTGTTTTGCGTCGAGAATGGAGTAGATATCTCCCTTGGTTATTACAGAGGCCCAGCCTCCTTTTAGATTTAACCAGTTTTAAAAAAGATTGCACCCCAGACATGGCGTTTCAGTCCGAATTTTTTTAACATATTAAATAAGCATCGTGATTGTACAGTGGTGTACACTGACGGATCAAAACAAGGGGACTCGGTGGGGTGTTCTGCAGTGTTTCCAGGTCACATCGTAGGGATTCGCCTGCCCGCAGCCTACTCCGTTTTCTCGGCAGAGCTGCATGCTATCCTCCAGGCACTGGAACACATCCGTCGTGCTCTAAGTACAAAATTTCTACTCTGCTCAGATTCGCTTAGTGCCCTCCAATCACTACTGGTCATGTACCCGGCTGAACCTATAATACAATTGATCCATGACCAACTGTACCTCCTTCAACGGCGGGGTAAAGAGGTGTCATTTCTTTGGGTACCTGGGCATGTTGGGATATGGGGAAATGAAGCGGCTGATGTAGCTGCCAAGGCGGCCTGCGGTGACCCAAATGTCACAGAGTGTGCATCCCTTGCGGGACGCCTACTCTGTGCTGCGTCAGAGGTCCCTTCAGTTGTGGGAGGAGACGAGTCTGGCAGTAACAGGTAATAAACTGCGGTTGGTTAAACCAACTGTCCGACCATCGCGAACCTCCTGCCAGCCATTCAGACGTTTCGAAGTGACACTGACGCGCCTTCGCATTGGACACAGCCCTTTGACCCACAGCTTTTTATTCCGTCGGGAGAATCCAGAGATTTGTGATGCTTGTGGCGTGCAAATCACTATACGCCACATTTTAATTGAGTGTATTTCATATCGTGCTGAGAGGGCAGCGGCTAATCTTGGTCGTGCCCTACCCACTGTTTTAGCTGACGACGAGGCGAGTGTGACGAACGTTTTACAATTTTGTGAACATTCCCGACTCTGGCATAAGCTCTTAGGCCCGAGGTTTTACTGTGTTACAGGAGGGCTCGCTGATGCCTCTAACATCAGCGATCAGCGTCCCTCTATACTACGACAGTTTCGTTTAAGGACTTGTAAGGTTGGGTACTTCAGTCGGCCAACTTCCACCGCTGATTGGCAATATGTGTTCGTGTTGTTGCCAAGACCTACTTTAGTTACTGTTGTGTAATTCTTTTGTCAGTTCGCTAAAAACCTTGCTGTTGTGCGCCCAAAACATCCTATCCTATCTATCATATTCAGTTGCCAAATCATAAAAAAAAAAGCTACTTTCATTTTTTGCGTTGTGACGCGCCCCGTCCCGCAGCTAGGAAAACGTTTATCGCAGCGACCTGCGGTCTGCAGCAGACAGCGGAAGACGCAGGCGCGTGCCGCACCAAGCTGAGATCAGTTCCCGCACCTAGCAAAACTTAGCTTTAGTGAGGGTGCGTGTCTGCTGCTAGCGCGCTGCTCGCTGCTCGGCGACGGTGAGTCAGGCACACAACACACCTGCCGGCGCATTTCACCTGCAGTCTGCAACATCGCAGGTCGCCGCGCCAGATGATACCAAAAAGTTCATACACAGTACATGCAGTACCTCGTGTGTGTGTCAGCTGCTACATCGCGCTACCCAGCTGCCACTGAATTATGTAAACGTGTGTTTTTGTTCTGAAGACGACCTGCAACACAAAGTAAGTATAATGCCATCAAATGACTGTTTCTAATCTTATTTCGAGTGAATTTTATGGTGTTATAGTGTTTTTATAAATGAGTAGCCCAGTAGCCCACATGCGAAAAATCCAAACTATTAAAGTAAAAGACTTGATTATTTTCTTTTAAAAATAACTAAAAATAATTAATTACTCAGTATTAATGGCTGAAATCTCTGGTTATGTTTTGTACGTTAAAAAGTTAGTGAAATATTGACTTAGCGGTTTTTGCACCCGTTTTATGCAGTATGGTTTTGGAAACGTGGCGCAATTACAAAACAAACGTTCGGTTGCAAAACCTGCTATTTAGTGATAGAAAGCACAGCAGCTGATTGAAACATCAGAATGGCGGTTCACTTCAGAGATTAATTTCAAGGCTCCTCAGTGGGCATACTACCGCACTCTGTAGATTGGGAGATAAAACTATTGATGTTATTTGTTATTCAAGGTCATATTTCCAAAACGAGAAGTGACTTCTTATTTTATATTTATAAAATTGTAACCTTTTTTACGGTTTATTTTAGTAAGAAAATTAAGACAATTAGTTAACTTGAACTAAATTCATTTAATACTGCAAATACCTCAATAATCCCTACTTTTGTGATTTTTAATAAATATTTCATAATATTATAACAAAGAATATTTATTGACTTCCAAATAAAATATAACTATTGCGGGATCCCGCCGGACTGAAAGCAATCCAGCAAAAATCCTGCTGGATTGAAAACAGTGCTGGATTGCATTCCCTAGTCACAGGGCAGAAGTATGTCGATCAAACTGTATGTCTGGCGATTACACCCAGTCTGAACTGCAGGAAGGGGGCACACCAACTAATGCGGATGGTTTCCCAGACGTGGCATATGTACGGGCAGCCTTCCCTGACTTTTGCGCCTATCCGTCTGATACTGGCCGTTCCGCCACAATCATTGATTGGCGCTCTTACCAGCAAGTGGGTGCTTCGTCACTGCAGCCAGTCGATTTCCAGATGCACTCCTACATAATGTCCGTTTCTCACAGCAGCTTCTAGTTCCAGTTCAATATGGCACTCCTTCAGTTCAGGCATGAATACTTGTAGTAGATTCCACAGGAGCAGTTAATTTATTAGGGATGGACCTCTCTGGCGCACTTGATCTTGTAATCCATGACTTCACAGAAGCTCTCCTGCGAAACATGCAAGACTAGCACTCCTGGAAGAAAGGGTATAATGGAGACATGGCCACAGCCTAAGGGATGTTTCCAGAATGAAACTTTCACTCTGCAGCGGAGTGTGCGCTGATATGAAACTTCCTGGCAGATTAAAAGTAGGAGGCGAGGTACTGGCGGAAGTAAAGTTGTGAGGCGGGATAGCTCAGTCGGTAGAGCGCTTGCCCGCGAAAGGCAAAGGTCCCAGGTTCGAGTCCCGGCTCCGGCACACAATTTTAATCTGCCAGGAAGTTTCAGAACCTAGTTGTTTGTTGGGTCTAAATTTCTTGATTCACTTGAAGTAAAGCACAGTGCAAGTAAACAAGAATTAAAAAGTAGCTTGGCCAGGACAAACAAACTCAAGCGAGAGTAATTGTGCTGCTGTAGGCGCACTACAGGGCAAGCAGATTATTGTGTCTTTTGATATACCGGTACCTATAAATTCTTGCTTGACTACCAGCTAAGAATATGTAAATCCTGATTCAACTGCTGGAAAGTAATGGTTGAAAACACAATTTTAGGAGTGGATTAAAGATCGACAATATTCTGTAATACGTATTATAAAACTGAAAACGTTTCACTCCATTTACATAATTACTAAAAGTGAGTTTGTAGAAGGGATGGGCTATGAGCGCGCTCGAGAAACGCGCGATTCTAAGGCAAATTCTCGAGAATTCTTAGGCATTATCGAGAAGTTGTCGACAGTGCTGAGCTCTCTGGAGCCTGAACGAAACTACTGGACAAGGAAGCATTGAGCCAGAGCACTCATAATCGTTGTCTTTCCGCACGTGCAAGGGAGAATTTGACATAATTGACGGGATACAGCAGAATGCAGACTGGCATAATATCCTCTTCAGACCCAAGCACATATTGGAAATGTAAATGAACTACTTTTGTGCTATTTGGTTTATTTTAATGCTAATTAATAAGAAATTACAGTCAAAAAAATTTTGCAAGCATACTGTTTTTTTATAGTTGGTATCATATGCGATACCTCGGGACTTCAGCAGGACAGTTATACACACAACTATGTAGTTTCATGTTGCTTTGCTACAAAAATAAATCGTCACAAGCATTACACTTATAGTTCTTATTTGCAGTAGCATTTAATAATATTTCAAAATACAAACTTTTCATAATGGTAAGTAAATTTTCAAACAAAATTAGCATTACAAAATTTCAAATTTTGTTGCCTTTTTCGTTTTACCTCATGTATCAGAAAAGAGTTTGTGTTACAAGCAGTGGCGTAGCTATGTCACCAAGGGCCCCGTGGCAAAAATGACATTGGGGCCCTCTTTACACTAATACTGTACAGATACAAAACTACTTCATCATCAGCTCCTTACCGCCCACTGGAAGACATAATAAGGCAAACCTAAATACTACTAACAAGGAAAGTACTTGGGCTCGAACATAAACATATACACCAAAATCGTATGAGAGATAATGTAAAGGTCCCTTATTACACTCGTGATACTCCCGCATCTGCAATACTCTGCGGTCGTCCGTTAGAGGCCTCTGCGTGTTCCATGCCGCATTGCACTTTGACCTGTCGGTTCGCCAGTAGGGACGGTGCAGTGTGCCTCCGAAGTTGCGTTTTGTGACGTTATTTGTGTGGTAAAGCGTCAGATGGGGCGGCGATTGCTAATCAATCCTGCTAATTATTGCGATTTGTTGAGATGAAGTTACGAAGAACCCTTCTTCGTGATGATGGTATTAGTGTAGAAGATGAATCATTCGCATGCTTTCTCGTATCTGTTATGGTACAGAAATATGGGCGAAAGTTAAATACTGTTGTAACACTAACGCATAATGATGATAATAGGGATGATAATGACGAACAACTATTGCAAGCAGTAGTGCTACGGCATGTGCAGGAAGAGGCGATGGAATCAGTGGCAGTGAATACCAACAGTCTTCCGAGAAGGAGGTTTAAGTTGCAACTATCATCACGGCTTTTGATGACAATTCGCTTGAGAACATGTACGATGATTATTAAATAAGTTATAGTTAAGATATATGCATTACGTATGGCGTCTACAGTTACATCTACAGGGCTATCAGGAGCATGATTGCAGAGTTTTGCATAAAAACGACACCCACCAGCACATTGCGGTGTACGTAGAGATCCTGTAAGCAAACGTTCATACAGATATGTTTGTTCGAGCCCATGTACTTTCCTTGTAAGTAAATTATTGTGTGTCACGCAGCATATAATGTTTAATCGTACTCTCTAATATAATTGTGAAAGTTTGTTTGTTATGTTTGCACGCAAAAATTACTAGGTGATTTGATGAAATTCTGCAGAAGGATACAGATAGAGTTGGGCCTGGGTAGGACATACAGATGCCCCATGGGATATTTTTCGTCAGCGGTGAGAGCAGGCGGACTGTTGTCAGTGCCGACCACTCACTCTCGCTAAACTACTGCGCTGTTAGCTCATTTCGTTGACAGCTCAGTCAAAGATGGAAAATAGGGGAGATATTCGTGTAGGATGGTTCATCAAAAGTAAGTTGCCGGATTTTGTTTGATGTAACACTTTCGATTGAGCCGTGCCCCTACCAGACTTCTTCAAGTATATGTTAGTGTCTGGTCAGGAGAAAGCAATAAGTAAAATAACTTAGTCGATATCTTCGCTTATTATCGTGACAGTGGGGCAGAGGGCAGCGTCTTGATGCACAATTCACTTTTGAGACAAAGTAATTATTACATGAAACCTCTGATCTGTGAATGTAATTAAAGCTTTAAATGGCAGAATAAACAAATAGTGTGCGGGTAGAAACGTACCTACCTTAAAAGATTGCGTGAAGTGCTGAATTCTCACCACAGTGAAGTTGTTTGTTTTTCACTGTGGTGAGAATTCAGCACTTCTCGCAATCTTTTAAGGTAGAACTGAGCACATTGGGTATAGTGTTAGTATGAACGTAAATTGAAGAGAGAATACTTCTTATGGTATGAGAAGGCGCCGTTCCCAGAAAAAAAGCCACAGAATGCCGAATCAAATTGTCGCCTACCATTGCAAGGTAATGTGTAGAAAGGTATGTAGATTCTGTTCGGTATTCCTTTCAGTATTAACGCATTTGTGGGAAAAAATGCGCAGTACGTCATCTGTGATTTATGAGGTACTCTGTGGGACGGTATAACTTTGTAAAACACCTTGTAATTTCCTTTCGTGACGTAATGGGGTAGACAGAGTGGGGGCTCGCTATTCGTTTTGCAGGCGCACAAAGAACGGCAGTGCCTGACCATTCCAGCGTTCTGCCTTTTGCCGCACCTTCTGCCCTCCAACCCTCCCCCCTCCAACCCTTCCTGCTGTCACCTGTCACATCCCCACAACAAATCATATGCCCAATACTGTTCTACTGTACTTAAATATGCTGTATACATTTAATATTTTGTCTTAGTCCATTCTGTTTAACAATAACTATATTAACATATTGGCTGCCAAAGGTATACTTGGGTTACCGACCCCCGGGGACCATTTACTTTTTTCCATATTCTGCTTTAGTTTGCTTGAAGTGAGCTATTTAAGTACAAATAAGTTAAAAATATTTGCAATTTAGTACCGTAGTTTATGTTTTTTTGTGTGAGTTATGTATGACTCACATGGCCCCAGAGTAAAGTGCCAGGCGTGTCATTTGCTATGTCGCTAATAATTTTGGGTTGGTACTCATGTAAGTCTTTCATTCCACAACATTATTTGCTTACAGTTCAATTATTGTTTTTCTGCATTGTTACTACAGCCTTCATTCAGTGTATTTTGCTCCGTAACACATTGATATTGTAGCAGGAGAAAGTGTCTCGTAGAAGTTATGTAGATGAACAAAGGCATGTACAGAGGCTTTTAGATGAAGTTATGGAGATAAGTGAAGAAGATGAAGATTCTACTGAAATGGAAACATAAGAGGAATGTGTTAATGCTGAGTACTGTTCATGGAGAAGAAGAAGCTGAAGTTCAAACCAAGAGGGGCACAAAGAAAAAACCAGCAATGATAACTGACTATAATCAGTCATTTGTAGATCTTTCTCACCAAATGAAGTCCTATACTGTCTAAGGCGGGGTGTGAAATGGTAGAGGAAGCTTGCAGTTGAACTGTTGACAGGGTCAGCACTGGTAAATGCTCTTGTGATTTACCGATACATCCACAAGATCATCTCAATCACAGAATTCAAAGAGGAAGTGACTTTGAGACTACTCCATACAGAAGATGTCGATGCCCCTGAGAAATCTCTCACCGTAGCCACCGAGCTGCCTGCAGATTGTGCTCTTGTGAACATGGGAGCTGCAAGTCATAGGTGTACGGATGCTGCGAAAAAATGAAGAATGAATTTGGACGAGAGCAAGCTGTCAAGAAATGCAAACAAACTACATGCAAATGTAAGAAATTGTGATTCATTGTTTTGCGAAGAGTTTATTCATGAAGCACAGTGCATGCAGGTGTTAGAGATACAAAGTGGAATTACCCAGTTGTTGTAATTAAAACTGTATGTGATATACAATCTACTGTATAAGTAATATGTAACACCAACTCCAATATGACTGGGCCATGTAAGTTATATATAATTCACGATTTCAAGTGTCAATAACTACTCTTGAGCTCTTGTAAACTGGAGACGACGAACATGATTTGTTACTGGGGCCATAACGTACTGTAACACCAAGTCACAGCACGCTACTGTGACTTACAACTGCACCACGGAGCTTTAAATAGAAAAATGTCCGTGAGTTGTATTTACTTAACGTGGCTCGAAGAGAAGACTTCCTCTGACTTATATTTAACTCACGTGGCAGTCAATGTGTTAAAACATTGTTTTCTAAATGTTGGGAATTTTTCTATTTCTTGTAACACGAATACTATTAGTCCTTGAAAAAAATTCATAATCATTTTTCGCGCCTCACTGAGCATCGCAAACTTTAATGAGTGGCGTTTTTCAAGTCATGGGGCTCTCGTTCGTGTTTCCTCATGCACCGAAGTCAGATTGAAAGAATACCTACTGGAGTAATACAGTGCTTCAATCTGTTTGATTGCAGATGTTGGCAAAGATATGATTTCTGATCGGTAATTATCGGTAAGCGTTTTCGTGACTGCAGTACATTATAGTAATAATATGGGTACACAATTACAATTATTTTACTATATTTTTCTGGCTTTGGTTTTTGCAAAATCATTAATAAGGTCGGATAAATCTAGACTTGATGCAGCCTTGTTTTCGATTGCTATGACTGCCGAATGTCCGAGTCGAGCTTGTGCCATACTGTACCTCAGACGCGTTTTGATAATTTTTAATTTGCTGAACGACCTCTCGGTTGCTGCTTCCGTAACCTCACATTCTAATAATGCGTATTTTGCTATAATTTCTTTACATGATTGACGAACTGTCCATGTTGGGGTCAATTTCTGCAGGAGAAATTAAAAGTCGTAATTCCTTTCATTCAGCTAAATATTATATAAAGTTAACGTCTATTATCCGAAGTAATTTGGGGACATGGATATTCGGAAAACCGTTATATTCGGATATTCGAACTGTACACTTCTATTTGCCAATAAGAAGTACTGTACAGTAAATGTCTTTATACTGCATTTGGAGGAGCGCGATCCTTCACATTGCACGCCGCAACACTTGGAAGCCGCAGCTGTTGCTGTGAGCAGCTTTGATGCTGCCGCTACTTCTTCAGACTGAAGTGTGCCGATTGTTGGACACATTGGCTGGCAGCTTCGCCTGTCAGCAGCGCCACATAGTGGCGTCTTGTGAAGGCCCAATTAGAAGCATTGTTCCGCCAGCCGCCAGCCAGTGGCCCAGTGCGGCTACTGTGGGAAACTTGGTTTCAGGGATAGAGGATATGATGGACGATAGGGTGGGAGAGTAAAAAAATTAAATAAAAAATTGGACGCTCTACTGTAACTTTTTTCGATCGTAGGTCACGAAGGCTGAGGGGCCCCTGGAGATCGGGGGCCCCGGGGCACTGCCCCGCCTAGCCCTATGATAGCTACGCCTCTGGTTACAAGTCCTAATTAGTTTTATGTTTTGTGGAATTTGTTGAGACAATTCCCGTCAGTAATGAAGCAAAGGACAACCTTACACTTCTCACACCGTACAAATGTGAGGCCTTTGCAGCCTTCTGCCCTGCATTTTCACCTGTTCTTCTGAACATGGTTCATCATTTCAGACAAATGATGCATACTTGCTTGACTTATCTGCATTGATGGTAGTGTAATAGGACACTTTGGCCTCTTTCTTTCTTGGGAACAATCTTCATCGGAGTCTGGTTCTTACTCCACATCTGCAAACTTGACCTTTTGTGGAAATATATTAAGTTTTCAGCAATATCAAGCTTGAACTGGTAGTATGGTATTGTATGTTTCTTTGCAATACCACTTTGCATTGCACTCTCCCTGTATTGCAACCATGCAGCAGCAATTGCAAAATCCATGAAGTGATGAATCACACTAATAGTCCACTTGTGGGTTCTGGCTCTCATGGCACATTTCCCCAACATCTTGTCTAACAGGTTTACACCTCCCACGTTAGTGTTGTATGCCTTTGCCACACATGGGCGAGGAACTTGGACATACTTTTTTTCTTTTTTCGACCACCGAGTTTTCCATTGGATGGACACCTAATTCAGTAGAAGCCAAATAAATTGCTCTGTTGTCAAACCATTTAATAGCCTACTTTTCCATCACTCCTTACCACCTGATCATGGCTTCCTCTTGATTTTCTCATGTTGCGTCTCCCTGAAACACTACAGCTCTGGGTATTGCGACTCATCATTATTGTGCCAGTGACAGTAATGTTTCTGTAACTCAGTAACTTGTAAAGGAGGGGAACAGAAGTAAAGTACCTGCCAACATAAACTGAGGACTTCTCCGGCAGTGAATCGCTACGTTTCAACACTACATCTAACTTCTCTGGAGGGGGCACTTTTTCAGACTGCATTGCTTTCCCTTTTCCTTAATATATACAGAAATCAAGAGGAATGCCATTAGGTTTGGCCATTAGAAAGTTCTTCAAACCTTCTGGATTAGGTTTTTCCTTTACATACTGTTTTATTTTCACTTGCACATGAAAAGGAATCATCTGCTCATAAATAGATATTTCCTTTGAGCGATGGTTTTCTAAACATCCCTTTCTGACAGTGCAAAATTGATCTGACTTTCCAAAAGACGTTTTGCTTTCCTTGCTCACTAACAGCATTGTCGTCAACTAATTTGAGATTGTACCTCACGAGGTAATACCTGTCCCTTGAAATATTATCTGCTATTAGTGGGTACCTAGTTTTCTCCTCCCAGCACACTCTTAGTCATGGTACACCTAACAGTGCTACAACAATACACACACCCCAAAACTTGTGCATTTCTTCTACAGTAGTATTAAGTGAGTTTCCTGTTTTCTTGACATTCCCAATATTTGTAAAGTGAGACATGACCTCAAAAAATGAACGTTGAAAGTATTTGGAAAAATATTCAAATGGCTCCTTCATTTTCTCTGTGGCGGTTGACGTGCTGGCAATGGTGTCAGACTGAAGGTTACTAGAAGTGCCATCATAATGAAAACTGAAAAATCCAATAATATTTATATATAAACAACCTAGTGTGAAATAATTAATTCTTTTAATACAGCACTAATTCTTACTCATTATTATACCTACAGAGTGCGTTTCTTTCTCGAATATGAGCAGGAGGAACACTTACCTCTTCTGAAGAAATTTCTTCAGTTTCATTTCTTTGCATTAAAACATCATCTTCACCATCAGATTCATCAATATCGATGTCAGAATCATCTGGATTAATTGTGTTCACCAACTCAAAGGTCTCATCATCAGTCAACCCTGGGAATCGAGCGAGAAAAAATTAATCTCACTTCCACTGACGTAAATAAAGTAAGCATTGAATCCCACAAGGGTGGGGATGGGCGGACCCATGGGTCCAGGGCCCGGCGCTGAAGGGGGCCCAGCCTTTAAATGAGCCAATTTTTTTGGTTACTGAAATTAAAAACAAACTAGAAAAAACATAGTCCATTACATTTCGGGAATGCAGCCGCGAAAAAACACTTCTTCCACTGAAGAAACATGTTGAATATTTTTCATCCAAGATTCTACAAGCAATCGTAGTAGATATTTATGATAAACTGCTTATCTAAAACGATTACTTCTATTGATGCTCTCAGTTATTGCCATTGGTTGGTACTGTATGTGTGTATTAACTAAGGTGACCAGCCGTAGCGATTTTTTCGGAACACTCGCTATTTTCGGCGTGTCTGTTCCTAATTTTTCAGAGGTAATTCGGTACACCTATTTGTCCCGGATTTAACAATTATGTTCCGATTTAGATATTTATCTTACCTGTGTCAGTCTACTTTATTATTAGTTTTGACGAAAGGTTCGTTAGACTTAAGGTATTTATCGCAAACTGTCGAAACCGTTTCAGACTGTTTCTACAGAGTATACGCGAACAAACTACACCAGTGACAAAATCTTTGAAAGGACTGCTAACACCACTTTTCCAGGTCAAAAATGGATTGATATTATTTCTCATTTCAGACAGAATCATGTGCCATTCTCAAATGTGCTTAAGCTAGTGCAGTTTCTCGTCTGCCTTTCCGGAAATAATACTGTTAGGAAAAGGGTATTTTCTCCACATGGATAATATAAGGACAAGTGGCAGAACACAGATTGCCGTTGAAACTGTGAAATCAATATTAGTAACTAGAGTAAATTATTATGAAACTTGTGTAGAATTTTTCAGATGTTGTTGAAAAATACAGACTTGCTGAAGAAAATTCACTGTACTGTTAAATACAGTTGTTATTATCGCATTCCTTCATCATATAAAGTACTAATAAAGTGTAAGTTAATGTAATTTTTGTAACAACTTAAACTGATGTTTTGTAATTATATATTTATTGAGATTTTCCTCATTACAGTGGTTTGTCTCCAACAAAATAATTCGCCCAGAAATGAGTACACCTAGCACATAAGATTTTTCACTAACTATTCAGTATATTATTCCAGGTGTCTCGATCTGATGTGTCCTCTTCTTCTACGCCCAGTCTTCTCACTGTGAGCTGTACATTTTGGATTCAGGTGGTCACAGGTCGTCCTCTTCTTCTTCTTACTTTCACTAAAATCTTCTTCTAATATAATGAAAGTATATATACAAATTACAAAATTTGTAACGTGCCCCAAATTTGGATCTATAAAATTTGGTTATGTCCCGAATTTGAATCTAGAAAATATGGTCACACTAGTATTAAAACAGTATGCAATGTTTTCTTCCTGTGGAGTACACTCACTGAACAGAGACGGTGCCTATGCTGCTGAACTGAATTATGCTGTGATTCGTTTTTAGAAATGTTGAGAGTTTTTATTCTTCTCTATTAGGGCTGGTCATTGGGATTTTTTGAAACAACTTGTCCCTTTGTCTAAGTCTTGTTGTAATCAAAGGCTACAAATACTCCATCAAATTTTGAAGCAACATCCTTCGATCTTCAAAGTTTTAGACGTGTTCCTGCTGTATTAACTCCATCAGCAAAAAAATGTTGATTTGGATCTCAAGAAGTACTTGACAGAGGCCTCTTGATATCATTTTGACGCAATATAGGGACCTCTATTGATAAAAAATGTCGTTATACAGAACAAAGGAATTTACCTTGACGTAGCGATGCCGGTGATTAACTTAAAAGACATTATGGCATTACTTTGAATGAAGAAAAAGTAGTTGCTGAGGCAGTTGGCATTTCATCAGAGATTATCAATAGGAAAGCTGACGCAAATAAAAGGACAACGGAACACCTTTAGCTGAAAGCATCAAATTAATTCAGATCTTTTTTTCAAATTCAAATGTTCAAATGTTTGTTAAGCTTATGGGACTTAACTACGGGGTCATCAGTCCCTAAACTTACAAACTACTTATGAACTACTTACGAACTAAGACGGCACAAATATCCATGCCCGAGGGGGATTCGAACCCCCGACCGTAGTGGTCGTGCAGACCGTGACTGAAGCGCCTCAGTCTCCTCGGCCACCGCGGCCGGCGATCTTTTTTTTTTTTTTTTTTTGTCTTTCCTGTTTATAATTTCGCAATGCATGATTTGACAACAATATTAGCGAGCTATGAACAATTTTTTCACCTATTTTCACCAGTTTTCGGCTTTCGTGGACCTAGAAGATAATGAACTGAAAGTTAAAATCACCAGTCCCATCTCAAACTATCCTTCAGAATTAGCAGATACTGACAATTTCCTTGAAATTCTACGCATGTAGACCGTCTTCAGTAGGCCTGCAGTCTGTCAACCACAAAAGGATCCAATGAAGGTTCTCAGCACGTTTATGAGAAAGCTTCAAGTAATTTTTTTGTTTGATGTCGCCGACAAGCGCAGTTTGCCTTTTTGCTTACAACGCGGCGCTTTAGGCCCACAACAGTGGGTAGTGTCTGCAGAGGCTGCCCTCAGCCGGAGCAACATCTGCAGTTCCCTCTGTTGCTACAAATGATGTGTAAGTAAACTTTTGTTATTAGAGGAAAAAGTCTGCATATTCATATTTGCCGTGAAATTATTATAAACTTATAGAATCACTATATCAGACATTACGATACCGGATACTGCAACAATGAATTTCTATTTCATCAGCCAGAGGGGACTGTAGAATCTTGGATGACAAATATTCAACATGTTTTGGCCCACTTTATGTTACGGTAGTAACACTAAAAGTGGGCCTTTGCGGTCGTCTTTTGACAGCTCGAAATTTAAATGAAAATAACGGCTTAACTATTCATCTGAGACGAAAATTGAATAACCGAATTTGTAGCGGAGAAAATTCTCTACAACTTTGCTCTCTTATGTTTTTTTCATATCTCGTAGCGTTTCAAAGATATTTGCAAAAATAACGGCTATTTTGGGATGTATGTCTGTCTGTCTGTCTGTCCATCTGTCCGTAACGTGTTCCCTGTTTTTAAGACGAACCGTTCAACCGATCAGCACCAAATTTTACAAACATGATTGTAGGACGCCAGAGACCAGAACCTCCCTTTTTCAAATTTTTCTGACAAATAATACGGTAGTAAAACCAAAAAAGCCGTTTGTAATATAATTGTAATTGCAAACAAACCGTTCATCTGACACGAAAATTGAATAACCTAATTGATAGAGGAGAAAATTCTCTACAACTTAGCTCCCTTATGTTTTTTTCATATCTCGTGTCGTTTGAAACATATTTGCAAAAATAACGGAGATTTGACACCCTCCATTGAATTAACGAAAACCAGCCGTTCGGAGATGTCACGTGACATTCCTCACGTATTTGATGATTTTCTTATTGTAACTTACACGTTGTCATTTCAAAGCAACGGCACACTGAGGAATTAACAAAAACACATCGTCCTTCGTACGATAAATGATAATCCAATGTTTACAAATGCCATATTAACATCAGTTAACGACGGCCATCAATAGTTTGAGATTAAATAACTCCTGTTTCGATATATAGCCGTAGCGTAGTGGGCAAGGTGCTGGACAGGGACGCGATAGGTCGGTGGTTCGAAACCCGCCACTACCTATTTTTTTTCCTAAAAGGGTTTCAGACACTCTTATTAATTAATTAAATAGATTACTATTTTGGTCTAAAATGTTTGCAAAAACTTAAAAAAAGGTAAAGCAGTCAACAATCCGAAGATTGGTTTGAACACCACAGTGCTTTACTAGGCATGGTCCTGTTTGGAGGTGGTATGCCGTTGCCTTCCTCCGACCTTCGAACTGACTTACCCAGCCAGTTATAGGGGGACCTACAGTTTAACGTGGATTCCGAACCACGGCGCTACTCCGTATTTTTCACATCTGGCACTCTACCACTGTGCTACGGAGCCGCACACTGCAAAAACTTATAAAACTACAAATCTAAAGTGGGCCGTACAAAACGTCAGTGCGATTTTTTTCAGTGGAAGAAGTGTAATTTTCGTGGCTGCATTCCAGAAATTTAATGGACTATGTTTTTTTTTAGTTTGTTTTTAATTTCAGTAACCAAAAACTAGACTCATTTAAGGCTGGGCCCCCTTCAGTGCCGGGCCCTGGACTCACGGGTCCACCCAGCCCCACCCTTGAGGGGGCCATGCTCCTGGGTTTAGGAGGGGCGGCCTCTTCAGTTGTGTGTTGCCTACTGGATGCGGTGCGCAGTTGACTGTGAGCTTTAACAAAAATGTTCAAATCTTTGTAGAGCTTATGGGACTTAACTACCGGGTCATCACTTCCTAAACTTACAAACTACTTATGAACTAGCTAAGACTAAGGACGGCACAAATATCCATTTCCGAGGGGGGGATTCGAACCCCAGACCGTAGTGGCCGTGCAGAACGTGACTGGCGCGGCCCCCGCTTTAACAGAGGAAGGGGTAAAAAGGCCCAGCAGGCAAAGTGCAGCTGAGCCGACCGCCCCTCAGAATCCAAGGAATGGACTCGCCCTGCGCACAACTTGATAATGCGTTTCTGCGCACGGGCCACGACTTCTTGCACGAATATAATTGCAATAATCTGACATGTTTTACATCCTAGCGATGCACTCCTATCAAGAATCCATGGGCCTCAAAATAAATAAATATCGCACGGGCGTGTTTTACGGCCCTCTTTAGATTTGACTGTAGATTTAGGATATTTGCAAATATTTTGGGCAAAAATATTAAAGGTATAATAATAAAAAAAATTATGTAGAATACTATTACGACTCTACTATTGTGATAATATCTATGCACCCAATACGTAATATTCTTTCAGACTGTTTTTTAACAATCAGCCAAAGTTGTTTTTGTTATTTGAGTTTAGCTTTGACAAACATACTCTTCTTTGAACTTTTACTTCTTTAAACAATTATTTTATTATCTCTCCCACATTTTCATTATCTTTTTCCGTTAAAATATTATCATCTGTCTTGCGTTGGAAGTTTGTTCTCAGTTTATTTTCTTCGCCTGTACTTTTTTTACGAATTACTATAGCCTGGGAAAAATATAGCTTACATTTGTCGTTCGGAAATCAGTCACGTGATATATTCAAAACCAGAATATAGTCACAATCTCATTTTCCTCGGCTTCTGATGATTGTACAGTTTAGATATTACTGACTGCTGCTTAGGGCATGTAGCACAGATAATTCCAATAAATAAAACAGCTCCACACGCCTTAAAGATTCCATATGAATCTGTACATGTGTCATATTTATATAAAACGTATTTCGATGTACCGAATAACAGATAAAGAGTTAAATGTAAAAACATTAACAACTCACTTTTTTTGTTCTTCTCTAGGTGAAATCAATGTGGAAAAATAATAACTTACTTTTATATGTATAATGTGTTAGTGTTTTGCCAAACAAATAATCCATGGACGAGAACTGCGTTGGAGTCTGAGGCGCCATGTCCTGGATTTTGTGGTTGCTCCTGTTTGGGTCCTCCTCTGGGCATGGATATCTGTTTTGTCCTTAGCATAAGTTACTTTACGTAATGTGTTACTCTATGGACCATAAATCTCAGCAGTTTGGTGTCTTAGGTTTGAAAACATTTGTATAATATATTGTGAAAATTAAAGTCACAGAGAAAATTTTACAGTTTCCATGGATGGACCGGTACATGTATAGCAACCACTGGAGGTTCAATCATGGTAAAGCCTGTTATTTTAAGGAAACACGAATTCTGCTCCAAATCGAAGATGAAGTCAATCTTATTCATCTTTAATGAACACGTAATATGCTACAGTGTGAAGTATAATATGGAAAAATACAGGGTGTCTCATGAAAGACGCCTGGGAGAGGTCCGCGAGTTGCGCGGCGCGTTTGCCGCCTGCTGCTGCTCCGCCTACCGGTCGCCGCTATGCGTGTTCTGGGACACTTGGCAACAGCGCCGAGTCCGGCCCTATTGTCGTCAGGTAGAAACAACGTGCTCTTGTGTTCTGTACTGCGTGACAGAGTGTTCCGGTGTTTTGTTTTGAGTCTAATGTCGAGTTTCCTTTCAGTATGGTATACACGATGGATCGACGAGTGTTTCTTGTGCTGTATGCAAAAATAGAATCGTATGTGGAATGTCGGCTAGAATTCATACGGAAATAGGCTCGTTGAGTGGCCTCGTTCTCCATATCTAAATCCCTGTGACTTTTATCTTTGGGGAATGTTAAAAGACAAGGTGTATGCAAGCAATCCCCATACGCCGGCCGCGGTGGCCGAGGGGACTGAGGCGCTCTAGTCACGGTCTGCACGGCCACTACGGTCGGGGGTTCGAATCCCCCCTCTGGCATGGATATTTGTGCCGTCCTAGTTCGTAAGTAGTTCATAAGGCGTTTGCCGCCTGCTGCTGCTCCGCCTACCGGTCGCCGCTATGCGTGTTCTGGGAAAAAACAAAAAAAAAAAAAAAAAAAAAAAAAAAAAAATTTTTTTTTTCACAACCAAAAAAATAAATCACAAAAAAAAAAAAAAAAAAAAAAGCGTGAGCGAGTGCTTCGGCTCTCTGCAGCTGACTGTATTTATTGTAAGTTTAGGGACTGATTACCCCGTACTTAAGTCCCATAAACTATACAAACATTTGAAAACATTTGAATCCCCATACACTCCAAGAGTTGGAAGACAGGACTCGACTGGTCATTTCCCAGATTTCAGCAGCCGAAAATCGTCGATTGCTCGCAAATGTGTTCAAGAGATGTCAGGCCGCTCTTGCCATAGAGGGACATAGACAGCCTGGTCAGTGTGACGTGGCACGGACTGTTGTAGGGCCTTGTCTCTAGGTGGTAATGAGAGTGTTTAGACGGGAGAGCGTGAGCGAGTGCTTCGGCTCTCTGCAGCTGACTGTATTTATTGTAAGTTTAGGGACTGATTACCCCGTACTTAAGTCCCATAAACTATACAAACATTTGAAAACATTTGAATCCCCATACACTCCAAGAGTTGGAAGACAGGACTCGACTGGTCATTTCCCAGATTTCAGCAGCCGAAAATCGTCGATTGCTCGCAAATGTGTTCAAGAGATGTCAGGCCGCTCTTGCCATAGAGGGACATCATTTTGAACATCCACTGTAAATAAATGTAAGCTTAGGTTACCCAGATGGCAATGTTTTTTAGACTTTAACTCAGTGTATGCATCCGCGGCACAATAGAGTCCGAATATTGGGCGCTGACGTGGCCGGCGGTTGCGATGGCGGCGGCCGGGAGCCGTACCGCGCGATCTGCAGAGGCCTGGCAGGCGTCTTTCGTGAGACACCCTGTATATCAGGATGAGGCACAACTAGAGCTCAGATGATGTGTAAAACGCTTAGTATGATAGGACGACCTTGGTTTTAAAGCGTTTAATGCCAGGTAGTGTTGCTACAATTAGTTAGATGCAAATTTCAGTGTGCAGAATGAAAAATTATACCTCAGAAATGTTACAATGGGTTTTTTATTTCTTAGATACCTATCATGGTCCATTTTGTAGAACTACTGTTTACTTTTATTCGATATTTAGCTCTAAATTGTGTATAAATCACACCTGAAATATTACAAATAGAAATTACATTACAAGAAAACATTTTCGAACGTCTACTATGTGAATGACTTTGTGAGGGTTCTTGTGTGTGGGTGAGACAATATATTTTATTAATTACAATACAATGTTGCTTACTAAATATGTGTCAGTAGCAGCGGTAGCGATACCTGAGGGCCCTTTTACACGGGAGATTGCGAGCCAGCTACAGTGAGCTGAGGCGGTTTCCGTTACAGTGAGTCAAATGAGACAACACCACCTAGAGACAAGGCCTCACAACAGGCCGTGCTACGTCACACTGACCAGGCCGCGGCCGCCAGCTGAATGGCTGGCCGCTGGGGAACGCCCACTGCCTCGCAGCGGACAGCCAGTAAGCTGGCAGCTGCAGCCTGGTCAGTGTGACGTGGCACGGACTGTTGTAGGGCCTTGTCTCTAGGTGGTAATGAGAGTGTTTAGACGGGAGAGCGTGAGCGAGTGCTTCGGCTCTCTGCAGCTGACACGCCGGCTGTCAAGCGCGCAAAAATGGATAAATTGATTTATGTGTTTGGTGTGGAACAATTTATAAGTGAAATTCAGACACGAGCAGCAATATGGGATTTCTCCGGAGCAAATTATTCAAATAAAAACAAGAAAGCTGAGGCGTGGAAGAAAGTATGCAGGGTGTACAACCCCCAACTATGACGTGCTGCCCCAGGAAGATCAGAAAATGATATGTAAGAGTTTCATTTGCATAGCTCACATCATTTATTAGTAGGATTGCAATTTCTTATATGCAGATTAGTCAGTGTTTTATAAATAAAAACACACAAACACTTTGTGAATTTTTATTTACAGTTTTTGTGTTTTAATTTGCAATGTATAAAATATTATGCTATGGTACACGCAGTTAGTTAAATTAGTTTGATGCTTTGTTCCATCTTCTTGGTAGAACAGTTTTCTATGAGTGTTTATTATTTCACAATAGGTAAAACAGTGCTGTACTGTGCTTAATTTCGGCTGGAACACGCGGGAAATGCTTTCCGGCACATCCTACTGATATTTTTATTCATTACATTAATGTAATGGAAGAAGTCAGCAACTGATATTTAAAATAGTAGGCTACTTGTCTTTTGAATCGCAACGTAACTGTAATCTGCCGCTGCACCGCTACAATTGAAAGTATTTAAAAATCAATACTCATAGTTTTATAAATGAAAGTGGGGGGAGGGGGGAGGTTCAAGGAGTGCGTTCTGATATCTAAAATTTTTAGAAATTAAACAGTGGTGCTATGTATAAGTGTCACTTTAAATTTTTAATTATGTTATGAATACGAGCATTCTTTCAACGACATGGGCCTTAGGTTGTTCTAATTGATTTAAAAAATGTCAGTAGTTAAATTGTCTTTATTTCTGTAAATTATCAATGACAAAATTTCAAGGCTGCTGAAGCAGAAAATGTTAAACATGAATTATCCACAGCTTGTTCATCCCCTGATTTCTAATTTGCAGGGCTCGATTAAATAATTCAGCAATACATGAGGTATTTTACACACGTGAGTATTGCCACGCACGTTTCCCGGCGTTTCTGATATCTGTTGCCATGCTTGACCTGCATTTCGTTATTATTTCATTGTGGAGATAATAGAAGCCTTCTGACTACTATATCTATCAACTGATAACCATCACGAACCCTAACAAAACTGTGAAGTACGACACAGGTTTTCACAATATTTCATGTAGACAATAAAGTGCGCCTAATTATAATCTGGTGTGTAATAGTGTGGCCCCATAACTTTCTCCTCGACCTCCTATTTTTCAATATCAGCAGAACTGCGACAGCGACAAATCACTCTGCTTCCAGCACACTGCGAGAGTCACTGACCGGAAAACAAGTGTGGTGTGAAGTGAGGGCAGCAGGTGGCTTGCGTCCAGCTACAGTGAGCCGTCTCCCAGCTGTCGTGAGCGGCTCACTGAAGCAGCTCGCACGCTCCCATGTAAAAGCGCAAGAGAGGCAGGAAAAGCCGGTAGTAGCATATGGCCAAGTCGTGTCCAGTGGGATGGGGGACTCCAAGCCGCGCAAACAGCTGCAGCTGAAGCGTGAGCTACATGCGGGAATCATACAAGTATTGGCGCGAATTGAGCAACTTTAACTTTCCTATTATTAATAAAATGCCACGATATAATGGCATACAGGCTCTAGGAGGCTATTTATCACAAGCTGTGAGTAATAGTTGATTTACTGTTATTAATTTCAACATATTGTATAAAAATATTAATAACAGCGTTCAATCCAAAGGGACAGGGAAATGCACGATCTGGAACAAAACAAAGTTAGTGCGAGGCCCCTGCTGAGCGACAAGTTCGGCAGTCGACAATAGGACCTAATCCGTGATTGTGCAGATTCAAATAAAGTACCAGCAGCTGTGTTCAGATTTTTTAATTCATTAACCGACCGCTTTCGGTGCTATATTCGCACCATCTTCAGGCCCCCGTTGCATAACTGTCACAAGTAACAGCGCATTTAAAAGGGGTGACTGTTGACACCGGTAACAGTAAATGTCTTCGTCCTTGCATGACAAGTATCGAACGTCAACTGATGTACTCAAGTATAACAGCATCGTATTTCCCAAAAAACTGAAATTCATCAGTAATATCAAACGATTTCAAATTATTCTGCTTCTTAGCAAAGTCATCATGTTTTTCGGCAGTACACATTTTCCCACATTCGAAAGTGTCTCACTACTTACGTTCTGTCCTCCATCTACATATTCCACCCAATATAGGCCGACCAAGATAATTACGACGACAGCGAATCAAACGCCGAAGACGCACCACATTCCTTCTCCTTATCCTCATCACCTGACGAGACGTCAAATACCTCCGGGGACGCTTCCATATCCGACGTCTCCGGAGATTCCACCTCATCCTTAACAATTACACAATGTTTTTATGACAATCTGCATGAACTAAATTCAAATGAGACAACAGAACTTCATCGCCAGCGGCCGCGGTGAAGTGGCCGAGCGCACTGAGGCGCTATGCTCCGATGCACGAGGACGTTAGAATCCTCCGTCGGGAATGGATGTTTGTGTGTCTTTAGTATAAGGTAGTTTATAAGTAGTTGGTAAGTTTGGGGACTGATGATCCCGCAGCTTAACAAGCTTAACAAACATTTCAACACTTGCTTCATCGCCTGTATTAAATTCATTAGACACAAATATCTCAGGTCCACGATGTACGATCGACATGCCTGATTTATTCTTAACATTGACAGTAACAGGTGTCCCTGCTACAATACGTTTGAAAATACTGGTCTCCACCTATTCAATTCCAACTCCTCAAACAATATAACATTATGAACACCACTGTCATAGCCGCCAAATCCAAATTCAGAGCAATAAGGCATGAACACATGTTGCTTCTTGGAGATAACGTTCTCAATCAGTGTACTCTTACCAATATTCGTGTCCCCAAATAAATATAACTGTGCCGGTCGCGGTGGCCGAGGGGACTGAGGCGCTCCAGATACGGTCTGCACGGCCACTACGGTCGGGGGGTCCGAATCCCCCTTCGGGCATGGATAATTGTGCCGTCCTTAGTATTACTTAGTTCATAAGTAGTAAGTTTAGGGACTGATGACCCCGTAGTTGAGTCCCATAAGCTGTACAAACATTTGCACATTTTGAAATATAACTGTCTCTTACGAACCTGAGTGGACCGAAAGGCTTCATTATACCAATTAATTACACGCTTGGCCCAACCAAGTTTCAAATTACACTCTGTTAAAGCACGAACAGCACCATTTTTAGCCTGAAAACAATCAAAATATTTCTTAATAAATCGTATTATTCTCAAATTGTTCACTAAAAATGGGTCCGTATAATCTAATGTATGGGTACGCTGGGCCCATCTACGTAACCTTACAATAAAAGATAAACTAGACTCATTGTAATTAAATTAGTAACAAGACTCCCATCAAACTTGGTAATGTAAATTAAACACGTCTTCCTACTTTTACACGTCTGAACATCAAACACGCCATAAATAGATACAAACATATATTCCAAACCGTTTTTTTTTTTTTTTACTTTTTCCAACCAGAGTCGTATTTAGGCAGGTGCAACAAGTGCAGCTGCACAGGGCGGCAAAATCCAGAGAGGTTTATATATAATCAGTTTGGATTCCAGATGCTAGAGGGGGGGGGGGGTGTAATATAAATTACTGCACAGGGGCGTCGCGTACCCTAAATACGGCCCTACTACCAACAATTTTGATTCTTCCGTTTTCAAATAACAATGAATATGCATACGCCATCTTGCTTTCTGAAACTGATGATGTCTTATTATACCTCAAGCGGTGTCATTTCAAAGCAGTGGCGCACTGAAAATTCGTTCTTAGGACAATGAATTATAATCTAATGTCTAAAAATGTCATACTAGCAGACATTTGCCATCGATGGTATGAGAATTATGGATTTCTCTCGCAGCTGTTCGTCGTAGCGTAATGGCCATCGAATTAATTTGAGATGTACGAACATGTTTGTAAATCTTTCGGACCAAACTGCGTGGTCATCAGTCCGTAGCTTACAAACTACTTAAACCTAGGTAAACTGACCTAAGGACAACATAAACACCCATGCTCCAGGGAGGACTCGAACCTCCACGGCGAGCAACCGCGCGCACCGCAGCGAGACGCTTTAGACCGCTCGGCTACTCCACCGCGGCGTTCGAACATGTTAAACGATGGTTCGAAACTTGCCGGGCGCGGAGGCTCAGTGTGCTCGGTCACAGGTTTCGACGCCCTCTGTATCGAAAAAACTGAGTCAAGAACGAAATGATCAAAATAAAACAAACCAAACTTCGCAAAGGACCGATCAAACCGAAGAATCAACGAAAAGAGATAAAGAAAGAGGGTTCAACGCCATCTGTAATACAAAAAAAAAAAAAAAAGTGAGGCAAATTCTCAACGAACATGAAAAAAACGATCGCTTATCATCAATTTGCGGAAAAAAATAAAATAAAAATAACCACCGCCGGCATTTTTGTCCACTTTAAGTTACGGTAGTAGCTAACACTTATTTAAATGAAAATAACGGCTTAACCATTCATCTGACACTAAAGTTGAATAACCGAATTTGTGGAGGAGAAAATTCTCTACAACTTTGCTCTGTTATGTGTGTGTGTGTGTGTGTGTGTGTGTGTGTGTGTGTGTGTGGGTTTTTTTTTTTTTTTTTTTTTTTTCATATCTCGTATGGTTTCAAAGATATTTGCAAAAATAACGGCGATTTGACGATATCTGTCTATCTGTAACGTGTTCCCCCGTTTTAGGTCGAACCGTTCAACCGATCGGCACCAAATTTTACAGACATAATTGTTGGCTAACAGAGACCAGAACCTCGCTTTTTCAAATATTTCGGGCGACAAATACGTTAGTAATACAAAAAAAGCCGTTTGTAATGTAATTTTAATTGCAAATAAACCGTTCATCGGACGCGAAAATTGAATAACCAAATTTGTAGAGGAGAAAATTCTCTACAACTTTGCTCCCTTATGGTTTTTTTTTTTTTTTTTTTTTTTTTTTTTAAATCTCGTATCGTTTGAGAGATATTTGCAAAAATTACAGAGATTTGACACTCTCCATTGAATTAACGAAAACCAGACGTTCGGAGATGTTCAAATGTTTGTATAGTCTATGAGACTTAACTACGGGGTCATCAGTCGCTACGTTCGGAGATGTCACGTGACATTCCTCGCCCAGAACTCTCTGGCATGCGCCATCTTCCGTTGCGTATTTGATGATTTTCTTCAAATGTTCAAATAGCTTATGGGTCTTAACTACGGGGTCATCAGTTCCTAAACTTACAAACTACTTATGAACTACTTACGGCACCGTAGTGGCCGTGCAGACCGTGACTGGAGCGTCTCAGTCCCTTCGGCCACCGCGGCCGGCGATGATTTTCTTATTGTAACTTACACGTTGTCATTTCAAAGCAATGGCGCACTGAAGAATTAACAAAAACATGTCGTTCTTCGTACGATAAATGATAATCTAGTGTCTAAAAATACCATACTAGCATCAGTTAACAACTGTCATCAATAGTATGAGAGTAAAGAACAAAACATGTGATTGTTAGCCGTAGCGTAGTGGGCGATGCGTTGGGCTGTGATGCTGAAGTTCAGTGGTCGGAACGCGCCTGTTCCTTTTTTTTTCCCCTAAAATGGTTTCAGACACTCTTATTAATTAAACAGAGCTATGTTCTTCAATGTTTAGAATTGTGAAAATGTAAGAATGCTCCCTCTAAAATGCGTGTTTGTTCTATTTCGTGAACATGCAGTGAAATACGTAACAACGAATTGAACAATGGTCTTCTGATGCATATGCACGTAAACTGGGAGGATACTGTAATAATGAACATTCTGCACAAAGTGCTGATACAGGTATGTAAAGGAAGTCCCAGATTTCTGTGGAAAGTGTAGTTCCTTACTCAAACAGAATTGAAGTGTATACATTGCAACAAATTACCTTTTTTATTTCTTTTTCTAAACGTTTATTCACTATTTGTGGAATATATTGAAAGTCATTAATTAGAATCAGTGCATCGACTAAAATGTTTGTCTTTGACAGGGTTGCTATGGACGCTTTTAACGTAGATGGTATTACCTTTCCTGTAGTTCAGATATGACTTAGTTCATGATACACTGTTCTACGCTAAAATAAAGAGCAAATATTCTATTTCAAAGCGTGATTACGTTTTCTTTTACAGCCAAAATCACAAACGGAATAAGTGTGATAATACTGAATTCCACGTAACTCTAGTACTCAATATATATTACAAAGTTAGTACTATCAATACGGCATTTACAACAGCCATTGTAACACTATCTCCCCAGTTTATGTACACGTGTTAAAGAAGTCTATGTTACAATTCGTTGCTATGTATTTTACGGCATGTTCTCGAAACAGAACAAATGCGCTTTTCAGAAAAAGTGCTGTTACCTTTGAACAACTCAGAATCTTGCAGAATACAGTTGCGTTCAGTTAACAAGATTATGCGAAAACCTTTTAGGAAGCAAGAGCAAAAGTAAAGTGGGACAAAAAATTGACAGTTGTGGTTTTTTCCTTCAGTGAAATCGATGCTTTGCGGTCGTTTGTTCATATTTGTTCTGAGTTATTGGTTGAGAATTTTACTCAGTTTTTTATTACAGATGGCCTGTGTACTGCCGTGCCACGTCACGTCACGCAGAGTAGCTCGCGATCGCGTAGCCTACTGGCTGTCTGATGGGGCACGGCCCACCGCCTCACAGCGGCCAGCCAGTGAGCTACGCGATCGCCGTGTGCTGTGACGTGGCACAGCAGTACACAGGCCTTCTCTTCAGATGGTGTTAGTAGAACCGTCTTTTGTCTTCTCTCTTTTGATTGGTTCGTCGGTTTGAACGGGCACTTTGTGAACTTTGGTTTGTTTTGTCCTATTTTGATCGTTTTGGATAGCTCAGTTCTCTCGTTACAGAAGGCGCCGAGCTACCATGCCGGCAACCCTCTGACCGAGTGCGCCCTAGCAAGTTTCGAACCACCGTCTAACACGTTCGTACATCACAAATTAATTCCTCGCCTATTACGCTATGGCGAACAGCTGCGAGAGTAATCCGTGATTCTCGAACTATCGATGGCAGGTGTTAACTAACTAACCAACATTAAATGTTCAAATGTTTGTATAGTCTATGGGACTTAACTACGGGGTCATCAGTCCCTAAACTTACAAACTACTTATGAACTAGGACGGCACAAATATCCATGCCCGAGGGGGGATTCGAACCCCCGACCGTAGTGGCCGTGCAGACCGTGACTGGAGCGCCTTAGTCCCCTCGGCCACCGCGGCCGGCTAACCAACATTAGATGATAATTCATTGTCCTAAGAACGACGTGTTTTTGATAATTTTCAGTGCGCCATTGATTTGAAATGACAACGCTTGAGTTATAATAAGAAAATTATCAAGTATAGAATGCCAGATGGCATACGCAAAAGAGATTAGTCACGTGACTAATTTACGAACGCCAAATGTACGCTGTGTTCCATCCAGGCTATAGTCACTCGTCCGAACGCCAAATGTATGCTACGTTCGTTCCGACCTATAGTCATTCGTAACCAGTACAGGCAGAGAAAATAAACTCAGAACTACCAAGGCAAGATAGGTGATAATATTTTAACGGAAAAATATAATAAAAATGTGGGAGAGATATTAAAATGATAGTTCAAACATGTAAAAATTCTAAAAAGGGTATAAACTCAAACATCATATAAATTTGCCTGTTTGTTAAAATACGGTCAGAAAGAATATTACGTGTTGGGTGCATAGATATTACCACAATAGTAGAGTCGTAATCATATCACCATAATTTTTTATTATTTAGATTATTATTTTGGTCCATAATGTTTGCAAAAACTTATAAAATTACAAATCTAAAGTGGGCCGTAAAACACGTCCTTGCGATTTTTTTTTTTTTTTCATCTTGCTTTCTAAAACGTTTTCATACACTGTTGTCCTAGTTCGTAAGTAGTTCATAAGCAGTTTGTAAGTTTAGGGACTGATAACCCCGTAGTTAAGTCCCATAAGATTTACAAACATTTGAACATTTGAACATACACTGTTAATTGAACACAACTATATCCTGCAAGATTCCTAATCGTTCCATAGTAACAGCGCTTTCTCTGAAAAGTTCATTTGTTCCATTTTGTGAACAAGACACGAAATACATTCCAACGAATTGCAAACATCGACTTCTTTACCACATGTGCATAAACTGGGGAGATACTGTTACAATGACTATTGTATATGACATAATGATAGTAATAACTATTTACACAGATTAAGTACTAACCATGAATAGTTTATACCAGTATCGGCACGTTGTTTAGACTATTCATTATTACAGTATCCTCCCAATTTAGGTGCATGTGCTTCAGAAGACCATTGTTCAATTCTTTCTTACGTATTTCACGGAATGTTCACAAAACAGAACAAACGCACATTTTAGAGGAAGCACTTTTACTTATGCACAACTCTAAATATTGCAGAATGTAGTTCTATTTAATTAATAAGAGTGCCTGAAACGCTTTTAGGAGCCAAGGCGAAAAAAAAAAAACTGGTAGTGGCGGGTTTCGAACCATCGACCATGTGCATTACAACTTTACGCGCTGCCCACTGCATTACGGCGTACAATTACAAAATTATTTCTTAATTCTCGTACTAGTGGTTGCAGTTATTAACTACTAATATGGCATTTTAAGCACTAGATTAGAATTTATCGCACTAAGAACGTGTTTTTGTTCATTCTTCAGTGCGCTATAGCTTTGAAATGACAAAGTGTAAGTTATAATAAGAAAATCATAAAATACAGAAAGCAAGATGACATATGCCAGAGAGAGTTCAGGTCGTGGAATGTCACGTGACATTTCCGAACGCCTGGATTACGTACACAAAATTAAATGATGGTGTCAAATCGCCGCTATTTTTGTAAATATCTCAAACTGTCGGAAAAAAAAACAAGAGAGCAAACATGTAGAGAATTTTCTCCTCTACAAATTCGTTTAGTCAGTTTTAGTGTCAGATGAACGGTTAAGCCGTTATTTTCATTTAAATTTCTAGCTGTCAAAAGGCGATCTCAAAGGCCCACTTTTAGTTACTACCGTAACCTAAAGTGGACAAAACTCTGACAACGCATCGAACAATGAGTACAGCTTAATTTGCTCCGAGAGCAGCAATAAATGAAATTCGTATTATCCTGCCTCACCACACACTGGGAAATCGTCACATATCTGGAAAGAGACAAACAATATTTGTGATAAGAAAGAACATGAATTTTACTTCTATATACTTCACTCGCAGCTAGTGAAGCTTACTTTCCTACCTAAGCATATACTCAGAAATTTCAGCATACTAGGAAATAAACAGCAAAATATTGGGGTATAAGTGATAATTTTTATTTCATTCTTCGTTCTGTGATCGGACTCAAATTTAAATAATAGGCTATCGAATGTTACGGAATATGTTTGCTTTACATTGATAAGATGCCGCCAGAATGCGTTCTACCAGTATGTAATGCTATTGTTATTTCGCACTGTGCTCTCTCTATGTCAAGTAGATTTGTACTTTACTCTTTGGTGTTAAGTGCACTGAATTAGTAGTACAGTAGAGTCCCGAAAACTCGGTCTAATGTGAAAATGCCAGGTTACCGGGAACGTGTTAAAAAAGAATAGGTCAGATTTTTTGTTATAAAATACTTTCTATTGTTACTTTAGAATACTATACAAATGACTGAATATAGTAACACAAAATAAATTTAAGAAAATATCTAAGTAATGATATTCGTTACTTAGAGTACGTACTTTAATTTACATTTAGAAAACTACTTTAAGAAGGCATACAGCGTCGAACAATGAAAAGTATGCACAATAGTTATTTACATCATAAAACATATTCCAAGAAAATTCCCATCGCACCTAATCTGATTTTAAGAGGCACTGTGAAAAAATGCACTCCCATAATTTTGATCACGACTGTGTTTTAATATGAAGATGCATCTACATACTACATTATTGAAACTCAAAGGATTTTTAAATAGAGTGTAGGTGGCACAAGAAAAGATGACGTCTAGGCCCATCTATAGCAAAGGCTGTAACTGCTACACACTACGATTTCAATTCTATCTTGCATTCTGCGAGCACGGAATAATTCCACAGGGTGTGCAGGGAGGGTGGTAGAGTTACCCGGACTGCAAGGTTACCGAGTGCCGAGTTTTCGGACTCTACTGTAGTAGTAGTAGAAGAAGAAGAAGAAAAAGGATGTTTCTCAAAAGAAAAAAATCATAGGACTCTTATTAAAACTCTTATCTCATACGAAACAAAAACTTCGTCCTTATCAGAAACAAATAGGCAAACCTTTGTATTAATACTCAAATTAGAGCGAATTGCTACAAAATATTACACACAGAAATGCCTTACAGTATTTATTGTAGAAAAAATTGTTATTCAGTGCTACAATGGCGTCGATTTTTGTCAAGGAATATGATTTTATTAATCAGTTGGCCTTTAAGTCTACTTCTTTGTTTGTAAGTAGTCCTGTTTTCGAAAATATCCTCCTCTGACTGGGAACTGAAGTTGCAGGTATTGCAAGGATTTTTATTTATTTATTTATTTTTTTTTTTTTTTTTTTTTTTTTTTTTGCCACGATAGCTAGACTTGGGTACCAGGCCGCGGTGGCCGAGGGGACTGAGGCGCTTCAGTCACGGTCTGCACGGCCACTACGGTCGGGGGTTCGAATCCCCCCTCGGGCATGGATATTTGTGCCGTCCTTAGTTGTAGGTAGTTCATAAGTAGTTTGTAAGTTTAGGGACTGATGACCCCGTAGTTAAGTCCCTTAAGCTTAACAAACATTTGAACATTTTGATTTTGAACTTGGGTACCTGTTCTCAGTTTTCTTCCCAAACTCTATGGGGATATACCAGCTCCGCGCGGCAGTCGAAGGCTCCGTTCTCAACCCCTGTGCTAACTGCGCGCGAAGCGGTCACACGGTGTACAGCCTTTACCACAAATACACTGCTCGTTGATACATAACATACGTGGCGGCAGCATTTACTTAAAATTCAACTGCAAGTAAGCACTGAAATCGATTAAAAAACTATCTTAAAATAAACGGTGTACCGTAGGACGTTTTCGATAAAGCAGGGAAGGGCGACATCCGAAATCCTATCGATATATCGACACTTTAAATACATCTTTAGGCTTATTATCTACAGATCGTGCGTACAGACCAGTCAAAATAGACATTGACCGCCGGCCGCGGTGGCCGAGGAGACTGAGGCGCTCCAGTCACGGTCTGCACGGCCACTACGGTCGGGGGTTCGAATCACCCCCTCGGGCATGGATATTTGTGCCGTCCTAGTTCGTAAGTAGTTCATAAGTAGTTTGTAAGTTTAGGGACTGATGACCCCGTAGTTAAGTCCCATAAACTGTACAAACATTTGAACATTTTTGAGACATTGACCCTTATATAAATTCACAAGAAGCTGAAAATTTGCATTAACGGTACGGACATCATTATAATGTAACTGAAAAGTCCCCATCGATCCCATGGGTGCAAAAATATTTATGCAAGGTCAAAGTTTTTAAAAAATGTATTTTTGTACTTTTTAGTGAAACGGTTAGTTTTATGATAAAAGTAGCTGAGACAAAAGTTGTAGATCATGCAGTTATCAACATTAGACGTTTTGTTCTAAGATTTACCATTCTAAGAAAAATAAATTTTAAAATTTATTTTTATAAATTAAACTTAATGTTGATGATGCAGTGGAATCTTGCAAGGCTCTGTATACTGCCAGCGCATGTTGTCTGAAACTTTCAACTTCAAGTTCTTCCTCGCTAGGATCTTCTACCAGTTCCGCTGATTTGACCTTCAAGTCCTCCACTTCCATTTCTCGAATTTGCACATCACACAGAAAACTTATTTTAGCACCAATTTTCTCGAGTGCGGAAAAACCTGGTACTAAGCTCTGTCAATTATTCCTTATTTTTTTCTGTGAATGTTGGATACTTCATCTTCACAAATCTCATCGGCCATTTCCTTCTTTCTTCGAATCCTTTTTTCGGAGACTACCGTTGATACCTCATTATCTTCTGCTAGCACTTTGACCTCAGAAATAGCTTCAGAGGTACAAGAATCATATGAAATATGAATATTCATTTATCTAAAAAAGTAAATCTATGCAAATTAATAAACATTGTGCCTTTACTTAAGCAAATCAAATGTTCAATGTTTGTAGAGCTTATGGGACTTAACTACAGGGTCATCAGTCCCTAAACTTACAAACTACTTATGAACTACTTACGAACTAGGATGGCACAAATATCCATGCCTGAGGGGAGGATTCGAACCCCCGACCGTAGTGGCCGTGCAGACCGTGACTGAAGCGCCTCAGTCCCCGCGGCCACCGCGGCCGTCTTTACTTAAGCAATAACGCAAACATCTCCCTCATTCTGGCGAATATCTAGTAGATTTTTAAAGTTTGATTAGCTGAAGTACCTGTGACAGGGCAACACTGAAGTCAGCAACCAGGAATTTTAGTTTTATTAAATGGATGGATGCTTAGGGTTTAACGTCCCGTCGACAGCTTGGCCATTAGGGACGGAGCTAACGCTCGGAGTTTTTGGGTTAGGATGAGGAAGGAAATCGGCCGTGCCCTTTGAAAGGAACCATCCCGGCATATGCCTGGAGTGATTTAGGGAAATCACGGAAAACCTAAATCTGGATGGCCGGAGGTGGATTTGAACCACCATCCTCCCGAATGCTTTATTAAATGATTTCGGTATTTCTTGCAGTCATTTTACTTTCAATAATTCTGTGTCAATTAATTTTATTAAATTGTACCAGCAAGATACATTCTCTAAAAAAGAGAGAGAGTCAGTGAAAATTTGCCGCCCGGGACAACTGCCCCCTTTGTCCCTCTCTAGATCCGGCCCTGGTTGTCGACAGTGCTGCGCTCTCTGGAGGGTGAGCAAAACTACTCTACAAGGAAGCATTGCGACAGAGCAGTCGTAATCGTTGTATTCCGTACATGCAAGGAAGAAACTTTATTATCATCATTCAAAATGTTCCAATGTTTGTTAAGCATATGGGACTTAACTACGGGGTCATCAGTCCCTTAACTTACAAACTACTTATGAACTAGGACGGCACAAATATCCATGCCCGAGGGGGGATTCGAACCCCCGACCGTAGTGGCCGTGCTGACCGTGACTGGAGCGCCTCAGTCACCTCGGCCACCGCGGCCGGCTTATCATCATCATTATTATTAGTAGTAGTAGTAGTATAAGTAAAATGTTTCGCAGAAGACAAAAATCATAGGACCAATATTAAAACATATTTCAAACGAAACAAGAACTTCACTGCATTCCGCATGTATTTATACTTACATGAGAGAAAAATGTTGCAACATGTTACGCCGAAAAACTCCTCACATACATTAAGAAATTGTAGTAAGAAATTCGGCGGAGCTTATAGTATTTCCGGCCGCGGTGGCCGAGCTGTCTGCGGCGCGTCAGTCACGGTCTGCACGGCCACTACGGTCGGGGGTTCGAATCCCCCCTCGGGCATGGATATTTGTGCCGTCTTTAGTATTAAGTAGTTCATAAGTAGTTTGTAAGTTTAGGGACTGATGACCCCGTAGTTAAGTCCCATAAGCTCTACAAACATTTGAACTTATAGTATTAGCCAACATTAGTGTGATGTTTTTTTTGTTAAAATCTGTGTAAAATATCAACGATGGTGAACAATCTAACGCCAGCATGAATGTAATCGTTAATCATTGGAAGGTTCTGTATCATGTGTGATCATTAATATTTTTATAACGTTCGCTGCGGGCACCGGAGCGGTCCGCTAACGCTCTAGACGTACGCCTGTAAGCGCATGTGCGCCGAGAGCTGAAATCAGATCCCTGCGAAACCTGTGATATTGAAAGCTAATATAACGTCTGCATGCCGATTATGTGATAAATGCTGCAAGCTCTCTGACTTATAAGCGTCATATGCATTTATTGCAAACAGTTCTAACAACGCCTCTGATTTATTGCAAACTGGGAAGAAAATTAAATTCAAACAAGCGATAAATCCGCTTCATTCAGAAAGAATTATACTGAAAACACCAAAAGGTTTATTAAACGGAGAAAAAGAAACACGTCTCATCTGCAATGTGGTGCTATGGAAACCGCATCCCATATAACAAATTTGCAAGGTGCATTGGTGATGTTTTTATAGCAAACCACTAAAGACGAAAACACACAACTGCAGACAGCAAACTGTTACGTGATGTTTTTTGGTGGCCTGTACTAACTCGAGTGCACAGCCAAACTAACTAAACCGAGTACTCAGCTAGCGCGCCGCTTATAAGCGTTGGCAGCTCTGGCGTGTTGATCGCGGAAAAGCTTATAAGCGTCAGCCGCAGCAAACCAGTAGCGTAGCTAGGGGGGTGCGGTCCGCACCGGGTACCAACTCCAAGGGGGGGGGGGGGGGGGGGGCGACAAAACTTGCCAGAGCTTTCTTTTTTCTTTTCTTTTTTTTTCCACGCTAATGTACCATTGTTAATGGTCTGAACCGACCGGGCTGTTGCCATTCTTCGTCTATTATCGTGAATGACCGGACGCCAGAGTTTTCTTCCGCAATATTCAAAAGATCGAATGAAATATTTATTCATTTGCACGTAAGTAAATGGAATTATATATAATTTTTAATACAACTTTTTCTTCCCATAGTTGTAAGAAAGATAACAAGGGGGGTTTCTTTTCTGTTGATGCCAAATGCCTGATTTTTTTCTTTTTAATGATTTTTTGAGAATAAGATGTTTATCCCAGCTTTAAAAGTGATTACGATACTTATTCAGATGTTGCTGACACTTTTAGAGTATAAACGGTCACTGTGTTCCTTTTTCGTGATTTGAAAATAAACGGCCATTTAGCCAAACCAGCCGTATTAATTATATATCACGAATTTAATATGTGCTAGGGCGTTCAAGTGGTGAAACGTGCATGAACTAGTCTAGCACAAAACCAGAACTGTTTTCCGCCGTGGCTATTAATGTGGTACTTTATAATATTCAGTGCAGAGCTTTCCAAGTTGGATGTCACGACACCCAGGGGCGTCGCGTAGTGCCACTAAAGGTGTAGCGACAACAGCAAAACCTTAACATAAAATAAGACAGAACATTATGGAAAAAATACTAAACATCCTTCAATTCGTTCAGTGTACACTTTAAGTACAAGTGAATCATGAAAATTACTATTTCTTCAAAGTATCATTTATATAGGTACATCTTTCTAATTAAAATCAGTGTGTTTCTTGTAAAACTTTATATATTCGAAATGGTGTCACGACTAGAGAGTTTGGAAAGCTCTGGTATAGTGTGTAAGAAAAGTCGTAGAAAATTACAAAAAAATACCATATGGGTTTCTTATATGATGCAACTGTCAAATAGAACAATTGACTTTGACGATGCAATTTCAAAATTTGCTGCAGAGAAAGTTCGACGGGTGAGATTGTAGCTATTTGTTCTGCTTGATAAATAATCGATTACACTATGTTATTTATAAAAACTAGTTTTATTTATTTCCTTTCATACAGACTGTTTACAAACTAATTAGCTTTCTATTTTGCTCATTTCATTATGTGTATCAAAAATGTATTCCTCTCTCCTTGAAATTTTTTTTTCCATTCTTTCTAAGGTTGGCGAGAGTGGTGCTGGTGTTGGAGGGGGGGGGGGGGGCGGGGCAATTGGATCACCGCACCGGGTGCCAAACTACTTAGTTACGCCACTGCAGCGAACGTGTTATTCATAGAAACAAATGCCTACTGTCATCTATATCTCTTCTTCTGTTTCTATATCGGAAATGGTCGGCAGTATTCTGGGAAGCTTTATCAATTTGTAATAATATTCCATTAATATATTCCTTAAAATCAGAATCTCACCCATGGTGTTAGTTATTTATGCATCCCTTATCACATTGATATAATAATTGCAAATTTCATGTTTATATTTTTCAGCTTAAAAGTATATGGAGGTGTATCGTTCCGGTCTGTGCAAACCAGCGTCATCACGCACAAACTATACGCTATGTTTTGCTCTGTATCATTAATTGAATGCCTGCTGTAAACTTCGGACAAGGATCCGATGCCGCTTAACAAATCGAACCTGCTCTAATTTTATTTAAAACAGACTTGCACACGCACGGCCTTTAACAATGCACGGACATAGATCTGCAGCCGCCATCTTGCGAGCTTTTCCAGTACGGGTAAATTAATTATAATTCATACCCCCTTTTGCTCATGGTGCTGCTCCATTCTAGTAAATTGCTGAATCAAAAATAAAAATAAATTATTTCTTGCGAATCGCTGAGGTTGCGTCAATGGAAAACGTCTTTTAAAACAAACTAATAAAATCAAATATTACATTACGTACCCAAGTTTGTCCTTTTTCAGCTTAAAGCTCGTATTATCTCAACACAGCCACCAAATTTACATCTACAATACGGACTGTTTGTTGTTAAGTCCTCATTCTGTTCAAAAGTTTGGATAGTGTTAATTTTTATGTATTTTGCATGTTATTGCAGCCAAATTAAAAATTGCAGTTTTCCGATACTGGCGGACTGTTTCAGGCACTTCCAACCTTTTTACCAAATTTCCTTTTAATGCAATTTGAATGGATAATACATTGTTTGGCTGTTTTGCCTGACATGTTTTAATATAAGAGTGCAATTTTGTATGTTTATGTTTGATTGCTAGATACATTGTGTAATTTTAAATGTCTTACCATGCCTGTTATATCTTTTTGCTACACTACGGAGCCTTGCAACAGACACCTCCAGCCTCCGTAAAATACTGCCAGCTCCGTGACTTTGGTTTTCGTGTATCCATTGCTCAGGGGTATTGGACAAGGGGGGGGTTTCAAACCCCTCCCCCCTCCCCCTTATCTACGCCCCCTGAGAATTGGATACACGAAAACCAAAGTCAGCTAAAATAAAAAATAAATAAAATTAAAAAAATAATAATAAAAATAATTTGTGTAATGAATATGAGGGTGTCCGTAAGTTGTAATCAATGCTTAGTTGAACTTTGACTTCTTACTTGTTGTCGGGACACTGTCTTGAATGCCTTATGGGTGGTCTTCGTGAGGCCTAGGCAAGCGTCGCGCAGATTAAATTAAAAAAAAAAAAAAGTTGCTCAGGTAACCACCACCCATCAGTAACAATGAACAAATATTGTTGAATTCCAGCCAGAAACACGCTCCACAGACTGTTTAAAGTACCGCGCGAGGCTTGCCTAGCGTGTAAGGAAGGCCACCGTGTTTTATGTTTACTACTGCTACCAACTTCAGTGATCTAACTTTATTACTGCAGTAGGATGGCGAACTTGTACGTAACACAGACAAATATATTTTTAACCAGTCATGTTCCCATCCTCTGCTTACAAGAAGCAACCTTACCTTCATCCCACTATTGTAAATGCACACTAGTATCACATTGTAATCTCTAGTGTCATTTCGCCAAAGTAGTATTACAAAGAAGCGACGGATGTCTATCATAGGAGGCGACAGTGGACCTTGTTAATAACTGTCGCCCGTCAGTTTGCTCATATTCGTCAGCACTGCAACTTCACTACGGTAATTTGGGTTTCCTAAGACCGATGTGCAGGTGCTGAAACGTAGGGGAGACCAGGATAAAGGCGCCACCCCAGTTTCATGACGAACGGTTTGCAGTACGAGTACGCTTGCCAGTGTTCTATCTCCGTCAGGGCCGGGGCAAAGGGGGCAGTTGCCCCGGGCTGCAGAATTTAGAGGGCGGCAAATTTTGACCGACTCTTTTTTACAGAATGTATCTTTTTGGTATAATTTGATAAAATTAACTGACACAGAATTATTAAAAGTAAAATGACTGCAAGAAATACCGAAATCATTTAATAAAACTAAAATTCCTGGTTGCTGACTTCAGTGTTGCCCTGTCACAGGTACTTCAGCTAATCAAACTTTAAAAATCTTATTAGCCTGAATGAGGGAGATGTTTGCGTTTTTGCATAAGTAAATGCACAATGTTTATTAATTTGCATAGATTTCCTTTTTCAGGAAAATGAATATTCATATTTCATATCAAGGTAATATTTGTAGAACAGGTGATTTTGAATAACGTTCCAGTCCTTATTAAAAAAAAAAAAAAAAAAAAAAATCTGGTGCGCACACTTCTTATTGAAAGTCAAAAGCATTCACATTTAAGTGCCTGACAGAGGGTCCATCGGACAACTTTTATATTATTTATCTCCCATTCCATTCTCGAATAGCACGCGGGAAGAAAGAACATCTCAAGCTTTCTGTTCGAGCTCTGATTTCACGTATTTATTCAGATGATCTTTTCTGCTTATTTAAGTGGGAAATAACAATATATTTTCGCATTCGGAGGAGAATGTTGACGATTGTAGTTCCGTAAGTAGCCCACGTCGCAGCCATAAACGCCTTTGTTCTAATGATTCCCATCCCAGATCCTGTATCATTTCCGTGACGCTGTCTCCCCTGTATCACGACAATACAAAACAAGCTGCCCTTCTTTCGATGTCCTCCGACAAACCCACCTGATAAGTATCGCACACTGAGCAGCAAGACCAGAACAGGAGGAATCTCACTGTGTTATTGATGCTGACCTTTTTCTAGCTAAGCAAGGAAGACCTTTTAGAGGAACAGAAGAAGCTGGTGATTTTGGTAATCCACAAAGCGGCAAATTTCTAAATACAATTGATCTCATATCATTCTATAGTGTCTACATTCGTCTGCGTATTGAACGCCACAAGAAAGGCCAGATTAGCTATTTTTACAAAAATATACAAGATGACTTCCGTGATTTGATTGCTGACAAAATAAAACAAGATATAATTGAAGATATTTTAGCTGCTAAATACTTTTCACTGATGTTTAACTGCACTCCAGATATCAGCCACAATGCGCAGATGACACAAGTAATTCTATATGTCAAGTCTAATAACTCAGAGGTTGTGGAAAGTTTTACTGACTTTTTTTACAGTTACAGACAAAAAAGAAGAAGGCCTTAGTCAAGAGATACTGCAAAAATTGGAACAAGATGGGTTGAACATTACGTACTGTAGGGGGCAGTATCATGACAATGGGGCAAACATGGCTGGAAAGTACAAAGGGGTCCACCCAAGAATACTTCAGAAGAATGAACTGGCCTATTTCGTACCATGTGCTGCGCAGTCTTTGAATTTAGTTGGAGCAAATTCAGCAGACATTCAGCAAAACTAGGTGATCTGCAAGAGTAGATGCGGTTGAAGATGTTTACAAGCATTTTCATAAAGTTTTGAGGGCCCTGGAAGAAACTGAAACTTATAAATTGTCAACACCAGAAACAAAATCAGAGACAAGGTCTATTTTAAAAAAATATGAGAAAACTCATTACTTTAACTTGTTTCTGGTATGCAATATTAAAATAAATTGCTCATGTTAATCAGTTTCTGCGAAGTTAATACTTTACAAGTGATAAAGCTGTTCGAAACATTCAAGGACTTTTGGGCTTTCTCAAACCTTCCCGGGATTCTTGTACCTCTAAAGCAATTTATGAGGCCAAAGTGCTAGCAGAAGATAATGAGATATCAACGGTATTCTCCGAAAAAAGGATTCGAAGAAAAAAGAAAATGGCCGATGAGCTTTGTGAGGATGAAGTGTCCAATATTCACAGAAAAAATAAGGAATAATTGACAGAGCTTACTACCAGATTTACCGCACTTGGAAAAAATTGGTGCAAAAATTAGTTTTCTGTATGGTGTGCAAATTCGAGAAATGGTAGTGCAGGACGTGAAGGCCAAAGCAGCGAAACTGGCAGAAGATCTTAGCGAGGAAGAACTTTAAAGTTTCAGACAACATGCGCTGGCAGTAGACAGAGCCTTGCAAGAGTCCACTGCATCATCAACATTAAGTTTAATTTATAAAAATAAATTGGTAGAGGGGTATCCCAACCTTACTACAGCGTTAAAATATATCTTACCATTCTAGTTTCTGTTTTGTCTGGAGAAAGAAGTTTCAGCAAGCTGAAACTAATTAAATACGCTTGGGGAGCACGACTGCTTAACAAATCTGAAGATAATATCCATAGAGCACAAACGAGCTGCTTCTCTAACCTATGATAATATCAAAAACAGTTTTGCAGCAAATAAAAAAAAATGGTTACCCTTAAGGTGGCGCCAATTCCCCTGGTCTCCCCTATATGTTATTTGTCTTACGGTGTTCAATTTTTTACGATTGCTGGCAACTGAACCAGATGTGGTAGTGCGGAAGGTATTTCTACTTTACTAATCTCTACACCGATTACTTTTACTCTGAAAATTTGGTTTATTCTGTATGTAATCATACCGCGCACTGCCGTGTTCGTAAACGGCGCGTGCGAATTTGCGTTTCTTTAGGGGCCCATATCTCAGGTTCTATTGATCTCAGAGTGAAGGGATAAAATGTTATGGATAGAGCTTCGCCCAGTGATCATTTTTGTACATATTAGAAGAATAGGTATACCATAGCTAATACACAGTACATCGTCAAAATTTTCAAAGTTACACACTTCCTGGAGCCCAAATCAGTTGGCTTTTGTACATGACGTATAGTGTATGGTGGGCTTTAAACGGCTTACAAAAGCACCATTCATTCATGGGCGGTTCCTGAGAAAATCTAAAAAAGATTTTTGGGTAAAAAACGAATTGTGGGGATGGTCACTTCGATACTTTCTATTCATTGCAAATCTTCGAAATTTTTACCATATGTTCTTATGACGATATTCTCGAGGCCGTTTTTAAACATTTTAGGTGTCGTTATCTGTTATCTAGATCCAGAGGTTGAAACTTATACTTTTGCACAAAACCCTATTTTTAGCCGTTTTAGCACCGTGAATCGCAAATATCTATATAACTAACCATAGAAAATTGTTCAAATATTTACAATACATCCTGTAGACATTTATCTATAAACGGCATTTTTCATTTTTCGTAAATCTTTGTCCGTTAGCAAGATACGGCCGAAAAACCGCGATATTTTGCTATAAAAAGTGCGTAGTGCTGAAAGACGTTCCGATAGCTCTGAAACTTACCATGCAATTTGGAAAAAGGTACTAGGCGAAAAAATTTGATTTTTGTACATCTTAAAGATTAAAATCTTCGGTCGATGAAGGGGTGATTTTTGTTTTCGTTTACTTTACGGTTGATATGTAGCATCCGGTTTAGTGAACTATTGCAACATATTTTAAGGAGTTTGCAGAGGTAAAAACACATTGCGTAGACTTCTCGTATGGTTTATTTTAGGTTACACATAGCTGCGTATGAAATGTAGAATTGTTGTGTGTTATGGTCTTCAGTCCGGAGACTGGTTTGATGCAGCTCTCCACCCTACTCTATCCTGAGCAAGCCTTTTCATCTCCTCATAAGAACGACAACCCACATCCACTTGAATCTGCTTATTATACGCGTCTCTTGGCCTCCCTCTGCGATTTTTATCCCACACACACTTCCCTCCAATTGCTAAATTTACGATTCCCTGATGTCTAAGAATGTGTCCTACCAAGCGATCCCTTCTTTTAGTCAGGGTATGCCAAAAATTCCTTTTTTCACCAATTCTGTTCAGTACCTCTTCATTAGTTATGCGATCTACCCACCTAATCTTCAGCATTCTTCTGTAGCACCACATTTCAAAAGCCTCTATTCTCTTCCTGTCTGCACTGCTTATCGTCCATGTTTCACTCCCGTACAAGGCAACACTCCACACAAATGCCTTCAGAAAAGACTTCCTTACACTTAAATTAATATTCGATGTTAGCAATTTTCTCTTTTTCAAAAATGCTTTTCTTCCCATTGCCATTCTGCATTTTATATCCTCTGTACTGCGACCATCGCATGCCACTTTACTACCCAAGTAACAAAACTCATCTACCACCTTCATTGTTTCGTTACCTAATCTAATTCCTTCAGCATCGCCTGATTTTCTAAGACCGCATTCCATTATTTTTGTTTTGCGATTGTTAATGTTCATTTTATACGCTCTCTTCAACACACTGTCCATTCCATTCAACTGCTCTTCCAGGTCCTTTGCTGTCTCTGACAGAATTACAATGTCATCAGCAAAACGCAATGTTTTTATTTCTTCCCCCTGAACTTTAATCCCTATTCCAAATTTTCCCTTGCTTTCCTTCACCGCCTGCTCGATGTACAAATTGAATAACATCGGAGAAAAGCTACAACCCTGTCTTACTCCCTTCCCAACTGATGCTTCCCTTTCATGCCCTTCGAGTCTAATAACTGTGGTCTGGCTTTTGTACAAGTTGTAAATAACTCTCCTTTCCCTGTATTTTACCCCTGCTGACTTCAGAATTTGAAAGAGTGTATTCCAATCAACATTGTCAAATGCTTTCTCCAAATCTACAAAAGCTAAAAATGTAGGTTTGCCTTTCCTTAATCTATCTTCTAAGATAAGACGTAAAGTGAGTATTGCCTCCCGGGTTCCTATGTTCCTCCTGAATCCAAACTGATCTTCCCCGAGGTCAGCTTCTACCAGCTTTTTCCATTCTCCTGTAGATAATTCGTGTTAAAATTTTACAACCATGACTTATCAAACTGATGGTTCTGTAATTTTCACACCTGTCTGCGCCTGATTTCTTTGGAATGGGGATTATTACTTTTTTCTTAAAGTCTGAGGGTATTTCACCTGTCTCATACATTCTACACACCAGTTCAAATAGTCTTGTCATGGCTGGCTCTCCCAGAGACTTTAGTAGCTCTGAGGGTATGTCATCTACTCCTGGGGCCTTGTTCCGACCTAGGTCTTTCAAGGCTCTGTCAAATTCATCTCTCAGTATATTATCTCCTATTTCATCTTGATCTACTTCCTCTTCCCTTCCTACAACATCGTCTCTAAGTTCATTTCCTTTGTAGAGCTGCTCTATGTACTCTGTCCACCTTTCAGATTTTCCTTCTTTGCTGAGAACTGGTTTCCCATCTGAGTTCTTGATATTCGTAGAGTTGCTTTTCTTGTCCCCAAATGTCTCTTATTTTTCTGTAGGCTGTATCTATTTTTCCCCTATTTATACATTCTTCTACATCCTTGAATTTGCCTTCTGGCCACTCCTGCTTAGCCATTTTGCACTTCCTGTCAATCTCATTTCTTAGTCGTCTGTACTCCATTTTGCCTGTTTCATTTACTGCATTTTTATATTTTCTCCTTTCATCGATTAAATTTAGTATCTCCTGTGATATCCAAGGATTTTTGCAGGTCTTGCCGTCCTACCTATTTGTTCCTCTGCTGCCTTCACTATTTCATCTCTCAATTTTACCCATTCCTCCTCTACTGTTTTATTTTCCCCTGTTTCTGTCAATTGTTGCCTAAAGCTCCCTCTGAAATTTTCCTCCTTATTTTCCTACCTTTTTTTAATTTCTTCAGTTTCAGCCTACAGTTCATAACCAACAAGTTATGGTCAGAGTCTATATCTGCCCCTGGGTATGTCATACACTGTAAAACCTGGTTCCGAAATCTATGTCTTACCATTATAAAATCTGATACCTTCCGGTGTCTCCTGGTCTCTTCCACGTATACAACCTTCTTTTGTGATTCTTAAACCACGTGTTTGTTACGATTAAATCATATTCCGTGCAAAATTCTACCAGGCGACTTCCTCTTTTATTCCTCCTGCCCAGTCCATATTCACCTACTATTTTTTCCTTCTCTTCCTTTTCCTACTACCGAATTCCAGTCTCCTATCACAATTAAGTTTTCCTCTCCCTTAACTGTCCGAATAATTTCCTTTAGCTCCTCATATATTTCTTTGATCTCCTCATCATCGGCAGAGCTAGTTGGCATATAAACCTGTACTACTGTTGTCGGTGTTGGCTTCGTATCTATCTTGACAATGATAATGCGATCACTGTGCTGCTCATAGTAGTTTACCCGCATTCCTATTTTGTTATTCATTATCAGTCCTACTCCTGTGATACCCCCAACTGATTTTGAATTTATAATCCTGTATTCACCTGACCAGAAATCCTGTTCATCCTGCCACCGAACTTCACTAATCCCCGCTATATCTAGCTTCAACCTATCCATTTCCCTTTTTAAATTTTCTAATTTTCCTACCCGATTAAGGGATCTAACATTCCACGCTCCGACCCGTAGAATGCCAGTATTGTCTTTCCTGATGACAACATCCTCCTGAGTAGTCCCCGCCCGGAGATCCGAATGGGGGACTATTTTACCTCCGGAATATTTTACCCGAGAGGATGCCATCATCATATGTTCATACAGTAGAGCTGCATGTCCTCGGGAAAGGTAACGGCTGTAGTTTCCCCTTGCTTTCAGCCGTTCGCAGTAGCTGTGTGGCAAAGCCACATTAGCTGATGTTACAAGGCCAGCTCAGTCAATCATCCAGACTGTTGCCCCTGTAACTACTGAAAAGGCTGCTGCCCCTCTTCAGGAACCACACGTTTGTCTGGCCTCTCCACAGATACCCCTCCGCTGTGGTTGCACCTACGGTACGGCTATCTGCATGTAGATAACACATCGAAATTTTATTTAAAGTTTAGAGCAGAATGATATCTTATGTGGGTCTTGAGATATCGGTCCGTGAATTGTAGCACCCGACAATAATAGGTTCGAAAACCCAATTCTGATTGTGAGTTAAGGTATATTGAGGAATAGGAAATGACTAAAATGTTGTGTGTTTTTAGGTGTTTATCTGAAAAATCCGTTTCCCATTTTTGGAAATGTGTATTCGTTAACGCAATACGCTAAAAAAATCAATTTTTGGTATCAAAATATCCAACTGCGTGCATTGGCAAATCTACACTTCTATTCATGACAAATCGTCGAAATTTTTACGATGCGTTCTAATATTATGATATGATTCCGGAAAACTTAGAAAGATTTTCCGATAATACTATCCATTACCGAGATCTGTAGATTCCAAGTTACCGCACACATTCGTGACAATATAAAATACTATCAAAATTTTACTCACCATTGTTATATAAGCAGTACTCTCTGATGTAACAGGAAAAAGACGGGAGCCAACTGAAAAATGCTCCTGCCAGAGTACAGAAAAGGCGAATATGTTCTCTGACACAAAAGTGTGGAACCAGCGGCATCAATCCTCATTCCAACTTCCTCGCCAAAAATTTTGGCATGCAAACATATACGCGCTTTTTTCGGATGAATGTGAGTAGGACAGAGTCAGTGCAACAGTCAGAGAGCCATATATGATGGAAAAGAGTAAGTGTCAGTTCAGGAGAAAGGCATATGCATGGAAACAGCAGTAGGAAGCGAAACGAGATGTCTGAAGTCGGGAACAGTGGCAACAACAAACTAAGACAGATGCAGATAGTAGCAATTGGGAAACAGACGAATGGAGACCATACATGAAGCATGAGTGTGCGGCTCTCCAATAGTAAAGCACGACACAATTTGTCCAATTTTTCCCATCCCCAGTACCTGCATGCTAAAGTTTTCCAGTCTACAGGTCAAACCCCAAGCAAACCATCCACATGGACATGTGTTAAGGAGACAATCGTGTTTGAAGACAATGAAAGCCGACTAAGTGAGAAAGAAAGGATACTGGCAACAGGACAGGAAGTGAATGGGACAACGTCAGTAGGGCAGAGAGACGATGAAAGTGGCAGAAACAAACAGCGGCGAGGAATCTCGAGGGAAAGGGATGAAGACATTGAAAGTTTGACACAGACAGAAAGCGGCAGTGGGAGAGACAGCAAACAAACGGACAGAGACATATATAGGCACTGACAGTGAGACGACATTGCTGACTATGACGGCTTAACTGGGTAAAAGTATTCGAGGCGCGTCCAGAATAAGTTCCGTTTGGTAATAAAATGAAATTGTACACAGATACAGAAGAAATTTTTATTGCACAAAATTCTACAACTCTGAAACTACTTTTCCACATAACTGCCGAAATTTAGTAGGCACTTGTCATAGCGTGCCACAAGTTTTTGCATGCATCCTTCACAGAAGGTTTCCGCCTGTGTATTCAACCATGTGGTAACAACTCTTTATCGTCGTTGAAGTGTTGACCACCAAGGACAGATTTTAGGTGTAAGAAGAGCTGAAACTCGCTAGGAGAGAGGTCCAAGCTGTATGGAGGATGATCAAAAAGGTCCAATTGAAATTTCCGTAAGAATTGTTTGGTCACATTCGGTGTGTTAAGTCAGGCATTATCGTGAAAAAAAATCTTTGACAGTAATCCTCTTACACCTACAATCTGTCCTTGGTGGACAACACTTCAACAATGACGACGAGCTGAAAGAACATGTTACCACATGGTTGAATACACAGGCGGCAACATTCTATGAAAAAGGCACACAAAACCTTGTGCCATGCTATGACAATTGCCTACAAAATTTCGGAAGCTATGTAGAAAAGTAGTTTAAAAGTTGTAGACTTTTGTACAATCAATATTTTTTCTGTATCTGTACCCGTTCGTTTTATATAACCCAACGGAACTTACTTTCTGGCCGCGCCTCGTACAAAGTTATGCGCTACAAGTGCGCGAGTATGTTCGCATGCCAAAATGTTCGGTGAGGAAGTCGGAATGAGGCAGCTGGTTCAACACTTTTGTGTCAGAGAACATTTCGCCTTTTCTGTGCTCCGGCAGGAGCATTTTTCAGCTGATAAAATACTTTATGGCAATATAGTTGGGCAATGTCTTCGACAACCGCCAGCATTTCGGCAGGTGAACGCCGGTCATTTTGCAGGTATACCACTACACCAGAAAAGACTGCTTGTCTACAATCTTTTATCAACCATTCGCAAAATTTTGCAAATTAATAGAAAAAAAATGGCACGTTTGTTTTACGGGGATCACAGCTTTGGTACCTGTCAACTGTGCGAGAGCACCTCAATATGGCTCTGAACCACCACCACCCCCCAGGAGGAAAAATTTATCTGCTCTCCTGCCAATGGTGATATTTAAACGATAGTCCCAGCGAGCTGCGGGCGTTGCAGGTAACCACAGCGCGTGGCGTGGTGTGTCGCGCTGTGGCTGACATTCAAATATGTATACACGAAAACGAAAGTCGTGGAGCTGGCAGTACTTTACGGAGGATGTAGATAGGTCTGTTGGAATGTATGTCTTAAAAAGTTCCATAATGTCGCAAAAAAATACAACAGTATGAAAAGGCATTTAAAATTACACAATATATAAATCAAACAAAGTCTACGGATACAGGTGTGCATGTTTCTATTAAGGTCAGAGGAACTACCTAACTATGCACATACGTTATCCATTAGAACTATATTCAATAGAAAATTTGGTAAAAAGCTTGGATGGTGCCACAAACAGTCCGCCAGTATGTAAAATCTTAATTTAGCTCCGATAACTTACTACATTAATCAAAATTAATACTGTCCGAACTATTTAATAGTGTGAGGATAAAAATAAGGAAGAAAGATGAAATCTTTGTAGGAACTTTACACCGGCTAACACTGAAGATACTGTAAGATCTACCGATTTTTTTTCTGCATTAATGAAATGTTTGCAAGTAGTTTTTAGGTGAAAAATGTTGTAACATTTCTCTAGAATTTAAGTATAAATAAATGCGGAATGTGTATTTATTTTTGGTAAGAATGATGTTACTTTGTGTGAGATACGTGTACATTTAAGTAAGTCATGGTTTTTGATTTATGAACATTTTTCACCCTTTATTGACACCGGCTGCTCTTCAGCCAAGAGTTTAACATTAAGAATTGATACATATGTAGTTGAAACAAGTGAAAATTTTTTTTCTCTTTTCTCCTTAATAATTTCAATTACTCCCTACTGGAGAAACATTCTGCTACAAATTTCATTTGTGAGAATGACGTTTTTGTTCTGTGTGATATGCGTGTTTTAATTAATAGTAGTCCTGTGATTTTTTGTCTTCTGTGGAACAGCCTACTGCTACTACTACTACAACTACTGACTAAAAAGAAAAGGAAGCCATATACTTGACAATGTGTGAAGTGCAAATTATTCCTTCTACATACCGAATACAAGGATTACGACTGCTCTGTCTCAATGCTTCCTTGTAGAGTTGTTTCAACCACCAAAGAGCGTGGCACTATCGCCAACTTCAAGCGTGTGCGAGAATTTCTAAGGAATTTGCTTTAGCGTCGCGCGTTTCTCTAGCGTGTTCACGACCCATTCTATTGGTGTGTGTGTGTGTGTGTGTGTGTGTGTGTGTACAAAATTACGTGGATTTTTCCATTCTTACCTGGATAATTTAAATTCAAAAATGAGTTTTTAGAAGCATGAAATCTAATTTTTGGTAAGAATGCCTAAAATGATAGCAGCAAAAAGTTATCAAATGTGGAAGCATTTTACTGCTGTCAGCACAACATTGTATGTTCAGCATTGTGACCAATTACTGATCAGGTTTTTAAATTTAATTGCCAAAAGAAGCTCTTGCGTTCCTACCTACGAAGAGGGGGGAAAAACCATTTATGACGTAACTATGTCACCATAGATGACTATCAAGTGGATAAAAAGTTCATTGAATGAAGTAGAAAAATGAAACTATTAGAAAAATTAATCAGTTTGGTAAATATGGTTCCCTTATTTGGAAAAAACAGCGAACTTATAATTAAGATGAAAATAACAGTTTAGTTCACAAAATTTTAAATTTATTACTGAGGTAACCGGTTTCGATCTAAGATTAGATGATCTTCAGACCTGTCGCAGTAGATGTTCAAGCGGTAAGCGTGCGGCGACTGCGAACTAGACATATTTATATTAGAAAAATGCTGTATTGATTCTAGTTTTTGGTCTTCAATACAATGTGAAAATGAATACTATGCCAATGAATCAGTAAACATTCTCAGTCACCTTTGTTATACTGCAAATATTAAACTGATAATTCCTCTAGTGAATGTAGAAAGTGAATGCTTCACTAGTGGTGACCATTGGGAATATTTCATTCCTGAAATGAACCAATCCCATCTGTGTAGTGACAACGAAGACATAAATAGTAAAGATTTCAAATGTTCAAATGTTTGTTAAGCTTATGGGACTTAACTATGGGGTCATCAGTCCCTAAACTTACAAACTACTTATGAACTACCTTATACTAAAGACGGCACAAACATCCATGCCCGAGGGGGGGGGGGGGGGGGGAGGGGGATTCGAACCCCCGACCGTGGTGGCCGTGCGGACCATGACTGAAGCGCCTCAGTCTCCTCGGCCACCGCGGCCGGCATAGTAAAGATGATGCATCTCCTGTAGAAGCAATTGCTGTAGGCCAGTGTTTTTTCAGCCTGTGGGTCTTGACCCCCTGATGGGGGGAGGGGGGGGGGGGGTGCAAAGTAGAGATGGGCTATGAGCGCGCTTGAGAAAAGTGTGATGTTCTACGTCTACATGGGATACTCTGCAAATCGCATTTAAGTGCCTGGCAGAGGGTTCATCGAACCACCGTTATACTATTTTATCTCCCATTCCATTCTCGAATAGCGCGCGGGAAGAATGAACACCTGAATCTCTCCGTTCGGGCTCTGGTTTCTCGTATTTTATTCTGATGCTCATTTCTACCTATGTAAGTGGGAGTCAACAATATATTTTCGCATTCGGAGGAGAATGTTGGCGATTGTAGTGTCGTAAGCAGCCCACGCCGAAGCGATAAGCGCCGTTGTTGTAATGATTCCCATCCCAGACCCTGTGTCTTTTCCGTAACGCTGTGTATCCTGTATCGTGACAATACGAAACGAGCTGCCCTTCTCTGCACTCTTTCGATGTCCTCCGTCAAACCCATCTGATAAGGATCCCACACTGGGCAGCAATAAAAAAAGACGGACTACAGTATCGTATGCAGCCTCTTTAGTAGTTCTGTTGTATCTTTTAAGGGTTCTGCCAGTAAAACGCAGTCTCTGGTTCGCCTTTCCCACGACATTATCTACGTGTTCTTTCCAATTTAAGTCAGAAGTAATTTTAATTCATAGGTATTTTGTGGAGTTTACGGCCTCACATTTGATTCATTTATCATGTAAACAAAGTTTAACGGATTTCTTTTCGTACTCATGTGGACGACTTCACACTTCTCATTATTTAGAGTCAACTGCCAATTCTTCCACCATACAGATATCTTATTCAAATCGTTCTGCAGTTGGTTTTGATCTTCAGATGATTTTAGAGTAAATGACGGCGTCATCTGCAAACAACCTAAGAGAGCTTCTCAGATTTTCCCCTAAATCGTTTATGTAAATAAGGAACAGCAGAGGACCAATAACACTACCCTGTGAAACGTGGGAAATCACCTATCCAGTCGCAAATTTGGGGCGATATACCGTAACAATGCAATTTGATTAAAAGCCGTTTGTGAGGTACGGTGTCAAAAGCCTTCTGAAAATCAAGTTAATACGGAATCAATTTGCGAACCCTTGTCGATAGCACACATCACTTCCTGTGAGTAAAGAACTAGTTGTGTTTCGCATGAACGATATTTTCTAAACCCATGTTGACCTTGGGCCAATAGATCATTCTGTTCGAGATAATTCATAATATTTGAATACAGGATATGTTCCAAAACCCTGCTGCAAATTGAAGTCAATGAAATAGGCCTGTAGTTTAATGGGTTACTCCTACTGCCTTTCTTGAATATCGGTGTGACCTGTGCAACTTTCCAATCTTTTGGTACATATCCTTCTTTGAGAGAGCGATTGTATATGGCTGTTAAGTAAGGAACTATCGCTTCAGCATAATCAGAAATCTAATGGGTATAAAATCCGGACCAGAAGACTTGGTAAGTGATTTTAGTTGCTTCACTACTCCGATTATATCTACTACGTTACTCATTACGGCCTCTGTTCGTAATTTGAAATCTGGGATATTGATTTCGTCTTCTTCGTTGAACGAGTTTTTAAAATCTGTTTAGTAACTCTGCTTTAGTAGCGCTGTCATCGGCAGGATCGCCTTTACTGTCACGTAGTGAGGGTATTGTTTGTGTTTTGCCCCAAGTACATTTAACTTATGACCAAAATCTTAGGGTTTTCAGGCAAATTCGAGAAATTCTCATGTACTCTTGAGTAGTTGACAGTGCTGCACTCTCTGGAGGCTGAGCAAAACAACTGTACAATGACGCATCGAGCCAGAAAAGTCAATTGTTTTCTTCCATACATGCAAGGAACAAGTTGTACTTTACACATTGGTGTCAAGTACACCACTTTCTTTTTTGTACTGAATTAATAGTACTGTAAAAAATCATACAACTATTATTAATTAAAACATGTATATCACACAAAAACATTCTTACAAAATAAAGTGGTTGCAGAATGTTTCTCATAAGACCTCCAGGAGGTGGGCGGCATAGAAATAACCAATAGAGAAGAAAAGAATCACTTTTTTTATTAACATGCTTATCAATACTTAGTGTTGAACCCTTGACTGAAGAACAGCCTGCACACTGCAGCCATCCCACGCGGCAGAATCAGAACTGTCAGTAAAGTAAAAGGATAAAAACTCAGAAATCTTAGGACTGTTATTAAAAAGCACGTATCTCACACCAAACTTACCTTTATTCTTATTAAAAAGGAAGTATTATGAGAGTAATTCTCGTAAGACAAAAATCTTAGTCCTATTATTAAAACATGTATCTTATATGAAACAAAATATTGTTAGCAAAAACAAATATGCATTCCATTTGTATTTGTATTTCAATGTGAGAAGAATGCTACAATATGTTACACCCAAGAAGTCCTTATATGTATGACCCATTGTAGAAACAAATGAGGCACAGCTTACAATATTAGCGAGTGTTAAGTACCTAAAAATATTTCATCTTCCGTCCTTACAATTTCAGCTTAAAGCTCTGGTACTTCCCCAACACGGCCAGGACGATTTAGAACTACAACATTGCCTGTTTGTTGTCCTAATCTCATTCTGTTCCACTTTGGATAGTGTTAATTTTGATGCACATTACATGTTACTGGAGCCAAATCAAAAATTACAATTTTCTGATGCTGGCGGACTGCTTCCGACACTATCCCACATTTTAATCGAATTTCCTTTTAAGGAAGGAAGCAAGCAAGCTTAGGGTTTAACGTCCTGTTGACAGCTTTGTCATTAGATGGAGCTAATACTCAAAAGAGCTATGGGTGATGATGGGGAAGGAAACCGGACGCACCCTTTGAAAGGGACCATCTTGGCATTTGCCTGGAGTGATTTAACGACATCACAGAAAACCTAAATCTGGATGGCCAGAGGTGGATTTGAACCACCGTCCCCCAGAATGCAAGTCCACTGCATTACCACTGCGGCACCTCACTCGGTGAATTTCCTTTTAATGTATTTTGAATGTATAACACACATACGTAGTTGGGTATTTTGTTCAACTAGCATTAATAGAAGAATATACTTCTGTATCTGTGAACATATGTATTACCATGCCTGTTAATTTTTTGCTTCACTACAGAGGTTTTTAACAATGTTGCAACAAATGTTAACTCCATCCTTCATAAAATACTGCCAGCTCAGTAATTTTGGTTTTTGTGTATTCAATGTCCATATTTAAATGACACAGTGAACTGCAAGGGCTGCAAACAACCGGGGTGGCGTGACGTGGTGTGCTGCCCCAGTCAATCGGTGAGCAGCAACATGTGCCGCAGCACCGCTTCTCGCAAGCTTATTGAGAAATGTTCAAGCGCTCTAAGCTTGAGAAAGTATCTATGCGCTCAAGTCGTCACGCCTCACAGTACCATCCCTATTGCAAAGGCTTACTCGAGGAGGTCGCAGTCACAGGAGGATGCAGTAGCAGCATCTTCAATAGCAAATCTATGTTTCATGTGGCCCTTAATCAGACATAAAAAATGTCACAGGTACATGATGTACCCACGGCACTTTTTCTTTCTGGTGATAGGCTGACCAAAACAAGTAACAGTGAAGCCATTTTTCCCCTCAACCGTGTTCATGCGGTACTGCTAAAGTTTTTTTACAATTATTGCAATCTTCTTGTATGACTGTCACTTGTTCAGATATTCTTATGTCAGAAAAAATATCAGTAACATTTTTAATCAATACATAACAATACCTTTTCACTCTGGATCAGAGTAGTTTGCTGCTGGTAAAGGGTTTTCAGTATCCTTTCGAAGATATCCAAATTTTATGAGCACCCTTGAAATATTAAGAAGTGATGCATCAGCTTTGATTGTTTCATACAACATGTCATTACGAATTATGCATTGAGATTTATTATTAATGACAGCAAAACCACACATCAAATACTTTTAATCACAGTAGTCAGGTTTGATTCATTTGTGCTACTGCAACTAGCAACAGACATTAATGGCTGTGCAGATCCCTTGCTCCTCGGCTTTTAACTAGAAACTAATGCACTTACAAGCTGAGGAGTGAATTTTTTTTTTTTTACTTTTTCCCTTTTCTTTTGTAGACTTTTTTGGTATAAGTGCCACCACAATTAACTTTCTTTCCAATAATTCTCATTGTTAGGTTCCAAATCAAATTCCATTTTCTCTCTTCATGAGCATTTTACGTAATTGTGCACGCACATGTAGATTTAACATACTACCAAAAAGATTCTTGTTTCTTTTTTTCCGTTTTTAGTTGAACACTTGCATGTATGACCATAAAGTAAGAATAGGGCCCATTACGGAAGCCTTTAAATGAATTTGTTGTCAGGTGGTTCAAATTACTAATACTCAAATGTAGTTCTGTTTCTCATTCACTAAATGTTATTTAATAGAAAAATTATCCCAAAAATATACAAAACCTATGACAACTGGCTTGAACACAAGTTTATATAACATTTTAAGACTTCAGAAGACTGTCCAAGAAAGGCTTTAGGGCACTCTTACTGCTTCAGTTAACAATGACAAACTGAGTTCTCTCACCCTCATTCTTTGCTTCAGAAACCAGGGATACTTTCACTTCAATTATAATGTAAGTACTGAACCTATATTTTATTTTTAACTGTGGTACATCAAATCAAACTAGACCATGCAGTTGCAAAAAAACTATTCTTGCCAAATACTGATTAACCCCATCATTGCTATTCTTTTTCTCTAGTACCTGAATGTTTCAACTGTCATTCACAAATGATGTTGGTAGTGACATTTTATTTATTTTTTTGGACTTAAGATAAAATCTTTGAGTTGGTTCTGGGACCTTCATGAACATGCTATGGAACATTTCTCTAACACTGTCCATGAAGTTATTGTAGATAGCTTTAGACTTACCTTATTTATTTTATATTATGAAGTACCCTCCTTCAAACTCAGTCACTGACGCATTTAAAGAATTTCTGTTAATTTGCAGAAATAATGTAGTTAAAATCTGTAATACCACCTCAGAGCATTTACTGTATTGAGCTCATTTGAAATTTAAGAAAATGCACAACAAAATTTAGAATCACTTATGATTTCATGGTATAAATTTGTTGAAAACTTTCACAACAGACTGGGCACTTCATATACATTGCATTAGTCGTGTAAGTAATCCAATTAGTGCCTAACTCTTGGGAATAGCTTGATGGGACAAAGAAACCCAGCTAAGAACTTCAAGAAAAAGGGAGAGATAAGCAAGCTGCAGCCTCAACATTAAAGGTGGGAGGGGGAGGAGGAGGACTGTAAATGGTAAAAGGAGTTTAGGCTACAATAGTAGGCCAGGAAACAGGATGGGGGCAGTCAAGTTGTCAAAGGCTAATTATTGGATGGAAGGTCATTACCATAAATCTAAGATAAGTTTACATATTCAAGTGTATGTATAGTGCTGACGTCTTCATTCTGTTTGTCATAAAACAAAAACCATTCACTTGTAATTTAGCAATCTCCAGTTTTGTTATTGAATCTCATTTGAGCGACTGTCACTATTGACATGACTTACCTTGACAAGAAGTTACTAAACCCAAACTGTCTGTAATTTTGTTTTCATCATGGCATCAAACCATGTGTGTCCTATCTCTGCATCTCTAGTCTAAAATCAAATATCGAAATAACAGTACTCTTCAGTGCTTTCAAAGACAATTTTTCTTGAATAATTAAGTGATATGTGACATAACACTTTAAATTTATCATGTCTAACTATGAAATCCAATTGGTGAACCACAAACAGTCTTTATTTTGTGATACTCTAATATTCTGTAAAAGTTATGTATCTTCATTAACACTTCTTTGTGATCCTCTTGTAAAACAAGCAATAAATTATTTTGTTAGAATTGTTGATATAGATATAAGGTATTTCCATTTCCTTAAAGTAAATTTCTGAATAGTATCAACTCTTTACTTAAATTTACGCCTTCACTCTAATCCCTTCGAAGTTTAATGAGGTGTGAGTATTTTCTTGTTCAGAGCAACCTCCATCTGCAGGCCGAGAGCTACTTTCGCTCAGTCTTGGCTTTTATGGGAAGAGAAAAAAATGCACTTTGAAATAATGACAACACAGCTTCTTCAGTTATTTATTTTCACTTCCTCTTCTAATCAAAATAAAAAAATGACAGTAGTGAGAAACTTTGAATGGAGCAGAGTTAGGCCTTTTGTATGGTGGATAATCTGCTTTCAAGGTAGGCAAAATAACAAGAATATGATAATGTATGTGTATATATATGTATATGTATATATAATATTACACAGTACAATCAAATCCAGTAAATTATATATTTCAGAGAAACTATTTATAAATTACAAAGATATCAAAACACATATAAATGCAATCAATGACTTTCAAATGTGCTAACAATATAAGTAGATTAACCTGACCATTTTTGATTTCTTACGATTATAGATACTGGTAATTAGCTATAACTGGTGAATCAGCACATGGTAACCAAACTTCATTCTGCTGGAAAGTAATTCTGAACATGTAGTAAAGTTTTAGTACTGATATCAGGTACTTTGATGAAGTCGTCACCTACTGGTTTGCATTAGCGTTGTCCTTATTTGACAATTACAGTTCTGAAGAATTAGAATATAAAATTACTGTGTTCAGCACATTAAATAGTTTGCTTTGGTACAGCAAATTTTACTTTTGAACACGCTGGAGCATGAACATAAGTTTTCTTTTTTGTTGTTGGAAAAAAAAAAATAAGAAAAAATTAAGCTGACATGCAGTCATTATGAAATAATTCTGTTCAAATCTTTAAGATCTGATTCAGATAGTGGAAAGTAATTTTACTACATACAAATATTCAGAAGAACTATGTCAATGCAAAGTTAAATCTATATTTTAATAAATACTTTGGTTTCCCCTGAATCGGGTACAAGCTGATATACTTCAACTAAGTATTTCACACAACATCAAGTGGGAACTTTTTGCTCTAACTGATTATGCTTAACACACAGAAATTAAATTAGGAGCCTCTAGAGAATCTATTTGTACACAATACAGTGTCATGATCTCAGAAGAGTTTTCATTCATTCCATAATGATCCGCATTGTGGCAATTCTAACATGCAAAATACTGATATGTAAGACTTCAATACTGTTTACAGCTAGGCTTTGCCAAGTATAATACTTCTAAATTCCCAGTATTGTTGTATTTTGATGTTTTCATTATGTGTTTTATATAAATATATGAGTAATTAAAGAAATGTTACAAAGGAAATATATTGTTAAATATACATTTCAAACCAAGTTCACTCATACTACCAGAAGTAGTAAACAGTTTAATTACTGAACACCGTTACAGTCTGTACACTGTACAATATGTGAATGATCATACTATAAGACTACTCACAGTATGTTCAGAGTACCCAGGAAGAAAGTTATTAAAAACACAGTAACAGCCAGATATATATATAAATATCTTCTTTTTTTTTAGTGGAGATCACATCACTGAATGCTTTCTGCCACAAGAAAAAAAATTTGAACTGAAAGCAACAGCACCAACAAAATTTTTGTAGTTTCATCACAGTGATTAATATTTTATAGTGTTCACTTCCTTCACATTTGTGCATAATCACAAATGCTATGAAACTGTTATTAAGTTCTGACACACCAGAGCAATCAGTAACTACTCAACTTTATTGTCAGAACAGTACTGAAGCTTGTAAAGTCAGCCAAAACCTCTATTTTCTGCATTTAAATTATTTCCACAGAAAGTTTTGTACAACAGTGTCATTTAGCCACTGATCACTCTTGTTGCTAAAGCTTATCAGCACCTTTAGTTGGCTATTTGCGTGTAATGCACAGTGAGAAGGTAGGAGGAAGCAAAGCTGAGAGTAACAACAGAAAGGTTTGTACTTTGAAGGAGTTACACAGAGACATGTCTGAACAGCTTTCAGTTAACCTCAGGCATGCAATCCACTAATTTCGAGTTTTGAATATTTAATTTTGATTTTTCCCCCAAAGGCATTGTTTATGCAAATAGAGAAAAAACTGCAGGTCACATGACTTACATAATACATTACTGTGTGCTGCTATAATGGAATATCTTTAAAGCTAAACCAATACGGCTTCTCTTATTTGAAACTACATGAATTCATAGCATTTTATTTATATTCATGGACAGTACACTGAACTGCTCCACTAAAATTTGCAGTTTCAGGAGGTAGAATTGTGACTACTCCAGTAAATTCATGCTTTTCACAGAAAAGCCTGTCATATAATACTGAACGATAAAATCTTTCATCAACACTAGGAATGTAACAAACTGCCAGGAGAACATAGGCCACAAGCAATGAACACAATTACTGTGCCTTAAGTTGAAAGTGCTCCAAACTTTATTGCAATTGGATGCTTCACAGCTGAAAGACTGGAAAGGAAAAAAATTGCTCTTACAGAGGAAACCAACCAAGCATTTTGTTACACAGAGAGAGAGAGAGAGAGAGAGAGAGAGAGAGAGAGAGAGAGAGAGAGAGAGAGAGAGAGAGAGAGACAGACAGACAGACAGACAGAGAGAGAGAGAGAGAGAGAGCAGAGTGCACCTGCCATTCTCCTCAGATTACCCTACCAACTAAAGGAAAATCTTTTTAATATCATACCAGACAATTTCTTACTCTGCTTGTAAACTGTTACTAAAATGACAATCTGTATTATCATGTTGACTAGGCAATTAAGCAAAATTAAAGAAATAACATGCTAAGAAACTTAGAGAGATACACAAAACATCATTTGCAAAATCCTAACTAATGGTACTTTTAATTAATCCCAACTCAAGCTATTGTTGAAACTCGTATGCCCATAAATAAACATCTTCCTTACAGTATTTAGCTTAGTTACTAGTATTACTGTAAATGCACTTTTGCTACTATTATTCATCAAGCACATCACTGTAACAGGTAACTGATTTTCTGTCATCAGTAAAGAGAATAATGCAGTTCATAAGGACTGCTGGTATGGATACTATTAAATAGTAAAAAGCAATAATTAGTGAAATACATGAATTTATAGGAACCAGAAATACTTGAAAACATATTTAGTCCAACACTAATTTTATTAAAATATTATGAATAGGCAATATATTCCTTGCTTACAAAATTGAACAATTAGTAACAATTAATGTAAACATGGAAAAATAGACAGTCAAAGTTGACTAGAAATGCCACTGCCACGACACTGAGTATAGTAATGTCTAAAAACTGTAGAGTAAATCGGACAGTGTTCTCAGGTAGGAGGTTCAAGACAGAACTGGGAAAGGAAAGAAGTGATACATAGCCTAGGCCTATGTATTATTATTCCCTGACCATCCATTCTATTCATTTATTCTGAGACACTTCACACCAAGGATAACATGTTGCATAGTGAATCTTTCATTTGTAAAACTTTAGAAAAGATGTACACATATATACTGAGGTCAAATGTTATATCTTAACAATACATCATACAAGCACCAGACTAGAAAAACAAAGTGAGCTTCATATATTGCAGCTTATCACTTAAACAATCATTTACCTACAATTCTACTTGTGTCTAACACAGTTAAATAATGCACTAAATGTGTAATACATACTGTTATGGGAACAAATTAAGGGCCACACTAATATTAATTTACTAAAAAAGCATCAACAGTCTCAAAATTAAGTTCATAAATATTTGTCAGCTATTAGTTTCCTAACAATTTTCCACCTTATACAACAGACATAAATATAACCAGCCTCAACCACACTTTTCAGCAGCTGCAGTGGCACTGCTTAACTGACCAAACATCCCAAAAACAGTTGTGAAACTGTAGAACCTAGAAAGATCTCCAAACATAGTAGTCAATTCAAAGAATGTTTAAATATATACTTCAAAATTGAATTTTTTTATACAAGCAAATCAAGAGCAAGAATGGATGATGTGTCCATCGACATGATCTTTGACATTACAGTAATTCACATTTCATGTGGCCAGACTTCAAACCATACAAAATATTTTGCTTCCTACTACCTTATCACAACTGAATGTGCAAGAGATCCTTGGGATGAAATGGCTGCACACAGCACAATATTAAGTACTTGTACTTACAACCAAGAAAACTACTGAAGTACTCTAAAACAACTCGTAACTGACTAGTTCCTTACTCTTAACAACAAACACAATAAATTAAATGGGATATAATTTGGCCATTCTAGTTAGTAATCATTCAAGCTTTCCTGACTGAAGTTCAACCTAGTTCCCTTGCTTTTCCCATTGGCTGTTTTTGTACAAAATCTAATTATAATGTAAATTCAACCCATTAACATCACAGGTTTAGTAATAAATTACTCAAAGAGATAACCAAGATAAGTAAGGTGAAAGCTCTAGCTCTAGTGCTGATACTTCTCCTCCTCATCACTTGGCTAATTTAATAAAACTAGAAATATGGCACCTGACACTTCGAAACATTTCCTGAACTACCCACGTAAGTCTACAGCTACATGAAAATTATTTAAGTAGTGAATCATTTCTTTGGATAAATACAACCCATTGAATACATACACCTAAATGCAATGTGACACTAGACAGAAGCAATGAAGACATGCACTGCAAGATAGAAGCAGTAACAACAGCAGCAGCATGGCATCTTAACTGTTTTTCAACAGTTATTTAAGTGTTTATCACATAGAAATTACAGCATGTAACAGACCAAACTTTTTTTTGTATTGTTTTGTTTTATTTTTCAGAATGTTCTTGTGCTTAAAGCATTACCAGTCAGCCCATGGCAAGTATAGTATTATGCAAGGAGAAAAAGGACTACAGCTATTAGCTTTGGGTGAAATAGGATGGAAGGGAGAGAAGCACATAACCAGAATGGCCGCCCACAAAAGTAACATTCACAGAACACTAAAACTGAGATGTGTGTTAATATTAAATTGTTACTTCAGTGAGCAGGGACTATAACAGGAAACTGGCAGGACACATCATGACTACAACAAACCAACTGTCAAGAGGCCATGTGGACAATAATGGGACTCTTGACAGTTAACAGTCTGCACAAAGTCACTAGCCAGTGGATCTATATTCATCACTGAACCTAAACCTACACATTTAAGAACATCTTTACTTATTGCATTGATTACAGTGTGAGGTACTGTAACACAGAAACCCCGTCTCTTTCTATAAAAGTATATGGAATGCTTAGTCACAAAACAAGGCTCAGTCCTACACCAGAGCGTAGCTCCAAATGCTATTGTCCAGTGTTGGAAAACGATACACACATAGCACGAGTCTGGCCCTCACAACGCAAATTTTATAACCTAGAGCTACATCACACAAAGATGAATACAAGTTCTAGAAAGAGAGCAAAAGCATTCAAGTGCAGTCAAGTTTTTTTTATTGTTTTTCGAAATTTTAAACAGTGACTCTTTTTCACTATTTAGGCCAGTTAAGAGTCACGACATGACGACTTGACTCCTCATCGGTACAAAAGGAGTCTACAAAACTACAGAGAAGCCAACCAAGCATATTTTGTGCTTTGCTTTATAATTTTATATATATCTATATAATTATATATTAGATAGAAAAGAAAAGAGGGTATCTTTAAAAGGGATAGGGACACAGTTGCTTGTCTTGTGCTGTAGTATCAGTCATCTGCGATGTCCAAACAAAACTAGGGATCAGTAAATGAAGACATAGCGAACAACCACTGCAGTTAAGCTAACTACATGCTAAACCAGAACTTACATATTAAAGTACTTCTAACCATTTCATTTCACATATGTAACAGTTACATATTACTGTTTTTAGAAACTTCTATAGACCACTGCAATATGCAGGAACATGAGATAGTAAGAGGAACTGGTTCATTTTATGCTTTGTGTGGGGACACCAGAATAATATGACAATTGAGGTACTGTATGCTATGTCTTAACTGTTTCATTACTATCCCCGGCAACAAAAAATTTTGTTTGTCCACGCTCCTGCACATCTTCAAACGACAGTGCCACTGTCCCACTTTCACGTGTTATTGTCTCTTTAATTCTATCCAATTTATTATACATATATACATAAACTTCATATATATATATATATACATATAAAACTATTCACCTTAAAATCAATGAGTAATCTTGGTTTGTGTAACTTCTTTGCATTTTTTAAACTTTCAATCCAACAGACTGCAATTGACTGTTCTTGCACTTTGGTAAAAAGAATAAATAACTGTAAGTAATGTTTAAAAAGAGTATTACAATGTATAATCAAGCAAACCCCTATTTAAGAAGAATGAGGATTACCAAAGTTAACAAATTCAATTTTTCCCCACATTTAGCCAATACCACTTGGCCATATTGCATCCATCAAATACACGAACAAGTTCTATAAAGCTTCAAAAGTTATTTATACTTTAAATGTAGAACAAGTATCATCACAATCTTGATAAATGCAGAAGCAGCTTTCAAAACTAGTATCCACAACCCAAAATATACTTTGACCCTCCTTATATGAATGGCTTTTTAATAGCTTAATGATCACATCAGAGGTTTTTAAGTACTTCAATTGTCTTTATGGAATTCCTCTTTGTACAGTTTTATATATAATTTAACAGATGTATGCACCATTTGAGTATCATATAAAATATTCCACTTATTCCTCTAAAGAGTAGTTGTTGTATCTAAGAGGGAAGAAATGCTACTGGCTGCAAGAACCAAGTCACTGCCTCTCAATAAAGTGGATCTCCTTTCTCAAGTTCAACATAGTTTCAACACTAATGTATCTCACATAATTAATTACATTGGCATTAATGACAAAAGGGCCCCAACTGTGAGATATTTATCAAGGAATGTTCTCAAGTAACACTAACGTACATCTGCTTCGTTGACTCATGAAGGGAGAGGGATGGGGAGATAAATAACACTGAAAAGTGCATCGAGTTGACTGAACGCCATTTAATAATCTACTCTTTAGTAGTTAAACTCTTATCCTCAACAGCATGATAAAGTTTTTTTATCAAAAAGGTTTCTCTATCTCTTTCCTAATCTCAGGCAAAGTATAATATATATACATTTTCATTTTTAATCTTTACAATTGTGACCATGAAAGATAAAGTCCATCAAAATTTTGTATTCAAAAACTGCTGACGTATTGCACGAGTCCTGATTCCTTCCACAATGAGCGAGTTAAGATATTTGCACTGTCATAGCATGGTGCGCTTGGTACAACAGAGTGTTAATCTGTTGTAAGGCCCAGTGTGGGGGGTAAGGGGGGGGAGAGGCCGGAAGAATGGAGGCCCCGGCCAGCCTTGTGCTTCTGCTGAGCACACCTAACTCGGAAAGTCCTAGTTAAATGGGAACTATCTTGACACTATATAAACTTTAAGAAGATGAAGAGATACAAAGTCTCATTCGTTATATAATTAAATTTCTTCATACTTTTCATGTCTTTCATTTAAAATCCTTTCGCCCACTAGGAATGCATCATTTGTTAAATTTGATAAGTGTTCTTATAAAAATAAATTTCTTTCATGGAAGTTGACTTATCAAGTTGGGCAGCATATTTGATAGGTTACCTGATTTATTTTCAATATTTATATTATTTACTTAATAAATTTGTGCAAGTCTGTGTGGTTCCCCAGAAACAATAATCAAATGAAAATGTGTAACTACAAACAATAAGACAGTGCCAAATGAAGAGAAGGACTCCAATTATTTTACCGTGAGGAGGAATATTTGTTAGTGCATGGGTTGTGGAATATTTCCCTTCAGGTAAAAAATTACAAATACCATCAACTGAACCAACACACTGAAGTTTCATGGGAACAGCCAAATTTTACAAAGAAAGTACGTCATTTTGACGGTATACTGTAAGAAACAAAACTCTAAGAAAACAGTAGGTGTGTGTGTGTGTGTGTGTGTGTGTGTGTGTGTGTGTGTGTGTGTGTCGCGCACATGCGCACCAACTTCTGGCAAAAATTAAGAAACCTACTTAAACATAAATTAGAAAATAATCATATAATGCAGGTTAACTATATCAAATAATATGACAAAGTAAGTTCTGTTACAAATAAACACAAATGTCACACAAAAAGAAAAATCATTAGGCCAGTACATTCTGGCCAGCAATGTTACAATAATTGTGTGCAGAATAAGAAACTTCATATTTTGTATATTCCTACAAAATGATAGCATTAATAGCTGCTTCATATATGTTAAGATATAGTTTACAACATACTCTTTGGCTTGCAATGCTGGACACTGACATGACGTCCAGTTTGCACACATTTTCAGTAACATTACTGATTAAAATATTTAATAAATTACACAATAAAATGTCTAGAATTGCCACCAAGGTGAATGAGGAGGATTTTATAAAATGCCACACTGCTCCTCATACACCCTTCTTTAGGAAACACATGACTTGCACTAGTCTTGACTAGCTCAAAGTTGGCTGCATTTTATCATTTATAATCAAGTATATTATTGGGCAATAAAACCATAATACACCTGGAAAGTTAACCTTCTGGAAAGCTGCATTTGTTCTGAAATTTATTTCAGGAAGAACAATAAAAACTCCTATGGAAAGAAGAAGGTAAGAAAATAGGTACAGGTGTTGGGTGAAATGGAAAGGCAACAAGAATGAATAAGAAGGGACCAGGACGACAAGGGAAGTCTATCAACAAAACAGATTACCAGCAATTATTAAGTCCACAATTACTGGTTTCACAAGTGATTGTTATTAAACAACTGCAGCCTTCTCACCTGCTTCAGCTTATGACTAGCACGGTCACGCAAAATGCACTACAGCAGCCAATAAGATAGCAGCTGTACAAGTTCTTTCAACCACTTATGTGGTTTTGCTTTTGTTTGTTTTGAACGACACCTGCAAGACACGATTTCCCAAAGTATATCCATTTAGAGATTGGATAGCTACTACAGCTTCGTCATAATTTGTCATCGTTACAAAGCCAAAACCTTTGCACTTGTTGGTTTGGAGGTCTCTAATAACTTTAACACTCTGTACTGCACCAAATGGGCCAAACAGCTGCCACAGGACATTTTCTTCTGTTTCCGGTGCCAAGTTGTATACGAAGATGCACCATCCCGAGCCATTCATAGCATTTCCTGGTAGCATTGAATTGGCAAGCAGATCTCCAGCTAGCGGTGAATACCTAAAATATTAAACTGCTGAATGAAAAAACATTTCACAACTTCATGAAGTAACAGGACATGCTACAAACCTCATTCACATAACAAATCAAATGCATTGAGCAATCCCTTTATTTCTGATTTACTTATTTTCACAACATTGATAAAAAGCAAATGTTTAAAAAGTTTAAAACAATGCTGGTTTTTACAGCTGTGGAAGAGTGGGTGTGGAAGGTAACATTTTACTTGCATATCTTGTTATGTGAATAAAGCAAAAACAGGTCAAGAGCATGTTTTAACATTTAGTACATGCTTTCCACTAAACTGGGAACATGTCACACTGTGCAACTAAAGATTCCAGATGGTGCCATCTGGCCTTATATTGTCTGTGCCTCAATCAGTGCCCCATCCCTACCCTCAGTATAACTGCGTGGCTGCCACAGGAACACAGATGATTCTACAAAGGGAGTAAACACAAAACATACGAAAACAAAAAGGAAAAGGGGAAATGAAATAAAAGGAAAGAAAAGAAGAGAGGAAGGGCATGCTCATCACAAAGAAACTGCTAAATAAACACCAAAAACGAAACAGTACTGTAAGTTTAATGGAATAAACTCTTTAATACTGACCTCTGTAAGCCTTTGTTTATGGCTAGCATGGTCTTGCCAGTGCTAAAACAAAATACAGAAACCAACATAAGAAAATTAAACAGCGAGTATATATAATGTGAAGCTAAAACGTCAAGACTAAATTAAACAGGAAATTGAGTTTTGTTTCCAAACAAGAAAGCCAGAGAAAGAACTATGGATATTGGGTTTCATCTGAATGCAAAAAAAAAAAAAAAAACTTCAATTTGCTTGGATTTAATAAGAGACCATATGAAATGCAGAGATGGCAGCCATACTAAAGAATTAAGGCAAGTCTTCAGTCAAATTAGATACACCACTATTTTACTAAAAACCCTTCAACAGAAATACTAATGTTCCAACATTCAGGATACTTTATTAAAAAAAATGGAAAGAAACTAAAAAGGGAAGAAGCATATTAAGTATGCCACATGTAGGTAATAGTCCTGTATTCTTTAGACAGTAGGTAACAATTCTGATTTCCCCCAGATATGAATAAATTAGAGATCTCAAATTTCAGGTGAGACCACACTACAGATTTAGTTGCAATATATCTAGCAGCCAACTAAAGTAGCCTGAAATATCAAACCCATTAATAGAAGTTTAATTTTATTTTCACAGCAGCATATGAACATCATGCTAGGAGTTCAAAGCATCTTGGGTGTTTTAAGCTTACTGTAAACACACTACTAGGGAAAAGAAACACAGACTGTACGAATAAACTGCGCTGTACACATTGTTGTTTACCTTGACAGTAAAAAGAGCTAATTCTCGCAGGCACAAACTTTAGTTCCCCTGAGTTAATGGAGTAAGATAGTACAATCAATACTAATAGAATTTAATCTGCATAACCATGCAACAAAAACTGCTGAATTGCGAATTCATTTAATATAGCAACTCAGCAAAATCACTGCTATTACTTACCAGTCTCTTGCATCAGGCCACAGCGGCAGTCCGTACGGGCTGCTTGGTGGAAAGGCAGGCCAATGTAGCAAACAATCACGTGACATTTGGAGAAGGAGAAAAGTACTACGCCTATACTAAGTATGCCAAAAGCGGCAACAAGAATATTTACTCACAAATCTAAAGTTAAAGAGTCTTGATGGCATAACTACCACCTTTTTATGTCTTTTTCCCATTAATGCTACAGATGTGTCACCAAGACCGTTTGAGCAAATTTGCTAGAAGGGTGTGAACAGTATTTGGGTAATATATTGATATAAGGATACTATTCTAGTACAATACTAAATCTGCAAATATTACAAAGCTTTATTTCAGATGTCATACCTTTCCACGGATACAGGGCATTTAAAGAGTTGAAGCACACAAATTGTGTAGGCTACTAAAGAAATCTTACAGAAAATTTACAAGAAAAATTAATAAAATTTAATGTAGTCAAAGGAACATAAGAGGAAACTAAGTGGAAAGAACTAGTGGTAATGAAACGAACTGCAACTGGGAAAGTCAAGTACCTGGAGAGTGGTGACAGTGGAATGTACCTGAAGCGCCCCGTCGGGTGGTGAATCGGTCCGCCAAATCGTCGAGCTTGAGGAGCTAAGTAAGCTGCTAAGGGAGGGATTGCCTTGTTGTTGTTGCTTGGATTATTTGCAAATTTCACTGTGATGGCTTCTGTGGAACCTTTTGGAACAGTGCCATTTAGTTCCTGGATTGCACGTTCAGCTTCAATACGTTGATCAAATCTAATGAAGCCAACACCCTTTGATAGACCTGTAAAATTTAAACTGATTTTAGTTATATACTTCAGGCACACTTCAAGTCTTTTAGCACTCACACTAAGCAAGCAACTGAAGCAAAAAAGCAAAAATAAATTGCATTCATGTAAAGAACAGTTTATATTTGGTTAGTAAGCTACACAAACAAACAAACAAACAAAACCCAAGGAGCAAAAGAAATGAAATGAGAGAAATAACTACCATTAAAGCCAAGACTAAAAGGTATCCAAGCTACCAATATTTTTACTAACCCTCACAACTGTCTTGATATTCTGACATAGGTAAGTCTTCTGCCATGGACATGAACACCAGGCAAGGGCAGAACATGCATAGGTAAATCATGCTTTTGATCAAGAAAGCAAAAACCGAAGGTATTAATACAATCAGGAGAATGTAAATAAGAGTCTAAAAATTTCAGATAATGTGAACTACAAACACATCATACAAAAGGCAACTTCCGGTTGCAAACTCCAACAAAATTATATAGAACAGCAGTGAAGATAAATTTTAATTTTATATGACAAAATGTTTTTAACAGCTGCAAGCATAGTTAACAATGGCTTTGAAGAGAGAAAACAAAATCAACCAAACATCCCCAAAACACACACACACACACACACACACACACACACACACACACACACACACACACACACAAACAAAATTATTTACACACATTTCAACATACACTAACTTCTTGACAGCCACACAGAAACAGAATTTTTGTCAGTGTATTTTCTTACAGAGAAAAACTGAATTATGAAATTTTGTTCAGTAGAAAATGAGGAAATTTCTCCTGTTAGAATCTGGAGGAAGCAGCTACACTGTAAAATTTCTTCAATTATATCCCACACAAATACTGAAGTTATGAGAGTGATAAAAGTTAATAATTATCTGGCATCAGTATTTCTTACTTTATTACAATAAGGGCTTGTACCAGATAACATACCTACACAAGTTCTCGATTATTTCGTATTCAGGCAAAACGAACATGTCTAGTTCTGCAGTTGAAGCGAGGCCTGGTGTTCATATGATGCCATGGCAGGACTTTCACATTATCGCAACAATCAATGAAACAATAATACTGCATGTATTTCATTTATCACTGTTAAAATTTATCAATTTAATCCCCTGAACTTACAATAAATTGACAATGATCCACATTTAAAACAATTGATTATAACCCCTTATAAGAAGCAATTTTAAAATACCCACACTGAGTAGTTACAATTGTGTTCATTCACTGAGAAAATTTAGTAGTTCCCATGAAAAAATACTTCAAATAAGCCTACAAAGAGGAGTTTCACATTGTACTAAATATTGGTTAGTCAGGAGTCAGTACATTAAAACTACTGCTAAGAAAAGTCTTATACATATATAGCCAAACAGCGTGCACTAAAGAATCCGTTATGTTATTTGAAGCTGTAAGTGGTTTAGAACAGTTTACAGTTACTTGGGTTAATCTAGAGCAGTGGTCTCCAAATACTAATACTTCCTTAGAAGAAGAAACAAATCCACAACAACAGCCATTGCACTTGTGCAATTTTGCATCAACTGAAAAATGCAGCAGTTTGTGACTCACTGCAAGAAACAATTCTAATCCACCCTTTACCAATTGATTATGCAATGAGGAAAGATGAAGACCACTATTCTAAGAGGAAGGCACATCCTAATTTAAAAACAAACATTAATCACTCACGTACAGGGTAAACTGTCTCCGGCTCCACTGACAAATTGGCGGACTAGGGAAAAGAAAACCAAAAATGTACAACAATTTCCTAATTGATATGACTCAAAAACTAAACAACTAATACTAAATAGCAAAATTTGTTTAAAAACCACACAAAATTTGGTTATACATATAATTCTCAGTCTCTGTATGTGCCATATATAGTTTTCCTTCTCTAATGAAGACCCCAGGTAACAAATATGAACACATTTTGTCAGTTATAACACAGGGATGTGACACACATACAGGCTGTATATAAACACCAGACCTCATTACTCCGAACATCAAAATAACTACATGATTTTCTCCAATTTTCAAATGTTAGAATGTTTCACACCTCTCTCTCTCTCTCTCTCTCTCTCTCTCTCTCTCTCTCTCTCTCTCTCTCTCTCTCCCCCCCCCCAACCCCCACAGGCATGCGTGCAAAAAAAACACACACACACACACACACACACACACACACACACACACACACACACACACACTAAAAATCATGCATAAAATAAAAGGAAGTGTGTTTCCAAGGAACAAGAAAATTTATAAGGCATTAGGCACAAAATTGAGTAAGGAATTTGACTATGATTAATTAGTATCGGTAAGCAAATTTCAATTTCACACACATGTTCGAAGTTGAACAATGTGAGGTAGGTGAACAATGTGAGGTGTGTGTGTGTGTGTGTGTGTGTGTGTGTGTGTGTGTGTGTGTGTGTGTGTGTGTACGTACACCACATTTAATTTGTAGGGACTCTATAAAACTGAAGGGTTTCTCTTTCCTTTTATGGAATTAAATTCCTGAGGAAGGTGTTAGTTTTTCAGTATTTTTACATGGTATTTTAAGGAAATGCTACTTTTGGTTTCTCTTTTGGGCTCTTAATTACTTGGAATTTCCAGAATTTTGTTCTTAAACCGCAAATTCTTATGACAGCATAGGACTTTTCAGTGAAATGTGTAAATCAGGGACACACAAGTAAACACTGTAGACTTCACATCATTCAGTGTCATTCTGAAATTTTAGCATGGCAACATATCATCTCAATCATTACCTTTGACTTGTTAACCCTAGAAAGAAATGGGCATTGTTAACTGTCTGCATAAATTACAGTGTGTTTTTTCCATATCATATTTGTGCATGTAAAAGAATACTTTGGTAGGAGCTCAGTGTTCACTTAGTGGTTTTTTTGGTAACTACTTGCAAAGCATGTTTAGGCTAACCAGCACCCTCAGGCTCTTAGTTTATCCTCTGGGTGGACAACTGACTACATAGTATTTATATATGAATATTTTGTGCATAGTACAATAGTGTGGTACTGTATGTTGTATGTCAGGAGTATACTTCTGAGCACTGTAATTTGTATGCATGTTTTACTGTTGAGGTCCAACACATTCAAATTAACCCTTTAATTTCAACTATTAACGGATATTGAACCATTTGAACCTTAAAAATTCCATCAGTATTACCCACCTAAACTAACTACTAATCACTAAAGTTAAATTTTGAACTGGCCAAACTGTTCATGACGTAACAATAGCTATTATCATGTTCAGCAGCATTTGCTGTCAGAAGTTACATTTCTAGTTCGATGCCCCGTACAGCACAACATTTAACACACTGGCTGCCGTGTGGCCGCCACCAGCCACAGCAAGCAGCACTGATAAGCCTCTGACATCATGGCAGTCTGTGTGTTAAATAATGACCCGACAAACAACTCATTGTACATTGCTAATAACATCTTCACGGTCTACCAGAGACCTTTCACATTTGAATGAAATAAACGTAGGGATGTTTCAGATCGTTAACTTTATTATAAAAACCCAATTTTGTACCTTCTTTGGAATGTCAGTGTGCTCACACATGACATTCTGGCACTTGTTAAAGCAGAATCCCTGGGAGTACTTACTGTGTACTCTGTGATGCTTCTTTTGACACAGGTACTACAATTTTGCTCCAAATTCATACTATGTATCTCCCACCATAATTCACACACAATTTACTTGCTATATTTTACCAACTGGCTTACACATTAGTCAGGTATTCTTCTTAGGACTATAACTTTTGCATCATCCTTCCATATATTTTAAGTGAAAAGTTTCTGTTAAGTATGTTACTCCTTAAAGCTGAAACAGCTCGATGTATATGGATGAAATTTGGAATTAAGGTTACTTCACTCATTACTAACATACATGCTAGTTTTTTTAAGTGACTAGATGATGCATGGTGGCAAGTATCTTACAACAAGACTGACACCAAATGACTGATCCCACGAAAAGTTGGCCGACATATGTAACTTTTCACAGTTTTTGGGGTGGGGGATATGGACTAATGGATGACTGAATAAATACATAATGTAGCTCCTTATCATTGACAATGGTTTCCCGCATGATTTTTGAACATCTACTGTTTTTCAAACAATATGAACTACCTTAAACAGAAGAACCTTTTCACCCATGGTCAACAAGAATTCAGAAAGTTAATTTCTTGTGAAACGCAGTGGACACTTCATTCACATATAGTGATTGGCATCAGTGACAATCTCAAACCAATTCCATATTTCTACATAAATAGTAGGCTTGACACTGTACTTTACAAGTGGTCTTTAATTTTGTGCTTATAGAGTAACATCTCAGTTGTGTTACTCTAATTGAGATTGCCTGTCAGAAAGGACACAGTACATAGTAATTCATGAACAGCCAATGAGTAAAAGGAAGAGATATCTGTCATTCCCCAAAGAAGTGTTTTACACTTCTTACTATTCTTTGTCTTTATAAATGACAAGAAAGTCTGAGCAGTGGTTCTCAGACTGTTTGCAGATGATGCCGTTCTGTTAATGAAGTAAGCAGAAGCTCAAAAGTAACTGAAAACTATTTAGTTATCTGCCAAAAGCAGAAATTAACATTTGACCTTAATAATGAGGAGTTTGACGTCTTGCATGAAAGAAATCCAGTGAAGTTAGTTTTCAATTTCACTGGCCATAATGTCAACTGAATACCTAGGAATTACAATTAACTTTAATTGGAATTAATATGTAGAAATGATCGTGGGGAAGGCAAACCAAAGGCTGAACTTCATCGGTTTAACACTAGAAGAGGAAACATTTTTACTAAAGAAAATGCCTAAACTACACTTTTAGACATGTAGTAAAGACAGTTACACCCTCCCAACTTACAATTTTGGCTACAAACCTTCATGAGAAAAAGGTATTACACACAGTTATGCAATCTCTCTCCAACAACTCGTGCATACGTCACCACTACCTCTGGCTGCTGCTGCTCCTCAGCAAAGTCCGTAGCCGAAAATTGACTTTTCAAGTATAACTTATTTCTATGTACCTGTCTTTACTGCCAACTTGCAACCTATTGTCACTATTATTGACATTATAACCTGAAATTTTCATTCTTGAATTTTAGAATTTAATTGAGAAGACCACATTTGCATGTTCTGTTATGTTTTAGTCACGATGTTCAGTACTTAAGTGTATCTAGATATTGATTTCTCTATCACAAAAGTAAGCAGTAAAACTATATAGGTTTCTTCATCATCAATTCATATTAAAAGGTGCCGTTAAAAAATATTTTTATACTGTTAAAAACATTTTAGACAACTTCAGGAAACATTTCATTAGAAGTATGTCACATTCATGCAGTTTCATTACTTTTCAGGGGTTAAATATGATATGCTATTATATTTAAAAACTTAATTCAATATAATCCTGAAGTCTAAACATCGTAAAATGTAAAGTCTTCAGTTTACTAAGGCAAGGATTCTTTGTATCATCATGTAATAATTTTACAATCAATTATCATAAAATTTTTGGGTGAAATCAGGCAACTAAACATCACACTTCATGTACAATGAGTTCCCTTTCAAGGACATACTGTATTGTATTGATGAATGAAGTATGGATAATATTTATCAGCATTTCAGTACGTTTCAGAATTGTTACTTTTTGTCTATCCCTTTCCACCCTGAAACTATTTTTCCTTGTCATATGACACTTCTGTTTATACTCACTTTCAATGTTGCTGCTACACACTGTTGGTGTGGGATCAGGAAGAAGAAGAAGAAGAAGAAGAAGGGGAAAAGAAGGGGAAAAGAAGGTTGAATGTTCGTTTCAGGCTGGTTGTAAGCAAATCAAAAGGTCGGCATACAAAATTAAAAACCCAACCAGCATGATCGTGTGGGCTCGGGTCAAAAGGGCTATAGGTATTTGAAATTATGTTAGATTTTGCCTGTATCTGAACTTTCATCCTTAAATGCTGAACAATGCCTACTATTGAACACTTTAATCCTATTTTATGGAGGGGAACGGGGGTGAATACACTATTTCTTATAGATAGTAACGTGAAAAATCTTTACATCAGCTCATACACAATGACGATATGTGAATCTTCATTTTAAAAATAGTAAATTATTAAAACACAAAATTTAACCATGATGAGGGAATTGCACATTTGTTATTTGAGTTTCATGATGCCACTACTGCTGGACTTCATTTTCCACAGCTGGCTTATGAGCCCCTCAACTGAGGTTGCACAACATTAATTTTAAGTTGTTATAAGGAAATATCTTAATAATGTCATAAATGGCTAGGGAGTGTCACTACATTTAGCTGTTGTGTCAACCAGAACATTATCAGTACCATCAGTATGATCAATAGCCAGACATAGCAGACAAACACTTCGTAAGATACAACAAAGAGTATCACGTTAATGGCTTTCATTAGTCCCCCCCCCCCCAAGATGTCTTACCACTTATAGTATTTAGCTAGAAAAGAAACACAATCAAACAAAATGTTATTTATTTACCAGTTTTGCCCTGGGAATTCATACCCCCATATGGCTGGTGCTGGCAGCTCATTTACTGTATGGCACATGAATTTCAAGGATGACATGTTACAATCTGTCAATGAATAAAATATTGTGTCATCTAGAATTATTTTATCCAAATGCTTTTTGTATCAGATTGCCACTTCTCCTGCCAATTACGTTGTCCAAATTCATGCACTTTTCAGTAACCTACCAACTTTAACAACTTAAGTCACTAGTATTCAATGACAAAATAACCCCCTTCCATGAACACACACTCCCTTTTCTACCTTCATAGCTTAGAAACTCATTTGTGTGTTACCTAATGAGCTCAGATCAGTTACATAATGCCATCATAAAACAAATTTAGTAAAGTAAAATTTTAATGACACAAATTATGTTTAGTGCTATATTTTATGCTTATCAGTTAATGCAACAGTATAGTTCAAATAAATTACACAGTTGTGTAAAGCATCTTAATAAATGGTACATAAACCTACTCACACCTATCAATAGATGAACAGGTACACAAAAGACTGCAGGAGCCACTTTCTGAAAACCATTTCAGAATATACCACTTATAGGCAATTACAACAGCACCAGTATGACTTTCATGCATTTGTCACCACTAGTGAAAGTATTAGCACTCTAGTTAAAAGATGAGGGAACTATAATTGTGTGACTAGTTGCTAGATTGAGCAAGGAGAGTAGTACATATCTGAACTCACTACATGTATATCATGAGCTAAAATAGCTCTTAACCATGTATGTCAATTTGTGAACATTTCTCAAAGCCTCTGAAAGAAATAACCATTTCTACAATGCCAGTCAATTAACCCCTGAGAGTGATATGCTACATCTTGTTCCTACCACTAAAGCAAGCTCCTGAAAGTATGAAACTATCATAAGAAGATTTGTAACAAATACAAATACTTAAAAGGAGAGGAAAGAGTGAAAAAGAAGGGAAAAGGTGTATAGATACACAACTTTCTTCAATTAAAAATTATTACCTTGTCAATATGTACTATGACCAACAGTAATATTGCCCAGATAAATAGTTAACAGTCTGAGAATGGAATACTCTGCTTGTTTAAGTTCAGAAGTGGCAATGCCCTCAACTCCAGCAATCTGAAGCTTCAACTCTCTGTTTACATCAAAGAAGTACCTGACTAGTTATGACACAGTAAATGTAAAGATTTTTTGCAGTTTATGTCATCTTTTGAGTATCATTTCAGTACCTATGAAATGCAAATGTAAGAACGCCATACAGGAAGAATTACTGCAACAACCAGCTCTTCACATCCAATTAAATGGCTGTGTAGATACACTGACGTGCTACACACAAAGGACGAGAGTTGCCATACAACTGGAGTCTACTGTATTTTTATTTATTTACATCTGTGCAAGTAATATTTTGAACCTTAATACTAATTATGTAGTTTTAGGCTTTTCTATGTTCCACATTCTTTCAAAAGATTTCGTTTCGTAATTCTTAAACTAATAGACAAATCATCATTGTAAAAATATTGACAATGGATATATTTATTTGTAATTACTTACACCACTAACTAGTGTGTGTAGTTTTCGGCTAAGAAAAGCTTATCAGCTGACTGCCATACATCACAAGCCTGCTTCAAAATTATTGATTTGAATGTTCATGAGTGAATAATTGCTCTCTTTCAGAACAATGTTAATGCACCTGAGGTAGGATATCGTTATGGTGTTTATGCTTCCACATCAAGGAGATTGATTAAGCGACTGAGTATAATGGTGAAGTAGCGAGATGTCTAGTACCTGTAAGACCACGAGAGTGTACCCAGAGATGAGTGAAATTGGTCAGGGTAGCCCAAAATGCAGAAAGGACTGGAGGACAATGAAATCAGGTCCCACTGAGCTCGTCTAGAAACCTTTGTCTGACAATTTGTGGATAGATTACTAATTTTGAGTTCCTGGGATTGGAGTATAGTCATTTTCTGCAACAACTGCACATGTCAGTCTATGAGCAAAGGTCGTCCTTGTTTACTGCACAGATGGGCAACAATGTGACATCCCCTTTGTGACCACATGCACCAAAAACTAACGAGTAAGTGTGAAATGTTGGGACTGGATGTCTGACGTGTGTAACAACTTTAGAATGTATTGAACACAATTTAAATTTAGCATGCTGTTAACATTTCTCAAAAATTTAAATTATACCTTAAGCTGAACTGACACCCCAAAGAACATCCCACTTTCCAAAACAATTAACAATAGCACACTAGCATTAGCATTCAGTGCTTGTTTGAAAGCAGGGAGAATATTATTCATTGCCTTTCATTTCCTCTGAAAGTCACCTATATCAATCCCACAGAGCATGCACTGTGGTTCAAATTAAGAAGACCATGCAGGACAAATGGCCAGACCATTGCAATGAACTGAATGCCCTATGGGATACAGTTCATTCTTCAGTGGAGAAAATTGTGATGGATAAGGAATTTTTCCATAGGTAAATTCTGTTCAGCAAAACATCGAAGTTTTTCTTTATAGCAATGGCATGTGGACAAAATACTGAAGCCTCATATAACTTATTCTAAATTTCCTTTTTGCGGTAGAATGCCTACATGGTTACGGGGCGCACAATATTAAACTACTGACTTACTGCTCTTACTATTTTTAGTTTTATGGCAGGTCAGATCAATATTATCTTCAAAGAAAGATTATTCTTAGACATCTAATTGACACTCTGAAGTCTGTTACTATAGTGAGATGTTAAAAGATTCCATCCAGAAAGTACTACAGCTACCAGTACTGGTAACAGTGTAAGTTGGCACTCTACTTAAAAACTAATATTCTCTTAATTTGAGCATAATGGTATGTGAGGTCTGATGTTGAAGGATGAATAATTAACTGGAAACTTTTAGTGGTTCATGTAAACTGTGTGTAAGCACCCAAATATAACAGTGCTGGTTTAGTTAATTACAAATAAATATATTGAAAAGGACTTCACTATTACAAGAAGGCATCTTTTGAAATAATGTGGAACATAGAAAATCTTACAACTATATATTTTGTAGCAAATCATGTTTTAAAGTAATACCTGCATCTGTCCAAAGAGAGAGAGAGAGAGAGAGAGAGAGAGAGAGAGAGAGAGAGAGAGAGAGAGAGAGAGAGAGAGAGAGAGAGAGAGGGGGGGGGGGGGGGGGGGAAACTGGCTGCAGTTGGATTGCAAAACTCATATGCCCTTTTTTACCACTGCAACCGACGTGAAATGCTTGCAATTTTAATTATAACAATGTGGAGCTACTATGTTTCAGCCATTCCTATATCCTTGAATAATTAATTTGAAAAATTGAAAGTGATGCAGGTGAGTAGGAGAAATAACCCCATAATGTATGAATACAGCACTAGTATAATGCTGCTTGACAGTCACATCAATTAAATATCTAGGTGTAACACTGCACAGCGATACGAAGTGGAAAGATGTGTAAAAACAGTCGTAGCGAAGACAGATAGTAGACTGGTTACTGTGAGAGTTTTGGCAAGTCGCTGGAGTGTAGGCCATGTTCTTCTCGAAAAGACCGTTTAAGGGTTTTAAACAGCGAGAATTTGAAACGGACTGCAGAATGTTTCAACTCCGCCAATTTACTTTTCACGTAAAGACCACAACAGGTAAGATCAGAGATTACAGCTCATACAGATGCATGTAAGCATTCTGTCCTCAGTCATCCTATATGGGAGTGGAACAGTAAAACAAGTAACTAGGTACCTTTGGGTGGATCATGGAGTATGTATACAGATGTAGAAAAGGAATTGTACAATGAGTTACATTGCAATGGATCACAACATACAGTAAACCCAAACTACTCTACAGATTCTATTTGATAATGTGAACACCAGGCTGGCAATAAACTGCTGGAGATGTTAACACTAGCACTTCTGAATTTGGACACACACAATGCTATGTTATTGGCCTGTGGGCAGGGCTGTCTTGCTTTTCACTGTGCATTTCTGGAACTAGATGTAAGACATTTACCTGCCATATATCTGCCCCTATTGCACTGCAACAATGTCAAAGGCTGTATAGAGGTTTTCATAAGGCATGGAAGGAATTTACCCTATCAATATTCAACAATTAAGAGAAGCATCATAGCTAACAGCAACTGACTGTACCTAAATGAATCTCCTCCTCCCCAGTATTATTATTATTTTTTATTTTAACTGATAGCCCTTCTTACATTCCTTCCTGACAACCATGAATAGCTACCAAACTTAACATATCTGCAGCACAAAAATTACCAAGGATCCAATGCAGAGTGCCATTTTCCACAGATTCTCATGCAAAGTGTCATTCACTTCTGAAGCTGGCTTAGGTGAAAGTTCAAAGGCAAGTGGCACCCACTTTTTGTCTACCTACATTTGCAAAACAAACAGCGAACTTAGATGTTTACAATAATGTCGAAACAAAAAAATGCTGTATTATACTTGCGCGTTAAGGAAGTAGGCTCCATGGATTCTGGCTCGGAACTGCTTGTTTTTTCGCTGGTTTCTGTAAGAAAAAATGCCTTATAGGGCGATGGTGTCCTGTGGATAGGCATATGAGTGCGAATCCAGGATGCCTGTGTGTGTGTGTGTGTGTGTGTGTGTGTGTGTGTGTGTGTGTGTGTGTTTCTGAAACAACAGATGTTAAATTTAATAAAATTCGTATACTGCACTATGCCTCAATTTGTAAGAAAATTTAAGTATCTGTTAGAAAAATGTATAGCTATGAATGCCCAGAATCACAATTCATCCTGAAAATCTTTTGGGGGAGAGGGAACTACAGTGCATGTTACACTATTTATGAAAAAATACATATTCTTAAAAACTGTATATTTAGTAATCGACAAGAAAATACCATTCATAGTGACTGGTACTTCAAGATGTCAATTACAATATTCTACAGTTTCAGGTGATCACTATTACACTGTCCTCAGTATCACAAGTGGCATTTATTTCCTGGCTTACAACTAAGGCAACAATTAACAAACAAAGGCATTTTCGACATTATCTGCCAGAGGGCATCGAGAAATCTATAGAGACAGATGAAAATTTGTGCCCAGCCAAGATTGGAACCAAGATCATCGTCCATATTTTATATAAAACTTGTTTACTGGATTACCTCCTAGAACACCCTGTATATGCTTCACTAAGGCAGTCTAGCAGTTTTATATTCAAATGAAAATCATTTCTTCATTAGTTACATATTTGTCCAATCAACCATTTATTTCATTAATGTACATATCTGTGTGGCAGACATTTATGTCAATTTAGGTTTTAACTTGGATATGCGACTGCTGTGTGTGTGTGTGTGTGTGTGTGTGTGTGTGTGTGTGTGTGTGTGTGTGTGTAATTTATTTACTGTATGTAGAAAAGAAATTTTACAATGAGAGATTGCAATGAATCAATATATAGTATACCCCAGCTACTGTATTGCTTCTACTTGATGAAGTAGAAACCGAACCGACACTCGCCATACATTGAAAATTTGCTTCAAGATTCTTTATTCTTTTGACCATAAAAACATTTTTGTTTCTGATTTGATATTTACCAGTACCATCTGTGACATTTTCAACTAGTTAAGTGCATTATTCCAGTAAATATATACTGAAGTAGGTTTGGGAGCATAGTTTCTGTATGTTAATGTGTATATTCTACTATGATTGTGGTAGAAATATTTTTATTTTCCCACGTTTTCAAGTATAGGAACCAGCATATAAAAATTTCTTTGAAGCAGTATTCAGTATGAACCATTTTCAACAATGGCAGATGAAAACACTTGACAATGTCAAGACTTTAAACTTCTGGGCTGAGATGCAAAGGTCTGTGTGTGAAACTGTCCTTTGATGTTTCACCTTCACCGATGTTACACATTCTTTTATTTTCCTAGTGGGTCTAAAAACATTTGTTTAGCGATTAGCTAAAACCTGTTATAGACAGGCTATAATGCCCTGTTTTGGTATTTTATGTACTGTATGTGCAACCCGAGGCATGGCGAATTTTGGTTTACCCTATTTCACTTTTCTATTTTAAACAACTATGTTCAACTTTGTAATTTTTGTTTATATTTCTAGTATCTCTGATGATGGGCAGCATCCAAAACGCATAATAAAAGAATCCATTACCTCTTGGATCCTCATCATTATTGCAGCCCAACAGCCTTTTGAAAGTCATTTTTACAGTAAGGCCTAAAAACAGTTTTTAGATCTATTTTCTTAATACTTTCCAAGTGTGATTTGTGATCTTACTAATAAATGGAAAAAATGAACTTTCCCCGTATATGGTGACGTCCTCATTGGTCCTGACTCTCTTCCTAGGATGGGTGCTCAATTTATCTTCTTGTTAGAATAGCCTTTTTAAAATCACTCACAGGTGTTTTAAGTATACTGGTTCACATATTTTGTATGCCTTTAGTACTAAAGTTTTTATCACACCTCTCGTCTTGGGCAGTAGTTGGAATTTTTATGCAGATACTGTTCAGTATGTGTGTGTTTTCTGTACACACTGTGGTACAATGTACTGTCTAGTTGTTTGATCACACACATCTAAAAAGTTTAGTTGCCCATTACTCTGTCTCTATAGTAAATTGAATTTTTGGATTGATGCTGTTAAGATTTGACAAGAAGGCATCCATTTCCTCTACACGGTGTCTCCTATAACAAAAAGTGTTGTCTACATAGTAACACAATCTGGCTGGTCTTTTCCTAGTACTCTGCACCACCTGTAGTTTGTAGGTCTTCATGAACTGGTTAGCCACAGCCAGACAAAGATGCCTTCCCATAGCCACACCATAAATCTGTTCATAAAAAACGTTAATATATCGGAAGTTGTGGTGAGGCAGTGTCTGAATAAATCACAATATCACTACAAAAATATCTGCTATGTAAGAGCTTTGTTCACTGGAATCACGGTAAACATTGACACCACATTGAAAATCTAACTAGCTATTATCAGGGCCCACATCTCCTTAATTATGTGGATTAAGTGTGATGAATTCTTAATGTGACTGACTGTTTCATTAACATAAGTGTGCAGCAAAAAGGCTAGCTGTTAACTCATGGCCAGAGATACTATAGGCCTCAGAGGTACCTGCAGCTAATGTACCTTGTCTAGGAGGTATGCTTCCATTTTACGAAGTAGCTTCTTATTCTCAGAAGAAAAGGAATACCATTTCAACAATTGGCTGGTCTCCCAGCTTCAAGTTGACAAGACACCTGTCCTTGTTACTGCATACTTATGTTTGTGGAACAGATAGTCACATTAAGAATTCATCCCACTCCATCCACATAATGAAGGAAATAAGCATAGGCCCTGATTATACTTATGTTTGTTTGATGCGGTGTCGTCACTTACCGTGACTCCAGTGCACAAAGTTGTCTCTTGCATAGTAGATATTTTTCATAGCGATATTGTGGTTATATTCAGACCACAACTAATTTTCAATAAATTAACAACTTTTTATGAACAGATTGATGTTGCAGCTACAGAGAGACCTTTCACTCTGGCTGTGGCTAGCTGCCTCTCTCTCTCTCTCTCTCTCTCTCTCTCTCTCTCTCTCTCTCTCTCTCTCTCTCTCTTTTTTTTTTTACAGAGACCATACGGGTGCTGCAGATGCTGTAAAATGACCAGCCAGATGGTGTCACTATGTTGACAATACCTTTGTTATATGGACATATGATGTAGACGAACAGGATGCCTTTTTGTTAAATCTTAATGGCATCAATACGAAAATTCGGTTTAGTATCAAGACAGAGTAATGGGCAAGTTAAATTTTTACATTTGTGCGATCAAACAACAGTACAGTACATTGTGCCACAGGGTGTGCAGAAAACACACACACATATACTGAATGGTATCTGCGTAAATATTCTAACAACACAAGACAAAAAAGTTGTGTGATAAAAACATTAGTTGGAAAGGCATACAAAATATGTAAACAAGTATACTTGAAAGGTGAGATTAAACACCTGTGATTGACATTGAAATAGGGTAACTATGCTAACAAGGAGATTGAGCACTTCACCCTAAGAAGAGAAACCACGATCAACAAGGAACATCACCAGTCCATGGGGCAAGTTTTCCTTCCATTTATTGGTAAGATCACATTGAGAAAGTATTAAGAAAATATGATGTGAAAACTGTTGTTAGTCCCACTAGGAAAATAAAAGACTGTGTAACATCGGCAAAAGATATGCAACATCCTCCAACTACTACTGCTTATAATAAAATTCCTTGCAGTTGTAGGCAGGTTTGCATCAGTAAACAAAAAGAAATTTTAGCACACGTCTGAGTGAAGTAATTTCTGCCTAGAGCATACTGATAAATCAAAAAATGTTCAAATGTTTGTATAGTCTATGGGACTTAACTACGGGGTCATCAGTCCCTAAACTTACAAACTACTTATGAACTACTTACGAACTAGGACGGCACAAATATCCATGCCCGAGGGGGGACTCGAACCCCCGACCATAGTGGCCGTGCAGACCGTGACTGGAGCGCCTTAGTCTCCTCAGCCACCGCGGCCGGCTACTGATAAATCAACCATAGCAGAATATGTTTATGAAGGGGACAATGAAAAGGTTTAACAAGACGAGTGTCAGAGCAAAGACAACACTATTATGTGCATATGTGAAGAGAGGCCATAGAGATTTTCAAACACAAAAATTATCTTAACAGGTACGAAGAAGGTGTTGAACTGGATAAAATTTAGAGGTCAACACTGCATTATTTTCAATTGAGAATATTAGTAATATCAGATCATAAAGCATGCAACATTGCATGATTGACAGTGGCACCCTCTGGACAATTGTGTGTGCGCACACTTACGATAAAAACATCAGGGGGAAGTTTTACACATGGACCACGGCATCTCAGCCCGGAAGTTTCACGTAATGACATCTCCAGCCATCAAATCCTTCATTGTATATTGAATGTCAAGAACTGTGCACTTTAACACCATTGTAATTGAAACCTTTGTTTGTACAGTAACAGAGGAAGTGTTGTGGCCTTTGCTACCACGCACACTACTCCCTTGACAACACCAATGATTAAAATAATGATTGTGGACTTACCCTATTGCAGGTTCTGAAAGTAAGAATAGGAGCGGTCTTTCTTATGTACATATTTTGCTTTATTACCTTCTAGGGTGAACAACAGTACAGTGTTTTTGCAGGAATTCCCAAATTTTGAATCAATTTGTGAATGTCCCACATGGGACAATTTGTCCTGCAATTACCCCCCCCCCTTCTTCTTCATTTTCATTTTATATCTGAACAAATTTGTGTTACTGTCATCAGTATGACTTTTCATACTATGAAACAGCTGTCATCTAGCTTCAACTGAAGATTAACCACTGTAAGTAATATGATTTTTGAAAATACAAAGAAGCAGGTAACAGCATCTTTGAAGAAGTGTTCTAAATGTACTCCTAACCTTTAAGTTTTTCTTATTTTTTAAGTAGATTCATCATTGGATAATTATTACTGTACTTTGTCACAAAAACAAAAGCTATCATTTACACCAGTAATGGCAAAAATAACCATTGCACATATAATTCAAAGTGGAAAATGAACTTGCCACACACCAAATTAAAAAAGTAAATAATAGATAAATAAATAAAACTACCGTGAAATTTTACATAGGTTATTAAATGTACAATAGGCCTGTTCAGAATTTTTGACTTTTGGGTGTTTTCATTTAGATTAAGAGTCTTCAGTTCACAGACTGGAAAATAAATTGCACAATAATGCAAAGAGAAATATATCTGGCTATGTTAGTACTTCAGTAACATTACCCTTGGTCAAAATAGGTAAACTGGAAACAATGCTTCTGAAAAGGTTAACTTTTCATTTAAAAAAGCTAAAAATGTAGCAGACCCCCAAAATTGTGAAATGCCCCCCCCCCACCTTTCTTTTTAAGACTTGTCTGTCATTCCTTCATTAAACATTTGATAGTACTATTACCTTCACATAATGAAAGAATGACAGTTAAAGCCAGGACACGCAAATTTTAAACACGTGATGGGTACTGGTAAAAAAATTTACTGAAAATAGAAATGGAAATAAAACTGTATTACATGGTACTAGGTACTGATCACTAACTGATTAATGCTGAGGATAAATAGAATGCAGTGGTGTCTGTTCTTTTGGACTTGAGATTTTGAGGCAGAAAGGAGGTAAGTGCAGGTAACCAAAGGCGACCACTGGCCCGAAGAAGGCGACTCATGTTCGAATCGTGGCCAGGCTCATATTTTCACTTTTTCTCCACTGAGTAGTTTCATTGCCTTACTGCAGCTGAAGTCATTCCTTTCCTTATTTCCCCTCACTTCCTCTCATTTAGTGCAGACAAATGCATGAAAATGTATAAACTGAAAACCTTCTAAAACCCCATTCATAAGGTTTGCAAGTAAGGAGAAGGCCTGCACAAAGCAACATATACAGATGTTGACAGCATTAGTGTTGTCAGAATTTTATACATTAAGATGGTTGACCTACTGCTGGAAACCAAGTTTAATGCTAAATCATTCCATTGAAGGCAAAATAATTTATCACAAGGGAAGGAGCTCCAACAGAGCCAAACAATGCCATTAATTTTGGACAGGTCCCTCATTTATGAATAAAAATAAGAAAGTCTAAATATACTTTGGCCTGTCACTACCACATTTTGAAAAACCACCCTTTAAATTAATGACATTAAATAACTGTCATTTCAAAATTGTAAACTGAGCATTTTTATTATGTATGTTGTCTGGTGAAAATGCAATATTTCCAAGAAACCAAGGCAAGTAACTGATGAATTTCACTTATATACACAGGAAGTTAACCATGCTTCAGCAAACAACAGTGCTAGGCAAGTAAGCCAGCACATTCACAGCTGGCCACCTATACAAACAAAGAAACGAAGGCCTTATCTATAAACAAAGATGTACAACATTGCATGAGAAATGCTCAGTTTACAATTAATTACTGATTCAATTAATTTGGAGCCCATTTATTGTATTGAACTATAAGGGCGACTTTCCCCAATCTAGGAAGTAGTGGACCGAAGAATTTACAGTTGTTCAAACTGTTTATATGTGAGTAACCTGTCAAAAATGAACCTAATTTGGTGGCCAAACCTTAGTTCCTTCCCTTGCTGCTCACATTTGTAGAAACACATCTTGTCTGTGGTGTGGAAACAATGAATGCAAAAAAAGACGTAAGAACCAATGCAATTCAACAATATGGTATAAACAGAAAAATTAACAATCCACTTTGTCACTAGTATGGAACACCAACACTGCCCTAATCACAGCCAGTTCACAAGGAAAAAAATCTTACCCCTATTAACAGCATTAGTGTATGTAATACTAATTACTTCACGCAAAATGACTCAAATCTTTATTGGAAACAATGTTTTTAATATTTCTTTATATTACAAAATACTTTTATCATAGGGATCAAACTTTAATCAATGCAGCCATAGCTGCAGTACTCCAAAGCTTCTGAAATGTAAATGGATGAAATATGAACAAATGAATATCTTGTGTCCAAATTCCAGAAGCTTTTCAGTGCTGCATCACTTAATGAACAATTTTTCTTTAATGCCTAACCCACATAATGTGAATGTGTGTGTGTGTGTGTGTGTGTGTGTGTGTGTGTGTGTGTGTGTGTGTGTGTGTTATGCAGCATTTGCCGTAGTGCCTGAAGTGACAGACGTGTGCACATTCATGCAATGTTTATATACAGAAAATACCAACAGGTAGTGGGACATTAATTCGATACAAAATGAGATTATACTTACTATTTTTCTGGAAAAATTTGCACAACTGTGAATAAATTAAGTCTTAGTAAAATTTACATATACCACAGCAAAATAGCTCATCAATTCACCTTGGTGAAGATAACTTTTTTACATTTAGAAATATTTCAGTACCTTTGCTTACTGAAAGCCACACTAAGTGTTCCATAACTGAAGGTCATACAAACTACATCTACGTATATACTCTGCAAACCACCTGCAGGTGTGTAGCCGAGGGTACACTGTACCACTACTAGGCATTTCCTTTCCGATTCCACTCCTAAATAGAACAAGGGAAAAAATGTCTATATGCCTCCATATGAGCCCTAATTTCTCTTATCTTGTCTCTGTGATCTTTACACAAAATGTAAGAAGGCAGCAGCAAGATTGTTCTGCGGTCAGCTTCAAATCCCAGTCCACTAAATTTTCAACAGAATTTCTCGAACAGAACGTTGTCTTTCCTCCAGCAATTACCATTTGAGTTCCCAGAGCATTTCCGTGACACACACTTATTGGTCGAACCTACTAGTAATGAACCTAGCTGCTCGCCGCTGAACTACTTCTGTCTTTCTTTAAACTGACCTGCTGCAGGTCCGAAACACTTGAGCAATACTCAAGACATGGCCGTACAAGTGTTTTATATGCCATCTCCTTTAGAGATGGAGTGCATCTTTCCTAATTTCTCACAATTACCAAACTCTGCTGTCCACCTCACAACGGTCCTCAAGTTTGTCCCCTTTCGTATTTCTCTATAGTATTACACCTAAATACTGAATGACACTACTGTAATAAGCTCACTACTAATGCTTTATTTGATCATTATGGGATTGTTTTTCCTACTCATGCGCATGACCTTACATTGTTCATTTAGAGCTAATTGCCATTCTTCACACTAACTAGAAATTTTGTCTAAGTAATCCTGTATTACAGTCAATGGTGAAGCCCTCCCATATGCCACAGCATTGTCAACAAATAGCTGCAAATTACAAGTTATTCTGTCTATCAGACTATTTATGTAGATAGAAAATAGCAGTGGTCCTATCACTCTCCCCTGGGGCACACCTGACGATACTCTTGTCACTGATGAACACTCGCTGTCGAGAACAACATACTGCGTTCTATTACTTAGGAATTCTTCCAGTCAGTCACAAATCTGAACCTATTCCATATGCTCGTACCTTTGTTAGCAGTCTGCACTGCGGCACAGCATCAAATGCATTTTTGAAATCTAGAGCAACACAATCTGCTTGTTGCTCTTTAGCCACGGCTCGTAAGATGTCACGTAAGAAAAGGGCAAGCTGAGTTTCACATGAATGATGTTTCCTAAACCCATGCTAATTCATGAAAAGAAGCTTTTCCATCTCAAGGAAATTTACTATATTCAAGCTGACAATATGCTCCAAAATTCTAAAGGAAACTGATGTCAACAATATTGGCCTGTAATTATGTGGGTCAGTTTTCTTTCCTTTCTCAAAAACGGGAGTCACTTGTGCTTTTTTCCTATCACTAGGAACTTTGCAATCTAAGTAAGGGGCCAATTCCACAGAATACTCTTTGTAAAACTGAACTGGTATTCTATCCAGACTAGGAGACTTACTTTGTATTCAGCTCTCCCAGCTGCTTCTCTACACTGGAAATACTTATTACTATGACCTCAATCTGGGAGTTAGTGCATTGATCAAATGATGGTATGTTTGTATGGTGGTCCTGCATGAATGATTTATTAAATGTTAAATTTAGAACTACAGATTTCCATTTGCTTTCTTCTATTACTGCCCTGGAATGATTAACAAGTGACTGGATAATGGCCTTTGACCCACTTATCGATTTTACATAGGACCAGAATTTTTGGGGTTTTCAGAAAGATATTTTGCTAAGGTATGGCTCGTGGCCAGCCAAGCGCCTACAGAATAAACATTATTGGTTGTCATTGACGTAATTGAGGGCGAAGCATGGAACAGCTGAAAACGTCATGGGTGACGTCGACTATAGGCCTAGTTGCTTTAATACCTCTGGGAGAATGACATTTTTGTTTTTCATTTCTCTGTCATTGTGGGAGTAACATGCATATTGCTAGAAGTTTTCTAGAGTATTTTATTACTTGGTTTTGTGTACCTTCTCACAGAACTAAAAACCAAAGTAATTGCTATCTGAGATTCTTATCTCCACCTCACATTCCCTTCTCCTACTAGTATAAGCATGCAAATTTTATGTGCAAGCCACCTAATTGGTATAGTGATCGGTTTGCTAATGATGCCCAGCCTACTACTGGTTTACTTTTTGTAAATGCAATACAATTTGAAATCAATCTGTTTAACTACCAATGTTGATCACTTCATGTGTATATGAATTTAATCTTCACATGCTTCATGGCATTTGGTTTACAAGGGTCGACATAATTTTTGTATTTTATTCATGTTTCAGGACTTGCCTTTAATCTTATGGAAGGTGACTAGACTTTTGAAGCTGTAATATTGGCAGAACCACATGGGGATTTATAATGGAGAGAGCCGGAAGCATAACCTGACGGTTTCTGTAACAGCACTAGCTGTACATAAATACTATATATAAATATAGCTGTAGTAGTACTTTACATTAAGAACTGGCTATAGCTCTTTCTATGATTGAGATGATTAAGCGCATTACATCTACTTCGTCTACACAGAATGTATTCTTGTACCTAAACCAAAATGTAAGTTTAGAAGGTGTTCCTGCAGCTACTGTGGCGATTTTTGAATTGGCTGACGATGTTTTATACTGTTTTGAATTATGACCCTTCTGTACATTCCCAGCATATTACCTTGCCTATCCTTAAGAAAAAAAAAAAAAAAAAAAAACCTTAGTATATGAGAACGAAATTTGATGGTTTTCTGGACATGATGCATCATCAGTCACAAATGATTTATCTGCATTGTGCAAATAACTATCTAAGATCTTTAATATTTTCATTACTGGGCAATACTTTGTCCGTCCCCAAGGACTGTACAAAATTTTAGCTGAGAGTACACCTAATAACTAACTATATAAATAGTATGTGTGTATGGTCAGAAGTATGAAAACATACACCTCTTTATAATTGACAAATACACTGACCCATAGAACCTACAGTTTTAGTGCTTTTTTTTTTTTTAACGGCGCGTGGCCTACAGAATCTACGGACTTGGCTCTTAATGTGTTAACCAAGAAATGATGTTTCCATGACTTTTTCCTATGTACACTTTACCTCAAAACAAAGTTTTTTGTATTTAACTGACGTGTGAAGAGACAGCCAAACATGTCCTGTGCAGCATTTAAACAGTCACACACTTTCTTGGCTTAAATTCTGTGTCAATGTGTGTGTCATTAATGCTCTGAATATCTTATCACCAGAATTGGAAAAACCTTCTCCTGTAAGTAAATTCTTTTGCTCCATGTCTTAAGATTTTAAAAACTTGTCTTTTATCACAATACCCATGACAATATGCAACCCAGCATGATTACATAAACAGTTCAGCATTGTTAGTCTTCTATATTTAAGATTAGAAATCTTAACTGCCAATTTATAGCCTCTGTTTATATCGTCGAGAACTGCCGATATTTCGGCAGGAGGACACCCTGCCATTCTCAAGTCACAACTGCACTTAAGGAAGCAATGTGTAAGCGTATTTCATACCTCAGTTTGCAAAGGGTAAACAAGGAAGATAACACACACAGTACAAGTCACTGCAGAATCAACACAATCAAAGATGACCAAACATCAAAAATATCGATAGTGACTGTTAATCAACAGGTGAGGCAGCATTAATTTTGTCCCTCTGTTTTTTGACAAGAGACAGTGCCGGATTCCAAGCAGAATTTAAACAAAATCCATCTCATATATAAACCTGCCTTACGCAAACCAAGATCATCTTTTACGGACCCCAAAAGGGCCTTTATCTAAGAAGGTGGTCGAAAAATGCATTTCACATAATATTTCCGAAAAATACAACCAATCTTGTTGGAAATGCTTCCTGCGTAAGGCAAAAAGGCTCTAGATTTAGGTGCCACTTCATTACTATCATCACTCACCCACTGCACAGAAGGCTTATAGCGCAATGCACGTTTATCTGTGTCCCACTATAACCATTCTGACGAAAAGTCTCCTTGAGATGGGACAACTCAGCTAACTAACTTTCATGATCTGAAATACATGTACCCTGTGAACCAAGGTATGAAGTACTCCTTCACGCTGAGCAGGATGGTGACAACTATCAGCTCGCAGATACAAATTAGTGTGAGTAGGCTTCCTATAAACACAATGATGTTCCAATGTATCTTCAACCTTCCTTCTGACCAATACATCAAGGAAGACAGCCATTCTTTTCCGCCTCCATAGTGAATATTCGGGTGGATTTAATTTAGGTGTTCCAAAACAATGTTTAAATTCTCACTACCATGAGGCCAAATGACGGAATTGTCGTCTACATACCTGGGGAAAGGAGAAAGAAAAGAAAAAAAAAAGGCAGGTTTCAGGGTCACTGACACTAAAGCACGTTCCTCGAAATCCTCCATAAATAAATTGGGCACAATAGGTGACAATGGGCTTCCCATTGCAACTCCATCAGTTTGTTCATAGCACTGACCATTGAATAAAAAGTAAGTGGAAGTCAGCACATGACGAAAAAGATTTGTTAACTTGACACCAAACTTAACCTCAATTAGCTGCAACAAATCTGACAGGAATGCGAGTAAAGAGAGAGACAACATCAAAACTCGCTAAAATATCAGAATCATTCAAACGCAATCCTTGCAATCGACATAAGGAATCCGCAGAGTTCTTAATGTGGTGTTCACACCTGCTTACCACTGGACTCAAACTAGCAAGATGTTTAGCTACATAATATGTCGGAGCACCAATGTTAGACACTTTAGGCCTCAAAGGAATGTTCTCTTTGTGGACCTTAGGAAGGCTATACAATCTAGGTGGTCCCCTGTGAGAAAGAACTTTTCTTCAGGAGGTTATTAGTCTTTATCTCTACACTCTTTGTGGGGTCGGCACCGATCCTAAAATATGCCGAATCTGAAGCAGACATTGCAACTTTTGAATGTAATCGTCCTTATTCAACAAAACTGTGGTGTTTCCTATGTCCACAGGCAAGATAACAATATCAGGATCCATTCTGAGAGACCGTAAACCAGACGCCTCAGCTGCTGTTATATTTCACTTGGGTGGACGGGCCCTAGTCAACACAGGACAAGCTTCCCTCCTAGCTTCTTCTGCAGAATCTGAAGGTAGTTTAGAAACAGCCTGTTCAATAGAACTTATGAAATCAATGACCGGTAAACACTTGTGCGTCGGTGCGAAATTCAAACCTTTGCCCAACACAGATAAAGTTGTGTCGTCCTAAGTTTTCTCCGTGAGATTGACCACAGACCGTCGCGAAATTAAATTTGAATCAGACTCTGAGCCAAGAAAACGTTCAAATTTTGCCGAATGCCGAGCAGTTACAGATTGAAATTTCCAATCAGACTGTGTCCAAGAGGCACCGTCCAATCAATCCCAAGAAAATTCAGACATTAGCAGCAATCATTAAATGAAGCCGAAACATCAGTGGAAACAAAATCTAATTGACAACGAATAAAGTGGATCCTTTCACGAACAAGAGCTAAGCCAGCATGTTGCTCGATACGATTGGCGACAGGAGAATTAATATGGAGCACAAGCTTAGCAAACGTAGGAACAATGTTATTAATACGACACTTCAACAAGAACGACAAAGCACACTGCTTACTCTACTGCTGCGGACTTCATCCAACTTCCGTAAACACCTATACATTTCTTCCCCATAGAGGTAAACAATGTGAAACGTTAACTAAGTTTTTTTTTTTAAACATTCATTACGCTGTCACTGTCTCGTCAGAAAACAGAGGGGCCAAATTAATGCTGCCTCACTTTTTGATTAATAGTCACTATCGATATTTTTGATGTTTGGTCATCTTTAGTTGTGTTGACTCCGCAGTGACTTGTACTGTGTGTTACCTTCCTTGTTTACCCTTTGCAAACCGGGGTATTAAATATGCTTGTACATTGCTTCCTTAAGTGCAGTTGTGTCTTGAGAATGGCAGGGTGTCGTCCTGCTGAAATATCGGCTGTTGTCGACAACGTCACCTGGCAGCATACCCGTAAGTTGTTTGAGATCTCATGTAGTTTCTCCTTTGCATTGATACATTTTAGAAAACATACTTTGTACTTAAAATTTACCTATTAAAAAAAAGCAGTAGTTATTACAAAATAACAGTTCTGTTGTAGTGACGAGCAGTTTGCTTTTATACCTATTTCATGGTCTGTGAAAAATCTTTCACTTGAATACCGCACCAAGTAATCTTCATTCATTCTTTTCTTTGCCTATAGTAAAATCTATGGTTAAAGGTTCTTTCTTGAAATTTAGTGCTTTCAAAAAAAGAATTGTTATTTTTTCCTTTTTCTATCTGTGTTTAATGTACTGAGCACTTGCAGCATAGGAAGCAGTAAAACTCAGCCCACAGTTTTACCTTTTTGTGTGCACTTTTGTTTAATGATCATGAGTCATAAATCTATATGTATACTATGTTTTAATTTGCAGTAAGAAGAATTTAGTGGAAGCGAGAGGTGGAGAATCATTCATTGTTACAACACTAGAAGGAACAGTTGCATTTATACACAATACCACAGACGATCAAAATTTCTTTATACCTATGAACTCATGGGACACTCATTTTTTTTTTAAAGAAGTTACCACAGTCTATATTATTATTATTATTATTATTATTATTATTATTATTATTATTATTATTGTGTGCGCCTCTGTTGCACAGTGGTAGAGTGCCAGACTACAAATCCAAAAGTTGTGGGTTCGATTCCCGCCAGGTCCTACGATTTTTATCTGTCACTTTCCACTACTTTCACCTCTGGCAGTATCGCTCATGTGAAAAATACTGAGTAGCACCGTGGTTCAGAACCCACATTGAACTGTAGGTCCCCCTATAACTGGCTGGGTAAGTCAGTTCGAAGGTCTGAGGAAGGCAACGGCATACCACCTCCAAACAGGACCATGCCTAGTAAAGCACTGTGGTGTTCAAACCAATCTTCGGATTGTTGACTGCTTTTCCTTTATTATTATTATATTATTATTATTATTATTATGGCATTATTTTGAATTAAATTGTGTTGGATGAGGCAGCTTCATACCTCACAAACAGTTCAAATGACGTGAAATATACCACATTAAATACAGTAATTATTTTTTAAATTAAATGTAGGGATAACAAAGTGGTCCTGCAGAGCATCTTTATTGTGTGCAAAGAGAGTTTTTCCACCCAAGAGGACTAAGCTAATGAGAAATACTCTTAAATGCACCTGTTTTTCAGTGTCAGCAGTAGTGTAAATCTATAAATATATATGCAATATCTTCATAATTTGCATGTTAATTTTTGTCATCCTATTTTTTATAAATATATGTATATATTGGGTGTCCCATTCAACTTTCTCACCGTAAATATAGGTAACTACAATAGATATTGGAAAACGTTTGCAGTCATGAATGTACAGTAGGAGCTTAAGAAAGCCAGCACCAGAGAGAGCCTAAAAAGTAAATTATATTTTAACTCAAACTTATGACTTTTCAATGGATACCTCCATATTCTCTTTTATGCAATCTATACCGTGTAAAAATCACAAAAATAATGGCGTTGCTTGCATCGCAATAAGTCTGTTAGATCCAGAGAAAATGCAAAGTGAAGTTAACATTTGATATACATTAAGCACTCTTATCACACGACGTATTAGCGGTGTTTTTCATTCATATCAAACATTTACTTTGCTTTGCATTTTCTCCGGATCCAATTGACTTATTGCAATGCAACCAATGCCATTCTGTTTTTGATTTTGCATGCTATTCACTGTGTAAGAAATAATACAGGGTATCCATGAAAAAATCTTAAGTTTATGTTGAAAATAATAATTATTTACTTTTTAGGCTATCCCATAGAGCTTACTTTCATAAGCCCCTGCCGTACGTCTAACTTCCTGTGCCACTAGTGCTTGTCAGAATAATCATTCTTTCTCATTCAGACCACTAATCATCATGGTACAGCATATGCGGCTTCAGTTTTCCATCGGAGATAACAGAATTGCCCATTCATAGTTTATGTCATATTCTGTGAATATGAGACAACAGAATTGTAAAGTAAATGATACCTGTTTAACCTTGTTCCAGTACCGGTCATTAGATGTAAAAGAAAGTTCTGGGTACAGTGGAAGTGAAGTGGACCTGAATGGGTTTGAGCAGGGGATGTTGGATTGTTTGCTATGTTAATATATTCCATTTTAATGTGTTGGTTTTGCTCCATACAGTCTTTCTAATTAGGTCAATAAATCCACAGAAAGAAAAGTATTTGTAATTTGAAATTTTAATTTTACCAACTGCTTTTTGGAAAATAATATGTAATTAAGTATATATTATTCTAAGGGATTGCAACTGACTTAAATTACATTCTAAGTACTTTTCCTAACACTGTATATATGGTGTTAGAAAACCTGGGTCATTTATTACTATAATCAAGTTTGTATTTTGAACTCTGACACAAATTGTTAATTGTAACAGCAAATAGTTTAATTGCCTACTTACTATGTATTTGTTAGTTGTTCCACAATAACTTAGAAATATTTGAAGATTAGTGTAATAATCACGCACAACTTTCCCCCTTAAGCACGTTACTCCAAATTTCATGAGCAGTAATTCATATTTTGAACCTTTCTTACATCTAAACACATTTATGAGAAAATACGCAATTTTTTTACCTTTGGTACATTGCATCTTAATTACACGTTTCTCCCCCCCCCCCCCCCCCCATAGTGTTGCGTGTAATAAACCTAAATTTCACGAGTATAGAAATGAACATCAATGTGTATGTTGGCAATGTGTGTGTGTGTGTGTGTGTGTGTGTGTGTGTGTGTGTGTGTGTGTTGTAATATGGCTAAGCCTGTAATGACTTGGTATCTAGTAAAAAAGCAATAACTTTTTGAATTTGTATGGACCAGGATAAATCAAGATATTTGCAAAACAGCCAAAAATTATACTAGAGCTAAGGGTATGGTTAAGGTGGTAGCAAAGAAATAGTTTATTAACTAAGGACACCTAGCAAGCTACATAAAATATTCATTCCCCAAAACAACCCAGTTTCAGAAAAAAAAATAAAAAATATGCAATACTACAAATCCAAAAGCTACACAATAATTACAGTCTAACCTATACCTTGACAGACTATCAGTTTATCGAGAGAGCAACTTTGACATTATAAATCGAAATTTCAGGTTTCTTTGCTTTAATGAAAAGCAAAGGATCTCTCTCTCTCTCTCTCTCTCTCTCTCTCTCTCTCTCTCTCTCTCTCTCTCACACACACAACACACACATACAAACAAACAAACATACCTGAAACCTCGATTCACAGTGTGCAAGCTGATCCATTGATGTAATGCTTAATTATCACGATAATGTCACCACAGTACAGACAAAACCTTTTGAAAATCTTATTTCAAAAAAATTTGCACACATTCACAACACTACTATTTATTTCACTGCAGTTATAATTTCACACAAATATATAGCAACTGTTTAGAAACTACTCTGCAAAAATTTTAATCTGTATTATTAACATTGGAAGCATCATACAGCACCAACATTTACAACTGAAAATTGCTGAATTTTGAAAATGCATGCCATAAAATTCATCATTTTATACCATCACCTGCCAACTACAATTGCAGAAACTCATTTAAATTTTATAATTTTTATAATCTCATTCTCAAACACCAAAGCACGAGCCATCATTTCAAACTGCTTCACTATGTTAATTATGATAAGAAGGCTGGATGCATGAGTTTACTTCGCATTATAACACAACATTCAATATTTCAGCATGGGCACCCACAAAGTTTATGCATCTTACTCCACTCCTTGCCCCCAGATTACTTTCCAATGTTTCTTTGTGATCCAAGAACTGAATTCTATCAGAAAATTACACTTAAATGGCTAATAGTTATCCACTCAATACAGTTTTGAAGTTATATTACTTTGGCAACTAAAATGTGTTTTTAATTTAATAGTATCTTCAAGTAAAATGATAGTATTTTGTTCATATGTTTAGGCAGCCCGTCTTTTATGAACTATTTATCTGAATTATATTAGTGAAAGCTATCCAATCAAAACACTCAACATCCCTATGTAATGCAGAATCGACCAGTAGATGGTATAAGAAGTATCTGTGAAGGCAGTCTTATGATCTCAGCAACATCTAATGTTGATTAGTTATTTGAAGTCATATGACATTTAAAAAATAGGGTTATTTCAACCCTTCTGCAGTATCAAGGCGTTCATAATATGGCAGAATTGTTTTGAAGGGTACACACTAAGACCATGCAAATCACCACACTTATCAATTGGGGGGGGAGAGAGAGAGAGAGAGAGAGAGAGAGAGAGAGAGAGAGAGAGAGAGAGAGAGAGAGAGAGATATGCTTGGTTTGTTGATGGGAGTAAGGGACTGAACAGCTAGGTCATCAGTCCCCTTAGCACAGAAAGGCGGGCAATGAAACACGTGGTCCAGCTAAGGACATTCCTATAGTGAAAAATGGAAAACTAAAATCAATTATACCAGCATTTATAATACCAATGTAGAAGAGGAAATTCTGCAGTGCACATTCCCACAGCTCTATAATCCCACTCACTAGTGATGAGCATGTACTGGTCAACAGATAATGACCCTAAAGCAGGAGCCTAAACAGGAAAGAAAGCAGAGTAAATGCATGTCTGGGGGACAGAGGAGTGCTCCAAACCCCTCTGTTCAGAGTCACAAACCGAACCTCCCTGATTGTCAGATATAAAATCTTCTAACTGAGAATAATAAAACGTTCTCACAGAGAGCAACAACCCAGGCAACAATCTGTCGATTGTCCACCAAAACCAGAGGGGTAATAAGTGGTGACATGCATATCTGGCACAGAGGGCCACGAGGAGGGGGTCGTCCTAAGATATAAGCCACCAATTATAGGGCTCCACAACACAGTGGAGGCTCATTGCACAGAAGGAAACTATGGGTCGGCAGGTAATGTCCAATGTGGAGATGACGAAGGCTAGTGGATTCCCTTTGGTAGGAGCATAAGTAAGAAATTCAAGCTGCAGTAGTCTCCTTCACTGTGTGGAGTTTATTAGATGGGGCAGTAGCCTGCCAGTTTGTTCCATTTTTTGCACCTGCAAATCTGCACCCAGGATTCAAAAAGGAAATGGGTATTGAGTAACTGCTGCTCTGGTCAGCTTATTCATTCCCTAGGATACCCACATGACTGGCGATGTACAGGAGATGTACAAGCATATTCTGTATGACCAATAATTTTTGAGCCATCATGTGGAAGATGGTGGCACCCTGAAATACAGGCACCACGAGGACTAGCTCAACTGGTAGGGAGCAAGGAATCATCTATGAGAAAGGAACACTTCGGAAACTCAGATTAGATAAATATCTAGTCAAGCAGAAGTAGCAATTTTCCAAGACGATGGGCGATGGAAGTACACCTTACCTCAGTTATCTTCACTGCACTCAGCATGTTGAGGATTGTGGTAACCTGCCATTATATATGAGACAGGTTTTTGAAATGTGTTACACTTTTAGTCTAGTGTGTGCACACTTGGTACTCATGGCTGCTTCTTATAGTTTATTTCCTAGAAAGTCAAAGTGGTTCTCTTTGGAGGTTAACTATTACATCTTGGTTGCCAGGGCGAGAAACTTTACAGCAGCAATGCAAGGTTTTTTTTTTGCCATATTATTTATGTCTGGATTTTTTATTGTTTTGGAAATTTAGTTATTGTTGGCAGTCAAAAAGGTTACACTTTTAGTGCTAAAAATGTTTTACGTAAAAAAGAAGGAACAAAGAATTTGCAGTAATTATTTCTTGAAAATGGAATTAAGTGAACCACTTAATTAGGAAGTTAACTATGGCTTTTGGTAGGTGTACCATGACTACATGAAGTTGAAACAACAACCACTCTGTGTGCTCAAACATATCAGTTATTGACTATGTTGAAAGACAGGAATAAATGGTTCCGGAAACCTGTTGAATAACCAGCAGAGAGAGAGCTGCTAGTGTCAACATACCCTATGCCTCATTAGAAGCAATTTTAGCCCAAATTTTTGGGCAAGAAACCTGTAGCAGCAAAGTTGACCTGGAACCAATTTTTAGAAAAGGTAAATGAAAATTTCACTGCATACACACAATTCAGAAAACGCTGAAGAAAGTCGAAAAGACTTTAGAACTTCTAAAAGTTATTTCAGAATGAAATAAGGGTAGAAAGGTATTATGTCAAAAATCACTGGAAACTGCCAGGAGTCGAGACCAAAAAGAATTTCACAAATTGTATCACATGTGGAGGTCACCCTCAGCATTATCTTTAATTACAATGGGATAGTGCATTACGAGTTCCTGCCTTATTGTTGTACTGTGAAGGAGGAATAGTACCTGCAAGTTATGGATTGTGTGAAGCCATCTTAAGAAAACAGAAATTAAAAAAAAAAAAAAAAAAAAAAAAAAAAAAAAACACACTTGAGGAACTTTAACACAATAATACTCCAGCTCTCACCTCAATGCTTGTTCATGATTTTTGGCACAACAAAAACTTATGTTGCCTCTGATACCAAAGTCACCAGATATATCCCCCTATGACTTCTGTTTCCGAGGCTGAAGATACCTGTGGAAGGATGTCATTTTGTCCCCATTAATAGACAAACAGAATCCCTGAAGGAACTGAACACCATATCCAAAAGTGAGGTTTTTGATGTGTTTCTAAGTTGAGGAATAGGCGAAAATTCTTTATAGCAAAGAAAAGAATACTACTTTCTCATCACACCACATATTGCAGATACATTAATATTAATCAAAGTACAAACACTACCTAGCTATATTTGTCCCATCAAATTTTGAGAGAACTGGCAAATGTCTTACTCTCACCATGTTTTGGTGCAGTCTTCTGGCTATCTTCAGGTGATTACTACTGAAGTACTGGGGAAGACATAATGAACTATGCAATTTAAGACCATATTGGCACATACACTGTGTATTCAGACAAACTTGTGCATGTGCCTGTTACTTTCGTGCACACACTTTCACTGCAGATCTGTGTACTGTGCTGCACGTCATCCACGGAGGAGGATTGCCCCATCAATCTCAAATTCATTATTATTTTCCTTTATTTACAGAGAACTAGGTTAACAATTTTTTCTATTACATTATTCAAAGCAGAATTCTGCTGGAAACTGCCATGTAGACTTCAGAATGTAACTACCAGACAGCTACTTCCACACATTGATTGATAATGGACTTCCCGACCTGAGATAATAGTTTTCAGTGATTACTGACTGTGGGTTAAAAGAGACAGGTATGCCACTATTGTTCTTCAACACCATCTCCTCAGTGCATCATTTATAGGATTTGCTGCATTCAAATGGCATGCTGTGAATACCCATCACCCACTTTATGCAGCTCCATGTCTTACTTCACAGGTAATAACAGTGACAAAATTTTGGAAGAAAAGTTAATAGTAATTCAGGCTTTAAATAATCTTAATACACTGCATGTCTATGAAGAAACATTACCAATATATATCCTACCCATGGACGTAGCCAGGGGAGTGTATTCTGGGGTCAGGCCCCTCCCAAAATGATGACAAAGCTAAAAAAAACTGGCAGTCTGTATCAGGACAGAGCCCACCTACATTTTTCCAAGGCTGGGAAGCTGTTACACATCCTCCATATAGTCCCTACAGTAGTGCTTACGAAAGACATTCATGTCATCAGTATATTTCGGACTAAGAGGTGTACACCTCATCCTGCAGATAACAGGAAACATTGATGGACTGACCATCTTGGCTCACTGTGTGTTAACAGTTACGGTAACTATTACTGAAATACTGAGCACTTAGTTTTTTTTTCCTAAAGTGTCTTTTTTTACCATGTATGCTCCTTGTAGATGTGTGCGACTTTCTTCTTTTGCAACCACTAGGAACAATTCCTTACTCAATGTGCCCATGGTAAATTATGGTAAAGAGAGGATCTGAATTCTGTGTAGAATCAGTCAAGCCCTGGAGCTTCCCTGTGCTACAGGGATTTCAGGTGTTTTTCCTAGCACCACCATCAGTAATTACAATGCGATTCATCAGTAGTTAATTTTGTTGTGTAAAGGAACCAAGGTTCTCATCTAACCAAAGAGTATCTACACTTATTTTTTGCCATTGATGGCATTCACGTACTGCAAAAATTTTGGTCATGAAGTGTTTCACTGATGATGCTTCAGGCATTGTTGAAAACTTCAGTAACTGCATTTCTGATTGTCATCCTTGTTTTAATCCATATTTGGCTATTACCATGATGTGATTTGACTTGTTCCTGTTTTGGTGAATACATAGATACTTTGTAGCACCCAGTCCTTTGCAATGAAAAATACAGTATATACAGTAAGTGCTGTTTGCAGTTTTTTAAACCTCTCGAAATCATCCTGGCTACACCTATGATCCTACCAGATATTATTTAGCTTATAAGCAGTAATACAGTGAAGGGGAAGGGGAAGGGGAAGGAGGAGAGTCAGGAAGGATATCTATCATGCCCCAGCACCACTCCGAGAACTGCCAATTGGTATCCCGGAAAAACGGCATTTTTATGCCATTTTTGAACTATAGTTCTGCCCCAGACTAAGTCTGGCCTTGGCTTATTACCATATATGCCTATATCACAAAAATAGTATAGTGTTTTGTAGATACACATTATAGTAAGTATTTTGTAGACGCATAGTCGTATAGGAAAATTCTCATTACATTACAAGGTAGGTACTGCGCTCTCAGTGTCTCATCCCCTGTCAAGTCACCCAATTTCACAGCAGTTTCTTGCTTAACTATCACAGATTTTTGCTGAAATTTTATGTGAACATTCGCACATACCCCCAATTAACGTAACTTAAGTTTAAAATTCATTGATGCCACACTGCCTGAGGTAGTCACTTGCACAACTTCGCTCTCGGCCACCATAAATTTCTAGCTAATTTCAGATGTAATATTTTGGTGAAAGAAATTAAATTTTCTCATCTTGTGCACCACTTCTTTTAATTAGAAGTTTATGAGCCTTTTCCAGCTAGAAAATTGTGAAATTGTGGCCAAAGTCTCAATTGGGAAAAGGTGGGGGAGATTGAAAACAAAAATTAGAGAGAGAGAGAGAGAGAGAGAGAGAGAGAGAGAGAGAGAGAGAGAGAGACGCACAGCAAAGTAGTTTCGACTTTAGCTCTTAACCTCATCGATTAAAAGCAATAAACCACAATAAACATAAAACTTTAGACAAAACAGCTTGAAATATCATTCACTTACTGCTTTCCAAATTTATACAAATCAGTTCAATTCTACCCTTCCCAAAATTTTTGAAAAATTTTTTACATACGCTCTGTGCTTCTGTGACTCATTTATAACTAATCCCTATTACAAAGAACATATTTTCAAGCATCCAGAGAATCAAGTTTGATTTTTCTGTAAGGGCTAACATACCCGTAAGTGGCAGACAAATTTAAGGGAATGTACATTACCAGGGAGACGTGTTAAATTTCAGCTACCTGTTGACCGGATTGTAGAGTGATTTTATATTTTAATGTTGTGACCTGCCAGCTGTGGATCCTCCACCCCCCCCCCCTCCCTCCACCCATCCCTCCCAAGGAGGAGCTATGGTGTGTTTAGTTTAATGTTCAGGTGATTACTTCACAAGATATTAATATCCAAAGTTTATGTTTGTTTTGTGACCCAACTGAAGACTGGAGGGGGGGGGTGGCAAAATAATGATAACCCTTATTCATTAAGTGCTGAGATATGACAACTTATGTTTGAAAAATAGTTTTTATTACATGTTTTAATATTTATATTTGCCATCTCTCTACAGATTCATGTACTACTTGAAGAAAATGAAATATTCTGTCCGATATGATTGGTTGCACCAAATACACGAAAAATACAAAAGTTGAGGGTTATTATTTACACTATGGTGGTTATTGTCTTACATTATTTTACTGTTTCAATTGTGACTATCCACCAGCACAAGTTTTTATGTTTGACTAGTAACTAATAATATGTGGACCACTTTAATAAGCAGTTAAATGCCAAATGTAACATGTATGTACCTGGTTTTTTTTAAGCAGGTGAGATTACCATTTTGTTTTCCTACTACACAAATTGTCTTTAACTTAATTATTGCATGCATGTAACCTCACATTTTGTACATGTTTCCCTACACACCAGAAGATGACACCATTGAATGTTGAAACAAGTCATCTTTAATAAAAAATAAAAATTGTGATCTTGGCATTTCTCTTTAAATAAAACATTGCTCCATATGATGAATAAATGATCTGAGATTAATTTCTCTATTACTTTGACTCTCCTAAATATGGTTTGGCAACTTCACCAAATTGTTATTGCCATTTTCCCCCTCAGATAAGGAAATGAGGTGGCAGCTTTTCCAACTAGGTATTCCAACTCATATGATACAACACAGATTTTTTTGTGGCTACCTTAATGGATTAAAAACCACATCTAGTAACTTACATCACCCCACACCACATTTTCTGTGGCACTGGCACAGCAAAAATAGATATTTTGGTAAAAAAGTCTTGGTTGGATCCTACAAAGACTTACTTTCTCTTTCTTTTCTTTTAATCAAAACAGCTAGTAACTGTCATAAGTGACACCAGCTCATCTGAAGTACTGGAGCAGTAAGAATTCAGACTGTTTCAATGCCACCTAGACAAAAACCACTATTTTTAGTGGGATTTGAAGTTTTTATTAGTCCAGTCTTAGGTTTTTGAACCCTGTCTCCTGAAGTGCAAATGAAATGCAGAGTAATAAGCCATTATTTGGCAAAGTGGAAAAAGGAAGTGGTGATAACGTCAGCAACATACAATTGGGATCTAAGAAAGAATCACTGTTTGGTGCAGGGAGAAGCAATTTACTCATAAGGTAACATTAGCAATGCAACACACAGAAAGAGACACTATTGTCTGCTTACACCATTTCACTGAAGACAATAATTCTGACATTTTAATGAAGAATGTGATGAGTTCCAACAAATTAAGTGGGTAAAATTCTTTCTATAGTATGACCAGTTTTGGGACAGCTGCCCATCTTCCTATCTGTTAACAAATGTTACAATTGATTGTAAACTATTATTTACAATGTATAAAAAATCCAAAAAGTTAATGGAAAATGTATTAAAAACATTCTAGTCTATGAAGTTACAGAGTAACTTGTCGCATGAAGAATGAGTGTTCACAGTCGTTACTTAAATACAGTAGCCTCCTGAGACTTTATATAATTATTTCCATTCAACTGATTGATACATTTCTTTAAAATTACTCTCAATAAGTGACTATTGTTTCTAAAGTCAAGGCATAAAAATAGCAGTTACATTTGGGATACATTTGCTGTCAAACTGTAAGAGGACTTGGAATATAAATGAACACTGGGTTCTGAATACATATTACAAATATTCTAAGTAAATATTTAAACAATTTATAAAAAAGTAATATGGTTAAATATTAAAATATATTAGTAAAATCTCTCAAAAAGGCGTTTTAAAAATATTGTGGACGTTGTCTTCTTTCCCATCTATGGATGAAGCTTCACTGTGTCAGGCGGCAGCAGCAGTGGCGCTGAGGTTTCCTTCTCTGTGTCCCATTCACTGTCACCAGTGTGATGAGGACCGCTGCAGTTGGTGTTTTGCAGCACATTCCATTCCAGGCAAGGCTACAAAATGTCTTTAAACATTTCAAAATACATTTTATGCAAGAAATCCGTTTATTCCTTTAGAAATTTGTCCAGGTCTTTTTCCTTGTGCGCATATACTTCACGCTCTTCAAGCATATTTAAGTGAAAACATTTCAGTGTCCTGTGCAGCACTTCCATTTGTTCACATGCAGTGCTAACCCAGTGGTTATTGTCTTTAGCATGTGCTCCAAATGCTATACAATTGTTGTTATTACAATGCTCTTTGTATCGGACTTCAAAGTTGTGCCAGTTTGTCCTATGTAATATTTATCACAGCTAGCACATTTCATCTTTTATACCCTGGAGTTTCTGAACTTTTTGCGTATTTTCATGGCTGGTATATGCATTAACTTTGTGCTATTTACCCATCATTTTTTAACACCATCTCTATGTTTCTTGGAAAGTATTTTGCAATTCTCTCCGACACACGTCTTCCGTATGTTACAGTGACAAACTTTTTTTTATCTTTAATTTTGTTATTGCCAGTGCATTTATTTTCAATTTTAATGAACACCTGTATTACATCTTGCACCTTTTATCCATTGGCTGTGGCTACCTGTTTAACAGTGCCTAGTTCCTTTCTTAATTCTTCCGCAGCAAGTGGTAGTTTGAGGGCTCCATAACACATTTCATAGAAGTATGCTCTTTTGTTCTGCACTGGGTGTCGTGATGTCGTTCCTATAATGTTATCAGAGTATGTATCTCTTCTGGACACAGCAAAAGTATGTGTTCCTTCTTATGGTTCACTCAAGGAAATCGATTGCCGCATTCTGCACCAATTCCAAGGTAAACTGCATCTTTGGATATTGATCATTTAACACTTGTCATTTCTACAATTTCCTCCTCCCTCCCTTTAAAAAGTAAACTAGGGTCATCAACAAACTGTCTTTAATAAATTAGTTTCTCTCTGATTTCAGGATAAGATGTGAAAAAATTGTTTTCAAAATTGTACACACGAATTTCAGCTAAAAAACCCAATAGGCAATTTCCCATGGCTAAACTATCATCTTGTATAAAAACTTTGCCATTTAAGATAAAATAGTTCAAGGTCAATGTGAATTCTAGCAGATCCAAAAGCTCAAAGATTACACCCACAATCAATGACATGGTGTTTTATCAGATTGTTCTTGATTCGTAATGTTTCTGAAATTTGTACGTTAGGGTAGAGATTCACCATACCTGAAGCAGCTAGGATGGCGTCTTCTGGAACTGCTAAATCCTTCACCTCATTGGCAAAGCTCACACAAAAATAGACATTGTAGGCTTGCTGAAATTTGTACACAGATTTCAACTTTTGGTGTAAGGCTTTATTCAGTAGCTCATAAACTGCCTCCCTGCCATTGCAAACCACACACACACACACACACACACACACACACACACACACACACACACACACACACACAGGTTTATTGTCTCTGTGCAACTTTATCTGAGCCATCACTTCTAGTGTTTTGGGATTCATAATGATTATCTTTTTCATTTGGCGTGAACAAAAATGGGACTGCTTCTACTTTGGCTTTTTAATTCTATTTCAAATTTCTTTGAAGGATCTGTCGTGATGTACATCAATAATATAGAACAATGCAGTTTTTTCAGGAGAATGGAATTAAAGAAATAAAGATCCGTAGTCAGGAAAGAAGACAACGCCCATGATATTTTTAAAAAGCCTTTGACAGTTTAAAAAAAATGTTGTAATATTTAACCATATTATAAATTTTTTATAAATTATTTGAAAATTTAGATAAAATATTTTTAATGCGTATTCAGAACCCAGTGTTCTCATTTATAGTCTTTTTTAAGTCCTCTTATAGTTTGACAGCTAATGTATCCCAAGTTTAACTGCTATTTTACACCTTGACTTAAGAAATTATTTTTTATTCAAGTCAATAGTCACTTATTGAGGGTAATTTTAATAAAAATGTACCCACGAATCAAATGAATGGAAATACATTATATGAAGCCTCAGGAGGCTACTGTATTTTAGTAATGACCATACAACAGGTTATTCTGTAACCTCATAGAATTGGTATGTTTTTCATTTTTTCTATTAACTTTTTGGCTTTAATATGTTGTAAATAGTAGCTTACAATAAATTGTAACTTTTTCATACCTTAAACTTTACGGTCTTTACCATTCTCTGTCAAATAACTTTCACATAATTACAGTTCATAAAAATATTATTACAAAATTGTCATCTTGGAACATGGTAACATTACCTGAATTACAACAAGAATACAGTTACTACTATTTCTTGAAGCTATGTAATGTATCTTATGCAGTTTCACATTATCAGTTGTAACAAAATTGTAAGACCATTTTATTATTTAACAATTTCAATTACGTAAATCAACACTGCACTTACCACATTTTGCATATGTGATTGGTACATTATCCTCATTACACCTAGTGGATACTGTATTAATTGGCTACTGCCTGCAAAAATAGTGCATAAAGGAAGGACGTCGTCGTCGAAGCCTCTTCATCTGAAGATGTACAGCAATCTACATACTTTTGAATCTGCTTACTGTATTAGTCCCTCGGTCTCCCTCTACAATTTTTACCCCCCCCCCCCCCCACACACACTTTCTTCTAATGCTAAGCTAACAATTCCTTGGTGTCTCAGAATGTGTCCCACAACTTGTCCCTTCTCTTAGTCAGGATATGCCAAAAACTCCTTTCCTCCCCAATTCTGTTGAGCACCACCTCATTAGTTACATGATCTACCCATCTAATCATCATTCATCTGTAACACCACATTTTGAAAGGTACTGTCTTCTTTTTTGTCAGAACTACTTATTGTCCACTTTGCAATGGCAGGGAGGCAGTTTATGAGCTACTGAATAAAGCCTTATTGTAACTTATTGTTACACTCCAGACAAATGTGTTCAGAAAGGACTACTTAACATTTAAACAAAAATTCAATGTCAACAAATGTTGCTTCTTCAGAAACACTTATTTCCATAGCCATTCTGCATTTTATACCTTCTTTACTTCGGCCATCAGAAATTATCTTGCTACCTAAATAACAAAACTCTTCCACTTTTGTCTCAGTACCTAATCTAATTCCTTCAGCATCGGATGATTTTCTGACACTTCAGTCCATTACCCTCATTTACTCTTGTTAATGTTCATCTTATACCTTCCTTTGAAGACACTATCCATTCCATTTAATTGCTCTTCCAGTTCTTTTGCTGTCTGGCAATTTCAATGTCGTCAGCAAACCGCGAAGTTTTAATTTCTTCTCCCTGAACTTTAATTCCCTCTCCAAATTTCTCCTTTCCTTCCTTCACAGCTTGCTCTATGTACAGATTGAACAACACTGGGGAAAGGCTACAACCCTGTCTTATTCCCTAACTGCTGCGACCCTTTCATGTCCTTTGACTAATAACTGCAGGCATAATGGACTTCGTTACACCTCATATGGAATGATACAATCCACTGTCACCAAATTTAAAACTGAATCATCCATTGCAGCTTTTTAGCTAAAACAAAGCTTCAGATGTCAGGGAGATTAGAAGTCACCCAATGGGTGGCTAAATTGGGATATTCCCTAATATGTGGGTAACTCAAGTGTGGACCACAGTGACATGGGGGGGGGGGGGGGGGGGACCTGATGGCAGAAAAGGCAGGTAGGTTGTTCGATGGCATATACGAACTCTTGGATGACCATTATCAAAGGATAGTGAGAGAAGCACTGATGAAGTGCTTTTGGACTGCTCAGGGAGATACTGCTGATGAGAAAGGACTCCTCAGTGCAGGAACGAATATGTGCTTGATAGATAGATACTAGCTCTGCAGTGAAGACACTGCAACTATCCGGCAAGCTAGGAAATATAAGTTTAGCTGAAATTACCATTTATCATAGAGTCATCTGTGTGGATAATTTTCTAGACCCTTGACATGTCAAGAATTGACAGGAATTGGCAGCGAATGGTCTCGGGGTGAACCGAGTTTTTGGAGCACTGCAACAATTCCAATCTAAGCTGTAGTTAACAAATACTCCATGGTGGTATATGCAATTGGAACAAGGAGATGATAGGAGACAACATTCTTAAAGAAGAGATCAGACAAAGACACCAACTGTCATCCCCTATATCAGTCACTGTTGTGAAATACGCAATGGCTGTCCAGGGAAAGGAGAAAGTGGTTTAGATGATTAGGCAAACTACAGACATTAGCAATGTAGTTGGCTGGCAGTAGTTGGAACCTGATTCCTAGTGGAAGAAGCCCAGCCTCCTCAAGGACGCTCTCCATATGGCTTGTTCTGAAAGCTCCTGTCATAAGCCAGACTCTACAGTGATGGATTGGGTCCAATGTCTGCAACACTGAGGGTGGTGATGAACAATATGCTATGCGCCCATAGCCAAGTAGCAACAGAACAAGGGCTTTGTAGCAATGTAGCAGTGTACTGCTGCCTGTACCCCAAGTAATCAGTACTGCTAAGGCAGCAGAGTATGTTAATGTGCTGCCAGCAGATCTATTTAAGTTGGCGAATGTGTGGAAGAACATAGGTGTTGGGTGGCAAGAGAAATATAACCCATGGTCGAGAGCCAACAACCGTACTTAGTGTATGGCTCCTGCAGCTGGCGTTCAGCAACACACATACTAAAACAACAAGGTGCACCTGAAATGTTCAGTGAATGGTCTCAGGAAACAGAGGAAACAGGAGTTAAAAATATCTTTATTAGCCTCCAAAGTAATTACCACTGTCTACAATACACTTCTGACATCAGTTGTACAGCTGTTGGAAACTGCCTCCAAATGCTTCTTGTGGAATCACTCCAAGCACTGAGCGTAACACATCTTTTGATCTTTGTAACCATAGCAAAGCGTAAGCATTTCTTCAACTTGTCTATCCTCATCAAAGTTAGCTATCATCCACAAGCATCTGTTGCTGTGAATGTGGATTGTCAACCTGAATGTGGCTCATCCTCGAGAGCTTCCTTTCCATCTTGAAAGTGTTTAAACCACTCAAATATACATATTTTACTCGCTACTTCAGCACTGTAGACTTGTATGAACATCCTGTTGGTCTCCGTTACCGATTTTTGCCGAAGTAGACACAAACCTTGATAATGTGTTCCACCATTTAGCGTTCTACATTGCTATGACGAGTGCTCACGCCGACCCCGTCATAGCCAGGCACCACGAGTTTCACAATAGGGGTCGCTTGTCGATACGTCCTGAATGTTTATATGCGGGCACCTCATCTACACCAATGTGTTGTGTAAAAGAAGTTACCAGTTTGAACTTTTCAGATCCACCTTCTAAAATAAATGCAGATGTCTTCAGCAAATAATGAGGGAGATGCTAACAACCGTAGTTCTACTGCTAGGCCATTAATGGTCACTAAAAACGGGGGAACAATATAGAAACCTGGGGTGAGGGCTTCCTTGATCACCTATTAAGAGCAGGACTGGGAAGGGTAGAGAGCCTATAGGGGGAGAAAGTGCCCATAGCTGATAACACGATTGGCTGAACCCTATCCTAATTTACTACAACATATATAGGTGAGATAACATCAAATTAACAGCATTCCATAGTAAGCATCCTGAGATTATGAGCAACTGCCTCAAATAGTGGGCAGGTTGCCACATAAATTTCACTGTGGCTAAATTTTTATGCCAACTTCTTAGGATTGAGTATCTCTAAATGTTTCCAGACTTTTGTTTTAAAATATCTTTATTTTCTTGTTATGAGCTTCCAGCAGGATATTATGCCACATTATTAAATGGTGTGTATAATGAAACTGAATTAGATTTGTTGAATACAGTAAATCTGGTGTTAGGATTTTTGAGGGGAGTAAACTTCTAGGTCATTAGTACTTTTATGTATTTGTTCTAGTATGTTTTATTTTGTCTGTCATTTTATTTAATGTTCATGTGCATTTTTAATGTATGAAAAATACATGATTAGATACTGTACGGTATTTATTTTTATTTGTTCCCTTCGTTGCTCACGTTCTTACTCATGTACAATCTGCTTTGTACCTCTCAGTAACACTGTTGATAATTTAACAAGTTTTGTTCATTTTAGAGTTATTAATAACCATGTTTAGGAGACTTTGTTGCCTATAGTCACCCTGTTTGAATAATGGCATGTACTTCCACATTTATACATTCAAGTCTGTTTATCACTTCCTCTTTTTTCCACCGTAAAAAATTTTAGGTGGGTGAACATAGTGTTTTAAGACTGTCCACAATATTAGTTTTTACTACATGAAATTTTGGATGATACTAAACCTGCCCCCATAATATTTTAAGCATTATGATGAAAATGGAGACAGGCCACTGGTCAGCAGACAGAAGCAAAAGGTAGCAATCACACAGAGCATTCTTTTGGTGTGCCTGTCTGCCCCCTCATAGCTTCTATCTCTGGTGAGCCACCACCCCACACTCATGTATGATTTTTACACTTACATTCGCCTATGCACCAATGAATGTAATCTGATTCCACAATACTGATTACAGGCACAGAAAGAAAATTATAGGATGGCAACAATGACAGCTTACCAAAACTCCAGGCCACCTTAAAGCCATTTACTGTATATGTAACTCCAGAGATGTAATTGTTCAAAGATTGTTGACAGGAAGTTTTTTTTTTGTTTGTGGTGAAGAGTACATTCATTATTTGTACAATACAAAACAAATTTGTGTATATGTAACTATTCCATAAAATTGGCACCTGCTTATTGCAATATGGAATCAGCAGGCAAGAGGAAGCAAGTCATCTGAAAACGTGGAACTGAATGTACGATACAACAGAGCCATGCAAAGTCTGGGCAGGTATGCATGCATCATATATTGTAGGTTTGTACATCAGTTGACATTTTAGGAGAACCTGATGCCTTTTACCTTATATGAATTTGTATTGGTTCACATTAAGTGCACCTCTAAAGTTTGAGGTCCACTTAAGATGCTATATAGCTGAGCACAAATCCTGTTTCACAATTTTCTTCCCATAACAAAAGGGGTTAGAAATTTATTCTGCATTGTCAAACATAACACTGTGAATTCAGAAAGAGACTGAGGAATTTGAAGAAGATCACAAAACTTTCCAAATTCCAATCTGTTTTGATAAGAAAATAATCTTAATCTAACATTTGTGTTAGCGTCTAGTCTAGAATGTAGGGACCCCTACTAATTCTGTAATACTGTATTTCCATAGACATTTATTATGTTATGCCTGGAAGAAAACTTATTCTTTACTGTTAACTATTTCAGTTATACGTTTTCCCGTTTAAAGAAAAAAAGGGGTAGGAAAAAATGTTTTAGAATTTCTTTAAAATTTTGTGCATACTGGTACCATAATCAGGTTTCATGAAGACTTGCTCCTATTAATTGCTTTTCAGTGGTCATCCAAAATTCTTACGCGACGGTTGGGCTTCATTGTGATCCAGAATACTAAGCTTTGTTTTAGTTTTCATTATTATCACCTAGTTGTTGCAGGGAAGTTGGCAATTTTGTTTTGCATTTGTAGTTGGATGCTTCAATACATTTGACACAGAATGCAGCCATGTATACAAGCAGTGTTACACGGTGCCATCCAATTTTCTCAGTGTCTGTTGCTTTATAGTCCTTTGGTACAGATTAAGGAATAATCAATGTTATTCTTGGACATCTGTTCAGGATTTTATTTTTTCTGTATGCAGAGGTACTGTGCATTTAATTTTAATGTTTTGCACTTGACATGGAAACCAAATTCCAGGGGTTTAAAGCAGAAACATCTGTGCCATAAGGTTTTTACATTTAGTACTACTATGCATATGTTCTTGATCTAGTAAGGAGACAATGATTAAAAAAATTTGTCAGAAAATATTTCTGCAATTTCATTGATTGTTTCAGCAGACTTTCCGCTGTTGCCTGATCTATGTTCTGCCACAGTGCCATCATCCACAATCTCCCACATAGGCTCTCAAGTAAAAGGGAGGTGGTGTGAGGTGGAATTCTGCAGCAACTACAATACGGAAACAAACACTAGTACCTCTAGAACTAAATCTGTTACCTGGACGAATAATAAAAAGTTAGACTGTTATTGAGTCTAAAAGAAAAAAAAAAGTCCACCTGTACTGTCTAAATATTTTTACTGAATAGTTTTCTCAAAATTGAATAAAATGGTCACTAACGTCGCATAGTCACTGAGCATGTCAGTACATCAGGTATGAAGCAGCTTCAAGACTTTAATTAGCCCTCATTTAGCTGTCAATATTGAATACAATTTCTGTGTATTACCAATATGTTTCCCACCTGACATAACAGAACTACACACAAAGTTTACAAAATGTGAACCTCTAAAGCACTGCAACAAACAGTTTTTAATTTGATGAGGCACATTGACTATGTATAACAGGGTGACACACACACACACACACACACACACACACACACACACACACACACACACACACAAATATTTGGACGAATTCAATGACGACAAGTAGGCATCCTCGCCTCATCAGAAGTATTTGTGCCAGTGCTTGTTTTTCAATCTTTGAAGCACTTCGAGAAATTTAAGTTAAGGTGCTCAGCTCATTTGGAATTTTAAGGTTATTCCATCAGTGGTGGCATACACAATATTTCTTAAACCTCAGTAATAGAAGTTAACTGGGAAGGGGGGTGGATATCTGGTAAATACAATAGTTGAAGCAATGTGTTTTCTTTTTGGTGGACGAAAAACTGTCATTAACAATGAGGTGTGAGCAGCAGCATTATGTTGATCCATAAGTGGTTTTACCACCTTTTGTAGTTTCTTTGACTACTTTATGCCGAAATAACTTTGCTTCCAAGTAGTATTACTTATTAACCATAAAGGCAAAAAACAGGACGTGGTATCCCATTTTATGATAAGAAATTGAGAAGTACCTTCACAGATAACTGAATTTGTGCAATTCTTTTGAGCCTAGGCTCTTCTGGCAGCTTCTACTGGGGTTATAAGACCTTTGTTTTGTGTCATTCCATCACCAGTATACCTACGCTTTGAAAGCTCTTAACAACCCACAGAAGTTCATCAATTCTTTAGAGATGTCTGCATAATGTTTTTGGTTGAAATTTAACAATTTTGGATGGATCTTTGCTGATACATTTTATGTGCAAAGAAAAACTTACAAAGGTGGAAAGGGGGGGGGGGTGAAAATTGCTTGGCACCAGTCACAGACTGTACCAACAGCATCAAGAGAGAATTATGTGAAAGCCTACAGAATTATGTAAACATACCTGTCTCTTCGAAGTAGTAGTAATGTGGGAGAAGTTTATTTCAAAATATAACACAAATAATGAAATCTACTGTGATTTTTGTTTATATAAGCTTCGTCACCTGCAATTTTATTGCGTTTATGCTGCAGATCGTCTTGTGGTGTACATCTAGTATCACTTTCATTTCAACTCTGAAGGTATGCTAACGTTTACTTTTGTTGAAGTTCCACGATATGTATTCACTGTTATTTGCATTTTTGCAATTGTGTTTCGTAACAGTCAACTGAAGATACATATCGTTTTGAAAACAACCCCTAGACTGTGGCTAAACCATGCCTCCACCATATCCTTTCTTCCAGGAATGCTAGCCCTGAAAAGTATATAGAACAACTTCTGTGAAGTTTAGGAGTTGAGGCACTGGTGAAATTAAGGCTGTGAGGATAGACTGAAGCATGCCGGGGTAGTTCAGTTGATAGAGCACTTGCCTATGAAAGGCGAAGGTTTGATGTTCAAATCCCGGTTCAGGCACAAAACTTTAATCTGTCAGGAAGTTTCAAGGTGGATGTAGCTTGGCATGCATGAGTACATCTTAAGTTGCTCAGACCACACTTTTATGATAGATTTTCTTCTTTTGTGTTGTCAGTAAACGTGTTACATAATTTTTAGCTACACTGTGTATTCTGGGGTTACAAGATTCATGCTAGATGTAATACAATATCACCAAATGGTCTTCTATCCACATCTTTGGTGGAAACCTGAAGCAAGCACACTAGTACTTCCAGAAAAATAAAAGAATTAGCCAGAAATAAAGTTGGTCCTTAGCACCACTCATCTTTCAATGAATTTCCACCAATTTAATTCTAAAATAGTGGCAACCATGTTTTTTTCTTTCTTTTTCCTTGAAGTAATGTATCAATCAACGATTATATTTTAACCATTTCCATGAAAATTTTGTCACTGATGACATTTTCAAACATGAACCCTGAACTTCAGTGTATTCCATTGGACAATGATGTTAGAATCCGATTTGACGGTAACTTGCCATTATTTACCACATGTTATTTAGAGAAACATGAAACCACTTTTTGTAAAGGTAGTACTGTTTGAAACCTTAATGGAGAGTCTTGGGTCACAAGTTTGTGTGGATGACTATTCAAATCCTATTGATCTGAATCTTTTACCTAATGGAACTGAAATATTTGTTGTGATGGTTGCTTTGCAAAGGATACAACCTATTTCCTCCTCATATCTCCATAGCTCTTGCTTGCCATCGACATATTTTCCACATTGTCCTGTTTTATATTTTATTTTTAGAAGATTTTAAACACTTCTCTTGAGGCCAATGATGTCTACACAGCCAATAATCTATACACTTAATATCCCCACACACATTCACAATGAAGGAAATTTGTGACAGTCACATATACTGCGGGTTCAGTTAATGTTCAAAAATGTTTGTAAAGCTTATGGGACTTATCTGCGGGGTCATCGGTCCCTAAACTTACAAACTACTTATGAACTAACTTATGCTAAAGATGACACAAACATCCATGCCCGAGGGAGGATTCGAATCTCCAATGTGGAAAGTAGCACGATCCTTCAGTTAATGTAACAGCATACTGCCCACCCATCTTAATAGCCACAGTCAATATTATTGTTAAGTGCCCAAGCAATATCAATGATAATACTTCAGTTTTACATTAAGCATTCTTTCAATCATAGTTAATACCAGACCTTTCAGCTGAAATGATGACTCATATTTTCAAGATGTTTACATAACTTTTAACTTACCGGTGATATTGTCGCAAAGAATGCGTGAAGTAATAATCCTGCCATATGGACTGAAAAGGTTTTCCAAGTCCTGCTGTGTCATGTTTTTTGGCAGCCCACTAACATACAGGTTTGCTCCTTTGATGGCTTCACTGCTAGGCCGTGCATACGAAACCTGAAACAAATAATTAAAGTCTTATGTTAGGTTGACTATTTCATTTAAGGTATTGTTAGCCATAAATTTGATGAATGGAGATTGGAACCACCACCACTGAGAATATTTCACATAAATCTCGTGGTGATTATGTATATTAAGAGGAGATTTCCAATTACCAGCTACACAATTTGAAATTCCTGTAACAGCGAACTGAGTAAAATTATTTTAAGTGCCTGATCTGAAAATTAGTTTAAGTAGTTAACCCACAGAGAGACTAGTGAAGTAACATTTTATCTGCTGGTTAACATGTTTGAAAGTTTTGAATGGTGTTGAACACGGCATCTGTTAACGCAAGGCAATAACTATCATGGAATTCAATTATAATTAATAGAAAAAATGTTAGAAATGTCTTGCAGCTTAGCAGTAGAGTGAGGAATAAATTCACATTTATTGTGATCCTGAAAAGAATATTACACCTCCAGTACATGCCAACAACTTTTAGTATTAATGGACGACATTTATGTGATTGTATAAAATGATATCAACAATTGTATGTTGAGTGCAGCTGTGAAGGATAGTGAAGAGCTGCTGTGGGTGAACAGAGGTGTTAAGAAGCTAATTAAAAAATAGTAGCCTACCGTTACTGCCAATTCAAACAACTAATTCCTCAGACAAAAATTGAAGGTAAAAGTTGCTGAAGAAAGCTCCACCTACTGTTTTTAACCTATCAACATATAGAATGTCACCTACTGGCTCTATAGAAATAACTCTTACAGTTTTCGTCTTGTGAAATCAGTAGGTCTACACTGTCTTAAGCCTTCTGTTCACACTCTCGCCATAATGCTAGCGAAATAAGACACGGAAGACCAAAATACAAAGAAGTTCTTAAAACCTTTTCACTGACGAAATTTTCAATTTCATTCTTCCTTAGAATCATCACACGAATATGAAAATTATATACTTAAGTAGGCCTAACTAACCATGGGACAAAACTGAATTGTAATCTGAGGTTAATGTCCGTCTTTTACGTGGACTAGAAGTTGCTGGAAAATTAAGTGGTCCTAACGAGTGATTAAAAAAAAAGCATAAGGAATTATCGTTTTCGTGAAAGTTCGTTTAACCAAAGTGCGGAAGTAGTGCGGAAGTGCCCTACACCTGAGATTTGTTTCAGAATTTTCAAACATTTTTATGCGCTCTTACTATAGCATTTATGCAGATCTAAATCCGCACTGTAAAAATCAGAATGGGATCTGAAACACATTCTCGAACCCGGAAAGTAGTAGATACCAGTGTCATGGTTGATCCAGAGTTCCTTCCCTGGCGGAGGCGTTCAAGGTAAGTAACATAAAACGTCTTTGTCAGACTAACTGTACTTTTCTATTTATTAGTTTCCTGCGAATCGAACTCATTACGTATAAAATGGAAATCTTTAGACCAGAAAGTAAATGCGGATATTGGCCTACCTCACAGTGACTCTCAGACCCCGAACTTTCTTGCAATATGCAACCTAGTAGTAATCTTCTGAATTTCCATGGGACTTTTCGCGAGGTAGACTGCCGCAAGTCTAACCTCTAGAAAAATCTTACAAGGAGGCCACATGGGTATTTGATTTAATAATTTTCCCCCCGTATTTACAGTACATGAAGTTCAGAACTTAAATAACTACCACCCAAAGACATTCGACCCAACTCAAAAATTCTCGATAAAATCGACTTCGAAGTTTTGCAAATACCTGTAAACAATTATTAAAACAGTTGCAGCAGGTGTATGTGCAGCTCGGGTAGTAGTGCTGTTGCCTTGCAGCCAGAGGGACGGCAATTCTAACCCCAAAGACTTTTTTCATTGTTTTTTAATACTTACACCATTTTAATACCTGGTGGTAACTTTTATAAATAAGTATTTTTGTTTATTCTTAACTGTCTATAACGATTATCAGTAATGATTTAAATTTAAAGAGGGAAAACAAAAAACTGCAAACTCCATATTGCTCTTCACAAACTGAACCAAGACAAATGACGTCAACTAATAGTTAAGCCAATGCGGTAAACAGTTTATACTATTCGAACACAAATAAGGAAAAACGAGAAAAAAGAAAAATCTGTCACGGCTGGATTGTGGTTGCAGGCCAGAACACTGTCACCTCAGTTACACAGACATCTGCTGCAACTCTTAATTAATGGTACATTCAGGTATTTGCAAAACTTCAAAGTCTATTTTCTCGACAATTTGAGAGTTGCGTCGAATGGCTTTCACTGTTTGTTATTTGAGTTCTGAACTTTACGTACTATAAATACCAAAAAATTCTTAAATCCGATACCCATGCGGTTCCTTTGTTAGTGAATTTCAGTAAGCGCTACAAGTGTGTTGTGTGAAGGGTCCACATATTTAGTATTGCGTAGCCATTACTGGAAGCAGTTACTTCCATAAAATATCTAGGGGTATGCATACGGAGTGATTTGAGGTGCAATGGCCACACTTATCTCAGGTAAGACAGATGCCAGATTCCTTGCAAGAATCTTCCCGGTGTGGCGTCCATCCAAGGAGAAACTAGCCCCAAAACCTCATTTGACAAACTTTCGCACTGATAATCAGTTTGGGACCCATACGTTTTTCAAACTTGTGGAATATGCGAACCCCTTCTAAATATTCTGACGATAACCCCCCCCCCCATCCCCCCGCCCGTTCCAGACGAACCGTAAGGAAACATCTCAAAGTAAACAAATGCAATCTTCCTTACTTTCTACTGCTTTCTCTTAACTTCTTGTACAAACTTTTGCGTGTACTTTCGGAATAAAACATTATCCCTTTTGACCCACTTTAAGGTAGTAACACTAAAAAGTGGACTTTTGCGATCGCCTTTTGACAGCTCGAAATTTAAATGAAAATAACTGCTTAAGCGTTCATGTGACACGAAAACTGAATAATCGAATTTGTAGAGGAGAAAATTGTCTACAACTTTGCTTTATGTTTTCCATAACTCGCATAGTTAGAGATATTTGCAGAAATAGTAACGGCGATTTGACAGTCACTTTACATAAACCAGGCGTACGGAGAAGTCGCGTGACATTCCTCGCCCATAACTCTGGTATACGCCATCTTGCTCTCTGTATTTTATGATTTTATCATTTAATAATTGTCATTTCAAATCAATGGAGCACTGAAGAATTAACAAAAACACGTCGTTCTTAGTACGATAAATTATAACCTAGTGTCTAAAATGCCATATTGGCAGTTTAAAAACTCAATACTACGAGAATTAATGAACAGATTTTTAATTGTCTGCCGTAGCGGAATGTGTAGCGCGTTACGTTGTGATGGACATGGTCGGTAGTTTGAAACCTGCCGATACCTTTTTTCCTCCTTTCTTTTCGCCTTGGGTGCATAGATCCTGAGAAATCAGTACCCAGAACAACCACCTCTGGCCGTAATAACGGCCTTGATACGCTTGGGCATTGAGTCAAACAGAGCTTGGATGGCGTTTAAAGGTACAAATGTCCATGCAGCTTCAACAAGATACCACAGTTCATCAAGAGTAGTGACTGGCGTATTGTGACGAGCCAGTTGCTCGGCCACCATTGATCAGACGTTTTCAATTGGTTAGAGATCTGTAGAATGTTTTGGCCAGGGCAGCAGTCTAACATTTTCCCATATCCAGAAAGGCCCGCACAGGACCTGCAACATTTGTCGTACATTATCCTGCTCAAATATAGTGTTTCGCAGGGATCGAATGAAGGGTAGAGCCAGGGGTCGTAACATCTGAAATGTAACGGCCACTGTTCAAAGTGCCGTCGATGCGAACAAGAGTTGACCGAGACGTGTAACCAATGGCACCCCACACCATCACGCCAGGTGATACGCCATTATGGCGATGACGAATACGTTCTTCCAATGTGCGTTCACCGCGATGTCGCCAAACACGGATGTGACCATCATGATGCTGTTAACAGAACCTGGATTCATCCGAAAAAATTGCATTTTGCCATTCGTGCACCCAGGTTCGTCGTTGCGTACACCATCGCAGGCGTTTGTCTGATGCAGCGTCGAGGCACAGAGTAACATACAGAGAAGCAGCCCCTCCTAAACCACTGTCCTACACTCCTCTCCTAATTCCGTAAGCTGCTAGCAGGTGTCAGGCGGTTCCCTGGCTTAGTACCGGTAGACCACACTAGAGGTACTTCTGACGGTGCCTCTCGCACGTCAGAGGGTAGCGTTGATGGGACGCTGAGGGGAGAGCTCGTGCAGCCTGCCACGAGGCCACGGCAGTGTCCGGCTTGCTGGCATTAGAGGGGAGGTGGTGGTGGTGGTGGGGACAGCCGCTACCTGCCGCCTGCTCTGGCCAGTTTAAAGGGCTGCTTCTGACCGCAGCGCCATCATGGGACATCTTACGGAACTGCTTCAGAACCCCGACCCGCACCCCTGAGCGTGGGACCGGGCCATTACGGAGATTTCCCGTCTGTATATATTTGTGGTCGAGGATAACCGTAGCCATGGTGCTGCAGACCACGTCGAAATGTTAGTGCAGATGGCTGTCTTGCAAACGTCCCCATCTGTTGAATCCGGGATCGAGACGTGGCTGCACGATCCGTTACAACCATGCGGGTAAGATGCCTGTCATCTCGACTGCTAGTGATACGAGGCCGTTGGGATCCAGCACGGCGTTCCGTATTGCCCTCCTCAACCCACCGATTCCGTATTCTGCTAACAGTCATTGGATCGCGAGCAGCAATGTCGCGATACAATAAACCGCAAACGCGATAGGCTACAATCCGACCTTCATCAAAGTCGGAAACGTGATGGTACGCATTTCTTCTCCTTACACGTGGCATCACAACGTTTCACCAGGCAACGCCGGTCAACTGCTGTTGGAAATTTTCCTCCTGTCAGCACGTTGTAGGTGTCGCCACCGGAGCCAACATTGCATGAATGCTCTGAAAAAATAAATATTTGCATATCACAGCATCTTCTTCCTGCTGGTTAAATTTCGCGTCTGTAGCATGCCATCTTCGTGATGTAGTAATTTTAATGGCCAGGGATGTATATTACTGAACCCATAGTCATTTTATGGCTCAAGTATTTCGTTCTAAGATGGCGACCTCCCCACTCCCGCAAAACTTTGCGACCCCTTGGGTCATGACCAAGGGTTTGAAAACACTGCCTTACAGGATTGGTGTAAGTGGGAAAGAGTCGAAGAAGAGCAGCTGTTTTACAGGTTCATTTGTTAAGCGCTTAAGTATCACGAAATTTAGTGAACGCCAGTGGCAGACACTGGAAGAGGCAATGTGCTTCGTATTGCTGCGTCTAACGTATACATAATGGAAGCCCATTAACGTGAAATGTTAGGAATTCAACATAGCACGGTTCACTAGTTATCTTTCTCCCCACAAACCACTCGTGATTTGAAAGGGTAAAGAAAGTGACAGTGATACCGAAAGTACTTCAGGCGACACACACAGGAAGGTAGCTTTCAGAATACCTATTCATATGCGAACTCCCTAAAATCCCATACACCACTGAATAGAACAATTTGTTCTAGGTGTGTTCCGATAAAATCGTGGGGGGGAAGGGTGTGCACTATTTTATATGGTCAGAAAGTAGTTCGCATATTGTGTATAGAGATACTTATTATGCCGTCGATGGCACGTTCAGGTGCTAAGAACAGATCGGTTGGCCCATAGGGCATTAATGGAAGGGGAGAGGAAATCATTCCGGGCACGAAGTGCACCACATAGGTCATCCTAGTTACTAATTGCTAGTGATGTGAACAACCGAATAAAAACTTTCGACACTTTTACAAGTTGTTACATAAATTGATTAATTCCTTTTAAGAGAAAATAAGCAGTAGTTTCTCTGCCGATTGAATCATGAAATCAACTAAAATGAATGTAGTGTTTTAGCTGACTAACCTATCCATTAATTCGTACGAGGGGAAATTACTACAACAGTCTTGCACTACACTGCCATTATAATGGGGTAGGCTGAAATTAAAATGCGTATATAATGTGCAATTTATTATGTACTAAGTGAAATAACTAGGCCGTGTTCACACTGACGGCGGGGTCGAGACGACTCCGCTTCAGCCGGCTCACGCTGAGCCGACGACATTCCGAATGTTCAATATTGCCGGCGCGAGCCGATTGGGCTATGGTATTGCTTATGCAGCAAACGTGTATCACGTCTCCAGCCTCTTTTCAATACAAGTCTCTGCATGCTAGCTTTTTTTAAAACAATTGTGAAAATGTTTTGTTTATTTTTTCTTTTATTGCTATTAATTCTGTAACGAATAAAAAATTCAGAACTTTAATTCTCATAAATAAACACTCCTAAATGTCGGACGAAATACATGGGACGAGCCCATTACAACCTGTTTCTTACGTGCTTAAAATTCCACGAGTCACTACAGTGAGAGAACAATTATATTAAAATCATTTAACTGTTATCTGGCTCGAAGTAGACGGCAATGAACAAGTTTTGGTCACCTCCTTCGATCTTCTGGTGCCCTTAGGTGGGGATTCCTTGTCGCTGGGGACACTATTTTTTACTTAATTCGTTCTTAATTTAATCTCAGACGTGAGGGTACCGCTTTTATGTGGGACACACACTAATTATTTTCACGTTGTGGTACGTTTTTCGAGAGCTACAAAAGTGAACGCCGGCCGCGGTGGCCGAGGTGACTGAGGCGCTCCAGTCACGGTCAGCACGGCCACTACGGTCGGGGATTCGAATCCCCCCTCGGGCATGGATATTTGTGCCGTCCTAGTTCGTAAGTAGTTCATAAGTAGTTTGTAAGTTTAGGGACTGATGACCCCGTAGTTTAGTCCCATAAGCTTTACAAACATTTGAACAAAAGTGAAAATAAAGGTAGATTTTTGTATTAGGAGTAGATGCATCTATAAATAAGAGTATTTTTGGGTTTCTTCTTCTGTCACCTCCAAATAGGAAGCCAGCAGTGTAGTGTCAGAACATTTTATTTCAGTCCAGCAGTAAAGTAGCAGTCTCTTCTAGTTCGAAACATGAAATATATATTCAATTCATTGTCTGCTGTGAACAAAAAACCAGTTGAATGCCTCTTCATAAAGTCAATTATGATACGTAAAACCGTAGCAGATCGTTGTCCATTGTAATCGGTCGCCACCCAAGAAAATTCATACTTGTTTTCTGGTTATGGATCATTAACACATCAAAAAAATGTTCAAATGTTTTAAGCTTAAGGGACTTAACTACGGGGTCATCAGTCCCTAAACTTACAAACTACTTAACTAGCTAAGACTAAGGACGGCACAAATATCCATGCCCGAGGGGGGATTCGAACCCCCGACCGTAGCGGCCGTGCAGACCGTGACTGGAGCGCCTCAGTCCCCGGCCATTAACACATCACGAGGGGCCTACACACATCAACATGGCCAGCAATTCAAATTTTTCGACACTGCAATGCTTCATGCTAGATCAACACCCGCCGAGTTCGTAGGCTTGGTTGCAATTGCGGCACTGGCGTCGCTCAGATAACTCAATTACTTATGAAAGGAGGTAGACATCGATGCAACTACTATTTAAAAAACTTTTACCTCCATTTAACTCGCTGTAATGTATGGTCTAAAATGCATATAACAGTAAGCTACCCGCTATCGAACTTTTTCAATACACCATTTGTAAATCAAGTGCACATACTGCACAAATAGCGTCATTTAAAGACGAGTAACGAATTGCGAAATGATGAATTGTTTATTCCGAAGCTAAGTTGTCCTACCCCATGTCCAAAAATAAGATTTTTTAACCGCATACTTTTATCAAAATCGAGTTAGGAGCATTACGAAACTAAAAACTCACGCGGAATGAAAAGTAGACTTTTTTCGCAGTCAAGGCAAAGCTTGTAAGGAAAAAGTAAGCTGATAATTCTTTACAATCTGAAAATCGGCAAAATTATGAACTCCCGTGAATCAGCGCATGTGCACTAGGCAGCGCTAGCGTGGCGCAGAAGCGGATATTGTTGAGTAGAATTTCTGCTTGTTATTTGTGTATGACATTTGTAGTTAGGACTAATTTAGACTACCCTGTTATGGATTTTGTCGATTTTTTCAATTAGTAGATTTTCACAACTCCAGTAATTAAACATATTTGCTTGCGATTAGACTTACCCTAGGTGTTTATGTAAAGGAGTTTTTATATTGTTGCTTCATACTCCAGAAACGAAATGGAACAGAAAGCCGTCGAGTCTTCATTCACGTGTTCAGGGAGGATAGTTGTTTGTATAAATCTCACGATCCCTTGCATTGTAAATTATGTCAGCAATCATTTGTTCCTCTGTAATACGGATACAACGTTACAGATAGCTCTTTTAAAGAGATCACGAAGTTCCGAAATTCTTTCGGATCTACCAGGACTCAGTTCTTTTTTCAGCAATGAGTAAATTTTCCCCTGCCTGCCTTCTTGCCGGCCATAGTCGAACCCAACGTTAGGCTTTTCAACGTTGTGCTCTAAGCTGAAGATTTACGTCAACTCAAAAAAATGAGTCTTTGTATGTGCAAAATGCTGCATAAATTTAAATTTAGATATACATATACTATGCAACCAAGTGCCGTAATATATAATGAACGCGCGGTTTGGGGCTGCATGTCACGAATTACGTGGTCTCGCCTACCGGAAATTAGAGTACTCCCTCTGTCATTTGTGTGCTTATGTTAATAGTCTAGTGACCGATGGCCTAAGCAGTTTGACTCTTAGTTAAACTTTGAACTTTAAAATGAAAGTGTTGAGTCTGTAATTGAAAGCAGTAGTGACTATTTCGTGCTAACTACTCAACAGAAGAAAAATTACGGTACTTCGAAAAATAATTAAAAAAAAACTCTTCATTAAATAGAAACCTTGAGCTCACAGAAATTGAATGATGTTCCAAGAAACCTTTTCCCTCGGGTACTTGTGCGGTATGAAAGAAAGATTACAAGAGTTCCATTTTTACTGGATTTCGTGCGCCTTATTGCTGTCTACTGCGCATGCGCGGATTCGCGCCAAGGAATATCTGCCGTGCATTGTGTAGGTCCACATGAAGCAGTACGTAGTTCCAGATAATCACGCTTGGGGCATTGCTGCATAGGTGTACGCCTCAGGTGTATCGTGTAATACCAACACCACCTAGAAGACAAGGCCTGACAACTGTCTGTGCCTACGTAACACCAAGAGGTGGCTGATGCAAGTTGACTGTCAGCAAAAATTCTTAGTAACATTTTCCTTTTTTTGAACAAACTAAATGCCAATGATCTGGTCTGAATTTCGCCCGACGTCTATTTTAATGCCAGACGTGGTCGACGATAATGAAACCACCCATTTTCAGCATTGTTTGAAGTGATGGGTCCAGCTACGCGACTTCCTTCGATGCCACCTAGGAACTAAGTCTACATACGCGAGCTTTGATGACATCCTCCGACTGATTTGAGTAACTGCATTGGAGCAACACCGACGCCACCTAGTGTCTAGGTGCCAAATGAACAGAGCGTGACGTCACAGCTCGCGCGAGTAGGCTTTGTTCCTAGGTAGCATTGCTTCTTTCTATAGTCGGCTGCTCCATTATTGTTTCCCGAACTATTCAACGCAGTGCAAGGTTTGGCTCTTGAGCCTCAACACATGTTTATAGTGACTATAATAAGTTATCCAGACTTTGCGACGATGACTTGACTGCAGTATGAAGCGGTCCTTGATTAGTGACGCCGCGGTGGAGTGGCAGAGCGTTCTAAGGCGCCCTGCTGCGGAGCGCGCCGTGGCTTGCCGTCGGGGGTTCGGGTCCTCCCTCAGGCATGGGCGTGTGTTTTTAGTGTAAGTTAGTGTAAGTTAGTCTAAGTAGTTTGTAAGCCTAGGGACTGCTCCTGGCCCATCATTTTTAAATAGATAACAAGAACAACTTATTGAACTTACTTGTGATACTTCACTGAAGTGTGAGTTTTGGATACATGTTAGCAAGCACTTCCCAGTGCTAAGCCAAAATGCAATGAAGATCCTGATTAATTTTGCAACAACATGTGTGTTAGACTGGATTTTCAGCTTTGGTAGCTATGAAGTAACTATCGTTCAGAGCTAAATGTAAACAAATAACTTCACGTGGCTCTTTCTGCTATTCCTCCACGTCTTGAGAAACTTTTCTCAAAAGCAATGTCATCCATCACACTGAAATTTAAATTTAAATTTTTATTGCTCTTGCAAATCTTGTTTGCTGAATTTTAAAATCATGTTTATGTCATAGTCTCTGAATAAATGAACACTTGATGAAGATAAAAATATTTGTTCTGTATTTTCGTTATTGTTTGTTTCTTCTGTGTGAAATTCTTTTGAGTTTGGTACACACAAGGAAAACAAAAAAATGACAATTACAATAGGCTGGGGGGCTGCTACTATTTTTCCTAGTAAAGGGGGCCGCGAGGGGGGAAAAAAAGTTTGAGAACCACTGGTGTAGAGCATTGAAACGGGGGATTATCCTGAGCGCTATTTTAATTATCGTCAGTTAATGTTCAATGTGTAATGAACGTGATCGTCTAAAAGTAGTGGGAACGTAACTTTAAGCAATTGTCAAAACCATGTTCTGGGACAGTTCACTCGCATAACATGTGTGGAAAGATGTGCCGTACGTATCTGAGCGCTATTCCACGAACATTAACATAGAGCTGACTAAGTGTTCCTAGCGCTGCTCTTCCGTGCAAACTTTGCGGCAGCCTCCATTGTGGATCGAAGCGACTAAATGTTCAAATGTTTGTATAGCTTATGGGACTTAACTACGGGGTCATCAGTCCCTAAACTTACCAACTACTTATGAACTAGCTAATACTAAGGACGGCACAAATATCCATGCCCGAGGGGGGATTCGAACTCCCGACCGTAGTGGCCGTGCAGACCGTGACTGGAGCGCATCAGTCCCCTCGGCCACCGCGGCCGGCCGAAGCGACTAAAGCAGCGCTATGGACAGAACTTAATTTTACATTTATCAAGAACTGAACGAGACTACAGGGGCATCGCGAGGGTGTAGCGGTTGTTGCGGTGCTAGAGGCAGGAAGTAAAATTTAATGCAAAGAAACTGTGCAAACAATTCCCCCCCCCCCCCCTGTGGTGCGGCTAAGCAAGTTTGTCTCTGGTCTAATCATGGATGTAGTACAACTATTACTCAATGGACGAACGGAGGGGCGTGCAAAGATTTAGTACGCCAGCCACATGTGGGCGAAATCTAGTGACGTTGGAAACGGCGCGGCGCTACGCTAGAAGCACCAATTGTCGCTTCGAGTGCTTCCAGAAGACCGCTGCTCTAAGGCTCTGTTCATCAGACTATCACCTATTGCTGCCGCAGGCAGAGTGACACCAGTTGCATGCGAAACATTTCGACTCGTTTTGCATAGGTTGAGGGTGCGCAGAGTTTTTGCTTTTGTGAATACATATATAGATGTGAGGTTTTTTCTTTATTCATTTTTTTGTTGATGTGTGAACCGATAACATTAAAACCTTCAGTCATTCTGCAACTTTTAATGTTTTCTTTTTCGTTAAGTAACGTATTATCCATCATGGGAAGTCGTGATAAAGGGCGAAAATTCGAAGGTGGAACAGAAAATAACCGCTTAAAAATTTGCGGTAAGAGTAACAATCACAAACAGTGCCCTTAAAGTTTTGTGCGCCAGGTCATTGCAGTCACTTGACCACACCTCTAAGCGTCCAGAAGTGCAACGACGTGTGAAAGAGGAAGAAGGGGAAGCTACACAACAAGAAGTTTCGAGTAAGAACGGAGTCAAATCTAGCCGAATATTTGGGACTAACGATTGATTTTTGATGGTTAAGTGACGGAAATTCTGGTACAAAAGGGGCCTGCGGAATTTCGTTCACAACTCACATTCGCAAGGAAAGAAGATGACCGGTGCTTTTCCAAGGACTTTGTTATCAAAAGATGAATTTAAAGACCTTCCATCATTAAATCTAAAAGGTGTCGCGTATGTTAAACCCATACCGCCTATGACAATTGTGGTGTCTCAAGTATGAAGTGCGCGCCACGTACTTTCGCCGCGCGCCGCCATGCACGCACGGCGCGGCGTTCTTACGTCGTCAGCCACGAGCGCCCTCTGCACAACTCCGCTCGTGGCCATCACTGAACTGCATCGTCACTTGGGACTGAGATAGGAACCAGTTAACACTTGGGAATGAGATAGGCACCAGTTAAGACTTGGCTATCTGATAGGCACTAGGAATCATCAGTAGGCAGGCCTCTATGTATCAGCATTCAGCAGTCAAGAACTGTGTGAAAGTATTACTAAGTCTCTATGAAATATATATCTCGTTCTAATTTACTCTAGTGTTTCTAGTTTCTGCTGTCCCACTGGCTGGTCACCTCCGTACCTGCACACGCGTGCATCCTTTATTCCTGTGTCGGTCTCTTTCTACTCGGCCACCGACACCTACGACAACCGGCGGACGAGACACAAAAGCGGCGACGAGGCTGGGAGACAAAAACAAAAACTGCAAACCTAACGGATTTAACCCGACGCCCTTCGAAAACGAACACAAAATAAGTGAAACCAAAACTACTGCACAAATGACATGAACGAAGCACGAATAACTTCAACACTGACAATGTCAAACTTAATTGCAACCGTGGAATTTAACACAAACTAATTGAACGTCAAAAATTTACAAAATTCAAATGTTTGTAAATTTAAGGGACTAACTTCTGCGATCATCAGTCCCTAGTTTCACAAACTACTCAACTTTCGTTAAGGACGCACACGCACGCCGACGGAGGACTAACCTCACGGCGAGTAACCGCGCGCTCCGCAGCACGGTGCCTTAGAGCGCTTGGCCACTCCACAGCAGCAACAATTTACCAACCTGACTATGGAAATATCCTGAAGCTGATAGAAATGATCGCCATTGAGGAACACTTACTGTATCCGTTGTGATGAGACTCTCACTTCTTTGGAATCCAAATTCAATATGAAGTGACAAACGACTGGTTAAGTCTTAATTGGATTTTATTCATGGGCCAAATAACGAAATAGCACCTGTTAAGAAAGGTATGGAAAGGGAGTGGCAAAATAATGCTTGAGCGTAAAAAATTAGCCACGCTGGAATAGGCACGGGTAGCGCCGCCACTCCACACAGTAGCTGCTTAGCGAACATCCGCTGCATAATTAATGTTTTTGTAATTTATTAGTCTTTATTGTAGTTTAATGCAGATTGTATGGGTTCCAACAAGGTTTTATTTCATTTTACATTTTTCTTTTTTACGAATCAATGCAGTTATGATCATATTTGAAATGTTTAATTCACGTTTCATCAAATTGTGGGTACAATTATTTCGTGCATCATTCCATCTTAACGCCATCTGTAAAAAAACTTTCTACGAAACAGATGGAAATACGGATACTGAAGATCTAAAGATGTACGATAAGACTAAAAATGTGAACGTTTCTATTTCGCAATCTTATCCTTATTTTTGTTATCAAAAGCCTGTTTAATGTCCAGCTTCTATTTATTTGAAAATCGAGTAAGGTTTTCATTTGATTGATCGTAGAAGGTTCCGCAGATTTTTGAAAATTGTATTTGTGATTTTAGTTTAAAAACACTATCTTGGGAAATATATTTCCTGAGAATTCATGTCGGGGTAACAAATTCCCTTCAAAACTAATGGAAATTCGTTACGAATAGATTCCTTTGCTCTAGTGATTAAATCACCCATTATTTCTCTCGTCTTACTTCCGAAAAAAGTTGCGTTTTTATCTTTGCTCAATCTTTTCGCGAATCCCGTACATTTCAGCACGCATCCAAAATGTCAGAATATGGTCCAGTCTTCTTCATTGTAGTTTATACCGAAAATATTACGTTAAACATAAACGACATATGCCAAAAAATTATTTCTTTACATGTGATTGTCTTTTTAGTAGACGAACTCATGCCGTCAATGACGTCAGTAAAATTCAAAAAGCTGAAGATATGCAGTTAGACGTTGCCGTACAAGTAGTAAGTGGTTTGAATTACTTCAGTAAAAACTTGGAGACAGGGATCACATCCGCCACGTTAACTACAAAAGAATTTTTATGTCAGTTTTTGGATAGGATGCATATTTTTAAACTTTTCCACAAGAAGCGCTAAAGATACTTCTGCGTGACTTACGACGATTCGGACGTATTCGCCGACGAGACCCGAAAGCAGAACAAAGCCGAAGGAAGATTTAAAATCATATCTCTTGGTGGTCGTGGATGAAGCTTTGAGTGGAATGAGATCAAAGTTTAAAGACCTAAATAATTATTCCGAATACTTTGGATGTCTTTCGCCTTTCAAAACTTCATGACATCCAAAACGAGGAAATCTAAATGAGTTTTCAGAAATTAGCAAGTTATTTGAAAGACGGGAAACAAGCTGAAGTACACATGTGACGCCGATTCAGAAATAAATTTGCTGTGGTTAACGATTCCTCCTACAACGAAGACAGCGTTGAACACACTTTAGTACTAAGGGCCAAGTAAGAATCAGATGCACACATCACCACAGACTAACATTTAACGTTAACCTGTCACCGTAGCGTCTGGAGAAAAGTAAGTTTTAATTTTGTAAACCTTTAAGAACAATCTAACATTACCATGGCGAATGATCGCCCTAACGGGCTCTAGTCTTTCAATCGGAAACGACGAGGCTCTTCAGCTTAAGAAATGATTCGTGAGTTTGCTTTGCCCCAAATAAGCCACGTTCTATACTTCTTGAGTATACGCATGGACAACTTCTGTTTCCGGCTGTTAGGGTTTACTTTGCTTTTAGCCACATACTTTACATACCTGTTGATAGGTGATTTTACGTGTTTAAAACGTGGTAATTGATTTTATTTGACGCTGTGTTCAATTTTGTCAATAAAGAAAACGAGTTGTTTTAAAGCAAGTTTTTGTGCTTTACTTTGACCTGCGAGACTATGTACGTATACATTCTATACCACAGTGCGGAAAGTAAGCAGTTTGCAACAAGTTTTGTTTCTACTGAAAATAAGTGAATAAACCGAGTTTCGTAAATTTTACCACTCTTGTCACACATGCTTCGTTAACCCAAATGGGATTCCCGGGGAGCAACGACGTAGATCTAGCGAAGTACTATTAAGCAAATATAGGAAAAAGATTTTACAGCCAACTGCAGAACCGTTCTATTGCCACTCACGTACGATGTGCGGCAGAAAGATTACCGGCCTGAATAATCTGGCGTCCAGGAAGAGTGCACTGCGCATGCTTAAGTTCGGAAGTGCCAGCGTTACCGACTCTGGTAATTTGAGGCGCTTCAGCTTCGTGTTTACATCGGCAAATGAAAGCAAATATACTGTTTACGTCGAGATTCATTGCCGTTTAACTCCTTTATTTTGAAGATTATTGGAGAACGTAGACACGGTTGAAAGATAAGATCTCCACGTCGGTAGCATTAACAACAACGACGAGCGGTCCTTCAGTGGTTAAGTGGATTGTTTATTTTATTTTTTTTTATTTAAGGGACGAGCGTTCGAATCCGATTATAATTTAAGGCATGTGTAGGCAATACCTGTAAACTTTATTCACTTCAAACTGTGCAGTGCTAGGTTTTTCTAGGTTCCATAGTATTTCAAAAGATTCCATTTTATAATGGTGCCTCAACGACACAGATAGCCATACCGCAGGTGCAGGCACAGCGGAGGGGTATCAGTGGAGAGGCCAAACGTGTGGTTCCTGGAGAGGGGTAGCAGCCTTTTCAGTAGTTGCAGGGGCCACAGTCTGGATGATTGAGCTGCCCACGTAACAACAGCTAAAATACCTTTGCCACACAGTTACTGCGAACGGTTGAAAGCAAAGGGGGGGGGGGGGGGGGGGAACTACAGCCCTTACTTTTCCCGAGGACAAGCAGCTCTACTGTATGAATATATATCATGGCATCCTCTCGGGTAAAATATTCCGGAGGTAAAATGGTCCCCCATTCGCATCTCCGGACGGGGAATACTCAACAGGATGTCATAAGGAAAAACACTAGCATTCTACTGATCGGAGCGTGGACTGTTAGATCCCTTAATCGGGTAGGGAGGTTAGAAAATTTAAAAAGGGACATGGATAGGTTGAAGTTAGATATAGTAAGGGTTAGTGAAGATCGGTGGAAGGGTGAACAAGATTTCTGGTCAGGCGAGTACAGGATTTTGTATTTATAATCAGTTGGGGTAATTACAAAAGTAGGTCTCATAATGAATAAGAAAATAGGAGTGCGTGTAAACTACTATGTGCAACATTGACGGCATTATCGTAGTCAGATACAAAGCCAACACCAACCATTGTAGTACAAGTTTATATGCCCACTAGCTCTGTTGATTTGATAGAAGAAATGTATGGGTGGGTAAAGGAAAAGAAAAACTGTAGGTGAATATGGTCCGGGAAAAAGAAATGAAAGAGGAAGCCGCCTGGTAGAATTTTGTACGAAACAATTTAATCAAACATATGGTTCAAGACTCATGAAAGAAGGCCGTATACGTCGAAGAGACCAGGAGACACCGAAAGATTCCAGATTTTATAATGGTACGACACAGATTTCGGAACCAGGTTCTAAAATGTAAGACATATGCATGGGCAGATATAGACTGACCATATCTTATTGGTTATCAACTGTAGACTGAAGATGAAGCAACTGCAGAAAGCCTATGAGGAAATGGGACCTGGATAAATTGAAGGAACCTGAAGTTCTTGAGTATTTCAGTGGCTGATTTAGGCAACAATTGACAGAAACGGGGGGAAATTAAACAGTAGAAGAGGAATGGATAGCATTGAGAGATGAAATAGTGGAGGCAGCTGAGGACAAAATAGGTAGAAAGGCAAGAACTTAAAAAACCTTGGATATCATAGGACATACTAATTGATGAAAGATATAAAAATGCAGTAAATGAAGCAAGTAAAATGGAATACAGACGACTAAAAAATTAGATTGACAGGAAATGTAGAATGGCTAAGCAGGAGTTGCTAGAGGGCAAATTTAAGTCTGTAGAAGAATGTATAACTAGGGGAAATACAGATACTGCCTACAGAAAGGTATGTCTCCAAATGTCTTCTTTATAGGTGCATGAATATCAAGAACTCAGATGGAAAACCAGTTCAGAGTAAAGAAGGGAAAGCTGAAAGGTGGAAAGAATACATAGAGGGACTCTACAAAGGAAACGAACTTGCAGACAATATTGTAGGAACGGAAGAGGAAGTAGATGAAACAGGAAATACTATACTGAGAGATGAATTTGGCAGAGCACTGAAATACGTAAGCCAAAACAAGGCCCCTTGAGTGGATGACATTCCCTCAGAGCTACTGAAGTCTCTGGGAGAACCAGCCATGACAAAACTTTTTCAAAAAATGTTTCAGGTGTTTGTATAGCTTATGGGACTTAACTAAGGGGGTCATCAGTCCATAAACTTACAAACTACTTATGATCTAATTCTAAGGACGGCACAAATATCCATGCCTGAGGGGGGATTCGAACCCCCGACCGTAGTCATCGTGCAGACCGTGACTGGAGCGCCTCAGTCCCCTCGGCCACCGAGGCCGGCGGTGACGAAACTGTTTCACCTGGTGAGTAAAATGTATGAGACAGGCGAAATACCCTCCGATTTTAAGAAAAATTTAATAATCCCCATTCCAAACAAAGCAGGCGCAGACACATGCGAAAATTACAGAACCGTCAGTCAATAAGTCATAGTTGCAAAATTTTAACACTATTTACAGAGAGATGGAAAGACTGGTAGAAGCCGACCTAGGGGAAGATCAGTTCGGATTCAGGAGAAACATAGGAACACGGGAGGCAATACTCACTTTACGTCTTATCTTGGGAGATAAATTAACGAAAGGCAAACCTACGTATCTAGCTTCTGTAGATTTGGAGAAAGCTTTTGACAATGTCGACTGGAAGAGAGACTTTCAAATTCTGAAGTCAGCAGGGGTAAAATATAGGGAAAGATTATTTATAACTTGTACAAAAACCAGACAGCTGTTATCCGAGTTGAAGGCCATGGAAGGGATGCAGAGATTGGGAAGGGAGTAAGACAGGGTTGTAGCCTTTTTCCAATGTTGTTCAATTTGTACACTGAGCAAGCTATAAAGTAAAGCAAGAAGATATTTGGAGAAGGAATTAAAGTTCATGGTGAAGAAATAAAAACATTGCGTTTTGCTGAGGACACTAATTCCATCAGAGACAGCGAAGGACCTGGAAGAGCAATTGAACAGAATGGTTAGTGTGTTGAAAGGAGCGTATAAGATGAACATTAACAACAGCAAAACAAGGGTAATGGAATGTAGTCTTAGAAAATCAGGCGAAGCTGAAAGAATTATATTAGGTAACGCAACAAAGGTGGTAGATGAGTTTCGTTACTTGGGCAGTAAAATAACGTACGATGGTCGCAATACAGAAAATGTAAAATGCAGAATGGCAATGAGAAGAAAAGCGTTTTGGAAGAAGAGAAATTTGTTAACATCAAATATTAATTTAAGTGTAAGGAAGTCTTCTGAAGGCATTTGTATGAAATGTTGTCTTGTGTGGAAGTGAAATATGGACGATAAATAGTTCAGACCGAGAGAGGATAGAAGCTTTGGAAATGTGCTACAGAAGAATGCTGAAGATTGGGCGGGTAGAACGCGTAATTAATGAAGAGGTACTGAATAGAATAGGGGAGAAAGTAGTTTTTGGCATACCCTGACTAGAAGAAGGGTTCGATTGGTAGGACCACAATCATAGGCATCAGGGAATCGTAAATTTAGCATGAGAGAGAGAGAGAGAGAGAGAGAGAGAGAGAGAGAGAGAGAGAGAGAGAGAGAGAGAGAGAGAGAGAGAGAGAGAGTTCTTTTTTTTTGGGGGGGGGGGGGGGGAATCGCAGAGTGGGACCAATAGACGAATATAGTAAGCAGATTCAAACGGATGTGGGTTGCCTTTCTTATAAGTAAATGAAGAGGCTTGCTCAGGATAGACTAGGGTGGAGAGCTCCATCAAACCAGTCTCCGGACTGACGACCAAAATAACAATGGTCTGATATTTAAGCAAATTAATGATCACAGTAAAAACACTGAAAATGGGCTTGTTATTTCTTAGACCGCAATTGCTGCATCCACTATTTTCAGCCAACAGGGAGAAGGCCTAAGACACGGCCAACCAATTCGGCTGAAATTTGGCAAGTCGCTTGTGTATAACCTAAAACGTAGCACTATATTTTAGCTCAACGCCCCTCTGTTTCAAAAAGCAATCACCCCTAAAAGGTTAGAACAAGCAATCTACTCAAAATTTCGGAAACGGCTAACGAAGTTTATTTTCCGCTGACTCTTAGGAAGCAAAGTTTAGATGTCGGAAGATTGAATTCATTAGATGTTTTGGTGCCGGCAGTATATTTGTTTCTAATATTTATATGGTAAGTACCATGTATGTATTTGTTTTAAGAAGAATGAGGACGCTGAACATTGAGCTGAAGAGCCAATATAAAGTGAGCTGCAATAATATTTTAGTTATCATCTCAATAGTTTGAGTTAATTGCCTACCTAGTTATCATTCGTTATTGAGATCTACATCTACATAAATACTTTGCAAGTCACATTCAAGTGCATGGCAGAGGGTTAATCGGAGCGCGTTTATGATGTTTCTCTACAGTTTCCTTCTCTAATAGATCGTGGAAAAATGAACACCTAAATCTTCCTATGTTGGTTGTTACTAACAAAATGTGTTCGTATTCGGAAGAGGAAGTTAGTGACATTTCCCAATTAGATCTCATCGCAACGAGTAACGCCTTTCTTGTAATGATTTCCTCCCCAACTCGTGCATCATTTCTGTGACACTCGCTCGTCCCTTATAACGCGATAATACAAAACGAGCTGCCCTTTTCTGTACTTTCTCCAAATCTTCTGACAGTCCCACATGCTGGGACTCACAATCCGGAACAATACTCCGAAATAAAACGCAGAAGTGTAGTGTAGGCAGTTTCTTTAGTAGGACTGTTGCACCTTCTAAGTTCTGCCAACGAAACGTAATCTTTGGTTCGCCTTCCCTACAACATTTGTGTGTGTTCCTTTCAATTTAAATTTTTTGTAATTGTTACTTCTAGGTATTTAGTTGAATTTTCGACCAGTAGTTTTGACTGATTTATCGTGTAAGAAGTTTAACGGGCTTCTTTTAGTGGTCATATGGATGACTCCACACTTACGAGGGTATTAAAGGGTCAATTGCCATTTTTTGCACCATGCAGATACGTAAATCATTTTGCAGTTGCTTTTGATCTTCTGGTGACTTTAACAACCGATACTTGACAGCATCATCTGCGAACAACGTGTAGGAGCTACTCAGATTGTATTCTACATCGGTTATAAAAATAACAGTAGGGCCCTGGAACACTTCCTGGAAAGCGCCAGATATCACTTCCGTTCTACTCTTAATTAAAACGTTGATTTCTGCTAATATTTAGTAGTTATTATTATTATTATTATTATTATTATTCCGGACGACCCTCGTATTTAATTGCTTCTATTAGCCGAGCTGAAGCTGCAACAGTTGGGGGGACACGAACTTCTGAACTTTGGCACGCGCATTGCTCTGATCTTGCACTTGGGCCGGGCCGTCTTTTTACCTGTGTGTACATTTCGCTGTATGACCGAAGTGGGAAAACATTAGGTTTCTTACTAATATATAGGCCGTCATTTTTCCTTCGTTCAATTTGCTAGTGGGACAAAGGGAAAGACTAGCACAGCAGTGTTGTATGGTTCCCTCATTGAAGATGGCTTGCTGAATATTCAGGTTGACGTAAAACATATGGGTAACTTACTTCTGAGGGTTGCGTGCTGTGAACGAGGTATACTCTTAACGAAATTACCACCGGATGTCAAAAATTTATCTGAAACATTCTAACGAAATTATTATTACCACGAAGGAAGCAATTCAGGAAACAAGTATGATCGATTCTGGAGTATCTGTAGTCAATTCGAACGCCCCCCCCCCCCACACACACACACTTTATTGCGGTTATTAGAGGAGATTGGAAGAAACAAGCGTATTTCGGTACGCGTTTTATAAAGCAGAACATTATGGAGGTTCTCATTCACAAAAGGGTCAGGAGCTGCAAGAGAGGCGATGTGTGGGAGGGAGAGGGTTGCTGTCTTTATTCCTTTAACGCTATATGGGCTGATGTCACTGCGAGTACCTGGAAACCGAAACGACAGGGGATATTACCAAGTCTGATCGTGGAATATTTCTATTTGCCTTTAATGTTGTCTTCCCGTCTCCACGAGAAAAGTGCCAAGGAAAAAATAGTTTGGGTACCACGTTTAAGACAGTTTTCCCCAGCAGGACAACGGTTGAGAAGAACACATCGGTAGAATTACTGCAATAACCAATTTTTTTAAACCTTAATGCGCAGAAGATTGAAGGACAATAAAATCAGGTCCCGCTGTGCTCTTGTCTAGAAACCGTTGTCTGACAAGCTGTGGATAGATTAGTAATTCTGAGTTCCTGGGATTGGAGAATAGTCATTTTCTTGACGACTGCACATGTCAGTCCACGAGCATAGGTCGTCCTTGTTTACTGCACAGATAGGCAACAATATGACATCCCCTTTGTGACCATATGCACCAGAAACTAACGAGTAAGTGTGAAATGTTGGAACTGGATGTCTGACATGCGTGTAGCAACTTTAGAATGTATACAGCACAATTTAAATTTAGCATGCTCTTAACGTTTCTCGAAAATTTAAATTATACCTGAAGCTCCACTGACACCCCCAAAGAACATCCACTTTCCAAAGTAATTAACAATAGCACACTAGCATTCAGTGCTTGTTTAAAAGGAGGGAGAATAATATTCATTGCCTTCCATCTCAATCCGACAGAGCATGCACTGTGGTTCAAATTAAGGAGACCATGCAGGACAAATGGCCAGACCATTACAGTGAACTGAATGCCCTAATGGGATGTGGTTCGTTCTTCATGGGACCTAACTAATGGATGAGGACCTTTCCCATAGAATTCTGAACTGTATGGCCAGAAAGACCTAAGCTGTTTCTGATGCCAATTGCATGTGGAGAAAATACTGAAGCATTATTTAATTTTGGGTAAAATGTCTACATGGTTATTAGGTCAACAATATTTGTTTCTAACTACAAATCTACTTGATACTATAGTTTTCTGGAAGATCAGAGGAATATTACCTTCAAACGGAGAATTTTAGACAAATTCACAGTCCATATTTATAAAATCAAACACTGGCTAAGTCTAAGAGTAATTTAACAGTTAAGTATGTGAAGCACGAAACATTTGCGACGCAATTAAAAAAGGGATCCGACGTACTAGCAACAGTGTGCTAAGAAGTAGCTACCCGTTTGTTGATGGTGTACCGGCCTAACAGGCATACCGTAGTTATATATCAATCTGGAAACAACACATACTGGAAGGCACATCCACTCGCTTGTGGGAACTCCTCTTAATTATTTCGAATAATATGCTGAACAGTTGAAATGCTTCTCTTAGCTGAAAACTTATCACGACCGGTGGCGCTCGAAGTAATTAAAATTTACCCTATCGATTTTCAATATTATTTCTGTGTTGGGTAACTGAACTATTCGAAAACTATATCTTTTGGAAGAACATGGAACCTAGAAAATCGTGTAACCACACAATTTGTAGCAAAATAAGGTTTGAAGTAAGCACTGTAAATGTCTAAATAAATGACAGTTGAATGTTTAGATTGGAACGCCAATCATTTACCTTAGTAAACTGTCAGCTCATGTACTCTCGAGGAGAGGGTCTGGCATTTGGGTACATATTTTTTCCTTCGTGGACGTTCTATACTGAAAATGAATGTTTCGGCTTTCTTACACACACTCCATAGTTTATAAAACAATAAGGTCATAGTGACTGCCATTTCCGATGCTATACAACCAAACATGATCTAAAACAAGACCCATTTTGTTAGTATAATATGGGCTCGGAAATTAATGATCTGAGGTGTTCAATGTTTGTATTTTCATGCTGTCGCTTGGGTAACCGTAAAAAGTAGCCGACCGAGAACTATCGCCGAGCAAGTTGTCAACGTGGCACACAACCAGGACGTCCAAACATTTACCAGACTATGTTCCAGTCCACATTTTCTTCTGTTTATAATAGTATTCTAATATAGGAAGTACCATTCTGTGCCGTCTAATGCAGTAAAACGCTGAGAAGCTTGTTAGTGGTCGAATAGGTATATAATATATTTACACTAAGTTATTTTCGTCGTGTTATACCGTATAGTGAAGAAATACACCAAACGCGTGTCAGCGCTTAATTTTAATTGTTTACTATCCGTGAACCTGCTCTCATACTGTGGAATGAAACCTATCATAGAAGCAAGCAGGAGACTTGTTTCTCGCACCAAGCGTAACACACTAACGAAATCTCGCCGCACTGACATGTTGGGCGATGTATGTATCGTTTGTGGAAAATATATTTTATTCATGTTGACAAATACAGATCTGATACCAGATGGATGCGTACCCATCGCATAAAAGCGTATCTTGAAAGAAGTGTGGACAACTTTTTATGGACCATGGCATTAAACCTTTCATTCCCAGTATTGTTCGTGGACAACAACGTATTGAAAGTTTATGTATAACGTTATTTTGTGCATCAATCCTGAAAGTTGCATTTTTGTTTCTGTACAACATGTTTCTAGTACATTTTGTCGCTTGGTACGGCATGTAGCCACTTCTAAGGCATTAATCTGTCCACCTTTGAGGTTGTGTTGCGTTGCCGTCTGTAGTGGCTGAGAGAGTGAGCACGGTTCCTTTTATTCCAGCAGTGAATTAACTATGCTAGCATTATTGATCAGGCAAAATCTTCTTCACAGCACCAAAGACAACTATCAACCAAGTAACGTCCAAATAATACAATACCTCGATACAAACGTCTGTTGTGCATGACCTACATGACATAATAGTTCTACCAAAAATTTTAAAACATTTTGATGTTTACTGCACTGTACTAATACAGAAAATACTGAATTTTAATTTTTCCAAAGTTGATTTCATAATGAGGGACCTAAAGGGTTAATATGATAGCGTCCGCCCTGTCGTAATTCGGTGCTCTCCTGTAATGTCGCATTAGTTTGAAAGAAGACGTCACCTGATTCACGTTTCGGTTGTATTACTGACGGTGCAGGTTGCTTGCCCATCATCATCATCATCATCATCATCATCATCATCATCATCATCCCTGTTGTAGCGCGTCATGTCGGTTTGGCTACACCATGAAAAGGGTATCAGGCGAAATTCATTTCTCCGCACGTAACGTTTCGGAGCATTATCAAGATAATCTGATCCATTTGGGAAGATGAGTTATGTTTTACGGCACAAAGATGTAGCAGTTGCAGATACGAGCAACGGGGCCTAGGGCTTGGTGTACCACCTCTACCACTGAGGCGGCCCCGCACTGACGGAACGTGCCGAGATACCGAGCCGGACCACTACCGGCGCAGGGTCTACCGACTGCTTACAGGTACAGCACGATAAATTATGGGAATTTTGGAAAACCAATTACACTAATAAAATCTTTGTTTTAGACACTCTCCGTATATTGTATTGAAAACACGATTGTTCGTCATTTAACTAATTTTCTTTTTATTTATTTTCCAGAAACTAGAGCAAGTGCTTGGCAAAAATCGGAAGTTCGCGTGTGTATCTTCATTACAGAATGGCGTCCATGCAATATTTGGTCCATATCGGCCACCCACGTGTCAGACACTCATTGTCAGCCATTGAAACATGTGAAACATTCGTCGTAGTGATTCCATCGACGTGGAGTACAGTGTTTCAGCTGTTTTGTGTGACAATAGTTATTTTCATAAAAACATTGCGAGTTAAATTGCAATAAATCCTTGTGTATACTGTACACCCTAAGATTTTTAATATGTTTATTTGACGTTAACACCAAGATGAAGCTCCACAGGCCGCCTGAGATGTGAACAGTAGTACTTGTAAAAATGTTCAAATGTTTGTTAAGCTTAAGGGACTTAACTACGGGGTCATCAGTCGCTAAACTTACAAACTACTTATGAACTAACTAAGACTAAGGACGGCACAAATATCCATGCCCGAGGGGGGATTCGAACCCCCGACCGTAGTGGCCGTGCAGACCGTGACAAGCGCCTCAGTCCCCTCGGCTACCGCGGCCGGCAGTACTTGTAAACTTCGGCATGCGGAAAGCCGTCTTCGACAGATGCTTTTTGTCAGTCATTTGTTTCGGTAGTCTTAAGTTATTACTTCTTAGATTGTCTACGACTATATCTCGATCGTAATATCTGAATAGGGGAAGTTGAGTAATGGTTTGTTTCCTTTTTTATTGGTGGAAGGGAGCGTGTACAACTTGCCGCTATGGCTGGAAGTCTTAACTTCTGCAGTTGCTACGGAAAGGAATTCGTGGGGCTTTTTCTGAACTGTACCTGACAAATGCCTTATGCAGGTTCGGAATCATGCAGGTATCTTAGTCATACAACCGAACTTTCCATATTAAGAGACGCCAAAATGAATTCACAATTTTGAGAACATGTCTCTAATACAATATTAATCTTACGTACACCCAGTTTTTTTATTTTATTTTAAACGTACGTTTAGTAGAGATTAACCGTGTAGTCAAAATTAACGTTCACCAGAGGCTCAAAGCTGACTTTAAATCGTAAAATTCGAGGATATTGCACAATATATTGTATACATGTATTTACGTAACAATGTGACAGATTGAACAGAGCTACTGTGGTTCAGTAACTTCACAATTAACGTATTAGTCAATATGTTATATACCAAATGAAGTGGGCAGACAATAATTGAAGTTACCTTCCCCACTCCAAATTCCGTTCGGTTACTCGCGTCAGTTGATGTGAACGCAAAATTGCGAACATTATTAACATTACGTTATCCTCGAAAGAAAAAATGCTACATTAGGTCAACAGATCACTTCTGGGTGTAATACAGGCTTCTAGAAGATTCTTTAAAAATAAACGTAGGCCTGTGTTATGATAGTGAAAAGCAAAACGAATGCAAGCCCTTCCATTAAAAGACACGACCACACCATAACACCACCGCCTCCGAATTTTATTCTTGGTGGTACACACGCTGACATAACGTTCATCGGGCATTTGCCATATCCACACCCTGCCATGTCATCGGCACAATGTTACCGTGATTCGTCACTCCACACAACATTTTTCCACTGTTCAATTGTTTAATGTTTACGCTCCTTACAACAAGCTAGGCGTCGTTTGGCATTCACCTGCGTGATGTGTGGCTTACGGGCAGCCGCTCGGCCATGAAATCCAAATGTTCTCACCTCCGATTAACTGTAATAGTAATTTGAGTGGATCCTGATACAGTTTGGAATTCCTGTGTGATGGTCTGGACGGATGCCGGCCTATTTCACTGTACGACGCTCTAACTGTTTGGCGGTCTATCAGTCAACAGACTGAAGTCGACCTGCACGCTTTCGTGCTGTACGTATTCTTTCACGTTTCCACTTCACTATTACATGAGAACAGTGGACCTAGGGGTGTTTTTGAGTGTGTAAATCTCGCGTACACACTTCTGACTAGTGACACCCATCACCTACCACGTTCAAAGTCCTTTATTTCTGCGGAGCGCTCCATTCTGTTCTCGCGCGATGTTTAATGACTACTGAGGTCGCTGATACGGAGTACCTGGCAGAACTATGCACCTAATAGAAAAAATAAAACAAAATAAAAAAACTATGTTTTCAGGGTATCCGGACACTATCACACAGTGTAATCCGAACGAAGTTTTAACTTTGTCAGTTGAAGCAAGAATTGTACCTTGGCAAATCTACAGAATCGAAATATATGTTGAGTCAACAACATGAACGTTGAGGAAAGAAAGTGTACCTACTATTTTTCATATAGTTCAATGGACAGAGTCTACTTGGTGTTTTATTTGTGTTTCCCTACAATATCCATGTCAATTTAAGTAAATAATGAAAAACATATACTTTAAAATTGATAAATTTTCTGTTATTGAGAAAAATTTAAGCTATCCTCGCATACATAAGGTACTAGTATAAGGTTTTAGTTTAAAAAGTAGAAGTAAGCGTATTACATTTTTCCGTATTCATTGTGGTCACTTTATACTTGCGAAGACGTAAGGATAAATATAACATTTAGATACTTAGTGATCTTAATCCTTCTCAGCCAAAGACGGCTGCTCAAAATCCCGTTTTAATGTACAAATAATTTCATTGCCAACATTTTTTAATTACGTATTACTGTAAGCTTGAGCACTGCTCGACTGGCGAGATCTGGGAATCATCGTAGCCTTAACACGGGTGATGGCTGCGCCATCGTGGCGGAGCTGGCGGCCCAGTGTCCCAGCGGGCTAGTGTACGAAGGGCCTAATCCATTTGTACTTCAGAAACTACTTTTGTTCTCAATGTTTTTACTGAATGCAGTTTTTATATATGAATTATATTGTCGCTCTTGTGCGAGTGACCGAGCGAGGTGACGAAGTGGTATTACACTGGACTCGCATTCAGGAGGATGGTGGTTCAAATCCACCTCCGGCCATCCAGATTTAGGTTTTCCGTAGTGTCCCTAAATCGTTCCAGGCAAATGCCGGGATTGTTCCTGTCAAACGGCACGGCCGAATTCCTCCCACATCCTTCCCCGAAAATCCGAGCATAAGCTCGTCTCTAATGACCACGCTGTCGACGGGACGTTAAACCCTAAGCTTCCTTCTTGTGCGAGTACTTTGCAATACGACAACTTCGGTGTTTGGTTGATCGTTCATCCTTTTTCCAAAAATTACGGAATTAGCAAGAATGTCCCTGCGATTTTAGTGCTTTACTTTGGTATTCGTTCCAGTTCGAAACCGTTTAGGTATACTTCTTTTCGCTGACCGCAGAGGAACAGCACGTAAGACGTACTGAGATGACGAAACATTGATACCTCCACATCTTTATGGAAACACCTTTCGCCCGGGAAAGTGCAGAAACTAGGAGTGACACTAACCCAACAAATCTACGGAAGTCCACTGCAGGAATATTCACTCTTACTACCTCTATAGCTGTCCCGAATTGCTGGTGCATGATTTCGTGCACAAACTGACTTCGAGTATGTCCTACGAATGACCAAAGATATTCACGTCTTGCTACCTCGGTGGCCAAATCATTCGCTGAAATACTATCCCGAACTTTCTTCAAAGCAATCGCGGTTAATGTTCTCCGATGACATGTCTCATTGTCGCCCATAAAAATTCTATCCTTGTTGGGCTACATCAGCTTCATTAATGGCTGCAAATACTCAAGCAGCCCAACATAACCAACCATTTACAGTCAACGTTCGGTTTAGCTGGACCATAGAACCCAGCCCACTGCATGTGGAATCAGCCCACACCATTTGGTGCCACCACCAGCCTGCGCAGTTCCTCGTCGACTACTTGGATCCACGGCTTTGTGGAGTCTGCGCCACACGCGAATCCTACCGTCAGCTCTGAACACGTCTGAGCAATCCACGGTTTCTCAGTAGTCACGTGGAGTCCAAGAGATGGTCATGAGCCCAGGATACACGCTGCAGACTGTCATGCTGATACCAATGGCACTTTTTTGTCTAGCCTGTTTTCATCCTAATAAAGCCAAATTGCGCCACAGTAACGGATACGTTCGTCGTACGTCCCACATTAACTTATTTCACGCTGTGTTGCTCGTCTGTTAACAGTGGTAACTACGTAAACGTTGCTGCTCAGCCGTCGGCCAGTGTCGTCCGTGGTAAGAGATCAAGCCGGATATCTGGTATTGTTGACATAACCTCGACACAATTCCTGAATAATTCCTTAATGTCCATAATGTTATGTTCCATGCGTCTAGCTCAAACTACCAAACCGTATTCGAAGTCATAATTACCATCGTGCGGTATATAACGTCTGGAAACCTCTCACATGAATCACCTAATTACAAGCAACAGCTTTGCCAAAGAACCTTTTTTATACCTAGTGCACGCGATACTCCAGACATCTTTACCCGTGCATATCGCTATCCCACGACTTATTTCAGTGTACTCCAAGTTCAACAATGTTTTAATTCTGACCTGGACTGTCCACTGTATCAGAAAGTTAATAGTTTTAGGACAGCTATGCCCTGCAACAACGCAAACAATATAATTCCTGCACCAGTATTTACTACTGTCTTCTCAAACTTTTAGATATGGGTAAGCCTTTGAGTGTAAGTCGTGAAGTCATCAATCTCGAAGAATATTTTTTCTACCTTGCGTTTTTTCAAAAATGTTCAAATGTTTGTATAGTCTATGGGACTTAACTACGGGGTCATCAGTCCCTAAACTTACAAACTACTTATGAACTACTTACGAACTAGGACGACACAAATATCCATGCCCGAGGGGGGATTCGAACCCCCGACCGTAGTGGCCGTGCAGACCGTGACTGGAGCGCCTTAGTCCCCTCGGCCACCGCGGCCGGCTTGCGTTTTTTGGTTGATATAGTTCACATCAAGTGAACGGAAATGTAAGGCACCTGTCAAGTTACAGCCATCATCTGCAAATTCCCGTATTCACATCTCAATAGTCGAACATGAAAGTACGTCGTCTCTAGCTTCGAATAATGACGTTTCGTCACAAATAATCATGTTACGTCTGTGTAGCATAAATGTAGTGATTACTGACGTTAAAATGTCGCATATTTAGGGGCCACGAATTTATGAAGTTCACGGTTTCTACTAGTTATTCTGTCACAGTTTCCAGAGGAGACGTGAAAACAACGGCTTCCTGTTACGTTTGTCTGATGACAAAACTAACGCTTTCCGGAGTGTTGTTTATGGTGAAACACTGACGACGGAATTGTTCCCAGTAGACTGGGACAACATGTCCACTGTCCAAGACGTTTTAAAGGAGATGTTCAGCCTCACTTGACTGCGTAGTCCAATGACGTTTGCGTCATGCGCAACTACTTTCCTAGGTAAGCTTTTTATGTAGATAACTACAAGTAATTTTTTGTTTAGCAAAACGATTCCAACGAGCAAGTGGTGAAGAAATTATTCGTGCGACTAATGACTTAGGTCTATGAGTAAATGAGGTAGGATAGTTTAGTGTATATAGAACGAGTCGCTTCTACGGTAGGCCGAGCGTATGGATTCATGGATTGACTGCGCCAAGTAAATCCTAACTTAAGTGATCTATAACCCATTCCCTGCGAAGCCGTTGTTTTCACGTCTCCTCTGGAAACTGTGACAATAACTAGTAGAAACCGTGAACTTCATAAATTCGTGGCCCCTAAATATGCGACATTTTAACGTTGTGTGTTTAATAAGATCAATAATCACTACATTTATGCTACACAGACGTAACATGATTATTTGTGACGAAACGTCATTATTCGAAGCTAGAGACGACGTACTTTCATGTTCGACTATTGAGATGTGAATACGGGAATTTGCAGATGATGGCTGCAACTTGACAGGTGCCTTACATTTCCGTTCACTTGATGTGAACTATCAACCAAAAAACGCAAGGTAGAAAAAATATTCTGCATAATACTAATGTTCAATAATTTTATAATTAGTTGAACAAGACAGTTAAAGACGTTTCTCAAGTTCATGGTCACTATGTGCTGCACTTAATTGAAAGAAAATATAGCATGCCCACAACAGAATTAATATTTGAGTGTTTAAGACTTTGGCTGCGTAAATGGTCCTTTCATGGATTCGAAATGTTCTGAATCATTTAGTTTAAGGTTTAGAAGAGAAAAGAAGATTTGAAGAATGAAAATGTTTAAAATAAGCATTGAATACCCGGCGCGCGCCAGTCGTTAGTTTTTCTGTGTATGTTAGTCACGAATAGCGGCTGCGACTGCTGTGTGCGGATGCAGACCGAGTTGGTGACACTTCGCTTCCAGCTTCGGGCGGTGTTAACCTCAGTTGCACAGCTCGAGGGTGCGGTCGAGGGGTGCCTTCATTGGCCGGTCGTGGGAACCGAACCGATGTCCAGCGTGTCCACCGATCGGTCAGCGGCAGTGCCAAGTCCTGTTACTGCTAGCAATGAGGCAGACACCCCACCCGTAGTTGCGTGGTGGATCACTCCATTGCGTGGCAGGCAGCGTAAGAAATTCTGCGGGACCGATAGTGATGTCTCCCAGGTTCCTCTTGCGAACAGGTTTGAGGCGCTGTTCCTGAGCCAGATGGTGTCGCTCTCTGAGGTCACCACGCAGCCTGAAAGATCCGGGCTTTCACTGAGGGGGGTACGCTCATAGTTGGGGTGTCCAACGTTAGGCGGGTAATGGAGTCCCTTACGGGAGGAGGCTGCCAAAGAGGTGAAGGACGACATGGTGCACTTCGTGTGCATACCGGGTGGGATCATTCCAGGTGTGGAACGGATCCTTCCGGTTGGCATGAAGAAAGGTATGGGGTGCAGCCAACTGCAGGTGGTGGCCTTACGCCGGTACCAATGATGCGTGTCACTTTCGATCCGAAAGGATTCTCTCAGGTTTTGAGCGGCTATCTCAAGTGGTAAAGACTGTCAGTCTTGCTTGCAAGATGAAAGCACACCTCACCATCTACAGCATAGTTGGCAGGACCGACTGTGGACCTCTGGTACAGAGCCGAGTGGTGGGTCTGAATCAGAGGCACAGACGGTTTTGTGACTGTGTAGGCTGCAGATTCCTCAACTTGCGACATCGGGTGGTGGAGTTCCGGGTTCCGCTGAGTAGGTCAGCAGTCCACAAAATGCAGCAAGTGGCTACACGAATAGCGGGAGCAGTGTGGCGTCGACTCTGCGGTTCCTTTTTTTTCCTTCACGTTTTATTTATGAACACATCTAAAAACCACTGGCCTAACAGGCCTAACAGTTTTAAAATTGCCGTAAATGTGTGTGTGTGTGTGGGGGGGGGGGGTAACAGAGCTCCACTCACTAGTAGGAAATACTAAATCTCAAACCATTAGAGATACCGAAAGCTGACTAAAGACGGAAATAAGTTCAGCCGAAAATTTTACAAAGGGGAGCGAATAGTGCTCAGAAAGGATAGATTGGATAAAATAGTTGGTGGCGTATTTATTGCCGCCATAGGCGATTCATCCCGTAGCGAAAGTTAAGTAAATTGCTCCTATAAGTTGGTATTGGTGGAGGTTATACCTGTCGAACAGATTAGTAATTGGTTCTTTCTATCGACCTCTGACAGACTATTCGATTGCAGATTTGTTCAAATAAAGCTTGGATCAAATTTCAAAAGCGTACCCAAAGCTTATAATTCGTGGCGACTTTAACTTACCCTCGATATTTTGGCAAAAATACAATTTCAAAACCGGGTGGGAGGGGCAAGCATAAAACGACGTCCGAAATTGTAGGGAACGCAGTTTGTTAATGCACCCACTATAATAGTAACTGGTTGTAAAAAAGTACATCTCTTGGTAACAAATAATCCGGAGTTAATGAAGAGCAGTAAACCAGACACAGGAGTTAGTGAACAAAGTTTTATGGATACTTAATATAGGACTATCCAAACGCACACGAATTAAATTTATTCAAAAAGCAAAAATTCTGTTAACGCTTTTCTGACTGAAATTTTCCAGTCTTTCGAAACTAAATATGTAAGTGTAGATCAGATGTGGCATACGTTCAATGAAATAATATCTACAACCAATGACAGATTTATACCAAAAATTATTGAGGCGGCTGACCCGCTGTGGTACAAAGAAACAGGTTAGATCACTCTTGCGAAAGCAAAGAAAAAAGGATGCCAAATTACGCGCACAAAATCCCGAAGACTGGCAATCTTCTACAGAAACTCTAAACTAACTTCAATGCGAGAACGTTACAACAGTTACCACAAAGAAACCCTGCAACGTAATTTGCAAGAGAATCCGAAGAAATTCTGGTCGTATGTAAAGTTTAAGCCTACTAGCGGCGAAACAATACCTTCAATACACGAAGACAGTTGAGTTAAAGCAAAATTAAGTAACACAGCTTTCCGAAATTCCTTCACCAAAGACAACGGAGCAAATACTCCGGAATTTGTATCGAGAACAGCTTCCAGCATGCCTAATTTAGAAGTAGATACCCCTGGGGTATTAAAACAACTTAAATCACTCAACAAAATCAAGTCAAAATCAAGTCTCCCATTCTCCACTGTATACGAATTAGGTTCCTTTCAGAGTATTCCGATGCAATAGTCCCATACCTATCATATACAATCGCTCGCTCAGCGAACGTTACTGGAAAGCTGCACAGGTAACTCCAATATTGAAGAAAGGCAGTAACAGGCCTATTTCACTGTCGTTTGTTTGTAGCAGGATTTTAGAACATACACTTTCCTCAAATATTATGAACTACCTCTAAGAGAACGACATATTGACCCGTAAAAGTCAACACGGATTCAGAAAGTATAGTTGTGAAACACAACTAGCTCTTAAGTGATGAGTGCTATCGACAAGGGATGTCATACCGTATTTCTAGATTTCCAGAAGGCTTTTGACACGGTACCTCACAAGCGTTTGCTATTCAAATTGCGTGCATATGGACTATTGCCCCAGCTGTGTGCTTGGATTAGTGATTTCCTGTCAGAAAGCACGCAGTACGTTGTAGTTGACGGTAAATCTTCGAGAAGAACAGAAGTGATATCTGGCGTTCCCCAGGGAGGTTTTATAGCGCCCCTGCTGTTCGTTGCTTTTATAAACGATTTAGGAGACAGTAGCTCTCAGACTATTCGCGGATGATGCAGTCACTTATCGGTTAGTAAAGTCTCCAGGAGATCAAAAGGAACTGCAAAATGATTTAGATATCTGCATGGTGCAAACATTGGCAACAGACAGTGGATAAGTGCGATGTCGTCCATATTACCACTAAAAGAAATCAGTCACACTGTTAATCAGTCAAATCTACAGTCCATCTATTGAAGTAAAATCTAGAATTATGAATAACTTATATTGGAAAAAACTCACAGAAAACAGTCGAGAGAAAGCGAACCAAAGCCCACGTTTCATTGTCAGAACCCTTTTTAGAAGATGCAACAGCTCCACTAAAACTGCCTTCACTACACTTTAAGTCCTATTTTGGCATATTGCTGTCCATTGTGGGATTCACATCATGCAGGGGTGACGGACGATGAAGACGTTCAGAGACGGGCAGCTCGTTTTGGATCATCGCGATATATGGGAGAGTGTCACGGAAATGTACGAGTTGGGGCGGAAATTAGAAAGGCGTTATTTGTTGCGGCGAGATCTACTTGCGGAATTATTTTCACTAACTCTCTCTTCCGAATGCAAATACCCACCTAAAGAGGTAGACATCAAAATATAAGTGAAATCAGATCGAAAACTGGACCATTTCCCCCGGACAGCTAATATCTCTCCAACTGAAACGTTATGGGGAGTTTTAGAGCAGAGTGAAGTCCCAACATCGTTGAAGTAAATGGTTCAGTTTTTTGGTTCTAGAACCGATATTTTCCATTCTGTTTGATACTGTAAGAACACTCCACCAATCTGTTCCTCGGTAAGTTGCCACTGTAGTCCAAGCCAATAGTGGGCCAACTCCTAATAAATAAATATCTTGTGTCTGTTAGATTTCCACATTTTTTCCAGCCCTGCACGTATCAGAAAGTGTAATGTTTGTTATCTCACAAGGAGACCACATGGGTATCGGATTTTAGAATTTGACATTTATGGGACGTGAATATTCAGAACTCTAATAACTATCAGCTAAAGCCATTCGACGTAACTCTCAAAAATTCTCGAAAAAATTGACCTAAGTTTTGCAAGTACACCTAAGTACCAACAATAAAAACAGTTGCAGCATCTGTCGGTGTAACTCAGCTGGTAGCGTTCTGGCATCACAACCGTAGAGTGTGATTTGAACCCCGCTATGATAGGAATTTTTTTCTTTTTCAAATTCAGATGTATCAAAGATTTTGGGACCTAATTCCACGCGTCGTGTCAGTTTTCGTTTGTGTGTTTGTAGACGAAACTAAACACCTTGTCACCTAAAACGATGAATGAGTGCGTTAGCTGCTTGAAAAGCCATTAGTAGCTACGGAGATGACTTTCCAAACACAGTGTCTTAGCTCTTCACAAACTGATCAGAGTACCGTCGTCAGCGATTGGTTAAACCAATACTGTAAAAAATCATGTCCATTAGAATTATCCGGGCTGTTCTGGCGTGGTCGGCTGAATGTCACAACCCAACGTTTCTTCCCCGTCTGCGGAGGACATCTTGAGGCGGGTCCACACTGAGCGCGCCGCGCCGTGCTGCGCTGCGCCGCTGCAGCCCGCGCACTGCTGTAGCACAGCAGAAGGCGCCGTCCAAGCCGCGCCGATCCGAGACGCGCACTGTGGTTCCAGTTGGAGCGCGCGCACGTCTCAAGATGAAGCGTGCCGAGATTGTGAGTGCCGCATTTATTGTGCTGTACCATCAGTTGAGGAAGAATCGTCGTCATTGGGTAACCCCAGTGAACTAGTTGCAGGCGACAGGGGACAGTTCGACAACTATTGTCGAATGTCTTTCAGCCAGCCGCGGTGGCCGAGGGGACTGAGGCGCTCCTATCACGGTCTGCACGGCCACTACGGTCGGGGGTTCGAATCCCCCCTCGGGCATGGATATTTGTGCCGTCCTAGTTCGTAAGTAGTTCATAAATAGTTTGTAAGTTTAGGGACTGATGATCCCGTAGTTAAGTCCCATAAGCTATACAAACATTTGAACATTTTTTTTCCGAATGTCTTTCGAATACTTCGAATATCTGTTGAAAGTGATCGAACCAGACTTATGAAGAAAGACAAATTGTAGACGTGCTATATCTACTAAAGAGAGACTGGCAATAACTTTGCGCTTTCTGGCAACGGGAGATTCCTTTACAAGTCTGATGTATCTGCTCTATGAGGTTCTCACTTTGCTTCCGGTCCCACTCCATAACGACGACACCTACGCGAGAACACGCGACCTGTCACCGCGAATTGACTCTAGCGATAAACTAGCGAGCCCGCCAGCCGAAGCCCCTTCTAGACTGAGCGCGCCGCTCCCTTTGATGTACCGACAACAGCCGGAACACTGCGCGGCGCGGCGCAGCACAGCACAGCACAGCGCGACGCGACGCGGTTCGCCGTCCACACTGGACGCGCACACCCGCGCGCAACAGTTTTGCGCAGCGCGACGCGCTCAGTGTGGACCCGCCATAAAAAATAGAAACACACACACACACACACTACTGACTGTTTTACCCTGAATCCTACAGACCCCTGAAGATGTTCTCCGAAGATGTGGACGAAACGTTGGGTTCTAACAACAAATTCAACCGACCACGGCATACCAGACCGGATAATTTAAATGGACATGACATTTCCGGCCGTGAAAGTTACTTTTTACTAACTAAGAAATTTAACATTTTTTCGACTGAAACCATTATTAAGGACCTTTTATAAAATATGCAAAATTACGAATAAACAAAAAACGTGCATTTTTCGTAAAAATTACCATTAGCCATTAAAATCTTAAGTGTTACACAAGGCCTGAACGCTACCACCTGAGCTACACCGACAGATGCTGCAACTAATTTAATTAGTGGTACTTACGTGTACTTGCAAAACTTCAAAGTCGACTTTTTCGAGATATTTTGAGAGTTACGTCGAATGGCTTTGGCTGACATTTAAGTTCTTAACTTCACGTACCATAAATATGCAGAAATTCTTAGCCCACTGCGTTAAGGAACAGCGGTACACACTGGTTTCACATTACCTATGTCACCCACACGATGCATATTAACTTACCTTTATGGTCTTATTCTGTAACCGCAACCCATTTAGCGTATTGATGGCCTTCTCCGCATCTTCAGGTCGGTGATAATTCACAAACCCGTATCCCAGACTTTGTCCTGAAAACAAAGAAACGATGTTTTCTATTAGATTTGGTATGTGACAAATGTCATTAATATGACAAAACAGCTTGTTTGATGTATAATGGGTTCCATGTTTAAAAGAGTTTTTTCTGCAGAGGCAGTTGCCGTACATTCGATGTGTAACCCAACTAATGTAAAAATTGAATGAAATTCTGCTTGGCTGTTACTAAATGCATTAGTACTCTATTTTAAAAATAGGCTTTGGAGCCAAACCACTTCCAGCCTGTTTATTCAGATGAACTGCACAACATTTCAGTTCGTACATTTGACTACATAGCTTACCTGGCGCACTTCGTATTCTGTATGGAATTATAGTAGCAAGCAATCCAGAAGACGAATAGGATAAGCAATACCTACTCTAATACTGATTTGATGGTCTGAACATCATTACAACACACCTTGTAGCACATTATTTAACGTACACCGAGGTTTTTTGCTACCCTTTCATTGACAGTGTAAAGAAACCACACGGATTTCAGTGTCCTCCAGAGTTCAAGATGCTCAATATTCCCACGTCCAGATGGAGCTACTATTTGAACATCACAGGGAGACGCCAAAATTTTCACCGTTACCAGCAGTCGCACTGGCAACAACTGACTGAGCATTTTACACTGTTCAAAAGAATGAGGGGATCACCTGAGGTTCTCAACTACTGTTATCGGCAGAACAAATTATTCGAATAGCGCCGTTTTCTGTTCACAGGAAAGTGAAGATTGTGTGTTCAAGCTGGACCATCTTAGCTCCCTCATCTGGAGAGAACATGGAAAGCTGGGTGCCACAGGAGACGGGTTCCTTCGGGTGGACGATAACGTTCGTCCCCACCGAGCTGAACTGGTGGACAACATGCTTGAAGCTGAGGGAATTGAACGAATGGAGTGGCCAGCTTGTTCACCGGACTTAAACCCGACTGATCCTGTCTGGGATGCACTTTGCAGACGCATTGTAGCCAGTTCAACACCGTCCATAACGTTTGCAGAGCTGGTTATTGCACTCGTGGAATAATGACCAAATATCCCTGAAGAGCTGATTGATAACCTCATACTGTCCATGCCACGCAGGTATAAAACACTGCTGGTCGTCCTAGGTGGACGACACACTATATCAGAGGGCAACGAGGATGACTTTCATGGTGCCTATCTCTAAGTAAACGCCATGGGAAGCTCAAGTAAAAAGTTGAGACAGCAAAATATCGTACCGTATCACACACAAATTACAATTGTAAAAAATATATAAACATGTATGTTTATGATATCTCACTTGAATCCCTAATTGTTTTGAGAAAGGTGTGTTTAGTGGGCTGAATGTCTTAACATGAGTTGATGCATAAGTTAATGTTTCTGTGCGTCTATAGATAATGGAATCTTTAAGTAGTTCCATGATACTCATTTAATACTTCACGCAATTTATGTTAACAGAGGAAATAAAAATATTCGAATGGACTAGATATTTCAATGTTGTTATTCTTAGAATACGGGTGTATTACCTCCCGTTATGTAAATTTGTGCAGTACATCCACATCCATACTCTGCAAGCCGCCTCGCGGTGTCTGGCGGAGGGTACTTCGCTTACCACTGTCACTTCCTCCTATTCTAGTCGCGTATGGTTCGCGCGAAAAATTATTTCCTGTATGCCTCAGTGTGGGCCCTAATCTCTGATGATATCCTTGTGGTCACTTCACGAGATACAGGTAAGAGGAAACACTATATTGGTTGACTTCATGAAACGCAAGCTCTCGGATCTTTGACAGTAGCTCGTACCGTAATACAGAAGGTCTCTTCGAGCGTCTCCAACTGGAATTTCCTAGTAATTTCTGTGTGACGCTCACGGGCTTACTAAATGAGCCTGCGACGAAGCGTGCTGTTCGTATCTTCTGTGTATCTTATGAACCCTGCCTGATACAGATCCCAAAATAAGCAATACTTAACAGCTTTCCAAACAAGAGTTAAAAACCTACTTTGTTAGCCGACTACACTCTGAGGACTTTTCAATCTGGCATCTGCCTTACCCACGCTTTATTTTACATGGTCATCCCATTTCAAATCGCCCCTTGTGTCTACTCCCAGATGTTTTAACTAAGTACCTGCTTCCTGTGTTCTATTATTGCGTAGTTATATAATAAACTATCTGCCTCATACGTGGCAGCCATTACGCTAATTTGACATCGTTTAACTGGCAACTGCAAATATTAAGGTAGTCGAAGAGTTTAGTCCTTTTCTAGCAGTTTCCTTATTCGATTGTGGAACCACTGTAGATCTTTCCCATCTCTCATAATTTAACTTGGCACATATTTATCTAGTACGTACTGTAGGATGCACTAACTTCATTGACTTTGGTTAACACTGTCAGTGTTAGAGACTGAATTTTCGTGTTGAGCATTTAAGTATTCTGAAATTGCCTCTTTTTCGCTTTTGCTACGTAAGATCTCCCCGACTTCCTTGATATCTGTACTTACAGCTTTATTCACTTATGCTGTAATGGCCTTTATGATGGCTGACTCTCTGACCTATGCTAACTGAATCGAAAAGTTCGGGTCTATTTGTGATAAGCAGATCTAACATCTTATCTCCACGAGTCAGTTCTCAAACTGCTGAAGGTAGTTTTCGAATACAACATTTAGAAGAAAATTGCTGGATTCCTTATCCTTGCCACCCATCTTAAACACGTTTGTGTCCCAATCTATAGAAGTTAAAATCTTTATCTGAAAGTATGACATGGCTAGGAAACCAACGGGAAAAATTTTTCAAGTTCCCGAAACTACCGCTTCTGAGCCAGATGGTCTATAAAAGCTTCCCACGACTTATCACGCTGACCAAAATAATAGGCTTGATTCGCAATGAAGCTCAGTGTGAAAATGTTTCAGGCTTTCCTAACACCCGGTAATGAACGTTTCGTTAATATCTTGTGAACAGAAAATCGTGCACTCTAAGTCCATTACAATTACTCGATGGCTGCCGTGTCATTTGCCTCTGCAGTGCTGCCGCATAGGTTGTTACCGCTTGAGTGTAGCCGAAACGGTAAAGCCAGTTTTAACATGACCGACGTTGTGGCAAAAACTGAGTATGTGCGTATGACTTTCGTGCCTACGTGTAAATCAGCAGCCAACGCCACCACGAGTGCCGCCAGGCAGTCGATGATCCATAGATTGTGTCTGGTATGGAGTGTGCTGCATACTGCGCATGTGCAGAAACTGTGGTGACGTCTGTCAACATCTGAAGTTAACCTACTCTGAGCGAGCACATTCTCACTATACAAATGCTTTTGCGTCGTCTTACTTTTCGTCACTGCTTTCTCCTACGTAAAACGTTCCATCATAACGTCAATTAGCCGTCCAACTGTGCAGTTTTGGTGCTGAAGTCTAGAAGGTAATCACCGCTCTAGATAACATACTCAGAGCACCACGTCACGGGCGCTGCAGTAGACTCACTCGTCTGGAGTAGTCAACTGAGAAAGTCTATGGTGCAAACGGGGCAAAGTGACTTCACAAGAACCTATCTTGAGTAACGCTGGAGCAATTTACGTTCAAAGCGGCCGCCACAAAGAATGAGGTGGAAAGCGAGATGCTTTGACGATTACTGAGTTTAAGTGGCCAAAGACTGCGGCAGACTAAGCGCTTTGTGGCCCAAAATTTGATGTGAAGTCTTAACCATACCCTCGTGGAGTGCCAGGTATCGGAGAAAACCGTGGTCAACAATCTGCGGAAGAGGTAAAATCAAGATAGCGGAGGGAGGGAGGAGATAAAAGCGTCGCTACCGTTCCAAGGCAGTCAGGTCATCAGAGCACATGATGGCAGCAGGTCTGCTTGCCGAAATATTGTGCCAGTTTGACACAGGGATCCGGCCGCACACCCGTGAACTTTTTCATCTACAATTACGCCGGGAGAAGCTAAAGAATCGCAAGATAGCTTTGTCCATGACCACTGAAGCTAACAAATTACGAGCAAACATCAAATTATTCAATGTCAGCGCTGAAAGTAAACGAATTTTACGATCTTTTACACGGGCATGATTTAAGATTCGTGGTATTATTTTATACTATCGATTAAATAATTTAACGTTTCTTCCGACTAAGACTTTTCCAGAATTTTCTATATGGTTGTCATGCTTAAGATTTCAAAACTCAATTTAACGAACGTGGCAATTAACGTGAAATATAACCTGCGAGGTGGCCGGTTACAGGCCCTTAGAATTTTAATACTTTCTGTAATTTTGTTTGTTTAGACACGGCCTTTTCGTTTCCATAAAAAATTTGGTAACGCAAATCTTTGGATGTTTATTACAAATACAAAATACAATTATTGCCATTAACTGTAGCAACCATTTTGATTGAACGTAGAAGTAAAAAAGATGGCCATAATGGGATTCACAGACATTTCCTATACAGCAACTGCCATGTCCATTGTGGTACACTAACTCACTGTAAACTTAGCTTTCCTGTATTAGTCACCCTAACACAATGACTAAGTGCAACATCCAGAAAGTTTCTTTTTAGGAAGTATAGTTGCCGGAACTGGAAAGTCGTCGGGCCACACTTGAGATGGGGTTGTAGAAATTAGTACTTTGTACGAAACCTGTTTCGTTAGCGTCGTCGTGCGTTATTAGTGTTACCATGAGCGATGAAATTTTAAAGAGGCAGAGACGCGGTGGAGTAACCGAGCTATCTAAGGCGCCTCGCTGCGGAGCGAGCGGTTGCTAAGCTACGGACGGATGACCGATCAGTTTGGTCCGATAGATTTACAGACATTTGAACATTATTTAAGAAGCAGATAATCCAACGAACAGTTCGAGATGTGGGTAGGTTTGCCAGGTTGGAAGCCAGAATTATCTGAAGAGGGAGGAAAACGAAAATGTTGAGATTTTGGAATTTGTCGGTAGGTATGAAGACTAACAGATTTTTTCCTTCAATTATCTAGACAGATTTTACTGTTGGCACATTAATTTCCATTTAGTTTGCGTTGGCCCGTAATTGTGTTTTACAGATTTCACTAAATTAGATTATATAGCACTCAAAAGATTTAGAATTAATTTGCTTGAATGTTTGGTCTATTTACTGGACTTTTATTAGATAAACTCCTTAGTTGCCGAGTAATCAATGCGACAGGCCATGGGGGAGGCGGTGTAGCAAAGTAAAATGTGTTCCGTTCAAGACTTTGCTTAAAACATAGCTTTGCTTTTTTTTCTTCTATTAATCCTGACGTAAGAACTAAACTTTTGAAATCGATGATATTCGATTTTCACAAATCGACTGAGTCTTACTATTCACAAAGTTTTGGCCTCTTGACATGAAATTTATTTTGCTATTGGCTTACGTAAATTGGTTTAACCACAGTTTTAATAGGTATGACTTTTTACTAGTGATACGCTCCATGGTTGCAAAATATTAACACGAATTATTTACAGAAGGATGAAAAAGCTGGTAGAAGCCGACCTCGGGGAAGATCAGTTTGGGTTCAGGAGAAATGTAGGCACTCGGGAGACAATACTCACTTTACGTCTTATCCTAGAAGATAGATTAAGAAAAGGCAAACCTACATTTCTAACTTTTGTAGATTTGGAGAAGGCTTTTGACAATGTTGATTGGAATGAACTATTTCAAGTTCTGAAGCAAGCAGGAGTAAAATATATGGAGCGTAAGGTTATTTACAACGTGTACAAAAACCAGACAGTGGTTGTCAGAGTTGAAGGGCATGAAAGGGACGCAGTGGTTGGAAAGGGAGTAAGACAGGGTTATAGTCTTTCTCCATTGTTATTCAATTTGCACATTGAGCAAGCTATAAAGGAAAGCAAGGAGAAATTTGGAGAAGGAATTAAAGTTCAGGGTGAAGAATTAAAAACATTGCGTTTTGCCGACGACATAGTAAGTATGTCAGATACAGCAAAGGACCTGGAAGAGCAATTGAACGGAATGGACAGTGTGCTGAAAGGTGCATATAAGATGAACATTAACAAGAGCAAAACTAGGGTAATGGAGTGCAGTGTAAGAAAATCAGGTGATGCTGAAGAAATTAGATTGGGAAAGAAGCAATAAAGGAGGTAGATGAGTTTTGTTACTTGGGCAGTAAAATAAAAAATGATGGTCGCAGTACAGAGGATATAAAATGCAGAATGGCAATGGGTAGAAAAGCGTTCTTGAAAAAGAGAAATTTTTTAACATCGAATATTGATTTAAGCCTAAGGAAGTCCTTTCTGAAGGCATTTGTATGGAGTGTTGCCTTGTATGGGAGTGAGACATGGACGATAAACAGTGCGGACAGGAAGAGGATTGAGGCTTTTGAAATATGGTGCTACAGAAGAATGCTGAAGATTAGGTGGGTGGATCGCGTTACTAATGAGGAGGTACTGAACAGAGTTGGGGAGAAAAGGAATTTCTGACATACCTTGACTAAAAGAAGGGATAGATTGGTAGGACGCATTCTTAGACATCAAGGAATTGTGAATTTAGCGTTAGAGGGAAGAGTGTGGGGTAAAAATCGCAGAGGAAGACCAAGAGATGGATACAGTAAGCAGATTCAGAGATGTAGGTTGCCGTTCTTATGTGGAGATGAAAAGGCTTGCTCAGGATAGGGTATTGTGGAGAGCTGCATCAAACCAGTCTCCGGACTGAAGACCACAACACGCTCCATTACTCTGAGTCCCATGGAAATTACACAGAATTATTCAGCATTAAGAATAGCATAGCAGTAGATGGTGTTTCAGGGCGTTAAACAGCGGCGTTATCAGCGCCCATGCTCAAACCATAGACAGATGAAGGCCAATTTGCTCATGTCTGAAGGACTTACGGAAATTGTAAGTACGTACAACCAAATGTATTGAAGAAAAAACTTAAAAATGAGACGTAGAAGTTTGAAGTATGACTACAACCACAGTTAAAATTTTGACAAATTACTGTGTGCCCAACAAGTCTTTACAAGTAGTGTGGCCGGGTCACTGATACACAAATATTACATCCAGTATTTTGAGCCGGAGTCCACACTTCATACAAATCTGTAGAACACTGTTCACACTTGCCTGATCACGTAAAATAGATTATGTCCTGGGACACCCAAATCTCTTCGAAGACAGTCCGTGTTAAATACACTCCAAAGAGGTACTGACAGTTTTGTTCCATATCTGACATACTGGCGGTTCATCACGGCTTAAAAGGACGTCATGCGTCGGTCGGAATTGACCTATTCGCAGACGAGTCGGGGCCATTTCATGATCTCGTCGAGGGCGGAAGGAGGTATGCACGGAAGCACGGTATGATTTATTGCGCGTAGCTTACTGTTCGCCACTTAAACCACCGAGCCTCCCACCAAAACATGGTTTTGAGTGAAGCCTGCAGGGGGCGGGGGCAAAACAGCGTGCCCGAGGTGGAGGCAGCAAGCTTCCCTGGCAGTCGCGTCAGCTAGCTCGTTTCCTCGGATCACTACGTGCCCAGGAATACAGCAGAAAACGACTTTTATTGTGCCTTTGCAGTACAAGGAAAGTTTCGTTGATGAGCCACCTTTTAAGGCGAAATGGGCGCGGGGAATGTCATCAATGTGCTGTGTCAAGGTCCACTGTCAATGGGATCTCCAGGTGTATAAAGAGCACACCGTAATGACGAGACGGGCCAGTATGCGAACAGCATCCGCCTGTAGTGTTGTAGTTAGGGACAGGTATGAAGTGGAATGCGTCCCTGAAGGACACTGCCACACCACCCTGGGCTCTTTCACCAGTAAGGTGGTCTTTCCTGTAGAAGTGATGGCCTCGAAATACAGGTATGTCACTTTGCTTGAAATGTCTCCTGGAGGTAGACAGAGAAAGGCCTATCCTTTTATTGTATTCTGGCGTCTAAGTAGGAGATACGTTTGATAACCAATATCTTCTGCATTTTACGTTCATCTACAAAACTTGGGTATTCATGGGTCCACACTGGATGGCTTCCATAACAGTTGATACAAACGGCTGCAGAGGGACAGTCAACTCCAGATTCATGGCCTGCCTCACCACATCTCACTAGTTTTACCGCCGCAACTAACTTCAAGTTGTATCACTGGAACGCTGGCATCTGTGACAGCTCAGTGTTCGGTGTATAGGGCCTAACCTTAAGTCGGAGTAATCCTGCCATAATGTATTCTGGCAATGTTGGAGAGTTAGAAGTAACAATGAAGGTGGCAGATCACTCAATCACTCCGCTGTTCCAAATCATATGCTATGATGCCCATTCATGCTTAAGTTCTGCAGTGTCCACATCTATTATATCCCAGCAATTTGCCATACCTTTACTGGAGCTAAGGGAGTTATGTAACTCAAAAGTAATTTCACACTCGCTAAGTTTTGTCGATTTCATTAGGTTCACCTAGAGCTCGCCCACTAGCAACAATTCCACCTGAACAGCCGTGCATCCCATGAGCACGTAGCGCACCTTGAGACTGAGGGTTGTTTTAATACACATGTAAACAGCCCTCGCGATCCGGGCAATAAGACCAACATCCCCGTTCCCTGCTACACCCAACATTCCACTGACGCATCACACGGTGCTAGTTGAAGGATGCCTTTTGACGACGCTTTTAAGTTCCATCTCAGAGACCCCGGGTTCGTTAAGCCCGTATCCAAAAAAATTAACGCTGAGCCCCGTGAGGGGATAGCAGTGGATGACTCAAGCAATAAGATTTTTGAGATAAGGGGATTTGGCATATGAATGTTCCGTCTGACAATGCCCGTCTGGACATAACTATTTTTATCGTGAACAGAGATTTGATGATTGGGAAACTGGACTAAAAGTGAGAGTAATAGGATCGTTTAGCAGCTATTCTTAACTCTTCTAATGAAGTCTGACAAGACTTGCAGACTGGCACTATGCTGGAGCTGCTTTGGCAACTTGAACTAGAGGCATTCGGATGCAAACGCCCAATCAGTCTGTATATTTTACTGAAATCGTCAAAGCACGGGAACGAAACATACGCACTTTTCGATTCCCCAAGTAATATCTATCACAAATACTGAAATTTATTGTGGAAAACTGCCAGAGGAATGATTCCTACGTGAAAATGAACAGACGTGAAACAAAGATTAGTTACTCCCATAACTAACAACTGACAATGTGACAGCTGATTTATAGTTACGTCATTTTCTTCGAAGCTTATCAGAAAAAATGTGGGGACGTAAAGAACAACTGGTAGACCCTGTCGGAGGTGAGAGTTATGGAAACTTAACTTTCGAGACACTTTGTATTTTGTCAACGAGTTTCACACGGCATGTTAAAGTATAAATAAAAATTTACGGGTCATATTGTTATGCATGGACGATTTAACTTGTTATATTGGTGACAAATGGGTTTTAACTTTCTACAATGAATGCAGGACAGTGGATAGACGTATATGACAAAATATGCTACACTTACCCTATCGCATAGGGTCCTATGAGGTATTCTAACAACGGAATGGTCAGACTTGCCATGTAGAAAGCTGTGTTGCTATTTTTACCACTGAGTTAACATGTAAGGAAATCTATATGCAGACTGTTAGCTGCTGACATGACCTGGAAGTATGTAAAAACTTTTATGAAGTATGGCACTGTCGCATGGTTTCCGCGCTTATAACTGCCTGTTTTACTAGCCTGACACCTCTCGCTAGTTATACCAACGCCATGTAGGGACAAGGTGGCGTTAGCTACGCGCCGCTCTCCTGCCACAGCAGAGAGCTGATTCGCCCAGTGAAAGCGATCGTACGATAATAAATTCGTTGACAAATGTAGCCGATATGTTATCTACAACATTCTTTCCAAATTGCTATGAAAGACAAATACACATACGGTTTAGAACACGTCAATCTTTTGTTTCTTTTAATTAATGCTAAAATGCGAAATATTGATAATGTTCAAAACATAGGCTTTTTTGTGCACCAAGAACATACAAGCACAGATGACATATGACAATCCTGCGAATCGCAGACGTTGTTAGACGTCCGTAGACAAAACTCGGCCGGTGTTAGGAATGAATCAGGCCTAATATCAGTACATTTCGAGTCGTGCCACGCATATTTAATCACATTTTGAAACCATGGGGAGGAAAACTGATAATGTACGACTGATTGCAACTTGAGAAAATGGTCACGGTGATAGGAAACTGCAGTGATTTGCACACAATTTTGTGAAGTATCTCTGCTTTGTCAGGATGAGCTCGAAATAGAGCTTTTAATGAATCGGAACTTTTATGACCTGACCACGAATCTAGGAGATTTGTTCCCGCAGAACGGAAAAGCAATGCGCATGGAAAGTGTAACGTTATCATTTTCCATTTTTCCAGTCTTCGATGCGTATACCACAAGATTGTCTGCGTAGAACATTTTTTGACACGTGGTCCAAAACGACCAGTTGGTTCTTGAAGACACACAGTTTACGCAGCAATGAACCATCCAGACTAATTATGGGCATTATAGTGTATGAATGGGCGAGTAGTCGTGGACTGCGCAATTGCCTCTATGTGTTTTCCCCCTTTGAATGACTGTTCTTTTCTCACGCATTTCTTTTTTGAATCCTGACTGATCTGCATTGTAAACCTAAGATTCCCTAAAACTGGCGATCTTATATTTTGCATACATAAGGAAAGCTATCATTTCCATTCGAGTCACTTCATTTTCCGACCTGTTTCTCGATACAAATTTTGTTATTTTTCGTGCCACGATTTTGTGATCTTTTGAAGCGACTAATCCAACTCTGAGAAGTTGTGAATTCTTTAGCGCCTATCGCGTTGACAATCTCTAACGCCCAATCACGCAAAGTTGTGTCGCTGTCAAAGACTGGAAATCACGACGGAGATAAATGCGCGACTTTTTGAGCAATTTACCGATGCCAGTCGACTTTTACATCGTCCAGCGACTTCCTTTTTCCATCTATACAATTCACGCACAGAACGGACAAAGCGATACCTATTTTGAACAGTACTGACACATAGGCGTTTCTTACCACTTTCGTTTAACCAATACTTACCGCTTTTTCTTTGTCCGATAATGTAATTGTAGTTGGTGGTGTTGCTTTCGGAGATAATTGATAATGGTACGTGGCACTATCACTATAAGAGTCTTCATGTATGCAACTTTCTTCCGTTTCTTCGCCGTCTGTAGATTCAGTGTGCAATATCGAGTGTTTCAGTCGTTTCTAGCCACATGTCTGCGCTATTTACATGCCCGGCTTGAAGTTTTACTAGCCTACCACGTCGCACATCAGTCTTCAACGCGTGTTTTCTGTTGATTCATTTGGCGTCTATGGTATATCTCCATGGCAAGCAGCAAAACATTTACAGCTCTTGGAGGGGAGATTGAATGTTCACCGTAAAGTGGCTTGCGTAGTATAGATGTTGATGTACAGAATATCTTTCACATTTCTGACCAGTTTCAGGACGGTATGTTTCGAAAAGAAAATGCTTGCCACGGAAACGAATATTCGTTTCACCTTTCCACCAAAACAGTGCAATGATATTCCTCTTTAGTGAACGCCGCAGTAAGACGGAGACGGCCGCACCTCCCGACTATGCACACAACTCTCGCCATAACAGCAGCTCGCGACTTCATTTCCAGGGTTGGCCAGCCGTCACCGCAAGAGCCAAGCAGGAGAAAGCCATTTTTCCTGATATTTTTAGGTGACTTCCAGGTTATGTCAGCAGCTAACATTCTGCCTAGTCTTCTTCAGATGTTGACTAACAGTGCTAAGAAAATCAATACATGTTTCGGCATGACAAGTCTGACCATGACCTTTGAAGTACGTCGGTTCTTTCGGACGCCTAGTCCGGAATAACATTGGCTCACAAACACCCATAAATTTATGAATCAGAAATATTTTATCATTTCCGCTGTTTCCGAGACTCAAAATCTTGTTTCCCGCTTTGGGGCAATGTTCGCCTTAAACATCAGGCTCTCCGGACACGCTTCTGTAACTGCCTAAATTTTCAACTTACGTACTACTATAGTAGTGCCCCCTATTTTATCTCTAGATTGTGTGCCTCTAAAGAGGAAAATGAATTTCAATGTCTATGCACAAATAATTCCGATGCCTTGCGTGAATACAGTTAAAGCTGCGAGCATGTGGAGCATTACGATAATAGTTTAAGATTAGTTAAAAATTAAGTGGGACAAGAAGAGTGTTCGAATGGTCTAATGGTCAAGGCGACCGCTGGCCCGAAGCGGAAGATCCGGGTTTGCGTCTCGGTCCGGTTGAAATTTTCCACTTCATGGTTAAATCCAATCCAACGCCATTGATGAGAAGTTATGTTGAAACATTTGTAATTAATACTATGAGGTAAATGCGGGTGTTTTCAATTCTAAATACTTACAGAAGTATTTAAGTTATCCATATGGAAAACAGTACTCAAACGTCGGATGTTTCTTCGAAAATAATGTGAAGATCTTTCTTATAACCGTCTGATAATGCCGTTCCGTTTTTTGGTGTCTATCAAATTCTACCAAACTTGGCGTATACAGACAATCTGCGTTAAGTCGCGCCAAATCTGTAGCCACTGATTACGTAAATCGAACACGTTGTCGGCCCTACTGGGCCATGAAAGTAACCCGATCGAACTTACCGACAAGAGATGTAAAACGAAGTGTCCCTGCAAGATTTTGCTTACCTTCTACTTACGTGACAGTAAATCAAAAAAGATTATTTCTTGTTTCAACTCAATAATTGTTCACTAACTTTATTATTAAGTGTACAAAGGACCTAGGTGTATGCATCTGTATTTAACACATTCCCCTAAAATACTTACGTTAAAGTTGGAGTTCATCCATTAATTCATGCCTTGTATGACATAGGGCAGCTAGGACGTTTCTAGGATAGCATTTAAGTGTTCACTATGCAATACCATTTTGCTGAAGACATTGTCAATTGTTTCAACTCTTTTGAAGGCCTTATTCAGAACTTCCTGACGTTTTATCGATACATTACGCTGTAAATTATTACACCAATTAAATAGTACGTCGAAAGACATGTAAAAAATTGCAAGCAACTTACTGTGACTAAGTAGACCGAACTGCCAATGAAACACCTGCGAGTCTGAATATATCTTACAGCGTATATCCCAGGAAAATTAGCTCTACAGTAAGAAAAAGGACTGCGCTGGATAAAAAAGCTCAAGCCCGAAATAATTTTAATCGATATTAGGCATTCCCGCTAAGAGTAATATGCGTTTACAACGGTTTCCGGCTTGAGAATAAGTTTCGGGCCGAAAAACAACGAATTTTTTGCTTTAGTTTTTCGCCTTTTAAGTAGACAACTATGCATCCTACAGAAATTTTTGCGAATACCAAAAATAAAGATCATAAAATTTCGCTTTCAATGACCAACTTACAAGGTAAAATCGGTTCAGCAGTATAGGCACAATCGTAAAAAAACTGTCATTTCTGTACCAACGCCATGGAAAGTCGGTTATGCCCGGGTTCCAATGCCTGTAACTCAAAAATGGCTACTTCAAAAGGAAAAGATCGTGCATCAAATTTTTAGATAATTTCTGCCTAAAAACAGTTCCTAACGCTTAAAATTTGCTTCCTACTATGCATAGATACCAATGAAACCATCAAAGTAATCTTAACTCTGAAATCCTGCGAGGCCTTTTGTGCAAAGTCAAATTAGCTTTACACCCCAAATCCTACACAGTCATTCAAATTTTGATGTAATTTAGTACGTACCTACCTAGTTTGTTACCAATAAGTATAATATGAATTAGTTTGTCAATCCAAACTGATAAACCGATCTATAAACAAAACTTTTATCAATAGAAATATACTTCAATTACAGTATTAAACTTATTTTACAAGCGTTCTTTATATTACTGTTTTGAATTTAAATGTACTGATAATTGTTTTAATGTTTCCTGCGTTCCGTAAGATGGCCCTGTGGAGGAAACGTCAAGTTATTTGTCCTCTTCTGGCATGGGAAGTAAATCTATTTCTTTTCTCGATGATATCATCTATTCGTCAACGTTCAATCATGAAAGATACCCTCTTCTGTGGGACAATTAAGGTGTTAAAGCCACTTGCAATTGCTGCATAAATCTGAGCACTTTAGGAACGCTTTCATGCAGGAACAAGTTGCTTGACATGTGCAGGATACGGTGTTGAGAAGTTCCTGGGGCGCTGGTGGCTAGGCGGTTGCAGCAGGGCTCAGACCGTGTTTGGTGTTCCGTCTCCAGCTGGATTGCTGCTCCAGATCTGAACCTACACGTACAGCCTGAGGGGGTGCTGGTGAGAGCCGCTCCGGTGGGAGGCAAACAAGTTTAAGACATTTTTTGTTAGCTCTCTGGAAAAGTTGGAGACGAATTTTTATTCAAAGCTTTGGAGTTGCCACCAGTGTACGAACACATAACTTCACTTCTGCATCAGCTGCCTTATCAGAAGTGAAGATCCATGGAATCTGAGGCGACATGAAGGCTCTCCTCCTGAGAAGAGTGTATAAATTTCAATTTTCCCCGTCGAAAAACTCTAGAGGTGGTGTCACTGCTACTGAAGGCGTGAAGAAATATGCTTCTTGGTTTCTTCAGATAGCTGTTGGGTGTGTAAATGTGTGTGCCTTACTCGCCTTTCCAGGTTTCATAAGAAATTTGAAATTCTTGCCATTCACTACTACGAGGTGTGTGGTTAGTCGGTAGAACCATAAAATCAGAAGACGTAATCGTGTCCCGACTTCTTTATGGCTGTGACAACAATCGAGAAGTCTGCATCCTCAATGGCCTGCTTAACCTCATCCTTCAAGTAATTTTTGTCAACTAGAGCAAACGTTTCCTGTTAAATTCATCTATTAAGAAACGTTCTTCTGACGCAGTTGGGGACATTGTTTCACCTAATAAACCTGTAGGAGAATACATCGCGTGCTCTTCGAGCACATTCAGTATATTTCGTGCTTTCCTCAACTCCCTCCTGAGGGTGAAGTACGGAAAAGTATTTTTGATGATTGTGGCTAAACGGCTGAACCGAAAAGTCATTCTAAACGAAATTTTATGCACTCTTTCTGGCATTTCTGTAGAATCCATCGTTTCCTAGTTATGGGCGAAAAACAGAAGTCAACAAAATTGTGTTTTTCTGCTCAAACGGTTTTGAAACTTCACCTGGGATGAGACTGAACAGTAACATTCTTAATTTAGCTTTTGCAAACGTCGTTATGAAGACAACTTGTGTGTAGCATCTGATTTATAGATTTTTTTATATTTTAATATGAGTCTTGTGACTTCCATTAGCGATAGGTGGTTCGCTGGTTGGAGTCCAGGAGACGGCACTCGGCTAAGGAAACCGTTTTGCAAGCGCCATCTGAATTTCTCTAATAGTTTCTTTTCCAGCTCTAGTGAAATCATGATCCACGATTTATTTAGTACAGGAATGGGTGTTACTTTCGGATTTAGCTGTGTTTAGCAAAGAACTTACTTTGTTCCCACGAGACTTGTGAGGTGGGAGACTAACCCACTACAAGATGGTTTGAGTATTCAGTTTACAGTTTAAATGTATGATTGTGACCGTGTGTGTGTTGTTATTCTTGCCGGTTAAATCTGGGAATTTCTTTGTAATATCAGTGACCTTTCTACGTTGGACCTAAGTGTTCAATATTCGGTAACAGCCAGCAGCTCGTTGCTTCCTAATTGCATTCATCAACATTTACCTTTTTTGAATATTTTATCTTTAAATAGCTTTGCTGAGCCGATTCAGTTAAGAATTTCGCGAGTGTGTAAAACACTACTTGTTTCCGGTGAACCATGTGTTACTTTGATTTCACTTCACGTGCGATTTGTAATTTCGTTCTTGGTATGCAAGAGTTAAAGTCATCAGTAACGAAAAGCCGGTCTAATGATTTCTTTGCTTTGTATGTATATTGTAGGTGATGGGTTTAATTCCTTCTGTTCTTAAAGCTTGACTATGCCAATGTGCTGCGTGTGTAATCCTTTTTCTCCCCATATTTTATATTCAAATGATACGGTAAACAGGCACCAGCAATTCAAGATAGTATTCTTTCATGTTTGATTCTGAACTTTATTATAAATAATTGTTCTACTTAAATTTTAACCTTTGTATACCGCAATTTAGCCTCACTTTCACTTATGTATTTGAGGTATGATCCCTTAGCGCTTTCATTATGAGTTTCAGTCAGGGTTCTAGTATAATTTATTATGTTGAAACGCAATCCACCAATTCTCGTCAAAAGTACATGGATGTTTTAATGAGACTTGTTTTTCTGCCATTTCTTAAACTAGGATTATCAGTACTGTAAATCAGACTTGGAAACTTCGGCCCTTAAGTTGCACGTGCTCACGCCAGCAACGAAGTACACACGTGCTATATGGTTTCATATAGCGACCCAGCTTTTTTTTTTTTTTTTAGACCTACACTTGACAAATATATTTAATTTGTGACCGCAAAACAATGAAAACGAGTGCTTTTTAATCCGACATTACCAAATATAGCTGGGAAGTGCAGATAGTTAACAGCTGTGGCAGCTGGCAAGGGCGGAGTATCTGGGCATCGAGCGCAGGCAGGGGGAGCCATCGGGGCTGGCGCTGAGTCACGTGCCTCATGAATCATGGTGGCCTCCCCACGCCGCTTCTCAATTTGCCGGCTTTATCACCGCCGCGCCCCGCTGACCGTTTCTTTTTCGGTCTGCCGTCTACCCGGAAAAAGATGCATCTTGTGCATTGGCACCTTGCCCGCGTACGTGGCTGACCCCAAACGTCAACCTCCCTCCTCTCCGTCCCTGCTTTATAATACGAATCCACGTTTCCCACTTTCCGCCATGCCCGACAGTAGCCAACGCTTTTCTGCTTTTCACCGTCTCAAAAAATTATGTATTTCTTTTGTTTACTATCCAATACTTCAAAGATCGCACAGGGCAACGTATTGTTGGACACACACACACACACACACACACACACACACAAACACAGAAATTACTTTCTAAGTTGACGAGGTTACGAAGAGAAAACATTTATGAACTACGCACTGTCGGAGCAATGGAAAAGTACTACCATAGGTGACGGTGGTCACATCGGAAACATCGCATGGGAGATGAAACGTACAGCTTCACGTCACAACGGTATATCATTACCTTGACCTCTAGGAGAGTATCCCCTCGAAGGCCAAGATAAATGCGCCGGTATCCACGCGATGATCCTTAGGGCCTCACTGCACACAGCGAACAAAATTAACACCTCGCCGTTCGAGGTTGGCCCGGAGTTCATCAGTTTAGAGGAGGTCGCGGTGGAAAATTACTCCCTGAACCATGTTCAATGACTGATGAGGGGTTATCAACACTGGAGCGTCGCCAAGATAGTCGCAGGCACGCAAAGCTGCAGATTGGGCAGCAGAGAATTAGCAGTGATCCAGTGCGTATCTTTCTCATCGTTTCAACTTCCCCAAGCTTATCCTCAATATGTTCCAAGAAGAATAAAGGTTTGGTGGTGGTGAACGTCCCTCCATCCGTCCTGGTGCAGGCCAGGCAACGTGGAAAGGATTTTACCCTAAGCCGACGTGCCTGGTGCTCCTCCCAGGAGGTAGACATAAGGAAAGGTCCTCTTATCATAGTTAGGAGCATTATACTTCTTCCTGCCTTCTGAGACGGCCGTATCACGACCATTATCTAATTTCACGTGTTTCATCGTGCGAAACGTCCGCCCTGGTACCACCCACTCCGATCCGGGGCTCCCCCCATGGGCTCCACCCAGCCACAGCAAAGACCACCTGGCACGATAGCCATTGCCGGTAGCCCTGATACTCGACGAGGACGGGTATCTACTCCTTGGCCTGCATGGGGAGGTTGCAGCTCAGGTACCAACAGTGTGATCCCTGCATTGTCAGGGGGCTCAGCCATAAGGGTATATAAAACACACACACACACACACACACACACACACACACACACACACACACACCGCGCGCGCGCACGCGCGGATTGGCTACACGTGCTGGAGACCTAGCGGGGGAGGGGGGCTATGGCAAGGAAGGAAATTGTAAAGGAAATTGTAAAGGAAAGGATTGGGATCCACGCCATAGGGGATAGGTCGGAAGTTTTTCTCCAAATGGCTCACACTACTATTTAAAATTTTGTGGAGATCAAACCCAGATGGGGACCTAACTATGCCGAAAACAGAGGAAAACGAAGAAGATCAAAATTGCTACAATCACCACCGAAACCATAGAAATAGCCGTGCTGTTTTAAATGTAACCTCGAGAGACGGGGGGAGATGCGAGGGACGGGGAGGAATTAGGATGGGGAGGAGGAGAGAAACTGAAGAGGGGGGGGGGACGGTAATGCAGTCCTGGAAAGAAGAAAGGCTGCAATGGCTCTGGGACCCGTGCGCGCCACACACGTACCCAGAAAAGAGCTGTGGGCCCCCTGGGGGGATAGCTGCGTTTACCGCTGAGTTAACTTCATAGATGTTTACGACACACACACACACACACACACACACACACACACACACACACACACACAGCACGCACGAGGGAGGAATCATCGACGGCGAGCAACAGCGCGCACCGCAGCAAGGTGCCTTAGAGCGCTCGGCCACTCCACCGCGTCTGCAAAAGGGAATCAAAGTACTTTTTATAGATGAAGTATTCCTGGTTGCATTAAGCATTGAGAGACTGTTGAACTGGCAGAATGCATCGTCATGCTCGCCGTGTACCCGGGATTATGATTGCGGGTACTTCCCACACCACCGCCCCCAAGTACGCACTGCCTGTACTCTAACCAGGCAACATTCGAGCCTGGTGTTCACTCACATCCAGAGCCTCTAATTAAATCCTAGCCGAGTAGCAATGGTTATAGCCAGCGACACAGTACTGACCGTTATTTTCCTCACTTAACATGGGGCTGTGTTTTAAACAATATTGCCTTTCTGCAACGTTATCTCCAAAATGTATTTAGTCGAGATACCTACGGTCCTTTTTGTTGTATTTCTGGTGGCCAGCAGTGTATTTGTCATTCTATTCTTTTACTGTTGTCCTGGGAAATTCGTAATATGTTTGGATTTCCCCTCTTCTTGTTACTTCTACTCCGTACTTTGTATTATCTGCTTCTGTAATAGTTATTTTACTTCAGAATCAGCGAAACATCAGTCACCGTCGTGTCAATTTCCTTAGTCTACTGACAATTCGACTACCGAGTTATTTTGCTGCTTTCTCAAGTTATATCCTTTCTACTCAAACCCGTTATGTCTTGCTGTCGCACATGAAGACTTATTGCCTCAACAAACTATCCTTTCTTTGAACCGTAGTTTGTCGAGTCTTTATGAGCAATGCCTATCGTCAGTCACACTAGTTACGGAATATTGAAACTTCCGAGGTACAAGCGCTGGATTTCCGCAATGAATACCAGGTTTCTTGGTATGTTTACCTCCGCCCACATCCATAAAAATTACGGCCGTACACCTAACAGTCTTCCACATTAACAGTTTATACAGAGCAGAAAAAACTGACTAACTTACGTTTTACAGTAACGAGTTTCTACTTACTGTGTGACGATTACCTTTAGAACACCGTGGTCACAGCATTACTACAGACTGTACCCTGTGTCCCTGACTTCATAGTAAACTACTCCCACCCTGAACTAGCAAGGTTCTTGATATTGAACACTTGGTATTGAAGACGTTTTTGAACCAAGACGAAGTACTGAAATTTCTGTAGTAGATACGCACTACTACAATGGATTCGTCATCGCTTGCGACCGGAGCTGCGGTGCAGTGTGAAGGCTAGACAAATTCCAATCTCGTGAGCTTATATACACATGCACAATAATAAATTTAACAGCTCTCGGAGCTGTCTCCATTTTCTTGTATGGTTAGAACGCAACAATGCGATGACGTCAGCTATCTGTGTCAGTATGCTCAAACGAGCCTGGTTCGGAAGGAATGTGTACAGTTATCTGATCTACTTGAACGGCAGAACATTTTGTGACTAATTTTCCGTTTATAAAGTATTATTTCCGAACAATCACACTCTTAAGTATCTCACTTTGGGTATAATGGTTTTTTCCAGAGAAAAACTTTTTAGAAGTGTGTTTAAAACGTTATGTCTATTTTCTACGAAACAATATACATGATGGAATGCAAGTCTCCATCTGAAAATACTTACGGCAACTAACATTCTTTTGAATGTGCTTACTATATTGGTCCCTCGGTCTCCCTCTACGATTTTTATCCCACACACTTTCTTCTAATGCTAAGTTGATTTCTTGAGGTCTCAGAATGTGTCCCACAAAATTATCCCTTCCCTTAGTCAGGATATGCCAGAAACCCCTTTTCTCCCCAATTCTGTTGAGCACCTAATTAGTTACGTGATCTACCTATGTAATCATCATTCGTCTGTAGCACCACATTTCGAAAGACTGTACCATATTTTTGTCTGAACCCCTTGTACACGTTTGATTCCCCATACAAAGCTACGCTCCAGACAAATGCTTTCAGAAAGGACTTCCTAACATTTAAACTAATATTGGATTTCAACAAATGTAATGGCCACTCCATTCGTTCAATTCGCTCTGCTTCAACCATGTTGTCCACCAATGCAACACTGAGGGTGCGAGAGTTATCGTTCACCAGAAGTAACCCATATCCTATGGCACCAACGCAGGGCACAAGAGAAGGTCGAAGTATCTTCGACTCTGTACCAGTGAGCAGTCAAAGCGACGTTCTTAACGACATAGGCGTCCGTACGTCAGCCCTCTCTGGAGTTCCACGTTCTCTCAAGATGAGAACAAAGCTTGCCCGGCTGAATACAAAATCTTGACTTAACAGAATCCGGCACCAGTCGTTACGGCTCCAATCCTGATGTTCCGTTTCTTCATGGTTTTAATGGGGTACACGACATAAACCTCCGGGCTGCACCACACCCTTTTTTCTAGGAACTGTGACGATATTGGCTGTGTGTGGGCGGGCGTTGTGCAAAATTAACGTTCACCATAATCGTCGGATCTCAACCCTCCAGACTTTTTCCTTTCAAAACGAGTTTTAGTAGAGGGAATAGGAAGGCGATTTGATGATATTCCTGACATGCAACGGAACATGACAAGGCTTTTTAACACCATACCAAATGAAGAGTTCGTGCAAAGATTCCAGGACATGTTATCGCAGAGCTCAGCGGTGCAAGGTTATGGGAGGTAAATGCTTGGAAGGACAATAAGGTAACTAAGTTTGTTTTACTTTGTTGGTGGTTATAGAGTGAGATTCCTGACCTATGGCCACTTCATATTTCTGGAGCAGTAGCATTTGGCACAGTAGGTGCTGGTTCCCATGGGAAAGACCGCCTATGTTACTGGTGCTCTCCTCGCATTGGCTGCTGCATTTCACGTCACGTGATATCTTTTGAAATTAGTTTTATTACATATTAAATATTAATTATTCAGAGCTGAGAATTTCTGATAAATATCTCTCAAGGACAGGTTAGATTTTGACAATTGAAAAAGTTTAAGGTGCCTTCTCATATTGTATCAAGAGAAGAGCGATTTTGCAGAAGGCGCGCGACGGCCCTGTTTTGGCGCGAAATAGAGCGGCAGGTGCCCTCTCGCAACGCGCCGCAGTTTCAGTCTTGAGCTGACCACTATACGCGCCGGACCGCACCGGTCATGAGTAAAGATTTGTGTAATAGTGATAACAGTCGAGGTCTCAACAAGAGCGATGGGCAGCATAGGCCGTGTCATTAACAATAGTTGCTCATATTTTATTATTTATTTAATAAATGGCATCACTGATAAGAATCTCGCGAGTCGCTTCTTATGCTCCCATCATACAGAACATATTTTAGCCTCACTTATATGCTGTAGAAGAGCCAACGACCTGTGTGCTGTCTTTTGCGCTGGGGACAACAATAGAAGACAACAGGTTAGTCAGAACTCTATGCTTTCCATAAAGACTGACAGCAACTACGGCACCTCGTGCGTACTGTAGGGCGATACAAACGCACACTGCTACGCAACAGCATCCGCAAGGGTGTGGAGGTTTTAGGGGACTTGTGGGAGGAAGCAGTACTAACTTCTCCGTCCGCAAATAAAAGCCTAGGAAGCTTGTAATAGACAAATTCACCGCCAGTGTTCAGTTGACCTTGGAACTAAGGTGACGTGTGTAAATCTGTCAGTTGCGTTCGACACCATTTCTTAGAATGTGTGCCGCACCTGTGATTGATAACATTGTTTCTTTTGTGACTATTACAGATTTGTATCTGCGAGGTCTCGTTTGCTCACAGTATTCACTTTCCTTGCGACGGTATTATATGCTTACCAGGTGACTTATGTAAGAATTTTCAAGACAACAAGAAGAACGGAGATGTGTACGACCGGACATTTTTGTGAAGGTGGTGTGAAGCGATGTCTCGTATTTGGCATGACAATGGCGGGCACGTGGCGCGCGGCTATTTCGGCCGCCTCCGCCCGTGATTCAGGCCCGCCTGGCCCTCCGCCCGCGCCCCGCCCCACACATTTTTTGTGCCGCTCTATCGTATCGCGCCACTCCGACTACCTTAACTACCACGGCAGCGCTCCTCACAATTCTGTCCACGCGCTACTGACCTACAGAGGTTCGACAAGACACGGAAACTTAACACTTATTTAGTGGCTTAGTACCAAACGGAGAGGGACGTGGGTTTAGACTAGTAAGATTTACAGTCGATACGATATTTACTATCAGATAGTTCTAAGATAAGCACAATCGGCAAGGGAAGAGCATTTGATGTTTTCGATACTGAAGAGGCTTAGGACAGTGTAGAAAGGTACGAGGTGCGAGGAACTTTAGAGAAAAAAGAAAAAGGAGCTGGAAGAAAAATTTTAGGGAAAAATTAGCTGCACCGAGCAAGTGTGAACTGCGTAAAAGTAGAAGCCGAGACGTACTAATTCGGGTATAAAAACAGACTGAATAAGTGCTTTATCACGTCTACTTTAAATCATTGATGGGCGAGACAATCGCAGAAACAGCAGAGCAATAACGACGTAATTGATTAATGTTAATAAAGGAGACGTGCAAGAAAAGGTTGAATGTATGTACGAAGTGGTGAAACAGTATTGTGTGGAAGTAAATGCAAAAAATGAAAATAGAAGCCATGTTCACAACGAGGAATGAGAGAACTGCCACAAATCCAATGATAGGAGGAGACGTCTTGACGGCAGTTTAAAATACCTTGGGAGTGTAATGGAAGAAGAGAGCCAGCAGATCGGCAAAAGAAGAAAGGGTATGATTCTTGCACAACTTAACCTCCGTATGGACGAGATATACACGCCAGAAGAGCAAACAGGTGCTGTTTGGAGTATGATGTTCCAATACTCGCACATTCACTGGAAACCTGATTTTTGTAGAAGAGGCGAACGAGATGAAATTCCAGAGAAGCGGACTAGGATTGACGAGAAGCTTTGGAGTACGAAATGAGACCGTGAGAAATTTGGGAGAAGACCACGTCATGAGACCATATACGAAATGTTCAAATGTTTGTATAGCTTATGGGACTTAACTACGGGGTCATCAGCCCCTAAACTTACAAACTACTTATGAACTAGCTATTACTAAGGACGGCACAAATATCCATGCCCGAAAGGGGATTCGACCCCCGACCGTAGTGGCAGTGCAGACCGTGACTGGCGCGCCGCTGTCCCCACGGCCACCGCGGCCTGCAGACCATATAGGAGGCAACACCAAGACGGTACCGACGTGGCAGGGCAACTGAGGATGGTAGTATGCGAAAGAGGATACACGAGATGCCAATCGACGGCAAGACACCATGAGAACAAAGGCAAGTGACGTCAATTATGGGAGTGAACGGAAGACTGGCGGCAGAGGGGAGGGAGAATGGGACAGCTAGCAGAGAAAGGTGGTGAGAGAATAGGAAACGGAGTGGCCATTTTTCATGGAGACCCGACCAGGGGCCACCGCCGAGTACGATGATTATTGTGTCTAAGCTCAGCGAGTTTGAACGTGGGCCAGTTGTACGTGTTCTTGTGGTGGGTAGCTTAAGTTGGTTAATGCGGGTTTAAGGGGACTAAACTTCGAGATTATCAGCGCCCTGTTCCCTGCTGAGATCTAAAAGATAATGGCGGAACGAATTAACATCTAACAGAACCTGGTGAGATGAAAACCCAGGGCGGGTAACTTAAGTGTTCTTTGATTCAAAAGGCGGTAACTCAAACCTTCACACTGCACACAGGGAAAGCTTAAAAACATCGGCGAATTCAACCTACACAGCAACGTGCTTTGAGTGAAAATAAGATTAGTTCAATGTCGCTCTTCCGAACCCTATCGCCACCGAAAAGAGACGGAGATGTATTATTTGAGAATTGTGGAGCTAGCAGGAATCTTTAAACCCATTATAAAGCAAATGCTGCCTATCAGTGAAAAGTAGTAAAAGAGGCATCAAATTTGAGGTGGGCGCTATTTAAGAAAGCTCTTTTAATGCATGACTTGAGGCTATAAAAATACTAAAAAATACCACGATTAACGTAATTACGTAAGTACTGAGAAAAATATTGAAAAAATTCCTGAAAATTATGCACTACTAGCAACAAAAAGTTCACAGCCAATGTAAATGTCACTATTATGCCTATTATCTTTCCAGATAGTAACTCATAATGCACATGTTGGGAGAAAATGCAGCTAGCTGTCGAAATGATTCAGTAGCGTTCCGCAATTTATAATTTATAAGACGAGCTACTAGCATATGTAACACTATGTATACAGCTACAAAAAATGTAAAATGTTGGTCAGAGATAATGAGAAAAATTAGGTATGTAGCTGAACAGTTACACTAGGCATTTGAGGGTTAAGGGTTTTGTGCACTGTTTCTAACTTTTAGCACAGTTTTTGTCCAAAGCGTTAAGCAAAAGCAAGGTTTCAGTGATTTGGGCAGCCATATCGTTATATTCGTAATGGCCCCATGGGTAACCTGCAAGGTCGCAGTACATTCATAAAACGTACCCATTTTGGCTGATGCTGTGTTCCAAGAAAAGACACCTAGTAAAAACTTTTATTATCCAGCAGTTTAGGAATAGAAGCAATTGTTTCATCTTCCAGCCACCGCAAGAAGCAGATTCAGCATTCTTCTGTGATTGTGGTTCCTTTGGGGGAAAAGGATGCGTGATCACGTACATAACCGTACCACGAACTATCAGGAAGAATGGTTATAGATTGCCTTGAAAACAACAATACCTTTATTTGTCGATTCTGAGGCAATATTTAGCTGTTTGCATGCCGAAGGGTTTTCACACACTGGACTAGGCACGAAAATGTACTTTGTAGTGGTCCCATATTTCTGTAATTCCTCATTGTGGTCCAATGTATCCATGAAAGCGAGAGCACTATTACAAAGATCCGCCCTCCACTCTTTCAGTTCGTAAACCGTCGCAATTTCAAATCTAACAGTATTAACTATAGTGTCGAATAATTTGCCATTATAATGTTACCACGTTTAGGCTTCTGTATGTATCAATTTTTACGAAATGTGAAACTGGCAAAATTTGGAAAACTTTATTTAGTAATTTAAGAAGAAAGCAGGTGCCAACAGGTGGAATTTTGTCGAACTATATTAAACAATGATTGCTAAATACTGACACGAATCATTTACAGAATATTAAAAGATCTGGTAGCTGACTTTTGAAACGTCAATTTGGGTACCGGAGAAGGAATGCAGGGCACAATACGAACTTACAATACGGACTTACAATCTCCAACAGCATTGCAATGTCGGGGCACTGTTTTTCTCCACAAACGCACTCCCTTTCCAAATGTCTGCCTTTTGACGTTCCGTGATGAGACTGGACGGCACAGCCGTCGTAGCCGAGCCAGAGGGAATGCGTGCCCTCAAAATGTGCGCGCGTTATAGCATGATACAATATTCCTCAGATACCCACACGAATCTTCCCAGAGACCAGCAGTTCTAACGGAATGTCATTCTCATGGGCCTTGCTCCTTCAAATTATACTCTCAGTATATCATTCATCTGACTTCCTGTTATCATTCTATAGTATTTTAATTTTCCTCTATAGGCCGTAAGCGTTTTCCTTCCACCGTAGTACTTTTTGCTTATCTGCATTCTTGATATGCAACTGCTCTTTCTCAGAACGTCTGATAATTTTCCTGCATGTGGTATCTTTCCTTTAGCTACTTATCGTTGTATTGACAGACTGGTTCTTTCTCCATTCTTCATAAGCCATTTTGGGATTTCTCGGTGATTTTTAGATGCTTTTATTCCTTTACGATTGCTTCTTTTGCTGCATCTGTGCATTTTCTCCTTTGATCAGTTAAATCCGAAATATTTAAGATGCAAGTCTGCACTATTTACCAATTTAATCTTCTGCGAAGACAGCAGTTCACTTTCTATAAGTTACCGATTTGTCTTGTATGTGTGTACTGCCAATCTATTGTTGCCAGTAATTCTTAACAACCTCTTGATTCTTCAAATTTATTAAGGTCTGGTAATTTCATGTCTTTCTGCGAATTCTTCAGAATACTTTGCGCAGGGCAAAACGATTGCACGTTGGTGGTACGATGGATAAAGAAGCATGGACAGGATGAACTAGCATGGAGAGTTGCATTAAATTTTCTTCCAACTAAGAACCACCATAGCAACAACGGAACAGAACTGACTAGTTGTCTCTTATTACATTCGTTATTTTCCAGGAAAGCATTAGTTCCTTGAATCTGAATCATCTATACTCCGCAAGCCATCTACCGGTTTGTGGTGGAGGCTACTTCTGATCAGTGCCACTGCCCATTTTCTGATGCAGTCACGTGGCTCACGAATAAACGGTTACTGGTTGTGCTGAAATATCTCCAATTTCACCTTTCTTGAGGCAACTATTGACTGACTTCCAGGAAGGTAGGCTGTTTTTTTAAGGCCGCCCGCCTATGGGTCGATTGGCAGTGGTCGCCAACTCGACACGCGCCTGTGCGTGGCGCGCGTCATGAACCAACAGGGCGGTGCTATCCGCGGCCGTCCGCACAGCTCCAATGACAGTAGGCTTGCGACTTCCAACCGAACTTTCATTATTTCCTTCAATAACCACCTGAATAGCGAACAGTTCTAGCGATGAGGGCGACGTTGTAATGTTTCAGTGGTACTGGCGAAAGAAGAGAAGGGGTTTTTAGGGTGTATCCATACATAGAACGGAATACTCATAAGTTGTTCATTGTGTACTTCGTAACATTTGACAGAAGGGTGTCAGTACACAGAGCAGTAAGTGACAAAAACAGTGGTTTCGTAAACCGTATAGGTTATACATTACCACATTGAGCCAAAGATAAACAACCATTCTACCACTAATGGTATTAGATTATTTAGCTAATTATTTTCCAATTCAAATGGCATCACTGCCTTGACAGAGGAATCGTTGTATTTGAAAGACCCATACGTGCTGAAGTATTTTCTCGTAGTTCTTGACTATTTTTAATTATCTTTTTTGGTATGCTTCCATTGTATTTCATAATTTACTCAGGTATAGAATCAGCTTAAAATATAAATATCACATATTCGGCAACTTCATTCCACGATTTATATGTACAGTCCGTTCGTAAATAGTCTTTGATGGTGCAATAGTAATAAGTTGAGAATGGTTTTCCACTTCTGCCAGAAATTCTATTTTCATCTAGTAGTAGTAAAATTTGTATTGCTACTGACATTCCGCGGTACTGTAACAGTTTCTGATGAACCTTCAAAGTAATCGTTGACACTATTATTCACTGTGGAATCATACTTCCTAGTTACGTAATCATAGAGACTATTGCTTTTTGGTTACGATGAACACGATGTAAAATTTATGCATTTGCTTGACCATTTATAATTTGTTTAAAGATCAGTTTAGTTGCTGTTCCGTGCACTAGGAAATACGAAGCAATTACGGGCAAACGAGGTAGAGTACCCGCATGACGAACTTCCCCGAGCAAGAGCGGAGCGTCGCGGGCAACTAGTGCCCGTCAGCGGGCAGCCGTTAACTTTGGTGTCCCCGGCGCAGACACCGGCCAGCCCTTCGCGGCGCCTATTAGCCGTGGACACAGGCGGCGCCGCCTTCCTGCTCGCACATGTGCAGCGTCGCTCCGCCACCTGTCCTTCAGCAGCCGTATACTGCACCACTCTGCACTTGCACGCTGCTACGATATTATGGGAATGCGAAAACTCAATAAGGTCGATCGAAAGTTCAACGAGCCGAATAATCTCTACGAAAGTAAATATCGTACACCTAATTGCTGAGGCACAACGCAAACCAGCACTTTGGGATGTCACGGCCGAAGCATATTCCGACAAAAGTAAGGCACTGAGTGTGGTTTTTTTGTTTTTTTTTTTAAACGACTCGTTTTCAATAATTTGTTATTAGAAACTAATAGTTCAGAAATAAGTGTACGTGTAATTTAGGTAATGACTGGAATCCAGCTGACAAGGAGAGGACGCCTACTCATGGCCGAATTCGTCCAAATGTATGGTACATGTAGAGCGTGGAGAGACATGAAAGTGCCCCAAGTAGGAACGCCAGATGGCCAAGCGTTTTGGAAATACAAGTTTGATACGGATTTATCACCATATACATCTTAACTGTCCCTGTGAAGGCGTGTTTACGGAGCGCTGTTTGGCTCAGCGGTAAAAGATTGGATTCGTATTGAGAAGGTCGCGGGTTCAACTCCACCCAGCGTTAAATTATTTTCAGCTCCTTTGCAATGCATACACCTACATATCGTTCCCGTAAGGATCGTAAGGATAAGATTACATTAATTACAGCACTCACGGATGCATTTGAACAATCATTCTTCCCACGCTCAAGACGTGAATGGAATGAGAAAAAACCCTAATAACTGGTACAGTGGGACATACCCTCTGCCTTGCACACAGTGGTTTGCAGAGTATTGATGCAGATGTGGACTGACGTCACAACTGCAACGTCATATAGGTTATTCTGATAATCTATATAAGGGAAAAAAAGAGGGCATTGGATAAAATTCGGGACTACAAACAAAAATGGACTGTAGTTAATGCGTACTTCTGGACGTCGTGTATGTAAATCGATACTTCCATTCTTTTTCAGTTTATCAACTACATGTACCGGGGTGATATTTGTGTGGTGTCTTACAAGCCCGAAGTGCGCGCCACGTACTTTCGCCATGCAAGCACGGCGCGGCGTTCTTACAACGTCTGCCACGAGCGCCCTCTGCTGCAACCCCGCTCGTGACCACCATTGAACTGCATCCGTCACTTGGCAAGAAGACAGGCACTAGTACTCTCCACGGTAGGCAGGCCTCTAAAACTATGTATCTACATTCCACTAGTCTTCAGTTGAAGTTAAGTATTGCACTATTTCTGCTAAATATATATCTTGTACTAATCTAGCCCAGTTTTTCTAGTTTCTGCTGTCCCACTGGCTGGTCACCTCAGACACTGTACCTGCACGCGCGTGCATCCTATTTCCCTGTGTCGGTTTATCTACTCTGCCACCGACACCTAGGACAACCGGCGGCAACGAGACAAATATTCATCTAAGCATCAGGGGAAGCAATAATTTTGACCCCATCTTGTGCACGTTATGAACGCCGCCCATTTGCAGTTACATGGTTTTTTAATGTCTCCATAGAAAAACCAACTTGACATTCTGAGAACAGCTTCTTTCATCGCCACCAACGTCAAATTAAACTCACGATTATTCGTGTTTGCACCTTATGGACCGTTCACAACCCCAAGTTTGCAAGATATGCTTGTTTTAAATAATGACGTCCCATGCTGCTGTGCACATATAAATACGAAATAACATATGATGTTGCGGTTAATTGTGAAGTCAGTAGTGTACGCATTGCCAAGGAGCAAAAAATATTCGCCGCCGGGCGGAATCGAACTCGCGAATCTTTCCATAAAAATCCAATCTCTTACCCCTGAGCCAAACATCGCTTTCTAAACACACACACACATACTGAAGGGCACTTGATAAGGTGCCTACGGTGATAGATTCGTATCAAAATTCCTTTTATTTCCTAAACGCTTAGCCATCTGGAGTTCCCACTTTGTGCACTTTCATCTCACCACGCCCTATATGTAGCATAAAATTTGGACGAATTCGGCGATGACGAGTAGGCGTCCTCCCCTTGTGAGACACGCTAAGACAGAAGCTCTTTGACGGCCAATCCAGGGGTTCGGTAGTGTTTCATACATACATGCACTTTGCAACTCCAGTGAGGGTGTGTCCTGTCTTGTTGAAAGATGGTTTTCGTGCAGCCTCGGAAACAACCAGTTTTCTGACATAGCGAAATACTGCTGACCGTTAACCGTGTTTCCATCAAAGAAGAATGGGCCGTAAACAAATGATCAGGGTATCGCACAAAACAATGACTTTGGGCGAATCTAGTACATGCTTATTGACCGCATCTGGGTTCTGTAGGCCCATAATTCTAACATTGTTTTTACCTGACCACTAACATAGAAGTCGCATCACTAACACGATGCTATTGACAACACTTTCGCACAACGCATCAAAAATCTCGTGACAAAATGCCCGAAGTTTACTTTCATCAGAACGCAGAGCTTTTAAGAGCTGTAACTTGTACGGCTTCATAACCACCCGACGTCTCAAAACACGTCAAATTATCGTTATAGGCATTTTTAAATACCGACAAGGCACGACGAGGACTACTTTGGAAAGGAGTTTGAATAGGTACAACATTTTCTTCAGGAACACGAGGCGGCCACACACATTCTACGTATCTATAAACTGTCGATACCATCTGAGAATGTTCCACCCACTGAGGATCAATTTGGTACCTCAACCTGAAACGTCTTAATCACGGAATGGTACTTCGTATACTCTAAAACACAATATGTCTGCTGCGGAGTAGCCATTTTAAAGATATTACGGTTACCAAGAAAAAAAGGATAAAACTGACATTTAGCGGCTAGGAATATGAACTGGACAACGTATTCGATTCTGAAATAGAGTAGAGGCGCAGCGATCGATATTTTGGACATAATACTTTTTAATGCGTATATTGTCTATAAAAATGAATTCCTAACTGCGCTGCTGTCGCGGGATAATTTGAACCTTCGGCCAACCGCCATGATGGTGGTAAGCATCAGATACATAGGAGTGTTGGTAAGAGATAAATCGTATTATATAGTTACTGCGGTATATATAGCCAATTCATAGTCACTTCTGCACTATTTCAAATGTTCAAATGTTTGTATAGTCTATGGGACTTAACTACGGGGTCATCAGTCCCTAAACTTACAAACTACCTATGAACTACTTACGAACTAGGACGGCACAAATATCCTTCCCCGAGGGGGGATTCGAACCCCCGACCGTAGTGGCCGTGCAGACCATGACTGAAGCGCCTCAGTCTCCTCTGCCACCGCGGCCGGCTGCACTGTTTGACTATTGCATTGTACATGAAGCAAATTGGTGAAAAGCTGCTCAGTGTTTAACTGCACAAATTGATTTAAGAAAGGAATAAAAAGAAGAAATACTGTCTTCCCATTTCTGTGTCACAGGAGTATGAGCAGCCCTACTACTTCAATGAAATAAATGACAGGGTTTTACAATACTGGTACCTCTTAAAATCTAGCTTCTTTAGGCAGTACTGGTGGATAGGAAGTTCAAAAAGTCATTATGTGTAAAATGACTATTGTGGGGCACGAGATAGGTTACCTCACTGCAGTTCGAATTTTTATTTATGAAATTAATATCAGCTACTTTTAACACAGAATGTAAAGGTCATCTGCTTTCACATAACAAAGGGGTTTCCAGGACTGTGTGTAGTTCCATGTTTGAATGACACATAGCTACACTGAATGCACATTGTGAAGTTTAACCCTATGATGACAGCTGCTGACTTTAGCAGTTCACGCTACTGTAAGGTATTTGGCTTACAGTATTAAAAATGCTAATATTCGTGCTAGATACCCTAATGCTAATGTTACGTGCACTAAGAAAAAGTTATGGCATACTTCGTGTTCTTAAAAGAATTTGGTAGTTGCATGTTACTGTATTCACGAGGTAAGAAGCAATTTTACAATTATGTATCTGATGGGATATTTCATTTTCACAGTGGAAATTGAACATTACGTGTTCCAGTCAGCCGATTATTTTTTTATGGTATAAAATAAATATTGGAGAATACAGCAGACACTCCAACGAAGTGTTGTTAAACTCTTCTGAAATTAATATTTGTATAACACTTTCACCGTCGTAGAATATACTGAAAAAGTGCCAAAACTCTCGTGTCTGACTATAAATTCCTTTCATATGCAGTCCTTAGAACGCTAAAGAAATGTTATAATTCGGTTTAGTTAGGAAGAAAAGCTACTGACCTATTCCTACATCATTATGTGTAATAAATTTACACACAACCGATAGTTGCTGTATATTCAAAGAGCCTGAAGCTGCTTTGTAGCTATATATTTAAATGATACACAGTTTTCGCGTCTTAACTCGAATACACACGATAATCAAATAAGTCTTACGCACATTTGAAGTTCGCGCGGAAGTTTACCACGATAATGGCCGCTGTTCGCAGTCGGCCGCTTACGGAATTGTGGGGGCTTTGTGTGCAAGCTGCCATTTGACGACGAGCGCCACTGTATGGCCGGCGCAGGGGGTCTGCAGTGACTGGCCGGCCCGTGTGCAAGCTACAATGCCTTCAAATGGTCCACTGCTGGAATGTGGACGGCCGATATTTTACCGGCCGTCCAAAATCGGTATGTGTAACCAGCCTTAGGAATTGCTTCCAGTTACTCTTCTACAATCTTTAAATCATCCAAGACTTTCAGTTTTCCCGTTGCGTTACAGTTGTCACTTCTGCACTAAATGCGGCTCCACAACATATTTGAGCAGCATAGCGCCTCAATGCGCTTGACTGATTTCGACAAGCTGTGGTTGTTGCAAGAAAAATCTCGACCCCATAGAAGCAGGAAGATGTCCAGGAGGACCACTTTGGGGACCGCTTCCTAGCCTTGTTCTCCGGATCTGCACACATGGGGCGACTCCTTGTGAGGCTATATTAAAGATATAGCTGTGCAGCAATAATCCCAAAAACAATGCCGAGCTCAGAAAAGGCCTTCAGGTCATCGACAGCACAGATGTTCCGATACATTAACGGGTCATGCAAAATTGTGCTATTCGTATATAGAACACTTATCATAAATGCGACAATTTGTAGTGACGTTTCTATGTTGAATAAGGTGTGTGCACGCTTAATTTTTAACTAATTTACGTTTAGTTCCATAATTTTCACCTTGTAGATACAGCTGAAGATGGACGAGCCTACACGACGTTCTTATACAATGAATTCAAAGTCTAGAAACACGTAATACAAGATTTGAAACGCATATGGCAACCGAACAATATACAAATGCGTTCCAAAATACTTTTGTAATTTTTTATACTTTAAATTATAGCAATCCTAGTTGGAATAAACCTCCAAATGTGAAATTTTCGTTAAAAATCGCGATTAGTTAAGAAGTCTCATCTAATAAGACAGTCACAGTGAAGTTAACTAAGAAACTTTGGAAGCTTTACATGGTGATTGTTAACAAAACGGCCGAACGGCATGAGCGGTTGCCTGACAGGAAATAAATGAGGGGGAAAGTCTACGAAGCTTCGCGCGGAAAATGCATTGTTACCGCAGCAGATGGCACAGACGGATGACAAGACCTTGAAGACAAGGCCTTACAACAGGCCGTGCCTACGTCACACAGGCCGCGGCCGCCACCTCACTGGCTGTTGGCTGGGGCACGCCCACCGCCGCGCAGCGGCCGGCCAGTCAGTTGGCGGCCGGGGCCTCTAAGTGTGACGTAGGCACGGCCTGTTGTAAGGCTTTGTCTCTAGGTGGTGTTGGGTCCGCTGAGCACTTGCCGTGTTCCTAGTGTATTGCAGGTTGGGAGACTGACGCAGCTAACCGTAAGCAGGATAAATACTTGAGCGTTTGTGCAAGTATGGATACTTTGGAGCATACGAATGTGCAGGGAGGCGATTGACAGTTCGCCTAAGAAATTTGCAGGACCGGGCTCTACAGTATACTGAGACGACCCCAGACAAGAGGCCCGCAAAAATGATGTTCGTTTAAGTGCTACTGTGTGTATCCTGCACGACAACCTCTGCTATCTCTATCACTTGCAACGAATGAGAGGCCTAGCAGCTCATTTCCCCTCTACGGAATGATTTTATCGATCGGTTTTCCACCAGACTATCACAATTACGTAATTACATCAATTCTCTTTGCCGGCAAAGAAACCTTTATTACAACTGGCATCGTCGACATAATACGTGGGATGCATAAAATCTTTGGGGAATGAGTGAGGCGTATCAGCAGCATCAGGTCAGCAGTGAGCAAGTTTTCGTCCACTACATATTTTGAAAGGTTGTGGAAGGAGAAACACGTGACTTCCTGAGGAAAACTCAGCCTGGGCTGCTCGAGACTGTACTTTTGGCAATACGAGAGGTTATCTAGTTTCTGCAGAAAGTATCGCCCCTCCACAGTTCGCCGACGAATGAACTTCCCAGGCCTCCAGATAGGACGCCGAGGCCCTGTAATATGGCCTACTAGATAGCCGGAATCAATGCCATTACATTTTCTTCGCCGGGGTATCAAAAGCGCTGTGTATGCTGAACCACTTCCGGACGTGCAGACTCTTTATCGGCAAATTCAAAAAAACGTTCAAACGTTTGTATAGCTTATGGGACTTAACTACGGGGTCATCAGTCCCTAAACTTACAAACTAGTTATGAACTAACTAAGACTAAGGACGGCACAAATATCCATGCCCGAAAGGGGATTCGAACCTCCGACCGCAGTGGCCGTGCAGACCGTGACTGGAGCGCCTCAGTCACCTCGGCCACCGCGACCCGCTCGGCAAATTCACGACGTTTCTGAAGCTATTCTGAGAGACGCTCGGAACGGGCGAAAGAGTGTGGCAATCTATGATGCAACGTATCAATGCGTGCATTGCAGCCCATGAAGTAACTGAACATCTGTTGAGACTTGAAACCGATGGCACTCGGTACTGAGTTTCGTGGCCATATGTTCCAATGTTGTTTAAGCTATCATTTGACAACCACCAAATAATATATCTTTCAGAAATTACACTTACCTCAAGCAACTGAAAATTCTCCAAGGCGACTGACACTGACGGTTTGCTATGCACTGTGTAATCAGAAAAATCTATACAAGCTTTCTAAGTTTCTCCCACGGAGATTCGAAGCAGTCAGGTAATCGTATTAAGAAACCCGCCTCTTCGCGCGGCTATTTCCAACATACAGCACACTGCAAGATCAGTGGGCACAGCATTCTAGCTGCGTGCCGAACTTTAAGAGCTCTTCTCCCACAGTTCTGGGGCGTGCGGAGTTGTTTAATTGCAGCCGTACAGGCCGCCGCCAAATCCTATTTCTGTTGCAGGTCTTCCCCAACTCAGAGTCAACCAATAATGTAGCTTAGCGCGTGGCCACTACTCGACTACAAAATCACGCTCTACTTGAACGTGCGTTGAACTAGTAATGATGGAAGATCATTAAATACCCATATACAGCATCAGTCACGTATGGTTCATGAAGTTTCAAACACTGACATTTATTGCATTCATTACGTGTTTCCTGTGAGTAAAAACTAATTTGCTTTCATGCATGAACGGCGCAGAGAAGTTTGCAACGACGACCATCTTCGACCTCCCAGTTAGCTATTGTAACCACTGGACGTGTTCGCTTCAGTAGACAGGAACGAAGGAGACTGCGAAAACGTCTAAGCTGTATTTAAAAGTTTTTTTTAAACATTTGGTCTGTATAGATTGTTTCGTGAGCTGTAACCGTGAAGCTGATTTACATGTTTTTATTACGATGAAATTTTACGTGAAGTTTCTTCTGCAAGAATAATACAAAGAAGTTATGAACATTTTAAAATTGATGTCATGAAAATATCTGAGACGAATATTTACGTGGATATTTGCGAAGGGGGTAGTGAAGCCATACACAATCCAAATGTAACTCGCAGCGATGATCTCTTACTCTAATCATACTCAAAAGCTGCGAGGTCTATGGTCTGGTGCTAACCAACAGGGTGGCCACTCCCATCGGAAGTCAGTTCTCTAAATGTTCAAAGGTTTGTAATTCTATGGGACCAAACTGCGTTGGTAGTCAGTCCCTAGACTTATAAACTAAAACTAAGATAACCCTGCTGTGTACCCATCGGTATCTCATACCGCTAAAGGTTCAATATTTTTCCGCCATTGTCGCTGTGGGCGGATTTGGGTCTTGTGGTACCCTGACTTCAGTCAGCAACCAGCAAGCGTGTTGGGCACACCAGCGAAAGAGGGGTACGCTTCGTTTAGCGGTGAGTTTCCATGTTTTAAAACCTTGTCGGGATAGGATACATGTGCGTTCCAAACGGATTAATTTCTGTATTTTACATTCGATATTTTTTTCGACTTCAATATGGTTAGCATACGGGTAGAGATAGGTTTTATTTCCTCTCTCTCTCTCTCTCTCTCTCTCTCTCTCTCTCTCTCTCTCTCTCTCTCTCTCTCTCTCTCTCTCTCTTTTTCCGCTCGCAACGTACAAGAAATTTCGTGCAACTGGCGCTGAATAGGGGTGAGCAAGAGGAGCACAACCTAATTCAAATGATTCCTACATTGCCGGAGATGCAGCCAATCTTTAAGAATTTGAACCAGAGTTGGTAGGTGAACCGGATGCTGCTGATGAACTACTCATGGAAGAACTTCTTGTACCTTCTTCTCACATTCCTTTATCCACAAATGAAACAAACATCAGATAGTGAAAGTGATGGTGATGGTGAAGGGGGAGAAATTCCTATACGAAGAAAGCGTCGTAGCGTTGCTCGAAATATTGTAGAAAGTTCCGAAGAAGAGGTGGAAGGCTCCAGCTCTATGGCACCCGAAGTTTTTTTATAAAGGAAAAAATGTTTTCCTGGGCTTTTTTTGTGGTTTTAGGGCGCACAACTGCTGCGGTCGTTAGCGCCCAACACTGCCCATAGTAAAAAAGAACCGGGGTTAGAAATTAAATGGCTTTCGCCATATTTGCACGATGTATAAAAAGTAAAACTCTGTTAACCGATTGCGGGTCATCAGCTAAAATGTCAGACATTTCAAGTGGGAAACACAGATCATGACGGAGACGGTTAAAAAACGGACATTGCACTAAAAGATGGTTCACAGTAAAAGGTGCATCACAGTGCTCACATAAGGGAGCAGGACCACCACGTAATAAATGCTGGTGGCTATAACGGCAGTGGCCAATACGAAGCCGGGCCAGAACAATCTCCTCTCGGCGGGAGGGTCGAGATGACGTTGACCAGAGATCAGGCACAGGTTTAATGGCTCGCAATTTGTTCCCTGACAGGGATGACCAATGAAGATACCAACGGGAGATAATACGCTGGGAGATACCAGCGCGAAGGTCATCAGAGCTGGTGGAAAAGGTAGATAGCCGAGGAAGGAGAACTGCTTCCTTGGCAGCCGTATCCGCAGCCTCATTCCCCAACACTCCCACATGGCCAGGGACCCACAGAAACGTCACCGTAGTTCCGCTCGTTGAAAGAGCAGTAAGGCAATTGCGGATGCTTTGTACCAGGGGATGGGCCGGATATAGCATGCGAAGGCTCAACAAAGCACTCATAGAGTCCGAGCAAATGACAGTCTTACTGAGCGAGTTTCGCCGGACGTATTGTGTGGCTTGGTATAATGCATACAGCTCAGCTGTAAAAATGGAACTCCACTCAGGAAGACGATATTTAAAAGAGATGTTGCCAAGTACAAAAGCACACCCAACACCCTGGTCTGTCTTTGAGCCATCAGTGTAAATGAACAAATTGTCATCAAATTTAAACCGGAGTGCGTGAAATTCTCTCTGGTAGACGAAACGAGGTGTGGAGTCCTTTGGAAGAGAATGAAGATCAAAGTTAACACGGACTTCGGGGCTTCGCCACGGTGGAGAGGTGCTCTCTCCAGTCGAGAAGATAGCAGGCATTGTAACGCCAAGCTGGCCGAGTAGCGAACGCAAGCGTACGCCCGGTGGTAGCAGAGCAGACGGGCGCAGAGCGAAGAGACTGTCAAGTGAGTCGTTAAAAAAAACTGCGTACGTCGGGTGTCCTCGCATGGACGACAAACGACTAGCGTAACGGCTAAGCAGGAGTTCCCGACGGTAAGAAAGGGGTAGTTCGGCGGCCTCGGCATAGAGGCTCTCAACGGGGCTAGTATAAAACGCTCCTGTCGCCAGACGGAGACCTTGGTGGTGGATTGTATTAAGGCGGCGCAGTATGGACGGTCGAGCCGAAGAATAAACGATGCTACCATAGTCCAGTTTGGACCGAACTATGGTGCGATACAGATGGAGGAGAGTAGACCTGTCAGCTCCCCACGAGGTGCCACTTAACACCCGCAGCACATTGAGAGAGCGGGTACAGCGAGCTGCCAAACGGGATATGTGGGGAGACCAACTTAACTTCCTGTCGAGAACAAGTCCCAAGAACGTCGTGGTATCCACAAATGGAAGTACTATGGCGCCCAGACGAAGGGACGGGGGAAGGAACTCCTTCCGCCGCCAGAAGTTCATGCAGACTGTCTTGTCAGCTGAGAATCGAAAGCCAGTGTCCATACTCCACGCGTGGAGATTGTCTAGGCACCGCTGGAGGCGCCGCTCCAGGAGACCCGTTTGCTCAGAGCTGCTGTAGATCGCGAAGTCGTCAACAAATAGGGACGCCGACACTCCCAGTGGAAGGTGATCGGCTATAGAATTGATTGCCACTGCAAATAAAACAACGCTCAGGACCGAGCCCTGGGGGACTCCGTTCTCCTGATTAAAAGTGCTCGATAAAACCGAACCAACACGCACTTTAAAGACACGGTCTGTTAAAAATTCGCGGATAAAAATTGGCAGGCGACCCCGAAAACCCCATGCATGCAGAGTGCGGAGGATGCCCATCCTCCAGCAGGTGTCGTATGCCTTTTCCAGATCAAAGAACACCGCTACTGTCTGGCGCTTCCGTAAAAAGTTATTCATTACTGAGGTAGATAGGGCAACAAGATGATCCACCGCAGAACGGTGCTTGCGAAACCCACATTGGACATTAGACAGGAGATGTCGCGTTTCAAGCCACCATACCAGGCGCCCGTGAATCATGCGTTCCATCACCTTGCATACGCTACTGGTGAGGGAAATGGGGCGGTAGCTGGAAGGGAGACATTTGTCCTTCCCAGGCTTTGGTATGGGAATGACTATGGCTTCACGCCAGCGTCGCGGAAAGGTGCCTTCTATCCATATGCGGTTGTAGGTGGCCAGTAGGAAGTGCAAGCTCGTTGGCGAAAGGTGTTGCAGCATCGCCACGTGAATGCCATCTGGTCCTGGAGCGGAGGACCGCGAAGACGAGAGTGCGTGGTGAAGCTCTCGTACAGTAAACTCGGTATTGTAGCATTCATGGTTCTGAGAGGTAAAGGGCAACGGAGTCGCCTCCACCGTCCGTTTCCTAGCTAGGAAAGCGTCAGTGTAATGTGAAGAGCTAGAGACCTCTGCAAAATGTCGACCCAGTGCGTTGGCTATTTGTGGAGGATCGACGACAGTGTCAGTTGCGACACACAGACCGGGAATTGGGGAATGAGCCATAGTGCCCGAAATTTTTCGAAGGTTACCCCAAATGATGGAGGAAGGGGTAGACCTATTAAAAGAGCTCGTGAATGAGCGCCAACTGGCGCGTTTACAGTCGCGAAAGAGGCGACGACAATAGGCCCGCAGCCGTTTGTATCGGATGCAGTTGTCGAGCGTGGGCCGTTGTTTGAAGATTCTAAGGGCACGTCGCCGTGCTCGCAGAGCGTCACGGCATTCCGCGGTCCACCACGGGACAAGGGGACGACGTGCGTGGGAAGTCTGGCAGGGGATGGAACATTCCGCGGCTGTCAGAATAACTGTGGTAATGTGTTCCACTTGGTCGTCTATACTAGGATAATGGTAAGTACCAAAATCCGCCAGTGACGTGTAGAGCTCCCAGTCCGCTTTCGTTAACTGCCAGCGGTGTGGATGCTCAAGGGTGTCAGGCATCATTAGGTGAATTACACACGGAAAATGATCGCTCGAATGTGTGTCTGAGAGAGCAGACCATTCAAGACGCCGTGCCAACTGAGCAGTGCAGATAGCTAGATCTATATGGCTGAAAGTATTTGTGGTGTCTGAAAGATAAGTTGGTTCACCAGTGTTAAGGCAGATGAGCTGAAGGTGGTTCAGTATATCTGCCAGGAGGGAGCCCCGTGGACATGGTCGTGGGGAGCCCCAAAGGGGGTGGTGGGCATTGAAATCTCCCACCAACAAAAACGGACGCGGAAGCTGGTCAATAAGATCTAGGAGATCTGATCTAGTGACGGGAAAAGAGGAAGGAGCGTAAATATTGCACAGTGTGAAGACAAATCCAGGAAGGTATATCCGGACAGCAACAGCTTGTATTGGAGTACACAAAGGGACCGGTGTACTGTGTACGTCATCCCGAATAAGCAACATTACGCCCCCGTGGGCTGGAATTCCTGCCACTGGAGGAAGGTCAAAGCGAACGGTAGTGTAGCGTGGGAAAGTAATTCGAGTACCAGGGAGCAATTTTGTCTCCTGTAGAGAGAAGATGATTGGATGATATGTTCGCGTTAGAAGCTGCAGTTCTGTCCAATTCGACCGGATACCACGAATGTTCCATTGAAGAATATCCATAATGGGATAAAATGAGATGAAGGTGGACATCAGCCCGACGAAGGCGGCGGGCCACAGTGCGAATGTTCGCAACTGGTGGTGTCTGAGACAGGAGGGTCTTGCTCCATATTCTCAGAGGTTACCACAGCAGCTGCGTGAGTGTGGTCGGCAGCCCCATCTGTGGCTGATGCACCTGGAGAGACTATAGGCTTCCAGGGGATGCCATCGTCACATTGTGAGGTAGGAGGGGGGAGAGTTTTCCCCCTATTTGATTTCTTGGAGCCCTGGTGAAGCTCCTTGGTTGGCTCAGATGTTTTGGTAGGGGTGCGGAGGAAATCCTCGCGCGAATGCTCTTTCTTAGACTTTCGCGTCTCTATCTGTGGTTTCACAGCTGAAGATGAAGATGAAGACTTTGAAGGGGTACTCACACTTTTCGTTGAATGTGACGCCGTTGTCGATGTAGACTGTTTGACAACTACTGTCGTAAACTGTAGGTCACAAGTCTGTGTGGCCATATCCCGTGTTGGTGGAGGCGTTGCAACTACAGTACTGTAGTTACCACGCGGCGGGGTCTTGGGCTTACGACTGGCGTACATCTTGCGTGCAACTGGTATGGGAACCTTTTCCTTTACACGGATTTCCTGGATGGCTCGTTCATCGGCAAACACGGGACATTCCCGGGAGGAAGCAGCATGATTCCCGTTACAATTTATGCAATGAGGGGACGGTGGTGGACAAATACCCTCATGGGCCTCTTTACCACAGGTGACACACATGACTGGGTTCTTGCAAGACTGGCTTGTGTGGTTAAATCGATGGCACTGATAACACCGAGTAGGGTTAGGGATATAAGGTCGTACTGTGATGACCTCATACCCTGCCTTGATCTTCGGCGGCAGAGCCACTCGGTCGAAGGTCAGAAACACTGTGCGAGTGGGCACTACAACATTGTTCTCTTTTTTTGTCACTCTGTGTACTGCGACGACGCCTTGAGCTGCCAGATATTCTTTTAGTTCATCCTCAGTCAGACCGTCCAAACTGGCCGAGAAGACTACCCCTCGGGAATAATTGAGGGTTGGATGGAGCTCAACTCGAACCGGGTAGCTTTGGAGCAGAGTAGCCTTAAGCAGCCGCTGTGCCTGGGAGCCACTTTGTTTCTAACAGTAGTGTTCCATTACGCAGGCGGTTGCAGGTCTTAACTGGGCCAGCAATGGCATCAACCCCTTTTTGAATAATAAATGGGTTCACCGACGAAAAGGATTGTCCTTCCTCAGTACGGGTCACCACAAGGAACTTTGATGTCTGTAAATTTTTCTGTTCAGACACACTATTGTCTAGTACATCAATTTCTAAAGACTCTTTACATTTTCTTTTTTTTAGAACCATCGCGGTTGTATCCCCCACGATTGCCAGTGTCTCCGATGGCACGCTCCTTCCTACTGGGGGCCCCCAACGGAAGCACACCCGCCTTGGGTGATTGTTCACACCCCAGGTCACACCTCCCGATCTACAGACGGAGGGACCAATCGGCGAATCGGGAAGGTATCAGCGCAAGCAATCGCCCCTCCCCTGGCCTGGCCTTAACCAGGGGGTACGCACGCACCCTACATGCCAGCCCGGGGCTGGGACTTACGCATTACCCAGTCACCCATATGGGTGGCCTTCAAGTGCGTACAGGGAGGAGGAAGAGAGAAATAGTAGGAGGAGAAGCCTCAAACGCAGACGCGGAGGCAAAGAAAGAGGTGAAAGAAGACTGTAAAGCCAAAAGGGTCAGAACTTCGGTTCCCCGAAGGATGCACAGACTCGGTCCCCAAGAGAGGGGGAAAAGGACAGTAGAAGAAGCGTCATGTAGCACGGAAAGGAAAGAGTGCTACAAGGGCTGGGGCCCCGTGCACGCCACGCACGTACTCACCACAGAGCGGTGAGCCCCCTGAGGGGGTTTCCTGGGCGTCTCAACCAACCAATTCTCCCAACTTCACAAGGCCGAACACAACGTCATTGCCGTCATAGTGAAAAAAATCATTTGGTCAGCCCTCGAACTGGGGGACATCCTAGTCCAGTAGAGGTGTGGAACGTATTATTGAATAACACCATGGTTGAAAAAATCTTAGTACATACTAATGTAAAACTAGCAGTAATGCGCGCAAAACTACAACATCCTGATAACCCATATTACAAAGACACCCACGTTTCTGAAATGAAAGCTTTCCTATCGGTGTTGGTTCTTTGTGCAAATTTCAAATCAAATCGTGAATCGTTATGATCTGTTTTCCACCTCGGTTTCTGGTCGCCCCATATTTCGGGCAATAATGACTGAACCGATGTCAAGTTCTTACCACAAATTTACGTTTTGATGATTCGGATACCAGAGAACAGACGGGAGAACAATCGAGGCGCTCCAATTTCAGAACTTTTTGAAGAACTCATCCAAAACTTTCAGAGCGTCTAGTCTCCAGGAGCACACCTTACAATAGATGAAACGCTAGTTCCTTTTAGAGGTAGATTCATGTTCCAGGTATATAATAAAAAACAGCTAAATACGGGATAAAAATTATGGGCCTGGCTGATTCTCACAATACATATATACGTAACGCGTACATGTATGTTTGGAAAGGGAATGATGGGGCCACCTTATCTCAATTTGACAAATTGCTCGTTCCTACCCAGTCTGTTATACGGTTAGCTCAGTCATTTTTTTGGAACCAATCGTAAATATGTGACAATTGGTTTACATCAATCGAGCTAGCTGAAGAAATTCTGAAACGCCGGAATACTGTTGTTGGAACGATGAAGGAAAATAAGCCTCAGATTCCACCAGAATTCCTACCTAAAAAAAAAAAAAATAGTAATCAGGGATGTTTCTTCAAAGCCTGTATGGTTAAACAGAAATCTTTACGCTTTTGTCTCACGTTCCAAAAAAACTTACTGCCGTGGTGCTTTTATCTTCAATGCATCACAACGAATTTACGGATAGTAGTAACAACAAACCCGAAATCATTCTACAATTCAACTAAATCAGGGATAGACATGCTTGATCAGAGATGTATTATTTATTCTGCAAACAGAAAAACCAACAGGTGACCGTTGGCTGTGTTTTACCATATGATTTCAATGTCTTACTCGAATGCCTATACACTTTTCAAATTGTTCAAAAACACGCCACATATGTCAAGATTTGAGTTTTTGGAAAGCGTAGCATTGTCTCTGCCCTATGACTTTCCCAAAGAGGTTGCTAATTCCCAATATACCCCGCGAATTGAGTACTATGATTTCTGCATTGGTAAAAGTCAGAGGGATGTGGAACGCCAAGTAGTATAAGAGGATCGTCTCGACAAATCTAAGAACAGCAATCTGCAGCAGAAAACAGTGGTCGCCTCGATAAAAAGAAAAACTGCAAGTTTTGCCCTTATTCAGTAGAAAGGAAAACTCTACCAATCTATTTTTTGCTTAAAGCCCATATGCCTGGAACATGCTAAAAAAGACTACAGCAACTGTAAAAAGCAACAGTGAAGAAACATTGCTTTTTAGATTCCTCAATTTTATATAATCGTTATTCTTTATTCCTGTTGACATTTGTCCAAAGGAATCTACAAGGACTCGAGAATTCTTGTTTATCTAGAGTATATTCTTTTAAAGCGTTGAGAAAATTGATACTATGTCATTTGTAGAAAATGTAGGTACCTGATTTGAGAAACTTTATTATTTAGTTATGACGGTACTAATTGATACTTATTTACGCAAAAATAATTGTATTTATTTTATTTGACTAAATACCGCTTTCTGAAATTTTATTACAAATATTTTATTCTTGTTATAAACTCAAATTTTCATCCCTACTTTACCCTTTTACATTTCTGAAAGCAAAAATCATAAAAAGGGCGAATGCATGAAACATTTGCGAAATAAACGGCTTTTGAGAATAGCGGTATCACGTACCGATGTGTTACCTTTCCGGCAAAAAAACCATGTAAACGACCTATCAAAGTGTTACGTTCAATCGCCGGCGGGGTACTTGTTAAAAGCCAATTCTACGGACAGTCCAGATCGCTGTAGCACTCGCTCCGTCCTTTTAAACGCACCGCTCTGCCCGCGTCCACAGATTCATAGGCGCTGGCAACTACGATCGGCAGCCAATGTCGCGGTCCATTCACGCAGGGTGGTTTACGTGCGTCGGCTGTATCAGCGGCAATGACAATTTTTTCTGATATGACTTGGCAGATTTACAGTTTAAAACCTTATATATAATCTCCCAGCTTTTATGACCTTTCGCAAACGACCGGAGGTTTTTTTTTTACCATTTGCACGTCTATTCCCGTCTATTTCCCGTTTTGAACTACCCTATGGCATGGATGTCTCAGATGAGAAAGATCCCTCGCAGTAGTTCTTTCACTCTGGCAAAGAGATCGCCATCACAGGGGAATGTGAGTAGGTCGGATGTCACGTTGCAGAAAGCTACACCACTGCTGTTCTGCCGCTGCGCCGCTAGCAATGAGAAAAATTCTGAAATATCCGCCATACTAATCCGGCTTTAGTCCCCGAGATTGCGATTTCTTCGCCGAAGTGAGAGCGCCACTGAGACGGATCCGGTACAACACGAAAATATACATAGGGTGGTCAACATGGAACAAACATGTAGACGCGGAAATGATATACGACGTATTCCAGACACACAGAATCGTCAAATAACGGGGCAATAATGGCGAAGGTGTGTGATGAAGTACCTGCCAATAAAGCCATTTCAGAGAAAAATAGCAGTGTTCATTGCTTTTAATCCGGATATTATGCGCTATACAGAGGCAACGTCTTCGTAATTTATTTAAAAAAGCGCCAGATTCAGATACTGATCCAAGCTAAAGCCGCTGTCTAATTCGTAGCCAATCGGATTTCAGTTTCCGAAAGGTTAAATCGAGGCAAAAACGAAAATTTTAAAATTTTTAACCTAGACTTTCCCGTAGTCCGTGATTAGAGATTATTGAAGTTAGTTTAGCGGGGAATTTAACTAGACAATGGCTTTAGTTTGGATGTATCATGAAATGCGGCAGTTACTTTGGTAAACTGAAGACTTCGACACAGTTCCCGCTCCAACTCTCAGCCGCCAACATAGTTTACACCTACGTGGACTTCTGCCGTCGATGAATGTCTCTGGCAACTATGTATGTGTGGCCGCATGTTTGTAAGGTCGGAGCGCCCGCCATCGCATCAGACTAGGGACTCCCTCTGAAGACAACTGGGCGGCATGCAGCAGCTAAATTAGAAAATAACTTCATGCGGCTGCCCGCCCACAGTGTAATTGATAAGTCACTACGCCGCGGAAATGAAGATGCACACAATAACTTCGGCTTTGATACAGAACACTGATGGTTTATACTGTCTGGAGCCTCTTACAATTTGACGTACAAAAACCACAAGCTGCTGTTCTCTCCATCGCTTCGCGCAAACTATAGAACCTTTTTATAGGAAATTTAATGCAGTTTTATTTGGTGGACGGATGAGTTTTTGCAGGTAGTTTTCGATTTATTCGAATAAACGTGCCACGATCTTCAAATGCATGACCACCCCACGCAGCCCCTACTGGTCAAGATTTTTACAATGTCACGTTCAAAATTCGAAACTACACGATTTATTCCCCATATTCGACCTATTTTTGTCTTCACCGAATAGGTTAATATTTCACCGCTTTAGTCGTGTACACAGACTAATTTCCGTAAATTTTACATCACGATATTGTGAATTTTAACGGAATAAAAAATTTCTTCCTACTACTGATGTACCGTGATAGGAAGCTATAGTTGCAGCAGTATTTTTAACAGTTTTGTTTAACAAAGCTGTTTCTTTCATTACTCTCATCGAAAAGCTTCACTAAGTTAAAACGAAAAATCTGATTAAGCCGGCTGTGTAATAGGTCAATCGAGAGGAAAGGTAAAGAGTGGGGAATACATAGCACAGTCAGATTATTTTGTACAATTTAAGCGGGTGTCGTGATTAACATGCTGACCGGTATGGATGATTTTTGGAGAGGGTCGGTAGATCACCGCGTCCTTTAACAACCATCTATCCCTGTACAAAACTGAACATTTCTAGGTCCTGCAGTTCGCGAGAGATAATATTTAACATCTCACAGCACGCGTGCTCTGTAGGTTATGCGGTTTTTGTAGGCCAGTTTGAGGTACTTTACCTATTCGATAGACCGCTAGTGTCGTACGTCAAACACTGTGGTGCACTGTAAACATGTGAGAGCTGGACTGTACTATTGGTCTTATATGGAGACTTGTGATTGGGAAGGGTACCGTTTGGCAGTAAGGTGCGGCCTTTGTGCGGCGTGAGCAGATGGTAACTGGAGCACGCGTGCGGGACCATTGTGAGGCTTCCGGCCGGAAGCGAGGCCAGTCGCTCCCACACGGCCGGCCAGCTGCTCCAGGAGCAAGCCAACACTCCGCAGCTTCTGCCTGACGCAACTCAATGTACGTGACAACACTTTTTGCAGGTCTTTACTAAATTTGTTTGACAGAAGACAATTTCTTGCAGATCTTTTCCATTTACTATATTTTGTCTTCGTCTAGATTGTCGAATTCGTTGGAAAGTCTAACTACTGTCTTCAGTTACTCCATTCTGCCATCTAATGCAAATGTCTGTACAATTTCATACTACTACAAAAATTCTTAGAGAACGTTATTTTAAAAAATAGTAAAACGTCAGAATTACAGATCGTTATCTAAGATTACACGTTTGACGAACTAAATGTTTTGGTTTTTGTACTAATTTTCTAGCCGCAGATTGCAAGACGTGCCAGTCACAGAAGTACGAACTTGAGGCAAGACAAGTGCAGCCAGAGCAAAAGAGTGGCCAATTTCAAACGTACGTCAGCCCATTCTTTCTGAATGTCTGTCCGCCTCTATAGTCCAGAGGACAGCGTTGTAGATTCCCGCGCAGGGGCTCCGCGTTCGATTCCCGGTCGGGTTGGAGATTTTCTCCACTCGGGAACTGGATGTGTCGTCATCGACGCGCAAGTCGCACGTGTGGCGTCACCGAAAGACTTACCAGGCAGGCCGAACGGCCAAAATGCCACACGATATCATCTGAATGATTTTTATGGTATTTAAATCTCTCAAAGGGAAAGACCACTTGACACTAATTTGCTTTCACACAGAATATACCAAGGAGTTATCCCCGTTTCTAGCAGAGGTCTACTGTACGTCTCCATAGAGCGAAGCGTTCCTAGTGACTGGAAAATGGCGTGGAGGAGGAACAGAGGTCAAGAACTGTCGAAGACATTTCTTGCTCTGGCGTCCCAAAGGCTACCTCAGCAGCTGACGACCACTACTTACTGAGTTTAGATCTGAGAAACCGTGAGAGGATCGCCACCGTGTTAAATGAGACGTCTACCTTCAACCGGACATTCGTCGCAGGCTTTTTAGAGTCATCTCGGTCAGCCTGGCCGTCTTTGACACACCGTCCAGCGAATGTAGGGAAGTGGTTTTGGTGCGTCATTATGTGGGGGTCCCCGGACGCCACTGGTGGTCGTAGAAGGCAAACGGCTATACGGTTCAGAATGTAATTTATTGCCGTACAACGTGTCAATTTCATGAACAATTGAGAACTGAAATGTTCTTGTACATGTGTATACCATTTTATATAAAGGGTAATGACCCCCTATAAGTGTTAAATCAACACTATTTTGATGTTCTAATTTCCGAAAATTTTATTACTAATTGTCAAAATCACATTTCTTAATAAGAAAAATGGCCATGAAACATTCTCAAAATGTTGAAATGTTTGTAGAGACTATGGGACTTTACGGGGTCATCAGTCTCTAAACTTACAAACTACTTATGAACTAACTAAGGACGGCACAAATATCCATGCCCGAGGGGGGGATTCGAACCCCCGACCGTAGTGGCCGTGCAGACCGTGACTGAAGCGCCTTAGTCCCCTCGGCCACCGCGGCCGGCGAAACATTCTCACCAAGCAAACTATAAACCATTTTTAGCAACAACATTTTTCAAAGATGTGCTTCACTGCAAAGCATACCGGTACTTCATGTTATACTAAGCATTCCCGATCACTGGGGCGTTACAGGACCACTGAAAAGTACTTGTTAGTTTAATACTGTAAGAAATAACGAAAAATGAGAAAAAATTTAATTGCAGGGATGTAAACAGGGTCGCAAAATTAGCCAACTATGGTGCTATGACGTGACATTATGTTGTCCCCAGGAGGACTAGTAAATATTTTACGAGGTCTTAGTATAGACGAACTGCAATGAAAGATGCCGTGTAACGTGTAGTTCCTGGTGAGTACAACGTTACAGCCTTTAGTAGGCCTTTGTAATCAAACGAAAAGGCAAATGAAGACGTGTTTAGTGATTTTTCCGTCGGTTCTTATAGAACATATTACTGAATTAAAAGCACAAAAATGTGCATGCTCCGCATGTTTGCTTTTATTTAACTAACCAGTTTTCGGCTTGCAGGACCAGCTTCACCTTAAAGTCTAAAACCGATTAAATAAACTTTCAGAAAATACGAAAGTTTTGTTTTTAATTCTATATTATGATATTCAACCAAGAACTGACGGAAGAATCAGTGAAATTGTCCCAATTTGTGTTTGAAGTTAGTTTAGTTTACATACTAAGAAATCTATTCTGCACTGAACAAATTGGACACGCATGGCATTTTATTGCCGGTTCTCTATACCACCACCAACTAAAATACTGTATCTCCTGGAACTTTCTATACTGCTACTCAAACTTTTACTTCGTTTATGGTGTTCTCAGAGCTTTCGTGGGTCTTTTCATTTTTGTATGGCAAGATATTTCATGGGGTCGGCGAGACCCATCCCACTACCACCACTGGTTAGTCACTGGCACACACGCAGCGACGAATTCTGATCCGTTATTTATGTCCATTATTCCCATTGTGGTCTGAACTTGCTATTAACTGATCCGTAGAGTTCCGACGCGTTTCACACTAGGTGTTGGCTAGGGCACTGAATTTATGTATCATAGTTGCCAACATAAAGGCCAAAAGTGGCGCAGTGTGAAACCCTGGCGGTGCCCAGAATAACGCTCTTAGCAACTCAAGCACCTCTCCGACAGCGCTATCTGACGCCGATAAATGCGGCTCTTCCCGAGTGACAACACTTCTCCAGACGCCGCTGCCGTCCGTATTCGGCAAGCAGCCAACTTCTTTACAGGTGGCACTCATATAGCTTCCCTTCATTTTCCTTTCATCCACACCATCACATTTACTTTGTGGAATAGTTTTAGAAAGCTGGACTAATTGTCGATGCTCTCACTACGGAAAAATTTTGCAGTTCTTGTTCACACTGAACGCGTATTTTGCGCTGGTATTTGGTCCTGTATCGTAAGATCTTTTAATGTAACTTTGTTAATAACCAACACGAACGCTGCTATATACTTCTCAATCTGGAGAGAACTTCGCGGCAAACCAGGTGCTTGTAAGCATTTTATCTATAGTTGGAGTCTTTGAAGTATGAAGGATTGTCACTTCCGGGGAACTTCCAGTTCTTACAGAAGTAAATGGTAAATTTGGTCTTCGGGTCCAAAAAGGCAAACCAACTAATGGGTACGAAACATCCACAAAATCTGGAATGTTCACAAATCAATCTTTGGTTTTTGCACAGCTTTGCAGCTATACGTAAAAACTGTGTGTGTGTGTGTGTGTGTGTGTGTGTGTGTGTGTGTGTGTGTGTCGAAAGAATTATTCATTGAACAATTTTATGAGTGTGTGTACCGTTCAGGCCAGGCGAAGATTTGCGTCCAGTCTGATCTTGTCAGCGCTCCTGCTATTACCTGGAAGTAGGTGAGACGACTGACGCCGAAGGAGGGATACTTACATTTTCAACTCAGTGTGACTGAAGGCTAATATTGCAGCATACTTACACCAGCTTTAAAAATACTGTTAAAGTGAAAGTTTTCCTGCTTTAAAGTGACTGAAGTTAGGAACCAGTTGGCTCAATCCTAATTCAGTCTCAAAAAAATTTCTGTTTGCGAGCATATTACAGCTATTTTAGAACATATGTAACATTTCACCTGGTCTCTGTAGCCTTCGTGCTGAGCATCTCGCCTTACTGCCACTATCTAACCATGTTCCTCTCCCACCGTTCTCTTCAACTGCTATCGCACCAGATGTTCTCTTTCTCCGTCCCACGGGCACTAAGCCCCACCCCCCTCTCCCACCGTCTCTCTGCTACTTTGAACACAAAAACCAGCACGATTATGTTCGCAAGCCAAAATTTGAGGGGGCGGAATGACTACTATCCCAATTTTAATGTTTTTTAAATGAGTACATGCTCCGATAGGCGCATTTTTTAGTTGACTCGCTTTTCCCCACAACTGTGTGTGCTGCCTGTAAGAGGTTGGGGGGACGGGTGGGGAGCGAAAGTGGTCTGGGCTAGTAGAATTAACAGCATTAACGGACGAGGGAAAGCCCTACAGTAACTTGCAACTGCCTGACAGGTGTCACCTGATCTGTCAGTGTTCAACTACTTTGTGGGGGGAGCCCTCAGTTCTAAGATGTATCGCAACAACCCTTAATCGATCGACTTTCAGAAACTTGCCGACAAAGGCCTCCAAAGTGCCAAGAGCGGTGGTCACTTATACAGTCTAATGTTTTATGTACTCTTATCAACTGTGTCTTTGTACTCAATTGTTCTCCAGGAAGTTTGTCCCAGCCTGTATATGAATAACTCTGTTGAGTACATTTCTATACGTTGACACTGACATACTGAATGTAATTTAACTAAAAAATTTAGCCCTCCATGAAGAGCGAAGATGGCAAAATAGAAATGCAAAAACTTTTATAGCCGAAGTAATTTGATTAAAATCAGCCGAAACACCTCATAAGCGACCAGTCTGCCAACTAAGCAGAGATTAGCACAGAATGGATAACGTATATAGCACGGAAAGGCCTAAGTATCTGAACTGCTAAGATACTACTTGCTACGGGACAGTGCTGATACAATAGTTTTCAAGGTCTCCGCGATCATAAAAACATGGTAAAAATTACGATTTCGCATACATAAATGCTTTTGAAGGGAACATCTCCAAAAATCTGTTTTCGTTGTTTTTTTAGCTTGTGAACGAATGGTTAGATTTTTTCCACTTTGCCTGGCAAGCAGTAAGTATGGAATGTGTGAATTTCTGTCCTTTACTATGGGATAACTGCAATATTCGCTGAAGATCCAAAGAAACTGATATCGGTACATGTATGCCAACACACGTGGAAACACCAATAGGAAGACGCTGCTATTGGCAACGCCTATATGAGACAACATGTGCATGGCGCAGGTATTACGTCTGTTACTGCTACTACATGGCAGGTTATCGCGATTGAACTGAATTTGAACGTGGTGTTTCAGTCGGCGCGTGAGATGTGACAGCTTCTCCGCGTACGACCATTTCACAAGTGCAGCGTAAATATCGGGAATCCAGTAAACATCAAATATATCACATCGCTGCGGCCGGAAAAGGCTGCTGCAAGAAGGGGACCAAAGACGACTCAAGCGACAGAAGAGCTATCCTTCCGCAAATTGCTGAAGAATTCAATGCTGCACCATCAAGAAGTGTCAGCATGCGACCCATTCAAGGAAACATCTATATGGGGTTCCGGAGCCTTGCGTACCCTTTCTGACTGCACTAAAAAGCTTTGCGCTTAGCCTAGGCCCGTTATCACTGACATTTTACTTGATTACTGGAAACATGTTGCCAGGCCTGACAAGTCTAGTTTCCAATTGTATGGAGCGGATGGGCGAGTAGCGTACTAACACTTTAAATATAAATCCCTCAAATATTGCATTTTCGCACACGGCATTGTAGAAAATTTCAGAAAATTTAATTTGTGCTATCGTTAGAAAATGGCCAACACATTGAATTACACTGATTAATCTCGCGATAGCAACGTATTTTTGTAACGTATTGATAAAAAGGGGTTACTTCATGCCGAAAGTAGAAAGAAAAATTACTTGGAAAGTCCTGTTAAAGTAATAAAAGATAATTAGTAAAGGTACAGAAAATGAAAACATTACGACTCCATTAGTAATACAGCTTTATTAATGAGATAAGGGCACTTTACTAGTTACAAATAATTTGTTAATGCTATTAATTGCAATTTCAAATATATACTGATGTGTAATCACAGTCCAGAACCTAATGATATTGAATACAGCCGTAGTACACGACGCGCCCAGGTGTATGTTTTTTGGAATCTTCCGCTAGACCCGCTCCTCATCCTCCCCTCACGTCACGTCCGCCTCCACAGCATCTTCCTCGACCATATCGCCCTCTTCGACTGTCTTCTTCCACAACCCCATCCGTCCTCGACAGCCTCCTCTTCACCCTGGCCACCACCACAGCCTCTTCTTCGGGTTCTCACGAATTGGGCAACTTTCACCTGCTGGTCGTAAACCTAACACACTTAGTCGGCAACTCTCCCAAATCTGTTCTCAAACGGAACACTTAAGTCGGCAACTTTATATCTACAGTAAAGGGGGTATTGCGGTCTACCGCCCGCTTGTCGGTCTCCCGGCCGGGAGAAGCGTGACGTCAATGAGTAGTAGACGTGCTTTGTGCAGGACTCTCGCTGTTTCTGACGTGCGCTCGCGTGTGATGCGTAATTCGATACCCACACTTCCTCCCCATCCCCACTACTGACTCCTTCCCCTCTCTGTCCATCTCTTCCTTATTCCTATTCTTGGTATTACGAGAGTTAAAACCCAACGTTTTAATTTCGTAATAGGGGAAGCAAGTAAGAAGAAAAACTTCCGCATAAATGACTGACCTGAACACCGATATAACTTGTGGTGTGAGCAGCAAAGAACAATGCTCTTAAGGTAACATTTTAGGCGAGTCCTAAAAAACTCTAGATTTGAAAGACGGTGCCTGAGCTGGGTGCGACACTGCCAGCTAAAGCTGAACGTATGACGTGTATGAACGAAAAGCGGCAACTGCCTGTAAAGTTGCAAGCAGCCTTCAGTGTACCGTTTCTTGTTATCTGTTAGAATTCACCATATGATCTCTGAGCTACAGAAAATTACGAATATTGACTGGTGTTCCGGGAATGGTTCCGTATCATCAAATTGAAGCCGGCATGTCAATATTAGTAACTATTGCTCCATAGCACCAATCTTGTCCGCAGTATGGTTACCAATTTAAGTGCCGTTTCATTAGACGCCTTAATGGATTTAATTACTTTTTGACCACAATGTAAGTAACTACTGCTCAGCTTTTACGCACTTTGCATCGCCTTCAAATTATACGAAAACTTGACAGTTTTCATTCAGAATTGACGTAACTTCTCTACTTTTCTACCGGCATTCCTACTGTTAGCAAACAGACTGTCCTGCTGAAGTGGCGGCCGTGTCCTGCCTTCCTTTTCCGTTTCCTGTCTCCGCCCCCCTTACACACACACACACACACACACACACACACACACACACACACACACACACACACACACTACACCAGGCCTGTGAAGTACTGTTTGCGAAGGCACGCTATTCGGGAAAAGATTTTTGCAGGAAAATCTCAATCCTCTAACATTTAAGAGTGTGGAATGATCGTCTATCTGATGCAATTGTTCAGGCTTGTATCCTGTGCGAGCCTCTGCAGCTCTGCCGACATGCCACACAAACTATTCTCATCTACTTCTCAAACCAGAAGTTTTACCCGTCACTACCAAACTGACAACTGTTATGTCTCATGACCTTTCATCAGCCGACCCCTGCTTTCAATGAAGTTCCAACTTCACTCCCGCATCCGCCTGATTAGAATCTCTATTACCTCCGTCACTTCACCATTCTACAATAACGCATTTATATAGCTTCCAGTCGCTTCTAGTTTTCTACTGCTTGTTCAGGTGTTACTTCCTTAAGCAAAATGCAATAGAATAGACTGCGATAAGCTTTCATAGAACGAATTTATAAGGGCAGAACCACACATTAAGATACGTTGTTATCCGTCTGCAATGTGTATCCTCTAGTTCAGTCATTAGTTTTTTTGCTAATTGAAATAGCTTTAGCTGTATGCTACTATCAGGGAATTTTTTGAAATTTCCTCAGCTTCGCCTTACTTTAATATCAGTAATTAGTAGCAAGAGCAGCAGCGGGTTTGTTTCTATCTGCGACGAATCATGCACGGATGCGTGATAGTAGCGGGTATCATGCATCAGATACCACGTTAGAGGCACCGTTGTTAATAATGCAGTTTACAGCACAGTCGCGGTCGGAAGCGCAGCGCGCCGCTGTGCGCGTCCAGTTCCAGCTAGTCACGACCATCTGCTGCACCCAGAGGAGACGCTCTTCTAGCGTCGCCGCTGCTACCCCACACCCATGTGTGGAGATTAGTGTTCGTTCTTCGCGTCCTGTGCGTTGGGTGGCTACTGGGAGCTCTCGTGCTGCAGTTCCTCGCAGCTCCTGAGGCGCGGGAGCAGGGACACGAGCCTCGCGTTGGCGGCAGGACGCCGTCACCTGTGCCGCTGCTCCCCCGACAGCGTCGCGCGCCTCACCTGTACGGCTGCTGTGCCGCCTCCTTGCATCATTCCATCCTCAGATGCTGGGTCCCTATTTAACAACCGACCGGAATACTTTACCGCTGATTACTCGTGTGCTATTCCCTGGCGTCTTGCTAAATGCTGACTATACGGGATTGTGTGTAGAGGACTCACGCAGCAGCCTGAGATGACTTCGTGTGTGTGTGATTTGTAATTTTGCTTAATTTCCTAGCTTTAGAGGCTAGGCGAATGGGTCATACCAAGTGTAAAAGTATAGTCGGTACCTACATGGGACGCATTTCATATAGTTAAACGCGCTGGACTAGGTTCACCTTATTTGTGCATTAACTAGGGTATCACACGGAATGGGATTCTCGTGACTTGCGTTTGCAACGCTCTAGCTGCAACATAGGTGAGTAAAATTCCAACGTTACGTCTGTTGAAATGCAGTGTTACTATGCTAGTTATACCTAAAAAAAGTAAATATTCATAGAGAATACCCAAGTACCACATTTGGGCATTATGTCATTACCTCCTTAGAATTTGTTGTAGTAGTAAGGTAATTCGTACAGTTTTACACCAGATAAAAATTCAAGTATTTCTCATAATTTCTTAACATCCTAACGTCTTTGTTACTATCTCACTTCCTCTCAGTAATGCAACATTACCCTAATTTTAATAAGAGTTCAACCTTCCGTAGATTGCGGCGAAAGATATGTATATTTCCACTGTGTTGTAGATGGTCACATTGAGTTAACACTCAGAAGACCAAATTATATATATAAGATTACAGCATTGCTGTTTTATTTATTTATTTATTTATTTTTTTTTTTTTTTTTTTTTACTTCGCACACGCCCTCGAATGAGATTTTTTATTCTCAACTATGGACTTTATGACTAAATAATCGTTTCATATCCAATAAGCTGCAACATACGAAGCAATTCTGTAATTAGTTGGTCACTGTCCAGTCACTCGATCATTCCGGGGCAGTAATAGAAGAAAGGAAACGGAAAGCTGAAGTTCTAAATTTAACCTTTAAGAAATCTTTCACGCAGGAGCACAGCACATATGTACCATTTGATCAACGTACTAATTCCGAAATGGAGGACATAGTAATAGGTATTTCAGGTGTAGAGAAGCAGCTGAGACAGCTAAATACGAAAATGTCTGTTGGTCCGGATGGAATACCAGATCGGTTTTACAGAGTATTCTGCGGCATTGGCCCCCTACTTAGCTTGCATTTATCGCGAATCTTTCATTCAGCGCAAAGTTCCTAGTGACTGGAAAAAAGCGCAGGTGACTCCCGTGTATAAGAAAGGAAAGAACTGACCCATACAACTACAGTCCAATATCGTTGACATCAGTTTCATGTAGAATTTTGGAACATATTCTCAGTTCGAATATAGTAAATTTCCTTGAAACGGAAAAGCTTTCCTGAACCCGTGCTGATTCATGGAAACATCGCTCATGTGAAACTCAGCTTGCCCTTTTCTCACATGACATCTTGCGAGCCATGCATGAAGGGCAACAGGCGGATTGTGTTATTCTCGACTTCAAAACGGCGTTCGACTCGGTGCCACACTGCAGACTGCTAACGAAGATACGAGCTTATGGAATAGGTTCACAGATTTGTGACTGGCTGGAAGAATTCTTAAGTAATAGAACGCAGTACGTTGTTCTCGACGGCGAGTGTTAATCAGAGACGAGTGTACCGTCAGGCGTGCCCCAGGGGAGTGTGATAGGACAGCTATTATTTTCTATCTATATAAATGATCTGATGGACAGAGTAAGTTGTAATTTGCGGCTGTTTGCTGATGATGCTGTGGTGTATGGGAGGGTGTCGTCTGTAACTGACTGTAATAGCATACAGGATGAGTTAGACCAAATTTCTAGTTGGCGCGAAGAATGGCAGCTAGCTCTCAATGTAGAAAAATGTAAGGTGATGCGCATGAGTAGGAAGAACAATTCCATAATGTTCGAATACAGCATTAGTAGTGAGCTGCTTGATGCTGTCGCGTCGTTCAAATATCTAGGCGTAACATTGCAGAGCGATATGAAATGGAACTAACATGTAAGGACAGCCGACGTCGGTTTATTGGGGGAATTTTGGGAAGATGTACTTCACATGTAAGAGAGACCGCGTATAAAACGCTTGTACGGCCACGCATTGAGTATTGCCCAAGTGTTTGAGACCCGCAGAAGATCAGTTTAAAGGAAGACCTTGAAGCAGTTCAGAGACGAGCAGCTAGGTTTGTTACTGGTAGGTTCGCCCATGCGCGAGTGTCACGGAAATGCTCCGGCAACTTAATTGGGGATCGCTGGAGGAAAGACGTTCTTTTCGTGAATTTCTGTTGAGGAAATTTAGAGGGCCGGAATTTGAAGCTGAGTGTAGTACGATCTTGCTGCCGCCTACTTACATTTCGCGTTAAGATCACAAAAACAAGATAAGAGAAATTAGGGCTCGTACGGAGGCATATAAGCATTCCTTTTTTCCTCGTTCTATTTGGGAGTGGAATAGGAAAGGAAATGCCTAGTAGTGGTACCGTGTACCCTCGCCACGCACCTTACGGTGAATTGCGGAGTGTTGATGTAGATGTAGTAGTTGGTGGCATGTGGTGAGGTCTCAGACAATCCAGGACTACAGTTAAAAACTCTTTGAAGTTAGGACGTAGCTTTCTTGGCTTTGAGGGCCCCGAAGGGTGGCTTTAATAGTAAGTTGCTTAATCAATACTCTAGTGTTGACTTGAACATGGAATTTGCGAGGATTGCTCAGGATGGGCTAGCGCTAATGTGGCCGCAGTGCAGCGGATCGGGCGCCTCCTGGAGCGCCGTGAGCCACTTTATTCGCAAGCGCGGGCCGTGGCGCGGCGGCCCAAAACTCGTCGCGTTTACTGTGCGCAGGAATAGTTGGGCCGCTTCCTACGTTGCCACGTCCGTGCGCGCTCCTCACCGGACCTGCTCCCGCCGCCGCGCGGCACATTTCTTGGCACCAGCCCGGCTTTGCAACTGATTTCTGGCCTGCGTCCCCTGCGGCCCAAACAGAAACAAACTCCAATATAACACACCTGCTCTCCACCCGTTACGTCTCATTCACCAGCAATAAATATGTTTTCTCACCAAACACCACACCACTCCAGAACAAATACGTCCGACTTGCTACGAAACCGAGACACTGCTTCCAAGTCGGCACAGTTCGGCGCGGTCACTTTTGACACACCACCTTCTGGTCGCTTCCAGTAACTTTAATGATACCGAAGTTGAAAAACGCTATTGTGCATCAGATATTTACATAGGTCACTTAAGTACAAAACTCCAGCAATAATTTCTAATGGACTTTTTACAGTTGTTTCTCTACGTAACTAACTTTTGGCTTAACGGGTTTAGTTTCTGAAAAAATGTTCGTGCCCAGATTAGGATCTTTGGGTTCCATCTCAACTCCATAGATACTATGATAGAAGGAAACAGGATCTATGCTTACTGGTGGTTGAGTGCTGTACATCTGAAATGACTTTCCACCTTGAGAAGGTTTTAATGTATCTTCAAGGTGACTAAGTGTAAGCGTACCTGCGTTATTATTGCAATGTACGTCTATTAAACATTCATACTGTATTCTGGTCTGTGCTTTCAAGAAAAGGATTTCCATAATGCAATTTCAGCACTGGTGTTTTTGCTATCTTTGTAAACTGTAGGGACAATCTTGTGCGCATCAATGGCACATGCCTTTACTTTGTAAGAGCCAAACTCAGTTTGCACGTTACTCCAGCAAGCCATGTTACATTCCCACTTACAAGGTGCGTCTGAAAGGTTCAGTGAATGGTCTATTTTATGAACCGCGCTGGCGAGGCTGAGGTGCCCGCGCATACTACACATTGACGGACACGTCCACAAGCGCTCCCTATCGTGCAAAGCACTGCAGTGAAGCGGTGGTACACGCTGCGACCCAGCTGACACGGTCAGAGTGAGAACACGTGTCATTGCAACAATGAGCTTAATCCATCAAGAATTTCTACCCGAGGGTCATACTGTCAACGCGGACGTTTACGAAGGAGCTTAGAAACACCTGCTACAACGCATCCTACGGGTTCGGCCAGAACTAACGAAGTGGACAGTGGATTTTTCCTGCACGACAATACCCGTCTGCACACTGCAATCCGCGTGCTCAACTTTCCAGCTAGACGTACTGTCACTGGGCGCGCACACGCACGCACGCACACACACACACACACACACACACACACACACACACACACACACACACACACACACCGAGCCGACAGATTTCTGTTTCCCCGCCTTTCAGAAGGCTTACGCTTAGCAACGGTTGCGGAGATCGAATAAAGCGAGATCTCAGTGCTTCAAGCGATTCCACAAGAAGCGTCTGCCGTTTCCAACAGCTGTATAACCGATATCAGAAGTGTATTATTGTATCCAATGGCAATTACTTTGAAGGCCAGTAAAGCTATTTTTTAACTTGTTTTCTATATTCTCCGAGACTACTCACCGACCTTTTCAGACACATTTTAATACGTGCTTGCGCAGAATCTAAGTTTATCTAGTGCCGCCTCCTAAATTCGGACGACCCATGAAAATAAAACCTTGCACTACAGTTAACATGTTTCTTCCGTTGGATTGACTAATTTCGACTTTCCAGAAAATTATGCTTTCTGTCTAATACCGCTACTCCTTACGATATTTACAACCCATCTTGACGAAGGGTATGCAGACAATGTTTCTGTGATCCATCAGAGTGAATGAAAGAGACGCAACATCGATATCGAAGCCATACTCAGTACGTCGAAATTACTGCTTAGTTGCCGATAATGGACGACGTTACTTTTCATCGATGGTCATCTATCAAGATGAAATTTAGCCCCCCCCCCTCGCCCAGTATGGAAATAACATACTCGTCTAGTAAAACCCGTGTAGAAGTGAGTTTCATGAATGGGTGTGGAGCTTTTATACCGGAGTTAAATATCAGCCGAGTATTCACGTAGTGGATTGCGGGAAACCGCCGAAAAACCACATCCAGGCTGGGCGGAACACGAGCGGTCGCCGTTAATACAACCGGAAACGGCGCGTCGTTAAGCATGACTGACAGCGAAATTACTGGTCCTAGGAACCTGTGTCTGGATCTAAATTATCGGAGTTACCACTCAGCCGTGATGCTGGTTTTACACTGCGTTACCATGGCAAGTGCAGTCTAGCCTGACATGAAAAACTCACGATATTTCTGTCCAACGCTTCTGTGGGCTTCCCTACAGATGAGTTCTGTGTTCCGTATGTTACTATTTTAACAAAACTTACATTTCTTCAAGTGTAATATATTTCTTGACGGTATTTACGAATGCTGTGCCTTTGCTTCCTCACTTAGTTGTACGATTCCGCGTCTGTATTCAAATTACCGTTCGCTCTGGTCATCACGATCAGCCAAGTTTCAAAATCGCGCGTGTTTGACTAGTTGCGAGCCGCGGGCACGTGCCGTCTATTTACGGTAGATAAGTTATCTGCGTGGGTGACAGCTGATACAGCACGCCGACGCCTGCTTGCTCCTGCGATGCAACCCGCTCACTATGACCTGCGTACACACAGCCGAACAAAGGAAGGGGGGGGGGGGGGGGCAACAATCCTCTGTTTTTACATCGACTATGCGCCTAACAGTTTGTCAATTTTCACAAGGAACTGCATTTAAATTGTTAGCCTGCCCATATAGATGTATTGAAGCGACTTACCGTCTTTCACGGTAAGAGATTTTCGGCTTTGTCTAAGTACTCCTGTGGTGCTCTAGCACTTTAAAGTTTTATACAGCTTTACACGCCCGTTACGAACTCTGTACGACTACTACGAACTACACCCGCTTGCATACGGTTACTGGGAATCATTATTACTCCCACACTTGTGTCCGTTGGCGGTCTTCCGTAATGCCTCAAGATGCGAAGTTTGGCGTTGGTTTTTTCGTGTATACAATTCAGTGCCGTTTATTCCAAGAACTGGTTCTTCGGTTACAGCTCGTTTAACGTTTAACTATGCGGTCGGTAACTACAAGAGCAGTTTAGATCTGATGTACGTGCTCCATGCCGCACCTTTCTAAGAATGCTGCTCTTCATCTACAAGGAAGAAATTCTTCCAACTTTGAATTTATCTTAAATTACTGATAAAATCTTTTAGCACAGCTTCGGCTACTCTTACACCTTCTATTGACAATATGAAAAAACCACGGACTATTCAGAAAAAGTTTTTGCTCATCTGATGAGCTTGTCAGAGTGTGGTTCAACAACTTAGAAAACTAACACTGTATTAACGGGACTATACAGAGTTCAAAGCGGTTGCAACATTTGAATTGTCCGAAAACATAGTTCCTTTATCGGTCTACTTTTAGTGATCTACAGAAATCCTAGGGGCAATCAGCAACCGAAATAGAAAGGCACAATTTCATTCTTTAGAGCTTCTAAATCGATGCGGTCTGGCCGCAGACCAGAGACGGCCAAGGTTTTCCGTGAACATGCCCATGTGCAGGCTAGAGGCTTAGATATTTGCTGCTCTCGTATTGCAGAACTAGCCAGTTTACACACGGTCATACAGTTCGCCTATCTCTCAAATACTATAATCCAGTAACATTTACCAAGATTCTATATTTAATCCGCACCTTGCATTTGTGGACGTTGTTACATATTTTATATCCTGCCAAAGCCATTCATTCTGCAAATGTTCACCATTAGATGTAACCGTGTCTCCAAAAGTGACAATGCTGTGACGCATAAGACCCGCGGAAAAGCGACGATTCAATATTTCTCCGGAAGTATCTCTTAATAGCCATGCCAGTCTTCGGCAATTTTTTTTACATTTGTAACATTCGGCACATGTCTCTTCAAAGTCTTCGTGTCCTCAGTTGTCGAAGAGTGGAGGTTGATTATTTCACCGAACTTAGATTTCAAACCTATCACTATATTATAGATAAAGTGTACAAGTCTAAGACTGGCTCTATTAATTACCACGAATCTCTAACTTGAAATACATTTTAGGCAATCTTAGGTTATCAATGAATTATCCCAATAGGTTTCATGGCAGGAATCACTAAAAAACGTTTCGCAGAGCACGCTTTCCCGATTTGACCGACACTACTAGACAGGGCTTCTTCCATCACTTGTGCGTTCTACCCACACTACCGAAGATTGACGTCAGAAAATAATGAAATAGAAATGTCTCCCCCTGTCTCTGCAAAATTTGGAACAGCACTTTTTAAAATCTTAATCGTGAAGAATGACAAAGCCGGAACTTATTTCCAAGTTTGACATGAAAGCGACTGAAGTTTTCGTGCAGTGTCCGTGTTTAAAGTCGTAATCCATGTTAATGTCATATTCGCATGCCTGCCTGCCTGCCTGAAGAAACGGGCACTGCGTAGACTACAGCAGACAAGAATGCCAGATTTTAAATATATTCTGTGTTGGTTCGGTACAAGTGCAAGTATAACTTAATGGTTAATGCGCCCGCTCGCGATTAGTGGGAAATCCTGTTTCGAATTCCCGTTTGGCACATTTCCGCAGCCACCAACAGCTGATGCTGATTCATACTCGCAACTCCGAATATATCAATTCTTGACTTTCTAGTGCAGTTTTATTCAACCTTTTTGGAATCTGCGGCCCCTTCCAAGTAAAAATATGGCGACACCAGCGCCCCCTCCCTCACGAACCGCAACTAAACTTTAAAGCAAATTTTCTTTTTACAGCTTTCTTGTAAATTATTTGACTACGTTTTTCTGTTTTTTCTTCGGAAAGGAACGTCTTTCAGGCAAGAGTCTGAAGCGGATTATGTTTAGAAAGGTCCCTATGAGTAGACAATTTGTAAAGTACTGTAGATCACGTGTTACAGAATTTCTCGGAAGTACTGGGCTGGTTGTCAGTTTCCGCTGTGCAGCCTCGGGTGTGAGGGAGGTGATGAGTGCGCACGAGGAGTTGGCAGGCAGGGCGCTTACTCTGGCAGCAGCGGGCGCGACTGATCGGAAGGGAAGCGGCGCACGTCGACACCTGGCCAACACCTGCCCTCAGCCGCCGCGTGCCTATGCGGGTAGCCGCCAACATACTACACCGCTTCCGCTACTCCACGCTCATCTGCTACACTTTAAATACGTCACGGTCAGTCGAGACGTCAGTAAGCACTGTCGAGCGCTGTTTACGCCAGAGAATTTAACGGACGCAATGGTCGTCTTGCATAAGGTATGTCTGATGCTTGGAACTTTGGCATAAAAATTGCTGGATGCACACTAAGTTAAAATCCGTAGTGTTTGTGGATCGTGTCCTAAGGTCACTAACGTTCTACGCCGGTTTTGTAGAAAAAACCTTTCTACTTTGAAGTATACTGTTCCCCAAGTTTTTTCACTATAATGGTAACATGTATTGATACTTTGTAGTCTTCGAAGTTGGCTGCTAGATCATAGAAACAAAATTACATATTTCGTAGATTAATTTGGTTTCAAGAGAACATAGCTGATGTTGAGTCACGTTGAAAACTTATGCCAAATCTGCGGAACATCTATATAGAACTGATGTCTTTCACCTCTAAGCTCTGACAAACCCAGCTGCCATTAACCTTTAAATATTCTGTAATACGCGGACAAGTGTCAGTATTATGAAAATGCCTGGCTGTCAGTCTATCACGCAGGATGTATGTGTGCGTGAAATTACTTCATACAACTGTAGACGCATGCGCAGCCCACCACAACTCCTGCAACCTGAAACGGGCTAGTGGAGTTCTGTGACCGGCGATTTTTCAAGGACACAATGAAATTTCACGAGACCTGGATAGTTGCCATTACTTCCGATTTTTGGGAGTGTTTACAATGTAAAAAAAAAATTAGGCTGGTGGACAATGAGAGACAAGAAGGGTCAGAACTCCACATTCTGTAATGCGGGTGGTGGATGATCCTGGAACGTGCGATGTATAGTTGCCGCTGGTGTTCTTGGAACGACTCCACCAGCCAAGTCTTGGGAGGCAGTGGGTGGTCCATGCTACGTGAGCGCTTCTCAGGCCTGTACAGGACAAAGTTTCGCAGCTTCGGAATGACTTTCCAGCGGGACTCTTGCAGGAGCGTTGTTCTGAAGACAGATGGATCTCCAAAATATTTAATAATTTTGATATTACGGCCCGGCAGCAAGCCCGACTGGACTACGAACAATTACGCCGGGAAAACCTACGAAGACATGTTTGAATACTCTAAATCAGCCAGCCATTTGAACTCTTATTTGCTGTTTTCGTTGGAACTGTATTTTGCCTCTTCCTAACGATGCCTTGCCCTGTGCGCACTATACCTTTCTGGCCAGTTTCAGAGGTAAAGAATCCCGAAAATGACGCGGACTGTCGTATGCTGAACACATGCCCCATAAATTCCGCATCCTACGACGCCACTAACCCATGATAACGCGGCGTTTGGTTTGACACTCTTAGCCCCTGTTATACCAGACAGCTGAACTTACCACACTTAAATATCTTTTGCTTCAATCAGCTCGCAAATATATGAAGTCCGAGTCTCGCGAGAGGGTCTGTGCGCGCGAACGTTTAGGGGATTTCTACATCTACATGGGATACTCTGCAAATCACATTTAGGAGCCTGGCAGAGGGTTCATCGAACCACCATTATAGTATATCTCCCATTCCATTCTCGAATAGCGCGCGGGAAGAAAGAACACCTGAATCTCTCCGTTCAAGCTCTGATTTCTCTTATTTTGATGATCATTTCTACCTATGTAAGTGGGAGTCAACAATACATTTTCGCATTCGGAGGAGAATGTTGGCGATTGGAGAGGGATTGAGAGAAATGCAACACACACAAGTTTGGATGTCGTCGCAGAGCGTGCACGCGTGGCAGAGAGGCCAAGGCGACCGCCGCGATAAGCGGAAGACCCATGCTCGAGTTCCAGCACGGCACAAATTTTCACACGTCACCGAACGATAGTAATGGCGTTTCTGCCAATTGCTACAGATCGACAACGTTTGTCTCTTTGCAACAGCAATGCATAATTCAATCAGACTTTAAATGTAGTCACCTGATGCGTGTGCGTCAAAGCGCACATTTCGGCACAGCTCATAGCGCCAGACATTTACCTACAGCGTCCAATCTGTTGGTGACAGCTGGCGAGATTGTGCCAGCAGGCTCCTCTGCGCGCAGCTGGGGGCGCGGCAGCTGTGCGCCAATCGCCGTTTCAGTGCTCCAACAGGACGACTCACGAGCACTTTGTCGCCATGCACACCATTGTTCCCCTGCCACCGTTTCTCACTAATTAGTCTTATTTCTGTCTCTCCTGCTTAAAACGCACCACGTTTTGTATACCATGTCTTTCGTCATGGACATACTCCTCGTTACTGCTACTACACAACCAGTCTCACGTGTGTGGGAGGTTATGGAGCGTGGCAGTGGGCATGACGTGCCCCTTTTTGGCCCACTTTAGGTTACTGTAGTAACACTAAAAGTGGGCCTTTGCGATCGTCTTTTGACAGCTCGAAATTTAAATGAAAATAACGGCTTTACTATTCATCTGACACGAAAATTGAATAACCGAATTTGTAGAGAAGAAAATTCTCTACAACATTGCTCCCTTGTTTTTTTTTTAATTCTCGTATTGTTTGAGACATATTTGCAAAAATAACGGAGATTTGACACCCGCCATTGAATTAACGAAAACCAGCCGTTCGGAAATGTCACGTGACATTTCTCGCGTATTTGATGATTTTCTTATAGTAACTTACACGTTGTCATTTCAAAGCAACGGCACACTGAGGAATTAACAAAAACACATCGTTCTTCGTAAGATAAATGATAATCTAATGTCTACAAATGCCATATTAACATCAGTTAACAACGGCTATCAATAGTATGAAATTAAAGAAGTACTCTATTGATTTATAGCCGTAGCGTAGTGTGCAAGGTGTTAGACTGTGACGCTGAAGGTAGGTGGTTCGAAAACCTTCACTACCTACATTTTTTTCCTAAAAAATTTTCTGACACTCTTATTAAATAATTTATAAATATTTATATTATTTTGGTCCAAAATGTTTTTCGAAAACTTATAAAACTACAAATCTAAAGTGGGCCGTAAAACACTCCAGTGCAATTTTTTCAACATCCTATAATGGCAGACACGTAAAATTGTGTCCGAGTCGACGATAACTTCATGGAAGACAAGTTTACACGAACAAATTTGAATGAACATGGCGTCAATATCGCTTACTGTATCTACCATCCTTTCTGATTTGCTAGCGACGGAAGTTAATTGGTGATAATCCAGCGCAATTTATTAACTGCGCACACGCGGCGCAAATTGAAACTTTTCCGAACATATTTGCCAACGCTGATGAAGGTAGTTTGTAATTTCGGGGCTTTAGTAAGACATCCTGGTTTTCAAATCGACTCATTATATAGGCGCGTAACAGTTCACGCCACGATTGAAGAAGGAATGTTAAGATTTAACGTACCGTTGACGACTAAGTGAGGCGTAGTACAACATCGGACTTTTGAGGTAAGCGGTGAACCAAATAAAAGGATATTTAACATTACGGGATTACTAAAATCACTGAATAGCTAAATATGAACTATCGGAACGAAAATTTGAACCAGCGTCCTCCCGAACATGAATAGAGTCCTCGCTGCCCCATCTCGCCCGGTAGCTGAGCTATTTACTAATGGACTAATGGCAAGATGTGAGCCTGCAAACCGAAGGTCACAGGGTTTTAGCTGACCAGAAAAATTGAAGTCATGCATGTGTCAATGTAGCCTTCAACGATGTGAGGGACTAGGAACGAGACGTGATTCAGATTCCACGTTCCGCTGGTAAGTCCTGTCGCTACGGCTGTGTAACAGTTGTACGTATTTTATTTTTTCTTCATTAGCGGCGTACAAATTACGTCGAGTACAAATGAATTTACACCTCGCTATTGAACGACATCAGAAATTGTTAAACTTGACAACTGCAATTAACCTCTCCTAGCGTCGCACCCGCACCTGGGCAATCCTTATCACTGCAAAATCATATGCTCTAAATGCGGTTGCGTGACTTTTATACGAGACCACAATGATTTCCTACTTGCTTTAAAATTTTTATTTTGAGATAAAATGAGAAGATCATCCGAACAGTCAGGGGACGACTGTTCAACGGTCCACTCCACACATTTCGTCTGGCACACGTGGTATCTAACACTGGATGCTAGACTGTAATGGCTCCAGCATTATGCATGGAACAACTATGAAAGCTTTTTAATTAAAACGTATTTTACGAACATTCTTCATATTTAGTCTCCATGTTTCATGAAACCGTTACCCTGGTGACAAACATTTCTCCCAAAAAGATCACTATGTTGACAACCACTGTAGAGCGATTGTCACACTATCACTGTTGATTTGTCGTTCTTTGAGGTCTTTGTGGTCTAGAAAAACTATAGTCTACGTGTTTCCTTCATTATGCGCAACTACACACTGCACATATGTCGATACTATCGCCGTGTACAGCTTTCATCCCATAGAAATCAATTGGAGCTAAGATTCCTGCCGTATCAAAGTCAACAGAACTTTGTCAAGCACAGAGCTAGTTATGATCCCCACCGCCATGCAACACGTTGAAATACGGGGCTCAAGCAGCAGAGGGTTTCTAAGAGTCAGCGAGGCGGAAATGGCGGCAGAGTAGTAAGGACGACATTTTACATCTTCACCCATAGTGAGGTTAAAATGAAAATTCTGAGGCGTTACTTTTCAGCACACCCTCTTATAAATACTAACTTTTTTTGTCCAAATATCAAATCCTATAACCGTTTGACACTATCCACAGGTACGTAATTCCTCGTCAGTAAAATTTTTTACCCATAGCGAACAATCTTTCCGCGTGATTTTTTTCTTACTTTCAATAATGTACAAACTTTCCATCCTTCCGTTCCCAGTAATGTATTTTTGTGGTTTAAATGCACACGTCTTACAACGGAAATTATGTTATACCAGAAAGTTTAAGATGAGTTTTGTCACTTGGCAGTAAAATAACATAAGATGGTCGCAGTACAAATACAAAATGCAGAATGTCAAAGGTAAGAAGAGTTTGTGAAGAAAAAAAATTAACGTCAAAAATTAAGTCTTTTCTGGAGGCATTTGTGTGGAGTGTTGCTGTTTGGCAGTGACATGGACGATAAATAGTTCAGACAGGAAGAGGACATGTACTTTTGAAATGAGTAGCTACAGAAGAATGCTGAAGATTAGGTGGGTTGACTGCGTAACTATTGAGGTGGTTCTGAACGTAATTATGGAGAAAAAATTATGGCAAACTTTGCCTGAAAGAAGTACTTGATTGATAGGATACAATCTTAGACACCAAGAAATCGTGAATTTATCGTTGGTAGGGAGTGTGTGTGGGGTGAAACGCAGTGGGAGACCAGGAAACGAATACAGTAAGTAGGTTCAAACAGATGTGGGTTGCCGTTCTTATGAAGAGATGAGACTCAGGATAGAGTAGGGTGGAGAACTGCATCAAACCAGTCTCCGGAGTGAAGATGACGGTAGTTTAACGTCACTGGGTTTGACGCTTTTAGATCGTCTATTAATGCAATCTTCGGCAGTATTTCAGGTACGTCGTAATAAGCAACCCAAGTTTTATACAAAGCATTTAATAATTGGGATCACTTTCTGCCAATTTCAGTTGTGTGTGACGAACATTACTGCATCTCACTTTTAGTAACTGACAACAAATGGTCTAGAAAATAACGTCTGCAATTTAGGTGCGTTGGATGCTCAGATATTACAATTCCTCTGTACGTCTTAATTCTACGCATGCAATATGAGATCACGAAACGTCGGTGCAACGTTTCCCCCTCTGCTTTACAACCATCATCTCCAACTTACCGACGTTCACATCTTTGGTCCACTGCACGACTGCATAGAGCGTAACAGCCATCGTGAAGTAGTAGTTTACGCTGCAAAACTTGGCTTAGTGAGAGACTAGAGGAACGGCATGGAGAACGACAAAACTGAAGGCAGATCACTTAGGAAAAGTTTTTTTCCAGTCAAAGAATAGGCGAACCTGGTGTTTAAATAGGGAGGAACCAAGGAGTGGAGTAGTAGCCCCCGGAATGGTAAACGGCGCGTGCGGCGCGCGGAGCGGGTGGGGTTTAATTTCGGAGCTGACTTGACTGACGCACCGGATGGCGCGCCGCCGCCGCCGCCGCCGCCCACGACGCCCGCGATACTCCGCGCGCCGGACTGCACCACCTATCTACTCCTTTCTCGTACACTCCACTAGTCGCGCAAATACTTTCAACTGTATCACACGTCGACGAACTATAATCGAACAATCCACAAGATTATAAATTTGTTTCGCCATTGCGTCATTACCAAGAAAAATCGGCAATAAGTAATTCAACATTTCAGTGCAGTATACCGTATCACATAGAAACAACTGTAGTGTCTTCAGTCCGAAGCCTAGTTTGAAACAGCTGTACGCTAACAAGTCGTCTCCGAGTAAGTACAACGCTTTCAAATGTGTACTACTGTGTTTCCCTGTATTCACATCTTACTTCATTAGCTGGCCGCGGTGGCCGAGGGGACTGCGGCGCGTCAGTTCACGGTCCGCACGGCCACTACGGTCGGGGGTTCGAATCCCCCCTCGGGCATGAATATTTGTGCCGTACGTAGTGTTAGCTAGTTCATAAGTAGTTTGTAAGTTTAGAGACTGATGACCCCATAGTTAAGTCCCATAACTATATAAACATTCATTACTAAACTACCAGTTCCTTCGTGACTCAGAGTGTTTAACTTTCAATTAATTTATGCCGCCATATTCTGTTTTCAACCCCGAGCAACCCAATCTTCAGCACTCTTCTGTAGCGGCCTCAAATTCTTACCGTCTACGTTCACTCCCGAATGAGGCTATGCTCTAGACGAATGCCTTCATGAAGGACTCCCCTCCCCCAAATTAATATTTTACGTTAATTAACTTTTGCTTTTCTGCCCACTGGCAGTCTATATGTTCTCTCTACTTCGGCCATCTTAAGGTACTTTACCGCTGAATAGCTTAGATAACCTTCAGTCTAACTGACGTTATTTTCCGCACCATCGACTGATTTAATTCGACTGCGTTATATTACTCTTATCTTGTTCTTGCTAGTGTTTCTTATATCCTCCTCTCAACAACCTGTCCATTCTGCCAAACTTCAAGTTTTTTGTTATTTCCGACAAAATGTTACCGGAAAATCGCAAAGCTGTATCTGGACTTCAATTACATTTCCAAATTCGTCGTAACTTGTTCAATACAAAGATTGAGGAACATTTAGAACGGGTTATAACCAAGTTCTACGCCCTGATCACTGCAGCCCCTCCATGCTCTGACATACTCGTACCCGCCATCTGGTCACTGTACGGCTTTTAAATCTTTCGCTTCCTTTATTTTACCTCCGACGACTTTGGAATTCCGAAGAGTATTTCCAGCCGACACATACTAGAAAGTTTTATTTACCTTTCCTTCACCCATCTTCCCAGTTCCAGGCTTCGTACTGCCTCATGGCCGAACCTTTCTGTAGTGCCCTATCTTTCCCGTTGTCTGATTTTTTTTTTCCCAGGCTGGACAGAATAGGATTTAGTATGTTTTAGCCATACCTCATTACAATGATTTTAGTGAATATTCACACCTGTCAGCCATGTATTCTGTGCGTTCGTGCGTGCATTCACGTAACTTTCACACTAAAGAGTGATGTTTGGTCACTGCTAACTTTCCCAACGCTTTCTGTAGTTCTGAGGGCCTTCATCCGACGTTGGTCCTACAGTGTTGTTTGTATTAACTATTAACGTATTGGTTCACACCAAGATTTTAAGCGGTGAAATTTAAGTTTAAGGATGCGATATTCTAAAACGTCCATTTACCCTCTTAGTTCATTAACACGTTAGGTCGCGGTGGAGTAGCCGAGCGGTCTGAGGCGCGTCGCTGCGGAGCGCGTGGTTGCTCGCCGTCGGAGGTTCGAGTCCACCCTGGGGCATGGGTGTGTGTTGTCCTTAAGTTACTTTACCTTAGTTTAAGTAGGTTGTAAGCTACGGACTGATGCCAACGCAGTTTGGTCCGATAGATTTGCAGACATTTGAACAACATGTTAGCTGCCGCGATGACGTCAGAGGCGCGCCAGAGCCACCTGCTGTGGCCGCCGCCGGCCACACGGCAGCCAACGTGTTAATACGTTTTTATTCTCTACCGTGACACTAGTTTGTGTGAGGCTGCTTAGTCCATCGGAGTAACTTCCTCTCTATGCTACCCTTTCCCCACCCGCTCATGCAGCCGCTTTTCATAGTCTAGTACATGCGTGGCCCACCACTGTCGACCCGCGCGAGCCGCCTCGTCTTACGGAGTAAGGCACCCACATGAATCGCTCATTTTACCCGATACGCCACGTCAACAAATTGTACCTCAAAACGCGCGTTTTTGAGCATTCGTTTATGTATACCCCGTTTCGTATATTTAATTTTGAGCAATTAAGAAGCCATCCAGACGGTCACTGGTTATCTGGAGGATCTATAAGAACATCACCTTCGAGAAGGAATGTGGACCCTGGAAAAACGTTTGACGAAGTGCATTGGACTTCGAAATTCATATAAAGTCGGGCACGTGACATCCACTTTGATAAATTACTCTTCTAGACGGCCAGGAATTAAGTTTTCCGCCTATAGGCACCCATTTCACTTCCACATCTTTATGTTCTCTTCATCTTCCATTATCTCTCGATACTAAATCCAGAAAACGATGCCCTTTGATTCAAACAGAAATAGTATGGCTTCGTGTCCCACCACCTCATTAACACTAGCGATTTTCAAGGTAGCTCACTGCAGTCTTTCCTGATTGTTTTCTTGTGTCTCCTAGTGACATTTCGCGTTTCTCCGTAACTCATCAAACCTCCCTGAATTATTGTAGCACAGTATGTCGATGTGTCCTCTCTCGCGTCAAAGCCGTTTCACACCGCTGACACCGTACGCACGTCAAGTGATGGTCGTTGCCTGACAGACATTGGGACACGGTTTCTATTCCGTTAGTTTAGCTGAAAATTATTATTGACCATCACAATCACCTTGTATAAGATAGACCTTCAGTTTTACATTGGACAGTAGAAATAACACCAATTTATACTAATAATGAAAAATATTAGCAGCAAACACTTATGGTTTTAATATTAATCTGTAGATCTTTATCTCTGTATATCTAAGTTTTTTCCTGTTGCTCTTATTTCGCCCCATGAATGTCCTGTATTATCTCTGTACTACTACAAATATAGATTCGACAGTAGTCGACGGGTCGTGACAGTTTCAATTAACACTCCATAAGAAGTAACAAAAGAAAGTGGAGTGCGCCACTGCGCATGCGCGGGGCCACAGACGGTGACGTGTTTGGAAAGATCGCCTTCGGAGCGATCCCGCAGATACGCCTGTTTACATGTTTGGTGTCTGAAGATCTACGAGGTCGGTTTGAATTACTCCATTTGTAAAAATGGAAACAGATCTGTTGAAAATTGTCACTTTGACCACGGCGTGAAGCATCCTTAAACGGGCAATTCGCACGTACTGTGAACTTCAAGCTTCATCTTTTAAGGATTTGGAGCACTTTACGACAATTTTACTGTGATTTTCATCCATTCTTAGTATCCAGCACTTGACATTTTATAAATTCTACTAGCCATTAATATCCAGATTCGGAAGTAGTTACTGTATACAACCATTTTCTTTGACTCCGAGGAGTAATTACTAAACTTAGACAATGCGTCAACAGATTAAGTTAGTCTCAACGACACCATCTGAAAATGTCCTCACAACGAACATTACATTTGGTACAAGTGACTTGTTTATTCTCAGTGCCCTCGCAGTCAGCCGGACAGGTATTGAGCTGGCCGAACTATTGGAACGGAATCGTGGGACCGAACTCCCGAAGCCATCAAGCAGCACGGCGAGTAGTACCTTACCTAGAAACCTTCCAGGATTTGCAATTTTTTCCACCTCTAGTAGAAATAGTTGTAATACATAATAATAGTTTTAATAAATTTGTATTAAGATTGCCGATAATATTGCAGTGAGGCTCCAATTTCACTCCGTAGTAGCGAAAAGGTCACATCTACGGGATGTTCAACAAATGCTATGGCCAACATCGTCTGCCCTGTTCAGTTAACAACCATCCACAGAATCCTATCCTCGCAACACTGTTATAAGTAGTTTGTGCTGAAGCCGAACACTTTACGAGTCCCTACATTCCAGAAGAAACTACTTAGCTATAATTACATAACCTAATGTGGTCTTAATACTGACGCCGAATAGTCACCTATAATTGCGATCTTACTGATAACGCAAATGGCAGTTTTGAGTAAGTGCCGTAATATTTAATTTCAGTTCTTGCGAATAATTAAGGCCTACTTGTAAGAAAATAGTAGAAAAAAGTAATGTAGCAGCCCACAGATTCCGAACAACACTTCTGCATTCGGAAGACTGAGAAAGGAACGGAATTTCCAGCAGTCGGCACAGGAAGAGGAACACTGCAGCCGAGGAATGACTAAGACATGAAGACAGGAGGTATGACAGTTTGAGCGTTACTGACGGACTTTTTCCTGTGAGTCTATTAGTCCTGTCGCTAAACTAGCAAATTTTTAAATCTCAATGTGTCACCTCCCCCGCCGCAGAGTGGTTGCTTGCATACCATTTTCCAGTATTTTGGGATGGAAAAATTGTTTTCCCGCATTGGACGAAGAGTTTTAACTGCATGATTTCGTGAATCACCGAACACCGTTACGATGTTTGGGTGATAAATTCTTGTGACGAAGTTACTTGTTTTAGAAGGAGCGGAATTAATCTTTTCCTCTAACGGGTATTTATAACTTGCTTACAAAAATTAATTCGACTATATTTCGAAAGCAGCAGAACGCTTCAAAGCTGGTATAGAATTCTTTACGTTGCTTGCATTTTTATATATATATTTATGAGAATTGTGATACTGAGTTTCTCATAGAAAGGCGCTTAAGCTACATCAAAATGCAGAACCATGCGGGCTGCCGTATTCCGGTAATGGACAGTTACGAGTCTTATTGTAATAACACACACACACACACACACACACACACACACTAGACGCAGTTTAGCACAAAGCATGGAGTCCACTGTAGGAGATCCTTCTTGGGGAGGGGGTGATGCACCTAAGGTGTCACCAGCTCGACTAAGAAGCATTAATTTTGTACCTGTCGGCTTTAGCGTGTCAACATGGCGAGCGTGAACCGGCAGTGAGCGGTTTCCAACGGCACTGCATTAATGTCACAAAGACAGACACACTGCATTTTAACTAAAAGCAAGGGGCCTCTAGGTCCAAATGGCTGTGAATGTTTCTAAAGAAAAACTCACAGAAAGGACTCTGAAGGTATCAAGTGTCTAGAGTACACTGCAGTGGACATTTTTCTTTGTACACAGTAAATTGCAAAAATTCGTTTATATACCTAAACAACGAAGTACATACTGTAATTTCATTATACAACTACTGAACAACTGGGATACTCCAGTGAACGATATGGCGCGAAGTTTTTGTATTCTAGAAATATTATCTGCTAGATTAACGTATATTGAAAATGTCAGGCCACCCTTGACATGTATTGGGGACAGTGCCGTTGAGAAACGCCGTTGCATATGAACTACAGGAGGATGCGAGAAATGTTAGTAGAAGACAGTGGGTCCACCGACCTAGCAGGGCTTGTTTTCTAAGATAGTAATATTCCTGCAGTTGTCGGGGCTTAACGAAATTAGTCTGGGCTACTAATTGTCCTCCAGACAGTAATTTTCGAAGGAGGCTAAAGGTAATTTGTTTACTACACTACTGGACGCCATTATCTACGGAACTAGATGTGTTTAGTTTGACCGATCACCACTAAGACACAGCCTAAAACCAAACTAGAGGCCTTTGGAAGTGAAAATACGTCGAAAAACAACAGGTAAATTTATGACATGAGAAAAAACAGAACACTTTAAAATGCGTAATTTAAATTTCGACAGTTTTGGAAATTAGCAGCTTAATGTGTTAGTAGCCATAAGCTGACACTCCACAAATTGTGGAATAAATATACAGAGCATCTACGCTTTATGGAACTGACAAGGCGTAGATAATTAGGAGGTAAATTTGGGACCATGAAGATTAGGTACAAATGAAAAATTACAGGTCGAAAGCTGATGCAACCCTACATGTCATCACCAACTGAGCACATGCTATGATTACGGTAGAAAATGCGTCTTCTCTTCAAATCAGGGTAAAGTTGAGAGCGACGGTCGGAGCGCACGTTTGCGACGGAGCCGCAGTCGCGAAGCTAGCGTGACTGCGGAGCTTCGATCGTAGTTTCCGTGTACGCCATCTTGCACCCATTGACACACCACGAGCACGAACTGCTGCTGCGATCCAAGGACGCAGTGATTCCAGAACGGGTCCCTTGCTAGTACGAAGTTGAAAAAACCAGTCCCGTTAGCCTATTCCGTGTCTCCGTACACCTTGACTACAGCAGTACAATTAAGTCCAATAACTAGCATACAAAAAAATATATATTTTATTCTTAAATTAACGTGTGTTTCGGTTACTGTTCTACGTCCTGCAGGCCGGGAGTTCCGTCCTCACATTCTATCGAATATGAAGCAGTCCGTTACATCCAGACATTTAATTTGAATGATTTTAGTAAATGCCTGAATATAGACGGTTGGCGGCACCGTATTATTGCTTCTATGGTCAGGTGGAGAAACTATCCGTTTACAACGAGAGAGAGCTAACGGCACGCAGCTTCTTGTTACGTTGCTCACATTCCGCGAGCATACTCTACGCTCCGAACCATAGGTACTGAACAATCAATAGCAGAATGAGGAATTAGTATTAGCCCTGGTGAATTAGGCTGCTACGGAATACAGCACGCGCTGTCGCTAGAGCTGCAAGGGAGAGGTGGAGGGGGACTGCCAGGTGGCGGTGGCGTCCACAGTTCAACGGTTTTGGCGTCAGCTGCCCACCCCGCGGCCGGAGAGTGCTTACCGGGAAGAATTTGTACAGCCCTCGATGCAGCCGGTCGCATTCCAAGGTTACTTCAGAACAGCCCCGTCTAGAAACCACCTGCTTTTCGAAGAACGCACAGGCTTTACGGCCCGTCGAGAGATGGAACACTGAGGAACACTGTATGGCTTCAGTGTCACCGACCGACGCAAATAAGTCACCGCTCAGATCCAAACAGCCTAGTATTCACAAACGGGCGTTTCACGCCGAGCATAAAATGCATTCTTGTAAAACAGGACTTTCTCAGTCACCGTTATTCATTATTAACTTTCGACAACATTGCCCCTAGCGCACCTAAGAACATCAATGCGTGATAATAGCTGTTTTGCCGTAATAAATCAGCTCAATAGCTGAGAAAGTTCCACCACAAAATTTACCTTATTATTATTATTATTATTATTATTATTATTATGCACAGTCATTCCCAGTTCCATATTTTTATGTTCCGTCAGTGGAGGACTAAGAGGGAGCAGGTGGGCAAGCCCGCCCGGGCCTCTCGTCTAAAGGTTTTTTTTTTTTTTATCGCGCCCTAGGCCCTCTCGTTTTGGGCCCTCCGAATCTGGAAAGCTATTACTTTTAGACTGTCCTGTGCCTCTTTTTTTAGGGGGCCTCCAAATCTCAGAAGTCATTTATTTTCAAGTGGACGGGGACCTCATTTTGTTGTGCCACCGCCCCGGGCCTCCGAAAGTCTTAGTCCGTCACTGTGTTCGGAACGTGTTTCGAACTATTACATGTTCCCGAACAGGAAGTATTCGCCAATGAGACTGCCAAAATTTTAATAATACACCTGCTGCGTCAAATTCATTTGGCGTATCTGATAAAATCTAAAACGTCAAGTTCAGTATAAAATTTACTGAATTACCGTATTTGAAGGCAAACGTCTTTCCCATCTTGAGTTAACTACAGTACCATTAATTGGGTTCGAATCAGAGGCAGTTTTTTTGACGAGTCGACCTCTAATCGGTCAAGAGCTTCATACACCCGAACATCCATATTATACTTACATTCATTCACTCAAGATTCACACAACACTTACTACTCGAAAATTCGTCTGTAAATTATATGTGTAACATTTTCAAGTCAAAGAATGAACGAACTAAACTGCGAAATAACTTAGGCCGCCGAGATGTTACAAGGAACAAATAACGCATATCCCGAGTAGTAAACAATGCAGTTCTTGCCCCCAATGACTGCGCTAAAAACTGAACTATGAATCAGATAGCCATTAATTTCCTATTTCTTTAGCAAGAAGGAATTTCCCTCAAAATGATAAGGAGACTTAACTGAATCCGTAAACCAGTTCGGTAGATTTTTTTAAATGAACGTAAAGCGGTGGTTACAATGTGTTTCGTATGTACATCGTTAGATGACGCAATAATGTACGAAATTGCTAGAATCAATTTTTTTTCTGCACTTTGAAACCCTTTCCATTAGCTTAAAAGTGCGCAAATATTTACACTCTACAGGGATGCTTTTTTTAAATTAATGAATCGGGGAAGAACTATCTTGTGGCAAATGAAGTTTTGGTGTTTTATTTAAAGAATCTCAAATCACAACAGAGAATACAACGTTCAGGGTTTCACTGACTGCAGGTTTCAACAATACTTCGTCTGAGACTACCACCACCATTAGTTGAATTAAGTCCGAATAAACTTAATTATATATTAATTCGGAATAGTAACATTTTCCAGCATAAAAAAATTTTAATTCTTAGAAATATCTGTAATCTGAAATATATTACGAGAAACATCTCAGCGGAGATCGCGAAGGCCACATTATCGGTTCACGAATATGTACAGTGTAGTGCGAGATTTCAGTGTGACTGTACATCGTATGTCTGGCTGACGTCTAAATACAATGTTGCAATGACATGCATCCATTGTCGTACATGAAATACTTTCCTACATTTCGTAGTACATTGTTAAATTTTACTTACCGTCCTGGCAGCCTCGCGTGTAATTCTGGCAATCATATGACGTTATCAGCCAGTCGCTTGACAACACACGTTTCGTCATGAAATCTTCGTTTTTACGAAGAAAATTACGTTTACGAAGCTGAGAAGGGTACATAGAGATATTCTATGTGGATTTATAAGAATATTAACATACTGACAAAGATTATGTACCTTGTTGGCAACAATCACGCGAGACTGTTGGGAAGATAGGTAAACTTTACCGGAGGACCTTACTTATCCTGAAGTCTACCACCAGTACCAGACTAACAATTTTTCCCGATCAATTTCACCATTTTACAAACAAACAAAAAAATTAGCCTCCAACAAATGGCTAATATCTGAAGTATTTGCAGCTATTAGCCCAAGTCATGTAGGAACTCACTGTTAGATGGAAGGCAGCACATGTGGATGAATTTTCTTCCTCTAAACTTTAAAAGCAACAGAGGTACTCCGGCCGAGTGACCCTTGTCACCAAGCCTAGCTTTTAACACTTATCCCATCTTCAACTTATTTCGTATGCTTAAGCACTACTCAGCATAGTTGAAGTCGTCTCTGTATGCTTTAAGGTTAAGTATCATTGGGATTATCTCTTACCTGTAACTTTGTCGCGGATGAGTTTACAGCTCTCAACTTCACCGATAGAAGAGAACAAGGAGCGGATTTCTTCTTGGGTCATTGTCTGTGGCAGGTAATTGACAATCAAATTCGTCTTACTTTCTTCTTGTTGTCCACCCGTATTAGTTTGTGAAGAGGAATTGTGTGAATTTGAAGATGAAGACGTTGACGAATTTGTGTGCATAGTGCCGTTCTGTTGGGGCACTGCGTCCATGCCATTTTGCATCATTTTGCTTTCTATGAAATCTGCAAAAAAGAAGAATTATATTAATATATCTTCATTATTCGGGTTAGTAGTCGCTTCCTCATGATAATTACTGATGGTAACTCTCATAAATATAGAGGCACATACAATTACGTGTGATTACGTTCAACGTATTGTTTATGCACGATTATAAAAACTGCTATAAACATGAGAACACGTTATAGTATTCTGCACCCTCTGATCCAATATAGCTAACTACACGGAAGACTGAAGATGCATGCAACATTACTTTGATTATTAATCTTATGTCAATTTAAAGATTTACTGACATCACGGGCAACCATTTAGAATGTGTTACTTTCGTTAATAGTAGTATTTTAAGCAAAAATTAATGTACTGCTGTTCTGCACGAGGTCAAAATGTAACAAATTCAGTTTCTAGAGTGATGTCTCAAAGTATCAAAAATGTTCATTATAACGCAAGGCAATTAAAATTTATTCTCCGACCGGAATTCGAACCTGTCAACAGGAGCTCCCGGAGTAGAGTCCCAGTCGTGGCACAAATCTTAATGCCTTGGGTTATAATGCCAAATGACCTATATGTGGAAATACTGAACAAAAAACTTATACCTTTCAATAAGTTCAAGGAAGAAATTCCACTGACAAATGTATTCCGCGTAAATCTGATAAGTGTGATGACGCTTTCACCAGCTATGGTGCTTTGGTTGTCAGACCATTTCCCTGTTTATAGCGCTGAAGTGTCAATGTTTCTTTCAAGGTCATGGCTGTCAAAATATTTGTTTCTTCAAGTCATACATTGACTCGTTTCTGATTGGTCATGTTGAAGATAAAAATATAAATAACGATTACTACTACTATTTTATTGAAGTTCGTTGCTACACTTCCTGTCACTGAGGTATTTAACCTAAACGGTTCAAGTTCAACTATCACCATCGATGCAGAATTTATATTACCATCTATAACACACACACACACACACACACACACACACACACACACACACACACAAATTCACTTCCGTCTTAACATAAATCGGTGAACTGAACACTAGATGGTAAATAGGAAAAGCTCTTGGTTGTCTCCTAGCAACAATTAACTTATTAACTTTTGCAACATCGGGTCCATGTGTTTTGTCCGTGTTGCGTAGTAATAGTATATAATTAGGCCGGTCTCCACACAAAAATCCGGCAAATTACGGACGATGTAATATTTATACTCTTATTCGTTATACTAATAAGTACGTCGGCTGGATAAAATATTTTGTTGCGTTATTGAATATTAAATTTCAATAGTTACACGATGTAATTTCTGCCTACCACAAAACGTCAGTTTTAAAACGGCGAAAGTTTATTTCGATGCACGGAATAAGTTGCGGTGGTGGAAGCCGTATTTTAGTTTTTAGGATGTATAGAAATTAATTGCCGCTAGCATTATCGGCAAGAAAACCGTAACAATGAAGCACAGCTATTAAAATACTGTACGTACAAATTTGTATGCTTTAATACAAGTTCTACCGTAAGAAACTTCGCAAATCACGTAAACTAAAAATCATATCTCAAATAGAACTGGCAACGTCACACTGATGTTGGAGAGGGGGGAGGGCAGTAAAAGGATACAGTGGTGGGGATAAATTGGGAAGGGTGCTAAGAGTTTAATGCAGCTGCTTTGTCGCTTACATCTGCTGCATAGTAAGAAACCGGCGTTCAAAAACTCATCGGTATAGTATACGCTATTACACTTTATAATGAAAACACTTCTGTATTAGAATACATTAAGAAAATGGAAATGCAATTTCTACGGTTCAAGCCTCATCTCGATACGTTTTAGTTGACTAAGCTTGTCTACAGTTATCCAGACGCACGTGCTTGTTTCCGCGAGCGTCTCGCTGAGGGCGCCGTTTGGCAGCTCACTCCGCTCAGCCGTTCGCAGCACCCGTGAATGTGAAGTATTACAAAAGCGGCACTAATACATGCGTTACGCACATACCTAGGTGAGCTGAGAAGGCGATGGGAAGTTCCACGTTGCCTCGCACAACGCTATGCTGCAACTGAAGCCCGGGAGCGTTTGTGGCGGAGCTACACCCTGCGTACCCCCACCAACTCGGCGGCGCACTGCCGACTGCTTCCGAGTGAGATCGGTTAGGTGCGCCGACGCTCACATCCATTGAGATGCTCCAACCATGTGCGCTACAATGCAGCCCCTCTGCGCAGTCGCCGACCCCACCACGGCACCCACCAACCCTCCCCTCTCCCCCTTGCCATTGCCCACCCCCACCAAACGCTCTTCCTTATCCAGTATTAAAACCCGAAAAGGCAGAAATTAAGCGCATCTGAGTAGTGGCAGCGCTTGATACCGTAACGCCGGGGCCACTAGAGAACAAAATTTAACAAGCTATCTCTTTTCACTTTAATTTCGAGTGTTTTGAACCTGAATTTAAGAATACCTTCGCTCTCTGGCACACTTTATTCGGTAAAACCTCCTTTCATCTTCTAAACAGTTAAAGTTACCTTAGTCAGGGAAAACGGAAGCAAAGCTTGTCTCATCTTGATTGCTGAAGTTCTACCTAAACTTTCATACCGGATGTATATTTTGCTTAAAAAAATCACCACACACTTTAACGGCATGAATGCAAGGTACAGCTTTAGCCAACGAAATGAGTATTTTAAAGTGAGAGCATCGGTAAGAGATACTGAAGACTACGAAATTTAGCGTTTAGTTATTAATAGCATTTCAGACAGCGGCATTGAAATGGTGAGGTAATTCTCTTACAGATAAACTGATTTGTAATCTACAGGGTAAAGTAGGACAGAAGCTTTGTCCATTTAAGTACCATTGTTTTGAAGACCAATCAGGTTCTTGACTTCAGATGTAAAGTGTGTGAGTAAAAAGGAAGTACGTGCTCATTATCAGAACACACATTTCTGCTTGCTAGAGACCGCACAAATTGTTTCGTGAGACTCGTCTACGAGAAGGCTTACACGAGAATTCTAAACCAAAGTACTAGTCTTTGCTTGCTTTATCAAGGGCCAAACTGATCAGACTTGCTGCCGTACATGTTTTTCATTTAATACAACAGCAATATAGGAAACTATATAAAACGACAATGCGAAGGATAGTTTTACGAAACTTGATCGCAAGAGCATTTGGTAGCTATCCACGAGCTTTGCCTTTGTTAACATGTCTTACATTATTTCTCTTTCGTAAAGAAGTGAATATTGTAGGTACTTCCAAACTATATATCTGTTCAGGCTGATATACAATGGAATATTTCTGTTCCACAAGCTCACCATAGAAATTTGTAGAATTCCATAACGTAACCTACTTCATTGTTACACACTATAAATGACTGAAGAAAAATACTTCGAAAAGAGTGCAACTTACCAAGAAATGAGTAACCCAAAGGGCAGTAAATTTCGGTGTTTGAGAGCCGAAGGAGTTTTGTTACGAGTTTGAGACTTTTCGCTTTGCTATTGTCCACTTATTTCATTTCTGTTGTTTGCAGCGAATGAACAATGAAGGAAACCCTATTGAAAGTTAAGCCTTAATTCAAATTCTGTCAATGCCGGAGTAGCGCAAAGTTTTAACGGAGGTAGCACGTTCTGTGAACAGGCGTAGAACATAGTTACCCCAACACCCACGTATTTCATTATTTTAGAAGCACCTAAGGATACATTTCCCTGTCAGCAAACAAATATTGCTAATGTCGATAAACTTGCTATTTTCTCAGTACTAGAGTTCCAATTAAAACTAAACAACTTACGGAGCTGTATAGTAGTTCTGAGTTGCTGCTCCAGAAACTAGGAAATAGCGCTGTCGTCTGCTTCCATACGCATTTTTTCATGTATAAACGTTAAGCTGTGTGACGCACTTCATAGGGTGCCCTGGCTGTAATATGTAGTAGCCGAATAGTAATTACATACATGTTGTGATATATGGGTGATCAGGTGTTTCCGGCATTTCGTGACGCTGTTGTGTAACACTGTGGCGCGACAGGTGGTATATTTTGATACTGAGATTGCTTTACGTTAGGGAAGTGTTATTTGCTGTCTTCTGCCCCAGTCTCACCATTTAGAAGCTTTCCGATTTCATTTACACTTCTCAAGCCAGGTAACCTTAAGAACTGACTTGCGAACAGTTCTGTGTCATCAAGAGAAAGTTGGCGCGCAAACCCACATGTAAATCGCGACATACTAGAGCAAAACGAGAAAACATTTAAGAGTATAAAAATAGGATTATTAGTGGTCCCACAATGTGCTACAAACGCGATGAAGAAATTACCACCCGACTGCTGAAAGCGAGCCCGCTTCCTTTTACTCTGGCGCATTTAATCACACCGCTATGACGGGCGTGCGTAGTTAATAATGCTGTCATTCATGTTACAGTCGGAGGTTTCTACCCCTGATGCGTCGTTAACCGGTATTTAATAAAAGATTCTAACAAGGCTGGTGAGTTTTAGATAAATCTTTAATGCGTCAAAAGCAAGGGTTACTTCCACCTATTTTGAAGGTTTAAGAACAGGCTTTGGGCGTATACTAGGAGAAATGCACGTTTCTTCTACAGTCTGGACAGAACGCGCCTTTCCACTTCATTACCTCCCCTTTTCCGAGCGCCTAAGTTTAAACGCAGGCAAATAACTGAGAGGCGTTTTCTGGTTTCAATACAAGTATATAACATACGTATGTACTTAGGGGCAATTACGCGATGTTCTTTGGTAATGGAAAGAATCTTCCATAGCTGTCGGTAACTGCTGACTTTGTAGTGTTGTTGGAAACTCATTCAGTAACCTGAAGAGCCGAGCTGCTGCTGCGTTCTGTGAAACATTGCACCAGTATTTTCTGTAAAACTACGTTCTCGGGCAAGACTATCGGATTAAAACCGAAACACTGCGACCTCACTGTTTAAAATGCTGAGAAGAGTTTCGGATGAACTGCAACGATTATACCTTGGAAAAAAAACCACAGCACAGCAGCATTACATACAGAACTTGTCAAACATTTATGTTCACATAGGTAATTCCACGCTATAGTTATTTCTGATCAAAATTTTAAGGACATGACTCATTCCCTTCATTCCATAGAATTACCCCTACTAACGTAGCCGTCATTTGCGCACTATCAGTGTCGTTTTCTCGAAACAGTGCCGAATTACAATACCTGTGAGTTAAGCTTAACAGCATTTTACTTCATAACTAGATTATGGCGGCATTTCGAAATCTGAAATTTAATCAATTCCACTAGTTACTGAAAATAATTTTTGTTAATCTTACTCTTCAACTGGTACCAGGTTCAAGGCTAGCGTTTTAATACTATGGAAAGATTATTCCATCTGTATACGGTTTAGTTATAACGTATTTACTCGCGAGCCACATTACAGGCGGCACAAAATTTCTCTTCAACAAAAAGACTATTAGCAATTTAAGGAGATTTGCAGCAGATCAGTTTAAAGGAAGACAGAGGCGGTTCAGAGACGAGCAGCTAGATTTGTTACCGGTAGGTTCGACCAATGCGCGAGTGTCACGGAAATGCTCCGGCAACTCAATTGAGGATCGCTGGAAGAAAGACGACGTCCTTTTCGTGAATTTCTGTTGAGTAAATTTAGAGGGCCGGATTTTGAAGCTGAGTGTAGTACGATCTTGCTGCCGCCTACTTACATTTCGCGTAAAGATCACAAAGACAAGATAAGAGAAATTAAGGCTCGTACGGAGGCATATAGGCATTCTTTTTTTCCTCGTTCAATTTGGGAGTGGAATAGGAAAGGAAATGCCTAGTAGTGGTACAGTGTACCCTCCGCCACGCACCTTACGGTGAATTGCGGAGTATGTATGTAGATGTAGAATGACCGCAAAAACCTAGAAAGTTTTGCTGCGTCATTGACATGATTACAGAAATAGGAAACTTGAGTCGAGGACACGGTGGGGCTGGGTGGGTCCCTAAGTGCAGTACGGGGAGGGGGCCAACGCACTGCAAATTCAGTTCCATTTTTTATTATATTCAAACTGGAAAAATATTTGTTATCCAGTTACATTTATAACATTAATGTAGCCTAAAATTTGAAACATTTATGACAAACGGTTTTATGAAATTGGTACCGGCAGTTACCGTTACTCCGTATGTTGTGTGAATTTGCAAGCTAAAACTGCTCTGCCGCAAAGAACAGTTCCGAATTGACTAAATGGAATTCTATAACTGATTGGCAAATACGACAGAGTATCTCGTGAACATATAGCCAAATTAAAAGAAAACCAACTAATGATTAAAAGTGTGACAGTTCAAGCTCACTATCACTCGTGGAACTCTCAAAATGAAATTCCTTATGTGGCGAGAAACTATTGAAAACTGTTTTACATCAAAGAGAATAGCCTGTCTTCTGTGGAATTATTGTTGACGCAACTCTTGGCATTTCACACCAGTAGGCAAATGCACTCATTCTGTGTTGTGTATTTCGAAGTAATTCGAAATATCCACTTAATTTATGTATATTAATGAGAAAACAGGTCAGGCCATCATAACTGATGAAACACTGTCCACTTTAGAAACTCATGGAGTACCTCTTGCGGATTGTCGTGTTCAGTGGCTCCAACAAATTAGGTCACAACGTGTTCAGTCAAGAATTTTTTACCTCTGCGGAGTGCATGCTCTGAACAGAGTGCGTGTAATAATGCAGAGCTAAATTGTGATGGGAATGTTGAAAGTTACTGTAATTTCTTGTCTAGCAGCAACGGTCGCTGGAAACTGCCGTAACAGCACGTCCCTTTTTCTCTGCAAAGCCTTTCTGAAAACGCGCTGGAGTTAAAGTATCCGCTCTGCGGCCGATTTGAAGAATTATCCTTAAATCCTCACTTTTAGACTTATTCCAGATGGATAAGGAACCCACATTAACTCCACCAGCAAGAAATACTAGTTTCCGCAAGAACTTTGGAACTTCCAAGGGGCTCATGATATTTTGGCACAAGTTGTTTCCCTCTATCACAAAAACGTCATTATACAAAAAGGTATTATCTCAATGTACAGATACAACTAAATTTATGAAATTTAGGTCAATCGAGATTCATAGGAAACCATTTCGAATGAAGCTTGAAAATATGAGGCAGAAAGGCCACGCCGAAAGTTTCTTCTTCCGATGCGTCATTCGAAGTACATTTGATGTAGGCATGGAGGCTGTTAAGATCTTTCAGGAATTCACTGAGCGGTTCCTCTCCACAGTTCCACACAACGAAGGCATCGTCGTCAAATGTGTACCACACCTTAAGTTTCACCCTTCAAAGTGCACAGCTTGTGGTTGCTTTACTGCAATGCCTCTCACTTCAAAGAATGCATTCTGCGAGGAAGGTGGTCAAGGCCACCTTCTAGCTGGTTCCGATTTTCTTTGCCTATACGTGGTGCATGACGCTTAGGCTAGTGCAGCAGATAAACTGTTTTAAAATATGTCTGGACCATGTATGAATGTACTGAGTGATCAAAAAGTCAGTATAAATTTGAAAACTTATTAAATCACGGAATAACGTAGATAGAGAGAAAAATTGACACACATGCTCGGAATGACATGGTTTTATTAGAAGAAATAAGTTCAAAAAATGTCCGATAGATGGAGCTTCAGCTGGTCAGAAAAGCAATAATTAGCGTAACAAATTAAGACAAAACAAAGATGATGTACAGGTAATTCTCAATATGTTCACCATCATTCCTCAACAATAGCTGTAGTCGAGGATTATTGTGGACAGCACTTTAAATCATGTCCGGAGTTATGGCGACGCATTGGCGTCGGATGTTGTCTTTCAGCACCCCTAGGGATGTCACGATACACTTGCGACTTCAGGTAACCCCAAAGCCAACAATCGCACGGACTGAGGTCTGGGGACCTGGGAGGCCAAGCATGACGAAAGTGGCGGCTGAGCACACGATCACCCCAAACTACGCGCGCAAGAGATCTTCACGCGTCTAGCAATATAGCGAGTAAAATATAGCGAACAAGAAGTTCAGTGCTACTGTACCAGAAACCAGACAATTTTAGGAGTATGAAAGGGACGCAATGGTTGGGAAGTGAAGACATGGCTTTAGCCTTTTCCCCGTGTAATCAGTCTAACATTGAAAGACAGCAAGGAGAAATTTTGAATGGGAAGAAATAACCTAGAGGTTTTCTGAGGAACAGTTCTATCGGAGACAGCAAAGGATCTGGAATAGCAATTGAATGGAATATACACCGTCCTGAAAGGAGGGTATAAGATTAACAAACGCAGAACAATATAATGGAATGTAATCTAATTCCAATGCCGCTGGAATTATATTCGTAAATGTGAGAAAGGTAATAAACCAGTTATTTGGACAATTGAACTTAAAATGGAGTAGACAGGAAAAGGAATGCAAAATGGCAATGTGAAAAAATAATTTCTGGAGAGAAATTTGTTTTCGATATCATTTGAGTGTCGCAAAGTCTTTTCTGAAGGCCTTTGTCTTGAGTGTAGCCTTGTACAGGAGCGAAACATGCACTATAAACAGTTCAAACTAGAAGACAAACTTTTGAAATATGGTGCTACGAACTAATGTAGCATTTTCGGCAACAGATCGCGTAACTAATGATATACTGAACAGAACTGGAGAGATAACCTGAAAGACTAATACAGTTAGCAGGTTCAATTGTATGTGGGCTGCCGTTGTTATTCGCAGGGCTACAACAAACCGTTAGTTCCGTTAAAAGACAATCTACTGATAATCGCAGAAGTGCTGAAATATTTTAGATTCGCATAAAAAACCAGTTTAGCATAACATGCGGATCTTACATCCTAATAATAGCCTGTCTATTAAAGGAATGTGGTAAAATTCCTGTCACTACTCTTCACAGCTTCACGTACCGGCGATCTAGGACGAAGATAAAATCCACGTCTGTCCCTGCTTGGTAAGTTTTTCCACGGCGACTATATTTGTTTTAGCCTAACTGATACCCAATCTTTAACCAGGTTTGGGGATCCTATAATAGGAACGTTTTAGCATTTACCTTTTGATGACTAGGATTCGACTTACGTTGTGCCCAAAACTCGACAGCATTTAACTACGTGGTGAGATGGAATAACAAATACAACAGCTACAATACGCAGTTTACGACAAATGCGGGCGGTCAGATCCCCGAATTCATTGTTGAAGTTTAAACTTTGACGAACTCTACAGCTAGATTGGCAGTAATGTTGAACGCATATTTTGCGAACGGCGACTGGTGGAAGAACGTGCATTAATTATATGGATCCGGTATTACCATGTGTAGTATTGGTTTCCAATTCCTCATCCCCTAGCACACACACCAGCCAACTTAACATCTATGAAGTGTTAGAGCCGGTTGTCCTTACACCCTCGCAGCTTGCCGACGGAAAGGATAATGCACAACCACACGGGATATGCACTATCAACTCTTTTCCGTCTCCTGTGATTGTATTGTCTGTCTCGTTCGAATCTCTCGCCAATCAAACGATGACTGCGGAACGATTGGCCCGGGATACAAAAGATGGACTGTGGTAATATGAGGAGAAAACGCCGACTGCTATACCACAACAAATCTAAAGCCGAGGCGTGAAGCAACAGTTTAACCAGCAATGGCACCAATACTCCATGCTGATATCTCCTCACTTCCCACGCGGCTATAAATTCAGTCATGTGATCTTCGTGTAACGTTAAGTTCTAAATAAATATGGCTGTGATATGTGGGAAATTTTTGTTTTGGATGGCGAGTAGTCTGTATCTCCGTAATTTACGTAGTAGCTTAACAGACAAACTCTGGTGCTGAAGATACTCAATGATCAAAATGTGATGGATGCATACTGACATTCACACTAAGTCGAACATAAATACCGCTTTGATCGAGACGTTTTCTGCCATTCACGTCAAGATATTGAAGTATAAAACTCAGAATTCAGATACTGCTATAAATTAGTCCTTAGCGATCGACAGCACTTCAAAACTTTCTCCTTCGGGTACACACAGTTTCCATAATTTATCAACAATCTGTAAACTTCTTGCCAAATTCTGTATACCAATCACTGCTGAAGTCTTACATAAAACAATTAGCAGTGACAGTTTACGAATCGTAGTGTAAGAAATCGAATCATTCTGCCAACGATATTGAACATGGAGTTAGAGAGCACTTCGATCTCTGTTTGGGAAGCGACTATGAACACCAGAAGGGTAATGACTGTACAAGGCTTTGGAAACACTGGATTAAAGGATAGTATACGACAGAATGACTTGGACGCACGACAGACAGGTCTGTAGCACCCTTACAAGATAATTAGGAGACGAGCGTGAGATGAGTAAAAAGTGAATGAAGAAAAACAGCCAACAGGAACTAGACAAATGGCACGGGGAACGAGTAAACACGATAACAATGCATGTCAGCAATGTAAGGTGGCTCACTACCGTACACAGTCGTGAAAGTACTCTTAATTCCCTGGTATCGTGAACTGATCACTGATAGAAAGGGGACGGGCCAGCCATTCTTTAACACATTGAAACCTCCAGCCTAAAATCTTAGCCCAGAAAGATCACAACATTTTAAAACACTTCACATTCGCCTCGTTATCAGCTAAAACAGAGGGCAGAGCACCATCAAGATTCGCTGCTGCCATCTCAACTCTATATAAAATGCATTCACTTAAAGTGTGGCGTACCGTGACTTGCACGCCACAGGCATCACAAAAGGGAAATCCTCTCGACAGTAAAAAGTCGTGTCTGAAACGGCAGTGTGCGATTCGGAGTCGTGTCGCACTGGATTAGAGGCACGAATTGCTTCCACAGGCCTTAACTTTCGAATATGAATATAACGACCACTGCCTTCAGAAGGATTTCCATTGGAATACTAGTCCCCAACTTCCATCTCCGTGAGAACTCTTCCCTGAGAGATCACAGGGAAGCGTAATACTGACCTTTTGCAAATGTGAGCACGGAGTGTAAGCAAAAAATATAGGGAAATAGGGAAACGGGAGACAAATGTGTACGCTAACGTTAAGCTTGCCAGGCATCAAAGTGTAATGGAAAGGGTACACATTTCTGATCCAATGATTATAGGGCACTAACAGCAACAGTGAACCCTTGACAAGTTCTGGCATCGTTACGTACAGAAAGGTAGGCAACAGTGAGATACTATGACAGCAACGCAATGATATTTTACTTGAAAACAACCTTACCTACAATAGCCAAAATTGGCCAGGTTTATAGTGTCACATCAAAAGGTTACAAGGAAACAGTATAAAATAGATGGATTGATGAAACACGTGTAGGGGGCTGAACATATGGTGGTTCTAGGTGATTGGAACGCTATTATTAGTGGAGGGAATGTATATGAAAACGTAAGCTAGAAGACAGGGGGAGACTTGCTTCACATGTTTTACTGACGGTTCCCTGGTAGATGGCCGTGCTGGGTACGTCTGTCCATGGTGATAGCATGGAAACATTCCTTGCCTCGTGGGAGTTGATCGCTGTTTCCTGTGCTCTTTAACATCTGAGCCTGCCCTAAGAAGTCTTATCTGTAGTGACTCCCTGAATGGCTTTTTCTAAGCCTTTGACCAGTGTTTTCTGAACATCTTTGGTGCTGTCTATTCATGACTGTCTTCATCCTTGGGAAATTTGGCCCTTTAGTGGCCTACATTTGGGCCCTGGGCCACACTGGCATCCTGGGTAACGAACGCGTTGATAGGCTGGCCAAGCAGGCCACACCTCAAAGCCCATGGAGATCGGTCTCTCAGAAAGGGTTCTCCAATTGAACTGCGAAGTCCTTGGGTTCGCGAGTTCAGAATGGTCTGTACAGAACGTGCCGTGCAAGCTCCGTGCGATTCAGTTCTTTATGGGGAACCCAACCTGACCCATCGTAGAAGGGGAGGCTGCGGCTGGAAAGATAAGTCTGATTCGGGAGGTGGGGCGAGGCATGAACACGGGAAACGCATGAATCTAGCAGCTGTTGCCGGCAAATCCGCATGAGGGGGACCCTAGCTTCGACAAGGAGGCTTGTCACTGGACTCGTCGCTAAATGGAACCACTACGGAGAACTGGGCTCAGAGCCCACAATGCTGAAGGTACTGCCGACTAATACACCAAGCTCCCATAATCAAGATGCGTCTGGATGACGGCCTTGTACAGCTCCAGAAGAGTTGAACGTGTGGCTTCCCAAACAGTGCGGCTGAGGTAACGAAGGATATTCAGATATCGCTGTCATTTTTGTTTCAGCTAAGGAAGGTGTGGCACCCAAGCGAGTCGGGTATCTAAGAGCATGCCTAGGAGGCTTTGTGTGTCTTCGACACCGAGTTCGTCAGCCAGGTGTAGCTCCAGATCCAGGTGAATCTTCCGACGGCATCAGAAGAGCATCACTCGGGCCACCGTCCAGCAACACCGATGCTAACAGAACTGAAGTACATGCAGGAGTTATCGGCAAACAAGGAAGAAAAAACCGATGATACCACTGACGCAGCAATGCGATAAATAGGAAACCTTGAGGACGGAGCACTGTGGGCACCGTTTTCCAGAAAATGAGGTGAGCTGAGCTGAGCTGAGAGGCACCTATCCGAAATCTAAAGGAGAATAGCGAGATGAAGTTATGGGTATAGATCCAATTTGTATCCCGTAAGCCCCATTCGTACAGCATAGCTAGGGTATGATGGCTCCAGGTGGTACCACACGCCTTGTGGAGATAAATACAGCAACAAGATGGTCACACCTAGCGAAAGCAATACGACTAGCCGACTCCAGTGACAAGGTTGTCAACAGCTGAGCGGCCGTGACGGAATATCGCCGCCCCTCCCCCCCTCCCCCCCTCCCACGCGTACCCTCCTGTGGGGGCCAGAAGATCCTAAGCTAAGAGCTTCGTGACACGCCTACTCACCACACGCTCGAGGAGCTTACACAAAACGTTGGTGAACCTGGCAGGGCGGTAATTATCAGCCATCCGCTGATCTGCGACAGGTTTTATCACTGCAATGACGATGCTATAGCGGCACTGGAACGGGAAAACACGCTTTCAATAAAAGTTACATTTTTACAGTTTTGTATTCACTATTAGTTGACAACGGTTGTGTCTTCAGTTTGTGAAAAGCTACGACTGATTTTTGGAAAGTCACCTCCATAGCTACTAATGGCTTTCCAAGTAGCTAACCTACTCATCCATTGTTGTAAGTGACAAGGTGTTCAGCTCGTCTACATACACACAAAAACTGACAACACGTGCAACTAGAATTCCCAAAATGTTTTATGTAACAATTTGGTATAAATTTATTCACATCCTCCATGAAGTTACTCCTCGCACACGATTTCCATTGGTAACTTGGTTGCATGTTTAGATCATTGACAATCTTTTGGAAAAATTACGAAAAAATTCGTGCATTGTTCATAAAAGTTACCATTAGATAATAAAAAGCTGTGAGTATTCTAGAACAGCGAAAAAAGTCATGGAGGGGCTCTAACCACCGACCCTATGGTTGTAGGGCCACAACGCTACCACCTGAGCTACAACATCATATGCTGCGACTGTTAATTATAGGTCCTTAAATGTACTTGCAATACTTCCAAGTCTATTTTCTCGGGAATTTGAGAGTTGTGTCGAATGTCTTTGGCTGATTGTTGTTAGTGTTCTGTACTTCACGTACCATAAATGTCAAAAAATTCTAAAATCCGATACCCTTGTGGTATCCACGTGAGATGTGGCTGATAGACGTTGCCCACTAGCGATTGTTCTACCACAACAGCCATGAATTTCCTCGGCGCACAGCATACGGTGAGAATAGTTTATTTTTTTATTATTATAGTGGTTTTGACCGTCCTCGCGACCCGGACACTAAAGCCAAGATCCATGGGCTCTACAGCATACAAAGTTGCACCGTCACGCCATACGGTGGTCGCCGAGACCCACAGGGCTTAGGGTTGGACTATTGGCGCGACACAGCAGCTCAGGGATTCCAGTTTCCCAGAGCCCGAAATGAGCAAACAAATGTTGAGCCCCCTGAAGCGATAGCAGCGCTTTTAGGTACTCCCCCACATTTCACACGGTTGACACAGTATATGAATGGGGGTACACATTTTTATTCCAGGAAAGTGGCGATGTCGGAAAGAGCATACTGCCACCAACTGAATCCGTGTAATTGTCCACCCCGTAGTAGTGGGAAATTAGGTACAAACCAAGAGTGGAGAAGGGATGAAATCATCTAGGAAGTGACATTCCACAGTGTAACCAAAGCAAGGACGCTATAAGACGTAGATTGATCGAGACCGAAAATTATGTAGGAACTACGTGGGTCATGTGAAATCCAGCTCCACCTACACGTCCCGGAGATCCAGAATGCAGTAGAGAGGTTCCCAGAAAAATCCTACGCAACTTAAGACCATCTGTGTGACAGGAGTTTCTAGCAAACAAAAAGGCATGCCATTCTGAATGTAGAGAAATAGTCCGGCACCAAAGTGATTTCTGGCGAGCTACAAGAAAGTTTCACAGGACCACTGCTGCTATATGTAGGCCCTCTTATTTAACATACGAATTTATATTTAGATCCACATTTGGACCACTGTATAGTAGTGACCGTCGATAATGTGGAAGACTGAACAGCGATTGGTCGCAAAATAAATTACAGATTGATTTCGGCTACTTCATAGCCATCATCAGTGTTACAGCGTATGTTGACAGGAGTGGTTATAACACACACAGGCACATTTGAAGTCAAGGTTTTCACGGATGATGCTGTACTATATCATTAAGTGCAACGCTGAAAAACTGTAGCGAATTGCAGAATGATCTGCGGTGTATCGACGCTTGGTGCAGGGAGCAGCAATGGAACTCAACATGAATCTAACGTAATACAAATACAGAGGAAGATTCTTTACTGCATTACTACTAAATTGCACAACCATCACTGGAACCAGTTACTGCCATAAAATATCTGGGGCGATAGTGTGTACACAAAAGAAGTAATTCGAAACTGAACATAATTGTTAAAGCAGGTGCGATGCAGATTCATTATAAGACTCCTCGAAATGTAGTACATCAACCAAAGAAAGTAGCTTAAACAATACTCGTTCGACCAATTCTTTAATATTTCCAGGTGGGATCCCTATCAGATAGGAATAATAGGAGTTACAAGATCAGTGAATAGCATCCTGCTTCGTTGCAGGTTTATGTATTAAGCGCAGAAGAGTCATGGTTATGTTCAAACTCCAGTGGCAAATGCCTATTGTTCCAATTCCTCAAGCCTAAGCTTCTCTAAGCGTCAACAGATCTATTGCTTCCGCCTCTCGCGGAAACACCATGAACGACAAAGTAAAAGGCCCCACGGAGGCATATCTGCAGTCGTCTTTCCCCGAATACTATACGGGACGGGAAGAGAAGAGTAAAGTACGAAGTGACAACAGCACAAATTACCCTCTGAATAACTTAAGGTGGTTTACTGAGGCGGAACAAGTTTTCGCCAGAAGAGTTCTGGTATAAGATACAAATATCACACGAAGTACACAAGTCTAGAGCACGGGATTTCATTCAGCATAGACCTTTGGAAATTCGGCGAAGGAGGAAACAAACCTGATACACCAAGAATATATAAAATGAATTTTACAGATTAAATACGAAATGAAGCGATATGAGAAAGGAGGAATAAGAATACAAATCCGTAAGATCACGGAGTGGCGCCATCTGCTGCATCATTCAGCAATAGTTCGCCTGGCAGTTTAAAGGCCAGTAGTTGCTGACTAAGAATGACAAACTAAACAAATCATCTAAGAGCAAGAAAATATTAAAATATGAGAGCAGATCACGCAAAAATAGAAGCATCCATGCAGTCTGAAGAACGTATTTACAATCTCGTAACTTGAAAAAATATTGTATATTATCTTTAAACGAATTAACATTGCAGCACAGAACGGGAAGTCACTTTTAGAAATTACAGAATGCTACAGATTTTCGTCTATGCTCTTAACAAGGAAGAACAGCTTTTTATGTCCCGCCGACGTCAGAGATCAAACTGAGGCTTTTTGTTATGATGGGGAAGGAAATCTAAACCATTCCTGCAGTTGGCTGGAGCGATTTACGCCACACGAATTTGGCTGGCCGGAGGCGAGTGTCATCCTCCGCCCTCCCTAATGCGAGTCTAGTGTAATAACCAATGCTCGTCTATGCTTTTGCGTACAGGAGACTGTGCAATAAAAATACGATACCATTTAGAGGGTACAAAAATGTCTTGTTAATACTTTTATTCTCAAACGGAGACTGGTTGTCGACTACTGCGACATTTACATACGCGTTTGTTATAAACAAAAGAAAGGCTGTGTTAATTCTGTCGTTCACCTATTGGGAACTTATGAAATCCCAAGGACAATGTGCCTGATTTTAAAGGTTGCTACAGTTTATTACTAAGGTATCTTAGTTCAAATCATTACCCAATCGTATCAGGGGCCCTACCAATGGTAGCTTTAAACCTTAAGGTTTCATTTTTGCCCTGAATTTCAACTTTCGATTTTTTCCGTTTCTATTTTGGGAACAAACATTCATAAGAGTTCTCTTATGTGTCTTGACGCTATTCAGTCGGTCAATGGATCTTTACACTTGAAATAAAAACAGTCGATAATACTTAAGAGAGACAGTGTTACCTCTAATTCAAGTTGGGAATGCCATACGTATTTGGTGGTATAGATACAATACCCAATTGGCGGTATATTCAAACTGGGTAAACCACATTCACTGTATCATGGTCTCATCTTCCTGAGCGTGGTGCATTAGTGATTACTCTCTGGAGTCTACATCGGCCAGCCCTGATCGTAAAGTACTTACGTTTAACCATTGTCATAGTCCTACCCGGGCCATTTTTGTAACTAATGCCAGAAACGGCAGAATATTTTGACTATCGTGTGTTATTCTTTATGGAAGTTGGTTTCGATTGTGGCAATCTTCAAACTGAATTATCTATATTCATTAGCTTAATTTTAGGTTTTTTCATAACTCAAGTTCAATCACGCTTCACAGTAAATTATTTTTCAACATAGGTTTTGAGGTGTACATAGCAATGTCGAAGTGACGCTACACACAAAATTCTATGCTAAATTTAGAAACAAATACAGGCAATGTTTACCTCTAGGGGGTGCTTGGTGCACTAATCGCGTGACCTGCCTTATCAGTACAAATGACGTGTTGATATATTTGTTTTGAACAGCGTAATTTATTGTGGTGTAAATGCCTGCGGATTTTTCTACTACAGCGTGAAGTGATAACTTCGCAGGGCAGGTTTTGGTTTATGTCTTGATGTATGTTTCGCATACAACTGAACTTCAGTAGCTCCACTGTTATTTTTTCAGAGATGTTCTCAAACCAGACAGCTTAGTTTGCAGTTTCTATCTATCTCCTAGTTTGTGCACATTACGGTATGGCTAGTGACTACTGTAATTGTTTAACTCTGATAAGGAAAAAGCAATCTGGAAATAGCTGGAAGCCGCGGTGGCCACGGTCGGCAGGCTACTTGTTGCATCTGCCATGACATCGGGCCGCAACCGTCTCCAAATCATTGCTTATGTCAATAGGAATTATGCCTACCACTTTGATTCTGAAGCCTTTTGCGTGCCTTTCAGCTGTTGGCTGATTTGGTGGATAAAGCTAGCATAGCACGTGGGGTGTAGGCTAATCTCCCTTTAGCATAATACCTATCTTCGACCCTAGCCTTCTACTTTTGAGAAGAGTTGAACGTTTATACCAGAGAATCAGACTTATGGTACTGTATCAGATGCGATTATATCTCTGTAATTGGCGGTTAATTGTATAAAAAAAAGAATTATGAAGTGGAAGTGAGCACTAAAATCAATGCGGAAGTTTAATACGCTACGCGGTGATTCGAACCCGTGTCTCCTGTTTACTAGAAAGTCACTGACCACTAACGCTATCCGGACAGTTATCGCTACAACTGCATTGACCTCCCTAGCAGGACTACCCCGGGACAAATTTTCATCATCCTTTCACTACTGCTTTATGACCATATGAAATATCAGTGACCAGATCGAACTTCCGTATTAAGATCAGTTCCCCGGTGAATAGGGGAAGTAGTGAAGACAGGAAAGTAGAGGTAGGGAAAGAAAATGCAGCCTAAGGAGGAAGGAAGAAAGACTGCATTACCTCGGGGCCCATGCTCGCCACGCACGTACTCCAAGAACCGTGAGCCACCTGAGGGGTGCACCGAAACGGAAAATAACAGAAGGCTGCCATTCGGTATTCTGAAATTATTCCACTGCGAATGATTTTAGTACGTTTCCGCCCTTAAATCATCCGAAGAACCCTAACACGGCTGATAGTACTGCTAGAATAGGGAAGCAAACTATATAATCTTTGCAGTTGAAAGCCAACTGGACGAAATTAGGGACGTTCGTCAGACTGGATGAAAGAAATTCCTCTCTTAGCAGGAGTATTTCGTTGGTCTCCTTTTCAAGAAGGGTCATAGAACAGATGCACAGTTATAAGCCTATGTTGCTGACGCCACTATCGGAATTATGAACATGTTTTATGCTCAAGTATGGAATCTAGATAACGATAATTTCCTCCAAAAAATCCACTTGTTACTCGAACATCGATCTTGAGAAAAAGTTCGTTCTGTTCCTCCAAGAGACCAGCAGCCCTAAAGATCTGTTAGGTTGGTGCCATGGTTCCTTGAATTCAGGAAGGATTCGACAGTCCTGCACTGCCGTTTGCTAAAAAGTTGTAATGTCTAATACTATCTTACCAAATTTGTGACTGGATTCTACAGTTCCTCTCAAACAGAACTATGACCTTCGCTCTCAATGGAACAAAATCAACTGATCTATTTCAGGGATACCGCAAATCGATACGGGCGGTACTGTTTACAGCGTGCGTGAACAACCATCCCCGACCAGCGCGCGGGCTTCACTAAACACAAAGAAGCCCGCCGATCGCCTCTTATGCACCGACATGAACCACACTTTTCCCGACAACAAATGCCTCAAAATCCGCGTTTTCAGCACAATTCAATTTCATGTTTCACACGTTTACATTTATTTACATGTATTCGTGTTGTCGGTTACCCACCCTTGGTTTACTGCACACGTAATTGATCTCGTGGATGAACTCAAGCTCCATGAGGCTGTTTTCTAATGATACGGCTGTCTGTAAGCGACTTCAGGAGACTAGCTAATGTCAGCTGAGTGGTTACGAATCCTTACCACGGTGGATTAGTAGAAGAGACAAGATGCAACGAAGAACGGCGCGGTCGCAATGTGATAAGTTGCCGCGAGAAATTACACAAATTATCTACAAACTCCAGCGACAAACAATAAATTAAATATTCTGGCGATATACGCCTCGTGGAATACCAGAAATTCCGAGGAACTAAAGCTAGGAAGTAGGTTTACCGACATTCTGCCCACGCCCCATTTGAGAATGTTAAGTGAGAGGAGGAAGAGATCAGAAGTACACAACCGTACACCGACATACGGCGTGTAGAGCTCAGGTGTGGATCAGGTGGAACAGTGCTAACACTAATGTTCCTCAAATTAATTTTTATAAGGAATTAACCGCCAATTTAATTTTTTATGTGCCATCATGGTTTCGGCTGTATTCTCCATTTTCAAACCATCAGCCAATGTTGATAAGCTGAGATGCCTCGAATACATGAAAAATTTAATATTGGCTATTTTAGAAAGGCTAATATTACCGAAATCATTGTGTATTAAAGAGTAATGACGGGTATTCCTTTCCTATAAATCTTATATAACTGTTCCCAGAAAGGACAGTTGAAAATTTCGTGTTTCACTTAAATATTTGTCTTAGATAAGAGTAGTGGACGTTTGTGTACCACCATGGAGCGATGAACTTTCCAATACTGGTAAGTTCCTTCGGGCACGTACCACATACTATTCAATTTTCTGAATCAGCATTTTACGTAACCAATTTCAACAGTTTCCCACCAAAGTCCAGCTTCTATTATTTTCACGTTTTTATCTCGCCACTAAAGGAATACGGCATTTAGGACGTGTTTGGTTTTATAGTTATCTTGCTTAGGGAAAGTCAACTTTGTAATTTTATCTGATGACAACTGTTCGGAGTTTATGTACCCAATTAAGCCTACGTTTGAACAGAAGTCCACTGCGTAATCTCAACATTATCCGAATCGTTTTTATAGCTACTGTATTTAGCGAAGGACATTTTTCCGAAACTGTCACCAACTGATCACTTTCTCTAATAAGTCCTTCAATACTACGTACTTTCGTCTGAGATAAGTGGATTGGATTGAAAGCCGTCATTTTATGTTTCCCACTACGTAACCCTAAATTTCCCGTTTCTATATGGTTGGAACGTTTCCTCCAATGATCATTTCCTAATTGAAGCGGCCATTTTTAGATTACATTGAAAGAATGGCTTCAGTTACTGGACATCAGACATGTATTTACACCCCTTTTATGTTCATGTATAGAAACATGATTTATCCGTGCGCAAATGACGCGAAAAATTACGCTATACGACTCTTAGTGCACTTTTCTCTGAAGCATATTAGTAAGCAACCAATATTAGAATGTACCATCTCCTGAAGTACCGCAAATTGTATTCCCTGCAGCCAGTTGAATCTGACCAAGGAATCTTGTTTCCTAGAAACTTAATAGAAGTTACTACAAAAACAATGCGGAACCGCATGTGACAGTTATGACACTGATTTAAGACGCTCAGGCACATTTTGGTAACGACAAAAATTACAGATTGTCTGTAGAGACGCTATTTGTGATTCACTGCTTTAACCTCCCGTCGTCCATCACGCCGCTACAAACGTTTTAGACGTAACAGCGGTCGCCGACAGGTAAACTGCACTTTACTCCTGCCACTGCTTAAACCAAAACCATGAATACATAAATGATTTTCTACACGGATGGAAAGGGTGAAAAAGCTCAATTACAAAAGTGTAAAATGCAAAATGTGCAAGCCACATTTACTATTGACTGAGCAATAATTTATTCACTCCTTTCGGACTATTTTATGAGCCTCACATACAACCTTTAGACTATTTCATAAATAGACAATATGCCCCTTTCTTGTTTTAATGTATTTACTCGCAGTTTCTGTAAACTGTTTTAATTTATGTCGAATGCAAATTTAACTATCAAATTATTCGGACAACTTTTTTAGTTTAAGAAATTATCGCTTGAGATGACTACGTATTTATCTTCATTTAGTTGCCGTATTTCGGATTAGTTATAGTCCAAAAACTTTGTCCTACGATCTTACTGAAGCAAGACTAGTTATTTCAAGAAAATTTTCACCGATAACCCACAGTTGAATCCACTAAGAACGTTCTGACGTTAACCATGCGCATTTTCCGCGACTTATGTTTACGTTAATTGCAGGGCAGTTTCTGATATCACATTTATACACATCTCTAATATTGAGTTTGTTCAAGCAAAATAGAAACAAAATATCGGATATTGCAGTATTCTAACTTAAAGCATTACTCGTAAACAACTTCTGCTGGAGCCGTTCCGCAGGGAGCGTCGATACGGTATTAACTGAGCCATGGAAAATGAGCGTCCTTTGATTGCCAGTACAAGGCATGTGAGGCTTCCCGGCCAAAGGGACCAAGTGCGCCATACGGTGCAGCCCGTTTAATCAAAGACCGGCGACGCACGTCAGCGCCACAGCTTTCTGTTTTTACCTGCTCGCTGTTTACTTTTCCCTCACACCATGCCTGCCAAGCCGAGTCGAGTTCACCGAGCCCAGCACGCCCCCCCCCCCCTCTCTCTCTCTCTCTCTCTCTCTCTCTCTCTCTCTCTCTCTCTCTCTCTCTCTCTCTCTCTCTAGCGCGCGCCCGCCCGCCACAGTCTCTTTTTTAATGATTTGAGTAACGATTTCTATGTTTTGTGGGTTTGGGGATTAATGGAGGGAGTCTGCGTTTTTCTGAGTCATATGTTAGCAATGAGTTGTTTGATACGTTTCTTGGTCATTCAGTAGGACTCTTATTTGGTAATAGTCTTGGGTTTGATGGTACTGTATCTTATTTATTCTAATTACTTTCATGTTTACATATACATTCATGTCTTCTCTGGATGTTTGAGAGTTACGTTTTCAGCAAAAGTGAGTTGGTTTATTCCTTACTACCAGGCTTTAATGTATTCTTTGTATCTGATATCAAACGTTCTGCTTTTTCCCCTGTGTATCTCCCATCCCGAGTGTTACATTGCAATTGGTATATTCCAACTTTTTGGTGAATGTGTCTTGTCAGTTTTGCGGTGTATTTTGAATAGAATTGCCTGTGTTGTATGCTACGTTTAAGCCCTGTTACATTATAATACGGGCACTGCAACGCATTTCTGATATAGCTAGCAGTCCAACAATGTTTTCGGTTAGTTTTTGTTCGATTCCATGTGCACCATATAAATAACATTCATAATATGACAACTGCGATTGAGCAAAGCTGAAAATGTGTACCCAGCCGGGATTCGAACCCGGGTCTCCTGCTTTCTAGGCAGTTGCGCTGACCCCTACACCACTGCCTAGAAGGCAGGAGACCCGGGTTCGAATCCCGGCTGGGTAAACATTTTCAGCTTTGCCCAATCGCAGTTGTCATATTCTATGAATATTAAATAATAACTGCAGGATAAGAAGTGACGTCTGTTCTCTCGGAACACACACACACACACACACACACACACACACACACACACAACAGTACTTCCTAGCACTTCTGAATCAGCTACAGCGTCACTATCGAGAAATTCATGATAAAAGTGGGAAAGGGTGTTACAGTCTAACGTGGCATTGATAAGGAAATAACTTGCTGGGTATTCCCTTCCAAATTAACTCCGGCAAACAGGATGCAGCGGCTGCAAGCGCCCTGTCTCAATGTTGGGGGCTGCTGATACTTTACCGTGTGACGGGCTACGTCCACACCTTTGACTTGGCACGGTGTGTGGCAGCCTTCCCCCCACAGTATTCCTAAGGTAGTTGCCGAGATTCAGCAACTGTTTCCGGATGCAAACAATCTTCATTCGTAAACTGTCCAGAATTTTACAATTACGCCCCACTTCTGATAACATCTATTATTTTATAGACAGAAACCAAAGCTGTTGCAGATACAAAGTATATTTTTACGTAATCCGGAAACCACGAGTATGTCGCAAAGCGGTAATTTCAATATGACATTTACATTAAACGGTACCAATGCGTCTAAGTAATCCATTCTATTAAAGTGATCCCATAATGATTGCTGAATTACATGTCTAACTTTTGGCATGTTGTGATCCTATTAGCAAATAAGTTACCTGTATGGTGTACAATCACCACAACGCACTACCAGAAACTAGATGTGGACCTTTTTCGCTTCAGAAATGCTTGTAAACTGTTTTTCCGTTTATTTGTACTTGCCTTCTATACTCTCCAAGCCTTACAGATTGAAACACTACTAAAATACCTCATACGATTTTTAGGAACATTTTCAGTGCCAGCATTCTGTTGTCAGTAATTGGAGAAATATTGGCAGCGTCTGGAACGTTAGTGACCTGCTGATCTACCCCAAATAGCCATACACTAGTTTCAGTCTAAGTACGCAAGTCTTTGCTGCCTCCACTCACTTCGCTCTACTTTTCACAATCCAAAGCGTAATTTGCTTCGGAATACTTTTTCATAATCGAAAAAAAAAAGGAAGTATTTTGGTGTTGGTGACATTTACACTGTAAGACGCCTAACATTTCCCATCAAACTACGTGCTGCAGTAGATAATTTACTTTTCCTTCGGTAGTTGACGGAATAAAAATATCCAAAAAACACTTCTTAATGTTCCGCAAATATTTATTCCGTCACTTACCGGTTAGCAATTGAAGTGGTTTAATAAGCTCACCATCAGTGAGGAAACATTTGCAGAACATTACGTTTTTACTTTTTAATAATAATCCATTAGATGCTTTAAGTCTAAGAGAGCAATGGCACTTTAGCAATCAACACAATGCCCAGAATTACGTTTTCTGAAATTTTATTAACACGCTGACAACGCGACAGTAACGAAGAATTTATGAGAACGGGTATTAAACTTCTCTTGTCCATGGTGTCACTACGAAACAGCATGCTTAGGAGAATTCGTCACGGAAAGTATTTTGTTTTATCTCACTTTCATCTACAGCGTAAGCCACTTTACTCGTAAATCACATCACACGGACTCAACGCGATACCAAGTATTATGGCCCGTCGACTAAGTAGTGGGAAATCAGTTTGGATAGTGATTTAAACATTTCAAAGCTGAAAGGCTACCAATAAGCTAAGACAACTAACGACGTCTTTTCTCCCGTTTGTGCATTAACAGTCGCTTTGCTGAATAGTTTACTTACTACCAGAGAACCCAGTCTAGACTAGGTGTAGAAATTCGGAGAGTTCATTCGATGGCAACGAATTACAGTAGAGGAAATAAGTTTAAGGCTGACGTCTCAATTACGAAACATTGCCGTTCTAAAATTTACAACTCTCCGCGACTGTATTTCAGTTAATTGTTTAAGTGGCTGATCATTAATCCTGTTAAGTCACAGACAGAACTAAGAGGAAAATTTAGAGCTATAAAGCTTATTTCGTCAGTATTTAAGTTTGTGACACCAACTAGCGATTACGACTCAAAATTTCTAATACACAACCGAATTTCAAAACAGTTTTTGAAAATCAAAGTTATCTAAAAGTAACAGTCTTCAAACTAACTTAGCTTATTCTTTATTTTTTACTTGCCGCTCCCGTAACAACTAAGCCCCATTGGAAAATTTTACGTTACAAAGCTATGAAATATGTTTCACATTGTTCACACGTTACAATAGGACGAGATCTTTCTGTTCAGAATTTATGCGAAATAAGGACATTGCATAAATAAACGAGTACCCAAATTATAATGGCTGTACCCCGCATGCATTTTTGTTACTGTTAGAATGCAAAGCTGTTAGAACTTCAAATCCGAAGGTCAAGAATTTGCCGAGATTTCGTGGTAAAAACGAACAGAAAATTTTCCATGTCCGTAATCGCGTATCTCCGAAAGATCCTGACCAATTGCTTTGAAATTTAGATACAACGTGGCAATGGAAGAAGCCCGTGGTTTTATATACTTTTCATATGGTTGAGAAATAAGTTGCAAATAGCGTTACTAGTAAGCAAGTAATGAAACTACTGCCGCGGTAGTTTTACTAAACATATAGCCAAATTTTTTTTACCTTTTGTGGGGGTGTCAGTGACTTTCTTAAGGGTTGTAAATTGAAGTTTGTTGCTGATCGTTAAATGCTCTTATTCTCCAGTAGTGGATACACGAATCAAGGTATTTTTGTGCGATAGCTTCTGTTTATGACGCCATCTCCTGACCTGTGTAGCCTATTCTCGTTTTTGGAACATTAACCTTCGCGGTGGTACGGAGATTTTAGTCAATCTGAAGTTTCAAAAAGCAAGTCTTCACTGAGGGATAAAGAGAAATTCTTTACTAGTAAATAACATGACTGCCAATTGATAGTGACATTCAAACGGGATAAGGACCATATCAATGCCATAAATAAGGTTTCCAGCTTTCACCTTCGTTAGCGTTAACCAACAAAGTAACAGTAAAAAAGTGGCATCAGCCATTACAATTATGCTAGTAGACAACGTTCTGTTAGTAATCTTGCGCCCCCCCCCCCCCCCCCCCCCCACTTGTTAGCCAATTTCGTTAGCCAATTTCAGATCTGCCCATCGAAGTCTGTGCACAAGGAGTTTATTATATTTATGTGCGGGAAGTGACATTTCTTCGCAATTACTTTAAAACAATTTTCGATTCAGATTGACCACCATGTTCAGTTAATTTCCAAACTTTAAACAGGTTTTTATGAAACCTTAGATATCGCGTATGACAAAAGAACACCTCACACTATTGCAGATGGACATTAAACAAGCGTAATGCCGTGAATATTACTGAACTGATGAGCTGTCACATGCTCTTTCTCGATAACAAAATGTCAACCAACCACAAACACTCAAAAATAAAAGTGAGGTAAGTAAATCGAAATAGTGGCGTTTTACATCCGTTGTGTGTAACAACTGCCTCTTACTCCAGATTTTGTATTTCGATGTACATATCAATTACTTTGACTCACTAGCACGTATCCATTCAACGTGTTTATGTTTAACGGCCATATTTTGCTAAGATCCTTCGTACAGGTAAACTTATGAAAAATTTAGGTCTGGAATGAAGGGCTCCGATTTGCGTTAGACCAGTTGATCCCCATCGCAAAGTTTTAACACAACCACTAACTTTTAGTCACCAGTATGGGGGGAGTGGGAGTGGGAGACGGAGTAAGTAGCGTGGTTTTCATGCCTGGATCTAGTTCCAAGGGAATTAGAGTCGTTCGGTTAAAACTTATCCGTAGTAATATCTAATTAGTTTTCCGACGATACTACAACGAAATTTACACTGCGGTGCTGCTAGTACATAAAGTGGAATTACCCCAGTAGCTACAAATTAATGATTAAAACTATGCCGGCAGGTGAGGGTTGCAGTTTTTCCCAATAATTTGAGACAATGCCCCTCCAGAACGAAGTTTTTATGAGCGATCGTGAAGTGGCCTAAAAATAAGTATGCGCTATCTACATCCGGACATAATTCATAACTACACGTACCTTCATAAAATAATCTACGGCATGACGATCTTGCAAAATCAAAAGCGGAATACGCATTTGTTGGAGGCGAATTTAATTCCATTTTTACTCCATTTGTATGATGAGAATGTAATTCCATGTTTACTCCATTTGTATGTGGCAAATGTAATTCCATTTCTAATGTTGAACTCTTGATTAGAAAAACGAAAAAAAGCTATAAATACTATACGAAAATTTCGTAAACACAACTTAGGAGGAAGAACCAGCTTCCACACAAGACGCACGAGAAGCGACTGCGCACGCCCCATTAGGTCGCGTTCGTTTCCCCACTTCCTCATCCAGAGACTCTCTTCCTACCAAAGAATCTCGATGGCAGCGTACAAGGCGCATTTGTACTGGCGCAACATTTACTTCTCAGGGAACTCACAATATGAGATTATCACATGCTGGTGAGTAAACCCTTTTATCAGAAGACCTGTCGCTTAATGTCCTGTGCCGAAATATATATTCGCGTACCTCATTCCATTATTCGTGGTGGATTGAATCTACTCTGTCAGATACAGAACAAAAGTTCAGTAAAGCCGAAATCCTTAGAAACTGAAATATTCCTTTCTCCCTTTGTGGTTCTTTATGAATACGCTGCGACTGCGAAGACGTTCTTTCCACTTTTCCTTTCAGTTAGGTGACGTCCGCTAATATTTTAGCGACCATTCGACATTGTACTAATAAGATCAAGGTCTATTCTTACTCCATACTTTTTCAGGTAAAATCCGAAGTGGGTGGAAAGTTGACGTGTAACACATTAGACTGTCTATATCAATTACACAAGTTGACACGAAACAGTCCTTTGTCCTGATCCACTAACTTACGCTTCATATTCAATTTCAATCTTCAGTGCCGCGGTGGAGGAGCCGAGCGGTCTAAGGCGCCTCGCTGCGGAGCGCGCGGTTGCTTGCCGTCGGAGGTTCGAGTCCTCCCTGGGGCGTGTGTGTGTGTGTGTGTGTGTGTGTGTGTGTGTGTGTGTGTGTGGGTGTGTGTGTGTGTGTGTGTGTTTTGTCCTTAGGTTAGTTTACCTTAGTTTAAGTAGTTTGTAAGCTACGGATTGATGACCACGCAGTTTGGTCAGATAGATTTACAAACAAACAAACAACTTTCTTCAGTTTCACAGGTAATTTCCTTAATATATAGACTAAGTATCAATCTGTAAACGGTAAAAAAATCCGGGCTTGCCTATGACATTTACTAATATTTGATACGATAATTTCCAAGGGCCGCGGCAGATTAGCTGTGCGCTCTGGGGTGCCGTGTTGCGGTGCGCGCGGCCGTTCGCCGTCGGGGGTTCGAGTCCTCCTTCGGGTATGGGTGTTTGTATTGTCCTTACGTGTTTTTACCTTAGTTTAAGTAGTTTGTAAGCTACGGACTGATAACCCAGCAGTTGAGACCGATAGATTTACAAACATTTGAACGGCTGTACAACTATGCGAAGAGTCTTCTCCCATGGGAATCAGATATTAATGATAACTTGCTAGACTTGGGTGCGCTGTGCTTGCTTGCACCACAAACGACAATGTTCAGCTGCATGATACCATGCGGGGTGAGCTGCAACACACAAATTAGTCTTCTCTCGACATTTAATCAGCTATGCTGAGAGTTAGATTGTTATAAATTATGACTACAGATTTTGCATCCATGTCTCGATTTTATACAAATGGAGTCTCTCCATAGTGATGTGGTATGTTACGTCGAGCAAATTTGAACATCTGTTATTTGACAACCATATTGCTTCAACAGTCATGGGTAGTCTGCAGGTGTGAGGAACGCATAATGTTCTCGTCCACTTAAGCATCACTTTTTTTTAACTACACAGTGAGGTCTGTTGTATCGAAGAATGTTGTTTCTGCTTGCCTGTTACAGAACTTAAGTTTTACTATTTGTATTTTCATAACAAACACTTAGTACAATATGTGCAAATTTGCTAATGAGTTGTGTTCGTCTTCATATGCTATTTGGTGGCTGTTGTGTATGTAAGACGTCTGTACTGATTCAGACTTCCTCCATTCGGAATATTATTTATGCTAATAACAATCTGACTCATGTCAGTTCGTTGGCGTTCGGAAATCCACCTGCGATACGGTCGTCTCTTGAAGAAGTCACTACTCACCATTTTCTGAAGTTCATTTTCGAGAACACCCAAACGAGTTGTTGTCTTGCACTGAAATATTAACTCAGTTTTTCTGTTGCACGTTAGTAACTGACTATAACTCTTTTCTACCTATAATTTTTATGCTGGACATGTGTGTAACATATTCTCTGCTCTAGCTCAGAAGTTTATCTAAAACAGTAAATTAATAAACAACAGCCGTGGCAGAATAGCCGTGCGCACTAAGGCGTCCTGAAGCGTTACGGACGGCCGTTCGCCGTCGGGGGTTCGAGTCCTCCCTCGGGCATGGGTGTTTGTGTTGTCCAAAATGTCCAAATGTTTGTCATCCTATGGGACCAAACTACGCTGGTCATCAGTTCCTAGACTTACAAACTACTTAAACTAGGTCAATTTAACCTAAGGACAAAACACACATCCATCGCCGAGGGAGGCCGCTCGATTCACAACGTGGCGCTCCAGACCGCTCAGCTACTCCCGCGCGGCTTGTGATGTCCTTAGCATAAGTTACTGAAAGTTAGTGTAAGTAGTTTGTAAGCTTAGTGACTGATAAACAATGTAGTTAAGTCCCTTAGATTTACAAACATTTGCACATTTTTGAATAAACAACAAACACTTGTGCTGTAGATTACAGAGATTACAGCAACCGTATCAGGATGAGTTTCACAGTGTCCATGTCTGGAGCGCTGAACACTTGTGATTAACTGCCTTTTAATCAGCTCTTAGTTTTAAATAAACTTGTTACAAAATTGCTGTGAATATTAAAAACTTTCGTCGCATTTGCGTTTCGTTGCGATGTCAAGCAAACTTCTTCGACTAGTTTAAATTTATGACGATTGTTATGTACACAGTTCAATATCTGTACATACATAAAATCCAGTGTTGAGATATTTGTACTCGATTAATTCAGAAACTACACAATAATCTTAATGAAATTTTGCGCCGGCCGCGGTGGCCGAGGGGACTAAGGCGCTCCAGTCACGGTCTGCAAGGCCACTACGGTCGGGGGTTCGATTCCCCCCTGGGGCATGGATATTTGTGCCGTCCTAGTTCATAAGTAGTTTGTACGTTTAGGGACTGATGACCCCGTAGTTAAGTCCCATAGACTATACAAACATTTGAACATTTTTGAAATTTTGCTTGGTGTCTGCGATTTGGTCCTGACCGCAAATTTTTTTTCACTTTTGAGTTTTAACCTAGCCTTAACCTGTCAATGAGGTGAGGAGTCGCGCGACGCGCCAGTCACAGTCTGCACGACCGCCGGTCGGGGGTTCGAATCCCCTCTCGGGCATGGATGTTTGTGTCTTCTTTAGTATAAGGTAGTTCATAAATAGTTTGTAACTTTAGGGACTGGTGATCCCGCAGTTAAGTCCCTTAAGCTTAACAAACATTTGAACATTTTGAGGAGTCGCCAGAAACGAAATACAGTTCGAATTTAACGTTAAACTGTAGGTCATTTTTCTCGGTTGGATAACTGGGGTAGTTTAGGGTCACCTTAGAGCCGAAAATTGCGTCCAGTAGAAAGACTTGCACAAGATCACGAGACCACACGACGTTATTAATGTATTAGATTTAGGGCATTTCCTTGATACTACAATTTATGTCGCATGACACACTTTTTACCAAATTTACATAAGCCATAATCGTGCTTCATGTATTTCATTATATTTTAATTTTGCTGTGTATTACCTATATACAGGGTGGAGAGAAATTCGCGCACTCTGCCTTCGCAGCGTGATTCCTCATAAGCCACCAATAAAAATGACTGTAACAAAATTTCGTCCTGTGCATATTTCACGCAGTATATGGACGTCGAAGACTGAGAAGGGTGTGTGTTCCATACGCCAGTGTGTTTCAGAGTTACACAATTACACCAACAAACTTCTAAGGGGAAGTAGAAGGTGTCTTGAGGAATAAACTGAGCATAGAAACCCATGCCCAGAAACGCCATCAACGACGCTACGGAGAGTTCAAGTCACAGGCACCGGCGCCTTCCTCTAGACATCCCCTCCAGCAACTTCGACGCTCTATAGCGTCGTTGGATGAAGTTTCCGTGCATGGGTTTCTATCTCATTTTGTTCCTTATGACGCCTTTTACATCCCCTAGAAGTGTGTTGCTGTAATTGTCTGTAATTCTGAAACACACTGAAGTATGAAACACATACCCATCTCAGTCTTCAGCGTCCATTTATTGCCGGAAATATACGCACGACGAAATTTGGTGAGAGTATTTTTTTTATTGTTGGCATGTGAGGAATCGCGCTACGAAACCTGGCTTCACCGGCCGGCTGCAGTGGCCGAGCGGTCTGCGGCGTGCCAGTCACGGTCTGCACGTCCGCTGCGGACATGGATGTTTGTACCGTATTTGGTATAAGTTAGTTCACAAGTAGTTTGTAGGTTTAGGGACTGATGACCCCGTAGTTAAGTCCCGTAAGCTCTACAAGCATTTGAACATTTTGGCTTCACCGATCTGAATAGTATTTTTGTTTTGTTTTGTTTACTTTAGTACAGGAATGGCTTAGAAAGATATTGGAGAAAACGAAGAGGTAGAACTGAAAGCCACTTCGAACTGGATTCGTATTTTATACGGCGACATACCGTGCAACCGACTTCAGTAATATTTAATACACTTGAGACATGCACACGTTGCGTGCCGGATTATACTTTACAAGAGAGTTCGATATCGTTTGACCGATCACCATCAGTTTGACAGGTATTGTCATGTTTCATATACAGGAGAGGGTGAGATGTACAGAGAGTCGAGTCCTCCATTGGGCATGGATGTGTATGTGTCGTTCTTAGTGTAAGTAAAAGTAGTTTGTAAGTCTAGGGAGTGATGATCATAGCAGTTTGATCCAATAGGTTTACAGACATTGGAACATTTTGATGAACTGAGAGGGGACAAGGGAGATCGGCAGAGAGCGGCCGAGGTAATTGCAAAGGTAGGGAGAGGGATCGATGGATAGAGGGGGGAGGAGGAGGGCAGGCAGAGAGAGGAAGGAGGAGGAAATGAACAGAGAAGTCAGGGAGGAGTGACTGAATATGGGAATAAATAAATTCCCAAGGAAGGTCGAGTTACCGTGTTGCTAATACACTGAGAAGCTTAAGACGATAAAGAGGTAAGAAATAGCCATAGAGATAGTGGAAGTTATGGGCAGAGAGATTGAAGAAAGGATATCCAATTCCCATAGCGAAGCTATGCCGGGTTCGCTAGCACTGTTGTAACTATCGTGACATTATTTTCGAGTTCTACACTTGATGAAGTTTTTAACTGTTCGTTAAAATAGTTTCTGGTGTTAACTGAAAAATCTGCGATTATGTGACACAGACCCAGACGTTCAACGTAATACAAATATGCAAATAAGAAAAGTTACATTGAACAAGAGTTACAGAAACGTCTATATATCTGTAGTGAAAATAGGTGAAATTAATGAAATGATTGTGAGAAGACCACTAATTTCTGCACGGATTGAAACAAAGTATAATTTCAGTCTTTAATTAGCAGTAAATTTTTTAGTCTTGTCATGTGAAACATATTTCCTAGCTGTGCAGTTAACGTAATGTATGATTATTTTCGAAGTACGAAAATGGGAGTATATATGGCATGTTCTTGTTATGCAGATAAAACTGAAAGTAGGTTGTTGCTGGCGCGCCTTCAATTCGAATCTAATTGTACAAGTGATATTCCTACTGACAAGGTAAACGTAGATACAGGCGACGACACTTAAAAGATATCAATGTCAGCAAAAAAATTGAAAATGAAGAGAACGTAATGATGAATGGTAATGGTTTTGCTTTATTTCCACTGGTTCACAGTGTTTCTCCGTCGTGACTTAGGCGAAGTCACTGTAATGTTGTCGAATATCCAGTAATTTCTCATACAGACGAGACGATAACCTATTCATAATGGAACTAGTAGAAGGCTTATACTGATCTAAAATACCTCAGCACTTAACTTCACAGCCGCGCGGGAGTAGCCGAACGGTGTGGACTGCCACGTTACGGATCGCGCAGCCTCCCGCGTCGGAGTTTCGAATCCTCCCTCGGGCATGGATGTGTGTGTTGTCCATAGGTCGTCCACTTACTTCAAGTAGTTTGTAAGATTAGGGACTGATGACCAACGTAGTTTGGTCCCATAGGATTACGAACAATTTGAACTTAACTTCACAAATGTAGTGACTCGAGTGTAACTCTTGAAACTTGATGAAAGCGCAGAAACAACGTAACTGGAGAAATGGGAGATTTTGATGTGGATGTATAAATTGCAAAACTTGCCGCAGAGCTAATAATATCTAATAAAAATAGAAGCAGCTATAATAAGTTGTTAAGCTGGTAGGCACCACTGCTTTTAGCATGACGGGTTAGAAACTGTGCTGGTACAAAATTAATCAAATAACATACGGGAACAAGTTGCTCTAGTAAACAATGGCCGCGCGGGAGTAGCCGACCGGTCTGGAGCGCAACGTTACGGATCGCGCAGCCTCCCGCGTCGGAGGTTCGAATCCTCCCTCGGGCATGGATGTTTGTGTTGTCTTTAGTGTAAGTTAGTTCATAAGTAGTTTGTACGTTTAGGGACTGATGACCCCGCAGTTAAGTCCCTTAAGCTTAACGAACATTTGAACAGTAAACAATGGCAAAAGGCTACAGAACAACTGACTTCGTTCACCACGCAATACAGACACTGGAAAGTTTCATATTTTTCAGACTGTAAAGGACAGAAAAGGGCTGATGAGCTACAGTTATTGAGAGCTGAGATGTACTGTCAATAAATAAATAAATAATCCATGAGCAGCTGTTTCATTAAGTTCTCTTATAACTTTGAAAGTATTCCCGTAAGAATAAATTAAAAGCAAATGTCGCAAAATGTACAGGTCTGCGTTCTGCACGCAGCACTTTAGTGATAGCTCCGTTGTTATCACACTCTCTGGGAGACAGCCAGCTGGGCCGATAACGTGATGCGTCCCGCTACAGTTGGCGAGGGCTGCGCGTAGCGTCTGAACTCTCACGACTGCTGCCTGCGTTTGCATTTGCACTGTGTGGGACTCGCACTTGTAATGAGTGTGTGGTGACGTTTGTACGGAGCTGGAATGTGTGGACACTTGTACGGAATCGGGGTCGCTCAGGTAGCGGCCGTGTCACAAATAGCTGCGCCCATCCATCCCCACTTGCTTCGACTGCTGTTCAACTCGGTTGAGATAAACACCGCGTTGTGACTAAATTCAGACTTGTCCACTGCGGCCGGATTTCATAATTTGTCCAGTACAGAAACTGCCTTGAAACAATAAATCAAGTGCTGTTATCCTTTACTCAAATTTTAATATCCGTCCGAATGCAATTTTTTCTGTACAGTTTATATGGTGAATGTTTTCATTCATCGTGATATAGCAGTTATCACTGTTTTTTCAATACAAGACCGTTCGTTTTCTACAGGTATTTAACAGCTATTACAAAAAGAAACCCGGCATTACGAACATCTAAATATTTTAAAATAAATAAATAAAAATACGGAAAACAAGTTAATCTTCGCCCTGACGTGAAACTTCCAATATGTAACCAAAATAAAAATAATTAAAGAAAACAGAACATACAATTAAACCATCACCCTTATCGAATAGAGGATCGATATATTACTAGTCCCTATTCTTTAGCTCTGTCCGATCAGAAGTTCTCACAACTACATATCATGGTTTTCTCTCACAGATCAGCACTGCAGTAGATGTATATTAGACAAAAGTGCTCCATGTGTTACGATGCAATTCACACAAATCTCTGGTTTTTACAGCGTACTTCAATACATAGTGGACTGTACCAACGAAAACCAGCTGGCTTATTAGCATTATGTAGGCTTCACGAAGAACAAATACAAAGGAACACTACCAACTGAAAATAGGACAGTTCTAGGTGAAGATAACCATATATGTATTCCGGACAAAGTAGGAAATAGAGTGCGAAAACATTTTAAGCACAAGAAGACACGCATAATATGCAAAAGAAAAAGCCGTTGCAATTACATCAATTTACATTGAAGTAGGACAGCTCCTAATTTGCGGCTACGATTAAATAAAATCGTTAGATTCACTCGAAGTGCAACATTCGACCTTTTCAGAAAGAAGGTTCTTTCATTAAAACCATGAATGATGACTGTTTTTCTCTTTTTTTAGAGTAGATTGTCCAATTGTTTACAATATTTACAAGATTAATTATTTATTTACAATATCTGCAAAACTGGTGTGCATTAAACGTCTATTCAATATTTACATATTTTACAATAGCTGCAAAAAATGTTCAAATGTTTGTAATTCTGTGGAACCAAACTATTTTGTTCATCAGTCCCTAGACTTACAATCCGCAAACTAACCTAAGGACAAAACACACACACACACAAACAAACATGCCAGAGGGACGACTCGAACCTCCGACGGGGAATGGCCGTACACTCCGCACAAGGCGCCTTAGAGCGCTCGGCCACTCCCGCGCGGTAATAACTGCAACCTTTCCTTTTTTACTGTAATTTTTGTGCATAGCCCCAACCTAAAATGAGAAATGATTTTGTGTTCCCTTGAACTTTGAGTCTTCTTAGAGGCTTTGAAACCGTCTCGTCAGTGTTAAATGCTGACTTATTTCTTCGTTTCCCATCTATATTTAAAATTAAATGATCATATAAGTGCGACGACTTCTCTAAGAATTTTAAATAAAGAGTAAAAGCCGGCCGCGGTGGCCGAGGAGACTGAGGCGCTTCAGTCACGGTCTGCACGGCCACTACGGTCGGGGGTTCGAATCCCCCCTCGGGCATGGATATTTGTGCCGTCCTAGTTCGTAAGTAGTTCATAAGTAGTTTGTAAGTTTAGGGACTGATGACCCCGTAGTTAAGTCCCATAAGCTTTACAAACATTTGAACATTTTTGAAAGAGTAAAAACTTGGGCGAACCTTTGAAATTAGTGCGTTTACCGTTCAATTCCATCCTTTACAGACAACGTATGTGCGGTGCTGCTTTCCCATGCAGTTCCACGCGTGCCCTGGCATGTGTTCATTATCAAGCCATTGTTCGACAGAATGTAAAATTCGTGAAGTTTTTGTTTTTAGGCGTGCTCTCCTGAATACATTTCCATCATCGAGCATTTCAAACGGAATGTGAGCTAAAGCTGAACAATAATATACAGAATTTCTTAATTTCCCTTGTAGGCAGGAACAAGGCCGCAACTCTGGACTTGTCTCCACAAGTACTACTGAAATTATCGTTTCAGATGATAATCTTTGCCCCAGGAAACAAATTTGTGGCTCATTGGAAGACTGAAACCTCGAAATCCATCCATGCCAGCACGTTTGTCTTACGAGAAAACGAACGTATGTTTCTCAACTGTTCAACTGTTTGTATAGCTTATGGGACTTAACTAAGGAGTCATCAGTCCCTAAACTTACAAACTACATATGAACTAACTAATACTAAGGACGGTACAAATATCCATGCCCGAGTGGGGATTCGAACCCCCGACCGTAGTGGCCGTGCAGACCGTGACTGAAGCGCCTCAGTCCCCTCGGCCACCGCGGCCGGCCGTATGTTTCTCGCCTTTTGTTAGGTAAGAAGGCGGAGACTCGTGGAACAGTGATTGTTTCCTCCATAGTACTTGTAAAATCAGCGTGAACAGAAAATAACTTCCCAAATTGCTTGCTCGAGCTTTAGAACTTACCATCAGCAAAGCATGAACTGCAGCTGGATAAACATTTGGTACCCTGTTGCCATCTGCGAGTAAAAAACTGCAAACATCATTCACTAACAAATGATGTTCTCGAAGAAAGATTCCCGAGCTATCTATCGTATTTTGTGAAGATCCCATATTTTTCCGTCAACGCGATAAAGTGATTGTTTTGCACTGTGTGATGGCAATGCCATCCGTTTATTTTGTACGCCTTTTGACACTCACAAAGTGCTTTCGAATTTCATTAGCTGCTTCATCTGGAATGAAAGTATGGCTGTCTTCGACTAAGTTATTGCCGGTAGGTAGTATTCCTCTGCAGGTAGGACAGAGTGCTGGGCAAGTGACAGATTTTCGGTGGCCCTGTAGTCTACCTGCTACCTGTTAGCCCGCGCCCCCTTGAAGTGTCACTCCGTAAAGTGTTCCAACCTCACTTTCAATACGGATACTGAGCCACTTAATAGTCTATAGACAACCATAGTGCTGGAAATAATACTTGAGACATTCAAAATGGAAACACTGAAAGCGCTCCATTTAATAGTTTTGTTAAACTGTAATCGTGTCACATGCGATAAAATAGTTCTGCTAAATGAAAATTTTTGTTGCATAATGTAACAATGCAATCCAAACTCAGTATGCATCTCAAAAGATGCTAAGTAGAAACAACAAATTTGCACAGGAAATTGGATAAAATGTAGGCACCAACATGAAAACGATGAAGCCACAACAAATGTATTTAGCTCTGCAGAAAGAGCGCTCTGTCGTTTAGAGCAGCGAGTTTGGTTAGTAAACATGCCAGGAAGGGCACTTTTGTGTAATTTATAGTGAGATCGTATTGTAAGAGTCTGAGTGGTATTTCCAACATCATGGATGGATGTATCAGTTTTGATATTACAGGCTTGTCAATCGATCTCTGAAGAATGGTGACTTACAGATTCACATTAGCCACTGCTGAGTTCACGGATTGACGTCGCAGCCAGAATGCCTTCAGGAAATATTCCTGAAAGCTGGGCAGCGGAGAAGGTTGCTGGTCGTCAAACGTCCTCTTACGTAACATGACTGTACAACTCTCCTCCAATGATCGAGCAAAATGTGAAACAGGCAGTAGTTATGAATAATGAGGAGTGCACAAACCGCAACTCGATCGCTACATAAGACGAGCAGTCATTACTAATTACAAGACATATGCAGCGACAATTTGTACAGTTTTATCGCATAGAGTATAGGCTATAACAAGCAGAGATCGTTTGCAGATAACTGGGCTGTGACGAATGTTGACATTCGCGGGCCTTCCGCACCTCATCAGCGCTCAGCGCTTCTACTCAAATAGGAAAGACGTTTCACATCCAGGAGGTGTCGTCAGTCTGATATGAGAGTCGAGACATATCAGCGCAACCTGGTCGTGGCCACTTCTACGATTGGCCGACGCTTGGAATATTCATCTCCGTGATCATTCAGGCATTGAGGGTGTCAAGTAACTTCGTATCTATTGTCTGTCGCGATGGTCTATAATAGGTCAGTAACCTATCATGGAATGGTATGCCAGATAGACGGACTACATGCATCGATTTGTTTGTGAAAAATGTTGTGTAGCCATTGACAATCATCTCCTTACTAAATAGTGCTGAAGCCTTCGCTCTAAACTTTTTATCCGTTCATCGCATGTCACAACGAACTAGATTACCATAGGCTTAGTAAATGTGACACCTGACGCTCCAAAAAATGAAAACAAACCAGGGATGATAATTCGCGGAACTCGTAGACACAACCTGTTGTTGAGTTACGAGTGCACCGAAATTAAAACAAGATGACGTGTCCTGTCTGTCTATAGATACCTTTCAAAGCTATTGGTGGAGGCATTCTCGGGTGAAGGGGAGAATAAAGTAATAAAATAGGGGTGCTGATACGCCCCACATCGCTTCTCATTGGTCAACGGTAGAAGTCTGTACCATAAAAATACGTGCTTCCGTTTATTCCCCAAAAGTATCTGGTACCGTACCTTCAAAAATACAAACTGCCAGTCTCTCATTTCCGGCTTGTTTACGGAACACTCTGCGGACATGGCAATGCTTACATGATAACAAATGTCAACTGACCTTCGTTCAGTTCAGCGAGTCTGCAACGCCATGAATGAGATGTGACTCTTGAAGCCAATTCCGGGCAGTCTGCGTAGTAGTGGCCGTAATTAGTTTAGGAAAGATCCGTAACGCGGAGTCAAATCAACGATACGTCCTCGTCTGGGTTAAAGAGGATGATACAAGATAGGAGTTTCTAATGCATGCGACCAGTTACTGAAATAGAAATTCAAAGGGCGTGATAGCATTTTATTCTGGAAAAGTCTGTGATCCGTTTTCAGTATCCCACCACTGGTATGCCGTCTTACAAGCTCTGCTATTTGGCAATGATCACGAGGATAAGTCATAAAATACGTTTGTTCCTGCAATTCTCTAGAATAGAGAAACTGTCTTCTACCTGTTACAGTAAAACAACGGTATTCTTTAGAGATAGTAGTGAATCGAAACTACTGATCCATGGCTAGTTTGAAAGACATATAGGAAAATAACAAGAAGAGGATGATGGAATTGTAGAGTTTCACGTCCTGTCGAGTCCAGGTGATTAGGAGCCAGAGAAGAAGTTCAGACTGGACAAAGATGTAGCAAGAAATCGTTCGTTGCCTTTTAAAAGTTATCATTCAGACCTTAAGTGGCTTAGGGAAACTGAGGAAACAAATTTTGATGATTGTACTGGAAAATTCTTTACCGTATGGCCAATCTGATAGATAGGCCACAGCGACTCGAAAAAGCAGGAGGTGCACTGTTGATGGAATTTTTCATAAATTGGAATTTTTTCTGGAGAAATTTATACCACCGAGAGTACCTAGCGATTTCCACGACTAGGATTTCATTGGCAACAGATGCAGTACAACTTACAGCATAACATTGGCTTTTGGCTCTGCAAAAAAGGAACAAAATATAGCTGCCTCGATTAGGACTGAATAACTGCCTTAGCAGTCTCCTGAAGCATTTAATGTACATGATGGGGTATTACTCCGTCTCAGATTAGTGAAATTTCAAGTACAAATAATTTACAACGTAATGCGTTTCACGCAGCTCATTTATGGCTGTATTTAGAGTGAGAGCTTACTGAATGCCGTGGTAGCGTTGTGGTTGGATCGAAGACTTCCTAGTAAATGGAACTGAGCACGTTATTCGTGCTCTGACCTTATCATCAGATATTTTTTCTCTACTATTTATATTGGCAAAGAACTTGTATAACGTTGCACGTAAATATGCAATGGCAGTTCACAAAGTTATCACTGGAACGCTGAAAATTAAGACTACAATCATGACTTGTAACATGTGTTTCGAAGTGTCAGTAAAAGTTAAGAAATTTAATCAGTAGTGCGTAATTACGCTGCCTTTTGTATTGTATTCCGTTTCACTAGGGGAGTACAGAAGTTACAGGTAGGTAATCTGGAGGACGCCGGTTTAGCAGTCACTGATGCGGTTAACGTTTAAGCAGTATCGATTGCTGCTGACTCACACAATATCCCGACGATACCTACGTGGGGCTCTTCTTTACTATGCAGACTGTAGTGTTCTATATCTTCTCTCCTGACCACGGGAGGTTGATAATGAACTATTTGAGGTAGTAGTCTGCCAGAAATAACGACTACGTTCCGTTTAGGTTCATAGAAATAGGACGTAAACGGTGTTTCGTTAGATTCTCCTTGTGTCGAAAGCGATGAAGTAAAAAGTAAAGTTCCGCGTTGTGGTCCTAGATGGGCCAATAGGCCTATCGTCTGTAAATGTCGTCACTGTATGCGGTATGGAGGGGCATGAAGTCAGCAGAACGCTACCTCGGTCTTTTGTCGCATTTCTTAGATTGGTAACTGCTACTAACCGGTCACGTTGCTCCTTGCTTGGCCTCAAGATGCTGAGTGAACCTCGTTCCAGTCCTCTCAACAAAGGAATCGGAAATCCAACCTGGGTCCTACACATGACAGCCAGCCGCGCTGACTACCGAGCAGGAGCAAAATGGTGAAGACCATCTGTATTGCTAGACTAGCAATAAATGCATGCAAAGCTGTACATAAGACTTTGGTTTCTCACTGATAAAGTCAACGATCCAGTTGCTACCCATAGGTTCATAACATTTTTGAACATGGCGTGATGTGGTTGACATTTTTCAGCGTTATAAAATGACCAAGATGAAGAAAAATGAGTGTCTTCAGTTCTGGAATTAGAAGAAATTGTTTCCATTTCTTGAATAGAAAACCACTTTTTTTGCCTGTATTTCTATCAGTGTATTCTACGTTGGACTATCACTGAACAGCAGTAGGTTGCCATTTATCTATTTTTTTTTAATCGCCGATATCCAAGTAAAAATTTCTGTTCAAGGCAGAGGTTCTGGTGACATAAGAATCCAGTCATTCTTTCCTGATAAGATCTTAATAAAGTTTGATGTTTAAGTCTGAAGTATAATGTGACCCAGAAACTCTTTTTCGACATTTATTGACAGCGTAATGTAAACAGCAACAGTTCATTAGAAAACTATTCTCTACGAGTATAATGTAAGCTCATGGTTCAGGGTAGTTTCAGGGGTAAGACAAGGCTGTAACCTGTCACCACTGTTGTTCATACTATTCATGGATCATATGTTGAAAACAGTAGACTGGCAGGGCGGGATTAAAATAGGTGAAAACAAAATAAGCAGTCTCGCATACGCGAATGACTTGGTTGTAATGGCCGATTCGATTGAAAGGTTGCAAACTAATATTTCAGAGCTCGATCAGAGGTGCAAGGATTATGATATGAAGATCAGCATCTCCAAAACGAAAGTAATTCCCGTGGGAAAGAGATTCAAACAGATTGAGTACCAAATAGGAGGAACAAAGTTAGAACAGGTAGACAGTTTCAAGTACCTGGGATGTATTTTCTCACAGGATGGCAACATGGTGAAAGAACTGGAATCGAGGTGCAGCAAAGCTAATGCAGTGAGTGCTCAGCTAAGATTTACCCTCTTCTGCAAGAAGACTAAGTTAGCAGTGCACCGCTCTATCTTTCGACCAACTTTGTTGTATGGGAGTGAAAGTTGGGTGGATACAGGTTACCTTATTCATAAGATAGAGGTTACAGATATCAAAGTAACAAGAATGATTGCAGGTAACAATAGATGGGAACAATGGCAGGAGGGTGTCCATAATGAGGAAATCAAAGAAAAGCTGGGAATTAACACCATAGATGAAGCAGTTAGAGCGAACAGACTGAGATGGTGGGGTCATGTTACACGCATGGGAGAAGCAAGGTTACCTAAGAGACTCATGAGCTCGTCAGTGGAGGGTAAGAGGAGTCGAGGTAGACCAAGAAGAAAGTACTTAGATTCGGTGCAGAATGATTTTGAAGTAAAAGGCATAACATCAGACGAGGCATCAATGTTAGCATTGAATAGGGGATCATAGAGGAATTTTATTAGAGGTACTATGCCCCAGACTGAACGCTGAAAGGCATAATCAGTCTCTAATGATGATGATGATATAATGTACAGACTGCATTGCATACTGCAGAAAAATCCGGATACATCACAACGTCGGTTACGTGGACAAGAAAAGTTAAAATATCATCGTGTCTGCACCTAGGACTGGTCTCTACAAATTTTCTCTTGTGCTTGAGTTAAACCTTTCTGTTTTGCCTATGATTACTAAACGAGGTAGGTGTATCCGTAGATTTTGATATCAGTAGGAGCAAAACATTTTTGCTATACATGCGCTTCAGAAAGTTTGAGGACATTGTTATATTACGTTTCATATCATTTTATGGATGTTTTGCAGTTCCTTCTTTGATAATTTTCCATGCATTTCAAGTAATAGAAATCAAAGCCCTCTATCATAATCGTTAAACGAATTCTCACTAGTGGCATCTGTCCCCATTTGCATCCCCCTACGGACGCCCCCGAAACGAAATGGGGCCAGGATTCTTTCCTTCACAAATCCATGTGGGACCTTGCTCAGCATGTATGGTACATGGACTCACACAGAACCAGCCAATATGCATTAAAAAGTTCGCCCTCGGTACCTTGAACAGCAGTTATATGATGAGCTGTTTACATGTCATTTTTAATTTGGCAACGCTATACATGAAGATGGCTGCGAAGTCCATCGCAGTGCAAACTAATGTCGTATTATTACGGTAGAGGATGCAGTGAAAAGAAAAGCGGGATTTGGGGGGGGGGGGGGAGGGGGTGAGAGGCGAGAGGAGTGAGTAACATTGTCTACATATCTGGAGAAGCCACACAGCTCTTTAAAGTCCTTATCCAACGGACGGTGTCCCTACCGATAGTGCAACAGGTTCCTTGTCCGCGCTACACTACCGTAATGATTAGAGCTTGGCCCTTAACACTGGTACATAATCTGGTGAGCAATAAGATGTACTCCACGGTATTTTCTCCCTTCTTTGCAAAAATCTATCGCTGCTATAGTTAAAATTTGTTACCTATGGTAGAAGCACATTTGGGGTATTTCCTTTTAGTATTCGAAGGCGGCGTGCCACAGTCACTGGTCCTGTAAAACGCATTTGCTGGATACACAACACGGTTTCTCCAGAAGAAATGCGTAATATTTTCTTTAAATATCCAACTTTTGTTCTACGTATTTGCTATTCAAGGTACAGAAACATTCTTTCAAATTTAATTAAACTTATTTCCGTAAGTTACGAAGTCGTAGCACTCCGTCGAGCAGTGGCGTAACTATGGAGGGGATGAGGGGGATAGAACCCCCCCCAGAACCCGAAAAAAAAGAAGAAATAAAGAAAAGAAAAATCGGTTAACAGCAATTTGGTAAAGGTAAAGATTGGAAACTTGTGGTGTTTTACCACCAGCTTTCATTGGATGGGAGTGAATTAGTTTCTTAAGCGGGAGTGGTAGATGGTAGTCTGCCTGGAAACTGACTAAAATTTTGCTCGTCAAGCAGATCTATCCCCCCCCCCCCCCCCCCAAAAGCCAAGTCCTAGTTACGCCACTGTCGTCGAGATTTTATTGTTGTCGTGAGAACGAGACAGCGATAAAGATACACAATAGATTGTAATATTGAAGAAGGTGTATAGGGATGACACTGCTGGCCGTAGTTCAGTTGGTGGTGGGCACTTCAGTAGAGTAGTCGGGAAGAAGGAGGGAAAATCAGCGTTTAGCTTCCCGTGGACATCGAGGTCACGCCCATTGAAAGGAACGATGCCGACGTTAGTCAGGATAGAATTAGGAAAATCACCGAAAATCAAAAACCCTAATCCAGACGGTCAGAGGCGGGTTGAACCAACACCAGGCCTCATAACTAGCCGTGCCTACGTCACACCGCGAGGCCGCGAACGCAAGTTGACCGGCCGGCCGCTACGAGGCGGTGGGCGTGCCCCACCGGCCAGCCAGTTAGCTGGCAGCCGCGGCCTCTCACTGTGACGTAAGCACGGCCAGTTGTGAGGCCTTGTCTTCTAGGCGGTGTTGGCTGAATCGTCGTCGTCCCGAATGCGAGGCTGATGTGCTAACCACTGCCCCACCTCGCTCGGTCAAATAGTCGGAATTTCCACAGAGAGAACACTGCGTGGACTCCTGACAATGCGCAACATTTTCACAGTTTGATTTTGGCTGAAAAAAACATAACATTGACCTGTTTGTAGTAATCCATGGTAAGGCATCAACTAAAACAGAGGTGATATCCGGCGTTCGACAGGGTAGTGTTATTGGTCCTCTGCTGTTCCTTATCTACATAAACGATTTGGGAGAAAGTCTGAGCAGCTCTCTTAGGTTGTTTGCAGATGAGGCCGTCATTTATCGTCTCGTAAAGTCATCTGAAGATCAAAATCAACTGCAGAAGAATATAAATACGATATCAATGGTGTAAGAATTGGCAATTGACTCTAAATAATGAGAAATGTGAAGTGGTCCACATGACTACGAAAAGAAATCCGTTAAACTTTGTTTACAAGACAAATCAATCAAATGTGAAGGCCGTAAACTCCACTAAATACCTAGAAATTACTATTACATCAGACGTAAACTGGAAAGAACACGTAGGTAATGTCGTAAGAAAGGCGAACCAGGGGCCGGAGTATACGGGGTGCAGCCAAGACTGGAGGGCGTCGTATCTCTGTAGGAAAACTGGCCTCAGTATTCCAGGCCGAAATCACTGCCATCAGGGCATGTGTGGAGGAGGATTTGCATATGTGCTACAAAGATCGTAGCATCTATATCTGTTCAGACAGCCAGGCAGCCCTGAGATCACTGGCAGCTCCTGCAACAAGGTCTAAAATTGTTGCAGAATGTCACAGGGTTCTGGTGGAGCAAGCAATAGAGTAAACCTATTGTGGGTCCCAGGCCACTCGGGGATCAGTGGCAACGAACATGCCGACAGATTAGCCAGGATGGGGGCAGAGACTCCATTTATTCGACCGGAACCTGTCCTGACAATCACCAAGGCAATGATCCAATTGGAGCTTCGTAACTGGCTCAGAAGACAGCACGTAGAATATTGGACCAAAGTCTGCCAACAAAAACAAGGCAAGGTAATGATGCCAAAGCCATGTTTTAAAAGAAGCTCTGCAATCCTGGGCCTGAACGGGAGAGAGATTAGACACATGGTTGGATTTCTGACAGGCCATGGGAATTTCAAAAAACACCTACATACAATGGGAATAACAGAAAAGGACCCTAAATGTAGGATCTGTGATGACGGTGATAAAACTGCATCACATCTAATCTTCCAATGCATTGCATTGGAGAGTAAAAGGCACAGAACATTTGGGACAACTAGACCCGAAGAAATTGTGTCTAATAAAGAACTGGTAAAGGGACTCCTTGCACTGTTAAAGGGCATTGGTTGGCTTTACTAGATATACAGGGAGCTATACCGCACAATAAACTTAGATTCGGTGCGGGCAGTGGCGGTTTGGACCAAGACTGTTTTGGCTTCCCTGGAAAAATCAAATCAAAGGTGAACCAGAGACTGTGTTTTATTGGCAGAACAATTGAAAAGATGCAACAGAACTACTAAAGAGACTGCATACAATACGCTTGTCCGTCCTCTTTTGTAGTATTGCTGCCTAGTGTGGGATCCTTATCAAGTGGGTTTGACGGAAGCAATCGAAAGAGTCCAAAGAATGGCAGCTCGTTTTGTATTATCACGATACAGGGGAGACAGCGTCACGGAAATGATACAGGATCTGGGTTGGGAATCATTACAACAACGGCGCTTATCGCTGCGGCGTGGGCTACCTACGAAACTTCAATCACCAACATTCTCCTCCGAATGCGAAAATATATTGTTGGCTCCCGTCTACATAGGTAGAAATGGTCATCAGAATAAAATACGAGAAACCAGAGCTCGAACGGAGATTTTAGATGTCCTTTCTTCCCGCGCGCTATTCGAAAATGTAATGGTAGATGATTAGTATAAAGGTGGTTCGATGAATCCTCTGCCAGGCACTTAAATGTGATTTCCAGAGTATCCCATGTAGATGTAGATGTAGAATTTTCAATCCCACTGGTCAAGGAGAAACGAGTGTGCACAGAATATTGAGACAGCTAAAGTTGAAAAAGGTTTGCGCCAGGTGATTTCTGACAATGTTCACAGATGCCCACAAAGACAAGCGGTAGTCAGTATGCACCGAATATTGGAGATAACTTCCTTGTAAGGATTATGACAGATGATGGAACCTGGTTGCAACAAGAGACGAAAAAGCAGTCGATGGATTAGATCATGCAAATTTGCCAAAGTGGAAGGAATCCAAAACTGCGCCTTCAGCAGGAAAAATGGTCACTTCGAAGGAGAATTGTTTGCAACTCGGTGCAAGACGTTCGACGGACCGCGACAGACACACAAAAAGACAAAAGGAAGATGGAAGCTTAGGGTTTAACGTCCTGTCGACAGCGTGGTCATTAGAGACGGAGCTTATGCTCGGATTTTCGGGGAAGGATAGGGGAGGAAATCGGCAGTGCTCTTTGACACAGAAAGACAATCATAAACACATAACGTAGCTTTCGGCCACTGCCTTCGTTAGAAAAAGGACACACACACACATACCATCACACGGATACACATCACAGACACAAACGTCATCGTCTGCTGCGTGCCGAGGTCAGCTCTGCAGTGGTGAAATGGCTGGGGAGGGGGAACAGGAAGGATGGTGGGGATGGATATAGCGCTGTCTTACGGAGCGTGTAGTTGGTTGATGGGAGGAAAGAGAGGCAGCGTAGGGATCCTGTGGTGGCGGGCCAGAGGAGGGGGAAGCAACTCACAGACATACATATTAACTGTGCATTGCTTTTATACAGACTGTCGTACAACCAAACCGATATTTTCGATTTTAGGTAGGCAGGCATTGTTTACGGAAAGGTTGTGCAAGCAATGAGCGAATGTTAATGTCCTCAAGAAATATTTTATCGCCCAACAATTTACACACCAGTATATGGTTGTGAATTGACACTATGCTACAAAACTCGTCAAAGTTGAATCACCATTCATTACGAACATGGCAGTTTACTTCTCCAATAAATGTCGCATCGCTTGCTTCAAGGACAAAGCTGATTTTTTTCTCTTTTCAACACTCCCACGTCCCCCCGCCCCCTCGCAAACTAAATTGACGATCGGGACAGTTTCTGACGGGAGCGACTTTACAGGCATTTACTGCCGGCCGCGGTGGCCGAGGTGACTGAGGCACTACAGTCACGGTCAGCACGGCCACTACGCTCGGGGGTTCGAATCCCCCCTCGGGCATGGATATTTGTGCCGTCCTAGTTCGTAAGTAGTTCATAAGTAGTTTGTAAGTTTCGGGACTAATGACCCCGTAGTTAAGTCCCATAAACCTTACAAACATTTGAACAGGTATTTACTAATTGCAGTCGCATCTATCAGCCCCCGCGCCGAGTGTCAACGAAGTTTGCACGAATAGTAATGATATCGACGCGCAGAGCGCATTCATTTCTAACATAATGAGACACATCGAGCGAAGGTTTGTTGTTAACACCCAACAACTATTAGTTACAAAACTCCCCACTTATTCCTAACGTATCCATATATATGCTTCGCAAATCGCGAAATTTGCCGCCATTTGCTGCTACTGTAAGATGGACATACGATCTGCAACACATGAAAATTTGTGCCGGACCGGGACTCGAACCCGAGTCTCCCGCTTTTCGCGAGCGGGAGACTCGGGTTCGAGTCCCGGTCCGGCACAAATTTTCATGTGTTGCAGATCGTATGTCCATCTTACAGTAGCAGCAAATGGCGGCAAATTTCGCGATTTGCGAAGCATATATATGGATATACAGTATTTATCTGCTGCGGATCACCGCCAACGTCTGTTCCCTTGGAACAGACATAACAGTAAACATATTCCTAGTGTATTATTCAGCTAACTGAAGTTCGACCACTTTAATATTTCAAAGGAATTATTTCCCTGTACGATGCCCCGATGTGCCGCCCTGGTTAACCCTCCCTTATTGCATTCAGATATAAACATGCCAGTAAACCACCCTCTACGATTCGTCAAAGAATAGAACTTCCATATAAAAATCAGCTTCAAAACTCTGATTGCTTTGCCTCTTGTCGACACCACTTGAGTAGTATGCGAATTCTGACAGTGAACTCTAAATACATACTTTCCTTAATGTACTTTTTCCCCAGAGTAATATCTTCTTCCCAAGAATCAGCAGCTTTCACTCAGCTAATTTTAGACAGAAATCGAATCGGCATTTGGTTCAGACCTCCTTGACTCGTAAATAAAGGCATGCAGTGTTCTGCTGCATTCATTTTTAATAAGCTGCCATAAGACTAAAAATCTGATTAGTAATGTTCGCACTTTCAAGTCTAAACTGAAGTGTTTCCTCGTGGCTTATACTTTCTATTATCTAGACGAACTCCTGCAAAATGTTAAAAAAGAAAACTAAGCTGATTCCTGTATTACGTTGTTGGTTGAGTATACTTAGGCTTAGGCTTGTCGTGTCATAGGAATCCTACACGTTTCATGTAATCTATTACTACTCTTCTGTTACAGTTTCCTGTACTGACTCGTTCCATGACTTTGCTTCCGAACTGGGTCCTGTGTAATATGATAATAGTAATAATACAAGTTAATGTAGTAAGTATTTTACGCTAAGATATGTTTTAAGTTCGTTCGAAGTTGCGAAGTGCTCTTATTATGAAACACTGGATGAATATAGCTTGGATAATTTGCGCTCTGATATCAGCAAAAGCTTGTTTCCTCGCTTCGCATTGTATATGACGTCATAACTGTTGAATTACGTATCATACAAGTTCGTAGGTGCATTTACTAGCGTATGTGGATGCTGTTTGTCTGTTGTGAAAATAATTAATAGTGAAGAGGTAATAAATTAAAACTTAGTGCTAATGCTGAAGTTTTACTAAATGTAGTTTTAATGGATGAACAGTGAAAATGTAGTAAGCGGTAAACGTTTTTCTTTTCGTCATTTTACTGTGGGTGTCAGTGAGACAAAGTTTCCCAATGTTTGAGATCATGCGTGAAGTTAGTTGGAAGTCGCTAAGTGCTCTCGTTATGAAACAATGAATACTGGGTAATTTATGCATCATGAATTACCACTGTCAGAAGATATATAAACAGGTTCTAAGTGTAATACTTGTATAATTTTGTGAAATATTTAACGTCAAATTATAAGTCTTGATGAGAAGGTTGTGGCAATATCTTAAATTCTGTAATTAGGCCAATAATTAAATGAAGTATTGAAAATGAATTTTTTGTTGTATCCTGGAAGTTGATAGTTACTCAATCTGCAACTAGGCACGACCACCAAGAACCATGAACCGGCTTAGCAATTTAACAATAAACACTACGCACATTATTTTGCAGAAACCAGCAGTAATTATTTTGGGCAAATGTAAATATTCTGCTTAGCAAGTAAGTACTACAGTTTGGCGTTTTCATTAAGTTTATACGGAAGTACAAGTTGTATATCATTGTTAAATAGTTGGCTACGGCCAAAGATTTACGGAAGTGAATAAACAGTAAAATACATGACCACTGTATTGAAGAAATGTCGCGTGCAAAATTTTTAATGGGAACAATGGAAATATGAAAAGTGAAAACAGTATTTAGATCAAACACCACCCAACTTTTTATATTTCGATAGTCGTCAAAAAATGTCGAGTGACTTGGCCAGTTAACGAAAGGTACGAAACAGCTAATTTTTGTGCAGTGTCTTCTGTTGGTATTTAGCCGAAAGTCGTTCTGATTTTTATACAATTTCTGTATTTCCGTGACATTAAACATGAGGACAAACATTAATTTTCATGGAGAAGTGTAATTAATCAGTTCAACATTCAAAGAGACGTACCGTTACGTTTCCTATATTTCACTTTAGTAAACCGCATATTATCTACATTTAACTGTTATATAGCATGTTTTCATGAGTAACAGTTTTTTTTAACAAGAAACATTAATAATATGAGCAATGTCAGTAATATATACTTTGAGAAAACATTATCACGAATAAAAAAGTGTTACTTCCAGAACATGCACATACATGCCACGATTCCATTACGACTCATTTTAACACCAACAACACATGAAAATCTCTGCAAATTTGGTGTGATGCAATGGAATATTCAACTGATTAAGAAAAGTCATCAGTAAAATAGGAGTTAAACATCAATTTCAACATACAAATTACACATTTAGAGGTCCATTAATATGAAAAAAAGCAAATACAACCAAGTGAAAACGACGCTACAGTTGCAACCGCTTATATTTTCTTAATACCTGTCCATTTGAACAGGGCTTAGTAAAATACGCAACAATGACATATGTGACGCTCCATAGAAAAAGTGCGCATGATTTTCAAAGGACCGAAAAAATACATGCCTGGTTGACTGGCGCTGCTTGTAACATCGATATTAAAATTATCGGCATTTATTTATGAGAAGGATTACGAAATTTTATTCAGTTTTAAATGAAAACGGAGTAGCGAGTTATCTCAAAAACACCCAGTAGGATGTTTATTGTTTGAAGTCAAGATATCGAGGGAAGATTATCGCTACAGTTGGAATTTATAAAAGCTTGCTAATTACAGCAGCGAACAAGTTGTGCAGGAAAAATACTTCTTCAAAAGGCAATCAGCTAACATTTAATTTCAAGCGATACGATTCCTGTAATTTTTCGTTAATTTTTGCTTATTCATGTCCACTCTAAGCATTCCATAATAATGATGTTTTGTGTATTGTATAAGAATAAGATTTTTTAAATCTTTTCGCGGAACTTTACGGTAGATAAATGCGTCTAAAAGAAATGTACGTTACCACAATTTAATGAATATATTTTACACGCCGTATACGCTCCTTTTTATAGGAGGATTTAAAACTTAACTGTTTTCTAGTATACTATGGTATCCTTTAAACATAAGCAGTTTGGGCTGCAACGTCGTTTCTATACAACTCATTTGTTTGCATTCCAGAGATTCATTGTAACTGACAACAGTTTACAACAAAACTATGGATACTGCAGGAAAGTTAGTGAAGTTTCTTTTCTACACACATGCAATTCCACCATGTACCAACCGGCGAGTGTTTCAATGTCGCCTACTCATGCAATAATCACAGAACAGCAGCTGATGCCTTCAAACAGACACCGTTCTGCGATTTTATGGTATCAATAAAAGTAATTCGATATGTGGAACAGTATATACATGTTCTTAATGAAGTTGCTTTCCTATGTGTAAGGTTTTAGAATTTCATTGGCAAACAGATTTTGAATGGTTGTTTCAGTTTAAACCGTTCACGTTGTTTGTACATGGGTGGAAGAAAAGACAGACACAAAGAATGACAAAAATTTGGATAGTGGACAGACACAATACTATGAGAACACAAATACGCAGACGTCACATGGGCATAAGCTGGGTAACACATAAGCTCATGCCGCATGACAACACCAATAAAAACAGTTATCAAACAGGACTGCATCCGCAGCATCAGACCTGGAATCTGGAACAAAGACGACTAACTGCGGATGCTAATCATCATCTTCTTCTGCTTCATTACACAAACACATATACACATACGTGCATTAAAAAACATTTAAGGAAAACATCAAGGAAATCGGCGAGTTGATCTTCAAGTCGCCATAACACGAACACACATAAAGCGCCAACGAAGTTGTGTCAACCTTGCGTGTGGACTTACCTTAGGCGTTCACAGCCAAGGTGAAATTACCTCGTAGATGATGGTGATCTTTCGACTATCAGCTACACATTACCAACACGTAAGTACAACACACATAAAGTAACACTGATACACCGAATGACAGCTAGGTTGCAGTTAATTTCTATGTCATATCAAAGATATGAAGGCGTAGACATACCAACACTTGCTATGCCTTCTATTGTCGGCTGATAATTCATCATACACATATCGTAGTTGTAGTGGACTAGGTGTGGATCCATGTGATATATTCTACGATGATCGGTGACAGGATACATCTACTTTCGTATAAAATGGCCTTGTTGTAACCTTGAAGCAGTGCAGTCACCTGTTTCAGAATTGTCTTGTAACTGTATGCTGTATAAAAGAAGTTATTAAAGAACAAACATAACACACATCTCTTTGAGACTGGTTCTCACTTCTTACAACCAAGACTCCGAAACTCTTTACAGTTATATAGCATTATGGTGCATATTTATCACATTTTCTGAATATTTACCAAATTAAATCTGAATATTGGCTAGAATTTAAGAAAAATACAATAGAAATTTGAGGCGACGAGAAAAATTGTCTAAAGAGAGTATTTTGATAAACATGTAAACTTTTGTTACGTAATTCAATTATTATTACAAAGATATACTACACTTGCTATCGAAATGTTTGCAAAACTGAAAAGTAACTGTTGGGGTATTGATTGTTCTACGAAAACCAGTCCCGTCAAATGGCTCTTTTAGTACACCGTTGTTCGTCGTATATCGGTGTATCAGAAAATAATTACAAGTAGACTGCAAAGAAATAAATTGTTCGCAACAGTTTTCTGTAGGTTTTAACAATACAAATATAAGACGTGATGTACCACATAGCTTAAAGGAGTTTGAAATAGTTTTTAATCGGCTGTTAAGATACCTGGTGCATAATTTCAGCATGAAACATGCCGCAGTTTACATTTTATTACAATGATAATGTCTGAAATTCCGACGGACACCTGAAGTTTATAATATTTGGGTCATGTTGCGCTGAAAAATTCTAAATTTGCTTTGTGCTTCTGAAGCGAACTCGTCTATAAGAAGCATTGTAATTTTGACTGTCGTCTATTTTTTCCAGACGACTAAATGATTTTGCTGTAAGGGAGCCACTGCTATTAAAATTTTAAAACAGCTCACGAACGTTCCGGAACATGCAATAACCCATGTCTGTACTAGCTGTCATGAGTAAAGTTCTGGGGCTGGTACGCGTCCACTTCATGAGAAGGCCGATTGCAATACCGAATGGCCAACCGTTCCGTGTTGTACATTCGGCGTCGTAGTTACAAAAGCACTAAAGCTACAATGAATTTTCCTGGACCTGATTAATGTACGATAATACCGACATCGTGACAACAGTTACTGTTTCTAGTTAACAACTGAGGACTCTGTTCACTACACATGACACAAAGCAGTGTTACAAATATTGATTTTTTAACCATAAAATTTAAATATCGTTAAGTAACAGATTTTAAATTTAATTTAATGTGTGGTAATATGTGAGGTTTAGTTCACAGAACTGTATTCGCTGTATCATTTTATTTGGTACAAGACTTGAAATAACAAAACGACGGGATTTCTTAAGAGTATGTTGCATACTAGGAATGAACAAGGGCAAGGGATGCAGGTCAGAGACGTTTCGCCGGAAGAAAGCATAGCGTTCGTAATTCAACAATAAACTTTTGAATTTGCTGTGATGATTATGAGGATCGTCAGAACCAACTTTTTAAATGGCCCTGTTGCCGCTTTCTGCGAAGGAAGCAAGTTGATGTTATTATAAATATCAGCCTGCCGTAGAGCATATTTGGGAAACGGAAAACGTTCACCATCCTTTGCGCTATATAGTCCAGCTGGATATCAACGATGGGAAAGAACAGCTTGCTCGACGTGCAAGGTCTCCCTCGAATAAGAATGTCTTGAAAATATGGTAAACAAGAAACATCGGATCCTTGGAGTCACTTAGGAACGCATCTACATTGATAAAGTATTTTCAATAATTAGAACGTAAGAATGCAACTGACGTTTAGATGGTCTATGAGCAAAGACATCAACATACCAGCTGACGCTGAATAGTGGAATGTACTATCACAAAGGGTGAACAGGAAACAACGGTCGGATGTGTGATTGGGCTTTAATCCAACTACTCGGCGATTGAGTTTACAACGGTTTCAACGTTCAGTTTCCTCCAGAGCTGACATGGATTCACCATCCTATCACTGTCGTTGACGTCAGTCATTTGGAATTACCATAAAAAATAATGAAGATGTGCCGAAGAACTGGAAGTTGTAAATAATTTCAAAAATATAACAGGGAAGATAACGTTCACAAGAATCGTATAGCGGCCTCGTTCTAAAATTTCCATTCTCGGGTGATAAGGAACGAATTGACAGAATTGATAATAAAGTTGGGGAGTTATGACATCGAAGAAGTACGAAGAAGTGCAGCTCGTTTTGTAATATAGAGGGAAGAGAGCCTAACGGAAATAATACATTAGTTTAAGGTGGGAAACATTACAACATCGAAGAATTTCGTTCCGGCGAGATTTGCTCACGAAATTTCGATCACCATCTTTCTCCTCCCAATACGAAAAAATATCGCTGACTCCTCTAACATTGGGTGAATTGATCATCATAATAAAATATGAGATTTGTGTGTTCTTTCTTCCTAGGCGTTATTCGAGAATTGAATAATAGAGAAATATTATGAAAAATTGTTCGATGAACCCTCTGACAGGCAAGAGAAATCTGCAAAGTACCCATTTAGATGTTGATGTAAATGAGCTACTCCTGTACTTAGATCTGATGAGAAATAAGTCAGATGCAGAGGGAACCACCCTAACATTCGATTGAAGAAATATGTGGAAACACGTTGTTGTGCATCAGCAGTTTGCGCCTTGAGCAAAATATCCTACACAATATTTTACAGTTTTATAACTCACTGCAGAGTGAAATATCTACGGGGATGGCAACCATTGAAGATAGGTAATCACTTTCCACACGAAGAAAAGGCGAATGAAAGCCTGTGTCTTCGCACGGTGTCTTCTTTCTCTTTACGTGTTGTGGCTTCAGGAAGGCTGTAATTACTGACAACCCATTGCTGTGTTCTTCTGTGGAAACGTTTCAATTTACTGTAGTATACCACCGTACGACTGGTGAGTCTGTTAGAAACAACGAAAAAACTGAGGTAACACAGATGGGGTCTGTTCCGTGTGATGAATTCGACATTCGGGAAAAAACCTTGACGTAACTTATGTAATCCTACGGCTAGATGTTCTGGTTACGATACCGTATAATAAAATCAATATTAACTGCCTTAAACATGAAAGGCTCTGTAATGAGAAGAAATAACGGTGTTGGTGGTCGAAGGACCAAGGAATCATGATTTTATTACTGAATGCTCATGTGGAGCCTTTCGCCTCATACAGGAGATTACAAAACAATAACATATGAAAACGTGGTTGCATTGCATCAGAGGTTGTCATACGACGAGAAATGCGTCAATGCGTGTAAATTTCCACAGTTGAATAGTTGAGTAGTATTTCACCAATAAAACACACGTACTCTTGTCAATGAAATTAAACAAGGCCTGTCTGTCAAAGAGTAGATGACACAAAAGACAGTGTCTAGTTTGCTCTCCCCGAGTTTAGTGTTAATGTGAGATTATTAGCCACAGAGTTGGAAGAGGACACCTATAACTCCAGAGGTACTGAATACAAAACACAACCAACAAACAAAGGAATTTACGTTAACTATTAGTGGCCATTGAATTAAATAAATGACGAAATCAAAAAAATTGTGTCAGGCCGGGATTTGGGAATTGGTGTCTGCTCTTTCAGAGACTTTCGGAAATACAACCACTTTTAAACATCCAAGAATTTCTGGATAAGCCATCCCGACGATAGGAATGATCCTCCGAGATAACCACCGTAATCGGGTAATACGTTATCAAGCAAATAGACGTTCCACACTTTGGTTTGGTGAGATTGGGTCTTTTACTCCAAGGAGTGCATTAACTTAAAATTCGTGTGTTTTAAATCGCTGCTTGCACGTTATCGTCTCTTTCTCGACTGATTTAATGTGAAACTCGTAGAATTTTCACCGTCTGTTCTCATCATTTGTTGACTGTTAGCGTGTTTGGCTGCCAGAAATGAGAAAGTGGTCCAGGACGAGAGACTTGACGAGGCGGCGCGTGGCGACCAGTGGCCGGCCGCTGCTCATTATTCGTAGTGGCGCGTGCAATTTTTTTGATGAGTGTCCGCCGCAGACTTAGCAGCTGGGCGCCCCGACAACAGCTGTACGCTCCCCCCCCCCCCCCCCAAGTGGAGCGCATTGTCAACAGCACGTGCACTACCCTTCCCCCTTGCTACGTTGCCACTTGTAATCAGTGGCCTGGTCTTGCCGCCAGCCTCGCGACACGTACTAGTTAGGCCTGGCCGCTGCCCACTGCTATTCAGCTGCCTTTCCCTCTCCTCGAAATACGTCTTTTCCTTTCGATATCTTCTTCAGCCCGACTGCGATCCATCGAGCCTTTCGAAAGCCTAATTTGAAACCGCCCTCATACAGACGTGTGTCTGCAAATTATTTTGGAGTTAACAAAATTCCGTTTGATATTTTTTTTTCAACTACGAAATAACGCACTATTCTAAAATACATGGACTATAAAATAATTCTGTCTCCGAATCCCTTTATTATTCGTGTACTAGTAACATCAAGTGTTCGCAGAAACGGCGCCACTGCTGGTCATGTAATGTCACCTACTTCGGGTCATCTGTACGGATGAACTGACTGTCAAATATTGTTTTATTCCGATCTGCTTTATTTTATTGTTATTAATTTTAACCTATAATAAAAAAGAGACGTTCTTCTTCTCAACTCCTTTCGATCCCACCCTGACGGCCAACAGAATTCGACAAACAAAGCAAGTAGTCCATTGCCACGCGCATAAGCGATTTTTGAATTATGTAAAAACTGGTAATAGTTCAACTTCTACGAAAAATTTCTCAAAAAAAAGTGAGTAAAACACAATCTCCGTGGTGCACAGACCAACTTAAGTTTCTCTCGCACCGCACGTGAGATAGTGTTTTTGCGTTTCACGTCACTTAAATTTGGAAAACAATATTACGGAGAAACAGTTACGCGATTTTCGTTCATTTTTAGTAACGCCAATAAACATGCGTGAAACTTAGTGAGCTAATAAAATTGACTGCCTGGGTGAGAAAATTTAATTCTTTTTTTACGTGCTTTTAAAAAATTTGTGCATGTCCCTAATGACCGATAGAGAATAGTCCAGCGTTAAGAGGATAGTGAATGATTTAACTCCACATATTCTTTGTATAAATTTCCTTGCAATTAACTGAACATTTTGTTCAAGTTTTTCTATATTTATGGGTTCAATGTCAAACACAAAATTATTCTTGCTATTTGAAGTTTAACGTACGTTACCCAGATGAAAATCTATTGAATGGAAATTAGTCATAGTTGAATGTGTTCAATACTAACGTCTTTCCTTTTGGTATAGACGAATTACGAAATGGGTCATTGTACCCACGCAGTAAGAAAGTAAAATAATTAAAACTACAACAATGGACAATCATTTAATTGTATAAATGTATTTATCTGTTTATTTCCATTTTCGGCTTCTGTACGTCGCATTCAAAAAATGTCTGAAATCCACTAGTCATCAATATATCAATAATGTTACTCAAGTGCTTCGTTAGTACGTTTCGATCGAGTCAGAAGAAGCTGAGGGCTAAGATTTTAATACTCTCTTTCAATAAATTTCCTTCTCCCTTACAGTGGACATCTTGTTAGTCGTTCAGTGGAGATTTTCGAAATCAGGTTTGAAGCAATAGCAGAAAATTCGAAAATTATGTCCAGACAGTCAAATAAATATTCAGATAGCTGAAATTAATCGGATTAGACAAAGTAGGTAGTTTTCAAGGTGATTATTTACTGTACTTCAGTGGCACATAACAATCTGATAATTAAATATGTCAGTGAGAAGAAGGAGACTTTATTTTTGTTATAGCTAAAGCGTTCTTCTTATTTCTCTTTGGTTATAATAAGGAGATTAATTGAACATCCTTACATAATTGTAGATTAATGGTATGTTGTGGCCACATGAAGAGTACAAGGCAATTCAGATTTCTAACAAACTTTTTGATGAAAAAACACATCAACATTCTGCAACTCGTGAATAACATAAAATGAATGCTTGTTACACCAATTTTTGATAGTTATGGATATATATGAAATCGGTGGTCTTTACTTTCAGCTGGCGAGATGACTGCGAAATGTTTTGCATTACAGTTGAGTAACATGTGATTTCCTATCCTAAACTAACAGCACCCACTCAGCCACATCTCAGAATTCACAAAAATTTCTATCTGGATCGAATATCTATTAATATTCTTGAATCAGGATTGCAGAAATTCTATTTTAATACTGTACCAACACATCTACAGAAAACCTTAGAAATATATATTCAATAATTTCAGTTGTGAGCTTAGTAATTTAGTATACTGTTTTACAGTTTTTATTTACCTTCACCGTTAGAGAGAAATGGTATAGCTTGACTTATAGCAAAATGTTTATCGTACAAAAATGTGTTATGATATGTTCTTTTCAGTTAGATAGGCCTGTGTGATCGCAGTATCACTTAAGCGAACTTTTCTTTCCAGCTCTAGCTTTCAGCTGGTCAAATTTCGCTTGAAGAATAAATTGAGAGGTTGTTCTTATGAATGTTGATTCGCTCGGTAAGTAGTAAAATTTCCTGTCGGTGTGAAACATAGTATGTTGCAGGTGAATCCCTCGTTGTGAATAAGTCGAAAAATTATTAATGAATTTAAATTTTGAAGCATTTATGTAAAACTATAACTTTCTGAATATACTGTAAGAATAGGTTTGGCAAAATGCAACATTTAATATGTTTACACAAATGAATGAGAGATTGAAGTACTTGTATTTCTGTGTTACTTTTATTCACACGTTATTTAATTTTAATTTTAATTTAATTTATTTTATTTTATTTTTATGTACTTGTTTTATTTTATTTTACTTTTTTTGCTAGCAGTCAACATTATTTCGATAATCACTGGACAGGGAATCCGCGTCTAGATTTAGTTTACTACTGTAGTTTATTTGACCGCCATGTTGAAAGGAAAACGAAAGCAATCGATAGTACGCGAAACCGCCGGTTCCGAATGTGACACGACAGACAAATCTACACATAGTAATGCATATTAAACAACAAGAAATAATTCCTAAATGAACTCAATAAACAGGTACCTTCTTCCTATATACGCCTTCTGCAGCACCTTCCATGTTCACTCGGAGCAGACACCACATGAATAAACGTTGCTGTGCAATAAAAGAAAAACAGGAAAAGGAAAGAAGAAATCAGAGATAAACGCAAACATACAAAACAAATATGTACAAGAAATTCGTCGCTCTTTGTAAATCAGTCGACGTCAATGTACCGAAATCATTCTAATAAAGTAAAATAAACAATAACAAAATGTTTACTTCCACAAGTAATAAAGGGAATAGCATTTCTATTATATGCACTACTGACAACTATACGGTCAGTAAAGACATTTGGAATCCAACGAAGAAACTGTTAAGCCACGTCCTTTACAAAGCTGGAAAGTAAATAATTACAGGACATACTGTGGTATAGTAAATATTTGGTTATATTAACATTCGTCTGCAATTTTAGCTATTAGCAGCTCCACAATTTCGTTATCACTTTAAGGAAAAGAAAATAATGCGTGAAATAAAAGTAAAGTTACGGAATATTGTACTAAAACTAAACGTGCAGCTTTTTATAATCTACCGCTTTCGTAATAAGAGCTGTAATGAACGTGCAAGAGTTTCAGAAGGCAGTTTCGAAAAATTAAATTCTCGGAAAACAAAACTTATAAAAACACCTACCAATCTGAAGAAAACTAGGTGACGGTGGACCAGTTAGAAAATGCAGAATCTAACCAGACCGAGAAACAGATCAAAACGGAGGGAAAACAGCAACCAAATCTGCGACGAATCCCTACAAACGGAACACAAGTTGCAGTCAGACAGTGCGGGAACTAAATGACAGCGTTCAACGAGATGTAAGGGGGAAAATTGAACCGCAGCGCAAGATGCGCTAGTAGTAACCTTGCTCCGTGGCCCGCCGAGCAAATAGTCAAAATGGACCGTAAACAACTGATTATCAGAGTTCACAAGTAGACAGTGAGTGTCTAAGTCACACGATAAAGTTACAGATATATTTATGCAGAAGTACGCCTGAAATAAACGCCAAGAACTGGGACTCTTTCTTGACGCGTAAGCATCGCGTGCTCTGTTGTGCAGTGCGCATATGCAGAGAGCGCGTGGTTCAAAGGCAGATCGATCGGCAGCGGTGGCACACGGCAGGCTGCCGTCGCGACGGGCCTTCGGGCTGCAGTCGCGACGTGCACGCGGGCGCTCAGACAGTCAAATGGGTGACTTCGGCACAGGTCAGTTTCCAGCAACGTAGCGAGCCGCCACGATCGTGCCACCGCACATCACTCGCTAAATTTTCACCGGCTTAAATCAGAGCTTCGCTATCGTGGAAAACAATGACTGTCATTGATATCATCTTCTAAACCAAATTGGCAGGAATAATTTTCTTCCTCTTTTGAGTTTGGTCTGTCACGTGGTAAATTTTCTAACGTACCACTGTGGCTGTCGGGCAATCTTTCTTCCGCAAAGCCGTGAAGGAGATAAATTCTGCATTCCTACGGTCGCGATGTTTGGAACAATTTTCAAATATAGTGGACAACAATGGAAATTGTTGCGACGCGATAATGAATTCAGTGCCTTGGCAGCAAACGAGCCGTGAGTGGAGCGGCGCGTGGGGAAGGAGTGGTGGGGCTACGCAGATGCTTGGAGGGGAAGGGGCGGGAGCAAAGTCGCAGGGAGGCAAGTCATGCGCAGAGCGCGGCCTGCAGCGTGTACACAGGGACCCGCCCACTTCCAAGCGTGGACTCCTCGTGGCCCGCTCACTCACGCTGTGCGGCTTGTTCTAGCGTGCGCTTTATGTAGGCAAAGGCAAACGCTGGAGGACTATCGTGTCGCTTGAAAAGAGGGAACGCTTGTGGAATACTATCTGTGTCATCAGATAGACATTAGTAACATAGCGTGCTAACAGTTACACAGTAGTAAAGCAGCACTAATTTTGCATAATATGTTAACAAATACCGAACTGGAATCCTGTGATGTGGTTCGGAAATTTTAAAAAGTATTCTGAAATTTTCTACAGTCTTTGCTACAGTGACACAATTGATACCTGTACTACAGAGCTCTTAAATAGGTCTTTCTTTAAACTTTAAACTTTATTGACATGCGCTGAGTTTGTGCTTTTGCTTTTCTAATATCGCGTTTACTTGCAATATACACAAATTTACATGGTTCCAGCATCTATGATACATCCGAGACCAGTCGTTGAGCAACGGATGGCCAGTCGGGGAGCACACTTTGGCTGCAAAATTTTGTTACCTTATTATGTGGAATACAATACCACAGGCGTTACATACAGGTGTAAAACGGTCATGCCTAACTAAAAGTGTCATTTTACTGAAATTTCGCGTTAGAATGGAACGAAACAACACAGCTTAATATCGGTGCAATATTTATCTTCTTATTACTTCACACGCGTAAGCAACCGATTACACTAGTACACGCTGACACAAATAAGTTTTTTACTTACGCATAAACATGCGTCAATTCGACCTGAAATTGTTCCGCGAAAAATAAACAATTAGTCCCGTTTCTGGAGGACTTCTTTTTAAGGTAAAGACCTCAGCAGTTGTTCCATCATTTTGCTGAGAAGCTTGTGATCCATTTCGTAGACAACGTGTATGTACAGTGTGCACGTAACTGAGGTGAAAGCAAGGTACCTGTCCATCCTCCACAATGTATCCGATGCCACATGGAACACCTTAATATTAACTCTAAAGTCTGATCAAAGTTACTTTGGGAATGATTCTATCGCAGACACGCACGTGTAGACGCGAAGCTGACGCGCCGCGTCCCACACAATCAAACTCACAAACTATTCAATGTACAAAGATAGCAAATGAATCTGTGTGCCGTCCGCGGTGGCCGAGGGGACTGAGGCGCTTCAGTCACGGTCTGCACGGCCACTACGGTCGGGGGTTCGAATCCCCCCTCGGGCATGGATATTTGTGCCGTCCTTAGTATAGGGTAGTTGATAAGTAGTTTGTACGTTTAGGGACTGATGACCCTGTAGTAAAGTCCCATAAGCTTAACAAACATTTGAACATTTTTTAAAATCTGTGTCTTCTGTAACAACTCCTCTATCCTTTCATTTTAGTTTTGTTTGCAGTTAAACGTTTTGAGACGATATACCGAAAACTTAACGGAAATATATTTTCAGACGACGCTACCGAATTTTCATCAGGATGCTTTTTCAGTATTGAAACTGAAGAATGTGTTCTACTGATGGGGTGAATGTTAGAAGGCGTTTCCACATTGAAAGTTTCACTCTGCAGCGGAGTGTGTGCTGATATGAAACTTCCTGGCAGATTAAAATTGTGCGCCGCAACCGGGGCTCGAACCTGAGACCTTTGCCTTTTGCGGGCAAGCACTCTACCGACTGAGCTATCCCGGCACGCTTTACGGTCCGTCCTCACAACTTTACTTCTGCCAGTACCTCGCGTCCTACTTTCTAAACTTCACATAAGTTCGCCTGCTTCTCTGCTCAAATCCGTCATCTTTTATCCACTTTAAGGAACGATCTTGTCAGAGGCACCTTTTGTGCGAAGTGCGGTATTATGTTGGTAGCCTGTGTAATTGGTAGCCTGTGTGAATCGTTAATACTTACGGGATATGGCATTTCCTCTCGCTACAGAAAAAAGTAAACAGATGAGACATGTATACAGTCCATGTCACTAACTTATAATTCGACGCCTCCAAATAAGCTACTGTTGTACCAGTAACTGTAATGAATACGTAAAATGTTACTTCCCATCCAATATAATGAATCAAAGGATGCAAACAACAGAAATAAATAATTCGCTACTATAAACAGTTAACGATAGTCTTTATTACGCCAAAAGATAATGTTAACATTAAAACTGATTAACGGGTTGGGTTGGGTTGTTTGGTTGGGATAGGGGACTAAACTACTGAGGTTATCAGTCGCCCGGTGGGGAGGGGAAGGAGTGGGGATAGGAAAGGAGGGGAGGGGGAAAGGAAATGCAGTCCGGGAAGTAAAGAAGGAAGACGTACTCACGAAAGAACCGTGAGCCCCCTTGGGGGAATGATTAACGCCATTGAACAACTGAACGGCGTTGAATAAAAATTCAAAGGACACACGTCAAAACTATAGTTGGCAAAGATGGAAAACGCATTAAATGATATCCATTACTTCTTTTTGATATTTGATATGGATTACGCGATATGAGTACTTTTACACTACCGGCCATTAAAATTGCTACACTAAGAAGAAATGCAGATGATAAACGGGTATTCATTGGACAAATATATTGTACTAGAACTAAATCAGTACCCAGAACAACATCCTCTGGCCGTAATAACGGCCTTGATACGCCTGGGCATTGAGTCAAACAAAGCTTGGATGGCGTGTACAGGTGCAGATGCCCATGCAAGCTTCAACACGATACCACAGTTCATCAAGAGTAGTGACTGGCGTATTGTGACGAGCCAGTTGCCGCGGTGGAGTAGCCGAGCGGTCTAAAGCGTCTCGCTGCGGAACGCGCGGTTGCTCGCCGTGGAGGTTCGAGTCCTCCCTGGGGCATGGGTGTGTGTGTTTGTCCTTAGGTTAGTTTACCTAGGTTTAAGTAATTTGTAAGCTACGGACTGATGACCACGCAGTTTGGTCCGATAGAATTACAAACATTTGAATTTGAACGAGCCAGTTGTTCGGCCACCATTGACCAGACGTTTTCAGTTGGTGAGAGATCTGGAGAATGTGCTGGCCAGGGTAGCAGCCGAACATTTTCCGTATCCAGAAAGGCCCGAACAGGACCTGCAACATGCTGAAATGTAGGGTTTCGTAGGGATCGAATGAAGGGTAGAGCCACGGGCCGTTACACATCTGAAATGTAACGGCCACTGTTCAAAGTGCCGTCGATGCGAACAAGAGGTGACCGAGACGTGTAACTAATGGCACCTCATACCATCACGCTGGGTGATACGCCAGTATGGCGATGACGAATACACGCTTCAAATGTGCGTTCTCGCGATGTCGCCAAACACGGATGCGATCATCATGATGCCATTCGTGCACTCAGGTTCGTCGTTGCGTACATCAGGGCAGGCGCTCCTGTCTGTGATACAGCGTCAAGGATAACCGCAGCCATGGTCTCCGAGCTGATAGTCCTTGCTGCTGCAAACGTCGTCGAAATATTCGTGCAGATGGTTGTTGTCTTGCAAACGTCCCCATCTGTTCACTCAGGGATCGAGACGTGGCTGCACGATCCGTTACAGCCATGCGGATAAGATGGCCGTCATCTCGACTGCCAGTGATAGGAGGCCGTTGGGATCCAGCACGGCGTTCCGTATTGCCCTCCTGAAACCACCGATTCCATATTCTGCTAACAGTCATTGAATCGCGACAAATGTTAGCAGCAATGTCGCGATACGATAAACCGCAATCGCGATAGGCTACAATCCGACCTTTATCAAAGTCGAAAACGTGATGGTACGCATTTCTCCTCCTTACACGAGACATCACAACAACGTTTCACCAGGCAACGCCGGTCAGCTGCTGTTTGTGTATGAGAAATCGGTTGGAAACTTTCCTCATGTCAGCACGTTGTAGGTGTCGCCATCGGCGCCAATCTCGTGTGAATGCTCTGAAAATCTAATCATTTTCATATCACAGCATCTTCTTCCTGTAGGTTAAAAATTCGCGTCTGTAGCACGTCATCTACGTGGTGTTGTAATTTTAATTGGCAGGAGTGTACCTTCGAAGGTGCCCATGCGAGTGTCACAACGGAGTACTAAGCCGGCCCGCACGCAAGTGTAACCACTAAGAAAAAAAAAACAAGATTAGTGTTTAACGTGACATCGACAGCGTGCTCATTACAGACGGAGCACTTGCTGGAATTGTTTTGTTAATAATGGGGAAGGAAATCGGCTGTGCCCTTTCAAAGGAACCATCTCAGCGTTTTCCTGGACTGATTTAATGAAATCAGGGAAACTTAAATCAAGATGGCCGTAGATGGATTCGAACTGCGTTCCTCCTGAATGTGAGTTCATTGTGCTAACCATGGCACCAATACGCTCGGTGTGGTCGAAGGGTCCCTCCTACTCCCGCTTACAGACGCTTGTCCACACTACAAATGCACGCACAACTCTCCTAAACGCCTCTTCAGCAAATCGGAATAGCTCTGCACTTATTAGCACCGATATCTAAATCTACGTTTACATGGATACTTTGCAGGTCACATTGAAATGCATGGCAGTGTGAGCATCGAACCACTTTCATGATATTTGTCTATAGTTTCATTCTGTAATAGCTCGCAGAAAAAAGGAACACCTAAATCTTTCTGTTTTCGATCTGATTTTTCTTATGTTATTGTGTTGTTGTTGTGGTTTTCAGTCCGGAGACTGGTTTGATGCAGCTCTCCACAATACCCTATCCTGAGCAAGCCTCTTCATCTCCACATAAGAACGGCAACCTACATCTGTCTGAATCTGCTTACTGTATCCATCTCTTGGTCTTCCTCTGCGGTTTTTACCCCACACACTTCCCTCTAACGCTATATTCACAATTCCTTGATGTCTAAGAATGTGCCCTACCAATCTGTCCCTTCTTTTAGTCAAGGTATGCCAGAAATTTCTTTTCTCCCCAATTCTGTTCAGTACCACCTCATTAGTTACGCGATCCACCCACCTAATCGTCAGCATTCTTCTGTAGCACCACATTTCAAAAGCCTCAATCCTCTTCCTGTTCGCTCTGTTTATCATCCATGTTTCACTCCCATACAAGGCAACACTACATACAAATGCCTTCAGAAAGGACTTCCTTAGGCTTAAATCAATATTCGATGTTAACAAATTTCTCATTTTCAAGAACGCTTTTCTACCCATTGCCATTCTGCATTTTATATCCTCTGTACTGCGACCATCATTTGGTATTTTACTGCCCAAGTAACAAAACTCATCTACCTCCTTTATTACTTCGTTACCTAATCTAATTCCTTCAGCATCGCCTGATTTTCTTAGACTGGACTCCAATACCCTAGTTTAGCTCTTGTTAATGTTCATCTTATATGTACCTTTCAGCACATTGTCCATTCCGTTCAATTGCTCTTCCAGGTCCTTGGCTGTATCTGACAGAATTACTATGTCGTCGGCAAAATCCAATGTTTTTAATTCTTCCCCCTGAACTTTAATTCCTTCACCAAATTTCTCCTTGCTTTTCTTTATAGCTTGCTCAATGTACAAATTGAACAACATTGGAGAAAGGCTACAACCCTGTCTTACTCCCTTTCCAACCACTGCATCCCTTTCATGCCCTTCAACTCTGACAACCGCTGTCTGGTTTTTGTACAAGTTGTAAATAACCTTACCCTCGGTGATGAAATTTCTATGCATGTGGACGCTAACAATACAAGTTCGCATTCAGAAGATAAAGTTGGTGAAAGAAATTTCGCAAATAGATCTCGCCGCAACAAACAACGCCTTTCTTTGAATGATTTCCACCCCAAACTCTTGCATTATTTACGTGACACTCTCTCCCCTACATCGCGATAATACAAAATGAGCTGCCCTTCTCTGAATTTTCTCTAAATCGTCCGTCAGTCCCACCTGGTTTGGATCACACAATGCGCAGCAATACTCCAAAATAGGACGCGCAGGTGTAGTGTAGGCAGTTTCTTTAGTAGAACTGTTGCATCTTCTAAGTGTTCAGCGCGTTCCCTACAATATTTCTGTGTGTTCTTTGCAAGGTGGCGCAGTGGTAACGCACTGGACTCGCATTCGGGAGGATGGTGGTTCAAATCCACCTCCGGCCATCCAGATTTAGGTTTTCCGTGATTTCCCTGGATCACTCCAGGCAAATGCCGGGATGGTTCCTTTCAAAGGGCACGGCCTATTTCCTTCCCCATCCTTACCCAAAACTCCGAGCGTTAGCTCCGTGTCTATTGACCAAGCTGTCGACGAGACGTTAAACCCTAAGCTTCCTTCCCTGTGTGTTCTTTCCAATTTAAGTTGTTCGTAATTGTCACTTAGATATTTAGTAGAATTGTCGGCCTTTAGGTTTGACTGATTTATCGTGTAACTGAAATTTAACGGATGTCTTTTACGGTCATGTGGATATTCTCACACTTATCATTATTAAGGGTTAACTGCCAATTTTCGCACCAAGCAGATATCTAAATCATTTTGCAGTTGCTTTTGATCTTCTGATGACTTAAATAAGCGAAAAATGACTTCATCCGGGAACAGTCTAAGAGAGCTACTCAGATTGTCTCCTAAATCGTTTATAAAATTAAGGGACAGTAGGGGCCCTATAACACTTCCCCGTGGGACGCCAGGTATCACTTCTCTTCTGCTTGATGACTTACCGTCAGTTACAACGTACTGTGTCCTTCCTGACAGGAAACCACGAATCCAATCGGGCAACTGTGGCGATATTCCATAAGCACGCAATTTGATTAGAAGACGCTTGTGAGGTACAGTGTCAAAAGCCTTCCGGAAATCTAGAAATACGGAATGTATTTGACATCCCTTGTAGATAGCACTCATCACACCATGTGAGTAAACAGCTAGCTGTGTTTCACAGAAACGATACTTCCTGAATCCATGTTGACTATGGGGCAATAGGTCGTTCTCTTCAAGGTTGTTAATACTATTTGAGGAAAGTATATGTTCTAAAATGGTGCTGCAAACCGTGGTCAATGATATAGACCTGTAATTTTGCGGATTACTCCTATTGCCTTTCTTGAATATTGTTGTGATCTGTGCAACTTTTCCATCTTTGGGTACGGAACGTTCGCTGAGCGAGCGGTTGTATATGTTAGTATGCATTAGTATACTCTGAAAGGAGCCTAACTGGTATACAGCCGGCACCGGGAGACTTACTTTTGTCAAGTGATATGTTTTAATACTTCAGAAGAATCTACTTCTAAATTAGGCATGCTGGAAGCTGTTCTTGATATGAATTCTGGTGTATTTGTTTCATTGTGTCTAGTGAATGAATTTCGGAAAGCTGTGTTAAGCTAGTCTGCTTTAGCAAAACTGTCAGCAGCATCACCAGGTCTATCGTGTAATGAATGTATTGATTGTGCTTTGCCTCTAGTTAGCATACTTTACATACGACCAGAATTTCTTAGGATTTTCTACCAAATATAAAACACTATACCGCTAATCACACACTCCGTCCATCGCTTCTGAACGAAATTGCATTCAGTCGGGGGATTTCCCGCGAAAGCGAGGAAGCGTTACGATCTTCTCCCGATGTTATCAAGCGCCCAGCTCATCAAAGTGATATATATGTTGAAAGACGACCATCTGTCGTCTTCCATATATTTTTGTTTAGTTTCTGTAAAGCTATAATTTATTTAATGTCGCTAGATTATCATTTTGTTAAGACTTGAACCGCACTCTTTTCAAGGCTTGAGGAATAACATTTTTATTTCATGTGTTAGAATATTAGTTAATATTGTGAGGTTTTTCTTATTTTTTATGTTAATAATTTATTATTACATTAATTAATGAGGCATAAGTACGGCTTCTCCACTACGCCACTGTCCCTGTGAGAATGTGCAGTTGTTTTATCTTTAAGTGTGTGCGTGAATCTATGGCTGTTTGAATGTGGGGAGTGACAGCTCGCTTTGCATCGTTCTCTCTGGCTCAGTATCGATAGCTGCTGGTACTACCAAAGAGGTTTCCACACCCTTTGGTTGCGAGCTGGTTGGCGAGTCTCTCGGTCCCCCACCACAACTGTTTTCGTGGATTTTCCAGCTTCCAGTGGCTTCCCGCGTCTTCCCGCGCCCCGGTGGCCGCTAGGCTGGAACATCATTCTGTTCTGGGCGTCTGGTGAGATAAGGTTGGTTCTGCTCTTGTTTCTGGAGATTGTAGAGTTTGATTGACTAGCACGTTTAACTTAGATTCGTGAACTTAGAATCATTTTCTTTTTTTTAATAATATTTTCTCCGATCGTGTGCGGAAATGTGTTCTCGTTTTTCAATTCAATGATTTCCAATAGATAAACGCGGTGTGCGTGATTCTAGTTGCAGTTTGATAACGGCCTGATATGTTAAAAACCTTTTGTAATCATGTGGCGGTGTATGAACTCTGTATAAATACTTTCTAGCTTTGTGGGGCCCGATTTCTAATAGGTGATATGTTCATTTTATACAGTGCATGTAAAAAATCTTCTCATCGTTTCCTTCCGTGAGTGATATGTGTTCCACGTGGTTGGTTCATAGAACAAAGCCTTCAGCTTGCATTCTTGTTTGTTCCATGCCCATCAGGCAAGTAACTATGCGGGTATCCTTCTGATTTCCACTAATATTTCGCGATCTTCTCTCCCCGCCTATTTTAATTTTGCTGTTCTTCTCCAACTTGTAGTACACACTCTGTTGCATGCTGTAATTCTTATTTTTTTTTTTTTTTTTTTTTTTTTTTTTTTTTTTTTTTTTGAGGATTGACTTCATCCATCTCTTCTAATCGCTCCCTATCGGTGTAGCTGCTTTTCATTCGCTTCGTTATATAATTCTAAGCATTTCTATGGATTGCATGCTGTTGTTAATTTTATTTCTTTTTCGGAAACTGAATTTATTCAATTTTATCGGTTTTCGGAACCGCGTGGGACCGAGTTCCGACTTCCGGGGCTTGCAGCTAGTCGCCTGAGTTCACGCCACTTCTCATATAAAACCAGTACCTATATCGATTGCTGACAAACTGCAATTTAAGAATCTATCGTGATTTTGTACAATGAATCCGACTTTCTACCACTTCACCTTCAGTGGAGTGCGTTCATGTGACGTAACCGTGTGTCGCCGTTAGCGTGTTTGCTCGCGGTCCAATTCTGATGTAATTTAACTTGATGTACACACGCACCATCTCAAAACAGGCACGACAGACCAGAGCCAGCTTCAAAGTGTTTGTATATTGTGTTTTGTGCTACATCGGACTTGCTGAATTTCAACTACGATAGCGACACCTGCTTCCGCATCGTCTCAGCACGCTGCTTTTGGTGAGTTTCGCAGTGGCATGCGTATGTGTGAGAGAATGAGTGTTGTTTGTGAATCCTTCCCCCCAGTAGCGTTAAATCATGTATAATTTAGGCTGGGCACCGTCCGCATTAATCCATGTAAGAGATGCATTTTTATTGTCTTAAGGAAATTGGTTCCCCATTTTGCTTGTGTTCTATCTGAATAAACAAGTTTATGTTCAGCATAATCCGTAAGTTGCGTATAAATTGTAGTTTTAGAGCACCTTCCCGCTTTTATTTAATATTGTTTCACAATTACTGAGAACATGCTCAGATGGAATGTTTCTTACGACTAAATTCCGTTGCGCCATAAATGTTTTCCTAGCCACCTTTCTAAGATAACTTTAATTGTGGTGGCTTGTTTATTAATGTCTGTGTATAATAATGTGTGAGCTGCTATGTATATTGACCACTGTAGTATTAACTTCCTGTTATTGAAGTAATTTGAAACGAGTCTGTTCTCAGTTTGGGCCAGGGAACAAGGATTTATAGCACGGAGTAACCAGTAGTTCACACGGACCTCATTTACTAGTTTTAGTGCTAAGACAAGGCTCTTATTACGTACAGTGGTCGACTTTTAATGTGGTGACCTAAAGAATAGACACCAGTTGTGATGCTGCAGCCATTATGAATCAAGACACTCCAGTGCCCATTAGCTGTTAATGTCACAAGATATTTTGTGTCTTCGGTCAAAGCGAATTTCACCACTTTAAAGAGAACCGTGCCAGAGCTGGTGAACGTGATGTACTTGGGAACAGGATTTGTACTTCACGCCTTCCCTTACAGCTACGTACGGTCAGCTAGGGCATGCAGATAAATGAGCTACAAGGTCTGCCGTGCCCGCGGGCATCTTTCCCTTTCTAATCAAAATATCCACGAGTGTACTGCCGGTCTATAGTGTCCAACAGGCACAATATTTCGGCGATCATACATGTCGCCATCATCAGGTGAACTGACGGACTGAGTTCCTGGAAACGCGCCGGCACGGAGATCCGCACGCTACGGCTGCTCGAAGGGAACTGGGTTCTAGCCCGGTAGCGGGCGATTTAAATACCGTCGGCCCGCGGAGCGACCCCTCTGCGGCCCACGCCCCGCTTCCCTTCCTGTTGGCCCACAATCATTGTGGGCCGCATCCCCGGCGACCATTGTCCACGCTTATCTACACAATGCCTCAGACACAGCGCCACCCCTTGGAGGCGGGCGTCACCCTGCCGTTCCTCGGACGCTGCCACCCTAGGCTGTGGAGCACTGTTGTTCAACCTTTCTTCGGCAGCGCGGCCCCTTTCGAGGAAATACTTTTCTGTATACAGATGACGTCTATTCCGAAAGAACAGGCGTCCCTTCTGATCCTGCAGTTGTCATTGTTTTCATATTCACAAAATATTCGCAGTTGAAGTCATATATTCTGTGAATATGAAAACAATAACAACTGCAGGAATAGACGTCACCTGTATATATATAATATGCCAGTGACAGGCAATGATCCTGTCGTTAGTGGGGAGGGGTGGGCAAGTTTGGAGCCCTAACTCTTACGGGAATTCATTGATTGATGATTGATTTTCTCAGGGAAGCCAAAACAGTCTTGGTCCAACCCGCCACTGCCCGCACAGAAACTAAGTTTATTGTGCGATATCGCTCCCTGTATATCTATTGAAGCCAACCAATGCCCTTGAACAGTGCAAGGAGTCCCTTTACCAGTTCTTTATTAGACACAATTTCTTCGGGTCTGGTTGTCCCAAATGTTCTGTGCCTTTTACTCTCCAATGCAATGCATTGGAAGATTAGATGTGATGCAGTTTCATCACTGTCATCACAGATCCTACATTTAGGGTCCTTTTCTGTTATTCCCATTGTATGTAGGTGTTTTTTGAAATTCTTATGGCCTGTCAGCAATCCAACCATGAGTCTAATCTCTCTTCTGTTCAGGCCCAGGATTGCAGAGCTTCTTTTAAAACATGGCTTTGGCATCATTACCTTGCCATGTTTTTGTTGATAGACTTTGGTCCAATATTCTACGTACTGTCTCCTGGGCCAGTTACGTAGCTCCAATTTGATCATTGTCTTGGTGATTGTCAGGACAGGTTCCGGTCCAATAAATGGAGTCTCTGCCCCCATCCTGGCTAATCTGTCGGCATGTTCGTTGCCACTGATCCCCGAGTGGCCAGGGACCCACAATAGGTTTACCCTATTGCTTTCCCCTAGCTCCACCAGAACCATGTGACTTTCTGCAACAATTTTAGATCTTGTTGCAGGAGCTGCCAGTGATCTCAGGGCTGCCTGGCTGTCTAAATAGATATAGATGCTACGGTCTTTGTAGCACCTATGCAAATTGTCCTCCACATACGCCCTGACGGCAGTGATTTCGGCCTGGAATAGTGAGGCCACTTTCCCTAGAGAGATGACGCCCTCTAGTCTTGGCTGCACCCCGTATACCCCGGCCCTTAATGGGTTTAGTACATAGTGAATACGAGTTTGAGTACTGTGGGCAGAGTAAAGTGGAAATTTGTGTCTCACGGGAAGCGTGCTTAGGAAGGTTCACTGAATTCTGGGCCCAGTGAATTCTGGGCCCAACCAGAAATGTGCGAATTCTGGGCCCAGTTTCCTGGAAACTACCTGCCTGTGGCGAGGGCAGAGCCTCCCTGCCCCCCTGGGAGTCCCCATCCACCACAGTGGCTGACCGCTTAGACAGGCACTGCCAGTGCGACTCTAACTTGCGTAGTATTCAGTTCGTGCATCTTGTCTCCCAGTGTACTTTAAGTTCGAAATGGAAGTGTCAACGACCATCCCTGGTAGGCCATGTGCACACTATGACGGCTACTCATATACCACAAGGATAACCAAAGCAAAGAACAAAGTATTGCCGAGGAATGCTTGAGACGAAAGAATGTGAGGTGGTTAGTTCAAATGAGCATCAATGTGGAGCACCGGATGACGCTCGCGTAGAAATACAGAAGGCAGTAAATCGGGCTAAGAAGAGATCAAGAGACGAAGAGACTTCGATTTCTAAAATATATACTGAAGAATTAGATGACCTCTACAATCGATGGTGTCGTTTTGTGTCTGAAATGCCAGAAGAGCTATCAACGAAGCGGATATTATACAAGCATCGGTCCAAAGCACGCGGAGATCAGAAAGAGCCAGAGACGAGACAAGAAGTCGATCTTTCGCCTGAGCTACTAAATATGAATGACGGTAGCAGTTTTCTCTTGAGCGATGACAACATTGGAGATAGGGTGAAAGTCTTTAGTGGAAAAGCAGGAAGAGAGGCTTTAAAGATTAAACGAGACTTTTTTATGGATGGGACCTTCAAATGTTGTAGCTAGCAATTTGCTCAAATATATACGACACATGCAGACTTTGGAAGTTCAAAGTATGAAACAAATATCTATCCGATGTCCTTTGCACTGTTCCCCAACAAAAGAAAAGAGGCATATATTCGTCTTTTCAGAAATCTTAAAAATAATATAAAAGAATGGAATTCTCAAAATGTCACCGTTGATTTTGAAATAGCTGCTATTTCTGCATTAAAAGTTGTGTTCCCGTCGGTTCAAGATCATTGCTGCCGTTTCCACATGAAGAAATCTCTCTGGAGGAAAGTGCAAGACTTGGGACTTGCTTCCGAATACAGAGAAAATGAAGAAGTAATGTTGCAGATTCAGATGCGTGCTTTTCTGGCATTTCTTCGACCGGGAGATGTCTGCGATGGCTGGCTCGAAATCCATTCACAAGCACCAGATATCACCAAGCTGTCTCAGTTTCTCGGCTATTTCGTAGACAGGTGGTTAGAAAACGATGAAATCCCGATCAGAGTTTGGAGCTGCTACAGACTGCACCATCGTACCACCAACGCTGTAGAAGGTTGGCACAACAAGATTAATAATTTGCTTGGGAAACCGAATCCTAAAATTAAAGACGTAATCAAGTGTATGAAGACGGAAGCAGAGAACTCGGCACGTGCTTCAATGAGATCAGAGTTAGGTAAGGAGGGAAAACGAAAGAAAAAAACATATGTGAAACTCGATGAAAGGATGGCAAAAATAGTACAAAAGTACGAAGAGGATGGTGGCATCAGGGCCTGTTTGAAAGCGATCTCTTACCTTCAAAGATTTGAATAAATTCATTGGCCTAGTCTGAGACTACGTATGTGAAAAAAATGTACAAAGAAATAATAATTTGAAAGTTAATAAAGTAAATAGAAAAAATTAAAAAAAACTTATTTTAAACACGCCTGAATGAGAATGTATTCTTGTCATTTAACCAGTCCAAAGCTTGGATAATGTGTGATGGGAGACTGTTTATTACGAAAATTCCGTAAACATAACATGATCATTTCCTGGAAAAAGCTAATTTCTTATATGGAGCACTGTGACTTTTTGTAATATATTGTCTCTCTGATGCAATCATTAACTTCTAAATCTTCAAAAAGGTTTTACTTATGACCAGTTTCTGCCAATGTCAACTACCTCCAAAAACAATGGAAAACTTAAAACCTAATTACAAAAATGTAATTTAAAAATCGTATCTATTCTTCTTTACAAAACTTTATATTAAAATAAATATAAAATAATATACTCCTTATACCTCTGGATGGCATATGTAATGTAAAGAACATAATATATGATGGCGTACGAAAAAAGGGTAGGATTATGCACATAATTAAAGATCATTGGATATAACTCATATACAGTGCGTAGGTGACATAAGCTGTACATGGCTTCTTCTCCCGCTCCTACCAGTACATGCGCATATCCCCTGTACGTGATTTCAAAATAGAATAACAACTGGCAAGCCGTCAGAAAAACTAAAACATACATTTTTGGAAGCAAAGAGTTAAAAACTGCGTTCAGAACGACACATAATCTTAAAGTGAGATTGCGTGAAAATACACCACAAAAGAAGCCAAATATGCAAATTACGGGGTTTATGAATGTCCTGTCACTGAGAAGCCCTCCACTGGCCAGACTCGAAGTCCTTCATTCGTGGCTATTTCAAGAAAATACTTATGGTAGCAAGAAAATTGTATTAGGTTTGCATTTTGACAAGAAGAAATTTAGCATAGATAATATTGAAGATCAAATGGAAATGGTACACAAAAGCGACTCTACGTTGGAGATCCAGATTGCAAAAAGAAATGAGCAAAATTAATTTTCTCCTAATGCCTTCTTTAATGACCACCAACGGAAACAAAATGTCCTGCTACCGGAAGAACAACGTTGAATGTTGACATAATGTTCAAGGATACTCCCTCTTTTAAACGCGTATTGCACTGGCTCTAATTTTTCCTGTTTTCCCTTGTTTTACGATGCTTTCTCTGTCATGCTATGGAAAATCATGTCATTCATTGTAGCCGTAAACACGCACTCTTATTATATAAATTATTTTATGGTTCACACACTCTCGTTTTAATGTATGTCTTCATACGCGAGTTCATATAGCTGATTCTATATATTTTACATTTAGCAATACTAATAACATTATGCAGGATTATAATTACAAGATAGAAAGGGTTTTCCTGTTTCGTAGTCATATGTAGGGGCCATGCACATTTAGCGCTATGAGTAAGATGGGAAGCAATACGCAGATTACGTGCACACTCCTGGTTCATGTGTATTACATGTAGGTCTAACATTCGCAGTCGATAGGTGTGGAACAGATTTTATTTTACGTTAATTTAAATGTTCCTTGTCAAACAGACGTGATTTTAAAATTCAGGTTTTCCATTGTAGCTTCTGAATATGCAATCATAAATAAAAGTTGTCAAACAGAAATTACATGAACACTTCCAACTGTATCACTTTTGGTTCTTGTTTGCTCATCTCCATACCTCTTTGATCAGTACAGCACGTAAAGCTACGTTTGCACGGGCCATAACAATTGTTATTGCCGACAACACTGGGCCACAATGTTTTCTGGCAACATTGGAACCACTCGAATTGCAGCCACATGCCGGTCACTGTTGCCTTGTAATGTTTGTAGAAAAGTATTTCAGGGTCGAGCGTGTTTACATGAAGCAAGCTACCTGCGCAAAATGATGAAGTCGGCTCGCTTACCTGCCGGCCGGCACCCATCCCGGCGTGAAGGGGGGGGGGAGGAGGAGGATTAGTGGCCCGACCTTTTCCGGGCCCAGAATTCAGTAGGCCCAGAATTCACTGGGCCCAGAATTCGCGACACCGCTTAGGAAGTCCTTGCAGGGGAGCTGATCGCTGTGTATCCAGTTCAGTTGGCCTTGGGCCGTGCTAGCGTGCGCACCTGCGCCGCGCGCCGCTTAACGCTCCGCTCCGGGGTTTGTTTACTTCCGCGTCGCGGTATTTGTGTGTATTGAGTCCCGCATTCACGAACCTCATGGCGCACGCTTACCGCCGTGCGACGATCAAAGTAACGTTTCAGGCTGAACATCCACGACCAAGAGCTTTTGAAATCGAACAGTTCATACGAGAAGATCTTCGTTTGAACCCACAAGACGTGATCGGAATACACTTTTCAATCACGGGAAGCATCGTCTATATCAAGATGACGACGGAAGCGCTATGCACTGAAGTTGTCCAACGACATAACACCGGACTGAAGTTCAAGCACTCTGATGGACACATCGGTGCCGTAACGGTCGATCATGTAGGATTCGGATTACGTACTCTACGGGTGTTTGAGCTCCCGTTTGAAGTACCTCAAGAAACGGTCATTGCAGCCTTCCAACCGTATGGTAACGTCGTTGGTCACCTCGCAGAAAAGTGGCAAACATTTACGACCTACCAGGTATTAAATGGTGTGCGTCAGATACAGATTGAGCTGAAGAAACACGTTCCGTCGTACCTGATGATTGGTGGTGTGCGGGCCATCGTTATGTACGATGGCCAGCCACGAACATGTTCAGGATGTGGCGAGGAAGGCCATGTCCGGTCCGAATGTATGCGCCGACGTTTGGTACAGACACCACTAGGTGAGGTGGCCTCAGCAACAACGGTCACGTCCCTACCCGTCACCTACGCTGCAGTTGCACAGAACCACGTAATACAACTCCAGGCTACGCCTAAACCTACGTTGCCTGTACCCAACGCAGAAGAAAATACTGACGACACAAGCACAACACCGCCTCCAGCGCCCTCACCAGAACCGGCAACAATAGAGACAACTCCGAATGACTCTGCTGGTACCATGGACATCGACCTAAGTGTGGTGCCGACGTCCGCTTTCGTGCAGACGGGTGCGGCGATAGAAGAGGAGCAACCAAATTCTGATTCAGAACAACACATCCGAAAACAGCGGTCACCTCGGAGGCGTAAGAAACGCCGTCGAACACCCTCCGCTGACGGCCTCCATCAGACGACCTTTTCAGATACCGAACGAATGTCTGACAGTGACGTACCATTTTCCGACCAGCAGCAGGATGATACTCCCACACTGGACAGTCCTACGGTGACGCACCATACCTCAAATCAGGACATACCATCCTTGATGTCAGCACCTAAGAACGACCTTACCCTCACAGCACCGCTTGGAGCATGCGCCTCGTCCGTTACAAACCAACGCCAGCACACGTCCCCGACATCCACATCATGGGCCGATGATGTTGGCGAAGGAGCGGATCAGACAGCTAACATGGCCGAGCGGGTGCATCCCATGGAGGCACCAGATTTGGTACCCAACTAAGAATTGCGGCAACTGTGGGAGACACGGCAAGTCAGCGACTTTCGGGAGCCGCTGCAACGCCTTCTGTAAACCTTGCAAGTGTCCATCCGCAGCAATATCGTATCGCCACGATGAATATGGCCACCATTCGCGCCCCACACAAACTGGCGATGTTTCGAGACACCATCTACTCAAGTGATGTTGATATTGCGCTCCTACAGGAGGTGTTTGTCGCTGATTTTCTCATCCCTACTGGTTACACTGGCTATGTTTCACACGCCTCCGACACCGGCAGCGGCGTCGCCATCCTCCTACGCGATGGAATTCCAGCAGAGGACGTCGTTTACCTCCACACTGCTCGGGGAATGGCTCTTACTGTATTTGGAGTGCGTATCATTAACATCTATGCACCATCCGGCTCCAGCCACCGTCGAGACCGCAATACATTCTTCGCCGAGGATATCACGCCGCTATTTATGGGTCCACAGGATGACTTGGTATTTGGCGGGGATTTCAACTCGACACAAGGGCCCACCGACCAACTGCCACAACATTCACCCTGTGCGGCTCTCTCCGTGATCATCGACAGACTACAACTCGTTGACACCTGGACAAATCTCTACGGAACTCGCCCTGGCTTTACGTTTTACACCGCCCATTCCTCGAGCCGCCTGGATCGCATATACCTCACCCGCTCTCTCGCAGGTGGAAACCGCCACGCGGAAGTCTGGCCCTTAGCCTTTTCAGATCATGAGGCATATATCTGCGACGTTAGTCTCGTCCGACAGCGTGTGTGGCATAGTCGTGGCCTGTGGAAACTAAACGTGTCTCACCTGACCGCTCCAGACTGTCGACATATCATCGAAAGTGCGTGGGCACAGTGTTTACGCCGTCGTAATGCCTATAACTCCACTCTATCTTGGTGGCTCTCCTGTGCAAAGCCAACACTGCGCAAGTCTCTGATGAATTACGGCCGGGACATCAAGACATGGCGAAACAACACTTTGAATTTTTATTATTCCATTCTTCGAGAATGTGTGACGATGCCTTTCTCACCAGCCAGGCAGACGATGGTTCACCGTACAAAGGCCCAAATCTCTTTGATAATGCGCCGCCACCTGGAAGGGACTGTCATCCGATCTCGTACAAATGATAGAATAGGTGAAGAACATCCGTCGATGTACCATCTCATCCAGGAAAGACAAAAACGACGCCGGGCTCTGATACACGCCCTGATTGACGCGGAAGGTCACCGGCACGATACCCAATACGCCATCGGTCAGGCGTTTCATGCCCATTTCACAAGACTATATGAAGCTGTTCCGCATTCGCCAGAACTGATTTCAGAAGTCGCACAACTTATTCCAAGTACTCTCCCAGTGGAGGTGGCACGTGAACTCCAGGAAGGCGTGACCACGGATGAAGTACTAGAAGCAATTAAAATGGGGCATAACAATAGGTCTCCTGGGCCCGACGGTATTCCCGTTGAATTTTATAAAAGTTTTGACTATTTGTTAGCACCTACATGGACGACGATCGCTCAAGAACTAATGTCCCCAGCGACTGAGGTCCCTAAAACCTTCCTTGAAGGCATAATTATTCCTGTACACAAACCGAACGGGTCATCCAGAATACAAGATTATCGGCCTATAACTCTGCTTAACAGCGATATGAAAATATTTACACGGTTGTTGGCCTCACGACTCAAGAAAGTTGCACGGTACGTCACATCCTGCGACCAGACGTCCTTAGGAGGAGACAACAATATCCATACGGCTCTTTGCCGCTATCGAGACATGATAGCACTTGCCCGATATCAACGACTTCCTGGTGCCCTGGCTTCACTTGACTTTAGCCAGGCCTTCGACCGTGTTGATCACTCCTACTTACAGACAGTTCTCCAGCACATGGGTTTCCCTGGCGACATTATTGCAGTAGTTATGCGCCTTCTGACTGGCGCGACCTCCAAAATCATGTTCAACGGTCGCCTCACCCCACCCGTGGTTATAACACGATCCGTCCGACAAGGCTGCCCACTTTCAACTATATTATACGCCTTTGCTTTAGAACCATTGCTCCAGGGACTACGCCAACGTTTGGAAGGTATGAGTTTACATGGGAATCGATTCTGTTGTACAGCTTACGCCGATGACATCGTCCTTTACCTACGCACTGAGAACGACGTACGGGCAGCCCTGACGTGGGTGGCCACCTATGGCGAGGCATCAGGCAGCTTGCTCAACGTCTCAAAATCCAAGGTCTTGCTCATCGGCGAGGGCCTACCAGAGAGAAGCATCGCTCCTCTAAGTGTAGCCACAACCGTTAGATGTCTTGGCATAGATTTTTCAGCCGATCTCCGCCGCTCAGCAGCGATCAACGGTCGGCGATTGCTTCAGAGAATCAGGGGAAGTCTGGCAGATCACCGGCTACGATCCCTCGACATAGTTCAACGTACACAATATGTGAACGTCTATCATGCCTCTCGCATACCCCATGTTGCTCAAGTGCTACCGATCCCAACTCTCCTGGCACGGCGTATATTGGCTGCGTTAGGCTCCTACGTCAGCTCCGGATTGATATTCAAAGTGCAATACGACGCCCTTGCACTCCCGCGGGAACGTGGTGGGGTGGGACTAACACATGTGCCGACCAGAGTCACGGCGCTCTACGTCAGCTCTCAATTAAAAATCTGGCGACGTTGCCCACAGAGTCTCACCGGTATACTATTCAATGCCTTTGCCCCGGACTCTTTGGTAGCCCCAGTGACGATTGCAGCCATTCCAGTTGCCTTCCATCATATCCGACGATTCCTCTTGGACCTTAGTTATGTATACAAATCTTTACCACCTGCACGTTTGTCTCAGACTAAAACAGTATATGATCTACTACAACAGTGTCGACCATCCAACCCGATCGAAATTAAGCATCCACAGTATGTATGGCGGCATATATGGAAAGCTATTTACGAACGTTTTCTCGAATCAGACGTCCAGTCAACCTGGTATCTCACTGTGAACGGAAAACAAGTAAACCGACATCGCCTGCATCGGATCCATCTCGCCGATTCGCCCCTCTGCATTCACTGCGGAGTGGACGACACAGACGGCCACAGGTTCCACTGTGGTCAGGCGAACGATGTCTGGACGCTCGCTCGGCGAATTTTGGCGTTCATTACTCGCCAAACTCCCGCCCAGATCGACATCAACATGCTCCTATTTCCGGAGGAGACTTTCTACCCCACCACCAAAACACACTCGGTAAATTGGATTCGTGGCTACACGATCCGATACCTCTTTGATCCTGGCGAGAAATCAGTACTTGGATACTGGAACTTTCTTAATGAACGACACTGCGTCCTAACCCGTAACCCAAAGTATCAGAAATATTTTTCCAACTTTTTACGGAGTGCCTTTCACGACCCGCCTCGCAGCTGGAACGTCCAAGCGATGAGAAGATAAATCTTAACGCAACCAACCTGAACTGAACAGAACCCACAACGGAACATAATAATCAACGAGAAGACATGTTTGGACGATTTTAAGTATGCCGGCGGCATCACTACGGCGCACCTCTTGTCATATATTACAAAATATATATGTATACATAAAGAACTAAAAAAAAAAAATAAATAAATAAAAATAAAAAATAAAAATAAATAAATAAATAAATAAATAAATAAAGAATACAAAAGAGAAGAAGTTTTCCCAGCTTTTTTTTCTTCCAAATCTCATGAGTTTTATTTTATTTTATTTTCTTTATTATTATTTTTCTTTCGGTAGCCTATTACCTTTCCTTGCCCTTTATTAGAATTAGGTTAGTTGAACTGGGACTAGGATAAGGTAGGAGCCAACGCCTGAAGTGGACAAGTTTATTTTTTTTTTCTAAGGGCAAAAGTGGCGGTGGAAAAAAAAAAAAAAGTGGTAGAGTGGTGGATAAAATAAAACAATAAAAAAATAAAAAAAAATGTAAAAAAAAGAAAAAAAAAAAAAACAAAAAACAAAAAAAAAAAAAAAAGTGGTGTAGGGGTCAGCGCAACTGCCTCGAAAGCAGGAGACCCGGGTTCGAATCCCGGCTGGGTAAACATTTTCAGTTTTGTCCATTCGCAGTTGCAGTCATATATTCTGTGAATATGAATACTTTTCTGGCTATGACCTCCTCCCTCTCCCCGAACCGTACTGAATCTCTGTAAATTGTTTCAAAGATACATTTTATTTCATTTCTGTTGATATTATTCTCGTAGATGCATGACGTGAACCGTGCTATGTATTGGAAGCGCTATGCGGGTAGTGACATATTCTATGTGGAGGTGTGGCGTGGGAGCAGAAGGAGTCAGCGAGCACGTATGCGCGCGTTTCCCTGGCTTCCGTCAGCTGTCCCTCTGCGTCAGCGAGCACGGACGTTTACATTAACTTCCGCAAGCCACTTACTGTGTCTGGCCGACGGTACCATTGTCACTTCCTCCTATTCCAGTCGCGTATGGTTCGCAGAAAAAAAATACATATCCCTGTGTGGGCTCTAATCTCTCTAGTTTTATCCTCGTGGTCTTTTCGCGAGATACACGTAGGGAGAAAGAAGAAATTGGTTTAATCCACGAGACGCGTATGCTTTCACAAGGAAGGCCGTACCGCGATACAGAACGTCTCTCTTGCAGCGTCTGCCACTGGAGTTTCCTGAGCATCTCCGTGACGCTTTCGCGCTTACTAAATGAGCCCGCAACGAAGCTTGTTGCTCTCAACCGTATCTGATACGGATCCAATACTGAAGAGAAGTATTGAAGTATTATCCGAACCAGTGTTTTGAAAGCTACTTCCTTTGTGGGGCTACAGTATTGTTTCAATGAATCTGTCTGGCATCCGTGTTTCCCCGATTCATGTTTAGTGGTCGTTCCATTTCATGTCGTTCCTTATATCTAGGCCATCGGTCGGCAACTGGCGGACCGCGGAAGGCCAAAATATGGACCGACAAAACTATTTTGAAAGTGTAAGTTACATACTCTAGTTATTCATTTTTCTGTAGATAACAACATCGACCTTCAAGGAAATGGGAAATTAATTTGTGATTTGGTACAAAGTGTATCATCATTCCGTCGCAAGCTGATCCTTTGAAAGAGATCTTTTAACACAAGAATTTCTTATTTTGCATCAGTTTTTGAATATAAAAATAATCCAGAAATAGACATTTCCATACTTTCAAATTTCTTGGCAAAACTTACGAAGAAATTTGCAGTAAAATTCAAAGAAATATACTTCTCACGATTCTTAAAATCACCTTTTCAAGTTTCTCCTGCGAATTTGTTCCACTTTTCAAAGCCTTCACACCAAATAGAGATAATAGACTTGCAGGAAGACATTTCTTTGCAAACGTATAAAAGTGTATCCACTGAAGAAATGTTCAAATGTTTGTTAAGCTTATGGGACTTAACTACGGGGTCATCAGTCCCGAAACTTACAAACTACTTATGAACTACTTACGAACTAGGACGGCACAAATATCCATGCCAGAGGGGGGATTCGAACCCCCGACCGTAGTGGCCGTGCTGACCGTGACTGGCGCGCCTCAGTCACCTCGGCCACCGCGGCCGGCTCCACTGAAGAATTTTGGAGTCAACATGTCCCGCAAAAATATGAAAATTGCAAATAATTTGTAAACTACCTGGCTTTTATGTTTGGCTCTACATATATCTGTGAAATTTCATTTTCAAAAATGATTTTCTTGGATAATAATCATCGCTTAGGACTAACGGCTACCCACTTTGAAGAGACTATTCCGCATGTGAACCTAACTTTAAGAAACTCCTGAACACCGCAAATTTAATTTTTCCCATGGATTTTTCATTGTGTTTCACACTTTCTTAGTGACCCGTTTCTGGACTTTTCAATAAAATATAGACTACCCATTTCATTGCATACTTTTTGTGAGTGAAAATAAAGAAATAGCAAATAATGTAAGCTTTTCTTAATTTTTTATACATTATTATTTTCCATATTAGTTTGAGAATGAAAGTAAAAAGAAAAAATTAATAAGGAATATGAGCTTTTACTTCCGGACCTCGCTAAAATTTTTGAGAAGTATCCGGATCCCATCTAAGATTACTTGCCGACCTCTGATCTAGGCCTTCTCTCGAATATTTTATAGAGTAACTGCTTCAAGTGTTTGCCCTTCTATTGCGTAATTATATAATAAATGATCTTTCTTTCTCTCCAAATGGAGCACTTTACGTTTGTTTACGTCGAGGGTCAATTGCCGTTCCCTGAACCGTGCTTCGATAGGCAGCAAATCGCGGCCGGCCGCGGTGGCCGAGGTGACTGAGGCGCTCCAGTCACGGTCAGCACGACCACTACGGTCGGGGGTTCGAATTCCCCCTCGGGCATGGATATTTGTGCCGTCCTAGTATGTAAGTAGTTCATAAGTAGTTTGTAAGTTTAGGGACTGATGACCCCGTAGTTAAGTCCCATAAGCTTAACAAACATTTGAACATTTTGAGCAAATCGTGCTGCATTTCTCTATCCTTTTCCTTCTCGATATACTACAGCATCATCCGCAAGTTCCGATGTTATCTACGAGGTCATTTATATATATTGTATAAAGGAACGGTAATATAACACTAGTCGGGGCACGCCAGAAATCATTTTCACGTATGAAGACTTCTCTTTGTTAAGACTGACATGCTGCATTCTTTTAGCTAGAAACTCTTCAGTACAGTCATACATTTGGTCTGATATTCTATATGCTCCCACTTTGCTCATCAGGCGACGTTGCAAGAACGGTATCGAACGGTCTGCGGAACTCAAGAATCACGGCATCTACCTGGGAGCCTGTATCTACTGGCCTTTGGTTTTCGTGGATGAGTAGCGTGTTGATTATCGTTGCTTAAGGAACGATGTCTATTCCTACAGAAGGGATTCTCGGTTTCCAAAAAATGTCAAATACTCGAAAATAAAACGTGTTCGAAAATTCTGTATTTCTGCTATTTTCTCGTTCGTGCGACGGTTTAGAGGATGCACTACAGTGTAATCTTCCTCTGTGAAAAAGCTTTGGAAAAAGACATTTAGAATTTGGCGTTTGGTGTGTTATCCTCTGTTTCAACGCCATTATGGTCACAGAGTGTTTGGACATATGGCTTCAAACCATTTACCGATTTGACGTAGGACGTGATTAGGGACTTTACACGTCACTCCTAAAGAGCTTAAAATGGAAATATACATCATTTGCATGTGTAGCTCTTGCATTTTGCGTATTTGTAGTAAAAATAATGGTTATGAGGTTCACCAAATATGCAAAAAATAAAAATATCTCATATCCAGTATTAAACTGGAGAAGTTTCACAAAAGATCCGACAGTCCTTCTAGTCTGGTACAAGTGGCAGTGAAGGAAGGGAATCAAAATCGAAGGAAAACTAAAATTTGTGAAGATAATTATTTGTAATATGCATTCGCTATCATTACTAACTAGCTTCAATGTATAATTTCCGGTGAAGCATTGTTACGTGAGAGTATGAAACAGTCAAAGCTTATTCGACACATCTCCACTACACTTTCCAAGGAACATGGAAAAACCGTTTGACTTTTCCGAAAGGAAGATGATAGCTTCTAACCATGAACAAGCTACCATAATTCAAGTGATAAAATAGTATTGTTATTTGTTGTTTAAAATAGTACAAGTCTTAGTTCGAAGGCTGAATAGCCCATAATGAGGTGTTAATCAACAAATACGCCATGAGGTATGAGGCACTCGTGCCACCGTCTCACCTGTGTCTTGCAGCCTCGAGAAGTCCGTAGCTCCCTGCCGCACATCCTTGTGTGCCAGCAATCGTCTACCCGTCAACACCTTTTTAAAGGAAGCGAAGGTGTAATAACTGTATGGGAAGATATCTGGTCTGTACAGGCTAGTGTTTTTCAACTTGTGGGTCGCGATCCCCTGGGGTTCGCAAAGTTTTGCTCGGGGGTCGCGATTTCAGGAGGATGAGGTAGCAGCATGTTGATGGCAGACCTACGTCTAGTGACGTTCAGCTGCTGTGGCACAAGTGACACACGGAAGTGAAGCGTTTCGAGAAAGTCGCTTGGTTAACAAGTAATCCGTAGGTGGAGGAATGTAGAGCGGGTCAAAACGGCCGCCACTCCCGCTCGGTTCCCGCAGCGCTCGCGCTTCGCTCTCGACGGCTGACGGTGGGTAAAGTGTTGGCAGAGGGGGAGCGATGACGTCACACTCGCGAGAGCGAGACGTTTCGGGCAGGACGAGTCACGATACTCCCGGGTTCACGCCGCGCCTGCCGGGACGAGCTGAGCTTGGCCGAGCCGCCTCAGCCTAGTCGGCGCACGCCGCTGCTGCGTGTGTTCACACAACGCGCCTGACGTACCCGAGACGAGAAAGGGGGAAAATACACTTTTTCTATTTTCACGTTGTAAAAATTGTTGATGGTATACACGATCACGCTACATCGTTTTATGAAATTAGTTTTTCCTTACTAGCTTTGCCTTGCCTGTGAAAAAATGAAAAGGCTAATTTTCATTTCGCACGAGATTTTTAGTTCCGTAACGCTCCTCACTCGATTTTGATGAAAGTATGCGTTTAAAAAATCTGATTTTTGGACACATTATATAAAAACATCTTAGCTTTCGTATAAGACATTCACCTTTTCGTAATTCCTAACAGTCGTTTTCAAATGACGCTATTTCTCAAGTATATGCACTTGATTTACAAATCGTGTATTGAAAAACTTAGATAGCGGGCAGGTTACTGTTCTGTGATTTTTAGACGATATATTACAGCGGGTGAAATGGAGCTAAAAGAACAAAAAAGTTTTTGAAATGATAATCACACTGATATCTACCTCCTTTCCCAAGTAATTGCAAGTTATCTGAGCGCCCTCGGGCCGCGATCACAAGTCTACGAACTCACCCTGTGTTGAGCGTAGCGTGAAGCACTGCAGTGCCGAAAAATCTGAATTGCTGGCTACGTTTGTCGGTTCCTCGTGATGTGTTAAAGATCCATAATCAGAGAACAATAATGAACTAATTTTTCTTGGGTGGCAACCGATTACAATGGACAACTATCTGCTACGATTTTACAGCAGATCATACTTGACACTGAGAGGCATACATCTGTTTTTTTTTTTTTTTTTTTTTTTTTTTTCATATAATACAATTCATGCAATTTATATTTCGTGTTTGGAACTAGAAGAGAAGAACAAAGTAATGTAAACTGCGACTTTGCTCTTAATGGACTGAAATAAAATTTTGTGACATTATAGTTAACGGCTTTCTAGTTGCAGATGAACGAGAAAGTCAAAAGATATTTATATTTATTGATGCATCTTCTCCTAAGACAATATATACCTTTTCGCTTTTGTAGCTTTCGGAAAATGTGTTCCCACAAGGTGAAAATAATTGTATACAGAGTGTCCGACATAAATGCGGTACTTTCACGTCTGAGATGAAAGTAAGAATGAACTGAGTTGCTTTTAGTAACCTGTCTGAGACGAACAACGTTTCTACGAACATTTTGCTGTATCATTTGAAGACTATTTTCTTTGTCTGCAAGATGGTACTTTCGAATTTTCAACATATGCTGGTTTACTTCAGCCTCAGACACTGCAGGACAGGTCAGTAAAGGATGTGAAGCATCTGTCACTTTTTTAAATTTTTTTTCAATGGAAGGGGAGAGCTTGTCCCCAGCTACAAGGAATCCCAACCCACTGTCAGCAGAAGATCGATTGCTGGCCACTTCAAGAATCCAACTAACAGTTCATTGATTTTATTATATTATATATTAAAAGAATCTACGAAAACTAAAGTCAGTCAGGCAGACTAAACTACCCAGCTGATTTCCTTCATTTTTGTGTAAAACTAAAGGTATTCATACACTTTTTCTACACTCAAATGGGATTTCCTTCTGTATATTTTTTATGTGGAAGTCCTGGCTACCGGCCGCTGTGGCCGCGGGACTGAGGCGCTCCAGTCACGGTCTGCACGGCCACTAAGGTCGGGGCTTCGAATCCCCCCTCGGGCATGGATATTTGTGCCGTCCTTAGTCTTAGCTAGATAATAAGTATTTTGTAAGCTTAGGGACTGATGACCCCGTAGTTAAGTCCCATAAGTGCTACAAACATTTTTTAAGTCCTGGCTGTAAACTAAAGTCATTCTGTCAGGCCGTTCTATCCGATCCATTTCCTTCATTTTCCCCTTATACGAAAGGTATTTATTCGCAGGTTTGTCATAAAGTATCATAATTAACTTAAGTCTCTCCTTCCTTTACTTTCATTCAAACGCGGGATTCTTCTGTCCTTCCATTGAATATTTTAATTGGTTTGTTTTAGGATATCTTCGGTTCTAAATAAAGTACACAGTTCTCTTTGACCTAACAACGCTCAACGGATCAAGATGTTTCTTTTTCGCTTTTAAACACTTGCATTGATTGATTCTGAAGAAAGCTATGCGTGAACATTCTACTTTACTTTCATGACTTCCCAACGTTTAAGTCATTCCACTAACAGTGCGAAGTATTCGCACGGGTCTTATTCGAATGGGTCCTCTATATTTCTTATATATTAAAAGAATCTATTTTATAATTATAATTGATTTTAAATAAGTGTTTTGATATGAATTTAAGAAAACACAAGCTTATATAATATTCTGTACACTGTTACTATCTATAATAAATATTTTAAATTATAAATATTTAATTTTAGTTATTTCCATTTCACATGACTGGCCACTAATGCTGCAAAGTATTTGCACAGGTCGCCTAGTTTTAGTACTATTGTTCTCAGACTGTAGTGAACCGTCGAATTTTATGAAAATAAGAAATAGGTGGTAATGCACTCGTTCCATCCATATAGACTAACATTTAGGAGAGTATTTCCTTCTTTTAACATTCGATATGTTTAATATTCCCTGCACGAGTCGGCGCCGGCACGATCCGATTGGGGTATGGTGTTGCTTCTGCAGCACAAGTATCAAGTCTCCAGCCTGCTTTCAGCAGAAGCTCCTCTGCATGATTTTTTTAATTATACTTATGATAATATGTTTATTTTTCTTCTATTACTATTAATTCTGTAATATGAATTTTAAAAAATTAAGAAATGTTTAGTTTTCCACATAAGGAAAAACTTTCCTAAATGTTAGTCGAAATTAATGGGATGGGTCCATACCACATATTTCTAATGTGTTTATAATTCTATGAGTCACTACAGTGTGCAAACAATAGTAATAAAATTACAAAATCAGTTAATAGTTAGCTGGCTCAAAGTAGACGGCAGTGAACAAGTACTGGTCACACCTGTGTTTCCTTCGATCTTCCACTAACAGTGGGTGACGATACTTTGTTGCTGGACACAAGCCCACTAAGAACGAAAAAACAAATCACAACATGAAACAAATGACACCTGCTTCTCATCCTTTACTGATCTGCAGTGTCTGAGGCTAAATTAAATCTGCGCGTTTTCCTTTCATTTAAAGTATAAAAATCGATATGAAAGTACCATGGAGACAAGGAAAATTGTGAGATTCAGGAAATGTTCATAGAAAAGCAGTTCCCATCAGACAGCTTCCTAACAAAATAAATAAAAATTCTGAGAACCGTGTAGAGTTCTTTGAAAGTGGAGATGAGCTGAAACATAGTACAGCGTGTACCACATAAATCTGGCACACCTGACGTACCGCCATGGCCATAAGTTGCGGCATCCCTTATCAGGAGGTAACTAAATGTCTTGAGTTTTACTGTTATAGCGCTTTTATGTGAGACACTGTTTATAAATTGTTTCACCGTGTGGTAGAACATTTTCTGGGAGTTACAAAACTTACAAACTACTTATGAACTACCTTATACTAAAGACGACACAAATATCCATGCCCGAGGGGGGATTCGAACTCCCGACCGTAGCGGCCGTGCAGACTGTGACTGGCGCGCCGCAGTCCCCTCGGCCACCGCGGCCGGCTTAAGAGAAGACTAAATAGTGTAATCTTAGGTGTAGATGCATCAATAAATGTAAGTATATTTTTGGGTTTCTTCCGTTTATTATCCTCAACTAGAAAGTCATTGAGTAGAATTTCAGAAATTTTATTTCAGTCCATCAACAGCAAATTCGCAGTTTACATTAATTGTTTCTTCTCTTGTAGTTTGAAACACGAAATATGTATTCCATTAACTGTCACCCAAGAAAAATTAGGGTATAGCTATTTTCTGGTTATGAATTATTAACACATCACAAGGGACCAACATACGTGGCTAGCAAATAATTTTTTCGGCTTTGCAGTGCTGTACGCCACGCAGGCGTAGGCTTGCGGACGCGGCATGATGCCGCTCAGATAACTCACAATTACTTGTGAAAGGAGGTGCGAATACCATTTCAAAAACTTTTCTGTTCTTTTAGCTCAGTTTCACTCCCTGTAATGTTTGGCCTAAAATGCATAGTACAAGTAAGCTGCCCGCTATCGAACTTTTTCAATACACAATTTGTAAATCAAGTGCGCATACGTGACAAAAAGCATCATTTGAAAACGATTGTTACGAATTTCGAAAAGGTAAATGTTTTATTGGAAAGCTAAGATGTCGTACTACCCTGTGTCCAAAAATCAGATTTTTTAACCATATCATTTCATCAGAATCGAGTGAGGAGCTTTACGAAACTGAAAACTCGTGCGGAATGAAAAGTAGACTTTTTATTTTCTCACAGGCAAGGCAAAGCTTGTAAGGAAAAAATAAGTTGATAAAACAATGCGATGTGATCTTATATACCGTCAAAATATGTTACAACTTGAAAATCGGAAAATTTGTTTTTCCCCCTCTTTTTCGTCTTGGCATATCCCCGCTCGGCTCGGCCTGGCCGGCAGTATGAACGCACCGTCGTAGACGTGTGCCGGACGGACGCAATAATTAAAACGGCGTCGTGAGGTGGGCTGGCCGTGCGCATGCGCACTGCTGTCGGCTGTTCCACATGCCAGCCGGGAGTACCGAGTCTTCTCGCTCCCGAGACTGCATAATCGGCACTGACGGCTCCCGGGTACGGCGGTCTCGCTAGCTGCTCCCTCTGGCGGGAACGAGCGGGAGCCAGGCCGCGTTTGACGGCCTCTAGAGGAATGGCTTTGTTGTGGCACGTTCCGGGTGGCTCTTAATCAGACATCCAAGTGTCACAGGTATAAAATGTACCTATGGCACTTCTCATTTCTGATTATGGACCAACCGAAATGAGAAACAATGAAGCAATTTTTCCACCTCATGATGACTAACAGTTCAAAATGTTCAAATGTTTGTATAGCTTATGGGACTTAACTACGGGGTCATCAGTCCCTAAACTTACAAACTACTTATGAACTACTTACGAACTAGGACGGCACAAATATCCATACCCGAGGGGGATTCGAACCCTCGACCGTAGTGGCCGTGCTGACCGTGACTGGAGCGCCTCAGTCCCCTCGGCCACCGCGGCCGGCTGACTAACAGTGTTTGTGCGCCACCGCTAAGGTTATTTACATTGGTCGCAATCTTCTTGTATGACTTTGTCACATATTCAAATATTCTTATATCGGAAAAACAAATAATCACTAACTTAATATTGTTTTTAATCGCCGGCTGCAGTGGATGAGAGGTCTGTGGCGCGCCAGTCACAGTCTGCAGGACCGCTACTGTCGGGAGTTCGAATCCCCCCTATGAAATGGATGTTTGGGTCGTCTTTACTATAAAGCAGTTCATAAGTAGTCTCTAAGTTTAGGGACTGATGTCCCCACAGTTAAATCCCTTAAGCTTAACAAACATTTGAACATTTAAATGTTCAAATGTTTGTAAATCTATCGGACCAAACTGCGTGGTCATCAGTCCGTAGCTTACAAACTACTTAAACCTAGGTAAACTAACCTACGAACAAACACACACACCCATGCCCCAGGGAGGACTCGAACCTCCACGGCGAGCAACCGCGCCCTCCGCAGCGAGGTGCTTTAGACCGCTCGGCTACTCCACCGCGGCTTGAACATTTATTTTTAATCAATACATAACAATACCTTTTCACTACTGGATCATAGTAGTTAGCAACTGGTTACGATTTCTGAATGCAGTATTATTTTTAATCAGCTTATAACAATACCATTTTATTACTGGATGAAAAGTTTATGGGACTTAACTACGGGGTCATCAGTCCCTAAACTTACAAACTACCTACGAAGTAACTAAGACTAAGTACGGCACAAATATCCATGCCAGAGGGGGGATTCGGACCCCCGACCGTAGTGGCCGTGCAGACCGTGACTGGAGCGCCTCAGTCCCCTCGGCCACCGCGGCCGGCGATCAAAAGTTCAAATGTTTGTTAAGCTTAAGGGACGTAACTGCGGGGTCATCAGTCCCTAATCTTACTACTTATGAACTACCTCATACTAAAGACGACACAAATATCCATTCCCGAGGGATTCGAAACCCCAACGGGGAACGTTCTCGCGCGTCGTAGTATAGCGCCTCAATGCTCTCGGCCGCTCCGCCGTGGCATTACTGGATCATAGTACTTTGCTGATGGTTAAGGGTTTTCGGTAGTCTTTTGAAGAAATCCGAAGTTTATGAGCCACCTTGAAATAATAAGAAGCGATGCATCACCTTTGATGGTTTCATACTTGCACATAACACGACGCCACAAATTACACATTGAGATTTATTATCCATACATCAAATACTTGTAGCCATAAAGTACGATGGGGAGTTGGAAAATACGTTTTCTCTATCGACTGTGGGCAGAGTTGTATATGAAAGGAAAAAATAGAATGAGACATCAAAGGTAAGACGTATCTTTATTTTTCTATATAAATTCCAAGTACATTGAGACATTTGTCAAATCGCATTATAAACTTCAAAAAGCCGCCCAGGAAAAAAGTCAGTTCGTTGCATACAGAAGAAGCGTTGAACGGCTATGCAGTGAAAACATCCGTCATCACCTGTCCGAAAGAAGTCCAAAAGCATTCCTTCCGTTTTCTGGGACCCTCAAGGAGTTTTGTTGCTAGACGTCTTGGAGGATGCAGTCATCAATGCCGAGCGGTACTGTGCCACTCTGTCAAAATTGAAAGAGGTTATTCGAAAAAAGCGGCCTGGCCTTCTCAGATCTGGTATTCGCCGCTGCGGAGCGGCCGAGCACATTGAGGCGCTATGTACCGATGCGTGAGGTCGTTCCCCGTCGGGGGTTCGAATCCCTCTTGAGCATCGATATTTGTGTTGTCTTTAGTATAAGGTAGTTCATAAGTAGTTTGTAAGCTTAGGGACTGATGACCACGCAGTTACGTCCCTTAAGCTTAACAAACATTTGAATATTTGAATCTGGCGTTCTGCTTTGGATGACAATGCGAGACCACATTCGGCGACGGTAACGCAAGACCATATTGCAACTCTTGGTTGGGAGCGCCCTGATTTTTTCCTGGAAGGCTTTTTGAAGCTTTAAAGCAGTATGACAAATGTCTCAATGTACTTGGAAATTATGTAGAAAAATAAATTATCTTTAATGTCTCATTCTATTTTTTTTTCCAGTCGCAACTCTGACCACAGTCGATAGGGGAAACTTATTTTCCAACGCCCCCTCGTATTATTTCAGTTTTGATTCATTTCAAAGACTTGAATGGCTGCGCAGATCTTAGAGAGAAAAAAAATTAAATACTTTGCCTTTGGAATCAGTGACAGTTTTATTACGGATCCGGCGGGTCGCCGGCCATTTTTACTCGGAAATGGGGTCGTGGGTTCAAAAAGGTTGAAAGACACTGGTATAGGCTGCTTCAGGAGTGACACTAAATATTTTAGGAGATGCTAGTCTAAACGAATTGCTATGAAAAGAATCCCATATAACAAGATACAGATGAGTTTAATGCATTTTCGTTTCGTATGTTGCTACACAGGTTGCTGTAGTTTACTATAGGTGTATTTATCGAATGTCAGCAGTAGAGTGTTGATGTTCAACTTGATAAGTCGTTCTTTAGTTTACACTGAAGGTTTCATTGTGATTTGTTGGCGAAGTTTACTGTACAGTAGCGCGTAAACATGTCGCGTGTATTTGCACACGCTGAGTACACTGACACGGTATTGGAATATCGGTTTTGTAACGGAAACGCCGCTGCTGCTTCTGGGAAATACGATATACGATTTCCTAACCGCAGAATACTAAATTCAAGTTGTTCACTCGTGTGTTCGATACACTGCGTGACACTGCTGTAATGCCCAGCGGTCATATTGTAAACGAACAGACTGTGCATGAAGGGGAAAACATTATTTGGGCGACTGAACGTAGTCCTTCAACAGTGACACGTCGAATTTCTGCACGTACCGGTGTTCCACATACAAGAGTATGGCGGACATGGGTTTCATCCGTATCATTGACATTTCATTCAACACCTTCGAGCAGGAGATGAAGATAGACGACTGGAATTTTGTCTCTGAATACTTGAAAATCGCCAAGTAATCCCCACTTCACCACTTTACTCTTCACTGATGAAGCCCTTCCATTCGTGGCGGCATCAGAAACATTCGTAATTCACATCACTGGTCCGAAGAAAACCCGGGTCAATTCAAATACTCGATACCACCCGTCGGCTTTGACTAATGACGTCATATGTTACGTCATTGTATCTGAAGTTGGTGATGTTTTTGTTTATTAAAAGGCACAGGTAGTATTATAATTGCGGCGTAATTTTGTGTAAGTCGAATCGAAATGTATATTTTTGTATGTAATATGATTATTTTTTCAATAAATTGTAATAATTGGGGGACGTTCAGTATTCTTGATACTCGTAATTGAAAATTTTGTATGTCGATAGATATCTTTTTGTACGTTGTATTTGTGCGCGTGAAATATGATATTTCGTGTTTCTGGGGATTTTGTATAGTTTGATTGGTAGTGTATTCTACATGTATGTAATATGAATACGTTTTTAATTATTGTTCACGTGTCTGGGTTGTTGTTAGCAGAAAAGGTTGATTTTGATTCAGTGTTTTCTTTTTTCTTTTTTTGTTTTGCTGGAGATGAGTGATGTTGAGAAATTCAACGCAAAGAAAGTGATGGATATCATTGCTGACAAAATGAGCACCATCAAGTTTTTACAGTTAAAGGTCCTAAGAAAAGAATTTCTAATGAATTTATGTTATGTGATTGCCAGCATTGAGTATTCTTTGCCAACATTTTCATGAGTAATTCGAAAAACTTACGGGTAGCCGGCCGCGGTGGCCGAGGGGACTGAGGCGCTTCAGTCACGGTCTGCACGGCCACTACGGTCGGGGGTTCGAATCCCCCCTCGGGCATGGATATTTGTGCCGTCCTTAGTTGTAGGTAGTTTGTAAGTTTAGGGACTGATGACCCCGTATTTAAGTCCCTACAAAAAAAAAAAAAAAAAAAAAAAAAAAAAAAAAAAAAAAAAAAAAAAAACTACCTTACGGATATGCTGCCAGGTATCAAAATCGACGACGGCCGATATTTCGGCAGGACGTCACCCTGCCATTTTCAAGGTGAAACTGCAGTGAGGAAGCAATGTGCAACGATCTTTAAAACCTGATTCGTTGCAACTAATTGAGACGAAGTTAAGTACTGACTTAATGAATTTATTTCGACATGTTTTGACTTCCATCTACTTTTTATTCAATAACGAGTAGTATGAGTAGACAGAGTTGCAGATGGGAAGCCCTTTGTCGCCTATAATTGCTAATTTATTCATGGAGGATTTTGAAGATCGTGCACTGGAGTCAGCGGCGTTGAAATCTGCTTGTTTTTCCAGATATGTAGACGACGCTTTTATTGTTTGGCCTCATGGTAGTGAGAACTTGAATTATTTTTTGGAACATCTACATTAAATCCACCCCAACATCCGTTTCACCATGGAAGTGGAAAAGAATGGTTGCGTTACCTTCCTTGATGTGTTGGTCAGGAGAAAGGCAGAAGGTACGTTGGGACATGCTCTTTATAGGAAGCCAACGCATACTGATTTGTATTTGCAAGCTGATACTTGTCACCACCCATCTCAACGTGAAGGGGTTCTTCGAACCTTAGTGCATAAGGCTCACGTCATTTCTGACCCGGAAAGTTTTCTCACTGAGCTGTCTCATTTGGAGGTAACTTTTCGAAAGAATTGCTATGGTGAAGGGCAAATTAAAAGAGCGTTGCACTATTGACCACATGTGCAACGGGCTAGCGATCATAGCACAGAGTCGGCACCCACGTTAGTGGCCTTCCTGCCATACGTTGCACTTCCAACAAGATTGGCCGCATTTTGCGTAAAAGCAATGTAAACTGTGTGTTTCGTTCACCTTCTAAAATTAAGGCACTGTTGAGATCCGTTAAGGATGATCTCGGTTTGCGCAAGGCGGGTGTCTATCGTATCCCATGTAGCTGTGGCATGTCATATGTTGCTCAAATTATTAGGTCTGTTGAGGACCGTTGTATTGAGCATAAACGTCACACACGTTTACAACAGCCAAACAAATCTGCTGTGGCCGAACACTGTCTTGACACAGGTCACCCTATGGAATACAACAAAACGGAAATTCTGTCATGCACTTCCAACTACTGGGACTGTTATCAAGGAAGCGATAGAAATAAAACTAAGTGACAACCTTATGAATATGGATGGAGGCTTCTGCTTAAATTCCGCTTGGGATCCTGCTGTCTCACTTGTCAAAAAACAGAGGGACAAAACTAATCCGACCTCATCCGTCGAGAACTGATGTTTATTATCGATATTCTGACCGGTTTCATCTTTGATCGTGTCGGCTCTGTGTGCTTGCTTGCTCGGTGTGTGTTGTCTTTCCTGTTTACTCATTGAAAACCGAGGTTTTAAAGATCGTTGCACATTGCTTCCTCACTGCAGTTTCGCGTTTAAAATGGCAGGTGGTCTCCTCCGAAATATAGGCCGTCGTCGATTTTGATACCTGGCAGCATAGCCGTAAGTTTTTCGAAGTTGTTATTCGCCAGGAGAAATTAAGGAATCACATTATCACGAGTAGTTTCAGGGATGCGAGGTAAAAGTAAACGTTAATGTTGGCGATTGATTAAATTATCTTTCGTAGTCATTTGTTGTGGTGATAACTAAAACTGACCTTTCCACAGGATGGTTTGGTATCGACAACTGGAGTTGATCTATATAGGTTAATTCTAATTGTCGATACAGATCTAACATTTCTGTATGAAATTGAGAAAAATGATATCGTGAACTAGTATGAACCCAAAGTTATTTTTAGTTATCGATAAAGGGAATTTTTTTTCAGTATGAGAGAAACTGGTATCGGCAACTGGAATTAACCTATGTGGGTTAATTATAGTTGTCGATACCGTCTAAATACGTCACTTACAGTCGGCAACTGGAATTAACCTATATAAGTTAATTATAGTAGCCGATACCGTCTAAATGTTGCAGTTACAGAAACTGGTATCGCAACTGGAATTAACCTATATAGGTTAATTCTAGTTGTCGATACCTTCTAAATATTTCGGTATGAAATATTTAAAAATTTGGTATCGTCAAATGGAATTGACCTAAATATGTAAATTCCAGTTATCGATACCAATTTCCTTGTACATCCTTGAATTTCCTATTCTGTTTTGATTCTGTTATTTCCGTTGCATTTACAATTAATTTCGTTTCTTTTCCGTTTCACTTTCTTGGTTTTAGTATGTCCCCGCCAAAATCCCCATTTTCCCGTTGAATTAGACGAATATTTCGATGTTTTGCCTCGCCATGTTGTATTTAGCGTGTCTTTGCATTAGCTACCGCAGTAGTCTCGTTGAATTTTAAGACTGTTTCGATGTTTTGACGCGCCATGCTGTAAGTAGCGTATCTTTGCATTACATATGACGTCATTGGTCAAGCTGACGGGTGGTATCGAGTACTGGACTTTATCCGAAAACCCACTTGCCATTGTGAAGACAACCGGCCGCAGTGGCCGAGGAGACTGAGGCGCTCCAGTCACGGTCTGCACGGCCACTACGGTCGGGGGTTCGAATCCCCCCTCGGGCATGGATATTTGTGCCGTCCTTAGTATTAGCTAGTTCATAAGTAGTTTGTAAGATTAGGGACTGATGACCCCTTAGTTAAGTCCCATAAGTTCTACAAACATTTGAACATTTGATTGTGAAGACACATGTTCAATAACACTTCTCCGCAAACTTGTGATTTGGTTTGATAGACAGTCATCTGACTGGGCCTGTTGTGTTACCACAGTCTTACAGGACCCCGTTATCTACACTTGAAAATAAGCTTCCAGCATTATTGGAAGGGACTCCTTTGGCTACCAAGAATGCGGGGCTCCTGATATTGTAGTCGTCTGGTAACACGGAATCTAAACCTAACATTCCCTGGAAGATGTATCTGCAGATATGGGCACGTTTCTTGGCCACCAATGTCCCCAGTCCTTACCCATTTGGAGTTTTGTCTGTGGAGATGATCGAAAGTGAGGTTTGTAAATCTATCGGACTTAACTGCTAGGTTAGCTTACAAACTACTTAAACTAAGTTAAACTAACCAAGGGACAACACACACATCCATGCCCAAGGGAGGAATGAGGACCAGGTCTCGCAATCCGCAACGTGGCGCTCCAGACCGCTTGGCTACTCCCGCGCCGCGATGGTCGAAACACAAGTCTACAAAGAGCCGATGAGATCGTTCAGATTATGAACAGTGCAACCCTCACAAAAGATGCAAAGACGACATCAGCTAAATGAAGTGTTATCAAGACAAGTCAAAAGTGCATTAAAGTTGGTTTTGGAAATTTTGAAGATCAACTTTGAACGTCCTCATTCACGCCAGTCATTTGTGACTGGTTGGAAGAATTCCTAAGTAATAGAACGCAGTACGTTTTTCTCTAAAGCGAGTGTTCATCAGAGACGAGTGTACCGTCAGCTGTGCCCTACGGAAGTGTGATAGGACCACTATTATTTTCGATCTATATAAATGATCTGATGGACGGAGTAACGTGTTAATTTGCGGCTGTTTGCCGATGATGCTGTTGTGTATTTGAGGTGTCGTCATTAATTGACTGTAATAGCATGTAGGGTGACTTAGACAAAATTTCTTGTTGGCGTTAAGAATGACAGCTAGCTCTGAACGTAGAAAAATGTGTCATGCACATGAGTTCAAAATGTTTGTGAAGCTTAAGGGACTTTACTGCGGGGTCATCAGTCCCTAAACTTACAAACTACTTATGAACTACCCCCCTTATACTAAAGACGACACAAACATCCATGCCCGAGGGGGGATTCGAATCCCCGACGGTAACGGCCTCGTGCATGAAAGCATAGCGCCTCAATGCGCTTGGCCACTCCGCCACGGCATGCACATGAGTAGCAAAAACAATCACATAATGGTGAATACAGCATTAGTAGTGAGCTTCTTGATACAGTCGCGGCGTTCAAATATTTAGGCGTAACATTGCAGAGCGATATGAAATGGAGAACATGTAAGGACAGTTGTAAGACGGACAGCCGACTCCGTTTATTGGGAGAATTTTGTGAAGATGTACTTCATCAGTAAAAGAGACCGAGTATAAAACGCTTGTATGACCACGTCTTGGGTATTGCTCGCCGCGCGGGAGTAGCCGAGCGGTCTGGAGAACCACGTTACTGATCGCGCAGCCTCCCGCGTCGGAGGTTCTAATCCTCCCTCGGGCATGGATGTTTGTGTTGTCGTTAGTATAAGTTAGTTCATAGGTAGTTTGTAAGTTTAGGGACTGATGACCCCGCAGTTAAGTCCTATAAGCTTCACAAATATTCTGAGTATTCCTCAAGTGTTTGGAACCCGCAGCAGATCAGTTTAAAGGAAGACATGGAAGCAGGTCAGAGATGAGCAGCTAGGTTCCTTACTGGTAGGTTCGATCAATGCGGCAGTGTCACAAAATGCTCCGGGAACTCAAATGGAAATCGCTGGAAGAAAGACGACGTTCTTTTCGTGTAATTCTGTTGAGGAAATTAAGAGGGCTGGAATTTGTAGCTGAATGAAGAACGATCTTGCTGCCGCCTACTTACATTTCGCGTAAAGATCACAAAGACAAGATAAGAGAAATTAGGGCTCTTACAGAGGCATATAGACATCCTTTTTTTTCCCTCTTTCTAATTGGGAGTGGAAAGGAAAGGAAATACCTAGTAGAGGTACAGTGTACCCTCCGCCACGCACCTTACGGTGGATTGCGGAGTATAGGTGTAAATGTTTTACGTTTGTTTGGGTTACATACTAAAAGCTGTATTTCTGCACTTAGTAAAAATAGTAGAATGTTATTCGCATTTTACTGTAATCCGTCAAATTACCACCTCCTACAATATTTGCTATTGCTCCTGAAACACCCTATAGAGCGGGTGCTCAAGTGTCTCGCATTTGAATTATCCGCAAGGGATGAGGCTGGCCTCGCAATCCGACTGGCGTCTTGTGTGGACGACCAGCACGATTGTTGCGCCCATTTCCATAACGGTGGTTTTCCAATTACTCGCTAACCAGTACAAATTCTTCATTCTCCGGTGGATGTCTGTCACTCTTGTCCTTCGATAGCAAAGATAACAATAACAGTATGTTACTCGTATTTGGGTCAGCGGTCGCATATGCGCGCATTTGCACTCCCTTCTATCAGCTGTCCCACAATGAATGCGAGTTCGGATGTGATCAGGTTTTTTTCCTTTTATTTTTTATTGCGGACAAGATCGCCATAGTTCACGTTTACGAAATTATACACGCACGTGGAAAAGACACGAATGTTATACTGATCCCTTGGTTGCACGGTGATAACATACCTGCGTTGGAGGCCCGTAACGTTGCATACGCTGCAACAGTGCCCTAAAAGGTACATAATTGATTGTGCTTTATGTTATTCGTTACTAATTTTTCTGATTTAACACTTTTTTTAATTTTACGTAAGTAGTGTAAATGAGAAAGCGTTATTGGGTAGGTACTGAGTCGCTCACCGAGTCACAAAAAGCAGGAAAATAGTATACAAATGCCGAGAATTTAAGTTTGTAATTATGGTAGGTAAACGAGAGCAAACAAGCTAAAAACAGCAGCTCTATTTGATTACAGCATTCAACGCACAATAACGCACAAAAAATTAAAGATGAATTAAAGAAGAGACAACGTTTAGCTTTTCAGTTTGATGAATATACTGACTGCATTTGTAGGTTTTGCATCTGAAGAGAGTATCATGGAAGAGATTTTATTTTTTCAAATTCACGGAACGTTTGACATCAACTGCGAATGGGTAAAGTTGAAATTATGTACCCAACCGGGACTCGAACCCTGGTTTCCTGCTTTCTCAGCAGTTGCGATGACCTCTACGCCACTGGGGACACAGCGATCACCACACCTGCACGGAATTACTCAAGTACACCTCCCGTCAGATACAAATCCTCAGCTTTACCTCTGCCCACTAGAACTCAAACTTGTAGTTATTGTAAACTAACTCTCGTAAGAGTAAGGGCATAGGAGTGCCTCCGCGATGAAGAATGGATCATTGCCCGTCGTCATCGGCATTTATGTAAGTTGTATATAAATGCCGATGACAGGCAATGAGCCACTCTTCAGAGCGGAGGCACTCCTAGGCCCTTACTCTTACAATAACTACGAGTTTGAGTTCTAGTGCGCAGGGTGAAGTTGAGAATTTGTAACTGACGGGAGGTGTACTTGAGTAATTCCGTGTAGGTGTGGTGATCGCTGTGCCCCAGTGGTGTAGAGGTCATCGCAACTGCATAAAAAGCAGGAGAGTCGGGTTTCAGTCCCGGCTGGTACATAGTTTCAACTTAACCCATTAGCAGTAATGTCATATGTTCCGTGAATATGAATAAATAATAACTGCAGGATCAAAAGTGACGTCTGTTCTTTCGGACATACAACGTTTTAATTCGTAACGTACTACCTGCGGATACTACTGAAAAGTTTTCATGTGCCAAGTTTTAGAAACCATTCGCAACTACGAGACTGATTGGACAAAATGTATTGCCGTTTGTAGTGGTGGAGCTGAAGTCATGGCTGGCAATACAAGTAGGCTCGTTACGGAATTAAAAGCATAATGCTAAATGTTGCATCGATACACTGCTTTCTTCGTCACTGAACTCTGGCAGCCGGTTTTACCTTAAACACTATGCTTAAAGAGAAGGTCAATGTCTGGAATAATAAAGGCAAAGCACTACTTACTGGAATGTTTAGAAACATTTGTGAAGACATGGGTTCGCTCCATAAAAACCTCTTGTATCACACGAAGGTCAAGAGGCTTTCCAAAGCAAAGGTTTTGACAGGAGTTTTGAAATTCAAAATTGAATTGTTTATTTTCCTAAAAGATTATAGATTTGGATACGCAAATTATTTCTGTGACACTATTTCGTAGTTAAAATTAGAACTTTTAACTGATCTTCCTAGCCAACTAAATATTTTAAACTAGAGGCTCTAAGAGAAAGACGAAAACATAGCGGCAAGAATGAAATCAAAGGGTTCCTCGCAAAACTTTTTCTATCACTGAGCAAGGTGGGACAGTGATAACGCAATGGACTCGTTTTAGGGAGGACGGCGGCGGTGGAAACCGATCTCCAGCCATCCTGATTTACGTTTTCCGTTGTTTCTCTAAATCACTCCAGGCAAATCCAGGGATGGTTTCTTTAAATGGAAACTGCCAATTTCCTTCCCCATCACTGACAAAATCTATCTGAGCATGTGCTCCGTCTCTAATGGCTACGCCGGCCGCGGTGGCCGAAGGGACTGAGGCGCTCCAGTCACGGTCTGCACGGCCACTACGGTCGGGGGTTCGAATCCCCCCTTGGGCATGGATATTTGTGCCGTCCTTAGGATAAGGTAGTTCATAAGTAGTTTGTAAGTTTAGGGACTGATGACCCCGTAGTTAAGTCCCATAAGCTTAACAAACATTTGACCATTTTTCTAATGGCTACGATGGTGACGGACGTTAAATCCTCATCTTCAGTCCTTATTTCCTGTCAGCTTATGAACAAATTATTATTGTAATTTGTCTTGTTTCGGAAATGAAAACATGTACGTAACAGCCTATCTTACGAATCATTTTATTTTTGCGATTAGCTAATTTCGACATCGAAAGTCATTATCAAGAGCAGTTAATAGATACTGCTGTTATACAATATTTAACTCCAAACAACATCTTCGTATCTACATGAAATTGTTTCCAACTTAACACAATTTCAACAACATATCCCTTGCCGAAAAACCTTAAGGATGATACAGATCTTGCCAATTTGAAAGTGAATATATTAAGTTACGTTCCAGAACTGAAACCTGAAGGAGACAACGAACATACAAGGGTGTTAAATTTTTTTTAGGTTACCTCGGTACAACTGGCCGATCTGAGTAGGAGGATGAAAGAAACATTGACACACATGCTGCTGACGGCATGCTTAAAATGAAACTGAATTACGAATTAAAATATTTAAACATTTCGACCGTTTCGGGGCGTTGAAATAAATTCAACAGCGAAGTTGAAAATTTGGGGATTCGAACCTATTTGTACCTCTTGTTCGCAGCCTGGTCATTTTCTGTTGTCCGAAAGGACAAAAAAAGTTCTAATGTTTGTTAAGCTTAAGGGACTTAACTGTGGGGTCATCAGTCCCTAAATTTACAAACTACTTATGAACCTTTCTGTACTTTGGGGCCCGCAGTGTGGAATATGTCGTTGAGTGACAATTATAAATGACGTTGATACCTTGCACACTGCTGTTATAATGCTTTATTTATTAACTATGAGCTCATTTCGGCTTTATGTTGCCATCATCAAGTTTTCTGTAATATAAACGAGATAATTTATAACAACAGTTACATAAGCTGTCATACATAATTTTTTGTGGCTAATACATTTAATTTTCTTACATTTAATTTCGTTCTTATTTCTGTCCTTTTTGTTTAAGATGATCTTTATTTTATTTAAGTTATGACTGGCTTATATGCAGAAAATAAAAAATCCATTACAGGCTTGCTGTAGTCTGAAAATAATCATGTTATGATCACTTGTCGTGACGCGATCATGCACTCTCCAGTCCAATATTTTATCCGACAGGTTGGCAGTTATCAACGTCGCGTCGACATTTGTGCCATCTCCACCGCTTGCAGCGCCTGCATCACGTTGGTGAGATGCATGAGGTACGGATCAACAGGATCTGCATATTGAAGATACATGTTCACAATCACCACAGACCCTACAGGCGACTGTACTTCGATGGCGCTGCAATGTTCGTTGGATAGGCGCGATAGGATCGTGACTCTGAGTGAACTATTGCCGATGATGGTGGCTACTCGGGGGTGAGGCCCCGGGGCCACAATTTGCCAAGCTGTTGCTCCGAATGGGATTTTGCCCTCGTTGGAGTAAGGCTCTTGGAGGCAGAGCACATCGGGACTCGTCTCATCCACGAACCTCCGAAGCTCCTGCAGCACGAATCGGGAGTTATGTGCATTCATGTGCGCGATTTTCAATGACCTCATGGGAAGTAGGTATGAATATTGCAGTCAGGCCATGTTTTAGTATGATCCAGTACAATTCTTCCAGAGGCCAGCACGGCCTGTTTGTAAATCTCATTTAGGTCATACCTTTCCCCTCTTCTCTGGAAAACTTTCTCAATAAAGTGCTGCAGGGCCCCGAAGTGTGCTGTTCTTAGGTTAATTTACCTAGGTTTAAGCAGTTTGTAAACAACGGACTGATGACCACGCAGTTTGGTCCGATAGATTTACAGATATTTGATTTGAAGAATTCTTCAGGAAAGTGATGTTCACTTGGGACTTTTTACTTGACCAAAGAGTCGCGATAATTGTAAGCTAAGCAAGGGGCCAGTGCTGCAGAGTACTATTTGTAAAACTGAGCTGTGTTTCCATTGGTACCTGGCAATTTCCATGCTTTTAGCTCTCTCAGCAGTTTCTCTACACCAGGTATGACTATCACCACATTTTCCATTCAGGAGGGTTTGCGAAGATTAAACGACGGCATGTTTGTATGATCCTTCTGCGTGAACAATTTCTTAAAAGTGAAACTTGAAACTTTAGCTTTCCTTTAGCTGAATTTTATCACCACCCTGCAATTATCAACGAGTAACTGGATAAAAGCCTTCGAACGCTTATCGATTTAAATAAGACGAGACCTTTTTTAGCTGAATTTTATCACCACCCTGTAATTATCAACGAGTAACTGGATAAAAGCCTTCGAACGCTTATCGATTTAAATAAGACCAGACCTTTTTTGGGTGCTCGACGAGATATTTTGCTAAGGTATGACAGTGGTACTTTACAATTTGCGCAGACGCGCCAATCTCTACTAACTTTTGCCTATATGTTTGCTCTTTTTTGAACCTGTCATTAGCTCCAGTATATAGATTTTGTTAGTTCTTCTTATGAATTATCGAAATGTCAGAATGCTGTGTGGGAGGGAACTAAATAGCCACTGGACTGCGGTGGCACACCATAGCATCAATGGACACACATATTTGGGACAAACAAAGAAGCTATACAGCGCCGGCTGATTTTGAGATACGGTTGTCATAGATACGGTGGAAATATTCTACACAACAAAATAATAAACCGAAATAGGGAATATGACCTGAGCACAGCGTGTGATTCCGTAATTGCTAAAATACGACAGGAACGCTTCGTTCTGAGGGCGGCAGCGTCCGCAGTCAGAATGGACAGCCACCGAGATTCGACACCTGCACGACGGTTGCACCTTACAGCCTTGTACTTGTCCTTGTTGGGCAACAACAAATGTCACATGATGTTCGACCACATCACCGATCTGTTGCCTTGCTGTACTCGATCGACGGTATACAGCAGCTTCAATAGGATCCTATCGACGGACATGTGGTATCAGACATATCTCACATTCATGTGTGAAGATAACTTTACCCCAGTCCAATCTTTGTGATTTTGAATTGACGTGTTACGAGACAGGCAGGTTCGGGTGTTTCCTTGGACCTGCATCAGTCGCGCAAGTGATAGATGTAAATCGCAGTCGCACATGCATCCTCGGACACGCATCGATTGTGTCCGTGTCAGCAAACTGGGTCGTGGTGGAGTAGCCGAGCGGTCTAAAGCGTCTCGCTGCGGAGCGCGCGATTGCTCGCCGTGGAGGTTCGAGTCCTCCCTGGGGCATGGGTGTGTGTGTTGTCCGTAGGTTAGTTTACCTAGGTTTAAGTAGTTTGTAAGCTACGGACTGATGACCACGCAGTTTGGTCCGATAGATTTACAAAACATTTTATTTCAGCAAACTGGTCATTCACGTGCTGCCGGAATTGGAAACGCTATGATAGAGTGGAAGGGAAACACGTGTACTGTGCCCGCTTAAAGTCGTTGGAAGCGTCAGCAGGGGCATACAGCAGCTGCGGACCTGTCAAAGCAGGCCCCAGCGGCAGATCGCCGTTCGTCCTGTAGCAGTGCAGCCTCCCCAGAGCGTTTCCTGAATTCTTATTATTCACTGCGCACCTCTCCAATATGGCTGAGATTATTACTGAAAAGTTACTTCTAATTATACAACTGATTGTGTAACTAAATATTCGGTAGTAACGTTTTATTGCTCGCTTTTACTGTATTTTAAGTTATGACTTTAAGGTGTGTACATCTTTACGTGATAAATAGGAATGTAGAATTAAAATGTTATATTTTTATGATATTTTTCATAATCATATTTCTACAAGTTTTAATTTATTTTCTCTTCTTCTGTCTGTCAATAAAAGTTGCAAGTCAATTTTGACCATTGCATATAACATTATGGACACTGTTTTAATGACACAAGCTAATAAAGCTTTATAGTCACAAAATTTACGCCTAATGTTTCGTGCACATGCTGGCTAGATGTTTTAGAATAGCTTTTTTGTTGTTTTATTTTTTATTATGTCATCACCCAAGCAGAATCACAATATCCTATTCTCTCTCTCTTTCTCTCTATTTCTCTCTCTCTCTCTCTCTCTCTCTCTCTCTCTCTCTCATATATATATATAGCCAAACTTTCAGGAAACATTCCTCACACACAAAGAAAGAAAATATGTGGACATGTGTACGGAAACGCTTACTTTCCATGTTAGAGCTCATTTTCGTATTTCTCTTTAAATGTAAATTGAAATAATTCGTGCAGACAATTGTCAAAATACCCAATTGTTTCGTTAGTATGTACTGTACTTCCTCGATTCACGTCATCAACACAGATTTTCTGTGAACGTTTGGGCAGGAATTGTTGGTGATGTCTTGATTGGGCCTCATGTTCTTCCACCTACGCTCACTGGAGCACGTTATCATGATTTCATACGGGATACTCTACCTGTGCTGCTAGAACATGTGCCTTTACAAGTACGACCAGTGGCGGTTCGTACAAAATTTGACCAGTGGGCTACAATATTACAAAATAAACAGGAAACAAAATATACTAAACTAAAAAGTCAACCTTTGTATGATTGCCTTCAATTAAATATCAATTAATATTGTATTGACAGTAAGACCTTCAGGAGAATCTATAACAGCGCTGCCAACTGCATGTATTCACTGCAGGTAGTAAATATAACGTTTAAAAATATTAATTTTATTTACAGAAATTAAAAAATGTAGACTCAGAGGTATTTGAATACGAGCCTCACACAAGTAGGTTTGAGAGACGCCTGAGCCAGCGCGCTATTTGACTCTGTATGCCGCAGTATTCGTCATATACTATTCTTCCGCAGCCGTCACACGCAGCGCGAACAGAAATATTGATGTGGTGCTGCAATCGGTCTCAGCACATACGAGTCGCCAGGCCTGACGTCACGTCTGCACATGCGCACTAGCGAACAGACGATTGCGCCGCCTCTCTGCGCACGTACCAGCGCGGCTGAATCCCACTTCAGCACACGGAGTTGCTTTCCAGCTATCGCGGCGAGAGCGCTCTAAAATGCGTTTTCATCCTGTTTTTTTTTTTTTTTTTTTTTTTTTTTTTTTTTTTTTTTTAATGTGACTTAACTACGGGGTCATCGGTCCCTAAACTTACAAACTACGTATGAACTACTTACGAACTAGGACGGCACAAATATCCATGCCCGAGGGGGGATCCGAACCCCCGACCGTAGTGGCCGTGCTGACCGTGACTGGAGCGCCTCAGTCACCTCGACCACCGCGGCCGGCTCATCCTTATTACTAGCATTCTAATATGCATTGGAAGGAAATTGGCATAATTTTATTGTGATATCTGGCTTGTATTCCAAGAGAAAGGATGTAATTTTACAGCGATTTCACGCTTGCATTCGAAGAGAAATGGCATAATTTTAGTAATATATTTACAGTGTGCTGCAGCACATTAGCACATTATCACCAGCCGCCACTAAGTACGATACAACATGTGGTTCATGAACGATGGAGCTCCTGCACATTTCAGTCGATGTGTTCGTACGCATCTCAACAACAGATTCGGTGATCGATGGATTGGTAGAGGCAGACCAATTCCATGGCCTCCACGCTCTCCGGACCTCAACCCTCTTGACTTTCATTTATGGGTGCATTTGAAAGCTCTTGTCTACGCAACCCCGGTACCAAATGTAGAGACTCTTCGTGCTCGTATTGTGGATGGCTGTGATACAATACGCCATTCTCCAGGGCTGCATCAGCGCATCAGGAATTACATGTGACGGAGGGTGGATGCATGTATCCTCGCCAACGGAGGACATTTTGAACATTTCCTGTAACAATGTGTTTGAAGTCACGCTGGTACGTTCTGTTGCTGTGTGTTTCCATTACATGATTAATGTGATTTGAAGAGAAGTAATAAAATGAGCTCTAACATGGAAATTAAGCGTTTCCGGACACATGTCCACATAACATATTTTCTTTATTTGTGTGTGAGGAATGTTTCCTGAAAGTTTGGCCTTTTTGTAACACACAAACACACACACACACACACACACACACACACACACACACACACACATATATATATATATATATATATATATATTGATTGGTCCCGCGTAACACAGCTGTAATCCTTCTCGGCCAGAGAAAATTCATTTGATATTTACGCTTCGTCCGCCGGTTGTAAAGTCGTACCAGTACAAGTCCAGTGGACACGGGACACGGATTCACGTCACGGATACGGCCCATACAGGTCTAGTGGACACGAAATGTGCACACATGTGCGCAAAGCTGGATGTAGATCCCGAGCGCACTTCTTTAAAATCTTAATGCATGACCTCACTATGGCAGTTTAGAATACAGAAGGCTGTGTCTGTTTCGTGCACGCTGGTTCGACACTTTCCTCCCGGTGGCCCTCACGAAGTCGTAGTTTTTCCCAGTGGCAGTCGGGTCGCAGATCCTCCGGGCGAGATGTCGCAGATGGCGGTCGTTCGGCACAAGGCGTCCAGTACGGGGCAAGTCATGAACGCTACCTGTGGAGTGTAGAGGTGCTTATCACATCACTTTGACTCGATCAAATGTTAATGTTTGTCTTCTGGCCATCCGAGAACGTGCACACAATGTCTACAAACACATTATATGATCCTACACTGTATATTACCTGAAAGTTCAAAAAGTTGCTACATTATCTATATTCAAAGAGATGTGTATGCTTTCGATAGGCGAGAAAGTTCAAACAACGATGCTTTTCGAATCATGTTCAAAATGTTTGTATAGCTTATGGGACTTAACTACGAGGTCATCAGTCCCTAAACTTACAAACTACTTATGAACTAGCTAACACTAAGGACGGCACAAATATCCATGCCCTCGGGGGGATTCGAACCCCCGACCGTTGTGGCCGTGCAAACCGTGACTGGCGCGCCGCAGTCCCCTCGGCCACCGCGGCCGGCTTCGAATCGAATCATGTCAACGTAGAACCAGGAGGAATGTGTTTATGCCATACACAGGTGATGCGAAACATTTCCGGATATTGGGTGTTTCACTAAGTGTGTTTGCCTCTGTAACTTATAAAATAATAGGTGACGGGAAATTTTAATGCGGTAGGTCAACACAAGAAACGTTACACTTTCTGCGGAGCTATGAACATAGTTTATTGTATCATTTTCCAAAGAGTTACAGCACAAAGATATAATTTTTTAAATGGAACAATAGTTTTTTTCTATCGTGCATTGGATTCGTTGAAACCAGCTGCCTCCAAATCAATTTAAACTACATTGCTATCACTGTTCGTTTGGGAGCTACAACCCTTCAAAGTGTAGGTGGCGGAGGCTACTACAGCGTAGCTGACTGGCTGGTGGTCATGAGACAGTGGGCCGTGCCCCAGGGGATAGCCACTCGGCCAGTCAGCTACACTATCGCAGTCTCCGCCACCGGAACTTTGAATGGTTGTAGCTCCCAAATTAACAGTGATAGGAATGTAGTTTAAATTGATTTGGACGCAGCTGGTTTCAACGAATCCAATACACGATAGAAGAAACTATTGTTCCAGTAAAAAAATTATATCTTTGTGGTGTAACTCTTTGGAAAATGATACAATAAACTATGTTCATAGCTCCGCAGAAAGTGTAACATTTCTTGTGTTGACCTACCGCATTAAAATTTCCCGTCACCTATTATTTTATAAGTTACAGAGGCAAACGCACTTAGTGAAACACATCATTACTCGTGTTTTCCAGTGAATGATAATGGAAGTGTGAAATCAAATTTTGCATTTACACGGAAAGCATTGTGCTCGTTTAGCAGTTTTGTGCCTCGAAAGCGACTGTATTGCGGCGGTATCTCGTTAAAGCAGAAAAGTTATCAGGAACGGCTGCGGGCAAGCGGTCAGATGGATGGCTTCGGATGTCTCCCCCAAGGCTTCTGCGATCGCGCTGCCCAAAGTGCGCCTCAAATAAACGAGACCCCAGGCTTGCGGCGGCTTTTGTTCCTTTGTCGGATGAGAGATGATAAACGACATGTGTCCTCTCTCGGAGTACCGACGCTGCGGTGACTGGTTGGTCTTCTCGGTACTCGCCGACAGTGGACACGTTAGTGTTGATATTTACAACTCATCTATTGCATCGTCATTTTCGTAGATTCACGAAGTACGCCATGGCTCGGTACTGACTTTGTCAAAATGCGAATGTTTCTTGAAATTTGTGTAGAGAAAATTTTGGGTCAATCTTAGTATTATCAATTTTATGTACATATTGCTAAATTGTAGTCTGCTTGCTGTAACGTATTTCTTTCTGCGTGTGAAGGCTAATCCCAGAAAGTAGTGATTATGATATGGTTTTCAGTAATAAATCGACATTCACGAGGAAGGTTTGTGTATAAAATCCGTTACTAAACCAGAAAAATCGTTTGACATTAGCTTCTTAGCGCTGCCCAAGTTAAGCTAAAGCGGGTCGCTACTAAACTTATAAAATACTCTCATAACGTAACTATGAAATTAATTTGTTCATAGCTAATTTATACTACGATACTTGTCACGTTTTATTACAAATACACGAACAAAGAATAAATAAATTATTACATCCATCCATTTTATTACAGGCAGAATTAGATAACAATGGATTTATCGGTTGTGCCCAGTGCGTTTTTTATACACGCACATTTATATTTAAGTTAATCAGTGGGCTGAAGAATAGGCCTACTGGTATACCGTTTGTAATATGGTTTCATGGGTCACTGCTACACACACACACACATATGTAATTACATTACATATTGCATACATTTCATTCAAAAAAAAAAAAAAAAAAAAAAAAAAAAAAAAAAAGAAAGAAAAAAAAAAAAAAAAGAGAGAGAGACCTACACCTTCGGTTGATTCTGCAACCCTGACTATACATCTGCTTATGTATTATTTTCTTCTCACTTCCAATTATTTGAGGAACCGGCGCAGTTGCAACCATCTTAATTTAAACGAGATGTTGAGCTGAAAAACGTGAAAGATCTTTGACGGAAAATTTTATTCTAAACTCGGATATATTTTGACGGTATACTGTATACTGCACAATTACTGATTATCTGGGTTTGTCCATCTTTCTGCAACGCCTCCTATGTCTTTCGTAAATAGTCCGTAACTGTGTACGACGCGCTGCCTTAGATAGCTATTTCAATGGACTAAATTGTAATTGTTTCTTTAATCTTTTTGCTTAATTTATCAATGTTTTTCCCTGGTAGGAAACGATATGTTCTGTTTCTTGTTTATTGTTCTAGTGAAGTACTACGGAAGTTGAGCACTTATTACTCAAATATGAATAAGGTCTTCCTATGGTGCATAATAAGCTTCCGAAAAAGAAAAAAAAATTAGTACACCTGGAAAAACGACGTCGATCTTGATCTGATGACGGCAGATGCCATCTTGGGGGCAGTACGAGTAGATGTACTGATAATGGTTTCAATGGCGTCCGCCAACTGATGGTGGAGTGACGTACCTTCTAGAGGTCTGCATATTGGCGAATTTGCTTGCTTGTACTCGCTCGATCGCACTGCACTCGGTTTTTGCTTGTCCGGTTATGAATGCTTGCTCGGCCAGCAGTGCTCTTTTAGGCTGTGGTCACAGTGGCTCCGATATCGGTTGGTTTTACCGACGACAGACATCGGCGGAAAACGGCCGTTTGTTTCAACTCACTACTTCATTATGGGCACGGTCACAGTGTAGCCGATCTCATCGCCCGATAGTGATTTCGGACTACAGTCGGTAAAATTCAAATCAATTTGTTTTCTTCGGTTAAATCGACCGACGCTCTCACATGCTAGATATGGACAGTGAGAAACTGATATGCTTTGTGAAAGAAAGAGAGAGATTGTGGCACCCAGAAGACGATAAATATCACAATCGGGATATAATTCGGAATCTATGGCCTGATATTACAGATTATTGTAAACCCCTATTTAGTTAAATCCTTTATCAAAAACTTTAGGCGTAAATTATAACCTCAAACAATGTGTTCAATCTGGGATTGTGGCGTATCTTAATGTTATTGTAGTGGCTCTCTTATGTTGTTTTGTAGTGTGATAATCGGGTATTAGCTGTCCACAAATTATTCTTACTGGTTCTGCTCTTCTTTAAAAAGGTGATGAGTCTGTTCTGTGAGTGACCTGCAAGTGTGGTGCAGGCCTGCGTGTGTTTTCGCTGTTCAGTGGTTTCTGTGTTCAAAATTATTCTTAATTTTACACTTATCTTTCACAAATACGGTATATTGAATGACAGTCATTGAAGTTCAATGTACCGTAACTTCATTTCGTTCATCATAATCGGATGTTTCTGGGTGATCTATAACTGTGCTCTTCATGGATTTAAATACTGAAAACTGCATCCATTATGTATTTTTATGCTTAGCACAACGCATTTCGATAATTTTTCTCTCTTTTAGTGCATTTGTGTACATAAATACATCGTGACGTTTCCATGTGTGATTTTATGCATATCTGTCACAGATGCTTTTTGAGGTTACTGTAATGAGGGGAATCGTAGCATACATAATAAAATATTGGCAACTTTTTTACGTACTAAATAGTACGTCTGTCTATACTTGCAGGTATTTTCTGCTCCATTAAACTGGATATCAAAACACAAAAATCGTCACTTACACTGGTTTTTGTACACAGGTAAGCCTAAGTCACGATTATTATGTTGCATATTCTGAGTAATGGAAACGGCACAATACCTTTAAACAGACAGAAAAAGTTATGGTTTCTAACATTAGGATCAAACACACACCTCAATATTTATTCTGTCCGATTTTTCGAACTTCAGTAGCTAACCTAGACAACTGCAGTGCATGTGTGTCAGCAAAGCACACATTGAAACGTCGAAAAAGTACCGTTCTTCTGTAAGCAAATGCACTAGAAGATGCGAATAAATCCTCGAAATTCGTTGTAGTAAGCAATAAACTTCCCTAATTGGTGTAGGTCTTCATTATTTAAAGCATGGAGGTCAACTGGTGTGTCTGCACAACTTCAAATAAATTCAGCAAAACTGTAATATTGCTTGTCAATGACACCACGAAATATCGCAATATGTAACAGAAATTTCTCCTTTTACCAGTACCTCACATATTCCTAAAGATTATCTGGGAGTAGCAATAACTGAGGACAGTACACAATCCTCGCCACTTTCTTCTTTCCAGACAGGTGTAGCTCATTCATATGCATTCGAAGTCTTTATTAATAACAAAAGCCGCATTGTAGCACTAATTTCGAAGCATAATAATGTCGGTGGAATCCACTGCATTCCAGGAAATTAATATACTTCAGACACAGAATACATTCAAACCTAACGTAACTTTGTCCTTTAACCCGACCAAGTGACAAACTGTATCGGATGCAGTTTGACCACGTCGAACTTGGTCGACGGCGTCTGACGACAGTCTGTCGGTGCCATTGTGAACGCAGCCTTACAGCACCATGGGGCTGGTAAGCGGGGCAGCGGCCCGCGGCCTGCACCGGCGAGCTGTGGCTGCGGCCCACACACCAGCTCCGTGTATCCGCGCGCTGCCGTCCCCTCTTGTTATATTCCAACCACACGATGGCACTACACCCGTATCATTTTATTTATGCAATACTCTTACATTCTAGCTGGTTTACAATAAATAATACGAAAGACTATAGAAACTTTTGTAATGTGGACGTTATGGGAATGAAAAATTACATTTCGCACCCCGGCAAGAAGAGTGACACAATTTTAAAACCGGCAGTTTTTAGTTTATAATTGAAAAAAAAAATGGACGAGCTCCAACCTGGATCTAAAAGTCACATCTTTTTATCGTAGTTTGTCCGCTTGAGGAGAATAGTATAATTTATGTTGTAGGATAGTCCATAATATTTGTCATGGCAAGAAAAATCTTGCTAATCTCAAGTATTATAGCTTTGAGTTATGTCACTGTTCAAGACGGAGTGCGATTTAAGTTTCTTTCCTAATATCATATACTTTATTGATTCATGTTTAGAAAAGTCAGTATTTCGACCTAATACATTGCAAATATAACAAATCAAACTGTCTCCATATTATTCATTATTAGCATTATAATTACAATGAATGGTCAGAATATAATCGACCCGTTTTGGATGAAGTCGGAGATTAGAATCCCTGCAGCACTGAAACATCTTTCACTTAGCTGCGTTTGAGGACGGAACGCAAAATAGCTCCTAGGTCGGTGACAAAAGATATCTTATGAAGGTGCTGCGGATTACTCCTAAATTAAAAATTGCTTCCTCAATATGGTTCTTAATATATTCCCCGGATTTCCTTTTCTCAGAAAAATGGGTTTTTGCTAAAACTATTTTCTTTAATGTCCACTGTTTATCAACAAAGTGCGGAGTAACAGACACGTAACATCTTTTTCAATACGGATCGGTCCACAAATCAGCTGTGCACGCACGTGCATCTGCGTCTACAGCCTGGATAATGCTGGGCATAAAATTTGCCCGTATTTCATAGGATGAGGCAGAATGTTGGATACGTCCATCTGTAGAAATTCCGAAACGAATATTTACAAGCTCCTGGTAAAAAGAATGAAATCCATTTCCTGAAATCATTGTAAATGGACGATGATTCCTGGCACACATTTCGATACATTTTTTAGTGACAGAGTTCTTAACTGATGCCGGTAATGCTTCAGAACGTCCTTGTTCTTGTTGTATTCTGCAGACATGTGCCTGCAGGTGTGTTGTTGTGTTTCGATAAGATAGGAAAGCAGAACAATTGGCACAATAAACGCAGCCAACATAATTTCCCTCCTTATCATTAACTAATGAAAATGTTTCCCAGACACTGCTACGACCAGCATTGTTCGTACTGAGGATATATTCTTTCGAATCAGTTTTCGCTTTCACACTGTCCTTAGTCTCGCGTTCACGCGCCATGATCTTTCAGCAGGGGAATGAACGGCAACCGCGTAACAGAGTAGACAGCGGGCAATGCAAGCATCGAGTGCTTGCAAGCCGCGGTGGAGTAGCCGAGCGGTCTAAAGCGTCTCGCTGCGGAGCGCGCGGTTGCTCGCCGTGGAGGTTCGAGTCCTCCCTAGGTTATGGTTGTGTGTGTGTTTGTCCTTAGGTTAGTTTACCTTAGTTTAAGTAGTTTTTAAGCTACGGACTGATGACCACGCAGTTTGGTCCGATAGAATTACAAACATTTCATTTCAATGCTTGCAAGCATCAGGAAAATAAAATGCAATTGCAAGCAGCGGGCGAAGCGGTTACATCGACATCTACGGGACTGTCACGGAAATACGTGCTCGAGCAAGCATGACCGCTAAATGCAGACCTCTAGTACCTTCCAGAGCGCCATCAGTGTGCACCCTTCCATAGCGTATTTTTACGCCATAAGGCTCAGTGTGTTATCGGAACCATGCCACGGAGACGCAGTCGTACGCTGAAAGGGGTCAAATTGTGGCCTTCCCAGTAGCAGGATGATCCTTTCGGATAATTACAAGTTGGACGTGCTGCGTCAGTTGTCGAAATACGCTGGTTGCAATGGTCACGTGAACATTCCCACGATGTTTTGGACGTACACACAGCACCGACGTCTGCCAAAATCGTGGCACTGTAAGGGCATATGGTACTGCACCGATAAGACGATTTGTGAGCTCAGAACTGTTGCAGACCGGTTGGTTAATAGCAGTGGGACTACGGGAACGCGCGCCGTCCACTCACGCCACTGTACGGTTCGACTGGTGCTGTCACGGGCCACTTGCAAGATCGAATGGTATTCAGCGATGAAAGTAGGTTCTGTCTGGTCGTTTGCGCCTAAGATACAGAATCTGGCGAGCCTGTCTCATTGAGCGCATTCGTCCAAGACACACTGGCCCGACTCTAGTGCGTATCATATGGGATGCGATATGCTAAAACTCTCGCTCACCTTCGGTGTTTGTGGAGCAAACGCTGAGAAGCGCAGAATTTTGTAAGATCCGTTCTCTTCCCATTTTTGCAACGAGAAGGTGATGTGTTGTTAAACAGGATAATATACAAGCTTCAAATGTTCAAATGTTTGTTAAGCTTATGGGACTTAACTACGGGGTCATCAGTCCCTAAACTTACAAACTACTTATGAATTACTTACGAACTAGGACGGCACAAATATCCATGCCCGAGGGGGGATTCGAACCCCCGACCGTAGTGGCCGTGCTGACCGTGACTGGAGCGCCTCAGTCACCTCGGCCACCGCGGCCGGCTATACAAGCTTCCTAGGGTTTATATTTGTGGATAGAGAAGTTAGTACTGCTTCCTTCCACAAGTCCCCTAAAACCTCCACATCCTTGCGGATGCTGTTGCGTAGCAGTGTGCGTTTGTACCGCCCTACAGTACGCACGAGGTGCCGTAGTTGCTGTCCAAGTCTTTATGGAAAGCATAGAGTTCTGACTAACCTGTTGTCTTCTATAGTTGTGTCCCCAGCGCAGAAGACTGCACACAGGTCGTTGGTTCTTCTACAGCATACAAGTAAGGCTAAAATAAGTTCTGTTGGATGGAAGCATAAGAAGCGACTCGCGAGATTTTTAATTGTCAGGGATGCCATTTATTAAATAAATAATAAAATATGAACAACTATTCTTAATCCGACACGGCCTATGCTGCTCGTAGTTCATATTGAGACCTCGACTGTTGTCACAATTATACAAATTTTTACTCATGACCGGCGCGGTCCGGCTCGTATAGTGGTCAGCTCGAGACTGAAACTGCGGCGCGTTGCGAGAAGGAACCTGACGCTCTATTTCGCGCCAAAACAGGGCCGTCGCGCGCCTTCTGCAAAGTCGCTCTTCTCTTGATACAATAAGAGAAGGCACCTTAAACTTTTTGAACTGTCAAAACCTAGCCTGTCCTTTAGAGATATTTATCATAAATTCTCAGCTCTGTTAATATTTGGTATATATTAAACAAAGCCGGCCGCAGTGGCCGAGGAGACTAAGGCGCTGCAGTCACGGTCTGCACGGCCACTACGGTCGGGGGTTCGAATCCCCCCTCGGGCATGGATATTTGTGCCGTCCTAGTTCGTAAGTAGTTCATAAGTAGTTTGTAAGTTTAGGGACTGATGAACCCGTAGTTAAGTCCCATAAGCTTAACAAACATTTGAATTTATTAAACAAAACTAATTAAAAAAATCACGTGACGTGAAATGCAGCAGCCAATGCGAGGAGAGTACCAGTAACATAGGCGGACTTTCTCATGGGAACCGGCACCTACTGTGCCATATGCTACTGCTCCCCACCCCATATTTAAACATATGCTGCACTTCTGTCTTTCTTCCGCGTTTAAGACACGTACGATGTTAGCAAAGAAACGGCCAGCAGCCCGAAATATGAAATGACCATAGGCCAGGAATATCACTAATGCTCGCGGACACTTTGCCCGTGAAACTCAACGTGTTTTGCAAGACGCGCAGCAACTTCCCTTTCCAGTACGATCACCGGACTTACCTCCGATCATGCGCGTATGAGATATGATTGAACGGCAAGCGACACGTGCGACTCGACAATCCACAAGTCTTACGTAACTACGAGAACAGGTCGAGCAGGCGTTCAATAATATGTCACAAGACAGTATTTGCCATTTGCATGATTGAATGGATACCAGAATCAGCGCCTATGTTGCCAGGCGTAGAGGCTGCACCGCGTAATAATATAGGTGTTTCAGTAGTGATATACACCGGTAAGTCAGTTCCGCTAGAATTATTGATATGTAAATGTAATCATTTCATATACTCCATATGCACTGTTTTTACAATGAATCTTAAGACGCCGCGGTGGGGTAGCCGAGTGGTCTAAAGCACCTCGCTGCGGAGCGTGCGGTTGCTCGCCGTGGATGTTCGAGTCCTCCCTGGGGCATGGGTGTGTGTGTTTGTCCGTAGGTAAGTGTACCTAGGTTTAAGTAGTTTGTAAGCTACGGACTGATGACCACGCAGTCTGGTCCGATAGACTTACAAACATTTGAACATTTTTGAATCTTAAGTGATTGTAAAAGTAAAAGAGCGTATTAATTTTTCTTTCCGGCATTGTATAACGTGATATACTCTTGTGTTTCTGTCCTAATACCTACCGGAGTGCCGGCCGCGGTGGCCGAGGGGACTGAGGCGCTCCAGTCACGGTCTGCACGGCCACTACGGTGGGGGGTTCGAATCCCCCCTCGGGCATGGATATTTGTGCCGTCCTTAGTTGTGAGTAGTTTGTAAGTTTAGGGACTGATGTCCCCGTAGTTAAGTCCCATAGACTCTACAGACATTTGAACATTTTTGAACCAACCGAAGTAAACAAGTATGTAAAGTGATCCCAGTTCCTAATTTTGATTATTATTGTAAAGTTCCTTCCTCTTGTTTGAAAATTGTGTCCGTGTTCTAGCTATTCCTTCTCCGCAAACATTCTCATAGATACGGAGATGTTCAAAAACTTGTAAACCTGTTGGCCAAACTGCTACGGTCAGCCGCGGTGGAGTAGCCGAGCGGTCTAAGGCTACGGCCACACTTGCGGTTTTTGAAGCTGGACGCTCAGCGTCAAAAGACGGCACAGTTACAGGCAGGTTGGAGAAGGCCGGTAGTGGCCACACACGGCGTCTTTTTCTGCCAGCGTCCGACGGGAAGGCGCATCCCCAAGGTCAGACGCCAGTCGGATGGGCCGGGGCCCATTCGCTGCGTCAAAAGACGCTTCTCACATTGCGTTCCCACGTGAACTCAGTATTATCTGTGCAGTCTGTCAACGCACAGTAGTGTGTGTAGTCAACTGTTATTTCAGTCTTTTTCGATGAGTGAGATGGAAAAAATTGAACTTGATAGCGAACGTATTATCTTAGAAGTTCAAGCTCGACCAGTCTTATACGACATTCAAAATGTGGATTATAAAAACATACAAAAAAAAGTGACGTCTGGCTAGCTGTGACATCTAATGTTGTTGGAAGTGGAGTAAAAACATTTAATTAGAGTAGTATAAAAATCAAAAATACAAAAAAACTTGAATTTTATGAAAGACATCTGGTGAATTATATTTGTTAAATTAAGTAAGTACCAGAGGTCACAATATTTGCTCTATGTTATAGAATACTAGATGAGTCTTGATAAGCCAGCAGTCTTTTTCACTCAGCAATGTTTGCGTATCGGTTTTGCCAGGGCACGAACCCGCGGTAGAACAGAAATATTCAGCAAACTGATCTCTCGTGTGTGTTCCTTTCACGGTCCCTCTTGTACCCTGGGCCGGAATGCTATCCAAAGGACACGATAATGTGTCTTCAAAGTTGTATCCATCGTTTTCCCTCACAAAGTTGTCCAGTACGCAAGTTGCTTTAACAATGATATCAACCAAATCGATACTGACGTCAATCGGACGGTGGAATATACGCCATTTATTGGCTAAAATACCAAATGCATATTCCACGTACCGCCTGGCACTCGATAAACGGTAGTTAAAAATTCTTTTAATGTTAGTCAAGTCCTTGCTGGGGTATGGTCTCAGAAGGTTTTCACACAGAGCAAAGGCTTCATCTGCCAGAAAAACATATGTCAGTAATCGACCAGATGTATCGTTTGGTAAGGGGGCTGGTGGTGGTAATGGTAAATTGTGGGAAGCGGAGCGCGCGGTTACTCGCCGTGGAGGTTCGAGTCCTCCCTGGGGCATGGGTGTGTGTGTTTGTCCTTAGGTTAGTTTACCTAGGTTTAAGTAGTTTGTAAGCTACGGACTGATGACCACGCAGTTTGGTCCGATAGATTTACAAACATTTGAACATTTGAACTGCTACGGTCATCAGTCCCTAGACTTAAAAACCACTTAAACTAACCTACACTAAGGGCAACATACCCGTACTGATGACCTAGCTGTTTAGTCCCCTCAAAATAATAAAATAAATAAATTAAAAGCAACATACACGCCAGTGCCCGAGAGAGGACTCGGACCTCCAGCGGGAATGTTTGCCCAGTTCGTAGTATAACGCCTTAGACCACGCGGCCATACCATGCGGCTATTCAACGACGCGTAGATAAGGATTCAATATATTAAGCAGTAGTATCTAGCTACTAATTGCTACAGACTGCGTAACATGCTGATGACATCCTCTTCTTAGCACGTTTTAGTAGTGTTCCTCCTGCTTCAGATGGCACTCATTACTCGCCCCGGAAAAAACATGAGTTCGTTATACAATCCACGCAGAGTTAGTCTGCACATTTTGCGTTTAATGTTACAGAATTATTTTCCCTCCTTAAGGAGATGTTCATGTAGTTAGTTATCTTTATTTTAAAAACTGCCCGTTGAAGAACTGAAAATATCTTTAAAGGTTTCATTTGCTTTTTCTACCAACAGATCTTTTGTTTTATCACTAACTAAATTACACCGAACACATATGAGCGTTGTACTTTTTTCCTAGAGAATCATATGCCTGTAGATGGCTTCACTGTGATAACACACTACCTGGACATGTGGGACAATATAGCACAGGGTCTTGAACAACATGACCCAAAGGCATATTCGATTGATGATGTGCATACCATTTATAACTTGCCACTATGATGTTGGTTCATCTGAAGCATATTTCTTACCATGCCTGGACAATTAACATTTGATAATTACCCTTTAACGAGTCGAAACTAGTCATCATGTAAAATCAATAAGCGATCTATGGCAAATAAAGATCTCATAAAGGGATTCATAACCATTACATTAAAGATCGCCTCCGATAAAACAGCCTGTATAAAATGTCAGGTAATTATAATTTGATTTTTTTGATCTCTCGCCTATCGAAAGTGTCTGGTCGATGATTGCAGAACGGTGGGCCCGGGATACTCCACCCGCTGCTGCACCCGATGAATATTGGTAGTATCTGGATGCAACACGGACTGCTGTACAGCACCAACACATCCAAAGGCTCTTGGAACAATGCCAAGGCGTGCATCAGCGGTTATAGCCAGCAATGGCGGCAACTCTCAGAACAGAATTCGTTAACTTCCTCACTTCATATGGGGCTCTATTTTCAATTACGTGATCTTAACACATTGTGCTACCACCTAGACAAAGTGAGCTGTGCTATCTCCGGTCCTTGTTGGATGCTCAGCAGTGCAGTTGTGGCTCCACAATTGCCAACTGCTTGGACGCACGCATGCCCCTCCCCACCGCTTCTAAATGATGCTCTACTGTCTGTAAAATGTCTTTCCAATACAATGAGCAGAACAACGAACAACCGCTGCGACTGTTTTTTCGGACGTGTCCGAAAGAACAGACGTCGCTATGTTATGCTGCAGCTGTTCTAAATATAGAGTTAAGTGGGGCATTTTTGTCTCACCTATAATCAAACAACATTTATACATGCAAATTTGTGACGGTGCCGGGACTCGAACCCGGGTTTCCTGCTTACAAGGCAATTCTGCTAAAACATGAGCCACTCAGGCACACGGACGACACTTAACCTCGTCGGAATACTCTAGCGCAGTGTTTTTCAACCTTTTGGAATATACGACACCCTTCCAAGTAGAAATATTTTTACGACCCCTTCCAAATAAAAACAGTTTGGCGATCCCCTCATCATGAACAATAACAAAACTTTTTGTCTCAAAGGAAACATATTTAATATTCTTTCTTTTGCTCCAGCTTTCTTTTAAATTGCTGAACCAAATTTTGTGTGTGTATTTTTGGGAATGGAACACATTGTTCTATTCTTACATAATTTCTGACAGTAAAATATAGTCATATTTCATGTTTCATATTTCAGGCAATACTTAGAAGACAATTTGTAAAGAAGTAGATTTTTTCCCGAATTTTTCAGAATTACTTATTGTATCATTTTCTTTTACTTATCGATTGGATCCTGAAAACAGTTTTCGTACTTTGTGCTTATTCATCATTGACGGACTATAATATAAAACAACCTATGATCAAGTCATGTTAAACAAGGAAATTCGTAATTTTACATTAAATGGCACTGAGGCACACATTTTTGAACCCCTAGCTACTTTGTGGTGCAAGTGTACAAACTGTGACGGCGACCCTCCGAGCAAGACTGTGCGCCCGTCCTGGGAGTCGCGACCCACGGTACTGCTATAGTACGTACCGTCCGACCAAAATTCCATGACTAGCAGCTAACTCTGCATTACCGTCTGGAGTTCGCTCCTCGTGTGCAGCCGCACTGAAAGAAGTGTCATTTGTCGACAAGATGGATTATCTTCTAATACATAAAGCAGAGTGTCCGTATGTTTGTTGCAAACAAATCTACAGTTTTATTCCAATCTTTATGAAATTTTGTACACGTAAGCTTCAATCCATGAGGACGGTCGCCGTAAGTTTAAGAATCACATACGATATATAGATCACGAGATATAACGTCATAAACAATGAGATGCTCGAAAAACTGCTGCATTTTGCGACAATGCTGCTCATTTTCTCCTAAACCATTGGACCGATTTCAACCAAATTTGGTACACACATTCCTTACCGTGAGGTAACAATTGCTGCATGGTTAAGAATCACATACGGCACATGGTTCAAAATATATTACGTCATAACCAATAGAAATCGAAAAAATGCCATATAATGCGGCGAGACTTTCGAAATACACTGTATGAGAATGACAGTACTTAGCGACTTGCAACAAACTTTAAACATAATTTCAAACCTTTATTAAACTTTTTCTCGCTGGCAACCATAGTAAAATGATAAAAGGAAAAAAGTTTCTCGCTTACTACTTTTCTGCTGTTTATGGAGTAAAACTACGGCTCTCGGTATGACGTTACAATTTATAATTTGAACACTACAAATTGTAGCGACAGGAAATTTTACAGACAGTATACACATATATAGTTGAATATAGCTTCTAAATTGTATCACATTCCGACACGTAGTGCATGAGACATGAGCACATAAACAGTAACGTTCCGCTGTTCATGGACTAAAACGACGGCTTTCCGTATTACGTTACAATTTATAATATCTACACTACAAATTGTAGCCGCAACAAATTTTACAGACAGTATACACGCAGTGAGTGTACCTTTTAAATTGTATCACAGTACCACACGTAATTCGTGAGACATGAGCACATTAACAGCAACGTTCATGGAAACCAAGTTTTAATCTATTACTTCTTTACTACTAATTGTATTCCCAGGAGATTTTACAGACATACAGTCCTTATACAAATGAATATTTACCTGAAAATGGTAGGAATAAATAAATAAATACTCGGGCAACGTCGGGATATCAGCTAGTAATTAATAAATGCTGCGTCTGTTCTTTCGGACGTGTCTTAAATATGTTGAGGGGTTTAAAATTCTGATAAAAATCACTTTCTATAATCCAACTCCTCAGCATCACAATAGAAAATTTACACATTGTTTCTCCATTTCTGACTTATTCTCAAAATACTCAATTTGGATATTGTGGAGTCTATTGTGGGAAATCAAATCTGTCCCTGAATAACTCCCACACTATAGTAAAATTAAATAAAATTATAATGATTAATTATGAAACTAGTCTAGTAGGGACATTTGATTCAAGGGACTGATTTGAGAACATAACAGTTTACACAGAGGATTACTACATGTAATTTAGTTTTATTTATTAAAATATTTGAAAAACAATAATCTCTCAGGGCCGAGTTGACAGGGCACGGACACGACTCATATATGAACAGGGAAGGGGAAGGTAATTTCCTGTCTCAGTTTATGTGGGTGACAGGCGATGGATGGGCGCGGTGCGGCGTGTCTGCACGTCGGCTGTGGCGGCAACATCGCACCAACACCACCTAGAGAGAAGGCCGCGGCGCAGGCAGAGTAGGTTGCCCGCGCATAGCTGACTGGGTAGCCGCTGGGGCACGGCCCACTATGCCGAAGCAGCGAGCCAGTCAGATATGCGCGCGCAACCTACTCTGCCTGACGTCACACGAGAGCGCCGCGGCCTTCTCTCTAGGTGTTGATCACACTCGCGTGCCCTGCTCTGCTCCGCGTTCATCGGCTCTGCAGATGTGTGGGACGGCGCGAACCCCGAGCGAAGGCGTCAAACTGCTGCGGCTGCCAAGGCGGCATGTCATCACGCTTCTCCGGTGTCGGATCCCGTGTCCTCTTCGATGGTTTCTCACCAAGTCCTTTACCCTTACCAGCTATAGCTTCTCCTCGAATATTGCATCTCCTTGGATCTGTGATTGCTGGATTGGTTTTGCAATGTCCTCCAATAGCTGATCGCAGTTTTCACGACCACGCTTCTCAGTCCCCGGTGGAAATTTTCTGTGGGCTGAGATGAAACTTGTGAACTGGCGTCTTTCCCACGTTTCAAGCATGTTGTCTTTATCTTCTGCATTACTTCTTGGTCCGAAAAGACTGTACTTTGTGGCAGCTGTCTGTGTTAGGCCTGTCTGGTATCCCATTTATCAGGGTCTTTCTCCCTGGCCAGAAACATTGTTTTGGTGGAACCACATTATCTATACTGCAAGCTTAGCTCTGTCCCACTCACGTACGTGTGCACTGCAGGGGTTTGCTTGTCTTCTTCCCGTCTGCAGGGGTCCACGGTTTATTTGCGATGCCGTCGTTTTTTTTTTAGAAACTTCTGGTATCTGCAGACGAGGGGTTTCTCTGCACACACGCTATTGTGTCCATTTCGTTGTTTGGGCGTATCTTCCCTGCGTCCACTGTCGCCATTTTATCTGCACGCTCCTCAAAGTCAGACTGGTTTCGCCGTGTACATTCTTACGAGAAAGCCACGGCAATTCGCGCCGGCCGCGGTGGCCAAGCGGTCTGCGGCGCACAAGTCATGTTCTGCACGGCCACTACGGTCGGGGATTCGAATCCCCCCTCGGGTATGGATATTTGTGCCGACCTTAGTATTAGCTAGGTCATAAGTAGTTTGTAAGTTTAGGGACTGATGACCTCGTAGTTAAGTCCCTTAAGCTCTACAAACATTTGAACGGCAATTCGCCAGGCTGTCCCCTGGAGCGAGAGAATGCGGCATGTCGGCCGGTGACGAAGTTGAAAGATGGGGTACTTCCTGCTGGCTTCCTCTCCACCCCCGGGCTGGCGGGACGCTGGCGTGGCGTGCGCGAATGCAAAGTTCTAAACAAAAAGCGTCTCTAGCCAAAATATTACACTATATTAGGCTACACTGCATAAACAACGACCATGGTCTTCGGTGGGGATGAGCCGTAATCATTGCTTTCTGTGTTGTAACAGAGGCAGGATCTATAAATCCACATGCAGCGTATAAGGACGTTAACAAGAGCAAAACAAGGTAATGGAATGCAGTGTAAGAAACTCAGACGATGCCGAAGGAATTAGATTAGGTAACGAAACAAAAAAGTTCGTAGATCAGTTGTTACTTGGGTAGTACAATAGTATATGATGCTCGCAGTATAGATGATATAAGATGCAGAATGGCAATGGAAAGAAAACAGTTTTTCGAAAAGAGGAATTTGTTATGATAACATGGAATATTAATTTAAGTGTAAGGAAGCCTTTCCTGAAGGCATTTGTTTGGAGTGTTTCCTTGTACTGAAGTGAAATATGGTCGATAAATAGTTCAGACAGAAAGAGGATGAAGGCTTTTGAAATGTGGCACTACAGAAGAATGCTGAACGTTAGGTTTGTAGATCGCCTAACGAATGAGGAGGTACTGAACAGAATTGGGGAGAAAAGGAATTTCTGGCATATCTTGTCAAAAAGAAAGTATCGATTACTAGGATACACTGTTAGACATCAAGGAATTCAGAATTTGGCATTGGAGATGAATGAAGTAAGCAGATTCAAATTGTCGTGTGTTACGTTCTTTTGCGGAGATGAAGAGGCTTGCTCAGGACAGAGTAGGGTGGAGAGATGCATCAAACCCGTCTCCGGACTGAAGACCGCAACACATAGTTCTAATATTAATTAATTATACATTTTTAGGACTTGTACAGTTCTTACCGACATCATTTTCACTTCTAAACTGGTCGCTACATGCCGTTAGTATGTTTTGAAATTGTGAAGTATATTTCCTGTTCGAGATATACTGTTAGTTTCTCGTATGCAATGAATATTGTGGTCTAATCAAGTTTCCTATATAATTTTTATTAGTTTCCTCATTTTTATAAAAGTGATCGTGTTGTACTGGAATCCATAGTCCCCAGCAAATCGGTACAGAGTAATTGTCAAATGATTATTTATTCAATTTTTGACCCGGGTTACTTTTCTTTGTGCGAAAATACCTTCACGGCAGTGAAAAAGCTTATATGTAACCCCCAAAATGTACAACGAAAGTACAGGATTTATTTTCCCTGGGACGAGATTGTCGTCGTTGAGGGCAGCTCATCTATTCGTCATAGTACAGTTCTTCCGCTGGATACAGTGATCGCAGACATGAGGTGTATATCGACCAACTCTTCATCTGTAAAACTATTCATAGCACTGCTACATTTCACTGGTAACACGCAACTAACGCGGGCGGATAACAAAATCCTAGCCAGAACAGACCGGCTCTGAATGCAAACGTTATTTTCTTTTTTTTTTTTTTTTGGGGGGGGGGGGGGGGGGGAGGAAGAGAAGAGGACGAACCGAGGAGGGGAATACCGTCGTCAACAAAGAAGCCAACACTGTGAGTGATGGAAACAAGGTATATACCGCGTACCGTCGACATTTGCACTATAAGCACAATTTACAGTGTTATACAGATTCAAAGGTAATTGGGGTAGTAAACCAAACGGAACGCAATAACTCTGTAAGGAGCTGCTGGGCGCCGTAGGTGTCTTTCTTACAGCAAAACACAAAATTTCCGGAGAAAACGTCTGAAGATTAGCGGTGGAGTTCTGTTTTAACCTCTATACAGGGTGTTCGGAAATTCACGTTAAAAACTTCGATGACTAGTTGAAAGATGTGCACAATATTTTAATAAGGAAACCACTGTGCAAAACTTCAACAAATTCATGATAAAACTATAGAAAAGTCCGTAAGTAAAGTATCCTCCGCCGTGAAAATCCACGTAAATACTCTACAAATCACAATGAAGTGCATGGCAGAGGGTTCAACAAACCGCTTTTATAATACTTCTCTACCGTTCCATCCTCTAACAGCGAGCGGGAAAAAGGAATACCTAAATCAGTTCGTTTTCGATCCGATTTTTCTTATTTTATTATGATGATCATGTCTCCCTATGTAAGTGGGTTCTAACAAAATATATTCGCATTGGGAATAGAAATTTGGTGAAAGAAATTTCGCAAATCTTGCCCCAATGAATAACGCCTTTCTTTTAATGATTTCCACTCAACTCGTCCATCATTTTCGTGATATTCGCTCCCATATAACGCGATAATACGAGGTATATCAAAGTAAGTTCCTCTTGGTTATATAAAACAAACGTGTGCAGATAGGCGTGCAGAAAAACTATTTATTATACAAACATCAACAACTGTTAAACTACTTTTCTACATAGCTTCCGAAATTTTATAGGCACTTGTTATAGCGTGGTACACATTTTTGTATGCCTTCTTCATAGAAAGTTGCCGACTGTGTATTCGACCATGTGGTAAAATGTTATTTCAGCTCGTCATCATCGTTGAAGTATTGACCGCCAAGGACAGATTTTAGGTGTAAGAAGAGATGAAAGTCGCTAGGTTGTGCTTAATCTTCTCTTCAATTGTGTGATCCAGTTCATCAATAACCAAAGACGGGCGTTCACTTCTTTCTTCATCGTGCAGTAGACCATTAAACAGTCTGACCCATCTTCTAACCATTGTATCACTCATAGCATTTTATCCGTAAACCTCGCAGATTTGTCGATGAATTTCCTATGGCTTTTCATTTAGAAAACGAATCACTTATCTGATTTCACACGCGGCGTAATTTGCAAATAAGGCTGAAATTATAGAGAAGGACTACGAAGCTCACGTCGGCAGCAGCGATCTGAAAATGGTGTACACGTCTTGTCCTTGAGTCAGAGTAACTGCCACGCAATCGTAGCGCTGCCGCGGATAGAAATAGAAACGGATCTTACTTTGTGGACGAGCCTCGTACAAAACGAGCTGCACTTCTCTGAAATTTCTCGATATCGTCCGTCAGTCCCACTTGGTGGGGAACCTACAATAGAAAACTTATGTAGTCAGTCCGTTCCTCTTGTTTTGAAGGTCAAGTGGGCAAAATTTTATCGCAGTGTGATGAACGGTATGGCATGACGTACAAGTACGAATCTAATTCAAAGTGGAAATGTTCATACGAAATTACCAATTTCGGTTTTTGCGATATTTTAGCTGTTCCTTTGGGTTTTCCCCTTTTTTATATACTGTATATAAAACACCTCTGCATTACAGCGAACAAAAAAAAAAAAAAAAAAAAATAAAAAAAAAATTACTGAAAACATGTCAGTCCATTCCATGGTGGTGGTGGCGGCGGCTGGTGCAGCAAAAGTGTTGAATAATAATTACATAATTCTCAGTCTCTGTCGCAATGTTTTTATTCTCCAATTACGCTTTTCGCGCTGTTAGCGCATCGTCAGACTGGAAAAAGACAAATGTTTTGTTACAGTACGTGTACCTGGTGGGCAGCGAATCTAATGTGGCTAAGGTGAGTAAATTTTAAAAAGTCGGACTTACTTGGGCGGAGATGGAGCCACAGAACTATCTATAGCTGTGGTGGAGGTAGCTCAACAATTTGTGTTGTCATTGGGCCCCTGCAAAGAGGTAAACGTACAAAGTACGTAAGGGCTATTGAAGTAGAATAACTACGGACTAAAGGGGTATAGATTGGAAATTAATAGAATGCTGCTATGGTGAGTTTCATCATATAAAAAGCAGTCTATTAATTTCCACACTATACCCCTTTAGTCCGTAGTTATTCTACTTCAATAGCCCTTACGTACTTTGTACGTTTACCTTTTTGCAGGGGCCCAATGACAACACAAATTGTTGAGCTACCACCACCACAGCTATAGATAGTTCTGTGGCTCCATCTCCGCCCAAGTATGTCCGACTTTTTAAAATTTACTCACCTTAGCCACATTAGATTCGCTGCCCGCCAGGTACACGGACTGTAACAAAACATTTGTCTTTTTCCAGTCTGACGATGCACTAACAGCGTGAAACGCGTAATTGGAGAATAAAAATATTGCAACAGAGACTGAGAAGTATTTAATTACCGAAGACGGTGAAGCCAATTCTCAGTTTTAGCTATACGAACGCATAGCAATTGATTTCTTAAATAGAGATTCGCCACAAACGATTCATGATAGTTTTCTTCATTAAAACATTTATAAACAGTGGCGTAACTAGGACTTGGCTTTGGGGGGGGGGGGGGATAGATCTGCTTGACGAGCAAAATTTTAGTCAGTTTCCAGACAGACTACCATCTACCACTCCCGTTGAAGAAACTAATTCACTCCCTTCCAATGAAAGCTTATGGTAAAACACCCCAAGTTTTTTTTTACTCTCTCTCTCTTTTTTTTTATTTTTCTTTTCGGGTTCTGGGGGGGGGGGCGGTTCTATCCCCCTGATTCCCCCTCCCCCCGCAATAGTTACGCCACTGTTTATAAATGATTACATAAGTGTTAATACTTTCCAAGATAAAAGATCTGCGACGAAACTTGTGAATACTTGAGGTAAAAATCCCGTTGTGGAAGTGTGAGGTGGTCGGCGGCGGGCGATCTAAAGCGCGGGCCCGCGAGTCGTTTGTTCTGGTGGGCTGCGGGACGGCCGCGGCCGGTCAGCCCCTATACCTATAGCATAAAACAGGTGAAGGGCAGCGCGCCCCTGCTCTTAACTCTTCCACTCGCGCTTTATTGCCTGCCCCTTATTCCGTTCCCATGCTTCCGCTCCCTCCTGTGAGTCAATTTCTGCGCCGCCGTTCTCACCCTTGTACGTTTCTCGCTTTTTCTCGCCGCGCCGTTTCTCCTCAGAATTCTTTGGCCCCGAGGCGGCGTGCCTCTCTCTAGCTGTTACCGTGCTAACACGCGAAGAGTCAGACTGCCAGATGTAATGGCCGGCTAAAATAAAGCTGCCTCGCCGATATGTATAATAAGGCGGACAAGGGATTACCCTTGTTAGTAAACATCGAGGGCACCATCATCTTAACAGCTTGTGATATTTCTGGCTTGCAGCCATATTATTACAGTTGTGGTGATACGTGAACGAGTCATTTATCTGAAGCAATATAAATAACGAATCGAATCGTGATACGGACGAATCGTCATTCAAAAGAATCGTAAGAACTATTGCTTATTTCTGTCTCGTGACAATTCCAACGATTCATTAGAACGCTATGCTTTGTAGGCAACTTCCGAATCATATCGCATCGTGGCAAATGATTATGAATGCCAGAGAGTAATTTCAAATTTGAGTTTACGCATGTTTTCGTGTTTAGAAGTGATGGTTCATAGGGTAGACCGGGGAACTTGAAATTTCATGCATAATTATGTTAGAATTAATGTAAATTGTAATAAATATAGCATACTACAGTTCATTTCCTATCTTGTAATGATTCTTTAAAATTGAAAATAAATCAAAAGTCTACAGGTGCCACGTTTTGTGTTCGTTTTCGTCCCATGTTTTCTTGTTTCTTCTTTCTTAATTCGTAGTTTCTTTTTAGGCTGAAGGCCTATGTCTAACTTTCTTGTAGAAATTTTTAATAGTTTTGCTGCTGCCCTTTTGGCAGCATTCGATTTTTTCAAGTCTTTTTGATTCCTTTCTTTCTAAAGCTTCTTCAAGAGTTGCTTTCATTGGATGTCAGAATTGATGACTGCCCTTTCCGCCTATAATTGCCCTTTAGCTGTTCAGCTGCCAAAGCTGGGAGTGGAGAAAACTTATTTATAACTGATGTAATCTTTCCACTGCTGTCAGAGACCTGGCAGGCCTAAGTAACCATCCTGCTTATTGATAACAACTGTTGGTTCTCCAGCGACTTTAATTTGGTCTATAGTAGGTTCGTTGTTTACGGGTGTCTGGGATAAGTTGTTGTTAGACTTGGTTGGAGATTCTTCTTTAAGATTTCCCTCGCCATCTGGTTCTTCAATGATAGGTGCTCTTAAAAGGAGTTCAGAGACGAAATCTTCTTCTTTAAGCTTGTCTCGATTTACTGGATGAATGCCTGTGCTTTCAAAGCCTGATATGACTTTTTCTATGGTCGCCACATTCATATAAGGTTGGTTGAAAATATGAGCAATGTCGTAGGGTGTAATCTTCTGATAAACATTAGCCCTCATAAACTTGTCGCACTCCTTATTGAAAGCGCTTTCCAGTGGAGCATAAAAGGACACATTTAGTGGCTGGATCTTGTGTGATGTGTGAGGAGGTATCGTCAGAATGTGAATGTGATTCTTGCGGCAGAATGTGTAGCTGTTCAAATGTTCAAATGTTTGTTAAGCTTATGGGACTTAACTACGGGGTCATCAGTCCCTAAACTTACAAACTACTTATCAACTACCTTATACTAAGGACGGCACAAATATCCATGCCCGAGGGGGGATTCGAACCCCCGACCGCAGTGGCCGTGCAGACCGTGACTGAAACGCCTCAGTTCCCTCGGCCACCGCGGTCGGCTGTGTAGCTGTCCAAGGAAATGTGGCTCCCATGGTTGTCCAGAATTAGGAGAACGGGTTCGTCTTCAGTTGGGTTGCAAAACCGCTTAAAATGTTGCAAATAGTAAAAAAAAAAAAAATCACGTTACACCAGCCTTTGTGAGAGCAACCGGGCGGTCCACCGCGTTCAAGAAGAGACGTCATTCTTTTGCGAGGAAAAATAAACATCGGGATACATACTGTCCGGATGCACTGAAGGCACAGACTACGTTGATGTTTCGTCCTCTTTCCCAACTAGTTACCCCACCAACTTGTTTCTGGCACTTTGGCGCTAGAATGCGGCCAGGCTTCTGAACAGATGAAATCTCCGTTTCATCCATGTTGAAGACTCGACTGGCTGGGAATTTGTATTTGTCCATTAAATTCTCAAGGTTCTTAAAAAATAAGTCTACTTCCGATTTGTTGAAGCCTATTACTCTGCTAAGACTTGTAGCAGATGTTTTCTGCTAACTGATCTGAGGATTTCTTTTCCGAAATCTTGTAACCCAATCCTCACCAGCCATCTGGGTTTCCTTATTAAATCTGTGGCTGATTTTTAGCTCTTCTGCTACAGATAACACCAACCGCCGCAATTCTGTTATAGTAATGCCATAGATCACGTTAGCTAAATCGATAACTCTGGCTGTTAACTCTTTTCCGCTCTTCATTAAACACAGGCTTTCTCCTCATACAAGGCTTTCACGTTTTTTCTGATTTTAGTCTGTCCCGTAACGTTGACTTTGGAATGGCAAACTGTACAGCTACACTTTTTACTGATTTTCCGTCTGAAACCAGCCGAACAGCTTGTTTTAATGTTTTTTTTTTTGTCCATTTAGCCTTTTCAGTTATTCCATTCCGGATGCGTGGCATCTGGAAAGAAAACAGGTAGGTTGTAGGACCAGTATATGAAATCTCGATTTTATGGGGTTATGCCGCCACCCAGACAAGGATGGCGGCATAACCCCGGAGTGATGTGGCGGCAGAACCCCGATAAGACAAAATGGCGTAGATGGCTTGTTTAGGGGAAGATAGCAAGCCTAGCGTCCAAACTAACAACGTGAAAACATGGCCAAAGAGTTGCTCTTTTCAAGTATATATAACTGATTTATCTAACTTAAGAATAACAGTCACTTACCTCTTAGTTTCAGAAGACTCAAAATTAGGTGACGCTCACTGAAAATCGTATTTTTTTGTTATAACTGTAGACTAACTCCACGGAACCGTCGGAGCTGACATCTTTCTGCATACTAGGAAAAAGCGTGGCCGGTATAGCATCGCAAGTTTAAATGCAAATGTTTGTAGAGCTTATGGGACTTGACTACGGGGTCATCAGTCCCTAAACTTACAAACTACTTATGAACTAGCTACAACTAAGGACGGCACAAATATCCATGCCCGAGGGGGGATTCGAACCCCCGACCGTAGTGGCCGTGCAGACCATGACTGAAGCGCCTCAGTCTCTTCGGCCACCGCGGCCGGCGCATCGCAAGTGTGGCCGCTGTGTGAAATGGTACGTGGCTAGCGTGGTCGGCGTAGCGTGCATCCAGACACGCACGCCACGTGCAGTGTGGAATGGCCTTAACACCGTCAAATCCAAGGGGGGGGGGGGGGGCTACGGGGCTGCAGCCCCCTGCTCCCTCCATCAGAGCATGAGATAAACCTTTAAATATGAGTTTCTTTACTCTTTCTTCTTCAGACGTCAGCTTGCGGTGCGAAATTTGTATGATCTCAGCGCCCCCAGACCAAGATCCTGGTTTCGGCACAAATTTGTAACAATTAAATACAATTGTTTACTACTATTATACATTTTCTACACATTTTTCCGATAACAAGATTGAACGATGCGTATTAATCCTTTGCGTTAAAGATTGTTTATTGATTCTAAAATAAATTGTCAGTCATTTTTTTTAAGTATCCGGCTTTTTGTGAAGCTCTGTCCTGCGTTTCATAACTTGTAGTTGGTAACCTTGTCTACTCATTAAGTGACACGTTAAGGCTAAAAAGTGTTTCATGACGGCGTAGGGGGGGGGGGGGGGGGAGGCAGGGAGAGAGGCTTTTTTTTATTTTTATTTGGTGTTATTAGCAGGCAGTTATTTACTTTCTCCACAGACGTTCCAGTCTAACCTCACTGACATATTCAGACATGTTCTGCTATCTATGAGTAAGAAGTAGAACGCTTTGGGATTCTGTAAGAATCGTGACATCGCAGCCTTCAAAGAATCGTGAACGAATCGTAGCAGTCGATTTGCTATGCGGGAATGAATAGCAGAAATCGATTCCTGGAAATGAATCTTGCTGCCCAACTCTATATCATGTTCCATTTCTCCGGAGCAACTCAGAGCAGAGTTGCGTGCAGCTGACGCATAGTGGTGTGAGGTACCGATAACAGGTGGTTACTATCCCGTGGGAAAGGCAGCCCAAATTCAAGTACTCAGCTGTGAGGCACAGCCTGTGACTGGTCAGTGCATCTGGAGGCTACGCGCCAAAACGCTCTTCTTTTTAGACGTAGCAGTAACCTGTAAAATGATGGGTCTTTGCGACACTTTCTGTATAAGAAACCCACACACACTGGTCTGTATTTACAATCGTCTAGCTGCCGTCACCGCGCACAAACCGCTGGTGATATTAGGACTGTAATACACGTGTGTAACATCAGACGATAAAACCTAGTCGGCCTCGGTGGCCGTGGGGACTGAGGCGCTCCAGTCACGGTCTGCGCGGCCACTACGGTCGGGGGTTCGAATCCCCCCTCGGGCATGGATATTTGTGCCGTCCTAGTTCATAAGTAGTTTGTAAGTTTAGTGACTGATGATCCCGTAGTTAAGTCCCATAAGCTATACAAACATTTGAACATTTTTTTTTTTTTTTTATAAAACCTACGCGCCGAATTAGAACACTTGCACAACGATTTTTAAAGAGAATGGGTCAACGTGACGCGAAAAAGAAGGCCATGCAAAACTATAATAATAAACAGCAACGTACCAAAGGCACTGATGACGACTACATAATCAACTGCATTTCGTCAAATGTTCAAATGTTTGTAAAGCTTATGGGGCTTAACTGCTGGGTCATCAGTCCCTAAACTTACAAACTACTTAGGAACTAACTTATACTAAAGACAGCACAAACATCCATGCCCGATGGAGGATTCGAACCTCCGACGCGGGAGGTCGCGCGATCCGCAAAGTGGCGCTCCAGACCGCTCGGCTACTCCCGCGCGCCCCATTTCTTCCTTATGCCAAAAATGTGTATTTTAAAATAGGCTGACTGCTTTGGACAAATAAATCCAAGGTTATCTTCCCTCCAACAGCAAAGCGCTCGGTCTTAGTCGAATCCGTCAAACATTTACGAGAGAGAAAAGCCGGTTTTTATAAAATTCCCTGCGGTGTTGATCAGCATATACAAAAACTTTGGTCCCATTTCCACTTTTGGGGATTTATTAATTAAAGCAGTGTTTTTTCAACCTGTAGGTGGCGACCCCCAGGGGGTAGGGGGTCTCAAAGTCTTGCTCGGGGCATCGCCGTCACTATAGGAAGTACCACAGGACAAAATAACTGCCCCAGTGCATGTCTAAACACTAGCGGTTCAATAATGTAAAACAGGTCTAATAAAAGTGACTGTGTATTACCTTAGAATTACGTAATTCCTTGTTAACATCAATTCTACTTTGAATAGACATAATAGATCTACTTATACATAAATACTCTTTAAGTTACATTGAAGTGCATGGCAGAGAGTTCATAGAATCGGTATTATGATATTTCTTTGCAGTTCCATTCTCTAATAGCTCGCGAGGAAAAGTAATACCTAAATCTTTCCGTTTTCGATCTGATTTATCTTATTTTATTTTGATGATCATATCTTCCTATGTAGGTGGGTGCTAACAAGATATGTACGCATTCGGAAGAGAAAGTCGGTGCAAGAAATTTCGCAAATAGATCTCGGCGCAACGAATAACGCCTTTTGCCGGCCGCGGTGGCCGAGGGGACTGAGGCGCTTCAGTCACGGTCTGCACGGCCACTAAGGTCGGGGGTTCGAATCCCCTCTCGGGCATGGATATTTGTGCCGTCCTAGTTCGTAAGTAGTTCATAAGTAGTTTGTAAGTTTAGGGAATGATGACCTCATAGTTAAGTCCCATAAGCTTAACAAACATTTGAAACATTTTTTTTTTTTTTTTTTTTTTTGAATAACGCCTTTCTTTTAACGATTTCCACCCCAACTAGTGCAACAGTTCCGTGACACGGTCGCCCCTATATCGCGATACTACAAAACGAGCTGCCCTTTTCGAACTTTCTCAAAATTGTCTGTCAGTACTACTTGGTGGAGGTCCCACAATGCGCATCAATACTCCAAAATAGGACGCACAAGTGTGGTGTAGGCAGTTTCTTTAGTAGAACTGTAGCATATTCTAAGTCAGGCACGGCCAAACACCGCGGACGCCCTCGCCGTACCCGCGTCGCCGCCCGCGGGTGGCCTTTGCCGCGCCCCTGCCCAACACCACCTAGAAGACAAGGCCGACACCTCACTGGCTGTTGGCTGGGGCACGCCCACCGCTGCGCAGCGGCCGGCCAGTCAGATGGCGGCCGGGGCCTCTAAGTGTGACGTAGGCACGGCCTGTTGTAAGGCCTTGTCTTCTAGGTGGTGTTGGCCTGCCCCGCGCACTGTGCGCAGCGGCGTGTGTACTGGGGCACTGGCCACACACGGGCGCGGGGCGCGGGCGCGGGCGCGCTAGCCGGGCGGAAATGTTGGCCATGTTCAAATGTTTGTAGAGCTTATAGGACTCAACTACGGGGTCATCAGTCCCTAAACTTACAAACTACTTACGAACTAGCTTCTACTAAGGACGGCACAAATATCTATTCCCGAAGGGGGGATTAGAACCCCCGACCGTAGTGGCCGTGCAGAACGTGATTGACGCGCCTCAGACCGCTCGCCCACCGCGACCGGCTGTTGGCCATGCCTGTTCTCAGTGTTCTGCCAACGAAACGTAGTCTTTGGTTCGCCTTCTCTACAGTATTTTCTGTGTGTTCCTTAAAATTTAAGTTGTTCGTAATTGTTATTCCTAGGTTTTTAGTTGAATTGACGGCTCGTAGATTTGACTGATTTATCGTGTAAATGAAATTTAACGGATTTCTTTTACTGGCCATATGGATGACCTAACATTTCTCACTATTAAGGGCCAGTTGCCAATTTTTGCACCATGCTGATATCTAAATCATTTTGCAGTTTCTTTTGATCTTCTGGTGACTTTGCTAACCGATAAGTGACAGCATCATTCATGAACAACCTTAGAGAGCTACTCACAGTGTCTCCTAAATGGTTAATAAAAATAAGGAACTGTAGGGGCGCTAAAACACTTCCATGGGAAACGCCTGATATCACTTTTGTTCTACTCGATGACTTTCCGTCAATTACAATGTACTGTTTCCTTTCTGACAGGAAATCACGAATGCGATCGCACACCTGTGGCAATATTCCATAAGCACGCAATTTGATTAGAAGACGCTTGTGAGGTACACGCAATCTATTTGATATCCCTTGTCGATAGCAATCACCACATCATGTAAGTAGAGAGCTAAGCCGGCGGCCGCGGTGGCCGAGCGTTCTGCGGTGCGTCAGTCACAGTCTGCACGGCCACTACGGTCGGGGGTTCGAATTCCCCTTCGGGCATGGATATTTGTGCCGTCCCTGATTTGATTTGATTTTTCCAGGGAAGCCAAAACAGTCTTGGTCCAACCCGCCACTGCCCGCACCGAAACTAAGTTTATTGTGCGGTATCGCTCCCTGTATATCTAGTAAAGCCAACCAATGCCCTTGAACAGTGCAAGGAGTCCCTTTACCAGTTCTTTATTAGACACAATTTCTTCGGGTCTGGTTGTCCCAAATGTTCTATGCCTTTTACTCTCCAATGCAATGCATTCGAAGATTAGATGTGATGCAGTTTCATCACCGTCATCACAGATCCTACATTTAGGGTCCTCTTCTGTTATTCCCATTGTATGTAGGTGTTTTTTGAAATTCCCATGGCCTGTCAGCAATCCAACCATGAGTCTAATCTCTCTCCTGTTCAAGCCCAGGATTGCAGAGCTTCTTTTAAAACATGGCTTTGGCATCATTACCTTGCCATGTTTTTGTTGATGGACTTTGGTCCAATATTCTACGTGCTGTCTTCTGAGCCAGTTACGTAGCTCCAATTTGATCATTGCCTTGGTGATTGTCAGGACAGGTTCCGGTCCAATAAATGGAGACTCTGCCCATATCCTGGCTAATCTGTCGGCATGTTCGTTGCCACTGATCCCCGAGTGGCCAGGGACCCACAATAGGTTTACTCTATTGCTTTCCCCTAGCTCCACCAGAACCCTGTGACACTCTGCAACAATTTTAGAACTTGTTGCAGGAGCTGCCAGTGATCTCAGGGCTGCCTGGCTGTCTGAATAGATATAGATGCTACGATATTTGTAGCACCTACGCAAATTCTCCTCCACACATGCCCTGATGGCAGTGATTTCGGCCTGGAATACTGAGGCCAGTTTCCCTAGAGAGATGACGCCCTCCAGTCTTGGCTGCACCCCGAATACCCCAGCCCCAACGCCTTGGTCTGATTTCGACCCGTCAGTGAACCAGACAATATCCCCCGTACGGTGTCGAACTATTTTCTCCCACTGCTTCCTACTTCCAATTGTTATACTGAAAGGCTTGTTGAAGCAGTATGGGGTTATAATATAGTCAGCTGACATTTCCCCAACCTTTCCTATATTTACCTCACTCACTATTTTAGTGTGTGATTCTGGATATCCCAAAGAGTTCCAGTTGTTGCCAGATTTGAGTCTGTATGCACCAGTTGCTGCCTCCATCTTGACCCAAAGGTGTAATGGGGGCATATCCAGCATGGTTTCCATCCCAGCAGTTGTTGTGCTGCTAATTCCGCCTGTTATGGCTAAGCAGGATAGTCTCTGCACCTTACCAAGCTCCTTAGCAGCAACCTGCTGTTCTACCTTCTTCCACCACACGACCGCCCCATAGGTGATCCTGGGTCTAATCACCGTGGTGTATATCCAGTGCATACTCTTGGGGCTCAGGCCCCAATTTTTGCCACAAGGTCTCCTGGTACTTACTGAAGTACATTTTGCCTTGGAGCAAATATTCCTAATGTGAGGGGTCCGTGTCAGTTTCTCATCTAGGGCAACCCCTAGATAATTCACTGTCCCCTTCACAGGTAGCGCTTCATTGAAAAGCTTTAGATTCCAACTTGAGTGTTGGATATGTTTCCTTGTGAATGGTACAACAACAGTCTTCTTAGGACTAATCCTCAGATCCTGTTTTCTGCACCAGTCTTGCACAATGTCCAATGCACCTTGTGCCATATTCTTCACTGTGGCAGCAAATTTGCCAAGTATTACTATGACAAGATCATCTGCGTATCCTTGGCAAAAATACTGCCTAGAGTTTAATTCTCCAATGAGATCATTCACCACTAGATTCCACAATAAAGGGAAAAGAACTCCTCCTTGCGGGCAACCCCTAGTGGTGTTGATTACCATTTTTTCATTCATCATGGTAGCCTCTACCTTTCTTCCACTGAGCATGGCCCTAGTCCACCTACATATAGTGGTCCCTAGGTCATGCACCTCTGATGCCCTAACCATGGAATCAAAGGTCATGTTGCTAAAAGCCCCCTCAATGTCCAGGAAGATACAGAGGGCTATTTCTTGAAAGTGTAGTGCTTTCTCCACCTTCCCAACAAGTTGGTGGAGAGCTGTCTCACATGATTTACCTGGTTGATATGCATGTTGGTTTGAATGTAGAGGAGCCCTACTTAACCTCCTTTCTCCAACATGCACATTAACCAGCTTTTCCAATGTCTTAAGAATGAAGGAGGACAGGCTGATTGGTCTCATATCCTTGGCCTTGGTATGATCAATTCTCCCTGGCTTTGGAATGAAGACAACCTTCACTGCCCTCCAGGCATTGGGAATGATTCCTGCTGCTAGGCTAACCCTCAATAACCTGCATAGGAATCTAATAAGATTTTCTTCTGCTTGTTGCAGGAGAGCTGGAAAGATTCCATGGGGGCCAGGTGACTTGAACGGTTGAAATGTTCCCACCGCCCATCGGACCTTACTGAGATCGACACACTCCTTGGCCAGATCCCAGTCCTCTTTGCGAATACCTGAGAACCGTTGTCTCTCAGAAATCACATTCTGGTCTGAGTTATCCCCCAGAGTATATTGAGGAAAGTGAGTCTTGAGGAGCAGTTCCAGCGTTTCATGTGATGTCTTTGTATACTTCCTATTCTCCTTCCTCAATGTTCCTCCTGGATTAGTTGGTACCCTGGTGAGGATTTTATGAAGTCTGGCTTGAGCAGCTGTGCCCTCCAGTTCCTCACAGAATACCTTCCAGGATGCCTCCTTTGCCCGTCTGATGGCAAGGTTGCAATTGACAAGGGCCTCACGATACTTTGCCCATTGTCCTTTGCCACTCGCAAGGTTAAACAGTCATCATAACTGTTTCCTTTGCATTTCCAGGTTATTATTCCACCAAGGCACACTCCTATTTGTGCACTTTTTGGTGATTGAGCAGTTGTCCTGGTATGAGGTCACTATAGCAGAAGTTACAGCCTCTGGTACTTCCTCAAACTCTGCTGGATTCCTTATCGAAGTTTTAATTTCCGATAGGCTGAAGTCAAGGTCTCTCCTATATGTCTCCCAGTCCGTTTTCCTGGGATTCCTATAGGCCATGGTCTGTCTGGTTCCCATTTCAACCTTGAATTTAATATACATGTGATCTGATGAGGATGGCTCCAGGACCACATGCCACTGTTTGACGTTACTTCCCATCATCATGGAACCAAAAGTTATGGCAATTACTTCTTCCCTTCTACTATTCCTGAATGTAGGTTCATCACCCCTATTCAGGATCTGCAAATTGTTAGATAGGAGAAATTCAAGAAGTTGCTCACCTCTACTGTTGGTGTCCTTGCTGCCCCACGATAGATTGTGGGCATTGGCATCACATCCCACCAACAGTTCGTCACCTTGCCGATGGCAGGCTTCAGTCAGTCTCCTCACTTCCAAAGGAGGAGGAGAGCTGTCTTCGTAAGGAAGATATGGTGAGGCATAAAAAAAAAAAATTTCCCTCTTGATACCTTCCTCACGTTGCTGCATCCTGATGGTCACCAAGTCCCTGGAACAAAAATCCATCATTGGTATGAAAGGTATTCCATTTCTAACATAAATGCATGTTCTGTAGTTTTTTTAGATTTCTAGCATAAATCAGCTTACCTCCAGTACCACCGAGGCCCGATACACCCCCTTTGTATAAATAGGGTTCTTGTATCAGGGCCACATCTACCTACTGTCTCCCCAGGCGACGGCTCAGGGCAGCAGTGGCCCCTTTACTGTGCTGCAGGTTTATCTGCAGCACTTCCAGTCCCCATCTTGCTGCCATTATTGCCTTTAAGGTCTTTGATTACCCTGACGGCGACCTGCGAGAACCCTAAAAACAGTTTCAGGCCTTGCTCTCGCATTGCCTTCAGGGACTTCTCTCCGACCTCCACCACCAGGGTTCGTCCTTCCGGAACGACCTTTTCGTTAATTACCCTCCAATCCTCTGTCGAGACTTTTGGGTTGCCGGCCGCGGTGGCCGAGGGGACTGAGGCGCTCCAGTCACGGTCTGCACAGCCACTACGGTCGGGGGTTCGAATCCCCCCTCGGGCATGGATATTTGTGCCGTCCTTAGTTGTAGCTAGCTCATAAGTAGTTTGTAAGTTTAGGGACTGATGACCCCGTAGTTAAGTCCCATAAACTCTACAAACATTTGAACATTTTTTGACTTTTGGGTTCTGGACCCTTATTTTCTCAAACAGAGTCTTTGGAGGGACATCCTTAAGGATCTTTGGTACCCATATTGATACCTTTGCGGTCTTCAGGAGTTCGGTTGCTGTCTTGACCAGCAGCTTCGCATCCTCCCATGGGGATATCATGGGCACCTTGTCCTTAAGGCATTCTGCTGAGTGCTCCCCCTCGCAGACAAAAATGAGGGCACCGCGATCTAGATAGACCCTCCTGAATTTGGGTCCTGGACCAGCGTCCCCCCCAATGTCTTCAAAGAGGGCCATCTGCACGAGCTCCTCCTGCTGTGAGGTGATGCTCACCAGTGGGTATCCTTCTTGGACAATCGCCATTCTAAAGACCGAGACTGCAGTACTATAGGTCTGTTTCCCTATTTCCTGCCTCAGCATTATAAAATCACATTTGTCCAGAGAGGAGGGAGTCTTGCCACCTGTCTTTGACGTGGAGGGGGTCTGTGTATCCCCTTCGACCTGAGGCAGTTTCTTTTTGGGGGTCTTGGGCTCAAGCCCTTTTGATTCCCTCCACTTATGCTTAGGAAGCCATTATTTTCCTTCCTTTTGCTTCTGTTCCTTGAGAAGTTTCCTCCTCTGAGCCCCAGACAAGGCCTTAATCCTAATCTAGTCCAACTTCTCTGTTACAGTACCCACTTCTTGCTCAGGTCTAGACCCTGATTCAGAAGTAGGAGTTTACTCCATCGGTCCTGATCCCGATGTCTGAGTATCGGTGGTCTCAGATTGCCCCTCGGATTCCTTTAAATACTTTCTTTCTCGGTGTTCATCTTAGTCCCACGAGATTTGGGGATTTATATGGTCCACACCAGGATAACCCCGCGCGGTGCAAGGCTACTTACTCAGGGAGGTCGCCCGGTATCCCTGAGGCTCCGTTCGAGATACATCCCATGTGCTATGCACCCCTCGGCACGGATCGCATCACACCTTGGGTTGGGAAAGGAATTGGGATAGGACTGGGAGAGGATAAGGAAGACGGGACGTTGTGGGACACGCTTGGTCTGATCCATCAGCTGAGGCCTTTCCGGCAGTAGGTTCTCTACCTTCGGTATAGCCCTCTGCTTCACACGGATACCCAAGCCTCTCCACCCGCACGGACAGTGCTTCGTCAAGGTGGTGTCCCCCAGAGAGGTGTGCCGTCCTTGTTATTAGCTAGTTCGTAAGTAGTTTGTAAGTTTAGGGACTGATGACCCCGTAGTTAAGTCCCATAAGCTCTACAGACATTTGAACATTTAAAGAGCTAACTGTGTTTCACAAGAACGATAATTTCTGAATCTGTGTTGACTATGGGTCAATATGTCTTCGAGATCTGAGGAAAGTATATGCTATAAAATCTTATGCAAGCCGACGTCAATGATATAGACCTGTAATTCTGCGGATCACTCCTAATTCCCTTTCTTGAATATTGGAGTGTCCTGTGCAACTTTCCAGTCTTTGAGAACGGAACGTTCGCTGATCAAATCAAAAATCAAATGTTTGTTAAGCTTATGGGACTTAACTACAGGGTCATCAGTCCCTAAACTTACAAACTACTTATCAGCTACCTTATACTAAGGACTGCACAAATATCGATGCCCGAGGGGGGATTCGAACCTCCGACCGTAGTGGCCTTGCAGACCGTGACTGAAGCGCCTGAGTCCCCTTTCTTCTTTTTTTTTCATCTGGTAGGTCTATGGTTCGCGTTCGTTCGTTCAGGTCGTTCGTGGTTGTTCGTTGAATGGTTGGCTCAGCTTTTTTTTTTACAGAGGGTGTTTAGCCCCCTGGCCGAGCGCGCTGAGCCACGGCGCCCGGCAAGTCCCCTCGGCCACCGCGGCCGGCACGTTCGCTGAACGAGCGGTTGTATATAAGAACTAGGTATGGGGCTATTGCATCAGCATGCTCTGACAGAAACCTAATTGGTATACAATCGGGACCGAGAGTCTTACTTTTGTTAAGTGACGTAAGTTGCTTTAATACAGCAGGGGTATATACTTCTAAATTACGCATGCTGGCAATTGTTCTTGATACGAATTCTGGAGTATTTGCTTCATCTTCTTTGGTGAAGTAATTTCGAAAAGCTGTGTTGAACAATTCTGCTTTGGAAGAACTGTCGTCACTAACATCGCCATTACATATCCCGTAGTGAAATTGTTTTATAATAAATACAGTGTTGACGACGAATGACCACAAAGCTTGAAGACCGTTTTCAGGAATCAGTTAAGAAGTAGACAAGTAGCAGTAAGTAATCTTTTATAAATTCGAACAAAAAACCTGTGTGATTTTTTAAAAACTGACCGCACAATGAGTTATTCCTTAACGAGTATAATTCCGTTCCATTTCCGTTCCGCCTGAAATGAGGAACACTCTTTGTGCACAATGTATTTCTCTGTTGGGTATCGTGTAAAGATAGAACGTGTTCCATTCCAAAAAATACAATACAAATTGATTCTGTAAGATATAATACTGTACATTATTTTTACAAGAAGATATAAACAGAAAGAAAATTTAAGTTCTTTGGTTTTGACATCTCTCCAATAGAAGCGTTATGGCTTCGGGGAATGAGAGGGTGGGGGTCGCCGAATGTGTTTTTCTTGGAAGGAGTGTCGCGTATTTAAAATTCTTGGGAAATACTGAATTAATTAATCGTGCGTACCATTTTGAATTATTGTTGAGCATTGTTGCCCCCCCCCCTCCCAAATTGATATTGACAGAAAAATCAAATGTTTGTAAGGCTTATGGGACTTAACTACGGGGTCATCAGACCCAAACCTACAAACTACTTATGAACTAACTTATACCAAAAACCGCACAGACATCCATGCCCGAGGGGGATTCGAACCCCCGACGGGGAACGGCACCGCATCAGAGCATAGCGCCTCAATGCGCTCGGCCGCTCCCCGCGGCTGGGACTGACAGACGATTTAGTGGAAGTACAGAGAAGGGTAGCTCGTTTCGTATTATCGCGATATAGGAGAAAAAGTGTCACGGAAATGATCCACGAGTTGACGTAGAAATCATTAAAACAAAGGCGTTATTCGTTGCGACGAGATCTATTTGCGAAATTTCTTTGACCAACTTTATCTTCCGAACGCGAACGTAGCACCCACCTGCATAACAAGATATGATCACGAAAATGAAATAAATGAAATCAGATCGAAAATGGAAAGATTTAGGTATTCTTTTTTTCCACGAGCTATTAGAGAATGGAACTGTAGAGAAACATCATAAAAGCGGTTCGCTGAACACTCCTTGAAAGTGACTTGCAGAAATGTCCAAACGTTTGTATAGCTTATGGGACTTAACTACGAGGTCATAAGTCCCTAAACTTACAAACTACTTATGAACTAGCTAATAGTAAGGACGGCACGAATATCCATGCCCAAGGGGGGATTCGAACCCCCGACCGTAGTGGCCGTGCAGACCGTGACTGGAGCGCCTCAGTCCCCTCGGCCACCGCGGCCGGCTGACTTGCAGACTATTTAAGTGGATGTAGATACGTTTTGACGTGAATATTACAAATCCTGACAACGCCTTTCAGCTGGATACAAGCTGGAATCCTTCCATTAATATTACATTGGAATCGACATTATCAATCGATAATCAATGATTAGAAGACTGCTACTCTTCCACCACCGAGGGCAGCACTTACAATTCGGCTGTATCGCGCATAACACCACCTAACGCATACGCGAAACGGTGCCAGCACATTTCGCGTGCTGAAGAACGAGCAAGAAAGCCGTGACTGCACCTGAGCTCTTCAGGAGTTGTCTACTCACCGCGGACGTTTTTGGGTGGAAATTTCGTGGCAGAATGTCGGCGCGCTCTGCCTGCACACCCGAAAATTATTGAAAGAAATTTTCTTTAGTTAAATTTAAAAATAACGTTCATTTAATTTTCTTGAGTTTCACAATAAGTCATCTCTCAATAGTAAGCTACCTTCTGTATGCAATGTCATAAACATTATTACTAATAAATAAATAAAATAAAAAATAAAATAAAAAAAAAGGAAAAAAAAAGGAAAAGGCAGACGAAGCGTTTAGGCTCCGTTTTGGCGCCTGCAGACATAGGTGGATGGCACTATTGAATCACTGCCGTTTTTGCAGTCATGACGGGTAGACCTGCTCTCCGTACCGTTGGTCATATACAGGGTATCCCATTCATCTTGACCACCGTAAATAACTGTTTGTCCAAATGCAAATTACAAAATGTTTCAAGCAAATGTTCTTTAGCCGTCAGGGGGATATTAATCCGCATCATTGCCTTCTTTGTACCTTTGTTTTTTTAGAAAGATATGAACAGCAGTATGACTTTTTTAAATAACACCCTGTATTTTTTATTCGATAATTCATTTCCTCTCCTAAAGACCTATTCAAAAATGTATCACAGTGTACCATTCACTGAAACAAAAAGTCATTAATTACATAACACAACGTTGACTTTGAGCTAGGGATCACAAGCTCGTCCACTTGTTGGAGTTGGCTCTTCTGTAGCATTGCCCCGGGGTAAAACATTGCGCTTGATAATGGAAGCAAGACTGAAGATAAATGAAGACAGTTTCATAGGATTGATCAAAGTAAAAAGCGTGAAAAGGTATAAAATGGTGCAAGGTGTATGAAATTATGGGAAAATAGCAATAACGTATAGTCAAGGCAAGTAAATGGAATATGTACAAGAACCAAGAGAGAATAATGGAGGCTGGAATACCAAAAACAAGGTGCTCGTATCCAAAAGTGTGTAAGACAGGGATTCAGTCTTTCGCCGCTACTCTTCAACATAATTATACATCGAAGAAGCAAGAGCCGGATGAAAATTCATTCGGAAAGGATGCCAATATAAGATTCACTGATGACATTACTACTCTCACAGAAAGTGAAGAAGAACTACGCAGGGTGACCATATGTTTCCAACCGGAAAAGAGTACATATCCATTAATTGCCCAAAGATGTAATATTTATTTATTTATTTATTCATTTCAAAATACATACATTTAACATTCTCTTCCCTGCTTATAGCACTGAACCCTTAAGGTTGTTGTTCACTGCAGATTAAGTACAGTCTGGCTATTGCAAAGGCTACAAAAACAGAACACAGACGTCAATGAGTGGAGGTACAGCTCTCATAAAATAAAAATTTAAATCCGAGGGGAGATTTGAACACGGGCACTCCCGTTTCACAATCAAATACTATATCACGGGACCACGATAACACTGTCTTTAATGGTTATCAAGCCGGCCGCGGTGGCCGCGGGGACTAAGGCGCTCCAGTCACAGTCTGCACGACCACTACGGTCGGGGGTTCAAATCCCCCCTCGGGCATGGATATTTGTGCCACCCTAGTTCGTAATTAGTTCATAAGTAGTTTGTAAGTTTAGGGACTGATGACCCCGTAGTTAAGTCCCATAGACTATACAAACATTTGAACATTTTGAACAATGGTTATGAAATGTCACATATTTTGCGACTGATACGTTCATTTTTATATTTCTGTTATTTTTTCGTACTTCCCTACAACTTTTGCAGTTTTCGCGCTTGATCTGTATTTTTGCTGGGCTATCCATTGCATCATCGTATCATTAAATCTGATGAGGCTGCTGTGGGGAGTTTCCTTTGTGAGAAGTTAAAAAAGAGTATAACATGCGTAAAAAAAGGGTAAGTGTAGAGTACATAGAGAAGAAGTTGAAAGAGTACTTGCACTCTATATAGAGTACGTCTGATCACCCTGGAATTACAGGATCTGTAGAATGAATTGAAAAGTCTATTCAGTACAGAATATGGACTGAGAGTCTACCGCTTCCTTCTGAGAAGCGATAGAAATGAAAGTAGCGGGAAACTTAAGATCAAAATTGATAATCGTGACATGGAGGAAGTTAAGGAATTCTGACACACAGCACCGGCTTTAGGGTGGGCGACCCGGGCGCAGGGATACAGTAGTGCAAACGCACGTCTAAAAAAATCACCAGGACGGAGCTATAACATCAATATTACATTCTGCGGAACTGAAATATTTTTCAGTCTCATTCAACATCCATCGGTAGTATCACGAATGTGCGCTGAATTCGGGGTAGCAGAAGAGAAAACGTGCTGAATGCACTCTTCCTATTGCCTGCATCCATCCATGTTTCACGCAAGCTTTTTCTGACGTCACAAGCGGCCAGACGAGGCCTACGAGAAAGACAGGCCCCGGCGCGCACGTCATGCGACGTAAGCATAGCAGTTCTGAGCCGGCCGGCCGGCTAGCTAGTTGGCCGGCCACTGTGAGGCGGTGGGCCGCGTCCCAGCGGACGGCCAACCAGGTAGCCGGCCGGCCGGCTTAGAACTGCTATGCTTACGTCGCATGACGTGTGCGCCGGGGCCTGTCTTTCTCGTAGGCCACGCGGCCAGATGGGAGTCGAGGCTACCTCAGCGCGTAGGCCGTCCGCACACGGGTCGATTCGCACTCGTCGCGGCTGCGACTCGTCCTCGACGCGATTCCGTCCCCATGCGACTGCCCACGTAAGTAAACGGGAGGCCGCCAACGGGGCGATTTGCACCCGTCTCGTAATCGTCTCGAAGTCGTCGCGAGCGACGCTTGTCTCCCGCGACCTACAGTGCACGGGAAATTTCGAGCGTGACGAGCGGATCGCACGCCAGGGAGGTAATTTACCGTGTATTTTTCTCTATTTCCAGTGAATAAAACACTTTAAAGCCCACGAGATCTACATGTAATCACTGTAATGAACTTTTAATAAATAAGTACATAATATATAAATATTTTCATTGTGTTGTGTCTTGCAGCTCGAAAATATTCAAGAAAAGACCTGTTTTTATATCTCAAACAGAGCTGTCGATGTTTATTTACTTTTTATTGGCGACTAGTTTCGGGCATATCCCATTTTCGCAAGCCACGCTATTTATATTTTATAGAATACTAAAAATTTTGTATCAGTCTCTTGCAGTTCCCTTGTACGAACGAACAATCGATGATGAAAATTCCTCTCTATGTACGGATGCACCCATAACACTCTTCGTGTCTTCTTTTTCTTGCGCCGGTACCAGTAAAACATCACAGTGTCCCCCTTATTACTAGAACTGTCCATTACAGCGTAATTATTGGAGGAAATAACCAACACCGTTTTGTAGCTGCCTGTTGGAAGTAGCGAGCTGACAATGAAAATTGCGCTCGCGACGAGTGCCAATCTACCCGTGTGCGGAATGCCGTCGCCGGCATCGCGACGTTGGCACGGACGAGACGCGAGTCGCGCCCACGACGGCCTTATTCGTTTCAGGAACTGCAACAAGGTAGCGGCAATGCGGTCGTACCGTCTACCGTGCACCAAACAAACTCGTTTATGGAAATCCTTGACAAAATGTCACTCTTATTTGGAAACGTACAGACTGACAGGTTTCGAACAAGCTATTTTAACAGCAACTGAATCGGCATCAGACATTATTTAAGAAACAAATGCGAATAAGAAATATTAAACACAGTCTGGATGAAGAGACTATTTATGATCAAATAACTGACCCAGAAAGGGAATTTGAAGTAGATTTTTTCAATGCACTTTTTGTGCATCATGTACACATGCATGTTCAAAATGTTCAAATGTTTGTAAAGTTATGGGACCTAACTGCAGTGGTCATCGGTCCCTAAAGTTACAAATTACTTAAATTAACATATCCTACGATCAACACATACTCACCCATGCCTGAGGGAGGACTCGAACCTCCGACAAGGGCGCACGGCTCTTCCGCCGCGGCCAAATCTATGAAAGAAAGATTTGAACAGATGCAAGACTTTTCTGCGAAATGTGGTATGTTGTTTAACATTTTAAAAAATTAAAATAAAACAGAAATAATTCAACTGCTCTAGATTACAGGTAAAGTTAACTGTGAAAATGAAATCAGATATTGACGATGAATTTTTGTTCGACGAAATTTTGGACCTGCAACATTATCTCGATGACTGTCATGCAACGCGCATTGAAGCGTTAGACTTTATAAAAAAGCATAATCTTCAAGAGTTACATCCCAGCATCTGGATAGCGCTGCGTATTCTGTTAACAATACCAGTGAGTGTTGCAAGTGGCGAACGCAGTTTTTCCAAACCTGAAATTAATAAAAACGTACTTGCGGTCTATAATGTCTGAGCAGCTTGCCCTCACTGTCCATTGAAAATGAAGCGTTTTCAACCACTTTTTTACGCATCTTCTCGTTGTTTTAAACATGAAAAACAATTTTCTGGAGTTTTTACAGATCTATTTGTACAGTGCGATACTACACAGTATTATCAGACAGTTTTCGAAAACGTGAATGCCCAACAATGTGTCACTCCAATACTGAATGTTACGCCCGGCATCTGACAGTTTGACTGGGCTAGGAGAGGAATTCGTGGCGGTCACATCAAATCCAGGATGACTTTAAAAAATGAGTAGCTCTGAAGATGCTAGAAATTGCCGCCGTTCAGATCTATGCTGGGCTGTGCTCCATTTATCAAACTGTGAGACACGCGTAGCTGCTCTGTGTGAAGAATAGCAGCAGCAGCGTTTTCCGAGTTCTGCTGCAGCTCTGTCACTTCACTTGACTCTTCACTTAACCCCACAGGGAAAAACCACTGGAAGAGAGGTCAGGGGCTCACATAGTTTCAGGCACCGTGGGCAAAGATATTGTTTCTACTGAGGTCGAGGTTGTGAGTAACTGTGAAGGTATCTGGGCACTTATAACAGCTCTAAGAGAAGTAAAATTAATAGTTGGTTTTTTTACCGGCCGCCCCAGTACTGCTGTAGCAGTTTTAGAGTCATTCAAAGAAAGTCTGCGCCAAGTAGTCCGTAAGTATCCGGGACATGCAATATCAGTCGGGGGAGACTTCAATCTTAAGAGTATACAGGGTGAATCACCTAACACTTGCACCGCAAATATTGCGGAAACGGAAAGTGCGATTGATGTGCGATTTCAACAGAATGGATTGGTAGTCTGGGACTCGTATTTTTAGCCAACAACAGATTGTAACATTACTTAGAAAGTGTATATTTTATGTAAACATACAGATTTTTAAATGGGACAATGGTTGTTTCTAACATGCACTGGAATTATTGACACCAGCTGTGTACAAAGAATTTTTAATGACATTTTTATCACGTTTAGTTTGGCAGCTACAACAGTTCAAAGTCTCGGGGGCGGAGGCTGCGACAGCGTAGCTGACTGGCCGAGTGGCTAGCCCCTGAGGCACGGCCCATTGTCTCATGACCATAAGAGCAGGTCAAAACGGCCGCCACTCCCGCTCGCTTCCCGCCGCGCTCGCGGCTCGCTCTCGTTGGCAGACGGCGGGTAGAGGGGCAGCGATGACGTCACACTGTCGAGAGAGAGAGAGAGAGAGAGAGAGAGAGAGAGAGAGAGAGAGAGAGAGAAAGACGCTTCGGGACGGGGCGTGTCACTGTGCTCCCGAGTCCCGGGTTGACGCCGCGCCCGCCGGACCGAGCTGAGCCAACACCACCTAGAGACAAGGCCTTACAACAGGCCGTGCCTACGTCACACTTGGAGGCCCCGGCCGCCACCTCACTGGCTGTTGGCTGGGGCACGCCCACCGCCGCGCAGCGGCCGGCCAGTCAGATGGCGGCCGCGGCCTCTAAGTGTGACGTAAGCACGGCCTGTTGTAAGGCCTTGTCTTCTAGGTGGCGTTGGCTGAGCCGCCTCAGCCCAGTCGGCGCACGCCGCCGGCTGCGTGTTCACATAGCGCGCCGGGCATGGCCGAGACGTAAAAAGGGTGAAAATACACTTTTCCGATTTTCACTTTGTAAAAATTGTTCACGGTATACAAGACAACGCTACATCATTTTATGAAATTATTTTTTCCTTAGAAGATTTGCCTTGTCTGTGAAAAAATAAAAAGTCTACTTTTCATTCCGCCCGAGTTTTTTTAGTTCCGTAACACTCCTCACTCGATTTTGATGAAAGTATGCGGTTAAAAAATCTGATTTTTGGACACATTGTAGTGAAACATCTTACTTTTCGAATGAAACATTCACCTGTTCGTAATTCGTAACAATCGTTTTCAAATAACGCTATTTGTCAAGAACTTTCACTTGATTTAGAAATCGTGTATTGAAAAAGTTCGATAGCGGGCAGGTTACTGTTCTCTGCATTTTAGACCATGTATTAAAGCGAGTGAAATGGAGCTAAAGGAACAAAAATGTTTTTGAAATAGTAGTCGCACTGACATCTACCTCCTTTCACAAGTAATTGCGAGTTATCTGAGCGGCGTCGTGCCGCGATCCTAAGCCTACGAACTCAGCGGCTGTTGAGAGGAGCGTGAAGCACGCCAGTGCCGAAAAATTTGAATTGCTGGCTACGTTTGACGGTCCCTCGTGATGTGTTAATGATTTGTAACCAGAAAACAATTCTTGGGTGGCGACCGATTCCAATGAACAACGATCGACTTTATGAGTGACATACATCTGGTTTCTTGCCCCCTGGAATATACATTTCGTGTTTGGAACTAGAAAATAAGAACAAATTAAACTGCGACTCTGCTGTTGATTGACTGAAATAAAATTTTCTGACGTTACAGTTTACGGCTTTTTAGTTGAAGATGAAAGAGCCCAAAACACTTATATTTATAGTTCCATCTACACCTAATTCACAACATATACCTTTTCAAAAAAAAATTCTTTTGTTGGTTTCAGAAAATGTGGTACCACAAGGTGAAAATAGTTATATACCAGGCTTGATTCTATGGTGGAACTTGTGCTCAATGACTGTATTTGACTTGTAGAAATTTTCAGCAATCAGTCTTAAAAATATTTAATTATTGGCAGATCAGTACGAACGCAACCTCCAACATGGAGGTCGAGATGTTTTACGTATTTTAATCGTTTTTCAGCATTGATAATGACTACACAGTGGTCGAAATCTATCTCTGCCAATAAATAAATATTTTTACGACTGATTGCTAAAAAATTTCTACAAGTTGTACATCGCGTGTCCCACATAAATGCGGTACCTTCACGTCTGAGATTAAAGTAAGAATGAACTAAGTTGCTTTTAGGAACCTGTGTGAGAGGAACAATGTTTCTACTAACGTTTTGCTGAATCATTTGAAGACAATTTTCTTTGTCTGCAGGATGGTACTTTCGAAATTTCTATATACGCTAGATTAATTTAGCCTCAGATACAGCAGGACAGGTCAGTAAAGGATCAGAAGAGTGTGTCACTTTTTTTTCGTGAGGGAGGGGGGGATTGTCCCAAGCAATAAGAAATCCCCACCCACTGTCAGCAGAAGATCGATTGCCGTCTACTTCAACAAGCCAGCAAACAGTTCATTGATTTTGTTATTTTATTACTATTGTCCTCCCACTGTAGTGACTCGTCGAATCTTATGCACATAAGAAATAGGTGGTAATGGACTCCTCCCACGAATTTAGACTAACATTTAGGAGAGTCTTTCCTTACGTGAACATTCGATATGTTTAATATTCCAGGGTGCGCCTCGGTTGCGCAGTGGTAGAGTGCAAGACTACAAATCCAAAGGTCGCGGGTTCGATCTCCGCCAGGTCCTAGGATTTTTATCTGTCACTTTCCACTTCTTTCACCTCTGGCAGTGTTGCTCATGTGAAAAATACCGAGTAGCACCGTGGTTCGGAACCCACGTTAAACTGTAGGTCCCCCTATAATTGGCTGGGTAAGTCAGTTCGAAGGTCGGAGGAAGGCAACGGCATACCACCTCCAAACAGGACCATGCCTAGTAAAGCACTGTGGTGTTCAAACCAATCTTCGGATTGTTGACTGCTTTACCTTCTTAAAATTCCCGGCGCCGGCACGAATCGATTGGGCTACGGTGTTGCTTGTGCAGCACAAGTATTACGTCTTCAGCCTGCTTTCAGCAGGAGCTTCTCTGAAAGATATTTTTTCAGTTACACTTATGAAAATATGTTTATTTTTCTTCTATTACTATTAATTCTTTAATATGAATAAAAAAATTTAAGAAATGCTTAGTTGTTCACAAAACGAAAAACTCTCCTATAAATGTTAGTCTAAATTAATGGGATGAGTCTATAGCACAAATTTCTAATGTATTTATAATTCTGTGAGTCAGTACAGTATGCAAACAATAGTAATAAAATAACAAAATCAATTAACAGTTGGGTGGCTTGAAGCAGATGGCAGTGAACAATTATTGGTCATCCCTGTTTTTCCTTCAATCTTCCACTGACGGTGGGTGCCGATCCCTTTTTTCTGGCCACACGCCCACCAAGAAAGAAAAAACAAATCACAATATGAAACAAAATGACATCTGCTTCTTATCCTTTACTGATCTGCAGTGTCTGAGGCTAAACTAAATCTGCGCATTTTTCTTTCATTTAAAGTAGAAAAATCGAAATGAAAGTAGCATGGAGACAAAGAAAATAGTCATCAGGTGATTCAGAAAGTGTTCATAGAAAAGCAGTTCCCATCAGACAGCTTCCTAACAAAATAAATGAAAATTTTGAGAACCGTGTAGAATTCTTTGAAAGTGGAAATAAATTGAAACATAGTACATCGTGCCCCACATAATACCGGTACACCTCGCGTACCCCCATGGTCTTAAGTTGCAGTACCCCTTCCTTGTAAGGACGAAACTACACCTCGCGTACCAAATCAAATGTTCAAATGTTTGTATAGTCTATGGGACTTAACTACGGGGTCATCAGTCCAGTGGCGTAGCTATCATAGGGCTAGGCGGGGCAGTGCCCCGGGGCCCCCGAGCTCCAGGGGCCCCCTCGGCCTTCGTGAGCGACGATCGAAATAAGTTATAGTAAACCTTCGAATTTTTTATTTAATTTTATCGTCCATCATATTCCTATCGTCCTTCCCCTCAAACCAAGTTTCCCACAGTAGCCGCCTGGACCACCGGCTGGCGGAACAATGCTTCTTATTGGGCCTTCACAAGACGCCGCTACGTGGCGCTGCTGACAGGCGAAGCTGCCAGTCAGTGTGTCCAACAATCGGCACACTTCAGTCGGCAGAAGTAGCGGCAGCATCATAGCTGCTCACAGCAACAGCTGCGCCTTCCAAGTGTTGCGGCGTGCCGGCTCGGCGTAATGTGAAGGATCGCGCTCCTCCAAATACAGTATAAATACATTTACTGTACAGTACTTCTTATTGGCAAATAGAAGTGCACAGTTCGAATATCCGAATAAACCGGTTTTCCGATTATCCATGTCCCCAAATTACTTCGGATAATAGACGTTATTCTGTATATAACATTTTAGTTGAATGAAGGAATTTCGACTTTTAATTTCTCCTGCCGAAATTGACCTCACATTGACAGTTCACCATCTATGTAAGGAAATTATAACAAAATATTCAGTATTAGAATGTGAGGTTGCCGCGGTGGAGTAGCCGAGCGGTCTAAGGCGCCTCGTTGCGGAACGCGCGGTTGCTCGCCGTCGGAGGTTTGAGCCTGCCTGGGGCATGGGTGTGTGTGTGTTGTCCTTATGTTAGTTTATCTTAGTTAAATAGTTTGTACGCTACGGACTGATGACCACGCAGTTTGGTCCGATATACTTATATTTGAATTTGAATGTGAGGTTACGGAAGTATTTACCGCCGTTTTATTCTTCTGCATCAGCCGAAAAGTCGTTTAGCAAATTAAAAATTATCAAAACGCATCTGAAATACAGTATGGCTCAAGCTCGTCTCGGACATTTGGCACTCATAGAAATCGAAAACAAGTTTGCATCAAGTCTAGATTTAACAGACCTTATTGATGATTTTCCAAAAACCAAAGCCAGCAAAGGTTGTAAAATAAAATTGACTACTTTTTAATTGTGTACCCATATTATTACTATAATGTACTGCAGTCACGAAAACGCTTAGCGATCATTACCTATAAGAAATCATATCTTTGCCAACATCTGCAATCTAACAGTTTGAACCATTGTATTATTCCAGCAGGTATTCTTTCATTCTGACTTTGGTGCGTGAGGAAACACGAACGAAATCCCCACGACTTGAAAAACGCCACTCATTAAGTTCGTGATATACAGTGAGGCGCGAAAAATAATTATGACTTTTTTTTCAAGGAGTAATAGTATTCGTGTTACAAGAAATAGAAAAATTCCCAACTTTTAGAAAACGATGTTTTAACACATTGATTGCCACTTGACTTAAATATAAGTCACAGGAAGTCTTCTCTTCGGGCCACGTGAAGTAAATATAACTCACGGACATTTTTCCATTTAATGCTCCGTGGTGCAGTTGTAACACACAGTAGCGTGCTGTGAGTTGGTTCAAAAGTTCAAATGTTTGTATAGTCTATGGGACTTAACTACGGGGTTATCAGTCCCTAAACTTACAAACTACTTATGAACTACTTACGAACTAGGACGGCACAAATATCCATGCCCGAGGGGGGATTCGAACCCCCGACCGTAGTGGACGTGCAGACCGTGACTGGAGCGCCTCAGTCTCCTCGGCCACCGCGGCCGGCTGTGAGTTGGTGCTACAGTACGTTATGGCCCCAGTAACAAATCGTACTCGTGGCCTCCAGTTTTCAAGAGCTCAAGAGTAGTTACTGACACTTGAAATCGTGAATTATATATAACTCACATGGCCCAGTCATATTGGAGTTTCCTTTTTTTATAATTTATTATTTGGTGTTACATGTTACTTATACAGTAGATTGTATATCACATACAGTTTAAAATACATTCTCCAACTCTAATTGCAACAACAATGAAACAGACTGAAAAAACTGGGTAATTCCACTTTGTATCTCTAATACCTGCATGTAGTGTGCTTTATGAAAAAACTCTCTTTGCAAAAATAAGAGTCACAATTTCTTACATTTCCATGTAGTTTGCATTTCTTAACAGCTTGCTCTCGTCCAAATTCATTCTTCATTTTTTCGTAGCATCCGTACACCTATGACTTACTATTCCCATAATTCACAAGAGCACAATCTGCAGGCAGCTCGGTGACAGATTTGTTAGGGGCATCGGCATCTTCTGTACAGAGTAGTCTCAAAGTCACTTCCTCTTTGAATTCTGTAATTGATATGATCTTGTTGATGTTTACAAGAGCATTTATCAGTTCTGACCCTGTCAACAGTTCAATTTACCATTTCGCGCCCCGCCTTCATTTGGTGAGAGATATCTATAAATGACTGATTATAGTCAGTTATCATTGCTGGTTTTTTCTTTGTGCCCGTTTGGTTTGAACATCAGCTTCTTCCTCTCCATGAGCAGTACTCAGCATCAACACATTCCTCTTATTTTTCCATGCCAGTAGTATCTTCAACGCCGGCCGCGGTGGCCGAGGGTACTGAGGCGCTTCAGTCACGGTCTGCACGGCCACTACGGTCGGGGGTTCGAATCCCCCCTCGGGCATGGATATTTGTGCCGTCTTTAGTATAAGGTAGTTCATAAGTAGTTTGTAAGTTTAGGGACTAATGACCCTGTAGTTAAGTCCCATAAGCTTAACAAACATTTGAACAATATTTTCAACTTATTTGTACTTAAATAGCTTACTTCAAGCAAACTAAAGCAGAATATGGAAAAAAAAAGTAAATGGTCCCCGGGGGTCGGTAACCCAAGTATACCTTTGGCAGCCAATAACCCAATATGTTAACATAGTTATTGTTAAACAGAATGGACTAAGACAAAATATTATACGTATACAGCATATTTAAGTACAGTAGAACAGTATTTGTCATTTGATTTGTTGTGGGGATATGACAGGTGACAGCAGGAAGGGGTGGGGGGGATGGAGGGCAGAAGGTGCGGGAAAGGGCAGCTCGCTGGAATGGTCAGGCATTGCCGTTCTTTGTGCGCCTGCAAAACGAATAGCGAGCCCACACTGTCTACCACATTACGTCGCATAAGGAAATTACAAGGTGTTTTACAGAGATATACCGACCCTTCCACAGTGCACCTCATAAATCACAGATGACGTACTGAGCAGACAGACCTGGAGAGTGCGCATTTTCCACAAAATGCGTTGCGCCAGGAAACAAGCATGTTTATTTTCCACAAATGCGTTAATACTGAAAGGACTACCGAACAGAATCGACGTACCTTTCTACACACTACCTTGCAATGGTAGGCGGGAAATGGATTCGGCATTCTGTGGTTTTTTCTGGGAACGGCGCCTTCCCATACCATAAAAACTATTCGCTCTTCAATTTACGTTCATACTAACACTATACTCACCGCCGGATTCTGCTCAGTTCTTCTGTGTGAAAAACAAACAACTTCTCTCTGTTTTAAAGTAATGGTGAGAATTCAGCACTTCACGCAATCTTTTAAGGTACACTCTTTGACAAAAAACCTGGCCGCCGGCCGGCCGCCGCTAAGCCTAAGTCCGAGCCGATCGCAACATGGGACAATAAAAGTGGCCGCGCTGATTCGCCCTAAGTCCAGCTATCTGCACAATCTGGCAACACTGCAGACTGCGGGAGTTCATACAGCACTTATTGTGTGCAGTTAGAAGATAACTCGGTCAGATCCCTCCTTGGTCTTGCGGTAAAGTGCGCGACTTTCATGTTCAGTATTAGCGATCGAAACCGACTGTTGACAAAAATTTTAAATTCACGTCACTCGTGCATGCTGATGCCACATGTGTAAGGGGAGCATATGCGTAACGTATTTCATTTTTTGAAACACTGGTAATAACATTTCGGCCCAATAACATTGCCACCTCTGGCCGCAGCACTTGGCAGAGCTCTCCGCGGCCCACTCGCCGGCAGCAGCGGTGGCGGCGCTACACAGCGCGGCCTCGCCCTCTGCCCACAGCGCCTGCCGCCGCTCATCGCCCTGGGTATGTAAAATGCTGTAGTGTTGCTGAGTGGTGATCCATAAAAAAGGTTGCGATTCGTATTTCACACAGGATATAACGAAGCAGACCACCTATTTTGAATGATGAGCATATACATTAGAGAGGCAAAAATTGTCATTGTCCAATCCAATGGCACTCTACGATGGTTAACACTTATTTGTGGTTTAAATCTCGATTCTTTTCTTTCAGAAAAGCCTTTTATGTAATTTGTTATTGTCATCAGTTCATATGTTTTCATCAAGACACAATATGTAACCCACTAAAATGTTTTAGTGTCGTTGTTTCACTCCGTACGGTAAATGTATGAGCTAAATTATGTGAATACGTTTCAGTGCACGTTCTAAAGCAATACAGGCATACTGCAAGGTTCGTGTCTTCATGTCTCATTTCTCCAGGAGATATTTCACATCAATGGAGGTGAATTCGAATTTCTTCGAAGGCGTTTGTATGGTGAAGCAAAGAAGACATCTAATACCATTTCCATAATTTGAAGTCGACCTTTCTGAAATACTTATTGTGTAAAGTTTTTCTTATGATTTCGTTGAAGAGTTTCTTCTTGCTATCTGCAGCGTATAAAGTAAAATAAAATGAAATTAAATTCCATCCCCAAACGCACTTTCTCCAACCAGGATTTGAACTGCCGCCTCACACCAGGCTTGCATCACAAGACACAAGCAGAACCACACAGCCAACCACACACTGCCAGAGATTAGCCTTATTCTATCACATATTGAATGCTTAGCCTCTAACGCATCGCTAAAGAACCTGAAAGTCACCTACACAAATAACTACATTCCTTGAGTGCAAAAGTTAAATTTCTGTCTCTCATTTCACGTCGGCATTACAAATCATTAGTCATGAAAGTAGAAAAGGAATGTCAAGTGAACTTAGTGAGACAATTCAGTACCACTTGAGGAAGTAACTGCACTGTCACAGTGTTGCCAAATATCAGCAACGATGTTGCCAGTTCTTAGCTGTACTAGGAAGACCTGTGTAGCGATAAGCGACGCGAAATCGCTCTGGTCGCATGTGGGCTTCTAGAGGGGAGTCGCGCATTTCGGTTAATATGCGCTATCTCCTGATAGATTCCGTCGTCAAATTTACGATGCAGATATTAAATTCATTCAATGAGGCCGAAACTAGCGTTTAAATTTTTCGTAGCTTTACAGCATTATGATATATTTTCAGCAAATAACTAGAGAAAAAATACTGATATTGTGATTGCAACATACGGCAGGTCAAAGTCTGAGATATATAAACTTCCATCACGATTTCAGTTTCACTCCCCTCCTCCCCCCGAAAAAAGACTAAAACAATTGCTTTGATTAATTTCGACAAAAGCTAATTTTTTTATGAAAAGTTACTGGAAATCAATGATGCCCCATCCGTCTCGAAAAACTTTGCAACTTGAAAGCGACTGCGTTTCAAAATGCAGCCTTACGACTGTACAAGTAATATTTCATGTCTTCTACGTGTTGGTTTGCTTGAAAGCCATAAGAAACATAGTTAACTGATTATTTGTGCAACACAGTAATTATTTCACTTAAGTATTTAGAAGACTGGATATTTAACCTCTGCAAACATATACATATAATCTATAGACTACTAAGCAGCTTATTGATTTCGTAGTGTTACAGCCTTGATGGGCCAACAAATGATGATGAGAATCCGAACCCATGTGTCTGATGGATTTTTCGAACGTTGCAACCTATTACTTGTTGCTTAGTATCTGTCGTCATGATGATAAATCAACATAAATTGTTACAAACGTTTTACCTACTTTCTCCTATTGTCTTATTTTTCGTCAAACCACACATTCATTCTGGTCTCTTGGCCACATGGGAAATAAAGCTTTTGCAACTGAATTAATGATAATAATGATGGTAATAATGATAGTAATCAATGATGTTTATGGCATTACAGCAGAATGATAAAGATTACAATAACATTAGAAAATGACAATCTCTTGGTTGACACACTGCAATGAGTTTTGGTATTTCGTTGCTGAATGCCATTTAGGATATTTTTCAGAGGAGAAATATAGACCAGAAGCCACACACATCACTAGTACAACGATACCTCACTAACCAAGTATGCTTGTGTAGATGAGAAAACGAGAATGGCGCCACCGAGCTAAGTTATCTGACATTTGTTGGCAGTTAATACAGACAGTCCCGACATAAAACACAAAATTGTTTGCAATTTAAGGAGGGGTAGACCTTTCTGCGGTCGAAAATTTAATTCAGGATAACAGAGTCATTTAAATGCAATGACTAATGTCATATCCTCATGAATATTGGAAAATACCTCGAATTCTGGAACTAAGGGAACGATCAGAGTTTACTAGCATCGTAAGCAATACTGCTAAGCTATAGGAAGAATTTCTTGGCCATCCCACAATATCCTCATTCCTACAAACAGCATGCTTCAACTGGCTTTTATCCATGCTGCGCTGCCAACGCCCATTCTAAGTAAGGCTTTAGTCCGAAAGCAGAAAACATCATTGAAAATGCTGATGAATAGATGACTTACGTTCATCAATTTCCGGGGAGAGTTTCTTTCAACGAAACGGAGAAAGTGTGAAATGAATACTTTCTCCAAAGTTACTACGGACCTTTGTCCCAAATTGGACGTATATACGTTCAATCTTGTCATACGCGGCTCACATTCCAGGAATATCACCAAAATGAGCATCTGGCGGGTACCGTCCTAGAGCAGCTATTACGGAAGTTTTTACCGATAATCATAAAATTGACAAGACGGCTTTTGCTACAGAATATAGTGACTTCTATTACATCCGCATAACCTTTCCCAATAAGAAACTGTTTTCTTCGTATAGTGATGCCCCTGTTTAGGTGCATTATAATGTTAGTGTTTATTGTTGCTTCAGAAGTACTTTTTGTCTTAAATATTTCTATATTTGCAGGTGATTCAAAGTAATTGTAATAATTAGTTTCCCTTCAAATTACTCCATTCATTCGATCTGTTATTTGTGAAGTAATTGCAACCGCCAAAAGTGAAATTGTCCTATAAACCAAACCGTTAGGTCATTCGTATACGGGCAGAACACTTTGTCCCAAATTGGACGTATATACGTTCAATCTTGTCATACGCGGCTCACATTCCAGGAATATCACCAAAATGAGCATCTGGCGGGTACCGTCCTAGAGCAGCTATTACGGAAGTTTTTACCGATAATCATAAAATTGACAAGACGGCTTTTGCTACAGAATATAGTGACTTCTATTACATCCGCATAACCTTTCCCAATAAGAAACTGTTTTCTTCGTATAGTGATGCCCCTGTTTAGGTGCATTATAATGTTAGTGTTTATTGTTGCTTCAGAAGTACTTTTTGTCTTAAATATTTCTATATTTGCAGGTGATTCAAAGTAATTGTAATAATTAGTTTCCCTTCAAATTACTCCATTCATTCGATCTGTTATTTGTGAAGTAATTGCAACCGCCAAAAGTGAAATTGTCCTATAAACCAAACCGTTAGGTCATTCGTATACGGGCAGAACACTTTCATCTGAAATATCTCCACGAAAGGCAGACGGTTGTCTGTCATAGTAGAGTTAGGTTCGTTTAGCTAGTCCTCTGTGCAGAAGAGATGGAATCATATGTTGAAGAAAGAAGTCATATCTAAGAAACTTGAATATTAATTTTATTTTTCTCGTGTATTTACATTCTTTCAGTTTATATTCGCCTTTACTTCTCACAAAATAATGAGATATATTTTTCTCTGCTAGTAGCTACCATTGGTCGTTTCCGACCGCATTACATTTTCCGTTGTCTCTAGGTGGATAATACTTTGTCTCTGCCGATCCCAGATTTCACGTCGAAAGAAAACATGTGATCCACATAATTCATTTCGCAGTAGGCTGTCGTATTTCCACCGTTGGTATATTTACTTGTACGAATATTGTTCGTAACCGTAAACAGTTTGCTCTTGCTGTTCATCTCCTTAATATTGTTAAACACATATTTTCCCTGTAATTCTCCTCGTGAAGTGTTTGAACTGCTGTGCTTTATTATTGTTAGTACCATTAGTTTTTATTTCAAGTTGATCTCTGAATTTGTATTTTGTATTACCGTTATATTTGTTTTTTCAATATGTTTCACAATATTGAAGATCAACAAGTTCTCATATCCATTAATATAAGCGACTTAGAGCTAATGTATAACGTTCATTTTAGTCTTGTTTCATCCGATTTCCTTCGACATCCTTATCATAACAATCCGAACTTCTGCTTCGCTCTAATGACCCCCTTGTCGATGGGACGTTAAATTGTAACCTTCATTTTTTCTTTCGTGTCTCGTGTGCAAGAAAGCTTACTTTGTTCATGTTTTCGTGTGTTGGTACAAATTTTGCAGTTCATTTCAAACCAACTTCCCTCTGAACAAGAGACCTTGAACTTTCAACTTAACTTAGAACTGGATGACACTGCTTCATTAACGCCATTTCTTAATTGGTGTGTGGTGGAGGGCAATTTTTATACAACTGCTGTTTCCGCCTGTTTCTCTTCCAGTCGTGAATGGTTCGCCGTTAAAACTATTTCTGGTAAGACTTAGTGTGAATTCATATCGCCCTATCTTTTACCTTCGCGATCTTTTCGTGACTAATACATAAGAGGGGTCAGGTGAAATAGAAATAAAACAAATGTATCGAATGTATCTGTTGTATTCTCAAAAAACGGTTGAAACTGAATGAAAAATTTCACACATACAAAATTTGAAAAGTGTAAAATAATCATTCAGATGGAAAATGCATAGAAACGTGGGTTTAAAATAGACTAAGACGTATGAAGTAACTTTTGTCCACTCGATAATTGCTACCGCGTTAAGGATAGTTCCAATAAATTTTCGAATTTTTATTAGCTATGTCAGACATCATAGAAACACTGTAACATCAAGTGTTCTTGCATCATGAGTAATGCTAACAGTAGCGTTTAGTGGCCACCAGCGTGAAGGGTAATTTATTTCATTAACGTTCTGAAGTCGATAAGAGGTATGACGCGGTGGGGGCAGCCACGGTCGTTTTGGTAAATGCGGCACAACGAGCGAGCGAAGTCCTGCGTGTCTGGAAACGGAGAAGGCGAAGCGCGCCTCCGGAGGGATAGTTTTCGTTCTGAACTGAGGAAGCCATCAAAAGGAGCCTAACAGATATTCGGTAGACCTCTTGGAACTTACGCGTTTTGACTTTAACATAAGAAATAAATGAAATTCGAGAATTGCATTGAACATTGCAATGTATAGTAAATTAATGTCGTCCGCTATCTGCAACGACACAGATCGAATGATAATCTATCGACGTGAGATACCTGGCACTTTGTACTTTGAAACCTATCACCGCGCTGTAATGAACACGTTGCAATTAAAACTATGTTTAAATCGCATCCGGCCATGAGACTACGTAACATTTTATGAAATCAACGAGGCAAGCAATAAAGACAATTCCGGAATCCATTGAGCACCTCATCAAGGAACGTGCTCAAAAAATTCAAATGGAACGCTATTTATCGTAGCAAGATGTTCTGTCAATAACAGGTCGCTTGTAATTTCCATATTGACCTGTGGACATTTTATTTTATTAGGAAGCAATCTCGAAGGAAACTGGACAAATTTGGGTATTTAGGAAGACTTTTCTGCGACAAATTGTGAGTTTTATTGTTAGTTAATGGAGTACAGTAAACATAACGGTAAGTCCTGCATATGAATCAACCATAAACCGAGAAACAAAGCTGGTAATACGCTCAATGAGGTATTCATTGATTTCTTTGTTTCTTTCTTTTTTTAATAGTGACATATGCGGAATTTGGAGAGCACAGTATCTCGAGCCTGAGTGGAGTTACGGATCCGGATCCTAACATGCAGGACGCCAGCCACAAAAACTCGTTCATCAGGCCACCAATGTAATCAAGATGTTCCAACGTAGTAGTAGGGCCTATTGTTTCGCAACTTCGGCATCATGTAGATGTGAGTCTGATATGTAATTCTGCAGTCAGTTGACTTTTTCTTGTCATCTACATTAAATATTTTCAAAAATTAACAACATAATATGCTCGTTGTAGTAGTTAACTGAATTTGCGTTCAAGAAGGTCGTTTCATACATTAACTACTCCTACTCTCTTTCTCGTTGCGAGCAATCTGCCTCAGCTGTGAGTAAATAAATGAGGTAGGGTTTATAGCAGTAATGTCTAGCTGTATAATAGTCACTTTCTGAAAACCTAGCCAATTTAGAAATCGGGGCCGTTTTGTTGCAAAAGCTGGATCTCATCATTTCGTCTCGTTACGTCTTTAATTTATTCGCTTACTATCAAACAAAATCATCCGTGCCAACTGTCTCTTGGAAACCTCATAGCAGATGCTGTAGCCACCTACTTCAAGAATATCAAGTGACATCAGAAACAAAACGAAAGAACATTTTCTTAAATGAATTTATCAATTATTCTAAAATGATGGTAAAATTTAAATATAGATAGAACAACTTATTTGGAAATCACTTCAAATGTAGTCATTCCATCGAGTAAATAATAAATTCTGAAGCCGTGTCAGCTGTTTTTTTTTTTTTTATTATTAAGAATGTTGCTTTACAGGTCAAAGACCGTTTTCAAGTTTTTGAAGACCCATCTTCAGGTGTTAATTTTTTTCATATGAAAATTCGTTATAGAGATACAAGGTTCTAATTGCTTTCATCTGTCATGGGAATAAAATTTCATTAATTAGGCTCAGATATATGGAACCAGTCCAACAGAAATCATCACTGTCATTCAGAATAAAAACCAAGGACATTAAAATGTGGGACAAATAGTCGCGTAATTTTGATTACTGTATTTTCAATGAAACCAGTAGATCGCCGATGAAGTGAAGGAGTACAAACCAAAGAAAACTGTCCAAAGAATCGAAGAAACCGATAGATGATGGATTTGTATTTTGCTCATCTTTGCATCAAGTATTACGGCATGGTAAAAAAACTTGCGAACATGCGCAACCACCCAGATTCTCTTTTTTGTTACAGCTTCATGAGGACTAAATTCATTTAGGTAATATACCTTGAATGTGAGACGCGTTTGACAAGACTCAACGTAGATACAGTCCATCTTCGGACAACAGTGCCTAGTATCATTGGAGAAAATGATGATTCGTATTACTTTTTCGTTTTGTTACAAAAAGCTCTCACTGACAGTTGATGAGGGTAAGTTATCAATTCATCATCATTTCTTCTCAATGCATGGCTAAAAGCCAGTTTAGGCCAGATGCTAGTAGGATTGAGAATATTGTGGGTTGTCGCTTTCAAGATACGAAGTGTTTAATACCTTACTGTTTAGTGACGGATGATGCAATGTTCATTTCCAGTAACTCATAAAAAATTGCTTTTGTAGATATCTAACAAAGTAATTGTTTCAGTCTTTTTTCGGGGGGTGGGGGGGGGGGGTGGGGAGGGGGGTGAAACTGAAATCGTGATGGAAGTTTATATATCTCAGACTTTGACCTGCCGTATGTTGCAATCACAATATCAGTATTTTTTTCTCTAGTTATTTGCTGAAAATATATCATAATGCTGTAAAGCTTCAAAAAATTTAAACGCTAGTTTCGGCCTCATTGAACGAATTTAATATCTGCATCGTAAATGTGACGACGGAATCTATCAGGAGATAGCGCATATTAACCGAAATGCGCGACTCCCCTCTAGAAGCCAACATGAGACCAGAGCGATTTCGCGTCGCTTATCGCTACACAGGTCTTCATAGTACAGCTAAGAACTGGCAACATCGTTGCTGATATTTGGCAACACTGTGACAGTGCAGTTACTTCCTCAAGTGGTACTGAATTGTCTCACTAAGTTCACTTGACATTCCTTTTCTACTTTCATGACTAATGATTTGTAATGCCGACGTGAAATGAGAGACAGAAATTTAACTTTTGCACTCAAGGAATGTAGTTATTTGTGTAGGTGACTTTCAGGTTCTTTCGCGATGCGTTAGAGGCTAAGCATTCAATATGTGATAGAATAAGGCCAATCTCTGGCAGTGTGTGGTTGGCTGTGTGGTTCTGCTTGTGTCTTGTGATGCAAGCCTGGTGTGAGGCGGCAGTTCAAATCCTGGTTGGAGAAAGTGCGTTTGGGGATGGAATTTAATTTCATTTTATTTTACTTTATACGCTGCAGATAGCAAGAAGAAACTCTTTAACGAAATCATAAGAAAAACTTTACACAATAAGTATTTCAGAAAGGTCGACTTCAAATTATGGAAATGGTATTAGATGTCTTCTTTGCTTCACCATACAAACGCCTTCGAAGAAATTCGAATTCACCTCCATTGATGTGAAATATCTCCTGGAGAAATGAGACATGAAGACACGAACCTTGCAGTATGCCTGTATTGCTTTAGAACGTGCACTGAAACGTATTCACATAATTTAGCTCATACATTTACCGTACGGAGTGAAACAACGACACTGAAACATTTTAGTGGGTTACATATTGTGTCTTGATGAAAACATATGAACTGATGACAATAACAAATTACATGAAAGGCTTTTCTGAAAGAAAAGAATCGAGATTTAAAACACAAATAAGTGTTAACCATCGTAGAGTGCCATTGGATTTGACAATGACAATTTTTTGCCTCTCTAATGTATATGCTCATCATTCAAAATAGGTGGTCTGCTTCGTTATATCCTGTGTGAAATACGAATCGCAACCTTTTTTGTGGATCACCACTTAGCAACACTACAGCATTTTACATACCCAGGGCGATGAGCGGCGGCAGGCGCTGTGGGCAGAGGGCGAGGCAGCGCTGTGTAGCGCCGCCACCGCTGCTGCCGGCGAGTGGACCGCGGAGAGCTCTGCCAAGTGCTGCGGCCAGAGGTGGCAATGTTATTGGGCCGAAATGTTATTACCAGTGTTTCAAAAAATGAAATACGTTACGCATATGCTCCCCTTACACATGTGGCATCAGCATGCACGAGTGACGTGAATTTAAAATTTTTGTCAACAGTCGGTTTCGATCGCTAATACTGAACATGAAAGTCGCGCACTTTACCGCAAGACCAAGGAGGGATCTGACCGAGTTATCTTCTAACTGCACACAATAAGTGCTGTATGAACTCCCGCAGTCTGCAGTGTTGCCAGATTGTGCAGATAGCTGGACTTAGGGCGAATCAGCGCGGCCACTTTTATTGTCCCATGTTGCGATCGGCTCGGACTTAGGCTTAGCGGCGGCCGGCCGGCGGCCAGGTTTTTTGTCAAAGAGTGTACGTTTGTACCCGCACACTATTTGTTTATTCTGCCATTTAAAGATTTAATTACATTCACGGATCAGAAGTTTCATGTAATAATTACTTTGTCTCAATAGTGAATTGTGCATCAAGACGCTGCCCTCTATCTCACTGTCACGATAATAAGCGAAGATATCGACTTAGGTATTTTACTTATTACTTTTTCCTGACCAGACACTAATATACTCCAAGAAGCTTGGTAGAGGCACGGCTCAATCCAAAGTGTTTCATCAAACAAAATCTGGCAGCTTACTCTTGATTTAACCATCCTACACGAATATTTCCCCTATTTTCCTTCTTTGACTGGGCTGTCAACGAAATTAGCGCAGTAGTTTAGCGAGAGTGAGTTGTCGGTACTGACAAATGTCCGCCTGCTGTCACCGCTGACGAAAAATATCCCACGGGGCATTTTCATCTGTATGTACTACCCAGGTCCAACTCCATCTCTATCCTTCTGCAAAATTCCATCCAAATAACCAAGTAATTTTTGCATGACAGCACAACGAAAAACAAACTTCCACAATTATATTAGAGAGTACGATTAAATATTATCTGCTGCGTGACACACAATAATTTACTTAGTAGTGTTTAGGTTTGCCTTATAATGTCTTCCAGTGGGTGGTAAGGAGCTTATGATGAAGTAGTTTTGTATCTGTACAGTATTAGTGTAAAGAGGGACCCAATGTCATTTTTGCCCCGGGGCCCTTGGTGACATAGCTACGCCACTGCATCAGTCCCTAAACTTACAAACTACTTATCAACTACCTTATACTAAGGACGGCACAAATATCCATGCCCGAGGGGGGATTCGAACCCCCGACCGTAGTGGCCGTGCAGACCTTGACTGGAGCGCCTCAGTCCCCTCGGCCACCGCGGCCGGCCCTCGCGTACCCCCATGGTCATAAGTTGCAGTACCCCTTCCTTATAAGGACGTAACTAAATGTCTTTAATTTTACTGTTCTGAATTCCTTTTTACTTAGTTCATTTCTACTTTAGTCTCGGGCGTTAGGGATAGCGCTTTTATGTGAGACACTGTATATAAATTGTTTCACCTTGTGGCACATTTTCCGAGAGCTACAAAAGTGAAAATTAAAAGAAGGATAAATAGTGTAATAGTCACCTTACGTGTAGATGCATCAATAAATGTAAGTATATTTTTGGGCTTCTTCCGTTTGCCATCTCCAACTACAAAATCATTAAGTAGAATTTCAGAAAATTTTATTTCAGTCCATCAACAGCAAATTCGCAGTGTACATTAATTTATTCTTCTCTTGTAGTTCGAAACATGAAATATGTATTCGATCAGCTTTACGATGTGCACAACAAACTAGTTGTATACCTTTCATTAAGTGAAGTATTAAAAAAAGGTAAAGCAGTCAACAATCCGAAGATTGGTTTGAACACCGCAGTGCTTTACTAGGCACGGTCCTGTTTGGAGGTGGTATGCCGTTGCCTTCCTCCGACCTTCGAACTGACTTACCCAGCCAGTTATAGGGGGACCTACAGTTTAACGTGGGTTCCGAACCACGGTGCTACTCGGTATTTTTCACTTGAGCAATACTGCCAGAGGTGAAAGAAGTGGAAAGTAACAGATAAAAATCCTAGGACCTGGCGGGGATCGAACCCGCGACCTTTGTAGTCTGGCACTCTACCACTGTGCAACCGAGACGCATAAGTATTACCTTATGTAAAACCATAGCAGATCATTGTCCACTGTAATCGGTCGACACCCATAAAAAATTGAATATAGCTATTTTCTGGTTATGGATTATTAACACATCACGAGAGACCAACATACGTGACCAGAAAATAATATTTCCGGCGCTGCAGTGCTTCACACTACGCTCAACACACGCCGAGTTCGTAGACATGTGGTCGCGGCAAGACGCCGCTCAGATAACTCGCAATTACTTGTGAAAGGAGGTAGATATCAGTGCGAATACATTTTTAAGAACTTCTCTGTTCTTTTAGCTCCATTTCACTCGCTGTAATGTATGGTCTAAAATGCATAAAACACTAAGCTGCTCGCTATCGAACTTTTTCAGTACACGATTTGTAAATCAAGTTCACGCATTGATAAATTAGCGTCATTTGAGAACGTCTGTTATGAATTATGAAAAGGTGAATGATTCATTCGAAAGCTAAGATGATGTACTTTTGTGAGTCCAAAAATAAGATTTTTTTAGGTATACTTTCATCAAAAACGAGTGAGGAGCATTACAAAACTAAAAACTAGGTGGAATGAAAAGTAAGACTTTTCTTTTTTTACAGACAAGGCGAAGCTTGTAAGGAAAAACTTGATTGAGAAAACATTGTGGATTGGCCTTATATACCGTCAACATTTTTCTCATCGTGAAAATCGGAACTAGGATTTCGCCCTTTCTTCCATCTCGGACTGGCCAGCAAATGCGATCGCAGCCTTATAAAATGTACACGTGTGCCGGACGGGCGCAATAATTACGGCGCGCGGGGGGGGGGGGGGGGTGGAGGAGGCTGACCATGCGCATGCGCACTGCTGTGGCTGTCCTACATGCCAGCCGGGAGTACCGAGTCGCCTCGCTCCCGAGACTGTTGTGGGTACTGCCGGCTAGAGTTGGGCAACACGATTCTTTTTTATGAATCGATTCTTGCGATTCAATCCCACATTGTGAATCGATTCCTACGATTCGTTCACGATTCTTTCGCGATTCTTTAGTCTGCATTGGCGCGATTCTTACTTCTACATGTTGCTCATAGATGGCGATACATGTCAGTGTTATGGATGTTGGAATCTTAACCTTTTGCATCTGTTCCTACGATTCGTTCACGATTGTTTCTGGTCTGCGACGGCACATTCTTACAAAATGCCGAAAAGGTGACAATATGGGTATAGGATTTTTTAATATTTTTGGTGCGTAAAGTTCAGACTTAAAATAATAATGAGGCAAAGCCATTCGATTCAGCTCTCAAAAATTCTCGAGAAAATAGTCTGAAATTTAGCGAACGGTTCTAAATAAATATTACACTACCAACTATTTCTGCTGTCATCATAGCTCATTCACTAGCGTTGCAGGTTTAGTGAACGTAGGACAATTATTTCGAATGCTGCAGTAACCTTATAACTTTTTTTTCGTTCTGTTTGAATACTTCGGCAATTTAAATATAAATATAATTGAATCTATGGTAATTATAAGGTATCTAATCATTATAAAATACTTATGTAAAATCAATTAGTTGAAGGAAATACGAAATAAACATTAAAAATAAAAATCCGTTTATAAATATTAAATTTCTTTCGAGATACAAGAAATTCACGTTTATTAAAATGTTTCTTTTTTCTAAAATCGGTTTCTTCCAGGAAAGCTGATAACGTAAAAACCAAAATGGCAAATAAGATTTTTGAGATGGCTTTAAAAACATTTAAAATCGCGTTTTTTATATAAAAAGAATATTTTTGTAAAATTAATTTTTTACAAAAAATATAACTACGTAGATGAGCTCGAAAAGCTTAAACCTCTCTAAACACAAAATATAATCTAAATGTTACAGCCATTTCTGGGATACGCGAAATATAAATGTGTAAGGATTGCTCGTTTAAATACATAATATGTAAACTTTATAAAAGACGTATATTCGTATGTATTGACAGCTGTGTATTTCGCTGCGTTCTGTCTCTGTTATGTGTAATTCGTGAATAGGCTAATAATTAACAGCTCACGATCTTCGTTCTGTGCTTCCTTTGTTCACACGCTTTCTGGCTTTCGTAATCATTCGGCACGATTCGCCACTTGCTTTCGAGTCATGAATCGTAAGACAGGCGATTCTTTTGAACGACGATTCGTCCCCCCCTGTTCGGCACGATTCGGCAAGATTCGGCAATCGCCTTCGAATCGTGAATCGTTGGAACTTAAGAATCGTCACGAGACAGACGATTCTTTTGAACGACGATTCGTCCGAATCACGATTCGATTCTTACGATTCTTTATTTGTATTCGTTCAAATGAACGACTCATTGACGAATCGCCACAACTCTACTGCCGGCTTCCGGGTGCGGCGGTCTCGCCAGCCGCTCTCGTTGGCGGGAACTAGCGGGAGCCAGGCCGCGTTTGACGGCCTCTACATGACCACCAGCCAGTTAGCCACTCTGTCGTAGCCTCCGCCCCCAAAACTCTGAATGCTTGTAGCTGCCAAACTGAACGTGATAAAAATGTCATTCAAAATTCTTTGTACACAGTTGGTGTCATAAATTCCAGTGCATGATATAAACAACCGTTGTTCCACTTGAAAAATTTTATGTTTCCATAAAAAATACACTTTCTAGGTATTTTTACAATCTGTTTATTGGCTAACAATACGAGTTCTTGACTACCAAGCCATTCTGTGAAAATCGTACATCAATCGCACTTTCCGTTTCCGCAATATTTGCGGGACCTCTCTAATTTCATTTCTGGCGGTACAGACAAGCAGTCTTGCAAACCACTTTTGGACACATTTCTCGAAAACTATGTTGAGTAGTTAAACCGGCAACCCACACGCAATGGAAATATTTTAGACCTTATAGCTTACGAACAGACATGACGATATTAACGATGTCAGTTTAAAGACAGGAATTAATGATCATGATATCGTCTTAGCGTCAATGGTGACCAAAGTTAATAAATCAATCAAGAAGGCTAGGAGCGTGTTTTCTTTTTTTTTTTTTATAATTTTTTTAATAGAGAGAGTCGATAAGCAATTGTTAGGATCGCTCTTAGGAAATGAATAGACGTTGTTTAGTTCCGGTACAATGTATGTAGAGGAATTGTGAACTAAATTTAAATGCACTGAAAATCAAGGGTTATGTGCCTGTAAAGTCGATTAAGGATGGAAAAGATCCACCGGGGTATAATAGTAATGTTAGAAAGCTACTGAGAAAGGAGACTGTTGCAGTCTCGGTTCAAAAAAGATCACGCATATGATGACAGGCAAAAGTTAGTAGAGATTCGTGCGTCTATAAAAAGATCGGTGCGCGAAGCATAGAATAAGTACCACACACGTACCTTAGAAAAGATCTTTCCGAGAACCCGGAAAAATTGTGGTCCTATGTAAAATCGATAAGCGGTTCAAAGCCCACTATTTAGTCACTCGTTGATCATTCCGGGGCAGTAATAGAAGAAAGCAAACGGATAGCAGAAATTCAAAATTTGACCTTTAAGAAATATTTCACGCAGGAGAACCGCACAAATGTACCATCATTTGATCAACGCACCAACTCTCAAATGGAGGACATAGTAATAGGTGTTTCCGGTGTAGAGAAGCAGCTGAGAGAGCTAAATACAAAAAGGTCTCCTGGTCCAGATGGAATACCAGTTCAGTTTTACAAAGAGTATTATGAAGCATTGGCCCCCTTACTTAGCTTGCATTTATCGCGAATCTTTAATTTAGCGCAAAGTCCCTAGTGATTGGAAAAAAGCGCAGGTGACTCCAGTTTATAAGAAAGGCAAAATAACTGATCAACATAATGACAGGCCAATATCGTTGACATCAGTTTTGTAGCGTATTCTCAGCTCGAATATAGTAAATTTCCTTGAGACGGAAAAGCTTTCTATGAATCAGCAAGGGTTTAGGAAACATCGTTCATGTGAAACTCAGCATGCCCTTTTCTCACATGATATTTTGCGAGCCTTGCATGAAAAGCAACAGGCAGGATGTGCTTATCTCGATTTCAAAAATGAATTTGATGCGGTGCCACACTGCAGACTACTAGCAAAGATACGAGCATATGGAATAGGTTCACAGATTAGTGACTCGCTGGAAGACTTCTTAAGTAGGCCGCGGCGGAGTGGCCGAGCGCATTGAGGCGCTATGCTCCGATGCGCGAGGCCGCCCCCCCATCGGTGTTTCAAATCGTCCCTCGGGCAAGGATGTTTGTATTGTCTTTAGTATAAGTTAATTTATAAATAATTTGTAAGTTTAGGGACTATGACCCTGCAGTTAAGTTCCATAAGCTTAACAAACATTTAAACAACATTCCTAAGTAATAGAACGCAGTATGTTGTTCTCGACGGCGAGTGATCATCAGAGACGAGTGTACCGTAAGGCGTGCCCCAGGGAGTGTTATAGGACCACTATTATTTTCTATCTATGTAAATGATCTGATGGATAGAGTAACTTGTAATTTGCGGCTGTTTGCTGATGATGCTGTGGTGTATGGGAGGGTGTCGTCTTTAATTGACTGTAATAGCATACAGGATGATTTAGACAAAATGTAAAAAAATGGAAGGTGATGCGCATGAGTAGGAAAAACAATCCAACAATATTCGAATACACCATTAGTAGCGAGCTTCTTGATGCAGTAGCGTCGTTAAAATATCTAGGCGTAAAATTGCAGAGCGATATGAAATGGAACGAACATGTAAGGACAGCTGTGAGTAAGGCGGACAGACGACTTTGGTTTATTGGGACAATTGTGGAAAGATGTACTTTATCTGTAAAGGAGACTGCGTATAAAACGCTTGTACGACCACGTCTTGAGTATTATTCAAGTGTGTGGGACCCGCAGCAGATCAGTTTAAAGGAAGACATAGAAGCATTTCAGAGGCGAGCAGCAAGGTTCGTTACTGGTAGGTTCGACCAATGCGCAAGTGTCACGGAAATGCTCCGGGAACTCAAATGGGGATCGCTGGAGGAAAGACGACGTTCATTTCGAGAAATTCTGTTGGGGAAATTTAGAGGGCCGGAATTTGAAGCTAAGTGTAGAACGATCTTCCTGCCGCCTACTTACTTTTCGCGTAATGATCACAAAGACAAGATAAGATAAATTAGGGCTTGTACGGAGGCATATAGGCATTGTTTTTCCCTCGTTCTGTTTGGGAGTGGAATAGGAAAGGAAATGCCTAATTGTGGTAAAGTGTAGTCTCCGCCACGCACCTTACGGTGGACTGCGGAGTATATATGTACATGTGGCCAGGAGATTAACATGCTCCTCTGATTTGTCTCTCTGCACTGAACATCTCATGAACTCGTGACTAGTAAATCAAAACGGTGTGTGCTGTTGTTCCACCCTGCTGAAATATCCATTTAGCCATTCATATTCTGTGAAATGATCCTCGCATGGATTAAATAATTTTTAGACATACCTGTTAGCACCAACAGTTTGGCGAAGGAATCGTGCAACGATGTGGACGCCCAGACACTTCCCCCTAATCAGTGTGATTAAGCAAAGGCTCTTTAAACTGTTGATCGAGATTTTAACAGTCATAAAGACTCGTGTTCTATGAGTTTATATACCCTTACAGGCTGAACCAGTCCCCATCTGAAGAAGTGATAAACTAAGACCCCAAAAGTCCCGATTCCACTTCACGCAGAAACTCACTACCAGAAACAAATCAAAATGTTCAAATGTTTGTAGAACTTGTGGGACTTAACTACGGGGTCATCAGTCCCTAAGCTTACAAACTACTTATGAACTAGCTAAGACTAAGGACGGCACAAATATCCATGCCCGAGGGGGGATTCGAACCCCCGACCGTAGTGGCCGTGCAGACCGTGACTGGAGCGCCTCAGTCCCCTCGGCCATCGCGGCCGGCCTAGCAGAAACCAACACGCAAAGTTCGCCTGGAGGAAATTGCTCATTGTAGAACAGATAATGTAGCAATGTTTTCTTGTGTTCGAGCTATTTTCGGATAGTAATTGTTTTTATTCCCTACAGTGCCTGTCGCGGCAATTTGCCACCTAGGTTTGCAGTGTAGACTTTGCAAAAACCCATAGAATTCTAAACTGTAGCAAAACCAGTTCATCACACGTTTTCCTCGAAATGTGTTCCGCATAATACTCATCAACAAACAGTCCCTTTTTTACAGATTACCCGACTGTGGCTAATCTGGGTACTAAACACTTCTGTTCCAGACACTCACTCAAGCGTACGATCGCAGCTAACTACTCGAATAGAGCATGCAGCAAGAAGACACGCGTGTTCAGGCATACGGCTGCAGCTGATTAGTGTACTCTGAGCTGACAAAAGTCGGGAAATCTCCTAATATCGTTCAAATGTTTGTAAACCTATGGGACCAAACTACTGTGTTCAGTAGTCTCTAGATTTACAAACTACTGAAACTGACTTACGACAACTGACTTACGACAAGGGCAACACACACACACACACACACACACACACACACACGCACACGCACACCCTTGCACGAAAGAGTACCCGAACTTCCGGCTGGAACGGCCGCGCAGTTCCTGAGACGGCGCCTAGAACCACACGATCATTCCGCGCGGCCATAATTTCGCGTCGGAGCTCCTTTCTTTTACGGCCAAGTGCTGCTACTCGATGTGGCATGGACTGAACAAACCGTTTTAAGTGTCATGCAAGGATATTGAACCACGCTGCCGGTGCAAAATTTTGTGCACGCACTGAGTGCTCGGTTACGTTGCAGAAAAGTTAGAGGGGATTCATGTCTGCGTCGCACTCGACCAGTCTTCAGCTACCATATCCCATTAACGCCATTCTGTCCTAATGGATACGTTTCACATAGATTTCTGCGGTTATTTTACGCAGTGTCGTTTGGCTGTTAGCACTGAATACTCCACGAAAACGCCGCTGCTCACCGTTTTTAAGTGCAGGTCGTCGGGCATTTCTCTGTCTGCGGTGAGAGATAATTTTCTATTCAATTCCCTAAGGATATCCGAAATGGAATGTCCCATGAATCTAGCCTCAACTAACATACCGCATTCAAAGTCCGTTAATTACCATCGTGCTGTCATAATCACGTCGAAAACCTTTTGACACTAATCATCGAAGTACAAATGGCGGCTCTACCGATGCACCACATTCTTACACCTTGTGTACGCTATACTACTGCCCTCATGAGTCATGACTGTAGTAACCCAAGTGTATTTTTGTGTATTCCAACATGGGAAGAGCAGTGAAAACTAGTCTAGATTGTTAGAACTAATCGTAAATACTTGTGTGCGTTATGTCTGCAACACCCATCTAATTAATGTTTCAGTCCATCATGCACGAAATTAGGATGGTTGAGAGAAAACAAACTATTTGAGTGTCCTAAACCTGCTCCACGGGGTTTCTCTCTGTTAGTGCACAATGTTCGGCCGCATACTCTTGTACGCACCGAGACTCAGTTGCTTCGCTTCCGGCAGGGGTATTTTGACATCACGTGTATAGTCCTCACTTGCCTCCTAGCGTTTTGCACCTTATCCAAAATATGAAGAAATGGCTTGGATCGCAGCGGTTTCCAACGGATGAGGAACTCAAGAAGAGCACCAGTGGATGGCTTCAGTCACAGATGGCAGAGGGATTTCAGGGCTTGTGAAGCGGTATAACAAATGTTTGAATGCGTATGGGAATCGAGTTGGAAGGGGGTGTTCTGTTCATTTGCATGTAATAAAAGTCACGACAATAAAATGTTTTCTTATAATAACATCTCTATTTACTGTCCGAGCCGCCGTCATATTTCTTAACCACTACCGGAAAAGTCGTCTTTCCAAGTTCTCCTCGTATTATGGTCGTCTGACGTCCAGTTTTTGCTCGTTCAGAAGAGAAAGTTGATTTTTTCAGTCTACGGATTACTCACTTTTAAAAATGACTAGCTGAAACCCCGGCGTTGCCCGGTATTTATCTATTTATTTCTGCCATTTCTCAGGTATATATCCATTTGTATAAGGGCTGTATAACTGAAAAATCTCTTGAGAATACAATTAGTAGTAAAGAAGTAATAGATTAAAACTTGGTGCGTGATGAGGCAGTTTTCCGTGAAAGTTACTGTTTATGTGCTCATATCTCATTAATTACGTGTCGTACTTTAATACAATTTAGAAGGTACACTCAACTATATGCGTGTATACTGTCTGTAAAATTGTAACGTCATACCGACAGCCGTAGTTTTAGTCTATGAACAGCGGAACGTTACTATTTACGTGCTCATATCTCATTCAACTATATACGTGTATACTGTCTGTAAAATTTCCTGTCGCTACAATTTGCAGTGTTCAAATTATAAATTGCAACTTCATACCGAGAGCCGTAGTTTTACTCCATAAACAGCGGAAAAGTAGTAAGCGAGAAACTTTTTTCCTTTCGTCATTTTACTATGGTTGCTAGCGAGAAAATGTTTAATAAAGATTTGAAATTATGTTTAAAGTTTGTTGCAAGTCGCTAAGTACTGTCATTCTCATACAGTGTATTTCGAAAGTTTCTCCGCATTATATGACATTATTTGCGATTTCTATTGGTTATGACGTAATATCTTTTGAACCATGTGTCGTATATGATTCTTAACACTGCAGCAATTGTATCTCACGACAAGGAATGTGTGTACCAAATTTGGTAGAAATCGGTCCAGTGGTTTACGAGAAAATGAGCAGTATTGTCGCTAAATGCAGCAGTTTTTCGAGCATCTCATTGTTTATGACGTCATATCTCGTGAACTATGTATCGTACGTGAGTCTTACACTTACGGCGACTGTTCTCATGGATTGAAGCTTACGTGTGCAAAATTTCATAAAGATTGAAACAAAATTGTAGATTTCTATGCAACACGTACAAATATACGGACACACTGCTTTATGTATTAGAAGATCACTTCCTATTGGATGCCACAAACTTCTCAAAAGAGAAATAACAATAAAATCACTGGGAATGGAATTTGGAAATTTAGAATCCAGTTGGAAGCTCAGTTCATTCATTCACTTTCCCTTTTTTTACTGTTGCAGTGTGGATCTGTTCAGTCATCTGGAAAGAAAGCACTGTTTTACGTGCAAAGCCTGGCTACTTTTCATTCAGCTCATATTTCATTCCGACTCCAGATATGGTTCTGCCGTTTAAAAGTAGTTTTTGAGAATTATTGCCTTGGAATTTAAAAAAGAAAAAAAATGAGGCTTTTTCACTCGACAAAATGATTTTTCTTTCCTTTAGCATATTATCGTTAGATTTTGGTCGCTGTTTTGAATAATATCTGTTATGTAATGACGGATCCAGAATAGATCTAGACTCATACATCGTCAGAAAAAAGTTTTACAGACTGCTGAACGCTTTAGTGAAACTTTCCTCCGGATGCATTTCTGGTAAAGACCAATAGTCGTCGCATGCATGGCGTACGAAGTTGTGATATTTGCAACCCTGCATACAAGACCCTATGTATTCGGCTGAGGTAGACGCCACCACTACTCGCTTTCGATTTTCTGCAACATTGGTTCAGAATGTGTCTTTCTTGTGTTGTTGTTAGAAAAGTCAAGGTAACTGTGACAAATGTCTGCACCACTTTAACCCTTTCAGACCCTGGCGTCCAATGTATTGGACACCGACTTTTTATTAAGTTTAGAAGACTGTACGATTTACTTTACTTTGAGACCCAGTGGCCTGTTTACTTGATATTTGCCGCTTTTAGTTTCGTGCTTCTTGCTGCTATCTGTCAACAGAATTGCGTGCTACAATGAAAGACAGTGGACATTGCGGAGTGCGTCAGACATGATATCAGTATTTGAAATTTTTTCATGTATTAATTTAGGAATTTTGTACAAATACACTTTGCGATATAAGTTCCACTATAAATATGGAGTGACATATATAAATGGTGCCTTCTTATTTCACATCCTTAACTGCTTTTCAGATCCGGTGTGCCGCGGTGGCCGAGGTGACTGAGGCGCTCCAGTCACGGTCAGCACGGGCACTATGGTCGGGGGTTCGAATCCCCCCTCGGGCATGGATATTTGTGCCGTCCTAGTTCGTAAGTAGTTCATAAGTAGTTTGGAAGTTTAGGGACTGATGACCCCGTAGTTAAGTCCCATAAGCTTAACAAACATCTGAACATCAGATCCGGTGTCCAATTTATTTGAGATTTTTAATTTTGCTGAAATATACAATAGATAGGGCCTTATAGACAAGAAAAAGTGCAAGAATATGTTTTATTCCATTTTAAAAATAATTCAGGACTGAAGGGGTTAATTTAAAAAATTGCGACATCTGCTCAAAATGAAATCGAGAGTTCAGTAAACAAGACAGAAAAGGATTCTGTTTCTTCAATATTACTATATGTTTGTTCGCTTATTTCCTATCCACTTATTTCCAAATACGTTTAACAACTTCCCGCATCTTGGACCACTAAAGTCAAGGCTTTCAAAGGGCTGTCCTGTCGTGTCAAACGCCTCATCACATCGACAATAACAACTGAAAACAATTTCTAATCCGCTCTTCTCCAGTTTTTCTTGTTGCAACTTTTTGTCAATGCCACCTTGATTTATAGATGCCTCTAACGTTTTCCAAGAGCAAAACCCTTATTATTGTGACTCAGTGACATCTCGTGCTGTGGAATAGTTTCAGTACAATTTTTCACGAACAGGGACAGAGAGAGAAAATATCGTGTACCACGGGCTCCTTACAAATTTAAGTACGAATATTGACAGTCCATTCATACGAATTCAAGAATCTCGGCGATTTTTACCTGTCATCGATATCAAAACTGGTATATCAGCCCCAGGAATTCGAATACTTACTAAAATCTTTTTATTTTAAGCTACAAGTTGAAATTAACAGTGTAATTTAACATTAGATAATGTAAATTTTCATTGATATTAATTTTGAAACTATAATTCAGAAAAATGTTCAAATGTTTGTAAATCTAAGGGATTTAACTAAGGTGGTCACCAGTCCCTAGGCTTACAAACTACTTTAACTAAGGACAACACAAACACCCATACCCAAGGGAGGACTCGAACCTCCGACGGCAAGCAACCCCGCGTTCCTCGCTAGGCGCCTTAGAACGCTCGGCCACTCCACCGTAGCGAACTATAGTTATATGCTACTTTAATTAGCTATTTCAAGTGCGTTATCTGTTGTCGTCCCTGTTGCTATTACTTATTAGTTTTGACGAAAGTCCGCATAGAGAGAAACGGTATAGCTGGTCACAGGGCTATTGTTGTTATGGAAATATCGAACTGCCGCGGCGGAGCGGCCGAGCGCATTGAGGTGCTATGCTACGATGCTCGAGGCCGTTCCCCGTCGTAGGTTCGAATCCCCCCTCGGGCATGGATGTTTGTGCCGTCTTTAGTATAAGCTAGTTCATAAGTAGTTTGTAAGTTTAGGGACTGAGGACCCCGCAGTTAAGTCCCTTAAGCTAGACAAACATTTGATCATTTTGAATATCGAACTGATCTACAGAACAGTTCAGTGGCAGAAAATGACACTGATCTTACTTTAGATGCAGCCACGATAGAAATAAATAAATAAAAATGACTAGCAGGATCTGCAAAAACACGCGACTTTTCGTAATAGTCTTGAACTGAATAACTGCAGCAGAGCAATAACCACGGCCCCCATTGTTGAAGGAAACCTTACTTTACACACAAAAATTCTCATTCTTGGTTTGAAGCAGGATACATTGTAAGAACAATGGAAAACCATCTATCCTCAATCGAGGACAATGGGCGCTAATGGATTACTGTTTCGAAGGGCTATGTGACTGCTACATGAAGATGCCGTTAACTTCCAGACGCATCTCAATAGTTTTTCCCCTGGTCGATAGATCGGACGAGGAGATCCAGTTGCATGGCCTGCTCGTACACCGGATCTCAACCCGTGCTATTTCTGCTTATGGGGCCATCTCAGATGTATCGTGTGTACAGACCCATTCCAGATGTGGAGACACTGGAGCAACGTAGTCATGCTGCCCTTGACACTGTTCGGATGCTGCCTGAGCAATGTGCTCCGTCAGATAAAATATGCTTGGACGCGTACAAGCGTGCGCTGAGGCACCTGCAAACATTTTCAACACATACTGGAACTGTGGCTGCATGGTAAATCGCGTATTAGAGGGCAGTCTCTGTAACAAAGTATGTTTAAATAAATGGAAACCATGCATTTCCGGACATACTTTCTTTAGACCTTTTCTATTCCGTATCCACCTCTCGATCAATCCGTAGAGTTTGTACACGATGGATAAAATTACACTGTAGAAGCAAAATAAATATTGTCAGTTCTGTTCCTCCTCTGTGCATGTTTGATGTCACACGCCATGACATCGTTACATTCCTGTTCAAACCCAATGTCTGGCCGCTTACAAATCATGCCCATCTCTAATGACCACTATGTTGTTGGGACATTAAACCCTATCTTCCTTCAGAACCATGCCTGACAACCATCATTCAATTTGGAATGGTCCCTAGACTTACAAACTACTTAAACTAAGTTAAACTAACCTAAGAACGACACACACATCCATGCCCGAGGGAGGATTCGAACCTCTGACGCGGGAGGCCTCGCGATCCGCAACGGGGCGCTCCAGACCGCTCGGCTACTCCCGCGCGGCGTTCCGTACCCAAAGAATGGAAAGTTGCACAGGTTACGCCAATATTCAGAAAAGGTAATAGGAGCTACCTGCAAAATTAAAGGCCTATATCATTGACGTCGGTTTGCAGTAGGATTTTGGATCATATACTTTGCTCAAATATTATGAACTACCTCGAAGAGAACGACCTATTGACCCACAGTCAACACAGATTCAGGAAGTATCATTCTTGTGAAAGACAGCTAGCTCTTTACTCACGTGATGTGATGAATGCTGTCGACAAGGGATGTCAAATAGATTCGGTATTTCTAGATTTCGAGAAGGCTTTTGACAATGTACCTTACAAGGGGTTTCTAATCAGATTGCGTGCTTATGGAAATCGTCACAGTTGTGCGATAAGATTGGTGATTTCCTGTCAGAAAGGACACAGTACGTTGTAACTGAGCGAAAATCATCGAATAGAACAGAAGTGATATCTGGCGTTCCCCGGGGAAGTGTTATAGGACCCTACAGTTCCTTATTTTTATAAACCATTTAGGAGACAATCTGAGTAGCACTCTAAGGTTGTTCATGAATGACGCTGTCACATGTCGGTTAGCAAAGTCACCAGAAGATCAAAAACAACTGCAAAATGGCAATTTGCCTTTAATAATGAGAAGTGATAAGTCATTCATATGACCACTAAAAGAAGCCCGTTAAACTTCACTTACACGATAAATCAGTCAAAACTGCTGTAAATTCTACGAAATACCTAGGAGTAACAATTACAAACAACGTAAACTGGAAAGAACACAGAAAATATTCCAGGGAAAGTGAACCAAAGAGTAGGTTTCGTTGGCAGAACACTTAGTAGATGCAACAGTTTTACTGCTACACCAAACTTGTATGTTCTATTTTGGAGTATTGTTGCGAATTGTGGGATCCCCACCAAGTGGGATTGACAGACGATTTAGAGAAAGTACAGAGAAGGGCAGCTCGTTTTGTATTATCGCGATATAGGGGAGAGTGTGTCATGGAAATAATGCACGAGTTGGGGTGGAATTCATTAAAAGAAAGGCGATATTTGTTGCAGCGATGTCTATTTGCGAAATTTCATTCATCAACTTTCTCTTCTGAATGCGAACTGATTTTGTTAGCATCCACCTACATAGGACAGGATCATCAAAATAAAATAAGAAAAATCAGATCGACAACGGAAAGATTTAGGTGTTCCTTTTTTCCGCGAGCTATTAGATAATGGAACTGAAGAGAAATATCATAAAAGGGGTTCGATGAGCTCTTTGCCATGCACTTCCATGTGACTTATAGAGTGCCGGCCGCGGTGGCCGAGGGAACTGAGGGCTTCAGTCACGGTCTGCACGGCCACTACAGTCGGGGGTTAGAATCCCCCCTCGGGCATGGATATTTGTGCCGTCCTAGTTCGTAAGTATTTCATAAGTAGTTTGTAAGTTTAGGGACTGATGACCCCGTAGTTAAGTCCCATAAACTATACAAACAATACAAACATTTGTGACTTGTAGAGTATTTATGTAGATGTCGTGTGTTGATTGAATTTGTGTTTTACATTTAGGTGACCCTGCCTTAAAAATGATACAGCTTAACTGTCAATAAATCGATTCTTTTTAACAAATTTACTGACTTACATTCCAGCTAATTATTGTAACAGTGTATATGTCAGGACTAATTTAGCATTGGCATAATACTCTCCCGTTACTCATAGTTCCGCATTCAGCATCAATAAAGAGGTTAGTTCACTGGAATTCGTCAGTTGAAGACTGCATAGGTGAAGGAGGGCTCCGCTCGAATTAAATGGAAATTAGTGGCATTACAATTTGGAGTCGTCTCTGGGGATAACAATGTATACCATAGAACGACAGCGTGGATTGTATGTGAGCAAATAAAATAAAAATGCGGTTAGTTCGCTGTTTAACGGCCGCAGGGTAGGCCACGGCAGCGGCGAGGCATTTGGCAGCGGCCGGATTAGCCCGAATTCCCTCTGCTCTGCGAATAACCCGATTACGTTGCCGAAGGCTGGGCGGCAGCGCAGCAGGCCAGCGTCTGCCTCTGCGCTCATACTGGCCAGCACAGCTTTCTCTGCCTGTTGCCACTTCCACTGCCAATCACGTCAATGGACGGGGTACGGAAATTTCTGTACAATGCCGACCACATCATTTGACGTGATCTGTTCTCGTGCTTTTAAACACAAAATTGACGGGCTAGATCTATCTTAAATGCCGTACTTGGTAAATATAGTGTCTAAAACAGCCTATAGATCTTGTAAATTTAGCTTCTAAATCGGCCGACTGGTCGCATTCATTGTAGAAAGAGGTGTCCGCTCACTCAGTAGGTAAATCGCTTCAAGTTCTCTTACGCTGGTCGAAATTTTGCATGAATTTGAGAAAGATTTTATTGATAATGGCAGTGAGGACGACGAAATCGACAATTTCCGCGGTGGAGTAGCCAAGCGCTCTAAAGCGTCTCGCTGCGGAGCGCGCGGTTGCTCGCTGTGGAGGTTCGAGTCCTCCCTGGGGCATGGGTGTGTGCGTTTGTCCTTAGGTTAGTTTACCTAGGTTTACGTAGTTTGTAAGCTACGGACTGATGACCATGCAGTTTGGTCCGATAGATTTACAAACATTTGAATTACCCCGGTGCCGGGGGTAATTCCGCCACTCTACTGGGGTTATGCCACCACACCATCAAAACACAGCACATTATCTATAATAATGGAAAAGGACGTAATAAAGCACAACATATAGCACTAAATTAGATTTAAATAAATTAAGACATTAATTACGATGTTCAAAATGTTCAAATGTTTGTAGAACTTATGTGATTTAACTACGGGATCATCAGTCCCTAAACTTACAAACTACTTATGAACTAGCTAATACTAAGGACGGCACAAATATCTATGCCCGAGGGGGGATTCGAACCCCCGACCGTAGTGGCCGTGCAGACCGTGATTGGAGCGCCTCAGTCCCCTCGGCCACCGCGGCCGGCTAATTATGATGTTAAACAAAAATCATACATGTAGTTAATGGCTATTAACATTTGATTTTGAAATCGATAATTCAAATGATGATCCAGTCTATGTGCAAGAAGAATTGCACCTAATTTCTAAGTCTATACACGACATCTACATCTACATAAATACTCTGCAAGTCACATGGCAGTGCATGGCAGAGAGTTCATCGAACCACTTTTATGAGCCGGCCGCGGTGGCCGAGGGGACTGAAGCGCTCCAGTCACGGTCTGCACGGCCACTACGGTCGGGGGTTCGAATCCCCCCTCGGGCATGGATATTCGTACCGTTCTTAGAATTAGGTAGTTCATAAGTAGTTTGTAAGCTTAGGGACTGATGACCCCGTAGTTAAGTCCCATAAGTTCTACAAACATTTGAACCACTTTTATGATGTTTCTCTACAGTTCCATTATCTAATAGCTCGCGGAAAAAGTAACGCCTAAATCTTTCCGTTTTCGATCTGATTTCTCTTATTTTATTTTGATGGTCATTTCTTCCTATGTACGTGGATGCTAACAAAATCAGTTCGCATTCAGAAGAGAAAGTTGATGAATGAAATTTCGCAAATAGATCTCGCCGCAACAAATATCTCCTTTCTTTTAATGAATTTCACCCCAACTCGGGCGTCATTTCCATGACACTCTCTCCCCTATATCGCGATAATACAAAACGAGCTGCCCTTCTCTGTACTTTCTCTAAATCGTCTGTCAATCTCACTTGGTGGGGATCCCACAATTCGCAACAATACTCCAAAATAGAACATACAAGTTTGGTGTAGCAGTAAAACTGTTGCATCTACTAAGTGTTCTGCCAACGAAACCTACTCTTTGGTATTTGATTCTTGAACCGATTGTTTTGTATGTTGTTTTCTTGATTTTCTGAACAATTACTTTTTTTCTTTTTAGGTTTGTAAAATGAAGGTAGTGATTCCAAGATGAGTGTTGAACCTTAAAATATCCGCAAAATCTTCTCCCTTATAGTACTGAGGAGGGCCAAGACAGAGGAGCGGACAGCAACATATCGTACTAATACTACAGAGGGGTGAACTTATACAGACTGTTTGCGAAGTGTAGACGTGTTTAGTGGAGCCCTTGGAGTCAGAGTTGTATGTGAATTAGGTGCTGTGTGTTCAGTTTTGGATTTCTTTTCGTTTCGTGGACAGCGACCTTCTTGCTCATTTCAAAGAACAGACAATTCTTTAAGCCAGATAGAAGATAAGGCCCGCGGTGGAGTAGCCGAGCGGTCTAAAGCGTCTCGCTGCGGAGCGCGCGGTTGCTCGCCATGGAGGTTCGAGTCCTCCCTGGGGCATGGGTGTGCGTGTTCTCCTTAGGTTAGTTTATCTACGTTTAAGTAGTTTGTAGGCTACGGACTGATGACCACGTAGTTTGGTTCGATAGATTTACGAACACGAACACAGAAGATAAGGAAACCAAGTGCAGCTCGGCTTACTCCTGCATGCAGAATGTCAGGCATTCTAAGGTATGGAATGGTTTACATTGGCGGCAGTCAAGGTTTTAGAAGATGTGACCAGCATCGGAACAAAACTTGCTTCTGAAGTCGAAACATTTTCTAACTCTTCTCTCGGAAGGTTTGTTGCGTTAGTCGTTTATTCGCAGCTGCAGTTTCTCGCGAAACCCGAATTTGATAAATCTGGAGTATGGCTGTCCAACAACTTTCATGCCTTAATCTTTTACTTCACATAGGGATGATCAAAACAGTAAAATAGAAATTTGGGTGCTTTCAGCGGCAAGGATGCGTGTAAGACGAGGTTGTTGCATTTCCCTAATGTTATTCAATGTGAACAATGTGAAAACTGTGGAGGAAATCAAAGAGACATTTGGAAAGCGAATTGATGTTTAGGGATAAGAAATAAAAAGTTTGCGATTTTCCAGGGGCAGTTTAATGTCGTTATTTCGTAGGCCCCTATTGTAAAATGACATGGAAGAATAGTTGAATAGAATGGACACTGTCGTGATGTGAGGGTATAAGATGAACATTAAGAGCGCATTTAGGCGCTGTGCTACGATGCGCGAGGCCGTTCCCCGTCGGGGGTTCGAATTCCCCTTCGGGCATGGATGTTTGTGTGGTCTTTAGTATAAGCTAGTTCATAAGTAGTTTGTAAGTTTAGGGACTGATGACCCCGTAGTTAAGTCCCATAAGCTCTACAAACATTTGAACATTTTTTTCCCGCTAGCAGTCTCCTATTAAGGGGGCATACGACGTCCGGAAAATATGTCGGAAACTTCTGTTATAAACCTATTTGCTATGAAGTGACATTTGCTTTGATTAAATATGTGTAATCATCATCAAAAATTAATAAATTTGCCGTAGTATTAAATCCTATGCCTTGTTTGACTCAGCAAGCCATTACATAACTAATCCAAGGTATATCCAATTGAAGCTTCTTTCTGTATTCAGGTCTTCGTTTCCCTCTACTATTTTTACCTCTTCCATACTTCCCTCCACTACCAAATAGACTCCGCGGCGGAGTGGCCGAGCGCATTGAGGCGCTATGCTACGATGCGCGAGGCCGTTCCCCGTCGGGCATGGATGTTTGTGCTGTCTTTAGTATAATTTAGTTTATAAGTAGTTTGTAAGTTTAGGTACCGATGACCCTGCTGTTAAGTCCCATAAGCTTAATAAACATTTAAACTTTTTTTTTACTAATTAGTCGATTCCTTGATATCTCTGGATGTATCCCATGCACAAATACCTTAGTCAAGTTGTGTCACTGATTAATTTTCTCATGAATTCGTTTCGACATCTCTTCGTTAGTTCTGGTCTGAAGTGTTTACCGCCACGTTCCCTTGTGTGCAATGCCTCACTCGAGACAAATACCTCCAGAAAAGGTTTCCTACCTCTTAAATCGGTTTTTAACACATTCCCCCTTTTCAGAAACACTTCATCGTTATGCCAGCGTGTATTTTGTTTCGTCTCTAATTCTGCCATCTTAGTTATTTAGCTGCCAAAACAGAAAACCCCTTTCATATGATCTTCCAGAAGCTGTGCCGTCTGAGAGAAAATAAAAATTTAATATTCAAACAAAAGACTTAATTTCTTCTGTCTTTAAATTTTCAATTCCCTTTCCAAATTTGTTCTTACTTTCATGTGACACTTGCTCAGTGTAATGGTTGACTAACTTCGGAGATAGGCTAAAAACTGTTACCCACTTCTAAAACATTCCATTTCTTTCATTCGTGATGACTTTTATAATTGTAGTCTAGTTACTGGGCAAGTTGTGCATATCCCTGTCACCTTCAGAATTTCAAGGTGTAATTTTATTTAACAATGAAAAAGCCTTCTCTAAATCTCCAACTACTTTAAAGATAGCTTTTATTTTCTTCAGTCTATCTTCTAACGAGGAACCTATTGAGTGTGAGGTCACAAGTTCAGTCTCCAGTAAGCCTCATTTGAAGGTTTTGTGTTGACAATTATGACAGGAAAAGTATTCGTTGATGATGATTCACCATGTGCAACAGGAGGGGGTGAGATGAATCTTCTGTCGGATGTATGAATTACACTTCACAAAATGGACATCGTTGACATACAAGAAATGTTGAAGAATACCATTAACACCGAACGAAAAATGACACACCACAGCCATCACAAAGATCGCACCGTCAAGATGGAAGACGAACTCCTTGGCCGGCGGCGGTGGCCGAGGGGACTGAGGCGCTCCAGTCACGGTCTGCACTGCCACTCCGTTCGGGGGTTCGAATTCCCCCTCGTGCATGGATATTTGTGCCGTCCTTACTATTAGCTAGTTCATAAGTAGTTTGTAAGTTTAGGGACTGATGACCCGTAGTTAAGTCCCATAAGCTATACAAACATTTGTGTGGCGAACTCCTTGAGAGTTACAAACCATACCGATGTTCAGATAAATATTCACTATCAAAGAATGCATGTAGGTTCAGATTGGTGAAACGAAGGGGTGAGAATTGATTGAATGTGTTGGATAGCTGGTTCTACAATGTGCTCCATGACAGAATGTTTCCCGTTACACCACCCGTTATACCAATATGATACCGTAAGTATTCTGTAAAAACGGATACTTAGCTGAACGTCTTGCACTGTTTGCAGATTTGGTCTTGATAATGACAACCTTTGTGTGCCATTATTCATTCGTTTATAATGGTTCAAGTGAGTGGTTTGCTTTGAATATTTCTTGGCTGTCGACGATGTTCATTTCGTGAAGTGTGGTAAACACGTTCTAGAGACGATTAATGTCTGCGGTTCCCGGACATTCATTTTCTGTCGCCCTGCTGGTGCACATGGAGAGGCTTTAGCAGCTAAAACATTCCATGTCATCATTGTAATTCAACACTTTCAAATGAGACTAGCGACTGAACTTGCGACCTTTCACTCAAAGGGTTCCTTGTAGAGTACAGCTAGTGGTGTAGCGTATGTTTCTACATTACGTTAGAACCCAAAACTGAACTTTACGCCCTAAGCTGCTCCCGGTCTTCCATTCGTAAAAGATTCGTCTTAGTATTTCCCAACCATTATTTATTGGCACGCAAAGGAATTTACGACGTTATCGGCCAATGAGCATTGAAATAAATCAATGGATAAAATTGAAAATTTGTGCCCAGTCGGGATTTTTCCCCTCATTCCGTCTTTGTTTTTTGGATAGTTATGTTCGTTGCGGTCGTGGATCGTGGTTGTTCGTTGTTGATCGATGAAGCGTGCTCACGTGGGCCTTACACGATATAAGGCAGTGTACCATTTTCTTTGGCTCTTCAGTGTTTAAGTACAGATAATGGTTTGAACGTCGACTGCCGTCTGACCGAACGCGCAGAGCTCCCACGCCGGCGGATTCGAACCCGGTTCTCCCGCTCGCGCTGACCACGCAGCGATCGGCACGAGCGTGGGAACTGCCCAGCACGCACGCACTTCCGCAGTTATTCACACGTTACTGACCCAGTGCCCCCGGCCATTAGCAACCATTACTAGCGGCGTTTCGCCGATTCCCATCAGGGTTCGGGCCTGGTGTCCGAAAGAACAGACACCACATATACATATAATTAACCCGAAGACGACCACTGATCCTTTCTTCAGTGCGAATATACACCAGAACCGAACTCTTAACGGGAATCGCTAATATGCAGCGATTAATGAATGATAAAACATTCCAGTTTATGATCCCCGATCATCTCTGACACACTTGCATGTGATACACGATCACAGCAATACACCTCTAAATTCTTTAAATGTTTACTGTGATAGCGACTTGACAAGGGCTCAAAACACTGCAACAGTGGTCTAGAATTGAGCACATAATCACCTTGGAGGTAGTTTCCTTTATAAATACCCTACGTATAACTCTTACCAACCATCAAAATTTTCCATTCTCCTTTGCCCTTAATCACCCCGTCCCCTTCTTCCCACACTCACAAATTCCATCACCACCATCAATCGTAAACATTTTAACGATGTCGAGATGTGTAAACTTGAGACAATATACTATGGAATTCTTCTACATGTTATGCCCGTTAACTGGGATTTACCCACATCTTATGACTAGAAGTCAGTTCTAAGTCGTTCTATATTTCCTTGCAATTGTCCAAAATATTGACTGAGGCAAATTCTGAGGCTGTTATTTGCAAAAGGACACGTCAGATTTATTTCCCAATCCCTTTCCTCCCAAGCATGTACTCCGTCTAACCTCCGTATAAAAAGAAAGAAAGAAAGCAATATATCTGCGTTGACTTTATTTTAACCTGCTCCTCCAGACAGAAGTATCGATTCGATATCAGTATGAGAAAGCCAACACATGCAATGCATACAGACTAATAACATTTGTAACTAGATCTATTTGTTGTGAAGTTTGAAAAACTGCTTCGACACTCAACCACCAAACTAGCATTAGTTTCCCCTCTTTGTCCCTCTCCGTAGCTAAGAGCATATGTATCCTCTTGCCTCTGTTCTCATGACATCCGAGAAGTATTTTCTTCATCTGAAGCATTTTGTCTTTGGTGATAGGCATTCTCAAATGTTTTAGATCCGGACAATCACTGTAGAAAACCGTCAAAAATGAGGAATACTGTGATACTAATATGTCCAGGAAACAATCATTATGTGCTACTATATTGTTGTAATATGGAGAGAATGACGTCTGGGCTTAATGAGACAGGCGTTTTGTAACGCTGGGTGACATGGAGCCCCGCCTATAACACGGCTCCCCTAGCAGCAGATGAATGCTCGCTCCCCTGCCGCTGTCCCCCACAGAAGTCAACTGCTGCGTCCTGTATCAACCCCAGATGCCTCACATCCCCCACTAGTATCAAACCGGAAAGAAGCTTTCTGCGTGCGCGTGTCAGACGGCGTGTGTTCGCTGTAGCCCATCCTATGTTCACTACCATTCCCTGCTTCTGCACGCAGCTCGTGGAAGTACGTCTCTAGAGCCTCCAAACCGTTACTCCCAAAATTATACAGTTGGCAGAAGACACTAAACTATTAAACCGAGCCGCGGTGTAGTAGCCTCGCTGCGGAGCGCGCGGCTGCTCGCCGTTAGAGGTTCGAGTCCTCCCTGGGGCATGTGTGTCTGTGTGTGTTGTCCTTAGGTTAGTTTGCCTTAGTTTAAGTAGTTTGTAAGCTACGGACTAATGACCACGCAGTTTGGTCCGATAGATTTACAAACATTTGAACATTTTTTTTTTTTTTATTAAACCGAGTAACTTGGCAGGTTTTCCCTTCTTCTTACGAAGTTTATCCAACTTCTGTACATCGTTCATTAAAGCGAATAGTCAGTTATATGGTTCTGATGGTCGGAAGTGAATATTCAGAATAAGCTTAACCGCTATAGACATCTATAACATATGAGTAATATCTGCGACTAGTAACTTTTATAATATTTGTTGATTCCTATAAATTAGTCTTCGAGCGTAAACGAAAGCTTCGGCGGTAGTGACGTGGATTTAACACATCAAACGTAGTCGGATCCTTTACGGCAGAACGGGGAATGTGAATGAATCAAGAGATTGAAATGCTTGATGGAATAAATTTTATGACATGCGACAATTCAAAGACAATTCAAAGTGACGTCAATAAAATTATTCTGGGCGTTGGATCGCATCGTCAATATATCATTGAAGCGCAATGGCACGGATGGCGCGGCTGCTCCCGTCGGAGGTTCGAGTCCTCCCTCTGGCATTGTATATATGTGCGGGTGTGTTGTCCTTAGTATAAGTTATTTTAAGTAGTTCGTAAGGCTGGGGACTGATGACCTCAGAAGTTTTGGTCCTTTAGGTTTACAAACATTTGAACATTCTTTGATCAAAATGCACCAACGGTTTCTGTTACTGTTGGAGACGGCCTTCTTCTGGATGTCGTGCTTAATGCTGATCGAGGAGGAACTGTGGAATTTAAATACTGGCGACCGTAACTGTGGCCGCAGTATTTCAGTGTAATTTTACAGCCTAGGTCTCATTCATAGGCATTAGAATGAAAATATTTTCGTAAATATCACGTACAGTATGGGACCCGAAAGTCATGGAATAATTTAGGTAGAGAAATGAAAATATGCCCTTTTTGTCTGAAATGAAATTTGGTTTTTACTGTAACCAATGAGTGCACAAACTGGAGCTGGACAGCAACACGTAGTTGTCTGTCAACGACCACAACTGCAGAGTCTGAACTGTCGAGAAACCTAGAAACCGCGTGGAAAACATATTGCATGGTAATAAAAATACGGCGTGACGTGGATTTAACACAACAAACGTAATCGAACCCTTTACGCCAGACAGGGAACGTGAATGAATCAGGAGAGTGAAATGCTTGATGGAATAAATTTTATGACACACGACAGTTCAAAGATATTGTACTGATGTCAGTTTGTAGTTTCAGTTTTCCCACACAAAGCACGTCCTTTTTTCTCTGTCCCCTTACCACGCCCTGCTTGCATCTGTCTCTGTTTGTACTAGCAATGCGGACCACGTGAAGGGCGTAGTTGTCTTTTATCACGTCAGTATAGTTGACACAGTCTCTTTTATAAAATTTTATACTAACCTGGGATTTTCTCAAATGTAGTTGTCCCCATCCTGGATAGATTTGCTCAGGTCGTGGATGAAGTGAGACTGTAAATTTTTGGGCTCTAAAGTTAACTGAAAAATCCACTCTGATTTAATGGGATGACAGCTACTTCAATAACCACAAGACATGAAAACAATGGCAGTAAAGTAACAAACTGCAGACTGATTACATTACGATTCACACGTTGCAATTTAGTTTACAATCACTTCAATCAAACAAACATTACAAAACTTGTATACACAGAATAACAAAATCCTAAACACTGTTAACGCGTTGTTCTACATTTATTGCGCGCTATACGATTGTTAATAGAGTGCAAATCGCGTATCACTTAGTCCAGGTTCGTACGCTGACTGGCGGGACTGGAATGGTGGCAGCGCCTAGAAGCAAATGTTTTTTTTTTTTTTTTTTTTTTTTTTTTCGCGCCCGTTTTTCGGCGGGCTACAAGTTTCCCGAACTACACACATTAATTTCATTACTAGAGGACCCGTGCGAGTACTTTGCACCGTTAGTCGAGTGGCAATAAAGTTGGGGGAAAATGAAACTAAAGTTGAATGTTCACGTATAGCTTTCTTTAGAATCAATCACTGCAAGTGTTTAAAAGCGCAAATGAAAGAGCTTGGTACGCTGAGTGTTTTTAGGTCAAAAAGAACTGCGTACCTTTATTAGACCCGAAGATATCGTAAAACAAACCGGTTATAATATTCAATGCCAGAACAGAAGGCTACGGCGTTTGAATAAAAATAAAGGATGGAGTGACTTCAGTTAATTCTGATACTTGATGACAAATCCGCGAATGAATATCTTTCGTGTAAAGCAAAAATGAAGGAAATCGGTGGGACAGAACGGTCTGACCGACTGGCTTTATTTTACAGCAAGGACATCACATAAGAAATATACAGATGGAAATCGCGTTTGAGTATAGAAAAAGGAGGCGAGAGTTATGTAAATTCTGATACCTGATGACAAATCTGTGGATGACTTCCTTTCGTTTAAAACAAAAATGAAGGAAATCGTCAGGATAGTTTGGTCTGGCCGACTGACTTTAGTTTTCGTAGATTCTTTTAGATATAAGATTGTTTTGTTTATAAAAATTAATACTGAATATAAATCTTTGAAAGTCAGAAGGTAAGGTCCTATTGAAAGACTTTCTTTCGTAACAGTGTTAGATAAAAATTAGTTATCGTTTACTAAAGTATACATAATGCAAGTTTGGCGCCTGCGTTTACTTGCTGCCACGTCGGCAGTCAGATTACACTCTTATAAAACTGGCGCGCTTTCCCATGACATGTTGGGTGGTTGTTTGTTGGGGACATGGGAACCAAACTGCCTAGGTCATCAGTTTCTCGGCGGGGAGGGGAAGGAGTGAGGATAGAAAAGGAGGGGACGTGAAAGGAAATGCAGTCCAGGGAGAAAAGAAGGAAGAAAGACTGTACGCACTTACTCACGAAAGAACCGTGAGCCCCCCCCCCCCCGGGGGGGAGGGGCATGGGGAAACGCATGGAATGAATCTAATGCAACTTACCACTGTGAGCTCACTAATCCCATTGCTGACGTCATCGGATGCTACTGGAACTCTCCTTACATAATGCCAGAACCCTTTTCTCCGAGGAAGTGCGTAGTGTTGCATTTTAGATCGTTACCGTGACGGATGCGAGGTACGCCGATATGTTACAGAATCGTATCATCCGTATCCTGGCCGACAAACACTGGAAAGTAGAATTTTAATGTAGGATGGCACACCCGCCAATATCGCTACTCTCTTACGGCGAGGTTCGCGTGCCGGCTCGCTAGTTCCGCCTTTATATGTCCCCAGACCCCACTGCTTGTGATTATTGGTTGTAGGGCTGCCAACATTATGAAGGTGAGATAAGAGATAATAGTGCATAAAATAAGTGAAAATAAATGGTAAATGTAAAAAATAAGGGAGCTCAAATTTACTAATCGCACAGAATAACAAACGGTAAATAATAGTATTGGTAATTATTACTCTCTATAAAAAATAATATTTCTATATCGGCAACACGAATATTATACACTTATTACTTTTTAAAAAATACACGAATAATTGAACAATTCCTTAGTTAGTTTCCCGTCGCAATCCATGCTACTCTAAGTGAGATTATGTTTTACATTGTGAAACACAAACTGCAGTTCTCCTGCACCCTTTATGTTGTGTGTGTCACTGAAGAACCTGGATGTCTTATAGGTTGCCTGTGACTTCCCTTTTCTTATCTTTCTTGTGGTGTCGCACAAGTGTGAAGTGCGCGCCACGTACTTTCGCCGCGCACCCCCATGCACGCACGGCGCGGCGTTCTTACGACGTCAGCAACGAGCGCCCTCTGCTACAACTCCGCTCGTGACCACCACTGGACTGCATCGTTCACTTGGGACTGAGAAAGGAACCAGTTAACACTTGGGAATCAGATAGGCACCAGTTAAGTCTTGGCTATCGGATAGGCGCTAGGAATCATCAGTAGGCAGGCCTCTATATAAACTATATTTCAGCATTCTGCAGTCAAGAGCTATGTAAAAGTTAAGTATTACTAAGTCTCTATGAAATATATATCTCGTTCTAATTTACTCTAGTGTTTCTAGTTTCTGCTGTCCCACTGACTGGTCACCTCCGTACCTGCACACGCGTGCATCCTTTATTCCTGTGTCGGTCTCTTTTTACTCGGCAACCGACACCTACCATATGCGGCGGAAACGAGACAGAAAATTTCTGACCTACCAAGAAACAGAAATAACTGATCACCGATTTCCTATATTCCGAAATGAATTCCATTAAATAAATATGGACTGCAGGCTTACTGTTCATACTACTTAACCATTTTATTATCTTCATTGGCGAATTTTATCCTCCAATTTACGCACCAGAATCACTATCTCTATAAAAATATTTAAATGCTTAACTGGTGGACGTTGTCCTCTTAGAAAGCAACTACAACGATTGAACGACACTGAAAGAGGAATACCTCGTCACGCATCGAGATGTATCGCACCGGTGCAGCACCGAACAGAATTAATATTGGTGATTTCTGAATACATATTGCTGATACTCGAAATCTCTAATCACGGTTAGCAAGAGGGAAGAAAACAAAGGAAGTGACACACATCATCTGCTGCGGTGGAGTGACCGAGCGCATTGATGTACTATTCTCCGATACGTGAGGCCGTTCAACGTCGGAGGTCGAATCCTCCATCGGGCATGGATGTTGTGTTCTCTTTAGTATAAGTTAGCTTATAAGTAGTTTGTAAGTTTAGGACTGATGACACCGCAATAAAGTCCCATAAGCTTAACAAACATTTGAACAATCATCTAATTTAAAAGGCAGAATGGCGGTAATTTTGAAATTACGGGATATACCCTGAAAAATACGAAACCCTGGATTTTTCTGCAAATTAACTTAAAACATGGGATTTCCCGAGATATAAGGGATAGCTGTCAACTCTACTTGAAGCAGTAACTCTACCGCGATCATCGTAACTCATTAAGGATCCTAAAATACTATGTCCGACGGGAATTTCTCATCGTACCTATCGATATGCCGTGACGTGCAACGATAATCACACTCTATTTACAGGTATTGTTAACCTTTTGTTGTACAGATTATCGTCTTTTCTAAAAATGAGATGTTATGCTAATTATTACTTTTGTGTCATATTCGTCTTTGGAGCACTTTCTTTGCCTTCAGTAAAACCCTATTTCTTCCATGCACGTGTGTACATTTTTACCTAGGTAGCTACACTACTGCATGAAGTATCGACTTCTGGAATGTTATCCCTGCTTTACTAACATCTAGTTTTAACGCTCGCTACTAACACCCGTCTTTCAGGGGGTTTTGTATTTTTGTTAGTAACACCCGTCAATTCGGCGAGTGGGTTTCCAAACCAACACTCTACCCGTGTACGCTTGTTCATCAGTTGTTCCTCAAAACGTCATAGCCCACTGACAATTTGAACGCAGCCGTCATTTTGACGGATGTTACTAACAAGCTAGGGTTAACAGACTTCCGTACATCATGTGTGTGAGTGGAAAGCCCATATGAAAGAAATACTCTTTAAGATTTACGAGACTGATAATGATTGTAGGCAGTTGATAAAATGGTTTAACTACTCGCTAACTGGGGGTTAGAGCGCTGGGTTGCGTCTGTGAGTGACATAAATGAGGGCGCAGCGCCGTAGTTGCATTGGGCTGGCGTGTCGGGGGAAGGGGTGGGGGAATGAGAGGGGGCGGGGAGGGGAGGGGAGGGGCCAGCTGCAGGCGAGGAGCGCGCCATCTGCACCGGCGGCTGCGGCACGTGCCCGCCGCCGCCGCTGCTGGCTGCGTCTCGCCTCACCCCACGCAACGCCGGATCGCACTGACCACAGTCGCGCGGCCAGGACATCACTTTGTCGCAAGCATATGAGAAAATCGCAGCGATTTCGTAAACAAAATATTATTACCACCTTATGAAATCACGTAATTAACTGAGCGCTGTAAATTGGAAATAAGTGAAACCTCGTAAAGTACCTTATGGTTAGGTGTTACACAGCTGGCTATTCAAAATGCTACCCCAAGAACGACCGAAATATTATAGCCAAATTCATGTAGGAGATAAAATGATTAAATTGAAAGTAAGCTAGCTCTAAACAATGCTACACTCCTCGGCTCTTGATGTTTTGATAGGGTATAACAGGGCTGCTGCCGCTGCTACATATTGCCGACGATGATCTGGTGTAGCAGTGTGTGGTGCACAGTTGCCAACTCTGCCACAAAGGTTCCCTCTAAATTTACTATAAAAGACCCCTAAATCGGAAGAAATCCCCCTAAAAAAGCAAACGGGGTGGGGGGGGGGGCGACTAGGAGCTGCAGCCTGACTACCTTTCGAAAAAAAAAAAAAAAAAAAAACAAAAAAAAACAAAAAAAAAAAAAAAACAAAAAAACAACAAAAAAAAAACAACGAAAGTTCTTGTTTTTGGGACTTCTCTCTCTCTCTCTCTCTCTCTCTCTCTCTCTCTCTCTCTCTCTCTCTCTCTCCCCCTCCGGCCAACATATATTAAAAATTAAGAGCCATGCCCACAGGCACGAACGTAGGGGTACAATAGTGCAATACCGAAAGAAGGCTCATAATAAGAAACAATTACAATCTTACCTCTCAGCAAAGGGTCCGTTTCGCAGATCTTTGCATACTGTTGTACATACTTTCTCTTATTTTTGGTAGCCATTTTGACCAATAAAATAATGCATTTACAACTTGAGCTGCTCATTAAAGTGAAAGTAATAATGGATCACCAATACAACACAATGATCGCTAACGTACTAAATTGCCGATCATAGCAAGTGACTTAGCGGTATTTCAGTGCAGTGTCCTCGGAAAATACCAGTCCATTAACTACTAGAGAAAAAAAAAACCTGGTACTGTTGAGTGACAGGATAGGGTTGGAGAGAGAGAAAATATGCGCCGCCTCGATGCGCTGTAAGTAAACAGTACAGGCAACATGAATTGAAGAAACAATGAAAACAGCGCGACAGAAGAGCAACAATGTAATCAACACAGGCTGACAGTACGCTGCACGCTTGGCAATGAACATCTGCAATCAGTACGGCCACACGTTTTCCGATTGCTACACACATTTTTGATGCAAAAATAAATAAATAAATATATCCTCTTCTTCCCCCTAGAAATCCCCCCGACACTTCTTTTTTCCCCATAAAAAAACCTCTACCATATCTTTCCCCCTGAATTCCCCCCTGAAAAAAATTTCCCCATAAATCTGGGGGAAAACCCCCAAGTTGGCAACCCTGGTGTGGTGTGCCTCGGGCAGTCCGCAACGTTTTAGGCCCTATTCACACGGGCACTCCAGACCGAGAGACGCGGCGTGTATAGTTAAATGGGGCCATTCACACGGGGATACTAGCCCTCAGTCGGTGTCGTAAATGTTTTATGCAATAAACTGTGTCATGGGGTAGTTACATACCCCACACTATTATCGCAGTTTCTAGAGAGGCATATGAATATAAGTATAAAGTAACGAATATAGACTACTAGCTTAAACCCGCGGCTGCGCTCGCGTGTTGATTGATTGTGATAGATGAGTTATCTTTCAGTAGTGTGCTATGAGACTGGTTTTGAAGGAACTGAAAAATATTCCTATCAGATTGCAGAAGTCTATACACTTACCGTTTATCAGGAAAGTAAGTAGTGTAGATCAAATCACACGTAAAAATGCACTCGTTTCGAAGAATCCAATCACGAAATTCAACAATAATGATTGTAATAATATCACAGATCGATCACTTGATGTAATGCACGAAACGTCAAATCGATTTTTTTAAGAGATGTGTTAAAAGAAATTTCTTTTTTACTGCTTTATTTATTTATTCTTATATTTCCTTATTCGTGTGCTTATCCTTACAGAGAAAGAGCTGAAGACATTGTAGCACGCATATACCAAAGATATGGTTTGTGGCATCACGTTTCGCTGTATGTAACCTTCTTGCTATAGAGTCGCAAACGTCATCGCTGGCCTTCAGTCCGATTTTTTTTAATAATTTGCCGACTTTAAACCACCATATGTTCCACCCCCTTATAGCTATCGGCATGGAACTGCTATGGAGTACAACGGGTGACTTCGGACAACAATTACACACAGCATTCGTTTGCGTTCTGTAGTTTTCGCTGCAGAGCGAAATATTAACACACACACACACACACGTAGAATTTTATATACACCGATAACTTTCCATCCCAATATACTCCACCCTTTTATCATTATCAACCCTCAAGCAACAGTGCAGCCAATAAAACCATTTTCAAAGAGTAAATATAATTTTTAAAGAGTAATTATTGTTCCGCATTTCGCGTTATATTCTTCAAATTACTAAATATCTATCAGATTGCTATAAAACCGTGCCTAAAACCTTCCTCAGGTATAAATTAGTAACTGCACAAATATTTAAGTCTCTGCGTCTTGTCGTTCGAACATGATAAGCGTACACCGAACAGACATTCACATATATATATATATATATATATATATATATAGCTATCCGATCGCTATAAAACTGTGCCTAAAGCCTTCCCCGGATAGACATTAGTAACTGTACAAATATTTAGCTCTGTATGTCTTGTGGTTCAGACGTGATAAACGTACACCGAACTGACATTCACATTTATACATATATAGATACCCACTGCTATTTGGTATTTATTGACATCGAAACTACTTTACAAAATTTAAACATAACAATGGTCTGTCTAAATATTAATATCTCGTTCACGCACCAGCTTCAAATTCCAATATACTTCTTAATTGCTGGAAAAGTACCGTTTTGTGCATTAGTGTCCGAAATATAAAATAAAACAGCGATTAATTAGATAAGGTACAATTTAAAGTAATTTTACAAACCCATGAACATGAGCAAATTTTCATTATTCACACACTCGAAAGAGGTTGAGTGCCTGGTGGATCCAAAAATATATTCATTTCATACAGAACGTTTTAGTCTTCTTATCAAACGATCGACGGTACAGGAAACACATCTTCCGTTTCGATGGACCGACATTTCGCAGAGGAAAAAGGCAATGGCTTACTGATAACAGGTCCCGAAGAACCACTGAATTCTCTATGTAATTTTGTATTGCCTAACCTATCAAGTAAATAACATATGACACATTTGCCTTGAAAGAGTCTTTAGGTAATCGAATATTGAGTATCCAGTATCTTGTTCACTTTAGGGTTCACGACCACTTTCACTGGTAGTTTCAGCATCACTGTCTTTAATATCTTCCACCTTACATAACCACTGAGTGATAAGAGGCCGAAAATATGGATCAGAAACCCTCACTCTGTCGTTGTTAGCCATGCTGAGTGATATTTCTCTAAAGAACACAAAATATAAAGCATTTTAAACTACTGAGTTCGTTGCGTAAACTGTATGGTGGGGTCGCATCATACCCCAAACAAGTTATTCTGCTTACCAAGTCAAAATAATAGCAGCTCACAACAACTATTGCTGACTACAATTGCTCATAACAATCTCAACGAAAGCTACCGAAGAGCCGAAGTCTGCAGTAGGCAAAATTCCGGTGTTATGCGCATTGCAATGTTGCAAGGGGTATCCTCATACCCCACAACACCGATTGAGGGCTAGAATCGCAGCGACTCTGATACTAGGCGACCCGACATGCTGATCGCTAAGTCTCCGAGTCTCTTGGTTGCACTCCAATCAATGGGTTGCGATTGTGCGAAAGTATGTTTCAATTTTAATTCGTGATAAGTAAAACGATTTTTCATGACTTAGGGATGTGTTTACAGATTGAAACATTCAATACCGAAATAGGTCAGAATATGCCGAATAGTTTCCTTCCCTGTTGTGTGACGATGGCACTCTGTTAATGTTCCTATCGCGAATGTTTTACGGTAGGAATGACTGATGGTAAACGTGTGGGTTCCATTCTCTCTAGTTTTTACTTTCGCGGTCTTTTCACGAGATATATACATAGGGGGAGGCAATATATTCTTTGACTCACAGAAGAAAAACAAATTAACCATAAAGTAACCACATGTCTACTGAAATCTCACACGCACAAATTCCACACGCACAAGACTAAAAACAAAAAAAAAATTTAAGTAATTTTTAAAAATCTAACGTGTTTGTAAAACCGACCAGAAAATATAAAATAATTTTTCCTAAACACATACAAGTTCCTAAGCTCGTAAAAATAGACCCAAAATTTTTGACTTGTAAATTTTAAAGACCTACGAGAATACTTTTACAATTTGAAAAAGAAAAACGTGGGCTGCATTGAATAGATAATATTAGGAATTAGATGTTGCTTGGAAAAATCACACAACCGTTCATACAATTTGTAGTGCAACAAAATCGTTAGCGAATTTGGTGAACTATTCGTACCTCAGTTATCTAATGCATGTCCCAGAATTATTCGTTTTAAATATTACGAATATTGTAATAGCTATTATGAATTCACAGGAACACATTTTCACGACTATCTGCATGTACCGCCAGTAATAATAAAACTGTATTTTAATATCAGCATTACTACTAAAGTCCCTAAATATTGTACTGCAGGCGGCAGGGTACACACAAAAGAGCGCACCCGTCAAGCACAGATGATTAAATTGGTTTAATTTTATTTCACACCGCTAGCGACTTGGCAGTACGGAGACTCGAGTCGCTCCAGTGTGAATGTGATGGGCTACCTGAGTCGTACAGTCTGCCAGTCCACGGGTTGTCAGGCGGCTGGAGACGCGATTTGCGTATCCCTGTGTGAATAGGGCCTTAGGTAGGCGAGACATCGGAACAGGCAGAACAAAGCAGCAATGTAATCCGACGACGAACGAAACCCGCGTGTCTCGTGTCACGCGCAGGTGACAGAATGGACCCGCATTTGGCAGGACGGCGGTTCAAAGCCGTCTCCGGCCATTCTGATTTAGGTTATCCGTGCTTTTCCTGCATCTCTCCATGCAAATGAGTGGGAGGTTCCTTTCAAAGCACACGGCCACTTTCCTTTCCCATCCATAGCAAAGTTCAAAGTTTGTCTAACTAAGGTGATAAACTGCTAAGGTCATCGGCCCCTAGACTTACACATTACTCATACTAACTTACGCTAAGCACAATACATACACTTGCGCCCCAGGGAGGTCTCGAACCTTCAGCACAATCCGTGACATGGTGCCTCAGACCGTGGCGCCATTCTTAGCAAAAATCAATCCGAGCGTTGTGACATGACATAGCGATACATATCTGCCATGCGCACAATATGCATGTCATCACTTGCAATGGCCGCGGCTAATTCGCCGAGCGTTCCAAGGCGCCTAGCTGTGGAGCGCACCGCTGCTCGCCAAAAAAAAAAAAAAAAAAAAGGTTCAAATGTTTGTATAGCTTATGGAACTTAACTACGGGGTCATCAGTCCCTAAACTTACGAACTACTTATGAACTAGCTAATACAAAGGACGGCACAAATATCCATGCCCGAGGGGGGATTCGAACCCCCGATCGTAGTGGCCGTGTAGATCGTGACTGCAGCGCCTCAGTCCCCTCGGCCATCGCGACCGGCTGCTCGCCATCGTAGGAGAGGTTCGAGTCCTCCCTCGGGCATTTGTATTTGTTGTCCTTAGCATAACTTAGTTTAAGTAGTTTGTAAGCCTAGGGACTGATGACCATAGTAGTCCCATAGATCAACAAACATTTGAACTTGTCATGGTGCAGCGATATGGGTGCAATCGCTCGTTCCATCGTTCCCTCCTGCATCCATCGATTACAGATTCGCATCACAGTTGTTTAGTTACGTTCGACAAGAACACCGATTTATCTGAACTATAATCCGTAATCCCTACTGTTCTTCCTCGGTCGAAATGCGAAACATGCTCGAAAGACGCTAGCTGATTTCTACGACGCATACTGAAACTGGTTACTCAAAACAACCGGGGCATTCCATGTCAAATCAAATTGTCAAATTTGTGACAATGTTGAAACTCGACCCTCTTCAATTTTGTTCAAATTTCACCAAGATGTGGTTAAAGATCTTAAAGGATCTTATACAATATTACTTACTTAAACTTCAGGTCCCCTTTTGTGGAAGGGTGTCATGCATCGCGTATATGTCTGAAGAACTTTTCGTCAAGTTTGCACTTTCACTGTTCTGCATCTAGGATACTTCACATTTCCAAGTCTAGGTTCCTAGATCAGCGTTCTCCAGAGATTCAAAAATAGCATTACCATAGGTAAACGTTAAGTAGTTTTTTTGTCATTTTTTAAATTAATTTGTACCAAAGCCAGGCGTAAATTCCGTGAACAAAATTTTAATGTCAACTTTGTCAATCCCTTATAAAACGGCAAAGGCTTTTTATACCGTGTTACTCTGCCTTAGTGTAGTTGTTACGAGTGGTAAGCCAGTGTAATGATGAAGCCGACACAGCTCCCAGTCCCAGAGCGGAAAAAAATCTCCGAACGGACCAGGAATCGAACCCAGGCCCCTGCGTTAGCATCCCACCACCCTGTCCACTTGACTTCGGAGGCTGATTTAGTCCTAGGTGCTCTGTGGGTTCAATGGGCTACAGAACTTGAAAGAAGACGCAACTCGTCATATGCGATATATGTATTAATATGCAAATGTATGGTGCTCTTACTGAAGATCTAGTTGTTGCTTTGGTACATGATGGCTAAGCCACTACCAGTCTCACTGATTACAAACCCCATCGCCTAGGGACCACACCAAATAGCCATGTAAAGCTAACCCTGGGTGGGTCTCTTTTACCAGGTTCTCTAGCCTGATTAGTACGCCTTTGTCATGTTCAAATGTTTTTAAGCATATTGGACCAAACTGCTGTGATCATCTGTCCCTAGACTTACAAACCAATCAAACTTACACTAAGGACCAGAGCGTCATGTTTTTCAATTGAAATTTCACTGATATTTCTGATGTACGAATTGTTGTTATAAATGTATGTGACGCAGTGTCCGGATTGAAGGAGTACAACAGGAATGTGGCAAATCCTTGTTTCACCTATTCGAGCTACATAGACGGTGAAGGATGATGCGTTATTCTCAGATGCCGCGGCGGAATAGCCGTGCACACGGAAACGCCGTGCTGCGATGCGCGCGGCCGTTGCCCGTTGGAGGTTCGAGTTCTCCCTCGGGCGTGGGAGTGTGTGCTGTCCTTAGGTTAGTTTAATTTAGTTTTTTGTAGTTTGTAAGCTAGGTATGAATAATCAAACAGTTGAGTCCCATAGCTTTACAAACATTTTGATGTGTTATTTGATAGAACTGTGTCGTTTGGCGCGCGTCCACCGCGGAAGAAGGTAGGAACTAGCGAGACCCGGCCAGGAAAACCGTTAACATGGGCCGAACCTGCACTGTTGTCTGCGGCTGACGCGGGTGCCTCGAGCTAGCAGCCAACTGTTTCGTCTAGTGGCCAGACGCAGGAAGCTGCCGCGCGGGAACTGCACACTCGCAATACGCACGATGTTCTAGCGAAGCAAACGCTGCTATTACTTATGGTGCATTTTGAATTAAAATCAGAGGTATAAAGATACTTGTCTCCAAATTTGAATAAATGTTGTGTTCTGATGTTTTGGAGGCATCTTACTGGACTATTATCTCAAGAACTACAAAAGATACAGTTTTGTCATAATTACACTGCCTTGCCAGGCAGAACATATACACAAAGACAGAATAACAAGGTGTAAAAAGCCTTTACCCTTTAATAAGGGGTGCGGTTGAGTTGCCGAGCGGTCTAAAGCGTCTCGCTGCGGAGCGCGCGGTTGCTCGCCGCGGAGGTTCGAGTCCTCTCTGGGGCATGGGTGTGTGTGTTGTCCTTAGGTTAGATTACCTAGGTTTAAGTAGTTTGTAAGCTACGGACTGATGACCACGTAGTTTGGTCCGATAGATTTACAAACATTTGAACATTTGATTTAATAAGGGATTACCAAAATTGACCTTAAATTTTTTGTCACGGAATTTATGCCTTACTGATTTTATTTTATTATTTTTTATTTTTTTTATTTTTAGGTGCTTTATCTTTACCAATGATAATGTGATTTTTGAATTCTATGGGTAATACAGATCTAGAAACCTTGGCTTTGGAAATGTGAAGTACCTTCGATGCAGAGCAATGAAAGTGTTAACTCGGTCGAAAATTGTTCAAACGTGCTTTTTAAGAGATCGTACAAGTGTTTTCAAGTGTTGTGCAAGTCAACCCATACAGCGCCCAGTGCCGCGGCGGAATAGCCGTGCGCACTGAAGCGCCGTGCTGCGGTGCGCGGGCCGTTCGCCGTCGGGGGTTCGAGTCCCCTCTCAGGCATGTGTCTGTGTGTTGTCCTTAGGTTAGTTTAACTTAGTTTAAGTAGTTTGTAAGCGAGGGACTAATAACCAAGCACATAAGTCCCATAGATTTACAAACATTTGAACATTTGTAGCGCCCAGAATAAGCAAACAATATTCTAGCAGAGAAAAAGGTGTTCTTTCTAATGATGCAATTTAAATTTATATCTGAGGTGACGTATATGAAGACATTTGCCTCCAAACTAGGTCAGATTTATTGTTCTGGTTTTTGGAAGCAACTTTCTGCACTATTACCCCAGGAACTACAACATACACATTTTTTCCAACCTTACAGTGGCTTCCCAGGCAGAACAAGTACACAAAGGCAGAATAAAAAGTTGTAGAAAGCCTTTGCCGTTTAATAAGGGATTGCCAAAGATGACCTTAAATTTTTTATCACGGAATTTGCGCCTAACTTTGAAAAAAAAAATTAAAAATAACTACTTAACCTTTACACATGATAATGTCATTTTTGAATTCTCAGGGCAAAACTGATCTAGAAACCTACACTTGGAAATGTGGATTGCCTTAGATGCAGAACAACGAAAGTGAATACTATACCAAAATTTCGTCAGACAAAATCTCGACGTATGACACACTTCCACAAAATGGACTCTGGAGTTTCAACCACATTAGACATTTGCCTAAAATTTTGTATAAGATCCTATAAGACATTTAACAACATCCTGGTAATATTTGATAAAATTGAAGATGGTCGTGCTTCCGCCCCTTGCTGATTTGACGTGGAACGACCCAACCACATGAAAGGAGAAATTCTGTTGGTCCACACGGACGCCTGCTCCCTTTTACATACCGCCTGCAGGAGGCGGCCGTGATGAGCGCTTGCGCTGTAATGCTGATCATGCGGTTCTGTCCTCGCCGCCAAAGCGTGCAGCAAGTATCACCTGATTGCAATGTTCCCTTCAGGCTGTTGCCTTTTGGAGGTCGACTCCATGTGGTGTATAGCAACCTAGGGGTAAATTACGTTTTGAGATCCTAGACGAGCCAATCGGTCCAGACCGACCTCCGTGTCCTCCTCTGCCAACGGCGTCAAATGTTCAAATGTTTGTAAACCAGTTGGGCCAAACTGCTGTGGTCATCAGTCCCTAGACTTACAAAGATGCTGCAGCGTAACATTATTTTATCACGCGAGAAATTAAATAATTAGAAAATGGATGACAGCTGCAGATGCAATTAAAGGTGAAAATTGAAGTGGGGGAGGGAGGACTCGAACTTTCGCCTGGAGCGGCCGCTCAGTCCGTAGCGTGATGCTTTGTTTCTTTTCCAGGTAGATCGATGATTTGAGGACGTTTGTTCACTTTCGTTGAGCGTTTGGCCCTGATTTTTTTATTACAGAGGACGTTCAGCCCTCTGACTGGACGCGCTGAGCAACGGCGCCCCGCTGCCTTAGACCATGCGGCCACTCCTGCGTGGCCCAAAGTTGTCAACGGATGCGGTATGGGGGCACGTGTGACCGGCCACCGCTTCCCCTGTTTCTTGAATTTGGAACAGTTACTAATCGTCGAGTAGCCCGTCAGCTGCGTTCCGAGACTGAGTTCACCGCGTACCAGTCCTCTCACCAAGGAAATTTCCTTGGCACTCTTAGGAGTCGATGCGAAGTCCTCTGCCAGCCGCGCTGAACTCTTAGCTACGGAAGCACACATCCCAACAGGGGTAAAATGAAATTTTATGAGGAGTGAAACCAAGAAGGTTTCACGTGTTTTAGTCATGAAAATATATCATTAGAAATAATTAGACAAAAGTCGCGGCATACCTCCTAATTATTTGACAGACCTCCTGTTGCCTGGCGAAGTGCATCATGTCGACGTTACATGGACTAAAAGTGTCGTTTCAAGTCCCCAGTTGTGACGCGTCTATAACCGTCCATGATATGGGAAAAATGAAACATCTGATGGTTTCGGAACAAATGAAACCGTACAGTGTGAGGTTTCGTAACACAGTTTAGAAATCATGAAACAGTGTGTATTCTTTAATAGCATGGGCCGGTTTATTGTAACATCATCAATTTGCAGTGTATAGCTAAGTATTGCCACACAGTTCGAGGCCAGCAACTGTAGGAGAAAAAAACCTTTTATTTAGATGCGTTGACAGTTATATATTTCATACACCGGCAAAATTTTACCTACCACCCCGGCGGCCTCGTGTGTTTATGTTGGCAACAGCAAGAACACGGTAGAAAATCTTTGCCAAGATATTCCGTGGTTGGCAGTTTCTTGTATGTACCCTTATCTGCTCAGTGAAATAAATGTCCTCGTAAAACGACGATTTCATGACATAACATTTGCATTGTAACGCGATTCGCTAATGCCAATGTCACATGATTGCCAACATTATCATGCGAGGCCGCTAGGACGATAAGTAAAATTTAAACCCTGTACTAAATGCACTGGTTTCGCAATAAGTGACGTTCCTGCTCTCCCATTAGCTGGGGACTGACGTTTTCATGTGTAATATATTGCTTTTTATCAAAGTAGATATAGTTAATAGATTTTGCTTTCCTCTATTCTAGTGCATAATATTGATAGGTGTTGTGTGTGCTAACCTACATGTGATATTGGTAAGGCATATTATCACGTAAAATTTATTGAGATAACATTTTGGGAAGGGTTAAGTTTTTATACATCGTTTTCGCACTGCTGGGAACTTTAGTAAAATAAACCTTATCTTAAAATTTGAGTTTTGAAGATATCTTTAATGTGCGGTATCATTTACCGTCCAAACTTTCGTAATATGGAAGTATACATACGAAATTCGTCAAATATGGCAGATTATGTTAGATTTTAATGTATTTATATCTTTTAGAAGTATATTTTGCTTTACATTGCTCGCAAGAATCTAAGGGGACGGGGAAATTTTCTAACTCTTTTAAAACGAGATTAAATTTGCGATCTCCCCTCGGTAGGATAAAGTTTGTCATTTTAGGCTTTATATTATTTCTTTTTTTTTTTAAAAAAAGGAAGTTATAGTTGTAGTCATGTGTTTTTAATATCATTATCACACATGGATAGTTTAAACCTAGAATTTTACCGGATATTTCAATGCAAATAGTGAGCAATGTTTTATTGTTCATTTGCGTTTATATAGCAAACATTATGTAATTTAGAAATACTGCAGTCACTTTAGAAACGAATCTTGATTCAGTAATCTTAAGCTATACGCTCACGTTTGTCCATTAGTTTTTGACACTCTTTAAATTGTCCATTGATACTCTATAAACTGTTCATATACCAGTAAGTTAATTGTGTATCTGTGCAGAGTTACATCAAAATGAAAACACCACGGTTTCGATACAATACGTCGGTTCCGCCTTCCTGCATTATTGGTCTGAAACACCACTGTTTTGAAACAGTAAAATCGACAGGACGAAACAGTTTCAGTATCGACCGCGAATGTGATCCGAAACCGAGTAGAATGAAACCCGGCGGTTTCGAAACCGTAAAAAATAGCGGTTTTGAAACAGAGAGAAAGTTCCGCGTATCGAAACATGGCCTCGGAACCGTGAAACAGTGGCCAAATCTATGTGAAACTGTTGCCGGTATAGGGTTTTGTACATGAACAGACCTGACGTTTGCAAGACAACGACAATCTGCACAAACAGTTCGACGACGTTTGCAGCATCATGGACTATCAGCTCGGAGACCATGGCTGCGGTTACGCTTGACGCTGCATCACAGAAAGGAGCGCCTGTGATGGTGTATGCAACGACGAACCTGGGTGCACGAATGGCGAAACGTCATTTTTGGGATGAATCCAGGTTCTGTTTACAGCATCATGATGGTCGAATCCGTGTTTGGCGACATCGCGGTAAACACACATTGGAAGCGTGTATTTGTCATCGCCATATTGGCGAAACGTCCCAATCTGTTGACCCAGGGATCGAGACGTGGCTGCACGATCCGTTACAGCCATGGGGATAAGATGCCTGTCATCTCGACTGCTAGTAATACGAGGTCATTGGGATCCAGCACGACGTTCCGTATTGCCCTCCTGAACCCACCGATTCCATATTCTGCTAACAGTCATTGGATCGCGACCAACGCGAGCAGCAATGTCGCGATACGATAAACCGCAATCGTGATACGCTACAATCCGACCTTTATCAAAGTCGGAAACGAGATGGTACGCATTTCTCCTCCTTACGCGAGGCATCACAACAACGTTTCACTAAGCAACGCCAGTCAACTGCTGTTTGTGTATGAGAAGTCGGTTGGAAACTTTCCTCATGTCAGCACGTTGTAGGTGTCGCCACCGGCGCCAATCTTGTATGAAAAGCTGATCATTTGCATATCACAGCATCTGCTTCCTGTCCGTTAAAATTCGCGTCTGTAGCACGTCATCTTCGTGGTGTAGTAATTTTATTGGCCAGGACAGTAGTTTAAATCTTACATTTACACTTTACCGAAGCCTCGCTGATTGGCCGCATGGTCTAAGTGTCTAATGCGGGCTGTTCCAACAGGCTGCTCCGCGAGCAGGAAGGCACACGAGCGCTCACTGCCCCAGCTCGGAGCTGCGGTAATGCGGCAAGGAGACGTCACGCACCCCAGCACTCGGGCAGACATAAGGAAACAGACGCGTGCGTTGAGTTCTCGTTCAAAAAATGTTCAAATGTTTGTATAGTCTATGGGACTTAACTACGGAGTCATTAGTCCCTAAACTTACAAACTACTTATCAACTACTTACGAACTAGGACGGCACAAATATCCATGCCCGAGGGGGGATTCGAAGCCCCGACCGTAGTGGCCGTGAAGACCGTGACTGGAGCGCCTTAGTCCCCTCGGCCACCGCGGCCGGCTGAGCTCTCGTCAATGGGTAGTTGTGACAAGAGCAAAATTGTGTAGCCGCCAAAGTCTAGTGGCTACTTCTTTATAAGAACTGTATAAAAAAGGACAGACCCGTTTTTTTCTTGTGTGTCTCACATCCCTACAATTTTTATCAGTATGCAAATTGGGACCGTATTTTCTTGCACTATGTTTCTAAACTGGAAACCTTAGTATTTGTGCCATTTCTTGTTATAAATGCTGGGTCGACCGTTATGTCACTTATTGTTGCTCCTGTTTAGCGCGTTCTGAAATTTTTAGAAAATGTTCAAATGTATGTAAATCTATCAGACCAAAATGCGTGGTCATCAGTCCGTAGCTTACAAACTACTTAAACCTAGGTAAACTAACCTACGGACAAACACACACACCCATGCCCCAGGGAGGACTCGAACCTCCACGGCGAGCAACCGCGCGCTCTGCAGCGAGGTGCTTTAGACCGCTCGGCTACTCCACCGCGGCAATTCTTAAGACAGGCGACTTTTGGTTACTCTAGTTATTAGCAAATAAGATGGTGTGTTACTCAATTGCCTGAAGTAAGCTATTATGCCTAAACGTATATATACCATTTCTTTGAACATAAAAAACATAGCCTACTTTTCTCGAAGACCGATATCTTAGTTTTCAAATGCACTGTAAAATTCGTATTGCCATATTTAGGATTAATATAATGGACACTAAGATGCAATTCAGCTTAATAAACCATTCAGTCATAATCTGGCTCCTTTTGATATTCTAGAAACAACTTCTAAAATCAAACTTCTTCATTAAAAAATAACGGCAAAATTCGCTACACATATGATAAGAAATACTCCTTACGTTGGTTCCATGAAACAGGCATTTGAAAATGTAAAATAATGCCACCGTAAACTTGCTTTATTAAATTCCAGTCATGAAACCACATCACTGATATTCAGTTTCGAGGCGCTTTTACATTAATTGAAATAACAAAAAAGTATTATCGCTGAGGGCTGACCTCCAGTCACGTGTCCCACAGAGAAAAATGGCAGGCTCAGTTATAGTTATTTCAGAAACAATTGTGCCCGTCGCGCGAAGTGGTTCAAATGTTCAAATGTTTGTTAAGCTTAAGGGACTAAACTACGGGGTCATCAGTCCCTAAACTTACAAACTACTTATGAACTACCTTATCCTAAAGACGGCACAAATATCCATGCCCGAGGGGGGATTCGAACCCCCGACCGTAGTGGCCGTGCAGACCGTGACTGAAGCGCCTCAGTCTCCTCAGCCACCGCGGCCGGCTCGCGCGAAGTGGAATGTGACTAGCAGTTTCTCGTGACGTCACAGCCCACTTCTTTCTCTTTGGTCTCGCTTATACGTGGCGTGACGTCTGCGCCGGGGCCTGTCTTTCTCGTTGACCTCGCGACCACTTGCACGTATGCTCGCCGCAGCCGTGTGCCCCACGCGACAGCAGCTCACGGCTGAGAAGCGGTGCCCCGCGAGCAAGTGAGCGCTCCCTAGCTCACGGGCGAGCGCGCCAGCTGGAACAGCCTGTTCTAACGTGTCATGTTACGGACTGGGCGGCCGTTACCGCCGGAGTTACGAGTCCTCCCTCAGGCATGTGTGTGTGTGTGTGTGTGTGTGTGTGTGTGTGTGTGTGTGTAGTCCTTAGTGTAAGTAGTTTTTAAGTCTAGGGACTGATGACCATAGCAGTTTGGTCCAATATGTTTACAAACATGTGAAACTTATCCCACCAGTACAGGTTTCAGTAGTACGTGCAACCATTACAGAGAACCGTATTTGGTACTTTGAGATGTCTGATTTAAGTACAAGTTAAGTACAATTAACGAACATTATATATTTGTAAATTGTTCTTGTGTTGCTTGTAAGGTGCCTGCACACTGGTGATACACGTTAATATAAGTATGTTGCTTGTTGCTACAGGTGTACTAAAAGATAGTTTGATGATGATGATGATTGGTGTTTTTAGATAGTTTGAGGCTATGGTGGGGTCGTAACCTAAAGAACAAGTATAACACCAGAATAATATAAACTATGTTGAGAGAATATATATATATATATATATATATATATATATATATATATATATATAAACAGCTCTAAAAAAAGATAAAAAATTAATAATAATCGAGAAATAATTCTATTTAATAAGGTAAAATTAGGTGGAAGAGAGTATGATAAAAGTAACTGGAAAGTTTTTTGTAAGTTATCTGTCTCTCTAACACTTTCCACCGGAGGTGTTACCATCACACTCGTGCCAATGTCACAAGATTTAATTACGTAACACTGCACGTGATGGCCGTAGAACTACACGTATCGTCAGTGCTTGCAGTTAAAGTTTCCGTTCACTAACTTCGCTTCTTATTTTCCGTTGTCCCCACGCAGAAGAAGCGCACAGGTCGTTGATCCTTGTATCTTGAAGTGAAGTGCTGTGGAACTTTTAAATCTGTGGCTACTTTTCAAATAATAAGGGATGCCCGTTGTTTCACAATATGTATTTATATGTCGCGAAACAACAAGCGACATATGCAATACTTCCCATGAGCTAGTTCACTTGTATTCTAATTACAGTTGTTGAAAAATATAAGGTTTGAACTGCCAGACGGGCTATTTTAAGAGCGCGATTATCATAGCTGTTCACGCGAGAGCCGTCTGTGCTGGCCTGCCTGCAACCAGTGGCGTAGCTACCATAGGGCTAGGCGGGGCAGTGCCCCGGGGCCCCCAAGTTCTAGGGGCCCCTGGCCTCCGAGAGCGACGTTCGAAAAAAGTTACAGTAGAGCGCGAATTTTTTATTTTACTTTTTTACTCTTCCATCCTACCGTCCATCACCTCCTTCTCCCCTCAAACCAAGTCTCCCACAGTAGCCGCACTGGGCCACCGGGTGGCAGAACACTGCTTCTAATGCGGCCTTCACACGACGCCACTCGTGAAGGATGGCGCGCCTCCGAATACTGTATTCATTATATATTTAGAAGTGTACAGTTCGATTATTCGAATAATCAGTTTTCCGAACATCTATGTGCTCCAGTTACTTTGGATAATCGACATCCTATTGTATATCATCCAGACTGTTGCTCCTGTAACTAATGAAAAGGCTGCTGCCCCTCTTCAGGAACCACACGTTTGTCTGGCCTCTCCACAGATACCCCTCCATTGTGGTTGGATCTATGCTAAGACTATTAGGCCAGTCGTCAGGTATGTTTAGGTCCAAAAAAATTGCAGGAAGCTGAATTTTTGGTATGTTGTTAGGGCATATTAGAGTAGTATAAAACCAAGTTTGCAGCTTCTAAATCCTTTTGCGTAACTTTTAAGAGCCAAAAAACCTCGGAATTTTCGGACTTTTTTCTGGTTTTGGCTTATAACTAGTGAAGGGTGGTTTTTTGACGAAAAGTCACTAACACCTCTATTAATGTAGATAAAATATTCTAAAATTTAAGCCCAACCGCAGCTCTTTAAGTCCAATAGTTCCCGAGATATTGGACTTCAAAAAATGACTTATTTCTCCAAAAAGTTCAAACTTTCGATTTTATTCATCTTTCGGCTAGAATATTGGCTCTAATGATCATCCCACGGGGAATGTCATACAAAACAAAGTTATAGAGCAGTTATTTAACTTTAATCTAAGTACTGAACGAAGTCCATAGGCCCAATAGATTTCTAGTTATCGTTAAAAAACGAAAACTTGGAAAAATCGGAGTATTCAATAAATTGACCCAGACGAATTGCAGTTCTCTTATGCTGTGTATGCCGGCCGCGGTGGCCGAGGTGACTGAGGCGCTCCAGTCACGGTCAGCACGGCCACTACGGTCGGGGGTTCGAATCCCCCCTCGGGCATGGATATTTGTGCCGTCCTAGTTCGTAAGTAATTCATAAGTAGTTTGTAAGTTTAGGGACTGATGACCCCGTAGTTAAGTCCCATAAGCTTAACAAACATTTGAACATTTTATGCTGTGTATGTTAAAGAAAAAGGAAGAATTACTGATTGACGATGATTATTAACGTATTGTATATAAATAGGTGTAATTATGTTCAAATGTTTGTAAAGCTTATGGGACTTAACTACGGGGTCATCAGTCCCTAAACTTAAAAACTACTTATGAACTACTTACGAACTAGGACGGCACAAATATCCATGCCCGAGGGGGGATTCGAACTCCCGACCGTAGTGGCCGTGCAGACCGTGACTGGAGCGCTTCAGTCCCCTCGGCCACCGCGGCCGGATGTAATTATGTGTTAGTGCATATAAATATATTTGTGAAAGTAGGTTTTGCTGAAGAAAAAAAAAGGATAGCCCCTCCGTTTTTGGGTATCTGTCAGCCATTAAGGGATTGGGTCTTTCGTTCGCAGCGAGGTGTTTTGTTGTGCGAAAGTATCAATCCCACTCCAGTCCCCCTTACTCAGAGTCGTGACTTAGCGGGTGTTCTGTCCTCCCTCCCAAACTTCTTGCCTCCGAGGCCTTCCCCACTACACCCAGTCTGCCCTTAGCCGTATTCGGATCCGATTCAAACAAAAATCGTCTAAATCTTGATCTTGGTGGCATTTTAAGTACTTTCTGTTTTAAAATACGTCGGAGCTACCCCCGTCGCATGTTTGTTTCGGGGTCGTCGGTAAGTGCTTGCAGAGGGAACACTGGCATTGGAAAAACGCGGAATCCAGACGCTGATAAAAATGAGTCAGAAACGTGGGCTTGAAAGGAACATGAGGTTTTTTGTGCAGTTTAAATGAAATGACCGTACATGACGCATGCAGGAAGAGGTACACTGTGGAAAGTAATATGTAAGCATTTGTCCAGCGAGAAGGAGATGTTTGATTTGGTCAACCATCGTCTTCGTGTGGGGAAAGGCTGAAAAGTGCGTCGGATTCATGGCGTCACATCATTGAATATTATTGTTTCCTTTGTGGTGAAAAACTGGAAGTGAAAGAATCGATTGTGGAAAAAGCTAGACAAGCTAGTGAATGGGGGCAACACATTCTTCGGCGTCTTTCATGTATAAGTGAACTTGTTTCTACTGAGGGTAAGTACCAGAAACATTGCTACGTAAAACTGCACTCCTTGTCGCGATCTACTGGTGCAGGAGGTAAACAAGGCCGTCCCGAACATCCCTTCCTTATCGAAGGTATGGAGCGTATATATGCATACCCTGCAGAAACGAGACAGGAAAACCAATTTTCCATAAGTGACTTGTTTGCAGAGGCCTTCACATGTGAATACAAACCAGCAGTTGCAAGTGTTCAAGCTCATCTAAAACAGCGATATGGCGGAAAATTTATTTTTGCTCAGGTTGGTCCGTATCACAGCCCAGTCTTGATGTTCACAGACATTGGGCAAAACGTCCTTTATGAAAAGTGGTACAATCAAAGACTTAGCGATCCTGCTGAAGAGCGGCTTAGAGTTATCAAAGCTGCAGCAGAGATTATCTTGCAAGACATTCGTTCCCAAACATTTGATACTACTCAATATCCCCCGTCAGATGCCTTTTTAAAAGATGCAGAGGCATTCTTCTCTTGAACAGTGGAAAAAGGAAGTGCATAGGATTTGCTCATGCAATCATGGCTGCAACGAGGCCCAAATATTTCCTATCCTCAATTCAAATAAGCTTTGGAACCTATTTGTATAGAAAATTTGAATAAAAGCACCTTGTTGAACTTTGCCACTGTATGGGAATTTCTTGTACATATACGGAGGCTATGCATTTTGAAAGTTCCGCTATCCTCCGTGGAGAAGTGGCCCAACCAGTCGACAAAGGAGCTTTTATGCATTTTGTCTTCGACAATGCAGATGTGAACGTTAACCCAATTGATGGAGAAAATACGTTCCATGAAATGGGTGGTACAATGATTATGACCCCTCACTCATCCGTTCACCCAGACATAAACAAACCACGTTTGAAGTTTGTATGTGCCGAGTCTATCAGGTTCACACACTGCCACACACATTAAACATTCTTCTATTAGAAAGAAATTTGGCTTGTTAGCCATCTCAATTAACGAAGTGAAAGTCGCTGAAGTCATTTTGCCAAAATCCCCAGACCTGCTGTGGTTGTTTGGAACAGAAACTAGCATGCCAGGCATCTCAGGATGGAATGGATTCATGGAGCAAGTGACAGAAGATGTTCCTTACAAACGTTCAGAGATTGTATATCTCCCTTTTATCCATGTTCCCCCAACCGACTACGACACTGTTTCAACATCACTTTTAGAAGCCAGTTAAAGAATAAGCATTTACGGTCAGGAAATATGTTTTGTGACCTACGATCAACCACTGTACTTGAAAGCCAGAGACATTGTGGAGAGCCACCAGCATCCTCAGCTTGTCAACATAGGGTTGAGACTTAGAGGTTTTCACCACCTCATGTTATTCATGGAGGCCATCGGTGCCATAATGGCAGGAAGTGACTCAAGGAACTTCTCTGTTCAATATTTGCGGAAAACAGTGTTTAACAAATGCTTTTTATATATGATGCGTTAATAATCATCATCAATGAGTAATTCTTCCTTTTTCTTTAACATACACCGGAGAAGAGGACTGCAATTCGTCTGGGTCAATTTATTGACTACTCCAATTTTTTCAAGTTTTCGTTTTTTAACGATAACTAGAAATCTATTGGGCCTATGGACTTCGTTCAGAACTTAGATTAAAGTTAAATAACTGCTCTATAACTTTGTTTTGTATGACATTCCCCGTGGGATGATCATTAGAGCCAATATTTTAGCCGAAAGATGACTAAAATCGAAAATTTGAACTTTTTGGAGAAATAAGTCATTTTTTGAAGTCCAATATCTCGGGAACTATTGGACTTACAGAGCTGTGGTTGGGCTTAAATTTTAGAATATTTTATCTACATTAATAGAGGTGTGAGTGACGTTTCGTCAAAAAACCACCCTTCACGAGTTATAAGCCAAAACCAGAAAAAAGTCCGAAAATTTCGAGGTTTTTTGGCTCTTAAAAGTTACGCAAAAGGATTTCGAAGCTGCAAACTTGGTTTTATACTACTCTAACATGTCCTAACAACGTACCAAAAATTCAGCTTCCTGCAATTTTTTTGGACCTAAGGCCATTTTTTTGTCTACGACGACTGGCCTATATCTGCATCGTTGAGGAACGCAAGCCACCCCACCTCGGCAATGTCTGTGGTTCATGGGGCTGGCCAACTGCTGTAGTTTTTCATTATTTAAAGCATGGAGGTTAACTGGCGTATGTCTGCACAACTTCAAAAATAAATTAAGCAAAACTGAAATATTGCTTGTCAATGACATCACCAAATATCACAATTATGTAACAGAAATTTCTCCTGTGTTTGGGAGTAGCAATAGAATAACTGAGGACAGTACACAATCCTCGCCACTTTCTTCTTTCCAGACAAGTGTATCTCATTCGTGTGCATTCGAATTCTTTATTAATGACAAAAGCTGCATTGTAGCACTAATTTAGAAGCATAAAATGTCTGTGTGACTGGAAAGCGAAGGGTCGCGGGTCCGGAACCCGGTTGGACCTTGAATTTTTTCAGCCTGCGCTTTAACCCATCCTTCACCTCCCAACGATGTGAGGAGTCGCCAGAAACGACACGCAGTTCTGCTTTCACGTTAAGCTGTAGGTCGGCTTTCCCCGGTTGGATAACTGGGATTTGCTAGGGCAAAAAGTGGCGTCCAATTGAAAGACTTGCACCAGGCCAATGAGCGACACGAAATTATTATTATTATTATTATTATTATTATTATGTTTCCGTGCTTAAGTAATATTTCTTCATTGTTTATTTTTTACTAGCTTCTGCTTGGGACTTTGTTCACCTAGTATGGAGCAGCTTAGGAAACTATGAGGTCGTTTTATCTGTATGTCCTACCCAGGTCCATCTCTATCCCTCTGCAAAATTTTATCCAAATCCACTCAGTAATTTTTGCGTGATAGCATAATAAAGTTTCACAGTTATAATTATATTGGAGACTACGATTAAATATGATCTTCTGCATGACACATAATAATTTCCTTAGTAGTATTTAGGTGTGCCTTATTATGTCGAACAGTGAGCGGTAAGGACCTGCTGATGAAGTAGTTTTGCACCTGTCTAGTTTTAAAGAGGGCCCCAATGTCATTTCTGCCCTGGGGCCCTTAGTGACATAGCTGCCTGCAACTGGCAGTGCTCGCCGCGCGCACCACCAATTATTGGCGCGAAGCGCTCTTTCTAGAACTTCTACATTCAACTGATTTTATTAACTGGAGCATAATTACATAAAAATACCATAATAAAGCTACATTTAAACACATTAATTACACAAAATCACGTTCAGTTCTATACAATAGTTTATCTAATATTTATAATTTAAAAAAAATCGTAGAGGAAGTCTCATAAAGAGGTGGGGCAGCCAATGAGAATACGTCTTGGCAGTACTGGCGCAATTTCTCACGGGAATGCGATATGGTACTCCAGATGTCAACTTTTCCCTCCCATTCCACCTATGATGTGATCTACAAGCTATTAAATTTAGTTGCAACTCAATACCTATGGCCATGAACCAGCCGTTCTACAGGGTTCTACACCATATTTACACATATAGAATTTTTAAAAAGTGTGTTGTTACAATAAATGAACAACAATTAACAGATTTTGTATTTTTTCGATTGTTTTATGGTGGACATAATGTATGCCCAGAGATAATTCGCGTTAGGAAAAATACGAGGGTATTGTGAGGATTAACACCACATTATGTGGCACTGTCCTAACGGATACGTTGGTCGTACGTCCCACATTGATTTCTGTGTTTATTTAACGCATTGTTAGAGTAAAGAACATCCCTTATAAACGCGCGTGAAAAGAACGCTAGTATGACCGTAGCTGAGCAGACTCAAAATGTTCAAATGTTTGTAGAGCTTATGGGACTTAACTACGGGGTCATCAGTCCCTAATCCTACAAACTACTTATGAACTAGCTTATACTAAAGACGGCAAAAATATCTGTGCCCGAAGGGGGATTCGAACCCCCGACCGCAGCGGCCGTGTAGACCGTGACTGGCACGCCGCAGACCGCTCGGCTACCGCGGCCGGCTGAGCAGGCTGGCCTGGGCTTCACGCAGCGTGCATGACGGATGCTGCCGCCGCGCGTGCTGTGTTCCTGCGTACAAATGAAGGCCGTGTATCCTTAGAAAAACAATGGAAGGGCAATTGTGTTATTTGTGATTTTTGCGTAACCGTGGTCAATATTATTGTTAGAATTTAGCCATATTTTAGACGTGAAACATGTTTCAATTTATTTAACCCAGTTATCTCGCAGTTTTACAGCGTTTCTCGCGGAAAAAATTACGTGAAATTTACCGAAACCCCCTCTCCTCCACGTGAGATTTGGTGAGAGTCCCCCCTAAACACCTCAGGTAATTAATGGACGCCCTTTAAGCATTCTAGCAGACAAATGATAGACAGACTTTTAAGAATAGTGCGCAAGTTTGAACTTGGTTGATTTTAAATCGAGAGTACTACCCAGAAAAAAGGCATTCCAGATTTGTAGATGTGTACGTAAATTCTTGACTGTGATAGCAGTGAAAATAAAAATAAGGAACTGAATGGATTTGGAGAAATAGTTATGAAGTGCACTAAGCACAACTCAAATATGAAAATGGTTGATACACCTCACATTCATTAGTTCGTGGCTTCATAAAACACCCCAAAAAACTAAAATTTCCACCTTTTAAAAATAAAAGTGTTCAAAGAAAATTATTCTTCAAATTTAAAGTTTGGTAAAGTCTCAGTGTGGTAGGAGTGCTCTGTGTTGGCATGTGGTGGCTCGCAGGTAGAGAATGGCTTGACGTCGGGTGCTGTGATTGTTGTTGCGGTGAAATGGCTCGGTGATTCTGTTCTCGGACTGAGTGCGTGTGTTTCGCGTGGTGGGTGTTACTAGTTTCGCAAGCATATGTGACCTTTCGACTGAGGATACTGTGTTCCAGTGTGCTTCACGGCGCGTGCCGCAGGAATCTGTTTCCATCACATCAATGTCTGCTATTTATTCATTTTTCATTATCATCCTGTTAGCTGACTGGTACCGCGTGTTGCGAACTTCTTTTGTTAAAAGACTCAAAAAATGTTCAAATGTTTGTATAGCTTATGGAACTTAACTACGGGACCATCAGTCCCTAATCTTACAAACTACTTATGAACTAGGTAACACTAAGGACGGCTCAGATATCCATTCCCGAGGGGGGATTCGAACCCCCGACCGTAGTGGCCGTGCAGACCGTGACTGGCGCGCCGCAGTCCCCTCGGCCACCGCGGCCGGCTAAAAGACTCATGCAAGGTAAGAGCGTCTAAAAATATAACAGGGCATAGAGGATGTTCCACTGAACAATTTGATGCAAGGAACCTGGTTTGGAGGAGTCAGTTTAAGGAGATATCCGAATATAATCGCTGTACTGTGTACTTTTTTTATTTGCATTAGGAACAATTAATTGCAAATACCATCTTTGACACAATGAACGTGCCATCTGCACTGTATTTTACGAAATGAACTGAAAATGACCTCCATCAATCTCAATGGAAGCATTACATCGGAGAAACAGATTCTGACGCACACTGAAAAATATCGCTGGTGTGTTTTGAATCACTTCACGAGGAGCTACAATTCTGACAACTGATTCCATCTTCGCATAGACTGAGGCCTCATCCACATGTGACAGTAGATATCCACATAGGAAATAATGAATGGGATTCAGCTCAGGAGAGCTCACAGGATATGAAATAGGATGAAATGCATGTCAATGAGTTCTAGGAAACTGTGCCGGTACCTCCCCGTCGTATTGTACTGTACTTCTCTGAATAGCACTAAGTAAGCAGTGAGTCTGTCGTTGATTCATAGCACGTTCTGTCATGACACAATACGAATATGATACAACAGAGCTACCTGATGGGCAAGTAAGGTAAACAATACCTCCCTCATGACTCTTTGGTTCCTTGCAGGAAATAAAGAATGATCATTTAAATGAACAGCACAATAGTGTAAACTTGTACACAGGTTAGTAACGCGAGACAAAGTGATAGAAGAAATTACTTCCATATCTCTTTAAGCCGACTTCTCCGACCCCAGGCTCCCTATCTGAGATCATTCAGTGGAGCATTCTCTATCTCTTGTTAACTTTTAAGTACGCTCTTGCGGATACAATCTGTACAACTCCCAGCTAATCTGACGGAACACTATGCTCCGATGCGCGAGGCCGTTCCCCTTCGGGGGTTCGAATCCTCCCTCGGGCATGGTGTATTGTCTTTAGTATAAGGTAGTTTAAAAGTAGTTTGTAAGATCCCGCAGTTAAGTCCCATAAGCTTAACAAACATTGGAATATTTGATGGAGAACCTGCGATTTGTACATGCAATAAGCATCGAGTGAAAATATGGTTGCCAGTCTCTGACTCATTTGTTTAATTATTAAATGTGATTGTGTAGTTTTCTATCTTTCCACATTTCTGACATTGACTGAGAACTTTAACGTTAGAATTTGTGGTAATTCAGGCAGCACAAACCACTGTCAGAAGTGAAGCCGAAGCCGAATTTTCCACTCACACTGGCATTGAAAACAAATATAAAATCAGACACTCTCAGATTTTCCCCTGATAAGTATTTGCGGCCTGCGCTGTCGATGGAGAAATTTAGGGGAAGCAATTGTGGCGCGACCTGTGTTCAGTGAATACTCAGTGATCCAATGATAAATGTAGGTACGTATTTAAGTAATCATTCATAGTCTCTTCTCGTATGAGATTATCTAAGTATTTTTATGCTGTTAAAAACTTTTAAGTCGTTGGACAGCACGCATACGTGTCGAAGCACTGCCAAGACACTGCTGGTGTTAAATTTCTGAACCGCTGTGAGTAATCTTACGAGTGCCACTGCGGCAGGAATGGCTCAGGGAAACGCTGCTACTTATATCCTTCTGGAAGGAGAGGACTGGCGGAAACGCACCAACTGAAGGGCTGCAGCCCAGAACGCAAGAAATGCAGTGATTTGTTTCAGGATAACTACAGTTTGTTCCAAACATTAGCTGATTCAAATGTTTGTAAATCTATCGGACTCAATTGCGTGGTTATTAGTCCGCAGCTTACATACTACTTAAACTAAGGTAAACTAATCTAGAGGCAACACAAACACCCATGTCCGAGGGGGGACTCGAACGCCCGACGGCGAACGGTCGCGCGCACCGCAGCACGGCGCCCCAGTGCGCACGGCTAATCCGCCGCGGCCATTAGCTAATTAAGGATCTCTTCAAATTGTGTCGTTTTAGATATGATTTGTTGTAACAAACTGCCAGGTAGTTAAAGGTTTATTGTATTTAAAATATTATTATAAAACTAAAAGCATTAGTGTTATAACTTGAATGTCATGAAAGCTTACCATTTCAATGGCGGTGCTCAATTATGATCTATTAAAACACAGATGCTGAGCTACTATTTGTCTTACAGGTAGAGCCTTTACATAGCATATTCTCAGTGAAGACATATCTTCCAAACTGAAGTGGTAGCGTCGTGCGCTGTGTATTAAATTGTAGCGGGTTCGAGTAAACCTGCCTGCAAATATTTTTTCATCTTTTTGTTTCCTAAAAGATTCGCCCTAAAGTGAAAGGAGGATGGACTTTCCCTATAAATATACCTCTACAGGAGATTCATCCTCATTCAGGTCGGCAGACTCATTTTAAAGTAATTTAGGACCAAAGCGAATTCCTTAAGTCATGTACAACATTAAATTATTTGTAGAGGTCAGTTGCGTAATGCAGAAACAAGTAATGAAGTTCCAGTCGTTTTAAGCGCCGGTCGACACTGTGATAAAATATACTGAAACTAAACTTACAGTTCCCTAAAAGAGCGTTTCAAATCAAATTTGATAAATTTCAATACTTGAGTTTTATTTTCTTATTTTGAAAGCATTGGCAAATATGCGGATATCAGCTACCATTGCTGACAAACTTTCCATATTAGGTCTTCACCACACACTGGTGTTATTCGTTGAAGCTTCTGGGCAAATCCCTCGTCTGAGGCAGGGTTGATGCGAGCGGCCGATTGCAGAGATTGCGCTTGCGATGGATAACTTCCAATATCGCCGACGACATTGCCTCCAATCGCTCGCTGACCTCGATCCAGCACACACCAGCCAGTTGCCCAGCATTTTCACTCGGTATTTAGATCGTCATTCTCGTTAAGATCTGCTGCAAAAAAATGAACAGTCACGCTTTCCAACAGTGGCACTTGATTGCAATTTGTCCACTTATAATAACCGTAGCAGTAAATAAGTAATTAAAAATATACGCGAGTTGTTATTTAGCAATCTTCTCTTGAAACGCAGTTCGTAGGAATTATAGACTTGCGCCATGGTACAGAGTACATGACATCTTTCACTGACGCCAAGAGCGTTAAGTACACCTTTTCTGTCTGTATTTCGATAAATATTTATTAACCCCTTAAAGCCTGAATTAATTATTACGTGACACAGAAAATCAAAAATCGTATTTATTTACCAGTAAAGATATGCTAGATATTACTTAATGTCAAATATATGATGTTCTTTACTGATCTCGTGTAATTAGGTATGTCGAGTATTTGCGACAACGGACATTTGAGAAAGTAAACACAATACTTCCTTTAGTACAACAATTCAATTAACACTTTAATAGTACAGTGTCTGACATTAGATTAGTACAAATTGAACGTCTATAATTAAAAGTCGAAAATACATTTTTGCGTTCAATTTGATTATACATATAGCATGTAGTCCTATTCATGAAATTCGCGGGAACAGTTTTTTCTCTTGTTCAAACAGAGATTTACGTTACATTTGCTACACATTAACACTGGCTGCCCTGTACAGTTTGGGTTTTTACGTCTTTGCCTTATTCCTGTAACTGAGGCTAATGACCTACTGCATCACTGCGGGCAGTCCTATCCGGAAAAGAAGTTGCTGGACCCCGATGCTTTTTACGCTGCAGTTCAGTCTATATACTGGTTGAAGGCCTACCTCTTTTTTTTTCATCTTTTCCCTGTTTGCAGAGTGCCTCTGCTATTCTAGACTTGAATTCCAGTAGGTCATTTTATTCATTATGGGAAATGTTGAGGCTCCCACAATACCGCCGTATAACAATCAACAATTACAAGAGCCATAATTTGCAACAGAAGAAGTCCGGTAGTGTACATCGAAAGAATTATCTATTACACATTATTTGTTACACGGGCACACAAGAGGACGCAAATGCTCAATGATGCATATTTTACACAAACCATATTTTCCAATTCACTTATACTTTCAACGCCATTATTACATCAAAATGTGATTTACGTAACGCCGCAGATCCTATAGAACACATAAATAATTTTCAGAACCAAACTTATCTCTTTATTCTGCCGTAATTCTCCAAACAAAGACGATAACTTCATATGTCTGTCTCGTGAACTAGTGCGCGAACATCTAACTGCTGTAGCATTTTCCTACACCACCCAGAGAGGTGGCAGCACATATTGGAAACATTGTCAGCTTCGTGTAGATTCGGCATCTATCAGAACTGGCGCTCAATAATATTTATCCTTCCATTTATAAGCATCACAATGGTATGATGCGAATTCGCAACATTGGGCATTAAGGGGTTAAAATAGGCTATTATTTTTCATTGATTAAGCTTTTATTTTTTTCGCGGTCCTTGAATATCGACGTGTTGGTAAAAAAATATCAATAACAGCGCTGCTGACTTCCGTAACTCTTGTAAGTTTACGTGGGAGAGTTAGATTATATTAATGGACCATAGGTATGTCATAAAGATTAAAGTTAAAACACTAGCGTAATATCCCCTGATTCTGTTTACAAGTTAAAAATTGTAATACTGCGTGTAAGCTCAGCAAAGCGTGCACAAACGGATGAATTGTGAAGCCTTTACAGATGGGGCAGCGATCGAGTCACATGTTCAACAGTGTGCACTGTCTCTACATGAGCATAACGCAGTAATGAACAGTCAGGCATTTATGTTTCAAGCGGCCAATCTCCGCGGAGATTGGTGAATGTAAGGACGCAACAGAATGGCAAAAATGGAAAATTGTGTTTGGTCGTGCTCATGGTCATACGTTGCGTGAAGTTGCTGGATTTGTTGCTGCTCTGCAGCGGACTGTTTAACGTATTTACGTACAGTGATGCAACAAACACGACAACTGTGGCTGGCCGAAGATGCTGCCGTGGAGGTACGAAAGACGCGATTCACGCCTTGTCAATCAAAATCGCTCCAAAAAACCGACAGGAATTGTTGCAGGCAGTAAATGAAGCTCCATTCCAACATGTTAGCGAGAGAATATTGCGAGCGGAGCTTTCAGTTAATATCTTCATTATGAGTATGGTATGGATTCCCCTGCTTTTCACGAAGACGACAACGCATTACATCTCGTTTGAACTCCAGAATTACCTGACTTGTGTCCCATACAAAAGTCTCAACTGCAGAATCCCCGAAATTCAGAGGAATTGCTCACAGCCTAACGGAATCCGAGCGGTTATCAACTCTAGGGGTAGAATTGCACGGTATTAAGCGAAGATTGTAATGATTTCTCTAGGAAGACTAATTTTTTTGCCCAGCGAGCGTAATTGTTCCACAAATAAACCATAATCACCAGACTCACCCCGGTGTAGTGTGACTGTAGCTATAAATTTCTACGGGTACAGCACAAGCTTCAAAATGCCAATCACTGCAAAATACGATGATGGATGATGACAGTGTTATTTATTTCCTCTTAACATAAGCTGAATTTCACTTTTCAAGGCGACTTGTGCTCTGCCGATTTTTAAAAAAAAAAAAAAAAAAAAAAAAAAAAAAACGAAATTTATGACAGGAATTTCATGCTCTATGCGGTTACAGTAAAATGAAGCAAATTAACATAACTGAGCAGCAAACGAGTCGCAACCAGGAAGTGGGACTACCACAGTGTTACAGCTAGCAAATGATCCATCACAGACAGTCGCGAAACTCTCTAGGAAAAAATGCAGCTGAAGCGATACTAGCGCTCCAAGTGGTCAGTAGGGAGTAACAGTGGAACGGCATGACACAAATGAGAAGTTGCCGTTTTTAATGCTGTTGCTTTCATATTTCCTAGTCACTGAACGTTGCTGTGAACTTTCTAATGAAAAAATGAAAACATAGTTAAAGTAATATCACTGCTTCTGTTAATGGCAGTCTATAATAACAAATTGTCAGTGTAGTGTAATTCATAAAGTTCACAATACCCGAGTCATATTCAAATCGTCCAAAACTTTTTGAAGGCAGAAATGAATTGCATTCTGATGTGCTGAAGTATAGATTATGATTATCTTAGCGTGCTCGATGTGTACTAACACGTTGCACGTGTTTTGTTTTACAGGATTTCGGACAGTGTAATATTTTCCAAAGTACACACGATTTTTACATTGTAGGGGACTAGATTCTACATCGCCGTATACACTATCTTTTCACCTTTTCCTTGCTTCTGTGCCTTTCGTGTACCTATCATAATATTTTAGCTACTTGGCAGCTATCAAACTGAATATCTTCAGAAATGTGTCGTGCTAACATTAACAGTTTATATATGGACATACTACTTATTTGCAGCTACGTATTCACTTCATCAAAAAATGTTCAAATGTTTGTAAATCAATCGGACCAAACTGCGTGGTCATCAGTCCGTAGCCTACAAACTACTTAAACCTAGGTAAACTAACCTAGGTAAACTAACCTAAGGACAACACACACACCCACGCCCCAGGGAGGACTCGAACCTCGACGGCGATCAGCCGCGCGCTCCGCAGCGAGACGCTTTACACCGCTCGGCTACTCCACCGCGGCTTCACTTTATCAAACTAGTACGTAACTGACAAAATATGTTAGCATACAGGCTTATCATTTTTGTGAAACTGAGGTACGAAACTAAGCAGACTACTTAGATATTTGATTTACTGTTACTTTAAGCATTCAGACATTACTTTTCTACAGCAGTAATATTATGAAATAGGGGTCACGTATTTGTGATTCTGATTAAGACCAGAAGTTTGGACGTAAGTGAATTGTTGAAGATTTATTTCTATGTCTAAAAGTACAACTGTTGTTGTTGTTGTGGTCTTCAGTCCGGAGATTGGTTTGATGCAGCTCTACCCTACTCTATACTGAGCAAGCGTCTTCATCTCCTCATAAGAACGGCAACCCACATCCATTTGAATCTGCTTACTGTATTCATCTCTTGGTCTCCCTCTGCGATTTTTACCCCATACACTTCCCTCCAACCCTAAATTCACAATTTCTTTATGTCTAAGAATGTGTCCTACCAATCGATCCCTTCTTTTAGTCAAGATATGTCAGAAATTCCTTTTCTCCCCAATTCTTTTCAGTACCTCCTCATTAGTTGCGCGATCCACCCACGTAATCTTCAGCATTCTTCTGTAACACCACATTTCAAAAGCCTGTATCCTCTTCCTGTTCGCTGGCCGCGGTGGCCGAGGAGACTGAGGCGCTCCAGTCGCGGTCTGCACGGCCACTACGGTCGGGGGTTCGAATCCCCCCTCGAGCATGGATATTTGTGCCGTTCTTAGTATAAGGTAGTTGATAAGTAGTTTGTAAATTTAGGGACTGATGACCCCGTAGTTAAGTCCCATAAGCTTAAAAAACATTTGAACATTTCCTCTTCCTGTTCGCATTGTATATCGTCCATGTTTCACTCCCATACAAGGCAACACTTCACACAAATGCTTTCAGAAAGGATCCCTTGTGCTTAAATTAATATTCGATGTTAACAAATTTCTACTTTTCAAAAAAGCTTTTCTTCCCAGTGCCAGTCGGCATTTTATATCCTCTGTACTGCGACCATCATATGTTATTTTACTGCCAAAGTAACAAAACTCATTTACCAACTCTTTGAAGACACTCTTGTACAGAAGCTGTCCACATCTGTGGAAAAACAAGTGCAGCACAAAAAAAATTCAAATGTTTGTAAAGTCTATGGGACTTAACTACGGGGTCATCAGTCCCTAAACTTACAAACTACTTATGAACTACTTACGAACTAGGACTGCACAAATATCCATGCCCGAGGGGGGATTCCAAACCCCGACCGTAGTGGCCGTGCAGACCGTGACTGGAGCGCCTCAGTCTCCTCGGCCACCGCGGCCGGCAGCGCAGCACAAAGAGAGAAGTAAACACACTGGTGGAATGACAGAGTAAACACAGCAGTTAAAGAAAGAACTGTGGTAAAGAAGAAATTAGTCCGGGAAAAACAAAATAGAGTAGATGTAAGAAATGACACTGAAATTGAACGTCTGTCTCAGGAATATCTAAACAAGAAGTTGGCTGTTAAAAGGCTGATCCAATATGAGAAGGATAAATGTTGGGATGACTTCACCACCAAATTACAAGAAGACTGTCAAGGCAATAAAAAACTGCTATATAAGGTAGTCAAGGATTAAAGATATGAGCGTACTAACATCGTTGCTCTGGAAACTGAGGAAGGGAAGATGTTGAGAACAGAATCCGGAATTATGAGTGAAATGAGGAACCATTTCAACTTGCGGTTGAGTGGGAATGTTGACATCATTGATGATAATGATTGTCCAGCTGAAGAAACACAAGAGGTTCTACAACCATTAACTTGGCTGGAAGTTGAGTCTGCTCTGAAAAATATGCGAAACGGAAAGTCTCCAGTGTTTGATGAGCTAAGCTCAGATATGATGAAGGCAGCTGGAACACCTGGCCTACAATGGATCTATAGAGTCCTGTGAGTCATCTGGACAAACAACAAAATTCCAGATGACTGGACAAAAGGGATCATCATTCCACTGTTTAGAAAAGGAGACCGAAAGAAGTGTGGTAACTATAGAGGTATCACCCTAATTCACATACCCTAAAGCTGCTGGAAAAAATTATAGAAACCAGACTTAGGAAGATAGTTGAACCCTTATTAGAAGAAGAACAGCATGGCTTCGGGAAAGGGCGAAGTACTATAGATTTCATCTTTGCAGTAAGGATTTTGGCAGAGAAATACTGGGAACATGGAAAGAAATTAGTGATGGTGTTCTTAGACCTTGAGAAGGCGTATGATAGTGTCCCTCATAATAAAATATGGAAGATATAAAAGTGCCCAGTTACCTGATTGACAGAGTAAAGATGCTGTATCAAACTTGAAATAGTAGTGTCCAAATAGGAAGAAATGTTCAAATGTTTGTAAATCTATCGGACCAAACTGCGTGGTCATCAGTCCGTAGCTTACAAACTACTTAAACTAAGGTAAACTAACCTAACGACAACACTCACTATTTTTAAGTGTACTATTCGGATTTAATTTTACCTGCAAAAAACTGTTTTTGTGGGAAGTTTTCGAAGAGCGTCACATCTACAGTTTAAACTTGTAAGAACCTGTTAGATATCTGCATGAAGGTAGATGAATTGGAGGAAGGAAGGAATTTTATTTTAACTCCCGTCGGCGGCATGGTCATCAGGGAATGAACTCACGCTCGGACTTTTTGGTGAGGATGCGGAAGAAATCGGCCGTGTCCTTTCAAAGGATGCATCCCTGCATTTTCCCGGAGAAATTTAGGGAAGCCACAAAAAACCTATACGGGGATGGCCGGAGGTATATTTGAACTACCGTCCTCCCGAATGCGAGGCCAGTGTTTTACCATAGATAAATGGATAAAGACAACGTGCAATTTTATCGAATATTCACTATCCGTTTTCGAGATATGATTTAAAATCTAACTAAATGTAATACGTGCTGAGACTCGATGGAATATAGATAATGGCGGATTTAGAAGTTGATCGTATTTTCTCAGATAATTTTCGTTTGTTGTTCACATGTTAACCGTAGTAAGTTTTCAAGTAAGCACTATAAAATAATCTAAAGATGACATTAACTTAATTTTTCGTTAAGAAATGTTTAAGAACTTCTACTTTACTATCCCTGTCGACTACGTCAGTTAATCAACTACGGTGGAATGAAAGTTGGGAAACAGAATGAGAAATGTAGGACAAAAGGCAAATCTGAAGATGTAAAAGACAAGAACTATCTTCAACTTACTTTCAGAAACATTTAAATAAAAAAATCTTGACACTCATCGCGCTTTCCAACACAGTGAGATCTCAGTGGGATGTGTTTCTAATAGCAAGTATCCCTGAGGATTTATGCATCCTAAACTTTCGTGGCATGTAGTGTAATAATGCACATGAGAAATGACATGTCGGATGACTTTAATCATCAAATCATCATGCTGTGGTATACAATCTGTAGGCTGGATTCTGCAAGTTTCCACGCTTTTCTATGGTGTATAAGTCTCTTAATGTATGTAGAACTACTGAAATCTATAGCGACCTGAATATGTTTACTTTACTTGAACCTTGGTAGCCCCTACACGTGTCCTTCCCCCTCCCCTCGCAACATAGAAATACACTAATTTCCCTGTTAGCTAACCATTCACACTTAAACGTTTGTGGCAAACACTTTGAAAGACTCTGCATTCGTGCATTATTAACATTTGTTATGAACTGAGTTTTTCTTTCAGTTGAAATTCTTAGACCAGTTGTGTTTGTTACTTTCTGTAAATGATTTATTTTAGCTCTGTTAGATTTGATGAATGTGTTAACACTTCTGAAAATGCTACTGAGTTAAACTTCTTATAGTTATATTCGGGAGGATGACAGTTCAGATTCATATCTGGCCACCCAGATTTGATCGTTGTTGTTGTGGTCTTCAGTCCGTAGACTGGTTTGATGCAGCTCTCCACGCTACCCTGTCCTGTGCAAGTCTCTTCATCTGAGAATACGTTCGGAAACCTACATCCTTTTGAATCTGCTTACTATATTCGTCCCTCGGTCTCCCTCTACGATTTTTACCCCACACGCTTCCTTCTAAAGCTAAGTTGACAATTCCTTGATGTCTCAGAATGTGTCCAACTAATCTATCTCTTCTCTTAGTCAGGATATGCCATAAACTCCATTTCTCCCCGATTCGGTTAAGCACCTCCTCATTAGTTACGTGATCTACCTATCTAATTTTCATCATTCGTCTGTAGCACCACGTTTCAAAAGCTCCTATCATCTTTTTGTCTGAACTCCTTATCGTCCACGTTTCACTCCCATACAGTGCTACACTCCAGACAAATGCTTTCAGAAAAGACTTTCTAACATTTAAATTAATATTGGATGTCAAAAAAATTCTTTAGAAATGCTTTTCTTCCCGTAGCCATTCTGCATTTTATATCTTCTTTATTTCGGCCATCAGAAGTAATCTTGCTACCCAAACAAAACAAAAATCATCTACTACTTTTATTGTCTCATCACCTAATCTAATTCCTTCAGCATCGCCTGATTTTCTGACATTGCATTCCATTACCTTCGTTTTACTCTTGTTAATGTTCCACTCAAGGCTAATTTTAGTATGATTTCTTTGAAAGGATACAGTTGTTTTCTTTCTCCAGCCTTGAAATATTCCAAGCTTCTGCTCTTTCACTAATGAACTGTATGTCGTATGGAAGGTAAACCCGAACCTTCGTTCTTTCCTTTTTCCCTAGAACTGTTTGTCGGATTTTGTAATTTTAGTGCTCCATATTTCCGTATCCTGTTACACTGTGTTTTATAAGTCTTTTTTTATTTTACAAATACAATGGCACTGCTGGAATTTGCTTTGATTGCTAGAGCTGCACAAACTCCCAAGAAAATATTTCATTTCACTGTCAATCGTTGAAATCTATAAATGTGAATGTCTGTTCGGTTTACGTTTATCACGCCTGAACCACAAGACATAAAGAGCTAAAAATTTGTACTGTTACTAATGTCTACCCGGGGATGGCTTTAGGCACGGTTTTATGGCGATCGGATGGCTATTTATCTATATATATCAATGTGAATTTCTGTTCGGTGTACGCTTATCACGTCCGAACGACAAGACGTAGAGACTTAAATATTTGTGCAGTTACTAATTTATACCTGAGGAAGGTTTTAGGCATGGTTTTATAGCGATCTGATAGATATTTAGTGATTTGAAGAATATAACGCGAAATGCGGAACAAAAATGACACTTTGAAAATTATATTTACTCTTTGAAAATGGTTTTATTGGTTGCATTGTTGCTTGAGGGTTGATAATGATAAAAGGGTGGAGTATATTGGGATGAAAAGTTATCGGTGTGTATAAAATTCTACGCGTGTGTTTGTTAATTTTTCGCTCTTTCTCTGTAACGATAAGCATACGAATAAGATAATATAACAATAAATAAATAAAGCAGTAAAAAAATTCTTTTAATACATCTCTTTAAAAAAATCGATTTGACGTTTCGCACATTACAGCAAGTGATCGATCTGTGATATTATTACAATCATTATTGTTGAATTTCGTGATTTGATTCTTCGAAACGAATGCATTTTTACATGTGATTTTTTATTTCTTATATATTCTCTGTTAAATGTATCATGTTTTTAGAAAAAAGGAGATAGACAGAGAGAGAGAGAGTGGATATGTGAAGTACTAACTCAGGGCTCAAATAATAAATAAATACCCGGGCAACGCCGGGTTTTCAGCTATTATGTAATAGAAATGAAACCTGAGAGAATATGGCAGTCTCTTGCACTAGAGGAGAAAGCCTCTTCAGCGCTTCTGTTTGCGGAGCAGCGTGTTGTTTAGTCTGCACCGTGAAAAAGGGGCACCCTTCCTAGTCCCAAGAAGTTAGAGAATCTCTGTTCGACAGGTCAAGTGGGTCGTGGCTAAATAGCACGGACAAGAAAAAATGTGCCCAGTTAGAATGGGCTCTTCTTTTATCCGATCTGTGAGCTCCCGCCGATGAGAGCGGCCTGATTAATTGGCTTTGCAGTGGGAAGACAGAGTGTCGCATCAGCATCAGGTAAGCCGTGGCTGGCCAGGAGTCATCCATCCTGGCTGCCAGCGCTCAGGGCCCAGCTCCCCACCAAACTGACAACCAGCCAGTCTGTTCAACAGTAAGACGAAAGCTCATATACACTACGTTTCCGTGTCATGCATCTCCCGTAAGACAAAAAGAGAATTTCCTAAACAGTTTTCCGCTGTCGTATTTACATGTTAAAGCCTGTAACGGATTTTCTGGACCAGTCAAATATGACGTCTGGAAAATAGCTGTTCCAGATTCTGATACAATTAGCACTACCACTCTTTACTTAAATTGACAGAATCATTCTCATTCTAAATTTCATAATTCTCGTTCACTACAAGAGCATTAATCTATCATTATTAGTTGAAATTTCTTAGCAAAACGCAACCTGACGACCCAAGCAAATTTCAATACCATTTGCGTTTACATGGGCACGAAAATTGATTGTGGAAGTGGAAAACCACTTTATAGAAGCGGGTTTAGAGAGTCGATTTCGGTACGTTTAGATGACAAACTGAAAGCAGAATTGGGAACTCGCTTTACGATATTCGGATTTGGAAGCCCCACGCAAAACGGGATGACCGCTTCTTTTCTGCGAATCAACGACTGGTTTCCGATATCACACAGAGCTGCAGTAAAGGTTTCTTCCGTCGAAGCATGTCGTAAGGCAAGCGTACCATGTGTCTACATCTATAGACCGCAAGCCACGAAGTGTGTGGCACTTGAACCTCTATCACTTCTTCCCTGATCCTCTGAGCACGAATGGTAAGCAAGAAGAGTGACTGCCGATAATTGCCTAAATTTCGCGCCATGGTCATAATCGTAGGCATATGTTGGAGGAAGTAAAAGGCATGTAGAACGTAGTACAGCCTCGGAATTTTAACAATAAACCTCTCCTCGCTGGACCGTCCCTCACTTATAAGGTCAGCTGCTAACAAAGCAGTAGAAGATTCCAAGAAACACCGTGACTAGTAGGTCGCAAGTTCAGTCTCTAGTAAAGCTCATTTCAAAGTGTTTTGTTAATAATTATTATAGGAAAATATGAGCTGCTAATCACCATATGAATGAGAAGGGTGACAGAAAATAAGTGTCCTTTTTGTATGGGATGTATGTACTAAACTTCACAAAATGGACATCGTCGACATCCAAAAATATCAAAAATTGCACGCTGTAGTGATCACATAGGTTAGCACCATCAACATCGAATACGAAACAATCTTACCTTGCAGCTTATGGTGAAACCGGCTTTAAGGTGTAGCTGCAAACAGTGCGATAATGCGTTTTATAGGCACGTAAAAAACAAGTTAATGAGTTGAGATTTCCTGCCAGATTAAAACTGTGTGCCAGCCCGGGATTCGAACCCAGGACCTTTCGACTTCTCGGACAAGCGCTCTGCCGACTTAACTACCTGCGCACGCCTGCTGGTCCGTCCTCACAACTTAAGTTCCCCCAGTACTTCGTCTCCCACCTTCCAAACTACACAGAAGGTCTCCTACCAATCTTGCACGACTAGCGCTCCTGGAAGAAAGGATACTGTGGAGTGATGGCCTAGAGGATGTTTTAAGAGTGCATTTTTCAATCTGCAAGGGAGAGCGTGGTGATATGCCACATAATGAATTGTTTTTAATATTTTTGATTGTCGACGATGTCCATTTTCTGAAGTAATATACATACATCCCATAAAAGGTTGATCCCTGCACCTTCCGGACTCTTATTTACTGCCGTCCTCCTGATGCATATGATTAGTCATTCGCAGCTAATATTTTTCCTGTCGTTATTGTTAATACTACACTTTAAGCTGTGCCTTATATAGACTGAGCTTTCTACCTCTTACTCAGGAGGTTCCTTGTCCGTAAAGAATATCCTACGAGACCTGAAGAACCCTTAGGTACAGCCTGAAAAGATTCATTGCTCGTATGTTTTCTTCCTTGGAAACATATTATTCCTTACTAGGCGTAATTACTCATTTTTGTATTCCTTCTACTCACTGCTTGAAATAACGGAAACGTTTCATTACTCGGTGTCTTCCTTCCCTCACGTTCGTTCCGAGTCGACAGTTTTCGTATTCCCCTGATTTACGATAGTCGGTGCAGCAGGTCGACACCGATACCAAATAGCGAATACATTTTATTGCTCCCCAGAGCATTTGTACCCGCATGCATTCCGTGTCCGACTAACGGCGCGTCAGCAGTACTCGTAATTTCCCAGTTCCATATTTTCACACGCTACGGTTTCTGCAGATCGACGGTTCCAGCCATGTTCCCACGGACTATGGTGTGACGATCCTCGTCTGAAGTTGATCTGAAGTCATTCCGTGCGAGCGCAGAGACTCGTTATTTGCGGGGTGTCAGGCTCGGCTCTTGCCGTGCATTTTTGGTAAACCCTCTGTAGACAGCACAGTTAGGAGTGGTACATCGAAACATAAATATTGATATTCTTTATAATCGGATATCACGATACTGAATATCGGCAACAACGGTTTACCGAATGGAAAGTATCCCTCTTTTTCGCTATGTACGTACCGAAAACTTATTTTGAAAATTAAGATTACGGCTTATGGTTGCAGGTGTTATTGGAAACTTTGAGGGGTGTATTTTAGAGAAAACTGAAGTTAATTATAAATTGTTTTACATACAGGTAGAGAAATCTGAGGAAAGAATTTACACGCAGCGCGGTGCACGAATAAATAGATAGAAAAAAGTAGATAACCCAAATTACCCAAAACCGGAGTAAAGTCCTCATGTTTCGGGTAGGCATAATATTTCGCTTGCTTGGGGTTATAGTCGGGTAGCTCGTACCGACGGCCAGCAGCAAGGTCGTTCTTATATGCCATTGCCAGATTGGTGCCGGCGCTGTGAATCTTTTGTCCTCCACAGCTAATTTTGTATTTTGATTAAAATAAACATTCTTTTCGAATTTTCTATACTAAGCTCTGTGCTTATGAAAGAAACAATTATTTAATGAATAAAAGCTATTTATACTAATTCATGAAGTATTAGTATCTATTTCCAATAGTCTGATAACTGTGGGGAAGTGTTTTCCTTGTCTAGTTATTCTCCTTTGCCTCTTTTCCTTCTTCTTCTTCCTCCTCTTACATCTCCTCCTCCTCTCTCTCTCTCTCTCTGCTGATTTAAAATGTTCCTTCATATGAACGGTCCACGGGAAAAAGGGGTAGGCAAAAAATGAAATTTGGGGTTATTACAGTTTCAGAAAACTCTCAAAAGCGTTTATCAGTTTTTGTTTCATGGAAATCGGGTGGACAGTCTCAAAGTTAGATCGGTTTAAAAATATAGCGCCCCCATTAAACAGGCTGTAGATCAATGTGAAAACAGGAAAAAAGGGGGTTAGTCAGTTGGCAGCACGATCGCAGCGGTTGTTTACGTTCCATTGTGTGTGATTATCAGGTGTTGAGTATGTGCTGTTGGATAAAATTTGCATTTTTTAAAGAAGGCTTTGGTGTTAAAATCGCCTTCCTGTAAAATTAAGAAGTACGGACTCACCCCCTTTATACCGTGGACCCTTCATATAACGTTTGAAAGGCATTTACTTTTATTTAATTTTTTGTCTTCACACTGCAGATCACCTAATAACAGATGTTTCGAGAATTGCATTACAGACAAGTCTACCTATCATACTTTCTAATGAGAAGCGGTTAAGAAAATATACAGTTATCAACAGCCGTAGTATCTCCAACACCTTCATAGTAAAATACTCTAGGTACCTTTCTTATGTCGTAAATAATGAAATACTAGAAACAAAATGGATTTGGTTTTTTTAAATTATGAGTTAGATGATGATGATTATGATAACATTATTATTACACTATATCATCACAAAATGTCGTTGTTACTAGTACATAGCCTGCACAAACATCGATTAAAATATAGCGTTAATGATTCCTATATATGTCGATATTTCGAACCGAGCGAAGTGGCGCAGTGGTAACACACTGGACTCGCATTCGGAAGGATGGTGGTTCAAATCCACCTCTGGCCATCCCGATTTAGGTTTTCCGTGATTTCCCTAAATCACTCCAGGCAAATGCCGGGATGGTTCCTTTCAAAGGGCACGGCCGATTTCCTTCCTTATCCTTACCCATAACAACCCTAGCGCAAGCTCCGCCTTTAATGACCACGCTGTCGACGGGGCGTTAAACACTAATCTTCCTTCCTTCCTCCGATATTTCGATGTATCGTGTCCAATATCCCAACCATACTGAAAGGCTCGTGGGTCGACGGATGACAAGACTCAGTACGACTCGATCACCTATTCACACGTTCTGTTGTGGTGTGCCTTTTATGAAATGCAGTTTGCTGGACGTTTATTAGTGCACAATACCTATGGTGGGGTCGAATGGAGTGATTATGGGGTTTTTACATCTATACGATTGAAAACCTTATATTTGGAAGCCGCAACATGCTAATCACAGAGGTAGAAATAAGGTAAATGAAGATAGGAGACTAACAGACGGTAGAATCTGCGTTGAGTTTCCTTCAAATATGTTGAAAAAGAGGGAACATTTGATGGCGACTTACAGGAAACCTACTGTTGGCTGACATCTGAAATCTGTTAGTGGTACTTAGCCGTCTGATATTCTAAGTCACAAGTCTTACCACGACGTGGGAAGAGCTACAACTTGGAATTCGACAAGCCACGACGGCTACAACAGGCCGCATGACCGTGAGGACGCTTGTCAAACCACCGGCCGCGGGAACAAACCTTCTGGTAACCCAAAACGCTGACTGGGAGATACACATGCCACGCTAGTGCGCGGAACACACCAACAGCCGTGTTTGCCTCCCTACCTCAGTCGACAGCGTCGTTAACTAGCACGCTCGGGTCCCGGCTTCGATTCCCGGCAGGTGACTGGGTGCTGAGTGCTGTCCTCATCGATATGAAACTCACCGAAGTGGCGTCTACTAAAAAAGCCTGAAACAAGGCGGGCGAACCGCAGATGGGGATTTCCCAGCCAATAAATGCCGTACCAACTGCCGTTTGTCGCTGTGCCCTGCTGCGCAGGGTCGGTCGCCACATGACGTAACTTGTGGTGTAGTGTAAGGCAGTTGCCATCTTCAAACGATGTGGCGACAGTTGCACGGCGACCAGTTATCGAACTACACACTGCGTTACTACTGTCATTGTTTGTTGATTACTTTGGTACTGAGAGACGGGTAATACCGGTCAGTACTACATACTGAACGTACACAAATTCACGATGCCACAAAAATGCCTGGAGAGAAATGGTTATGTACAGCTGGTAACCGATAATCTTAGGCATTACAGACAGCGAAGAAACACAGTACCACGTTTATTAACTACGTTGTTATATCTAGCTGGGATCTCGCCTGAACACTCATATATGGGGGGGGGGGGTAGGAATGAGCCGGCCGCGGTGGCCGAGGGGACTGAGGCGCTTCAGTCACGGTCTGCACGGCCACTACGGTCGGGGGTTCGAATCCCCCCTCGGGCATGGATATTTGTGCCGTCCTAGTTCGTAAGTAGTTCGTAAGTAGTTTGTAAGTTTAGGGACTGATGACCCCGTAGTTGAGTCCCATAGACTTTACAAACATTTGAACATTTTGTAGGAATGAAGTAAGCCGGCCGCGGTGGCCGAGGGGACTTAAAAAATCTGAACCAAAGAACACGTAGAACCAAAACCCATAGAGAAAAACAAGGGGGGGGGGGGGGAATGAGGCGCTCCAGTCACGGTTTGCACGGCCACTACGGTCGGGGATTCGAATCCCCCCTCGGGCATGGATATTTGTGCCGTCCCTAGTATAAGGTAGTTGATAAGTAGTTTGTAAGTTTAGGGACTGATGACCCCGTAGTTAAGTCCCATAAGCTTAACAACCATTTGAATGAAGTAAAATTTTAGTTCATAAATTTACTTCTTATTTAATTACGAATACGTGGAACTTGTTGTAGCAGAAGTAGTTGGTATTCCAAACTTTCCGTAAGATTTCACATTTTTCAGTGAATCTTTTCTCCCTTTTACGTATTTATAAAATCCTTGCAAGTCAGGATGTAGTTAAATTGGCACTGTAAGATTAATTCTATAATCCTTGCCAGCAGCCGATTTCTTTTACCAATCCACTGGGCCAATATCAGCGAAAATAATTTTTGCACAGTGGTGTTGTGTGAGGGAATACAAAACAAATACACGCACATTTTCAGTAGTTTGCATTTGCGTTCAGGATTTTAGTTTTCTCTAAGAAGGTAAATCAACTGTTCTTCTACGGAGTGTTTAGACGTCCATTCTTTCGAGTGGCGCATAGTTTCTAAAAAGCTCTTTATATACTTATATTCCCTAAAACAATTGTCGCCTGAATCTTCACACCAGTTTTAGTCAGGTACATAACAGTGTTTTCAATCATCACCAAATCTGGGGTTTCAGGTAGCGTCATTAAATTAAATACTTGATATTTATTAAATGATATAGCCCATTTCTCAAAAAAAAAAAAAAAAAAAAAAAAAAAAAAAAAAAAAAAAAAAAAAAAAAAAAAAAAAAAAAAATTGTTTGTAGAGCTTATGGGACTTAACTACGTGGCCATCCGTCCCTAAACTTACAAACTGCTTATGAGCTAGCTAATACTAAGGACGGCACAAAAATCCATGCCCGAGTTGGAATTCGAACCCCCGACCGTAGTGGCCGTGCAGATCGTGACTGTCGCGCCGCAGACCGCTTGGCCACCGTGGCCGACCCCATTTCTCTATCGAATGCATGGCATAGAAAACTATTGTATCTTCCTCAAAATTAGAAATAAATCATTATTTCTTGGTTAGGTTAATTTGTTCAAATTCACCTCGGTTTGCATGCTAATAAAACTTTCAGTCTTCCTTTCATTCAGATATTTCTGAGTGTCTATTACTATATATTTTTATTTCAGTTATGGACGCATTATTCTTCTCCACGTTTTATATAATTTTTCCCTATACAAAGTCAAGTACGATTGCAGAAGAAGTAAATTTCACTGATCAGACTGGAGAAAAAATCTGAAATCATTTTAGGTGTCCTGTCTTTGACGTCAAATAATTGTGTTACAGGAATCCAGAGCTGGCTGCGGCCATTAACGACAATGATGTGTTGCTGTGTGAGACAGAAGAGTCTGATGATTGATATCAACGCATAAGCAGACCTCTTTCAGCTCCTCTGTGCTTACCCTGTATATTTAACAATAACTAAACATTTTCATGACAATTATTTAACAAAATTGAGTCTTGTCGGGACAAGAAGGTCCACAACGGTGACAGTCTCGTCGGATATATGGGCACGGATTTCAACGAATCCTCAGAAAGCAAACATTCTGATCTTTTCGTCAAACTTTGTCCCAGTTTTTTCTTCAAAAAGGAGCTGGAAAGTGTCGATCTAGTGGTCGCAGTGACTAGCATATTGGGCTTGTATCCGGGAGGCCAGGCACTTAAATGTGATTTGCAGAGTATCCCATGTAGATGTAGACGGTGACTCAAATCCACCTACAGTCTTCGAGATTTAGATTTTCCGTGATTTCCCTAAATCATTTCAGCCAAATGCCGGGGTGGTTGTTTGAAAGAAAACGGACGATTTCCTTCTCCATCCTTAACGAAAAATCCAAGCTTGTGCTCTGTTTATAATTACCGTTCTCTCGAAGGGACGTCATCATCCTTCCCTCATTTTCTTTCTTAATCGTTCTTCCTTCCTGAAAAAATCCAGCAATTCTCTTACTTGATTATTGATCCCACAAGATTCCCTGATTCTCTTGTCAAAGAATGTGGGAAACTGCTAAATCTTGCATTTAATTTTCGGTGAACGCTGAGCTTCGACTGTTGCAACATGAAATTGGCTATGGAGAACATTTGTGCTGTAGCTGAAGTGTTTGAAAGGTCCTGGAAGTACGAGTAAGCGACAACAAGTTGTATCACAGCATGTAACCACAGAGTGACAGAGCGAAAAGATGATATATTCAGCCGCGGTGGAGTAGCCGAACGGTCTAAGGCGCCTCGCTGCGGAGGTTCGAGTCCTCCCTACGGCATGTGTGTGTGTGTGTGTGTGTGTGTGTGTGTGTGTGTGTGTAAGTGTTGTCCTTAGGTTAGTTTACCTTAGTTTAAGTAGTTTGTACAATTTTGATATGGTCGCTTGAAATGTTGGTAGTAACTAATTAGATAACAAATTATAACAAGATTTGAATAGGTGCAGTGGCGGACTAAGGTGGCGGGGGTGGGGAGGGGTGGGGTGGGGGGCTCGAAATCAGTTTTTTGGCCTCCTCTCGCTCTCGTTCTGGGGCCTCCAAATCTCGAAAGCTATTTCTTTTAGACTGCCCTGTGCCTCTCGTCCTAGGGGCCTCCAAATCTTTATTTTATATATATATATATATATATATATATATATATATATATATATATATATATATGACGGGGAGCCTCATTTTGTTTTGCCGCCGCCCCGGTCCTCCGACAGCCTTAGTCCGCCACTGAATATGTGGCTCAGGAACATTAATTAAAATATCCGACATGGTTTCTCATGAGATCTCACATCTTTTTACGTTGGAAGGAATCCGTCGTGAGACTTGCATTTTTTACATTTTATGTTTTACATTGGTTTTCATTTCTTTTCGTAGGTAGTCCTTTGTTTTCATCTTGGGTAACATTTTTTGTACATCATTCATCGATTTTCTTAAATTCGATTACCTGTCTCTTTTGTTTTATCTTAGTTGCATTGATGTAACAAAATTTGGGAAGTCTGGAAAGCCTATTATATTGTTAATGTTCAGTCCTTTCATCACGTACACGTACTGCAACCTGATATGGATCACGAAGTGAACACTCCAGTATTCAATCCAAGAACAGCTGCCAGCATGCGAAACTTAGAAGTAGATGTTCCTGGAGTAGTAAAACAACTTAAGTCACTAAACAAAAATAAATCTTCCGGGCCAGATTGTATACCAACTAGATTCCTCTCAGAGTATGCTGACGCAATAGCTCCGTACTTAGCTATAATTTACAACCGATCACTCAGCGAAAGATCCGTACCCAAAGACTGGAAAGTTGCCCAAGTTACTCCAATATTCAAGAAAGGTAATAGGAGTGATCCCCACAATTACAGGCCTATCTCATTGACGTCGATTTGCAGTAGGATTTTGGAACATATACTTTGTTCGAATATTATGTACTACCTCGAAGAGAACGACCTATTAACCAATAGTCAGCACGGACTCAGAAAGTATCGCTCTTGCGAAACACAGCTTGCCCTTTATTCACATGAAGTGTTAAGTGCCATCGACAAGGGATCTCAAATCGATTCCATATTTCTGGATTTCCGGAAGGCTTTTGATTCTGTACCCCACAAGCGGCTTCTAATGAAATTGCGTGCTTATGGAATATCTCCCCAATTGTGCGATTGGATTCACGATTTCCTATCAGAAAGGACACAGTTCGTTGTAATTGACGGTAAGTCATCGAGTAAAACAGAAGTGATATCTGGCGTTCCACAGGGAAGCGTTATAGGTCCCCTACTCTTCCTCGTATTTATAAACGATTTAGGAGATAATCTGAATAGCTCCCTTAGACTGTTCGCGGATGATTCTGTCGTTTATCGGTCAGTGAAGTCAACAGAGGATCAAAAGCAACTGCAAAGCGATTTAGACAAAATTTCTACTTGGTGCGAAAATTGGCAATTGACACTAAATAAAGAAAAGTGTGAAGTAATACACATGACCACTAAAAGAAATCCGCTGAACTTCAATTACGCGATAAATCAGTCAAACCTTAAGGTCGTAAATTCTACCAAATACCTAGGAGTTACAATTACGAACAACTTTGACTGGAGAGAACACAAAGAAAATATCGTGGGGAAGGCGAACCAAAGGTTACGTTTCATTGGCAGAACGCTTAGAAGATGCACCAGCTCCACCAAAGAGACTGCCTACATCACACTTGTGCGTCCTCTCTTGGAGTACTGTTGCCCCTTGTGGGACCCTCACCAGGTGGGACTGACGGAAGATATTGAGAAGATTCAGAGAAGGGCAGCTCGTTTTGTTTTATCACGTTACGGGGGGGAAAGCGTCACGGAAATGTTGCACGAATTGGGGTGGAAATCATTAAAAGAAAGACGGTATTCATTGCGGCGTGATCTGTTTGCGAAGTTTCAATCACCGACTTTTAGTTCTGAATGTGAAAATATTTTGCTAGCACCCACCTACTTAGGGAGACATGACCATCCCAATAAAATAAGAGAAATCAGATCGAAAACGGAACGATTTAGGTGTTCTTTCTTCCCGCGCGCTGTTAGAGAATGGAACGGTAGAGAAAAGTTATGAATGTGGTTAATGAACCCTCTGCCAGGCACTTAAATGTGATTTACAGAGTATCTATGTAGATGTAGATGTAGACTATAAAATATCAACAAGTTAGTCTTATATTTCGCATGAGTTTGTGAAGTTCAGAATACACGGAAGTTGCGCATAAGTTATATTTTTCTGTATAATTGAAATTAGTAGTTGTTATTTTGCATAGTATTCATTGACCGATCAGTGTACATCGTACAACATTTAGTAATTCAAAATTAATTTTTTTAGTCCGTCAAATGAATCTTTGTTTTTCAGTGTACACAATTGCATGGTTTGATAATGGTTACATATAACTGTATTAATATATTGCCCCTAGAATCAGTACAATTGTAACGTAAGATAATCACAGCAAAAATCTTGAGAAAAAATCAAGTGCGAGAGCGTTAGTAATACGTACTTAAATAAAAGAGCAATTTCTTTAATTTCCATCTTTGAGGGCTCAAGCTGATAGTGGTTTTGGAGAAGAAGATTATTTTGGTATTATTATTTATCGAATATGGGGTATAGTGCACTCTGAATTAGTTCCGTACTTCAGTCACCACTTTTTGTAAGATACAAATGAATAACTCCTACTTCAGAAAGGTCTATAGGCCTGACACCGCACCTTCACCATCACATTGCAGTTAATGTAAATTTATCAGTGGGGGACTTATGACCTACGCAGTTTTGTCTCCCTAAAACATCCAAAAAGCAAACCAACCCAAACCAAACCAAAGTTATCAGTTACTTCGAAAAAATCATTCTTGTGCCAGAGCTGTAAAATACTTTTATTAGTTGTGTTAGACCGGTTTCGGAAAATGCTGCCATCAACAGGAAATCAACTAACTATTTTACATCAAAGACAATAAGCTAACATTTTTACAGAGTACTGCATTGTCAAATATACAATAAATATATCGATCGTTTATAAAAACCTCTCTATTTTAAAACATGTAGTAGGTATCACTTCAATTAATCTTCCTAAAAAAATTAAAAAAAAAGAGAAAAGAGAGAGAGAGAGAGATAACAGCTGTACTGCTGTACTCTGTAGAATCGTTATCTTCTTGTCTTTGATGTAAACTATTTTGTTGATTTCGTGTTGATGGTAGCAATTACCGAAACCGGTCGAACATAACAAATAAAAGCATTTTTCTGCTCTGGCACAGGAATGATTTTTTTCAAAGTACATCGCGGCTGAAGACTGCCACATAAAAACAAAATTATTAACAGTTCTGAACTTCGAAAACCGGATAGACATGTAGGGGTTTGAATGTATCCTTCCATAAGGGCAAAAAAATAACTAAATACAAAATTTTAAGTTTCTTTCAATGTTAGAAGTACCTTAGGATTGTGATGATCGGTGAGTGAGTGATAGACTAAACGATTTTAGATTGTCAATATTTCGTAAACCATGAGGTATAGAATAGTATAATTTGGAAATATAAGTAGTTATAATAGATAATCTTGGTGGCCGGCCGCGGTGGCCGAGGGGACTAAGGCGCTCCAGTCACGGTCCGCACGGTCACTACGGCCGGGGGTTCGAATCCCCCCTCGGGCATGGATATTTGTGCCATCCTAGTTCGTAAGTAGTTCATAAGTAGTTTGTAAGTTTAGGGACTGATAACTCCATAGTTAAGTCCCATAGACTATACAAACATTTGAACATTTTTTAATCTTGGTGGCTGAAGGTAGTGTTTCTAGCTGTAGCCACAACGAGGATAGACGGGAGAAGACAATGCCATGAATGGCACGTCTTGAGTATTGCTCAAGTGTTTGATCAGTTTAAAGGAAGACATAGAAGGAGTTCAGAGGCGAGCAGCTAGATTCGTTACTGGTAGGTAAGGCCAATGCGCGAGTGTCACTTAAATGCTCGGAAACTCAAATGGGGATCGCTGGAGGAAAGACGACGTTCTTTTCGGGAAGTTCTGATGAGGTAATTTAGAGGGTTGGAATTTGAAGCTGAGTATAGAACGATCTTCCTGTCATCTTCTTACATTTCGCGTAATGATCACAAGCCGCGGCGGAGTGGCGAAGCGCATTGAGGCGCTATGCTCCGATGCGCGAGGCCGCTCCCCGTCGGGGATTCGAATCCCCCCTCGGGCATGGATGTTTGTGTCGTCTTTAGTATAAGGTAGTTCGTTAGTAGTTTGTATGTTTAGGGACTGATGACCCCGCAGTTAAGTCCCTTAAGCTTAACAAACATTTGAACATTTTGAAGTACTTATGAAATACCTTATACTAAAGACGACACAAACATCCATGCCCGAGTGGGGATTTGAACCCCCGACGGGGAACGGCCTCGCGCATCGAAGCATAGCGCCTCAATGCGCTCGGCCGCTCCGCCGCGGCAAAATCAATGTTCAGGCTCATAGCAAAGATATTATATTGGCTTCAAGTGGCAAATCAGGACAGGCCACTCCATTCCAGGAATAGTTTTGTGCTTGCGTTGCTTCACAGCTGTTGCTGTATGACAAGGTGCACTGTCACGCTGACAGAACTATCGTCTCCAAAATATTACTCTGCTGAATACAGTACACAGTGCTGTAAAGGTGTTCACACTGTTTCACTGTCAGTGTTTTCGTAAACCGGAACGCATCCTAGCCACCTCCATCATGTAACACCACCTTCTCGGTATTTCACTCTTGGTTACACAGTGTGATAGGAAACGTTCTCCGGACACTCGCCAAACCCAAACCTTACATCTGATTTCCGCAGGATATAACGTGATTCGTCACGCAAATCACGCGTTTCAAGTCATATGCTTTTGAAGAGGAGCTAATCGACTACTGTTTTACATTCCTTTCAGTTCCCTATGTACAATAATTGAAATAGCCGGATTTCTGATAACACTTTGGAAGTCGCGAGTGATTCCTTGCACTAACTTCATGCGATTAGTTACATTCACCCTCCACAATGATCGAAGATCCTGTCCATTGTTTTATCTGGTCTTGAAGTAACTTCGCTTTCTTCTCATATTAACTTCACAATCACATCCACAATATTGGACTCGTGCAGCCTTACTCATGTGACATCCAGTGACTACTCCGCGTTCGAAATCACTGAAATCTCTGGCCGAACCATTCTGTTACTGTATATTAACCATTACATATTCGATTTTTAATCATATTGTTTATGATGGCATTTTGTGCCATAATTCAAAAATATGTTTTCACAGAAATTATAACCTTTTATATATTCTCAAATTTGTCTAAAAACAGAAGCAGGGTGGCTTTCGGTAAAGGCCTGCTTATGTTTCATCTCTATGCAACGACCGCCTCTCAGTTCGAATGTTCATATGTTTGTTAAGCTTATGGGACTTAACTGCGGTGTCATCAGTCCCTAAACTTACAAACTAATTATTTACTACCTTTTACAAAAGACAGCACAAACATCCATGCCCGAGGGGAGATTCGAAGCCCCGGCCTCGCGCATCGGAGCATAGCGCCTCAATGCGCTTGGCCACTCCGCCGCGGCTCGCCTCTCAATACCAGATAATACAAGACATACACTTTTAACTTTACTTTTACTTTACTTTGTGTGGCCAGGGCCTTATCGACCATGCGCCTGCTCTACGAGTGTCCTTCACAGTTTTCTGTCGAGTGCTCTGTGTGTCCAGTTGGTGTCGCTGTTTATCCTGGCTGTGTCTTCTCTAATGTTATCACGCCACCTGCTTCTGGGTCTGCCTCTTCCTCTTGTTCCAGCTATTGTTCTGCTGAACGCCATTCTCGATTATCTATCTTCTATCATTCTGGCTATATGGCCTGCCCAGTTCAGCCTTCTGTTCTTGATCACTTCGACGATGTTACGGTGTTTGTACAGCTGTCTTACTTCTTCATTTTTTTCTTATTCTCCGCTCAATCTTATTTTCATCATATACAAGTCCAAAAATTTTCCTTAGTACTTTTCTTTCGAGTGTTAACAGTTTTTCTTCATCTTTCTTTCTAATTGTTAATGTTTCACAGGCATATAGCGTCACCGGTATAATGATTGATTGATATAAGCGGATTTTGAAGTAGCTGCTAAATGATCTTTTCCTTAGAATTTTATAGAAACTAAAAAGCGTCTTATTCGCTGTTGCTATACGGACATCTATTTCAATATCTGTTCTGTCCCTAAGTACTTGAAGCGCTTAACAGTCTTAAAAGTGAATCAATCTACAGTCAAAGGTGCCTCTTTTCTCCTTTTCTTACCTATGACCAGGTATTCTGCCTTTTCATCATTAACATGTAATCCTGTTTTCTCGGCAATTTTGCAATAATTTTGCATCATTCTGATTAATTCTGTTTTGGAATTGCTTATTAACGCTACATCATCTACATAGGCAAGTATAGTAATGTTACTGCCCTCTAGTTGGATCCCTTGTGGATCATACACTTTTAAAGGATACATGATTTCGTTGACGCTCTTTATTAGGCGGCCGTGGTAGCCGAGGAGACTGAGGCGCGTCAGTCGCGTTCTGCACGGCCACTACGGTCGGGGGCTCGAATCCCCCCTCGGGCATGGATATTTGTGCCGTCCTTAGTGTTAGCTAGTTCATAAGTAGTTTGTAAGTTTAGGGACTGATGACCCCGTAGTTAAGTCCCATAAGCTAAACAAACATTTGAGGTATTTATTATTCAAATGAGGCCGAAGAAGAACCACTTCGTCTAATGGATGTCGGGTGACATCAACATAAGGGAAACAGCAATGCAAATTGTTTTTTGATATCGTTAGGTAAAATTATACCAGTTTTGTTTAATGCAGGTAGGTTTAAAATCACAAAGAAATTACAGACATTGCCTGCCAGTAAGCATTAAAAATTTGTCTCGAACTGGTATTCGAATTTTAACTCTGCCGGTTGATACATTTCAGTGCCCAATGGCAGCTAAAATCTTTAGTTCTTTCTATTTTGAGTCATAAATGGCTGCAGATGACATACATACGCTAAATTTCAGTTATATTCACGTGGAAGCAGCGTTTCATTATCTTTAATTACGTCTGTGATCAACATAAATTCACCGAAAAAACTTGGGGCACGAAGGAACGATGATTTGCGTGTCATTACTTTGTTGTTTCAAGCGAATAAGGGGAAATATAATCTAATTTTTATTTGTTAGTTAGGAATGCGTCGTTTATAACGACACGAATGCCACAAATACCTGCAGTAATTATCAGATAGACAGAGAATAGTTTAAAAATTAATTGCTGGTGACTTTTGGCGGTGGTGTGATTTTAAGAAATATATCCACGACGAAACTGGTTTCGCGCCGCAGGAAACGATGTGAGTTCTACGGAGTTGGATGTTACGCGACGACGATATTGGATCGCTAGGTGATCGCCTTCATTCCACCGGAAGTAAGAGTATTACAGCCACATGCATAGGAAGCCATCCTCCACCTCTCCAGCCTCGAGACGAAGACGACGCTCGGAATTAGATTGGGCCGTTTCACATGAGAGGGGATTAGCAGGAATGGTCGATATTAATACCGCCCTGATCGCGCGTGGGAGGGTAAAGGACGAGCAAAGGAGACGGAACAAGCCACTAGCAAGAGACACGGATATAGCGCTGAGTTATTAATAAGCCGCATCCGGGGAAGAACGTCGGAGTGGGACTATCTTTCAGCATCTTTGGTTAACTAAAGTGAAAATAGTTCGCTACACAACTTCGACGCCTCATTGTATGAATTACACCCCGATATCATACTAAGCTTATAGAAAGTTGTACATGGACTTCGGGCTTTGTACTTGCACGTCGCTAACCGTGACTAGAAAGTTCTGTTCCTTACGGTCCAACGCATTACTTTTCGTGTAAATGCCCTCTTGATGCTGGACGTACAAATTACATAATGAGCGCGAACTACGACAGTTGCGTACCTGTTCCTTGCGCCATATCCCCATCAATAACGTATCTGCCTGAGGCTGTGCAGCGTTTATGGAAGCGCACTCGTTTCCGATGAATAAATGTTCGAATACCTTTTCATCTATCATTAAATAGGCTCGACATATGGTTCGATGGGAATTGGGTTGGTTCCCTCTAAAAGTCGCTGTTTGTTCTATCATTCAGATTTGTCTAATTTGAGTTTTGATCCGTTTTCTTGAAGTAGATGCTGATGGAATTTCATATCTCCTTTTTTTTCGTCATTTCTATCTCTCTCTTTTTAACTGACTTCAAAAAAGGAGGATGTTTTCAATTCAACTGTAATTTTCTTATGTTTGTTACTTCAGTACATTCGACCTTTTGAACAGATTTTGATTATTCTTTTTTTTTTTTTTTATTAGAAATGTGGTCTTCTCGTGTGATCCCATTTCAATTTGGTTCAGTACTGACAATGGCACCCTTAAGAAAAACATATAAGTCATAAATTTGCGTTAAGTATGTGCGCGACAAATGGGCGAATAACTCAATATCACGCCAACCGATTTCGATGATTCTTTTTTTATTGGAAAGGATGTACTTCAAGGGTAGTTTGATGAGAGTTTGGTTAGCCTCAGATTATGGGATCCATGACAAAGTAACGGAACTCTTCAATTCTTAGGAGAAAATTAACCATACTCGGCCGAACGTTTATAGGTTATCCGTTATCAGTCCGAGTCGGTAGGCACGTTGCTCCTCCGTTTCATTAGATAGAGGATCGTTAATTAAGCCGTGAGGGTGACTACTTTTTTCGATATTTTCACTATTCAAAATTTTTATCATGTAAAGCCGCATTTTCAAATTCTTTTTTTGCGCTCTTCACTAGTCTCTTTAGAAATTGTCCTCGAGGTAGATTTCCTCTGTTGAGAAAGGCATTTCTCCCTTACTCCGTTTGTTTCATTTAAACGGCGCTGTCTCATACGAGCAGCACGTTTATTAGGTCTACCCATAATCAGAAAAATTAGTGTGCTTCACATTCACTAAAAATAATAAAAAAAAAGGAATAAACAAAAATTAAAAAAAAAACCGACTTTATAAATAAACTATTTCAAAACAAATTAATATGTACTAAAAGTAATTGCGTATTCTTCTACAGCTTAATAATCTACTTTTTCTACTTATCAAAATGTTCAAATCTTTGTATAGTCTATGGGACTTAACTACGGGGTCATCAGTCCCTAAACTTACAAACTACTTACGAACTAGGACGGCACAAATATCCATGCCCGAGGGGGGGATTCGAACCCCCGACCGTAGTGGCTGTGCAGACCGTGACTGGAGCGCCTCAGTCTCCTCGGCCACCGTGGCCGGCTCTACTTATCAATTTGCAGGTACGATCTATGTGTTTCGTTCCCCATCGGGGGTTCGAATCCCACCCTCGGGCATGGATGTTTGTGTCGTCTTTAGTATAAGGTAGTTCGTTAATAGTTTTTAAGTTTAGGGACTGATGACCCCGCAGTTAAGTCCCTTAAGCTTAATAATCATTTGAACATTTTTTCTATGTGTCGTCTTCCATATATTTTTGTATAGATTCTGTAAAGTTATAATTTATTTAATGTCGCTAGATTATCATTTTGTTAAAACTTCAACCCCACTCTTATCAAGGCTTGAGGAATAACATTTTTATTTCATGTGTTAGAATATTAGTTAATATTGTGAAGTTTTCCTTATTTTGTTACGTTAATAATTTATTATTATATTAATGACTGTGGCATAAGTACGGCTTCTCCGCTACGACTCTGTCTCTGTGAGAATGTGCAGTTGTTTTACCTTCAAGTGTGTGCGTGAATCTATGGCTGTTTGAATGTGGGGAGTGACAGCTCGCTTTGCATCGTTCTCTCTGGCTCAGTATCGATAGCTGCTGGTACTACCAAAGAGGTTTCCACACCCTTTGGTTGCGAGCTGGTTGGCGAGTCTCTCGGTCCCCCACCACCGCTGTTTTCGTTGATTTTCCAGCTTCCGGTGGCTTCCCGCGTTTTCCCACGGCCCGGTGGCCGCACGGCGATTCACTCTCGGCTGGTCGTCTGTTGAGGTAAGGTTGGTTCTGCTCTTGTTTCTGGAGATGGTAGCGTTTCACTGACTAGCACGTTTAACTTAGAGTCGTGAACTTAGAATAATTTTTTTGGAATATTTTCTCCGATCGTGTGCGGAAATGTGTTCTCGTTTTTCAATTCAGTGATTTCCAATAGATAAACGCGGTGTGTGTGATTCTAGTTGCAGTTTGATAATGGCTTGGTATGTTAAAAACTTTTGTGATCATATGGCGGCGTATGAACTCTGTGTAAATACTTTCTAGCATTGTGGGGCCCGATTTCTAATAGGTGATATGTTCATTTTATACAGTGCATGTAAAATTCTACTCATCATTTCCTTCTGTGAGTGATATGTTCAAATGTTCAAATGTTTGTAGATCTATCGGACCAAACTGCGTGGTCATCAGTCCGTAGCTTACAAACTATTTAAACCTAGGTAAACTAACCTAAGGACAAACACACACACCCATGCCCTAGGGAGGACTCGAATCTCAACGGCGAGCAACCGCGCGCTCCGCAGCGAGACGCTTTAGACCGCTCGGCTACTCTACCGCGGCGAGTGATATGTGTTCCACGTGGTTGGTTCGTAGAACAAAGCCTTCAGCTTCCACTCTTGTTTGTTCCATGCCAATCAGGCAAGTAACTATACGGGTATCCTTCTGATTTCCATTAATATTTCGCGATCTTCTCTCCCCGCCTATTTTAATTCTGCCGTTTCTTCTCCGACTTATAGTACGAACCCTGTCTGTGTCAGTAATACTCTCTGAGCCTTGTAAAAACTCCTTCAATAGCTTCCTTATGTAATTATAAACATTTCTATGGGTTTCATGCCGTAATTTTTATTTTATTTTTCCGACTTTGTAATTATTTCATTTTTGTTGTTTTTCTGAGACAGGACTTCATCCGTCTCTGTAATCGCGTGTAGCTGTATTTCATTTGCTTCCTTATATAATTCTAAGCATTTCTATGGGTTACATGCACTAGTTAATTTTCTTTATTTTTTTGGAAACTGAATTTATACAATTTTATCGGTTTTCGGAACCACGTGGGTCCGAGTTCCGACTTCCGGGGTATGCAGCTAGTTCACGCCACTTCTTTTATAAAACCAGTACCTAGCTCGATTTCTAACAGACTGCAACTTAAGAATCCACCGTGATTTTGTATAATGAATCCGACTTTCAACCACTTCACCTTCAGTGGAGTGCGTTCATGTAACATAGCCGTGTGTCGTCGTTAGCGTGTTTGCTCGCAGACCAATTCAGATGTAATTTCACTTGCCTATACACACGCACCATCTCAAAATAGGCACGACAGACCAGAGCAAGCTTCAAAGTGTTTTGCATATTGTGTTTTGTGCTACCTCCGACTTGCTGAATTTCGCCTACGATAGCGACGCCTGCTTCCACCTCGTCTCATTTTGGTGAGTTTCGCAGTGGCATTGCGTATGTGTGAGAGAATAAGTGTTGTTTGTGAATCCTTCCCCCCAGTAGCGCTAAATCATGTATAATTTAGGCTGGACACCGTCCGCATTAATCCATGTAAGAGATGCATTTTTATTGTGTTAACGAAATTGGTTCTCCATTTTGCTTGTTTTCTATCTGAATAAACAAGTTTATGTTCAGCATAATCCGTAAGTTGCCTATAAATTGTAGTTTTAGATCACCTTCCCTCTTTTATTTAATATTGTTTCACAAGTACTGAGAACATGCTCGGATCCAATGTTTCTTACGCCTAAACTCCGTTGCGCCATAAATGTTGTCTTAGCCAGCTTTCTAAGATAACTTTCATTGTGGTGGCTTGCTTATTAATGTCTGTGTATAATAACGTGTGAGCTGCTATGTATATTGACCACTGTAGTATTAAATTCCTGTTATTGAAGTAATTTGAAACGAGTCTGTTCTCAGTTTGGGCCAGGGAACAAGGCTTTGTAGCAGGGAGTAACCACTAGTTCACACGGACCTTATTCACTAATTTTAGTGACAAAGCAAGGCTCTTGTTACGTACAGTGGACAACTTTTAGTGTTTACCACGCAAGAAGATATGTAGGTACCTACCCGCATTAAATCTAAATCAGCATATACCTATGAATAGCAAACAATGATCAAAATATTTTTTAGAGTCTCCTAAGTAAAATGAAATGGAAAATATTAGACTACTTAAACGTCAATCAAGTTATTACGAGAGTGTAATGTAGTTACTTTTGTATCCCATCCTCGTCGCCACTTTTGTGTCCCAACTTCGTCGCCGCTTTTGTGTCCCAGCCTCGTCGTAGGTGTCGGTGGCCGAGTGGAACGAGACCGACACAGTAACAAAGAGAGCACGCTGGTGCAGGTACGGAGGGGAGCAGCCAGAAACTATAAACACTAGAGTAAATTAGAAAGAGATGTATATTGCACAGAATGTAACAATACTTAACTTTTACATAGTACTGCAGAATGTTGATACATAGTCGTTAGAGGCCTGCCTAGTGCCTGTACGATAGCAAAGTCTTCACTGGTGCCTATCTGATTACGAAGGTCCTAACTCGTTGCTATCGCCGTCCGAAGTGCGATGTCCTTCAGTGGTGGCCACGAGCGGAGTTCTCGCAGAGGGCGCTCGTGGCTGTCGTCCTGAGAACGCCGCGCCGTGCGTGCATGGCGGCGCGCGGCGAAAGTAGGTGGCGCGCACTTTGTACTTGTGCGACACCACACCCCTCCCCCCCAAACCGCCGCGCCGTCGTGGCGTAGGGCTGAGGGCCACGGCGACGGCACTGGGAGGAGGGCCTGGGCGGGGGCGTTACTGGTGGGACGGGCGTCGTAGCTGAGGCCGGGATCGAGACGCCGTCCGCGCCCCGGCATCCGCCTTGAGATCCTCCAGGAAACCCGCCGAAACCTGGGGAAGGGCGCACGCTTCCGCCCAGATTGACCAGGTCATCTTCTTCTGAGGTGCGTAGCCCAAGCTGGAGGGGCCCGCACGGTCCCGGAGTCCCTCTCGGTGACGCTTTCATCTGCGGCGGCGACAGCGGTGGCGACGACTGAGTCGGAGGTGCGTCCACCTCCATGGGTACGATCTCGTAGTCCGGGGACGAACGATGTGGCTGTGCTCCCTGGCGGTGAACTGGGTCTGGAATCAAGAAACCCGAGACAGGATCGCGTGGCCTGTGCAGGCGCAATTGGTTTGCGTGGCGCCGCAGCTCCGACCCTGTGGAAGAACGTACAACATACATATTGCTACCGAGCACGCGCTGAATGGTGCCCGGCAACCATGTCTTCTTGTTTCCAGCAAACACCCTGTACAGCACCGGCGTAGAAACCTGAAAACGCGTAGCGCCATACGAACCGACTCGGTGCGTGGGAGGCTGCAGCAGGTGAAGGAGAGTGCGGTGACGGCGGCCGTGTAGCAGCTCGGCAGGAGACGGGCCGTCACGTGGCATGCACCGATACGTAGACAGGAAAATTTGAAGAGCTTGCTGCCTGGAGTGCTGACCTTTCATCTTCTCCATGTGAGACTTGAATGTTCGAACGAAACGTTCTGCTTCACTATTGGACTGAGGGTGAAAAGGTGCAGTGGTAATATGCTGAATACCATTCACACGACAAAACTGTTGAAATTCCGCACTAACAAACTGAGGTCCATTGTCACTGACGATAGTTTCAGGCAAACCTTCGATGCAAAACACTGATGTTAAGGCACTGATCGTACTAGACGCTGTCGTTGAGTTCATGGCAATCACAAAAGGAAACTTGCTGAAAGCGTCTACAACAATTAACCAGCGCGTATTCCAGAAATTTCCGGCAAAGTCAATATGTAAACGTTGCCATGGTCCCTTGGGGCGTGGCCAGTCTGAGAAACGCTGTGGAGGAGCCGCCTTATGCTCCGCACAAACTGTACACTGTGATGTCATGCTCTCTATCTGAGCGTCCATACCAACCCAGGTACAATGACGTCTGGCCAGTTGCTTTGTCCTAACAATGCCCCAATGTCCTTGATGCAGGAGGCGTAACACTTCTCGTTGCAGGGAACGAGGAACAATCACTCTTGTTTGGTCGTTGTCCGTATGTAACAACAGAACACCCTGACTTAAAGACAATGCATGACGTTGTGCAAAATAACGTCGAACCAGAGGCCGATCAATGTCTTTGGCTCTGGCAGGCCAACCAAAGCGAACAAAACGTGCTACCACACTTAGGTCTGCATCCGCAGCTGTTTCCTGTGCAACCCGACGAGAGTTCAAAGGAAAGTCTGCGACAGCGGAAGCATCTCTGGAGTCTATCTGACAACATGCCATTTCTGAAGAATCAAATGATACATCCTGGCCAACCGGAAGTCGGGAAAGTGTGTCCGCGTTGGCATGTTTAGTGGTAGGTCGGTACAAAATCTCATACTGATAATTTGACAATATCAAGGACCATCTCTGAAGCTTTTGTGCCGTACGTGGCGGAATTGGCTTTGTGGGTGAGAACAACGACGTGAGAGGCTTGTGGTCTGTCAACAAATAGAATTTTCTGCCATAGAGATAATGATGAAACTTTGCGACGCCGTAAATGATTGCTAAGGCCTCCTTTTCTATCTGACTGTAATTCTGTTGCGTCGGCGTCAGTAGCTTGGATGCAAAGGCAATAGGACGATCGTGACATCCAATACGATGTGAGATTACAGCGCCCAGACCGTACGATGAGGCGTCAACTGCTAACACTACAGGCTTCTGGGGGTCAAAGGGAATCAAACATGCATCACTGAGTAGTGCAGACTTTAAGTTGTCAAAGGCAACCTGGCAATCTTTGGACCAAACAAAAGGAACATTCTTCCTACGTAAGTGATGCAGTGGAGCTGCAATCTGAGAGGCATTGGGAATAAATCTGAAATAATAGTTAAGCTTCCCCATTACTGCTTGCAATTCATGCACATTCTTAGGAGGAGGCAAGTCTTTGATTGCTCGAAGATGTGACTGTAAAGGATGGATTCCTTGGGCATTAATCACATGGCCCAGGTACTCTATTTCAGATTGAAAAAACGAACACTTTGCTTTATTACAACGTAGACCTGCTGCAGTCAACACTTTGAAAAGGCACTCCAGGTTTGCTAAATGTTCTTCAACTGTACGTCCGGACACCACAATGTCATCTAAATAGTTCGAGCAACACGGTACAGAAACTGTCAGCTGTTCCAAAAAGCGCTGAAAAATAGCGGGGGCGGAAGAACTGCCAAAGGGTAGGCGTTGAAATTGAAAAAGGCCCATGTGAGTATTAATGACGAAAAATTTTTTTGACTCGTCATCAAGCGGAATTTGTAAGTATGCCTCTGCTAAATCAATCTTAGAAAAGAAACGAGACTGTCCTAATTTGTCCATCAGTTCCTCAGGTCTGGGCAGGGGATAAGTGTCGACAATTGTTTGACTGTTCACTGTAGATTTGAAGTCCGCACAGAGACGAAGTTTTCCTGTCGGCTTGGGTATAATTACTATAGGCGAGGCCCACTGACTCGCAGAAACAGGAGAAATCACCCCACTATCTTGCCAACGTTTAAGTTCTTCGGCAACTGTATCACGCAATGCGATAGGCACTGGTCTAGCTTTACGAAATTTTGGAACTGCAGAGTCTTTTAAAGTTACATGTGCCACGAAGTCTTTTGCACAACCTAGTTCCGGCGAAAACAGGTCTCTATATTTGTCACACAATGCATTGATTTTATCCTGAGGCACTATTGACGAAATTTGAAGCACATCTCTTTGAATTGATAAACCAAACAAGTCAAAAGCATCTAGTCCAAAAATGTTCTGTGTCGATTTGGCCTGAAGAACTACAAAAGCAACTGTTTTTGTTACACCTTGAAAAGAGGCTTGCAGGCTACATGTTCCTAGCACGGGAATATTTTCACCTGTATAAGCTGTTAACACTTGCTGTGACGGCGACAATTTTGGCGAACCCAGAAGTTCATAAGTATCTTTATTAATTAATGTAACAGCGGAACCAGTATCAAGCTGAAATTGCACAGTCTTATTTTCTATGGAGAGATTTACAAAAAGTTTGTGCTTCTGGCGCACGACAGGTGCGCGAATGTGGGCCACGTCTGCTACGGTTTGTTTACTGCCCTTGCGCGGGCCGCGTAGTGAAGTGAGCGGCGCAGACCCGGCATGCAGCGGATTAACAACACTGTCACTAGATGGCACTACCGCCGGATCGGCGTCCGCGCAATGCGAGGCTACTACAGAGTCACTAACTACTGCACTAAACTTTTGAGTAGCTACTCCAAGTCTACTGTCACCATCTACACAGTACTGGGAACTAGTACAATGAGCAGTTGCAGAAGGCACTATTTTCACTACAGGAATGCACTGTTCATAGTCATTTTGCTTGTCCCGAACCCGTTTCCGTTGCACTGTTTTACGCGCTCGTTGGCGCTTGCTATGTGGTGCACTATATAGTTTTGCCATAGGCGCCGAACTACTTTCTTGAAATTGAGATCCAAGGAAAGCACTGTTCAATTCCACAGCCCGTATAACATTTACAGAATGAACTGTTCTCGCACTTTGCGAAGCACCGTTTCTAACGTTACTGTTCTTTGAGTTTTTAATTTGCATACACACAGACTGTACATGTCCCGATTTGCCACATTGATAACAGGTCGCGTTGCGACTAGGGCAATGAGCACGCTTGTGGCGAGACACACACTGGGGGCAAGACTTACGAACATTTTTCTGAAATGAGCGTTGGCGCCCGTTATGCAAATTACTGTGTCTAACACTACGGGGCGACCTTTGCGTCGCACTTTTACACTGGCTACTGTTCACTGTCTGTTCAGCACGGCCGGTAGAAAAATAAGAATCACTAGTGCTACACTGAGAACTACGGCTAGGAAAGCGTCCGTTGCGGCGCACTGAATTTACACTGTGGCTTTGCATTTCTACATCAGCTAAGTCAAAAGTATCATGAGCTTCTATAAGCTGCAGTACACTGTCTAAGGAGGGGTCAGACTGTTTCAGAATTGCTGCTCTAATTCTGGGGTCCTGAATATTCTGCGTAATCGCATCCCTCAACATCACGTCACTATACGAAAGTCCACAAGAGCAAGTAAATTTACATTGGCGGGTTAAGCCCTTCAATTCCGTAATCCACTCTTGGTGTGATTGCTGCGGTAATTTTTTAAGTCTGAAAAATCGGTATCGTGCAGCGGCTACAAGAACTTTTCTCTCATAATGAGCATTCAGTGCATCTACAATTTGTTCAAAGTCTACATCACGAGGAGATGCGAGAGGGAAAAGTTTTTGCAATAGTACGAAAGTCTGGGGGCCCACAATCGATAAGAAAAGGTTCTTCACTCTCTGACCTGTAATTTGATGAGCCGCGACGAGTTCTTGAAACTGTGCGAAATAGTCGCTCCATTCTTCCTCACGTTCGTTGTACTGGCGGAACGTAGGAAGTGTTGCGGCGGCAGGTGTGGGCTGCTGAAGCGGCGGCTGTTGTTGTTGGTTAGCTGCCTGCGCTGTGAGCTGGGACACCGCCTGGAGGAGTTGCGTTATTTGCGCCGTCTGTAACTGAATAATTTCCATTAAGTTTGGGTTCGGGGTAGTGGCCATGCTGACCGATTAGGCGCCGCGTATACAAGTAACTTATAACAAAACACAAATGCAATATGAAAGAGGACACTCTGCAACAAAAAAGTCCACAAAATACGTAACAGAATATGTTCCCCCAAAAATCTTATAATAAGGGTGGGTGGGCGGGAGCAATTTTTGCGTGCTCCGACTGCTGCTGTCTGGCTGCTGCAAGCGGGCTGGTCCAAGGTTCTATCACTCCTCGTCGCCACTTTTGTATCCCATCCTCGTCGCCACTTTTGTGTCCCAACTTCGTCGCCGCTTTTGTGTCCCAGCCTCGTCGTAGGTGTCGGTGGCCGAGTGGAACGAGACCGACACAGTAACAAAGAGAGCACGCTGGTGCAGGTACGGAGGGGAGCAGCCAGAAACTATAAACACTAGAGTAAATTAGAAAGAGATGTATATTGCACAGAATGTAACAATACTTAACTTTTACATAGTACTGCAGAATGTTGATACATAGTCGTTAGAGGCCTGCCTAGTGCCTGTACGATAGCAAAGTCTTCACTGGTGCCTATCTGATTACGAAGGTCCTAACTCGTTGCTATCTCCGTCCGAAGTGCGATGTCCTTCAGTGGTGGCCACGAGCGGAGTTCTCGCAGAGGGCGCTCGTGGCTGTCGTCCTGAGAACGCCGCGCCGTGCGTGCATGGCGGCGCGCGGCGAAAGTAGGTGGCACGCACTTTGTACTTGTGCGACACCACAGTTACAATTATTGTTAGTTTTGGAGTCGGTGTCAGCTGAGAAAACAGTACAGTATACCTAGCAAAAATAATACGAGAATATTGAGACCGAATTCGGATCGGATCAGGATCATAAGAGATCGGCAGATTGTCGCCGCAATGGACATCACGTAGCGACGCAACGGTGTAGACTGAGAACCAGGATACAACGTGGATTTAGAAGTCCAAAAGGGAGAACCGAATCGTAATCCTAGACGTAGTCGATCAACATCCAAGAGGAATAACGAAACGCTGCGACACAAGCACATCTCATCTCTAACTATGTATGTAGTTACAAACCTACTTTGGCTGACACCGACTCCAAAAATAACAATAATTGTAACTACATTATATTATCTTAATAACTTGATTGACGTTTAAGTAGTCTAATATTTTTCATTTCATTTTACTTAGGAAAACTAAAAATATTTTGATCATTGTTTGTTATTCATAGGCATGTGTTGAGTTAGATTTAATGTGGGTAGGTACCTACCTATCTTCCTGCTTGGTACACACATAGATCGTAGTTACATATTGATGAGTAGCAAAAGTAAGTTATTATAAAGTTGTAGAAGAATACGCAATTATTCTTTTACTTTTTAGTGCAAATCAATTTCCTTTTTAATACTTTATTTTTGAAGTTTTTGTTTATTTTTCCGCAGTAGAATCGTAAGTGGTGCTGAAATCAACCTCCTAGTCATGCTTCTAATACCGTTTGCGATCATACCGATAACGTTAGTAGAAAAATCGGGACCTCTTTTAGCTTAGTAGTGAACTAGTCTTAAAATAAATTGGGCACTGTTGGATGTTGTTGTTGTGGTCTTCAGTCCGGAGACTGGTTTGATGCAGCTCTCCACAATACCCTATCCTGAGCAAGCCTCTTTATCTCCACATAAGAACGGCAACCTACATCTGTCTGAATCTGCTGACTGTATCCATCTCTTGGTCTTCCTCTGCAATTTTTACCCCACACACTTCCCTCCAACGCTAAATTCACAATTCCTTGATGTCTAAGAATGTGTCCTACCAATCTATCCCTTCTTTTAGTCAAGGTATGCCAGAAATTTCTTTTCTCCCCAATTCTGTTCAGTACCTCATTAGTTACGCGATCCACCCACCTAATCTTCAGCATTCTTCTGTAGCACCATATTTCAAAAGCCTCAATCCTCTTCCTGTCCACACTGTTTATCGTCCATGTCTCACTCCCATACAAGGCAACACTCCATACAAATGCCTTCAGAAAGGACTTCCTTAGGCTTAAATCAATATTCGATGTTAACAAATTTCTCTTTTTCAAGAACGCTTTTCTACCCATTGCCATTCTGCATTTTTATCCTCTGTACTGCGACCATCATTTGTTATTTTACTGCCCAAGTAACAAAACTCATCTACCTCCTTTATTGCTTCGTTTCCCAATCTAATTCCTTCAGCATCACCTGATTTTCTTACACTGCATTCCATTACCCTAGTTTTGCTCTTGTTAATGTTCATCTTATATGCACCTTTCAGCACACTGTCCATTCCGTTCAATTGCTCTTCCAGGTCCTTTGCTGTATCTGACATAATTACTATGTCGTCGGCAAAACGCAATGTTTTTATTTATTCCCCCTGAACTTTAATTCCTTCGCCAAATTTCTCCTTGCTTTCCTTTAGAGCTTGCTCAATGTACAAATTGAATAACATTGGAGAAAGGCTACAACCCTATCTTACTCCCTTCCCAACCACTGCATCCCTTTCATGCCCTTCAACTCTGACAACCGCTGTCTGGTTTTTGTACAAGTTGTAAATAACCTTACGATCCCTATATTTTACTCCTGCTTGCTTCAGAACTTGAAACAGTTTATTCCAATCAACATTGTCAAAAGTCTTCTCCAAATCTACAAAAGCTAGAAATGTAGGTTTGCCTTTTCTTAATCTATATTCTAGGATAAGCCGTAAAGTGAGTATTGCCTCCCGTGTTCCTACATTTCTCCTGAACCCAAACTGATCTTCCCCGATGTCGGCTTCTACCAGCTTTTCCATCCTTCTGTATATAATTCGTGTTAATATTTTGCAACCATGACTTATTAAACTGATGGTTCTGTAGTTTTCACACCTGTCTGCACCTGCTTTCTTTGGAATGGGGATTATAACATTTTTCTTAAAGTCTTAGGGTACGTCACCTATCTCATACATCTTACACACCAGGTGAAACAATTTTGTCATGGCTGGTTCTCCCAGAGACTTCAGTAGCTCTGAGGGAATATCATCTACTCCAGGGGCCTTGTTTCGACTTAGGTCTTTCAGGGCTCTGTCAAATTCTTCTCTCAGTACAGTGTCTCCTATTTCAGCTTCATCTACATCCTCTTCCCTTCCTACAATATTGTCTCGAAGTTCATTTCCTTTGTAGAGCCCCTCTATATACTCTTTCTACCTTTCAGCTTTCCATTCTTTGCTGAGAACTGGTTTTCCATCAGTGTCCTTGATATTCATAGAGGTGTTTTTCTTATCTCCAAATGTTTCTTTTATTTTCCTGTAGGCTGTATCTATTTTTCCCCTATTTATACATTCTTCTACATCCTTGAATTTGCCTTCTAGCGACTCCTGCTTAGCCATTTTGCACTTCCTGTCAATCTCATTTCTTAGTCGTCTGTACTCCATTTTGCCTGTTTCATTTACTGCATTTTTATATTTTCTCCTTTCATCGATTAAATTTAGTATCTCCTGTGATATCCAAGGATTTTTGCAGGTCTTGCCGTCCTACCTATTTGTTCCTCTGCTGCCTTCACTATTTCATCTCTCAATTTTACCCATTCCTCCTCTACTGTTTTATTTTCCCCTGTTTCTGTCAATTGTTGCCTAAAGCTCCCTCTGAAATTTTCCTCCTTATTTTCCAACCTTTTTTTAATTTCTTCAGTTTCAGCCTACAGTTCATAACCAACAAGTTATGGTCAGAGTCTATATCTGCCCCTGGGTATGTCTTACACTTTAAAACCTGGTTCAGAAATCTATGTCTTACCATTATAAAATCTATCTGTTATCTCCCGGTGTCTTCTAGTCTCTTCCATGTATACAACCTTCTTTTGTGATTCTTAAACCAGGTGTTTGTAATAACTAAATTATGTTCTGTGCAAAATTCTAGCAGCTGGCTTCCTCTTTCATTCCTTTTGCCCAGATCATATTCACCTACTCTCTTACCTTCTCTTCCTTGTCCTACTACCAAATTCCAGTCGCCCATAACAATTAAGTTTTCCTCTCCCTTAATTGTCTGAATAATTCCTTTTAGCTCCTCATATATTTCTTCGATTTCCTCATCATCAGCAGAGCTAGTTGGCATATAAACCTGTACTACTGTTGTCGGTGTTGGCTTTGTACCTATCTTGACAATGATAATGCGATCACTGTGCTGGGCATAGTAGTTTACCCGCATTCCTATTTTCTTATTCATTATCAATCCTACTCCTGTGATACCCCGAATTGATTTTGTATTTATAATCCTATACTCACCTGACCAGAAATCCTGTTCATCCTGCCACTGAATTTCACTAATCCCCACTATATCTAACTTCAACCTATCCATTTCCCTTTTTAAATTTTCTTATTTTCCTACTCGATTAAGGGATCTAACATTCCACGCTCCGACCCGTAGAATGCCAGTACTGTCTTTCCTGATGATCACATCCTCCTGAGTAGTCCCCGCCCGGAGATCCGAATGGGGGACTATTTTACCTCCGGAATATTTTACCCAAGAGGATGCCATCATCATATGTTCATACGGTAGAGCTGCATGCCCTCGGGAAAAATAACGGCTGTAGTTTCCCCTTGCTTTCAGCCGTTCGCAGTAACTGTGTGGCAAAGCCACATTAGCTAATGTTACAAGGTCAGCTCAGTCAATCATCCAGACTGTTGCCCCTGTAACTACTGATAAGGCTGCTGCCCCTCTTCAGGAACCACACGTTTGTCTGGCCTCTCCACAGACACCCCTCCGCTGTGGTTGCACCTACGGTACGGCTATCTGTATCGTTGAGGCACGCAAGCCACCCCACCTCGGCAATGTCTGTGGTTCATGGGAGTGGCACTGTTGGATAGCATTCACAAAAGGATAGTTTGAGCTGCCTAATTAGAAAACTTTTTTTTTCTTCTTCTTGCACGCTGGAACATTTATCACATTTTGGAATGTTAGTGTTGTATCTCAAGTGTATATGTTTTGCAGTTGAAGAGTCGATACTTATTTTTAATGACAGTTTGAAAGAAGGGAGAGAGTGAAACGTTCTGTTGGTACATCTCCTGCTCTTCTTCAATAGTACCATTGGCGCCACAGAGTCTAGTGTCTTCATCGGACGGATGGATCACCATCAGTAACGTCACATACCCTCCATGAGATAATGTGGAGAGGTCTGAAATTTCATCTACGATATTGGAACATAGTCCTTTCAACGAGGACTGTATGCCACATTTTGTTATCCTCTTCCTGTTCAAATATCGACTACAGAAATTCTTTCAATCCACAGGATTAGAGTCAGTACTTCCGAGTCTAGCACCATCTCTCAGATATGATTTCTCAGCGTACGATACAGGAGTAGTGGAGGGAAACAGAAGAGCCTTCACCATACCCCTGTGGATGTTATAATGGATCGCCTTGCTAAACTGGCCGATAGTCAGTTCGCTAGCGTTGACTTATATATTTAATGAAAAAAAAAGTCACACAGCAGATAACTATCCGGGCAAGGGTGACACTAGCAAAGATAGTGAGGTAGGTGAGAGAAGGGTATTATATCTCACAAAAGATATCAAACAGAATGTTCAGCTAACTGTAAAATGAAATAGAGGTCCCTGTTTATTAGAAAATTCCTTGCTAAAACCACAGGGCTGTACGATCGAGAAACATGCTAAGGGATAGTCAGTTATAATTTTTGACATGGGTGAATGGTCATGAACATCTTAAAATCTCGACAAAGATTTGGTGGTTCAAGGGAATGTGACAAATCCGTATTCTACACATTAATCATGAGAAGTTAAAAATCGCAGTGGTCGTCCAACGATCGCCTGAATCCCCCAGGTGACTGAAAAGCGACACAGAGCACACCTACATATGATCGTTAATTCTCGTACCCTTGTGACTGAATCTTTTATTTCTCACATTACTCATCATGAGACGTATGCAGCTTAGCAGGCGCGGTGCCCTGCCACGTAAACATCTCTACTATCTCTACCCGAAGTGTCCTCCGAACCTAGCTGCTCTCTCACCCTTCCACTACGACGAGAAAAAGTTTAATTACATCACATAGTAAACAGAAGAAAAGGTAGATAAGAGTTTACGTTCCGTTGACAGAAAAGACAGAAAATAAGGTAGAGCTATGGAAGGATTTGAAAGGAAATCGATAGTGTCTTTGTCGCGGTGGAGTAGCCGAGCGGTCTAAAGCGTCTCGCTGCGGAGCGCGCGGTTGCTCGCCGTGGAGGTTCGAGTCCTCCCTGGGGCATGGGTGTGTGTGTTTGTCCTTAGGTTAGTTTAACTAGGTTTAAGTAGTTTGTAAGCTACGGACTGATGACCACGCAGTTTGGTCCGATAGAATTACAAACATTTGAATTTTGATAGTGTCATTTCTAAGAAACAGTCACAGAATTTGCGAGTTAGGGGAGCCACGAGAAAATTTTCACTGCAGACATGGTGAAGCCTCACTTGAGTATAAACTGCTTTACATAGCCCGGTGAGTGATTCTTATTTATAAACTATCTTTCATGATACGAGAATGAATAACACATACAAAACAAAAGAAAAAGAACGTTGTATTTTCAACTGACGGATGCAGCATTGTCATAATCACACTGAAGAGATCCGGAGTTTCACTTATAATGTGAGTGACTAACTGTTATCAGTAACTAGGAAACCACACAGCTACATAGCAGAAAAATAGACTGATCGAGAAGCAATAAACTAATCAGCATAGAACACTGACCAATATCGCGTTGCTACACCACTGAAACTAAAAACAGCTACCGTATGCCGCAAATTTGGTTCCAAAAGTGTTTGGCTCATAGTCAAGTGAGTGTGACATCAGCTTGCCGTTAGAAATTTGAAGGCGGTTTGCAGTTATGTGAAAGTTGATTCGATATAATATATAAGATGGATTAATGCAATAATTATTTTTGTAGTTCTGTTATACAAGAAAAAGTATTTATTCTCTACTTTGTTATGCGGAATTATTTTTGTCACGGATACAAATCATGACTGTATTAATAAAAGTGATTTCCCTGTTAAATTTGTTGGACGAGCGATAGATTGTCATACAGAAAAAGCACTCAAAATATAGAGGAAGTTGTGGCTGCGAGAGGAAAGAAACACAAAAAACAACACACAAAATAATGTGGGATTACTAGGATTAGTGAAGTCCGAAATGACACAGGAATGTGTTCTTAATTAACTTTTCGTTTATCATCTTTCATCTAAAAATAAAAGTCCATTATTAGCCTATGATGAAGAGTAGTTTGTGTCACTGTTCCCTAAACCCGATCATACTACACATATATTGATATTTGGACGGGGTAAAGACTTATTATACGTTCATAAGGAACCTAATCTATGTTATCTTATTCTCACGGACGTATCGCGAGATATATATTGGAGATAGAAATTCCTCTGCAGACGTCATGAACGAAGGCATCATATGCCAAATCTCAAACTTATAGAATAGCTTCATTTTCTCTTATGTTGTCAATAAATAATTTACTTGTGTTACTAAACGTAGTTGGTAAAATTCCACAAAATAATATAAAAATCACCATCCAAATTTTAAAATTTCTCTATTGTTGTCAGTCATAGCCTTGTGTTGCTTTATCTATGTATGACGTTAACATGCAGAATGAGAGATAGACATGAAAGAAAAGGAAAATGAAAAGTTTTTGTGGGTGCGATGAGCACGAGTGCTTCCGGCAATGAAGAAACACGAAGAACTACGCCTGTGGTACAGTCATCGTAGTTTTAAAAGTAACAACAAAGGAGGCAAGATTGAGCTGCTCATTCACCGACATTACGATTATGATTTTTTTCCGATTACCTGGTGCAACTTCCGGAAGATAGAAACTAAATTTAGGAACCTAATTTTCGCTGTCGTATTTAGATTAAGGCATTAGCCGTTTTGTAAGCCCGCTCCTCTGGAAATCAGCTGTTCCGCTTCCTGATTTAGTGACCACAATGGCTGTTTACCTTCGAGTAATTATCTGAGTCATACAGTTTAGTACGGGTCTTACAACATTCTGTGCGTACCGAGCGCTGTTCAGAGGACCCTCTGCAAACTCGAAAGGTGGACGAGGGTTTTAGATTATCGCACCCCAAACCATAAATCCTGGGGTGGGGCCAGTGTGTGCACTCTACAGCACACCGTTCACTACGTCTGCGTCCCACATCCAAACGACCATCACTTAGTGCTTTCTGAGAGGAGTAGGCTATGTGCCGGCGCCCTCACCCTCCTCCCCTTATCTCCAACACGAACACGGCACCACACTATACACACTGAATTTACAGTCATCTGCACTTAACGTAGATACTTCAATACTCAGTTCTCATTCTTTGCGTAGGGAAGGTGCCTGCTGGCGTGAGTGATAGGGAAAAACTTCTCATTTAGGCGGCTGAAACTGCCTTTGGGGGCCTCCCAGCCATTCCTGCCATGCGACTTTACTTTTAGTTGGCTGCAGGCAGGTTACACTTTCATCACTGAATACCACGGCCCACCATACCCATATTCCAAAAGATTGCCTGACGTAAACAAGTCGTAAACGTCGATGCTGTGGCGTGTGTGGAAGACAGTCTAGAAGTGTGCATGCCCGTAGTCTCACTTCTTGTAACCGGATTGGCAACAGCTTGGCAACTGACAAACCCTCTTATCTGTGCTGTGGTACCTGTACAATGTGTCGTATGAGGATCTCGGCGGACGTCTGTGCCGCGTGGACTTCCAGAACCTCGTCTACAGGTGTGAGAATGTTCACGAGATCATTGAAATGAGAGTCACTGCACAGCACGTCCAACCTATGTCAACATTTTCCGAAAGGACCATTCCGCCACGCAGAAGGCCACAATTTGACCCCTTTGATACTCGCAGAAAGCACGAGTGTGTCTCCGTGCCATGGTGCCTGCTTGCCTCACACGTTGAGATCACACTAAGCCTTGTGGCTGTGAACATTCCGTATTAAAGGGTACACAAGGATGGTTTTCTGACCGCTATAATGTCGCTACGCCATCAGTTTGTGTACGACGTTGAATCCATTATCAGTACATCTAGTATCCCCCCAGTTGCCACGCGCCACGGCAGGGCATGTTTTAAATGAAATTTAGTTTCACAGTTCCGAGAAGTTTCCCTCAACCACAATTATGGTTTTTTCCTTCAAGTAGCCTGAGTCAGGTGCAGAGAGTTATGCAGTGCAGACAAATCACAGTAATTTTTTTTTTAGTCAGCTGTGGTCAAGATGAAACGCAACCACCAGAAGCAGCAAGTCTCAGCTAAAAACAGACGTATCAGTAACTATAGGTTCACTGAATAATTTGCTATTAAGAATATTGTTATTTTTGTGTGTGTACACTTATAATTCAGATATTGATTATTCTTGTTTCAGAACATGAGCTAGTATCAGACGAGGACAGGCAGCCATTTCCTACAGTATCACAGCAACAGTCTGCAAAATGTGCACATCCAAATTTATCTGAACTACTGCTCAACACAACTGCAGCCATAAATGCACCTGCGTAATACTGCTTAATACTACAGCGTGGCTGCATGTGGTTCACAACGTGTGAATATAGGTTTAGCTCCAGAGAGAGACTTTGATATGGTTATTGAAATAGAGGATGTTCAGCCTCTTGGTACTAAACTGCAGTATAAGTGACATGAGTGGGACTATTTGTGTGGTTCGATGATTGCGTAAAAACAGAGAGAGAGAGAGAGAGAGAGAGAGAGAGAGAGAGAGAGATGACGAGTGATTACAAACTGTCACACACCCCTATTAACATCAGTACATTAAAAGGAGAGGCAGCAATTATCGATATGTTGGTGAGGCAGTAATTGAATTAAAAGTTAATGGTTCAGTTGCATACAGGAAACATTCAAGCGTGGAGAAAATAAATGACATGTATAATCCATTACTGATTGCAGCAGGCAGATTAAGCTGCTGGCGTCGTTATATTAGGGCTGTATACTGTGGTTTCGTCATATCACAGTGTATCATTAAATGAATTAGAACGGTTATTTAAATGTTTTAATTCAATCAACATCAAAATATGCGGTAGAAATCCTTATAAGTATGAACTCGACGGAAGCTGAATTTACTGCATGAATACCTATCTTTGTAATTGCACGCATAGTTCTGAATACAGTTTATGCTGAATTTAAAGCATATAGAAAACTGTTATTTGCTCAATATTGCAAATATAAAAAAATATTAATGACTTTATATAATTTTGTAAAGAAAAGACACGATATACAACACAATTACTGTTCTTTTACCCCTACCCCATCAACAATTGTTGATCAAGGATCAGGAGCTTAAAAATAAATAAAAAGAGTGATATATACTCAGTAAAGTTTATTAACACAATACTATAAATATTCTATTTACAACGGCAGAAATAAGTATAACAAACAGAATAATTAATTCTTGTCTATTGGAGAGTGTCCCCAAGCCGAAGTGTTGACCCATCCCCGAGATGTACCGCTTGTTATCCTGTGCAGACAAAGCCAGTTTCTGTTGTCTAATAGTGGAAACAAAATGGTGCTTGGAAGTAATTAGTACTGCACAGTCGGTTTTATTTTTTAATTCAAGACGCACTGTCTATAGTCATCAATAGTTAATGTCTTTTCAGAAAATTGTTTTATGCATTTATAACGCTACACACATAATGCGCTCGATGTATGTCTCTAGAGCATCAATTTTTGCACGGAGACCATAAATTTAGCTATAGTTTCCCCATTCAGTCCACCATTCATTAATACAACCAATTTTTTGTTCACCAGCAGAAAACCGTTATTGTTCCCAGAATGAAACTTTTCACTCTGCCTCGGAGTGTGCGCTGATATGAAACTACCTGGCAGATTAAAATTGTGTGCTGGCACCGGGACTCGAACCTGGGACCTTTGCCTTTAGCGGGCAAGCACTCTACCAACTGAGCTATCCCGACACGACTCACGATGCCGCTTCACAACTTTACTTCCGATAGTACCTCGGCTCCTACTTTCCAAACTTCACAGATCTCCTGCGAAACATGCAAGACTAGCACTCCTGGAAGTTTCAACCGTAATTGTTGTTTACCGGGAAACCAGAGGTATTGAACCTTTTACGAGCATCATTTCTGAAATCCCCGTAGAGATGTGGGGTTTTAATACAATAAATGAGGCTATCATCGTCTGTGTAGCACAGTTTTACGTGACTAGGTGGAAATTTCTTTAATGTGTGCCCATAGTAAAAGTCGCAAAGAAGCGTTTTACAAATACATAATTCTTCTTTGTGTTTTTGGCCTCCTTTTCGCAGTTGCAGTTATACAATTTATATAGGTTATGGGATCGTCTTATGCAACTTTAAATTAGTCTACTTTAGACCAGACGCGTTTCGCTTTATTCTAAAGCTTCTTCAATGGTCAGCTGTACAAGAAATGGTTTGTATTACATTATTTGTTTGATTTTTTACTAAATTCGATCGGTAACAGTTCTCATGCAATATGATTGTTTTGATTCTGAATAAAAAGGACCACTAATATTACTCTACATCTACATCTACATAGATACTCTGCAAATCACATTCAAGTGCCTGGCAGAGGGTTTATTAACCACTTTCATAACTTTTCTCTAGCGTTCCATTCTCTAATAGCGCGCGGGAAGAAAGAACACCTAAATCGTTCCGTTTTCGATCTGATTTCTCTTATTTTATTGGGACGGTCATGTTTCCCTAAGTAGGTGGGTGCTAGCAAAATATTTTCACATTCAGAACTAAAAGTCGGTGATTGAAACTTAGCAAACAGATCACGCCGCAATGAATAACTCACGAATTTTTATATTTTCCTCTTCATGTGTGATTCACATTTCCATGCCGGCCGCGGTGGCCGAGGGGACTGAGGCGCTCCAGTCACGGTCTGTACGGCCACTACGGTCGGGGGTTCGAATCCCACCTCGGGCATGGATATTTGTGCCATCCTTAGTATTAGTTAGTTCGTAAGTAGTTTGTAAGTTTATGGACTGATACAAACATTTGAACATTTCACATTTCCACTTGCTGACCCTTCTTATATTTACACTATTTACACTTTTTACAGTTACACTTCTTACAAAAGTTTTTGAAAAATAGCCATTTCTTTGGCCTGGCAGGCTATGTATGTCGTTTGTTTTGTTTTTGTTTATCGTCTGTGTGTGTGATATTTGCTTTCGAGTTCTTTGGTTCGTTCTGTGAGATGTGTTTTTGTTTCGTTTCTATCAAAACAGGCGTCTGCTAGCAACTGTGTGTGTGATGTTCTGACTGTATTGTGTGTGTGTGTGTGTATTTATAAATATGATTTTAGTTCAACTAACGACTTTCTGTCTCTGTGTGTGTGTGTGTGTGTGTGTGTGTGTGTGTGTGTTTGTTTGTTTGTGTGTGTGAGAGAGAGAGATTCTGATTTTCTGCAGGTGTGTATGTGTGGGTAGGGATTTGTTGTTGTTTTATGTGGTCGTATTATGTGGTGGTTTGGAGGGTGGGGGAGGTGTGTCTTTGTCTACTATGTGTTTTATTAGTTTAAATAATGTTTGGTTGCTGATGTTTACTTGGTCATTTAATATGTGTTTCTTTTCTATTAATGCTTTTTGAATTTGGAAATTCTCTTGGAGGGTCAGGAGGTGTTTCTTATTGCTAAATCTTACTATTTTCATGTCGGTTGGAAATATCTAAAACAGCCACGCCAGCTGAAATTGGTTTATCAAAGACTGCAATAAGGTGCGGACACACATATCCGGGTCGTGTCTGAGCCGGGACACGTCCGAGTATCGGCCGTCCCGGAGAACGAAATATACCATTGAAATAATTAATGTAGGTGGACACATGCGGCCGGCACGGACACGAGCCGTGAACGGAACGTCAACGGACCGGGAATTCGCCAAGATGAATTTTTCACGTGACGGGCACGGACGTCGCGACCCTATTGTTTCTCAACAGTGGACGACTGTTTAATTGACGCGGAACGTCTAATAGAAAAAGTCCGTAAGTTTCCGGTACTTTACGACAAGACAGACGTAAAGGAGCGGAATATCGATTACAAGGACAAAGTCTGGAAGACAATTGTAGTAGATTTTCAAGCCAAAGGTAACATAAAAATTATTCCAGTTTCCATACCAGAAAAATATGTATTTAGTAATAAAAAAATTATACAAGTTTGAATATAAGAAAAACTATTTACTTACTAACGTAAAAATTCTACAAGTTTTAATACCAGAAAAATTTTAATTTACTTTTTATTTGCTATATGTCACTGGCATATCGCCTAGGCGACATGTTCTATCCATTCCATTTCAAATTCACTTGTGGAGAACTGAAAAATTTTTCTTTAGTTGGTCTCTGACATAAATGCAGCATCTGATGATCTCCCACGAACTAGAGGTACCTTTCGAAGATTTGATGCTCTTTCTGACGCTCCAGCGTCATCCCAAAATATTCATATTACTTTGTTTCATCACCCATGAGATGAGAAAATAATGTTCGAAACTCTCCCTGTACTGGTCTTGTTTTCCAGGTGCTGTGTAAACCAGATTCTCATTAAAAAGTTGCACTCCTGATATCTTGCCGTTTTGCTTGTTTCTTGGTGATCTGCATATATTCCAGTAAACCTGGTAAACTGGTGGAACCGTTCGGAACAAATTCTCCGTTTTCCACTTTTTCTATCCGCACGAAAGTTTTCGCTTCAACGATTCTTCACATTTCAGGCCAATTAGTCGAATATCGGTGAGTTTCATTAACAGACTCTCACGTAAAATTAACCCGGGTTGAAATAAGGGTAACATAAAAGCTGGTAGCGTCGTTTAATAAATACAGCCTTTCAACGCATCGTTCGCCACTGTATCTGACTGGCCACGTCCATATCGTTCCCTGAGGACGGTACGGTGGTCAGTTTGTACCGATTTGCGCATCTGAGGCTAGAACGACCGTGTTTCAATGCAGTTCAAACGGCACTGAAACACCAGAAAAAGAGAAAAAAAAAGAAAAGGAAAAAAATCTATGACCCTTCATTGGAAGGAAGGAAGGAAGTTTAGGATTTAACGTCCCGTCGACAGCGTGGTCATTAGAGGCGGAGCTCACGCTCGGATTGTTGGTTAAGGATGGGGAGGGGAATCAGCCGTGCCCTTTCCAAAAGACAAAAAAAAAAATGTTCAAATGTTTGTACAGTCTATGGGACTTAACTACGGGGCATCAGTCCCTAAACTTACAAACTACTTATGAACTACTTACGAACTAGGACGGCACAAATATCCATGCCCGAGGGGGGATTCGAACCCCCGACCGTAGTGGCCGTGCAGACCGTGACTGGAGCGCCTCAGTCCCCTCGGCCACCGCGGCCGGCTCCAAAAGACTCTGAAGATGGCCTAATAAGCCGAAAACCGGTTAAGTAAGCAAAAATAAACTTGTAGAACACACACAAAATTGTGTTTTTAATTTACTCATCCCGGCATTTGCCTGGGGTGATTTAGGGAAATCACACCGTTCATTGAAAGAAAAAAGGTGACTGGACTGAAGGCTTACTGCATAAGAAAGTCCAACACAGTGTTCTTAATCAGAAGGGAAATTGACGTTCGGAGTAATTCAAAGAGGTGAGATAGGACCATTACTGCCTTCTATGTCCAGGAACTTCATACGAGGGGAAGGCCTTAAACACGGTCAATTGATTCTGCTCACATTAGGTAGGTCGCTTGTATACAACCTAAAACGAAGGACTCTTAAGATATTTTGCCTCAACACTCTCCATTTTTGAGAAAATCACCCCTAAAGGTTATGACGAACAAACTACTCAAAATCAATAGATGATTGTAAATAGAGCATTTTTTATCGTCGTGTATGAGGTTCGCAAACGCATAACTTTCCACAAACCGAGGAAAGAAACTTTTACAACTGCCGCTTATGTACCCATAGGGTAAACAGTTTTCGCCGATAGAACAGTCAGCTTTCAGCAACGCAGCCGTGAGGACGGACTGTTTGCTTCCAGCCGCAGTGTCTCGATTGCGAGCGGTTGTTTACTGCTCATAGTCTTCGCAAGTGTTTTAATACAGACATAGAATGGCTCATTCTTTATGACAGTCTATAATCAAGATCAGCTTTAATAATGTATTTGCACAACCCAAAGCATTTGAAGTGGAAGAGATTAAAATTTATCCGCTTCCCTATTATCAGCAGTGCGATCTATGTCAAACTGATCAGCAGCACAGTGTGTGACAAAAGTGCACGAGACAACAACGAAAGACATACATTTAAACATTCTGACGGAAATGTCGGTGCAGTAAGGAACGATCATGCAGGGCTGGGATTAAAATCTGCCAGAGTATTCGAGACACCTTTCGAGCTGACAAAAGCCTTGCAACCCTATGGTAGTGTGGTAAGCCACACAACAAAAAATGGACGACCTTTACGACGTATCTTGTTCTTAACAGGGTGCGAAAATTAACAATCGAACTTTCAAAACTTTCCTTTCTAATCTCACGATTGGAGACTGCAGAGTAATAGTGATTTACGATGGTGAACCAAACATATATTCAGCCTGTGGTCGGGAACACCGCGTCCGCTCAAAATTTCTTCAAATGAGAGTTGTTCAGATACGAACAGGAGAAACTAACAGCATCTACGGCCATGACCCTCCCCATCACTTATGAAAATGTTTTCAGGAAGGACACCCCCACTGAACAATGATCTAACCAAACAGCTGGAAGGTTCTACCGAAGCTTCGTTATAGGCGGACGATGACATGTTCAATGAAGCGGTGGTGACACGTCCACAGACAGGCAGCGGACAACGCCTCCAAAGGAGGGACAAGAATACAGGGAAATCGACGGTCGGGTAGTGCCAACAGCTGCTGTCGCTCCAGTCAGCAAAGGGGACAGCGATGCACAACCACATTCGGATACAGAAGCCCATGTCCGCAACCAGATTCCAAAACGATTCAAGAAACGGCGACTCACCCCGTCGAACGACTGCTTGACCGGAGATGATGAACATGTCGAGGTAGGTAGTAACCATGTAGAGGTCACCGGGCCCTCGCATCAACAATGACAACATACTGACAAAAAACGACAGCCAAGAGTGACCTGAAGATCATGAGAACGCAAAGCTGCCAGCAGCCCACTACCAATCTACTACAATGGAAAAGGCGACACAGTAGGATGAGGCAGGGAAGACCAAGATGACGATGCACTTGTTACAAGGAGACTGGTCAGGGAACGGCGGAGATGACCCGATGACGGTCGCTACACGCGACACACCAGCAGCGGCGCCCCTGCGAAGTTACTCAGTTAACGCCAGTGGAACTGACGAGGCCCCCTTGTCTTGTCACTACATCAGATGACAGAAGCTTCCATGGACGACACACATACAGCGGAACGAAGACAAACAACCGGCTTGTGTCTATTAATATCAACACCATACGATCGTGAATTAAGCTGCCTTTGCTCAAGGAGATGCTAAACAAACATCGATATCGTCCTACTTCAAGCAGTGTATGTTGTAGAATCTCCTGTCATCTATGGGTACGACACCTACATATCACACACTGTACAATCTGCCAACGGCGTAGCAATACTTCTTGTTAGAGAGGGCATAGAAGCAGAGGATGTCCTACACCTAACCTCAGCAAGAGAATTAGCAATGATGGTGCTGGGTGTACTACTAATCAACATCTACGCGCCGTCTGGGACAGACAGGAGACGAGACTGCTCCCCCTTCTTTGCCGAGGAAATTGCTTCGCCCTTCAAAGGACGGCAAAACTGTTTCATCCTCGGTAGCGACTTTAATTGTGCTCTTTAAATAAAAGATTAATTTCCTCGATACCCACCGGCCCAGAACTAAGAACGACGATGCAAAATCTGCATGTTGTTGACACGGTGGAGCATGTTCATGGTCTACGTCATGGATTCACTCACATGACGAGTCATTCCGCTAGTTGCCTTGATCGTGTTTACCTTACAAATACTGTCAGCGCTTATATCCTGGATGTGGAACTGTGGTCTGTAGCCTTCACCGACCATACGGCAGTTATATATAATATCTCCCTCAAGAGATAGCAATGCGGTGGAGACGCGGTCCTTGGAAGTTGAACGTCGCCCACCTTAAAAACACATATTGTCGCAATGCCATCGAAGATACATCGAAATCACGCCTAAGATGTCTCCGGACGCATCCCAGGACACTGTGTTGGTGGCTGTACTGTGTCAAACCAGCACTTCGCCGTGCTTTCATTATATACGATCATGAACAGGCAGTATGACGACGTCAAACTATGAACTTCTATTCCACTGTGCATGGTTTCTCCGAAGAGGTAGACGACTGTACAACGAGCTATGGCCAAGATTATATCCTTCATTCAAAGCCACATTGAAGGAGTACTGATCAGGGCAAAGACACTTGATCGGGTTATAGGAAAGAGACCATCAATGTACCATATCATCAACGAATGTAAACAACGACGGAGAGATCTTAGACACGTTCTGGACACTGAAGATGGCAGGCACCTAACAACACAACAAGAAATTAGCACTGCCTTTTCCAAATATTATACTCTACATGGCAGTGGACACTGATATGACGATCGTTGATGAAGTTTCTCGGACTATCCTTGGCACTATTAAACCGGAGACACAAGCACAGTTGTTGGACATTACCAAGGAAGAAGTGGCGGAGGCTGTTGGTAGGGAAACGGCGAAAAACGCCATGATTAGACGGGCTCCATTTGGAATTCTTTCGGACCTTTCGATGTATGATAGCACTCTTATGGTCTAGTATTTGTCGGGACTTAATGTCTCCAGATGTGTCCTTACCACCGTCTCTTTTCGAGGGACTGATTATCCTTATACTCAAGCCATCAGGTCGCTTCGCCCACGGATACGCGACTACCGACCATTGACGCTTCTTAATTGCGACTTTAAAATATTCTTCAGACTACTAGCAGCTCTTCTCCGAAGTGTATTGCGCCAAGTGGTATCACTCGATCAGACATCGCTTGGCGTGTTGCCTTTGTGGTGTCCTTGCGTCGAGTGATTTTAATCGAGCATTCGACAGTGTGAGCCATATTTATCTCGCAGAAGTTATGAAGTACATGCGATTCCCACAGCCATTTATCACGCTAGTGACGCGGCTTCTATGCAGTGCCTCCTCCAAAGTGCCCGTCAATGGACGGACGACAGCAACTCTCACAATATCGAGATCGGTTAGCAAGGGTCCCCAATTTCGACAATTTTATACGCCATAGCTCTTGAACAATTACTCTGTGGCCTTCGTCAGCGACTGACAGGGTTTATAATGAAAGAGTATACATCCCCGTGCAAAGCGTATCAAGACGACCTGGATCTCATTGTACAGACTGAAAACGACATGCAAGAGGCTTTAGCTTGGATCAACAAATGTGGAATGGCTACGAGCAGCCACGGTGGAGTAGCCGAGCGGTCTAAAGCGTCTCGCTGCGGAGCGCGCGGTTGCTTGCCGTGGAGGTTCGAGTCCTCCCTGGGGCATGGGTGTATGTGTTTGTCCTTAGGTTAATTTACCTAGGTTTCAGTAGTTTGTAAGCTACGGACTGATGACCACGCAGTTTGGTCCGATAGATTTACAAACATTTGAACATTTTGGCTACGAGCAGTCGCATCAGTGTGGACAAGTTAATGGGCATGAATTTTGGTGTCAGGGTAACAGAAGAATATGTTGCGCTCTTACGCCTCATAGATACCTTGAAATGCTTAGGAGTTGTTTTTACCAACAGTGTTCTTTACATAGCAGTTTACAATTGCAAGAGAATTATAGAGTAAATACGGGCAGGAGCAGAGGGAATACCGTACGTACTTTACAAGGAGACCACATGGCTATAGGATTTTAGAATTTTTTTAATTTATGGTACGTGAAGTCAGAACTTAAATAACAATGAGCCAAAGCCATTCGACGCAACTTTCAAAAATTCTCGAGAAAATCGACTTTGAAATTTTGCAGGTACACGTAAGTACCAATAATTATAAGAGTGACAACATCTTTTGCTGTAGCTTAGGTGGTAGCGTCCTTACCTTATAACCACGGGGTCCGTGGTTCGAATCCCACCATGACCTATGTTTTTTATCTTTATAGCTTCTGTTCGAATACTTACAAAGTTTTAATATCTAATGGTAATTCTTACGGCAGATGCACCAATTTTTGTTTATTCGTATTGTTCAATATGTTGTAAAAGATTATTAATTATGATAGTTCCAATAAAAAACGTAACAAGTTACATTGTTCACCACTACTTGACGACGGTTGTCTTTGATTGTTCAGTTTGTGAAGAGCTTTGACGCTGTTTTTGGAAAGTCATCTCCATAGGTACTAATGGCTCTCCAAGCAGCTAATCCACTCAACCTTCGTTTGAGGTGAAGACAAAGTGTTCAGTTCGTCAAAATATATATATAAACAAAAACTGACACAACACGTGGGATTCGGGATCCCAAAATGTTTTATATAACTGAATTTGAAATACTGTAAATTTTTTTACACCCTTCATGAAGTACTCCCCGCACTCGGTGTCGTGAAAAATTATTATTTTCCTGTTTTATGATGCTCATCACCCTGGCATGTGAGAGACCACATCGAAATGAAGGATTTTTTAAAATTTTTCAGTATTGCCACAAATACGAAATTTGCCTTGTTTTTGTGTTATATTCTTTTTAATATAATCATCATTATTGACAACATTTTATTAAATATAGATAATTACGAATAAACAAAATTACGTACATTGTTCAAAAAATTACCATTAGGTATTAAAATGATGAAAGTATTTGAAAACAACGAAAAAAAATCTACTACAGCGGGATTCCAACCACAGTCCCCATCGTTATGAATCCAGAACGTTACCACTTTTTTTTTTTTTTTTTTTTTTTTTTTTTTTTTTTTTTTTTTTTTTTAAGGGTAGTTTCGTTCACTGCGGTCGTTGATTCAGTATCTTCGTTATTGTTTGTTGTGTTGTCGGCTCACCTTTTTTATTACCACGGCGCCTGGCACCTGAGCTATACGAACAGACGGTACTCGTGTTTTAGTTACTGGCACTTCGATGTACTTACAAAATTTCAAATTCGATTTTATCGAAAATTTTTGGGAGTTGCGTCGAATGGCTCTGGTTGATTGTTATTTAAGTTCTGAACTTCACGTACCATAAATATAAATACATTCTAAAATCCGATACCCATGTGGTCTTCTTGTTAGACATGATTCAGCGGGTTACATACCTACATGGCGCCACGAATTTTCCACACAGCACAAATCCTCCCGATGCCGATGCTGACAGCACGACGCATTCTGGTTGCCTCCTCCGTGAGTGCAGGACTATTCTTGAAAGTTACATATGAAACCCTCTCTCTCGGTAGGGGTGGACTGGGTGTTGCACATGTTCATGATCGAGCAGTGGCACTGTACTTCAGCACCATGTTAACACTGTGGAGACGACATCAGATATCTCTGACAGGTATCTTAATAGTACTAGTATCAAATAGCACTAGTGGCGGTACAGGACATCTCACAGCCACTTCAGCACATAAGTGCGTTTTTATATATATAGAATACAATTACCTCCAAATGGTACTGCCGGTAACCGGGGTTGGAACACTTGCGCGGAGTGACACTTGCGCGGAACCCGGGACCCTTGGGGCGGCTAATGGCTTTTCCTGGGTACAGGCACACCAAGAAGTCTAGCACTGCTGTTGTCAAGTTTCCACACTGTCAACATAACACGAAACTCAGTGAAATTGCACAACCCTTTCAAAGCTGAAGAGCAATATAGTAACTTGTTCTAACTACATATGAATTCGTTGAGTGTTCCTCCTGAAAACAAAAAGGTATTTTAATAGTGATAATGTTTGGAGAGTTATTAAGACATTCTTTGCTACTACAAGACGATGACTTTCCACAGTCATACCTCCTAAAAGCATATTATTCAGAACACTAAGCATATCAAGACACCTGCACAAGCAATAAATATATTAGGCATCCTGCACAGATACGTTGATGTAATTGACCGCTATGTAGTTAACCCCACTATGACGCAACTTCCATCTCTTTAAAAATAGCTACTATGCTTTTAAATAGGAGATGCAACCTTAAACCTTCAATTAAAAAACGTTAATAATAAGTCAATGAGTATTTTACATACTTGAAGCGTTTATTCGTAGACCCCAAAACGATTTGGCTTATTCGAATTAGAAATACATCTAAGAAATGTATGTCACACACCGAAAAATGCTAAAGATAAATTCTATTTTACATCACCGTCATATAGAACCATGTTTGCTCCGAACTTGGCACAAATCAACAGGGAGAAACAAGTTGCAAGACTTCCAGGATAAATGAAGCGAAATTGACAGCCAATAGTTGGTTATAAATTACATTGCCTGTTAACTGTATAAATATAAATTACGGAATACGCGGAACTCCTGTTCAGTACAGTCATAAAGGTCTAAGGTAATAGGCAGTGGTTTACAATCAGATATCCGTTTCACTCTCCTCCTCAAGAAGTCTGTGTGAAGATTTATATTCAGAACATTCAAGAAAAAGGTGTTGAAACTACAAGAAGCAGCTCATTTACTCAGGAAGGGAATACGTTATGGTGCCCTTAAATTTGAATGGCTGTATCTCTTGTACTACATTCATTTTTTGATAAAATGTTAAAATCCAATATACCAGAATTTTGTTTTTCTAAACTCAGTGCCAACTTTTTTTGTCGAAATTTTTGCAGGAAGTAGTCTAGACGTGATTTCATACTTCTATGCATTAATATGATCAAACATGTAATTTGTGTCACAAATTGCGCGGCCGGTCCGGTCGGATGTTCGAGTCCTTCCTCGGACATGGGTATGTTTGTTTGTACTTTGCCTACGTTATTTTAAGTAAGATTAAGTAGTGTAAGTCTAGCGACCGATGACCTAAGTAGTTTGGTCGCATAAGACTACACATATACACGTAATTTATTTATTTCATCACCAAATTTAAGTACTAATAATTAAAGAAACTTAAATGTAGAAATTTGAAATAAACACTGAAAACAAATGATTGGTATTTCTCATAAAATGAATGCACAGAACCGTTGAATTATGTCTTGTGAATGTACCTACAAAATCTGCCATATGAAAATTGTAGTGTGAGTCCCAAATTTGTTTTTTATGTAATAACATTAAAAAACATATTAAAAATTTAGAACTCGAAAACCAGTGAAAACTTGAAGCGTTTTGTGTTGCTAAATCTTTACATAGTAGACACGATTTTAAAATTTGGTTCCTATCGCCAAAGTAGACGAAACGTTAAATTTTTTGGTGTAATCTTCGCCGTGTAAACTGTATGTTGTAGAAGTCTACGTCGAACCTAATTAGAATCATACCTCTGAGGAGAGAACGTTGTTTGCACTTCTCCTGCGTTTTCAGTCGCCGTGCTGTGCTACGTAACGACATCGTACCGTTCCACTTTACCGAGAGCTATATATGTATTGGTGTGATGTTTGTTCTTTCGAAATAAGACATCACACCATTATATGTATCCTTTAGACGCAAAGATTCTGGGTTCTGTTTTCATCGCTAAAGCGACTAACAACGTTAGACCTCGTGTGTAAACAGTTAAAGGTTATGAGTGCCACTGGAAAAATGCATAAGTAACACCTGTTGTTTGAGACTTGAAGATGACCTGAAATTAGCTGAAATCGATATCTCATAATAAACATAAGGTGTAGCTGTCCATATTTCATAATGCTATTCCTAACATATTTAAAAGCTGCTCAAAACCACCTAGCCGGCCGCGGTGGCCGAGGGGACTGAGGCGCTTCAGTCACGGTCTGCACGACCACAACGGTCGGGGGTTCGAATCCCCCTTCGGGCATGGATATTTGGCCGTCCTAGTTCGTAAGTAGTTCATAAGTAGTTTGTAAGTTTAGGGACTGATGACCCCGTAGTTAAGTCCCATAAGCTTTACAAACATTTGAACATATTTTTTGAAAACCACCTACAAAAAACCTTTATAAGGAGATTGTATATAATTCCACGATCAAATTGTGTTTTAGTTATTTGTAGTAATACTCCCAAAGATCTGCCCTTGCTTTTAGTGCCTTGATCAGCTGTTTATTTTTAGAGGTATTACTAGGGACAGGAAAAATTCGCATTTGCGATAAATGCGAATATAGATGCGAATTCTGACTCAAAATGCAGTAAATCCGAAATTGTAGTTAGCAACGGTTGCGCTCAATTCCGATTTCATCACATTCCTCTTCACATGGTGCTGTATTGTAAATCGAGTGATATTTGTATGACGTGTTATCTCCCTGTTGAATGAGGCTGTGATATCTCCGGGCCGTTACTACAGCTCCACCTCGCTCGGTGGGCCTTTCCCTGAATACGGCACAGGTAGCGGCTGGAGGGCGTGGAGTAGGGTTGGTGTATCTCTACTTCTGGAACACCCTTTTCACTACCTGCAGCGTCCGGGTCCTCGCGCAAGTGTCTACAAATTCCCTTTCCGCGCAAGTGTCACTCCCCGCAAGTGTCACAAACTCCCGGTAACCAGACCTGCGACGGCTCGCGCCATCTACCGGATATTAACGTCCACAATACCAGACACTCTTACTGAGAAGAAGTATTCAAATGTTAAATGGCTGATGGTGTGGCGGTAGATATACCACGTTTTCTTGGGCATAGAAACACGAGTGATGTGGTACCTAACAGTTAACGGTAAAGAAGCAAATCGATCCAGACTCAATGCAATATTTACAATGGATTCACCATTATGCTCCCAGTGTCACGTTCTGGACGACGATGAACATCGGCTAACATGCGGCCCATCAGCAGAAGTGTGGCGTTTAGAGAAACAGGTCGTCGCTTTCGTTCTCCGAGTGGGACAACAAGACATTGGACCACGGACCGTGTTCTTTCCTGACAGAACGTACAAAACACGTACTAAAACGAAGGCGGTAAAATGGATTCGAGGACAATTGGTGCTCTATCTGTTCAGAGATACCCCGAAGAATGTATTGGATTTTTGGATCTACTTACAGGAACGACTTAGGAAGAGCGTACGTAATTCTAAATATCGAAAGTATTTTTTCTAATCATTTAATGGAATACATTTCAGAACCCGCAGCACATTTGGAACGTCCTCCGTAGGATAAGTTAAAATGTCAGAACGACGAAGGAATGCACGAAAGGTATGAACCGTAAACTAAAAACTAATATACGAGAAAACGTGTCCGGGTGCTGGAGCGGTGAAGGAAATGAAATAATACTCTGCACCGTTTTGCGTGCGTGTTTATTTCTGATATACGAAAAGAGGGTTAAGTTTCGGTATTAAATTTACACACGATGAACAGATGAACAGATATACACTTTGAGAATAAGCCCTTGAAAAGGATATATTTTCTTTACAACGAATGAAGGTTACACCTTTTTAATAAACCGTTCCTTTTCTCATCTAATAAACATAAACCTGTTTTATTTAGATTACTTTTTTTATTTTTACTTTTTTTTTTTTTTTATTTTTTTTATTTTTTTTACCGAGCGAGGTGGCGCAGTGGTAACGCACTGGACTCGTATTCGGGAGGATGTTGGATCATATCCACCTCCGGCCATTCAGATTTAGATTTTCCGTGATTTTCCTAAATCAATCCAGGCAAATGCCGGGATGGTTCCTCTCAAAGGGCACGGCCGATTTCCTGCCCCATCCTTACCCAGTACTCCGAGCGTTAGCTCCGTCTTTAATGGCCAAGCTGTCGATGGGACGTTAAGCCCTAAGCAACTCCCTTTCCCTTCATTTTTTCTTTACTTCCTTTTACTTTAATTTTACTTATTTGATGGAAAAATTGTTTTAAAATAATAAATAAATAAGAAAAGAGTCCTAAAAATTGTTGGACATAAAAAAGAGGGAAAAAGACGTTTAAGGCAAATAAATAAGTAAAAAAAGTTCATCGGCCAAGGTAAGTGGCTTGGAAGCAGAGAATCCGGAATCGAATCTCGATGAAACTTAGCGGATGTAATTCTTCTCTTTTGTATTTATCCATATCTCAATTGATAGGGGTAGGAGGGTTAATAGGGTAAGCAAATCAATAAGGAATGATAACAAGCAAGGAGGGACAACAACAACTGTTCCCGCGTGTATTCTGTCCCGTGCCTGGCAGAAAACAAGCATCGCGTGGTTCGCTGTCTGTGGGAAATTCGCAGCTACATTAGAGCTTCGCTCCTGTCTCATCATACTTGCTTCCCATTGGTCCATTTTAACATTCAATAAATTGACCTAGATTCAGATAATGAACGCCATTAATGAAGAATTATTAAAGTCATTGAAATTGTTAAGCTATTCTTCTCAATACAAGCGAGACAAGCAGTATGACTGGAGGTTAAAAGAATCTACAAAACCAATCTACAAAAGAAAACTGTGAGGGATATGCAGCTTGTCGCGATGTCCGAATGTTTGTAGAGCTTATGGGACTTAACTACGGGGCAGCTTGTCGCGATGTCCGAATGTTTGTAGAGCTTATGGGACTTAACTACGGGGTCATCAGTCCATAAAATTACAAATTACTTATGAACTAGCTAACACTAAGGACGCCGGCCGCGGTGGCCGAGGGGACTGAGGCGCTTCAGTCACGGTCTGCACGGCCACTACGGTCGGGGGTTCGAATCCCCCCTCGGACATGGATATTTGTGCCGTCCTAGTTCGTAAGTAGTTCATAAGTAGTTTCTAAGTTTCGGGACTGATGACGCCGTAGTTAAGTCTCATAAGGTTTACAAACATTTGAACACTAAGGACATGTGAAACTTATCCCAGCACTAAGGTTTGAGTAGTACGTGCAAATGTTCAAATGTTTGTAGACCTTATGGGGCTTAACAACGGGGTCATCAGTGTCTAAACTTACAAACTATTTATGAACTAGCTAATACTAAAGACGGCACAAATATCCATGCCCGAGGGGGGATTAGAACCCCCGACCGTAGTGGCCGTGCAGACCGTGACTGGCGCGCCGCAGACCCGCAGACCGCTCTGCCACCGCGGCCGGCTGTTAAAGCATTGCGTTGTCCTGTATAAGCGCCACAATTTGGTGACAAACGCTGACAACTCACCGCAATCTCAAAAACTACGTCTTATTAAGCCAATAGTTGGGTTGAACACCATAGTAAACATGGTTTATTAACTGCGAAATATCCTCTTGGCTTGTTGTTTGAACTCGCCCTCGCAGTCACTTACACGGAAACCTGCATTTAATGTGGACTTCGAATCAGTGTGCAACTAGGAGTACTTCGTGTATACAAATTATTTCCAGAACCGGGAAGTGACAGAAAGATTCGTAGGGCAGACTAAGGCTGAGGCCAGCACTTTCAGATATTTATTCAGCACTCAACAAACGTAGGCGCAAAACTACACACACACAGGGACACACCCAAGTGAATGTAATGTAATGCAGGGGTGTGCAGTGATATATGGAACGGTTCTAGAAGTCGGTCAAGGGGGAGGGGAGGTTAGAGGGGTGTGCAGTGTATCTCAACTAAAAGGGAGATGGGGGCCTCCTCTCCCAGCAAACTGGTAAAATTTGCTGTAGCATAAAGTAGTTTTTTACTCCTTTCTTAAAACGCGTTTGAACTACATATCAAGCTACGTTGTTAATTATGACAATTATTGAATATTTAAAGTATTTGCTGAGTTCAGGAACTATTTTATCCAGCGTAATTTGATATTCCATTTATGGAGGGGGACGGCTATTTGCCACCGCATCTTTATGCTGAGAAAATAAATACTTTGAGTTGTTTTACAATTTACTGAATGGACCGCAAGAAAGATTCTATTACTTGCAGTTAATATCACATTTATTGAAATATGGGCTTAACGAACTTTAAGTATTATTCCACATTACGAAAATGATATACAATAAAGTAATTATGAAGAACTTCAAATTATTTGGACAGAGGTGCCAAACACGAAAGACGCTGTTGGCTCTGTTTACACATTTGGTACAATTTAATTCTTCTTAATGCAGAGAAATATCTTTCTACAGATGCGGCTGTGCTTGGCACACTGACAATAAGTAAACCCAGCTTTTAAACACACACACCCACACACACACACACACACACACACACACACACACACCCATACCCCAGGGAGGACTCGAACCTCCGATGGCGAGCAACCGCGCGCTCCGCAGCGAGGCGCCTTAGATCACTCGGCTACTCCACCGCGGCTCTGTTTTCTTCAGTGAAGTCACAAGTTGATTTGGGTGTTCATTAACAAAGTCTTTAATACACACAGCACAGCTAGTTCATTTTTCAGTCGAATAAAATCGAACACATCCTTATGGGATTGATTTTATTTTTCAAATGCAGATGTACGAAAATTTTTTCTGTACGTTTCATTCATTTCTGGATCCAAAAATATATGAATTCAAGTTGGTACAGTGATTCAAACATTTCTCCAATTTGTGTAACTATATTGTCAATAATATGACAGTAGACAGCCTCTTTAAAATGGGGGGATGTACATTAGACCGCTGCCGTTTCGCAGAAGTTTCTGCTTCACCATCAGCATGTTCTTTCTGAGTCTTACTCCAGGTCAAACCAGTCTGGTTTCTGAGGTCTAATATTTCCTTTTGGTATGCTGAGTCTTTCGTAAACAATACAGAATGTCTAGATGTTTGGACTGAAGGATATTGAAAAGTAAAAAGTACATCTGTCAAGCAAAAAATTGTGCTGAATGTCAATAACAAAACCGCTGTATCAGAGCTAGTCAGCAATCTCAAAAATCTTTCAACTGCAATTACTGTTTCATTGTCCCAATTTTAGCTTCCATCCAGTATATGTTGAAAGAATTCAACAAATAAAATTCGGTGATCTTTTACAGCATGAACCAATCGGGATGAAAAATTCCACCGTGTTGGGGCATGTCTTGGCATTCTTTTCACTGTAAATTCGTTTAGTGTCTGTGTTCTTTTTGAAGATTTGTGAAAAAAAGACCCCGAACCTGTTAACGTCATTCTGCATTCTTTTACGCAAGAAACAGATTGAGACCGAATGAGATTTAAGCTGTGGCTAAAACAATGAACAATGTAGCCTCTGGATACACAACATGAACTTCGGCTCTTAGTCCATGTGAATGGTCTGCCATCACAGCTGCACCATCAAATGTCTGTGCAACCAATTTATGATTTACATAAAACTGGTCAACACGCTGAAGGAACCCTTTGGCTGATCTATCTGCACTCACATCAGTAAATGAGATGAATTTTTCATTAACTTTTCCACTTGAATAACAAAGCAACAAAAGTTGTTTGCGTGATTTCTTGTTTAATGTCTTTCAGAAGTACCTGTTTGAAGTTCCGCGAAATATTATGGACGCCTGTAGATGATTACTTAATGGTGCATCATACTTGGATAGTACCTCAATAAAATGTTCAAATGTTTGTACAGTTTATGGGACTTAACTACGGGGTCATCAGTCCCTAAACTTACAAACTACTTATGAACTACTTACGAACTAGGACGGCACAAATATCCATGCCAGAGGGGGGATTCGAACCCCCGACCGTAGTGGCCGTGCAGACCGTGACTGGAGCGCCTCAGTCTCCTCGGCCACCACGGCCGGCAGTACCTCAATAAGACCCAAGTAAACATCCTCGTTCAGAGAATCTTTTCTCCAATTATGTCCGCGAAACGGAATATCGTGAATGGCTATGAGACATACAATATTAGTTAATCTCTTTCGAACTTCTCATTTTTTTCTGACAGATTCATTATTGTGTGCAATATCAGTATGTAATCGCGTATCAAACTGAATGTTTATACGTGTAGCACCGAACGTCTTCAGCTACAGCAGGGATTTCTTGTGGTTCTGTATGGCGTTATCTAAATTATTCAGATTACTAGCTGAAAACCCGGCGTTGCCCGGGTATTTATTTATTTATTCGAGCCTTGAGTTAGCACTTTTCTTATCCACTCTCTGTCTGTCCATCTCCCTTTTTTCTAGAGATTATATAAGAAAGCACACGTAAAAATGCACTCGTTACAAAAATTCCAATCACGAAATTGAACAATAATGATTGTAATAATATCACAGATCGATCACTTGATGTAATGCGCGAAACGACAAATATATTTTTTTAATGAGATGTATTAAAAGAAATTTCTTTTTTACTGCTTTATTTATTTATTCTTATATTTTCTTATTCGTATGCTTATCCGTACAGAGAAAGAGCTGAAGACATTGTAGCACGCATAGACCAAAGATATGGTCCGTGGAATCACGTTTCGCTGTTTGTAACCTCCTTGCTATAGAGTCGCAAACGTCATCGCTGGCCTTCAGTCCGAATTTTTAAAATAATTTGATGACTTTCAACCACCATATCTTCCACCCCCTTATAGCTATCGGCATGGAACTGCTATGGTGTACAACGGGAGACTTCGGACAACAATCACACACAGACCATTCGTTTGCGTTCTGTAGTTTTCGCTGCAGAGCGAAATATTAACACATACACACGTAGAATTTTATATACACTGATAACATTTCATCCCAATAAACTCCACCCTTTTATCAATCTTCATGCAACAATGCAACCAATAAACCATTTTCAAAGAGTAAATATAATTTTCAAAGAGTAATTATTGTTCCGCATTTCGCGTTATATTCTTCAAATTACTAAATATCTATCAGATCGCTATGAAACCGTGCCTAAAACGTTCCTGAGGTGTAAATTAGTGACTGTACAAATATTTAAGTCTCTGCGTCTTATCTTTCGGACGTGATAAGCGTACACTGAACAGACATTCACATTAATATATATAGATAAATAGCTATCCGATCGTCATAAAACCGTGCTTAAAGCCTTCCCCGGGTAGACATTAGTAACTGTACAAATTTTTAGCTCTTTATGTTTGTGGTTCAGACGTGATAAACGTTCACCGAACAGACATTCACATTTATAGATATAGATTACACCCAGTGCCTGACAATAGGTTTTTTTTTTTCTTTTCCGAACAATAAACATGGCCAGAAAAAATGTTTGTTAAGTTTGGTACTACTTTCGATCCATTCTGCCCAGCTGTATTGAGATGCATGGAAATGTCAAACGTATTCTTGACTTTCGTCTTTATGAGCTACCTTCAGATGAAGCAATTCTGGACAGGGTCTAGCGGATTGCACAGTTTCCACTTTATCGCCTCGGCTCGTTAGACGAAACGGTCGTTGCAAGCGCACACGCAGCTGACAAGGTGGGCAGCGGCCGGCCTCACAGCTTCCCCGGCCGCCGAATAGCCGGCCTACTGCGCATGCGCGTACAAGTAGCTCTCGGCTCAGCGGTAGAAGCCGCAGCTTTTCCAATGCACAAACGCGAATTGCGGCAGGAACTTCTGTGTTTCCGAAAACAGGGGAAAGACTAATACTGAAATCCAAGCCTTTCTTCGCTTTTCAGCCCGACAGGGCTGAAAAGAAGACTTGCGCGAGAGCATCACAGAAATGTACAATGAAGTCCAACGGCAGACGCTGCGCATGACGGAGTGCATTATAGCCTCCACTGCGGTGACGAAAGTCATGGCATACCTGCGCCTTCTTCTGCTGGCGATGTGCAGCAGCTGGCTGTAGTGTGGACTCAGCAAGTCGTTGGAAGTCCCCTGCAGGAATACATCTACATACATACTCCGCAATCCATCGTAAGGTGGGTGGCGGAGGGTACACTGTACCAGTATTAGGCATTTCCTTTCCTATTCAAAAATGTTCAAATGTTTGTAGAACTTATGGGACTTAACTACGGGGTCATCAGTCCCTAAGCTTACAAACTACTTATGAACTACCTAAGACTAAGGACGGCACAAATATCCATGCCCGAGAGGGGATTCGAACCCCCGACCGTAGTGGCCGTGCAGACCGTGACTGAAGCGCCTCAGTCCCCTCAGCCACCGCGGACGGCCTTTCCTATTCCACTCCCAAATAGAACGAGGAAAAAAAGAATGCCTATATTCCTCCGTACGAGCCATAATTTCTCTTATCTTGTCTTTGTGATCACTACGCTAAATGTATGTAGGCGGCAGCAAGATCGTGCTACACTCAGCTTCAAATTCCTGCTCTCTAAATTTCCTCAACAGAATTTCACGAAAAGAACGTCGTCTTTGCTCCAACGATCCCCAATTGAGCTACCGGAGCAGTTCCGTGACACTCGCGCATTGGTCGAACCTACCAGTAACAAAACTAGCTGCTCGCCTCTGAACTGCTTCTATGTCTTCCTTTAAACTGATCTGCTGCGGGTGCCAAACACTTGAGCAATACTCAAGACGTGGTCGTACAAGCGTTTTATACGCGGTCTCCTTTACAGATTAAGTACATGTTCCCAAAATTCTCGTAATAAACCGAAGTCGGCTGTCCGCCTTACTCACAACTGTCCTTACATGTTCGTCCCATTTCATATCGCTCTGCAATGTTACACCTAGGTATTTGAACGATGTGACATCAAGAAGCTCACTAATAATGCTGTATTCGGACATTATGGGATTGTTCTTCCTACTCATGCGCATCACCTTACATTTTTCTATATTGAGAGCTAGCTGTCAGTCTTCGCATCAACTAGAAATTTTTCCTAAGTCATCTTGTATGCTATTGCAGTCAGTTAAAGACGATACCCTCCCATACACCACAACATCATCAGCAAACAGCCGCAAATTACAAGTCACTCTGTCCATCAAATCATTTATATGGATAGAAAATAATAGCGGTCCTATCACACTCCCCTGGGGCACGCCTGACGATACACTCGTCTCTGATGAACACTCGCCGTCGAGAACAACGTACTGCGTTCTATTACGTAGGAAGCCTTTCAGCCAGTCACAATATGGAGCGATGCTGCCTCTGTAGCCGACCATAACTGGGAAAGTGTTGCTAGTGCAGAATTTTGTGCACAACCTGATATCTACATTACGTCCTGTAAATGTTCGATGGGAGTCTGATCTGGGTAGTCAAAGCAGGTAAAATTGTTTTTCATACCAAACGCAGTGGTGATGTGATGCAGTGTCGTTGTTTTGGGATATGATGTCTATAATGGCCGAAAATTGTCTCCACTTAGCCGAAAACAACCATTTCCAGTAAATGATAGGAAGTCCACTTCATTTAAAAGCAACTTGCACCGTTATGGAACCACCACATTGCACAGTGCGTTATTGACAACGAGGATCCATGGCTTCGTGGGATTGGCACCACACCCACCGACTTGTACAGAGATTCATATGATCCAGCTACATTTTTACAGTCATCTGCCATCCACCCAATATGGCCACGGGTTCAGCTGCAGACTATGTCGTCCTTTTAGCAAAGGCACTGTATTGGTTGTCCGCTGCCGTAGACCAGTGTTTTTCAGCCTTTTCGAAGATACGACCCCCTTCCAAGTAAAAATATTCTGACCGCCCCCTTCCAAATAAAAATATTCTGGCGACCCTCCTCACGAAACGTTACAAAGGAAGCAAATTTAACCTTCTTTCCTTTCCTTAGCTTTCTTTAAATTGTTGGACGAAATTTTTCATATATTTTTCGGAATTAAACACATAATCCTATTTTTACATGAGTTCAGACAGAAAAATATATTTTTCTCAACGACTGTTTCGCTTTTCAGGCAAAACTCAGAAGCGCATTACGTTCATTTAGAAAGGTCTTACTGAATAGACCATTTGTGAAGAAGTAGATGTTTTTGTCGAACTTTTTAGAATTACTTATTGTATGAAGTTCTTTCACCTCTCGATTGGTTCCTAAAATCAGGTTTCAGACTTCGCGCTTATTCATCATTAACATACTGTATTATAAAACACTCTGTTATCTATTCAAGGAACTCCGCAGTTTTTACATTAAATATATTTGAGTTTGTCATACGCTTTTGTGTTACTCAAATCCTAGTTATTTTAAGTTGCAAGGACTTCTTCCTGTGATGGCGACCCCCGAGCGAGACTTCGGGATACCCAGAGGGTAGTGACCCACAGGTTGAAAAACACTGCCGCCCGCGGTGGCCGAGTGGTCTGCGGCGTGCCAGTCACGGTCTGCACGGCCGCTGCGGTCGGGTGTTCGAATCCCCCCTCGGGCATGGATATTTGTTCCGTCTTTATTATAAGCTAGTTCATAAGTAGTTCGTAAGTTAAGGACTGATGAACCCGTAGTTAAGTCCCATAAACTCTACAAACATTTGAACATTTTTGAAAAACACTGCCGTAGAACATTAGCGCTACACACCGAGCGAGGTGGCGCAGTGGTAACGCACTGGACTCGCATTCGATAGGACGGTGGTTTAAATCCATCTCCAGCCATCCAGATTTAGGTTTTCCGTGATTTCCCTAAATCACTCCAGGCAAATGTCGGAATGGTTCCTTTCATAGGGCACGTCCGATTTCCTTCCTCATCCTTACCCAAAACTCCGAGCGTAAGGTCCGTCTCTAATGACCACGCTGTCGACGGGACGTTAAATCCTAAGCTTCCTTCCTTCCATTAACGCCACAACGCGCTTTGTGGTATCTGAGCCAGACTCTAACCCTACCACATGTACTCGTGGGATCAAGTCCTAGTTTCCCAGTTGTTCGACAAGGACAAGGTCACGAGCTAAGGATAGGTGCTGCAGGTGATTCGTGCTGTTAGCAAAAGCAGTCGGGTCGGTCGTCGGCTGCCATATCCCATTAACGCCAGATTGCAGCATACTGGTAATACGTTCCACATTGGTTATTTCACGCAGTTGATTGTCTTATACCCCAGACAAGTCGCTGCCCTCGGTAATTAGGTGAAGGTTACCGGCCACTTTGTTACCGTGGTGAGAGGTAATGTTGAAATTCGGAATTTTAGGTGGACTAGTGGCAATGTGGATTTCGGAATACTGAAATTTCTAACGATTTACGAAATGGAATGTCCCATGCGTTTAGCTCCAGCTACCACTCCGAGTTAATCACCGTGGTTCAGCCATAATCAACTACAAGTGGCAGCTATGGCAATGTACCGACCTTTTGCACCTTGTGCACGTGATACTAGCACCATTTGTAGCTGTGAACATCTCTATCCAGTGACTTTTGTCGTCTCAATATAAATTAAGTGGACAAAAGTTACCGGAAGCGTTATCCCATTTGAAGAAGTACCGTGTGTGACACCCCAAAAGATGAGGCTATATGCAGGATAAACACGGTATATGAGCTGTCTGTTAACAGATATTGACAAGATGTTTCTAGTTAACGCACTTTGACCATATGATGATAATTGGTGGAAGAAGAATATCAGAGATTACACAGGAATTCGTGCTTGTAGGCTGCGGATCTTCAGTACCGCAGATAAAATATTACGACACAGCTAAAGAACCGCACAGAATGTCCACAAGTGTTTGCAAATTGGGCGTGACGTTGTCTGTGCACAGCCGCAGGCTCCGATCCACAGTCAACTGCTAATCAGTCCCATTCGAACCGTTCGTAGAATCTACGCATTGATGTGTTAACTGAAGTTATTTGGTCTTCTGGGAGAGCGATTCCCAATTTACATCACATATTTTATTCACTCGCTTCATCAGGGAATGGAACGCTAAGGGACCAAATTACTTGGACGTTATGTTCCATCCATCAAACACCATACGGTGCTTGCCGGAGTACAAATGTCGTTTTGTCGTCATAACGTGTCTGTGTTTTTAATTGTTACGTACATTCTGTTTGTAACGTAACAAGTGTATAAGAAAGATAGGAATGAAACAAAACACTGAAATACTGTGCCCATAGCCTATAGGTAGCACTGATACTGTGCCAAGTGCACAAGTGCACATTGATAGAAATGTAGAGGAGTAATCCAGGTAATAATGATCTATTGTGCATTCCGGCTGCGCAGTTTTATATCAGACTTCTATTCAAGGTAAATTGTTTCGTCGATATCTCCTGCCTTTGTTGTACGAGTGCCAATCGAAACAAGTTGTCAGTGCGCATTCTACGATTCTTTAAAATACAATGTGTAATACAAAGTTCTGCTGACTGTGAGGTTCGACGTGCTATTCCAATTCTGAATACTCGTAGTTGAAATATGAAGAAATTTATCGCCAACTGATGAAGCGCACTATGATACAGTCCATCACAAATGATTTAATTATCAAATGTAAAAAGAAATAGCGTGGAAAATATATGAGGCAGGCGAAATTCCCTCATACTGAGGAAAAAATGTAATGATCCCTATTCCATAGAAAGCACGATGGGACAGGCGTGAAAATTACAGAACCATCACTTTAATAAGTCATGGTTGCAACACGAATTATTTACTAGAGAAGGGAGAAACTGGTAGAAGCCGACGTCGGGGAAGATCGGTTGGGTTTAGGAGAAATGTAGGCATACGTGAGGCAATACCAACCTTAAGACTTATCTCAGAAGATTAAGTAAAAGCAAACCTACATTTCTCGGTTTTGTAGATTTGGATAAAGATTTTGACAATATTGACTGCAATATACACTTTCAAATTCTGAAGTCAGCAGGGGTAAACTATATAGGGAATGGAAGGCTCTTTACAACTTGTAAAAAAACCAGACCAATTGGAAGAGTCGACGAGCATGAGAGAAAAGCATTGGTTGGGAACGGAGTCAGACATGGTTGTAACCTTTCCGCAATGTTATTCAGTTTGTACAATGAGCAAGCTGTGAGAGAAAGTGAGGAGAAATTAAAGTACATTGTGAAGAAATAAAAACTTCGTTTTGCTGATGTCAATGTAATTCTGTCAGATGTAGCAAAGGACCTACAAGAGCAATTGAACGAAAAGAACAGTGTGCTGAAAGGAGCGTTTTAGACGTTCATTATCAGGAGAAAACAAGGGTAATGGATGTAGTCTAAAAAATCAGGCGTTTCTGAAGGAATTAGATTAGGTAACGAAACTATAAAGGTGGTAGATGTATTTTGTCACTTGGACAGTAAAATAACATATGATGGTCGCAGTGCAGAGGATATAAAACTCAGAATGTCAATGGGAAGAAAGGCGTTTTTGCAAAAGAGAAATTTGCTAACCTCAAATATTAATCTAAGTGTAAGGAAGTCTTTTCTGAAGGTATTTGTGTGGAGTGTTGCCTTGTACGGTAGTGAAACATGGACGATAAAAAGTTTAGACAGAAAGAGTATGGAGGCTTTTGAAATGCGGTGCTGCAAAGAATGCTGAATATTAGGTGGGTAGATCGCGTAACTAATGAAGAGGTACTGAACAGTATTGGGAAAAAAAGGAATATGTGGCATACCTTGACTAAAAAAAGGGATCAATTGGTAGGTCACATTCTTAAACATCCAGTATTGGAGGAAAAAATAAAGTGAACTGACTTAGTGGCCTAATAGCAGCCAACAATGATACGCGAATTCTAAAGCTCGTGATGAAGCATGAGAAGTGCTTACATAACGGAGGGTTCAAATGTTCAAATGTTTGTTAAGCTTAAGGGCTTAACTGCGGGGTCAGCAGTCTCGTCTGTGTTCTTCATACACGGGGTGGCTTTTAAGAAGGGACTATCTCAAAACTATAGTGCCAGATTAAGTAGATCTATTGTTTCGGTAACTTCTACAGCCAACAACATCTCACTAAACAAAATGCAGCATATTCTGAAAGCAATTTCGTGATATCTGTTATAATGGTACTCTGTAGTCGCTATCTAACAATACCTCGAAAGTTGATAAAAGACCCACATTTCGTATTACGTAGAGAGGACTATTTTCGCTGTACTGCGCACACTTCTCAGACGCTAATAAAAACCCCTCTAGTTACTGCAAGACAACAGCGGAGGCAGCTGAATAAGCGGGGCCAGATATAAACGTGTCTATCTGGCAGCACAACAAAGAAACAATCCGAATTAAGTACGCGTTCAACTTGTATTTAGAATGCGTGTGGAAGGTTTCATTGAGTAGCGGATAAAGTCTCAAATTCATAGTGTCTGCGGCAGAATTTCTTGCATAGAACTTTGGACGATGGCGAGGGGAACAGGCTACACTGTTTTGTACTCAGTAAATTCCTCGCACTCCTGAAATACATTGGACCCAGCAGCCACCATCATAAGCGAAACTAAATCTCTTTTCCAACACACTATTTCCTACCTCAAAGAAAACAGGTTTTTTTTTTTTTTTTTTTTTTTTTTTTTTTTTTTTTTTTTTTTTTTTTTAGTTTCTTCCATTTTCGGGTGGAGAAACGTCTTTCATGTCTTTCGCCCACGCGTTTTCTGTACTGCCTAGAGATTTCGGATATTTTTCTTCTTACATTCATTGAGATATTCATAATTGTTCTATTCCTTAATTTCATATAATACATCGTCCTATACTGTACAAGGACAATTTTTAAATGCTTTAGTTTGATACAAAATAATAATAAAATACTAATGTACAAGATGTAAACGGCATAAGCTGCCAAAATTATATAGACGGTACATCTCGATGTCATTGACAAAGAAGTCTAGAAACATGTTTGGCCATTTCCTACGGTTGTATCAGAATACATCAGTTCATGTCAGCATAATGTTTTTGGAAAAGTAGGCTGCTTGAGACTAACTGCGTGGTCTAAAGCGCCACGTTACGTATCACGCATAGGTTCGAGTCCTCCCTCGGGCATGGGTGTGTGTGCTCTGCAGGTTACCTTAAAACCCAGATAGCGCTGACGTCCTTCCAGAAGGACGAGAACGGCAGCTTACTTTTTTATGCTTGTCTGGAAGAATTCGTCCACAGTGTCATATTTCATTTCTTTGAATAGCCTGCTCCCATTGTGGATCAATTTTAGCTTGTATTTTTGATTGCAAAGTGATTGGATATGGCTGCGAATTTGAGGTTCGTACAAATGATATTGAAGACTTCCTCGTAGTTGTGTTTGTATTTCTGTAACATTCTTCAATTTTCGAGAGATTTATATGTGTATATTTCATCTTAAATGTTGTTTTAACAACAATGATTTATCAGATTGAAATTTTAAAATGTTTATTTTGACGTCATTCCAGAAAGAAGGACAGTATTGCAAAACTAATGGCAGGATTGTGAAAAAAAATCACTTATAACGATCTTGTGCAGTCACATGAAGGTAATAATAGCTTCTGAGAAAAAAAATTAAACCAAAAATAATTCCGCGCTATCTGGGTTAACTTAGCTTAATTAGTTTGTAGTCTAGGGACTGATCACCACAGTAGTTTTGTCCCATAGAATTTCAGACATTTGACACTCAGCAGTGTAGGTACGCAGGCAATCGGTTCGTATTACTTACTGCTGCGTGTGTTGGCATTGCGAACGTGATGCGTAAACACACAGACAATTACGACGTTCGAGGCTGGGTGATTGTAATACGTCGATCGACGACAGTCGTCGATTAACCTGTGCAAACGTTATTGCAACTTTCCTAAACGTAATGATATTCATTTAATTTATGCCGAGGCAAAAGGTGCTGCGAGCGCAGCATTACAAATTTATCGAGAACGGTTGCCATTGCGAAGACTTTCTGCGCGATAGACATTTGTTGCTGTTCCCCGAAGGTTTGTGTCATCGTAATTCCCTACTTTTACGCGATTATTTTGCAGTTCATTATTAATAAAGTACATCAGTTATATTTACCTTTTTTAATTAACTGCTTTAAACGAAATGTATTTTCTGTTCTTATATGCTTTCGCTTTCTGTTAAATAGATCACGCCAAAATACAATTTACGAGTACTCTTTTAATTTGCTTAGATTGAGATATACTGCTAGAGGCAGAAGCTCACAACCCGACGATCGTACATTGGAAGCTGAGGAACAGAGTCTAGAGTTCCCTCCACGACGTAAATTGTTAGAGTGACTTTTGTTGCGAAGTGCGTTGTGTGATTCTGAAGACAGAATACTTGTTACAGTTCAAGTGTGTCTGATTCGCGACGAAATAACTAATTTACATAATATGCACACGTGGGGTATTCAAAATCGTCACCATGTAGCAACAACACATTTTCAGCAATGGTCTTCAATAAAAGTGTGGGCGGGTATAATCGAGAATTACGCTATTGAGCCTAATATTTTACCTGCACAATTGACTGGTAACAATTACCGAACGTTTCTAGAGAAAACATTGCTACCACATTTATTACAAGATATTCCAATCAGGCATATGTCATAATATGTGGTTACTCCACGATGGTACTCCTCGCCACGATGGTCACAGAGTAGGAAGATTTTTGAATAGATGATTTCTAGGATGATGGATAGGTCGTTTTGGGCAACGTCGTTGCCAGCAAACAGTCCTGATTTAAATCCACTGGATTTGTACTTTTGGGGTCAGATGACGGAAACTGTTTGTGCTCTGTTGTGTCCCCGGGATGCTGTAGTAGAATGAGGTGGACCGTGGCTAGCAAGCGATGTGGACAAGGTCTGCAACTAAAATAAGTGATTAGTTCATATATACTTTTATTACGACGAAAAGAATACTCAAGTTTGGAGTGCTTATGGCGATACAGACTCTTCTATCTATTACATAGTTATGCAAGGTGACATAGTATACTGCTGGCTTTTCTCTGTTGACTCGTTGAACTTGCTGGTACTGACTGGAACCGCCGTACTCCTGTACTGAGTATCGTGGCTGTGGTGCACCGGCATATCTAATAGAGAGCCCCTCTCTTCCTATTAGCAGGTGCGCGCAGCAGGCAGACAGGTAACGAGATTGTGGCCGGCCGAAGTACTGTGGAGTGAGTTATCGCCTCTTCTGGAAGTTGCACGGCGGCTTGTGTAGACCGCCGCCGTTGTGGCGAATAGCGACGTCACAACACTGCCCCCCCCCCCCCAAACCTTCGCACCCCAGTTGTGTAATGAGCGTAACAACGGGGGGGGGGAGAAGGTGTGTCCATGGAAGCAATTGAACGAGTGGGGTTCCAATCTGTACCCAGTGCTGATCCACCAGTCGCGACCCACCATCTGGCCTGCGCGTCGCAGAAGCGTTCTCGACGACCGGTGCGGAGGCAGCTCCTTGGTGGACCGCTGCGTCAGAAGGACCATCGACGCGAGACGATGAACCCGCGATGGCAGATGTCGGTTGACCCACGACGTCCGATGGATGATGGGTCGTCAGATGCGGTGATGCTGGAGGCGAAGGGTCTAGCTCCGTGGGCTCGTGGCAGAGAAGGGAAGGCGGGAGAACCCACGACGTCGGATGAGGCGTGGGCAGCCGAGGGGTCAGCGAATCTGTCGAAAAAAACTCAGTACCAGCATCCAATTAGGTGCGCCAAGCATTTCATATGTGGCACGATTTACTAACGACACTGTGGCATCCGTATCAAGTAAAAAGTTCACTATTTTGCCAGCAATTTGCAAATGTACAAACAGTTTATTTGCGTGCCATTGAAAAAGGTTCAAATGTTTGTATAGCTTATGGGACTTAACTACTACGGTCGGGGGTTCGAATCCCCCATCGGGCATGGATATTTGTGCCGTCCTAGTTCGTAAGTAGTTCATAAGTAGTTTGTAAGTTTAGGGACTGATTACCTCGTAGTTAAGTCCCATAAGCTATACAAACATTTGAACATTTTGGACTTAACTACGGGGTCATCAGTCCCTAAACTTACAAACTACTTATGAAGTAGCTAATCCTAAGGACGGCACAAATATCCATGCCCGAGGGGGCTTCGAACCCCCGACCGTAGTGGCCGTGAAGACCGTGACTGGAGCGCCTCAGCCACCTCGGCCGGCCATTGTAAATAAGTGTCAGAAGCTTGTGTTGTTACGCTACTGGTGCACGAAAGAAAATTATCTAAATTTAATTTTCGTTATGGTTATGCTGTAAAAAGAGGAAGTAATTCATTGTAAGTAATGCACAACGAATTACTTGGTAATTGGTTGCTTACTAAGGAAATATCATTTTCTTTGATGTTACGTTTTCTTTACTACCACGACTTTCCTTATTGTGGTGTAAAAGAGGAAACGTCTGTGTTGTACTTAATTTTTTACGAAAAAAGAATTACACGTGTTTGACAACCCAGTGACTCTTTCAGTAGCACCTAACCGCAGTGCCGCGTCTAGACACGTCGAATGTCTACATTTTGTGTCAAATGTTTGTAAATCTATAGGAGTGAACTTTTTTGGTCATCAGTCCCTAGGGTTACAAACTAATTAAATAAAGTTAAACTAACAAAAGGACAATACATACACCCATGTCCGAAAGAGGACTCGACGGCGATGAATCGCGCGCTCCGCAGCAAGGCGCCTTAGAACGCACGGTCACTCCACCGCGGCACATTTCACGTCGCGAAGTGTATTTGCTCACCCCAGGCGCGTGCTATCAACGCGTATAGGTCACTTGGTTGCACGGCTCTCTGCTATATTGTCAGTTGACAATACAATAAGAAATTCGGCTACGATCAGTGTACGAACATTGGTTTCTATGAATACAAAAATAAACAATATGATGCAACAATATTTCATTGAACTTTTTTGTCAAACACCTTAAGATGTTTCGTTTGTGTAATTTTGGCAGCTAATAGCGCTTGCACGGTGTATTAAAAGACCTTTTAACACTGACAGCACAAGAAAAAGGAAAGAACCACATTACATAAAGGAAAGAAATATAAAACCAGGTTATTGCACAAAATTTACAAAATAACACATTACAAACGGAAAAACGACATTAAAAAGAAAGTCAGTCGGTAAGAAGAGGGGAGATTTCTACTGAAGGATCTTTGCGGTCTCTAGCCTCATCCTCCACAATTGTCGACTCCTCTTGTTTAAGGACTCTTCCATCCTTTCATCACGTCCTTGGGTGTCCTCCTGGGATTATCCCAGCACCTTTAGAATGGAGGACTCTCACCCAGTGTGTGGCTTACCAAACCGCTGGTACAGGCCATTTTTGGGTTTCGTACCCAATTATCTTCTATGCTATTGTAGACTGATCCATAAATCTTTTGAAGTACCTTCCTTTTAAAGGTCCAGATTGGGTCTTGAGTTGTAGCTGTCGTCGCCCGTATAAATGTACTGACCGTAACCATATTTCAAATTACTTTTTAAATGAAGCTAGGTTGCTCACCAGTTCTATGCTGTCTCGTATTATTTGTACTTTTCTTCTAGGCAAATTGGACTTTTTACACGAAATCAGAATTTTGACTGAACTCGAGTTGCTGTTGGACTGCGAACTGTTCAGTTTTGTTGCAAACAGTATGGATGAACACCCTACATACCATCTGTAGGTGTAATGCAGGTCAGCCGCTGTTGAGTGGCCGAGCGGTATAAGGCGCCTTACTGCGGAGCGTGCGACTGATCGCCGTCGGAGGTTCGAGTCCTCCCTGGGCCATGGGTGTGTGTGTGTGTGTTGTCCTTAGCATTTTAGACATTAACCAAGAAATGTGTTACTAATTATAATTTTATATATTTTGGCTATATTCATGTATTCAATCTTTTCATTGGCTATCAAAGATGGGTGGAGCTGGCAAAGGGGCGGAGCCTCAGCTATTTAAGAGTAGCAAACCTTGCTCCAGCCAGCAGTAACGCACTGGAAGGCTCCCAGCTACCTGCCAGCTCCACAACATCGAAGGGTATGACATCGCTTATTTTATTTTGTTCTATTTCTATTTATTAACTTAGTTTAGCTTTTACAGTAATGTATATTGCTCCAAACTCCTCTAAATGTAACTGTGACATATTTCAGAGACAAATTCCTGAAGATGGTCTACATAAGATTGAAACTAGTTGAATGAAATAAATTAGTGCATTCTAGACTGTTCTTTATTAACAAATTTAAATAGAGTGCTGTTAACCCAAAAATAGAGAAACAAAAATGTTTCCAAAAATATGTGATAGGTTACGTAGTTTGTAAGTCTAAGGACTGATGACCATAGCAGTTTAGTCCAATAGGTTTACAAACATTTGAACGTGTAAATAAGGTGCTACGCGAGCACAGGCCGGAACTGGCGAAGCACCTTAGTTCTACCGGTGACGCGAGGAAACGCAGAGGGCAGAGGTGGCACTGTTGTAGGAGAGCAACGTGTTGTGACAGCACCAAGCGAGGCCAGAGTTGTCTTGCTGCTTGACAATGGAGCTAGGCAAATCACCGCTAGTCAGGCGGAGTACCAGAATTAAAGTGATTAATAATAATGGTAATATTAATAATGTCTATTTGTGTTTAGACAGAAAGAATAGTTTTTTGCGCTCCATATTTCGCACGCACTAATTTTCAACATTATTTTTTTATCTTTAGCATAGCTTTGAAGCCACTAATTTTATATATTTGGAACAATCATTTTGGCAGTTGCTATTCGAAGTATAGCTTCCAACACGAAGATTCAGGCAAGCTTGACCTTGTTTTTATTACGTTAATATTCATTGAATATTCAGAGAGGCTTAACCTTTTTTTGTGTTACGTTAATATTCATAGTTGATAACATATGTTTACAAATGAACGTCATTCAGAACATAGCAACACATTTCAGGGAAAGGGTATCAATCCTCTGGAATTCTTGTTGATCAACGCCTTCATAAAATTCAAATGTTTGTATAGTTTATGGGACTTAACTACGGGGTGATCAGTCCCTAAACTTACAAACTACTTATGAACTACTTGCAAACCAGGACGGCACAAATATCCATGCCCGAGGGGGGATTCGAACCCCCGACGGGGAACGGCCTCGCGCATTGGAGCATAGCGCTTCAATGCGTAGGCCGCTCCGCCGCAGCTCACTGAACAGAGATGTATTGTCTCAAATCGAAAAAGTTTGACAGTACCTTTGATCAACTTAACCATCGCCTGGCACAATAACATATATATATATATATATATATATATATATATATATATATGAAATATGTGAAAAATTAATATATATTAAAGTGAAATATGTGAAAAATTAAAAATGCACGGTTATGCATTATGTGAATTTGGAAAATGTGTGTAATGTGAAATAAATTGTAACATCAAGGAAACGTCCTAAATCGAGTATAATAATATTTTCGTGTGGCTCAGTGGTGCATATCTTTCGACTGGACGCTCCTTCGTTACTGTACGTGTCTCTAACCTAACCTATCCCAGTTATCCAACCGTGAAAAGGGGAACTACAGTTTAACATGGATTTAGCTAGTCCCCAAATCGTTGAGAGGTGAAAATTAATTAAAATAAATAAATTTAAAAAAATCTGTGGCCTAGCGCTCTCCAACTGAATACTTTGCCTTTTTTTCGTCTGGTTGGTTGGTGTTTGTTCTAATTTGTTCGTTGAGAATTTTCCACAGGGTTCTTTTCTTTTTTTTTCCCCCAGAGGGTGTCAAACCCACTGACCGAGCACCGGTAGACCATACTTCACGTTAGGGCAGCACCATATTGGGTACCTACTCAACCTAGATAGAAATATTTCATTCGTAATAAAAATAATACTGAGGTTATTAATCGAGATAAAAAGTATCCCATCTTTTAAGATGGGGCATATCACACACTCAGTGAAACATTTCAATAAGATCAGTTGAGTAGTTTCGGAGTTCATCACGGACAAACTGGTGCCACGGGATTTTTATACATATAAAAATATGTGGGAAAAAGCATCTGGAAAGAGGAAACTAAAACTGCAGCAACAGGCTTCGGAAGACCTATCGGCACCGACAAAGCAAAGGTGAAAAGCGCTCGACTCTGCCGGTCGTCTTATAGTGCCTACTAAGTACTGACTTGGAGGTACTGCATTATGTTCCTGATTCAAGCTTTCCTTAGTCACGAAAGTACATTGAACGAGATCCTTTCAGCCTCATGACGCCTAGTGAGAATTTCGCAAGAAAACAATAACCCTAACTGCCCTTCTTTTGCCAAAGTGGCATTAGATCGAAAGACTGGGAGCAAGATGACATTTATATACCCCTGTTACGAATAGGGGAGTCTCATCCTGTTGGCTCTGACGTGAGTGGTGGCTGTTGTGGTGACGCGGGCCCAGTTAAGGTGTCTATATAAGCTGCGGCGACCAGACAAAAGCGACGCGCGTGGGGAGCAGCGTGAAAGGCCGATTTGGACGGCCAAACTGACAGTTGCTTACCAGCCGTGAGGCTGTTACAACTGCCCCATTGTGTGCGCGCGCTCCCTTCAGGATCGGTAACTTAAGATGTCTACACCTCAGCGTCTCCACTGACGGAACAGGTATAGCGTCAAGTTGTGGAGCGTCGTGGTAGTATTGAAGACAACCGCAACATTCATGATACAGGGTCTCCAGAAAAGGACTCCCTCATTTCAAAATTAAATATCTTGAAAACAAAGATCGATAGAGGAATGCAGTAAACGGTATGTTTATTGTGAAAGATGTAAGAAGTTTATACAGCAGTTTGAAATAATAGTTACAAAAACTGCTAACAGATGGCGCTGTAATCGCCATACGTAAGAGACGATTAAAACCATGTACTCCATTGAACAACGCGTTTTTCTGGTGCTGGAGTGCCACAGGTTAGAAAAGAGTCCTACGGCAACAAGGCGAAGTTTTCAAGCACGATTTAATGTTCCAAAAGGACCCGATGCGAAAACCATTCGTACGCTCTTCGCAAAATTTCAACGAACAGGCAGCGTAACTAATGATCTAGTGGGGCACGTTGGCCGCAAGTAAACCGCAGTTACGCCTGAAAATATCGCCACAGTTTCTGGAATTATTCAGCGAAATCCAATGTCATCCGACCGTAGAATTTCATCTGAGACTGGTTTGAAGCGTTCCAGCACGCAGAAAATACTGAGAAAGAGCCTACACATCAGTGGCGGCTGGTGGGCTGTTTATTAGGAGGGGCGGCATGTCTCTTCAAATGTACACCCCATTTTGTCCCTTCAGAACATTTCTTGAACGGGGAGAATGTAACTTTAATTTTATTAGCTAGTTACGTAATTTAACCCTTCATCTAACTCGGCTTTTTCCTCCTATACCAAAATAAGAACAAATTGACGCACAAATATGTAACTTTTAATATTTTCTGCAGGCAATGAAAACCTCGTAACTCCATTTTATTACATTTCACAAAAGACCCAAAAACTGTACCTTAAAATATTATAAAGTGCTAAGAAGTAAATTCGTTGTGTGTGTAACTGGCTGGCATCATCCTCAATTAACCCAAGGAATTCAGCTATTTCTTACTTGTACTTAAATATGGTGTTCACAATTCGCGTTTTAAAATTCCATCTTGTGTGAGCATTTCTTGGAAGACGTTTCTTCACAACATTATCCAGTATGGCAGTTCTTTTCAGTGACTTTGAGAAGCAAGTAGATAATCCCCGTAAATTGCTAAAAAATATTCTCAGTTCTTTGTGCTGTGTTGCACAGCGCTCTACAATGAGACTGAGTTGGTGGGCATAACAGTGTACAAAATTTGCTCTCTCATATACTGTTTTGACTCTGCACCCAAGTGTGCCTGCCACTCATAACCGAAGCTCTGTCATTGAGCTATCAGTTTTTCTGGAAAGTCGTCAATCTTTAGTTTTTTAAGCTCTTTGAACACTTCATTACTTATTGGATCAGCTGTGTGATCTTTGGGTGTTACGAAATTTATGAACCTTTTATATACTTTCCCCTTTAATTCATAACGAATAATAAATACTAGTTGAGACAAGGTAGCACAATCTGTCGTTTCATAACTTCAATAGCGACATAATCTGTTTCTGACATTTCTTTGGAAATGAATTGATGGCACACAGTATATATAGAATCCAGCAGTTCGTTTTGAGTTGTTTTGGAAAGCCCCCCCCCCCGCCAAAAAAAAAAAAAAAACAAAAAAAAACACGATTATTGGTTTTTATTCAATATGTCTCTTCAACGTGGAATCCAGTTCTGCCATGAGATTGACCACCAAACTCTGAAAAATACCAGGATTATCTGAAGCATTCGTTTCCTCATTTCCCCTTAGTGCAAGTTCAAATTTCCCACAGAACTTGATGCAGTCGATCAACTTGCTAAGGATGTAACGATTCTTAGAAACATCTTCAATAAACTTCTTAATCCTCAGTCTATAAGCTGTATCCAGCTGACATCTAATATCGACTTTGACAAGCATAACGAATTCAATGTTACTGTTTATGTGAAGTTCACTTAATTTATGTTTTTTAACTTTATCATCTAAATGTTAAATGTCTGTTACCCCATCTGTGGCCCAAGGATGTTCCGCAACATTCATTACCAGACACGTGTAGCAGAAGAAAGCATTTCTTATTTCACACCCACAAAGCCAGTCTGCATGTTTATATAAATCAGGATTGAATATCCTAGTGAGACTACTTCTGCTTTTGCTTGCATTTTGTGTCTGTACAATGTTCAAATCAGGTCTCGATGGTCCTAACCTTTTTAATTCCAACTTTCGCTCAAAAGTCAATTTTTGACTACCAAATGTTAAAACGTAGTTTACGCTATTTATTTATTCATTCTAAATAGGAAACTAGAAAAAAAAACAGTTAGTCAATAACACGCGCCTTGACACTAGTATCACACGCACTGCACCTGTTAGAAACCGCCCGACCGGTGGCGGTGCGCCTTTATATTTGGCGCCCTTGGCTCGGACGCCGTCCTAAGCGGCCCGGCTCAGCACACTACCCCCACCCAACCCCCAGTACCCCCACTCACCCCAAGCGCCCGTTGCCAGCCTTTACACGGCGCGAACGGATCGCGTAGAGTCCGACAGTCAGCCCATTCTAAAAGCATTCGCTACCCTGGATGGAGACTACCCAATCTAAAAACATTGATCATTCACTTACACGGGCTGCTGCTACACGAAAATTATTCGAGTCGATTTGTGATTAACGATTGGTACGTATTCCGTGTTGGATATTTTTGGGAGGGCGCCGCCCCAGAGTCCTCAAGGAGTAGCCGCCACTGCTACACATGTTTCCATTCAAAATTCAAACGCACCAGGCCATACCCGCACGAGCTGTGCAACAAAGGGTTGCCTTTGCTAATCAGATGCTCACAATGATTGATAGTGAAGGATTTGATGTTGGCTGCATCTGGTTTACAGGTGAAGCACACTTCCACCTAAATGGATACGTGAATAAGCAGAACTGGCGATTTTGGGGTTTCGAAAAGCCATAATGGTGTGAAGCGAAACCCCGGTATTCTCCTAAAGTTACTGTGTGTGCTGCAGTATGCAGCAGAGGCATTATTGGCCCTTTTTTCATTCGAGAAACGGTCACTGATGCACGTTACGTTTCAATTTTGGAACAATTTGTCGCCACACAGCAAGCCTTAGAGGATCGACCAGGTACTGAATGGTTTATGCAAGATGGAGCCCGACCACATCGGACCGAACAAATGTTTCGCTTTCTTGAGGAATACTTCGGGAATCGAGTCATTGCTTTGGAATATCCCAAATTTACTGGTGCAGGCATGGATTGGCCTCCATATTCGCCGGATTTGACTCCCTGTGACTTTTTTTGTGGGGCACAGTGAAAGACATGGTCTACCCGAAGCATCCCGCCACGCTGGACGAGCTTGAATCGGCGATCTCTGTAGCATGAGAATCCATTTCGGTTGAGACACTACGAAATGTGATGGCGAATTTCATTCTTCGTTACGCCACCTCTGTAGTGCCATTGGTGAACATTTTGAAAACATTGTGATGTGATTGTTTGCAAAGAGTGTTTTCATACGATTATTTCACATATGTATGCTGATATGAGCTGTACAGCGTACAGCGCCATCTGTTACCAGCTTTTGCAACTATTATTTCAAACTGTTGTATAAACTTCTTAGAGCTTTCACAATAAACGTATAGTTTACTGCATTCCTCTATCGATCTTTGTTTTTGAGATATTTAATTTTGAAATCAGGGAGCCCTTTTCTGGACACCCTGTATATGCTATTCAGGTACAATGGTGTGATTACCCCTCTTCCGTATAAAGCGGCACCATGAGGTCGCCTCTGTGTGTAGAAATGAGGGAATCTACTGATTTCGATTCTTTTGAGAACGCCTACGTTTTGATTGCACACGAACTGGTAATGAGATATCGTTTCGTTAATAATTTCTGAGGATTATTAGACGTAACTACTCATTAGTGCCGCTTGCCAGCTACTCTTTTCACATATCGTCAACGAACTACAGAGTACAGTAACGTGAAAACTGCTCATGAAATTATTTGAAAAATTCAAATGTTTGTAAATCTATGGGACTTAACTATTGCGGTTTCCAGTCCCTAGACTTACAAATTCCTTAACTAACTTAAACTAACCGAAGCACAGCACAGACACACACACACACACACACGCGCACGCGCGCGCGCGCACGCACACACACACACACACACACACACACACACACACATACATACATACATGTGTCCGAGGGAGGACTCGAACGTCCGACGGGGAACAACCGCGCGCGCGCTCGCGCGCGCGCGCGCGCGCGCGCGCCACAGCAAGGCGCCTTAGAGCGCTCGGCCATTCCACTGCGGCAGATTATTTCATTACACTAGTTTTCAGCTACGACTGACATCATAAATTATTCCTAACCTCCCTAACTCTTTTATTCAGCGTATTCTTAATTAAAGTATGTTCTTCGCTGAATCGTTACAGTATTTCGTCATTATATACTTATGAGTCGATGTGTGGATCTTGTAATATCACAGTTAAGAGGCTCCTACCCCTTTTGTTCCTGCCTTCCCCGTCGCCCAAAATTCTCAGTGGAAATACAGAAATGCCAACGTTTTCCCTAAAAATTTCGATGTGTAATGTTTATGAAAATTAATCGCAATCTCTATTAACCATTATTAAGTACCAAATGTCGGAAGTGGTATTTTTATTGTATGTCTTTTCTTGACCCATGGGCACCAATATGACTTTAAATGTCTTTTTGGATGTGCTTATTTACTTTCATATTCTATTTACAACTTTACAGGGGTTGTAGAATCAGGAGTGGGGTGCTGGTGGAAGGAAATTAGTGCAGCTAGGACGTCAGAGATGTTATGTGACGTCGACTCTTTCAAAATTTTACAGTTTCCACCTTAAATAACACTTCGTTACCTTCTTTGTCCCTTTTCTCTCAATCGTGTTACCACGATATCCGTACATCTGCCGCTATTTGTACTGTGCAGGACACGCAAGGGGCGTAGTTGTCTTCTGTTGTGTCAGAATAGCAGACAAAGGTTCTTATATAGTATGTTTTTATTGACCTGATGTCTTCTCAGATGTTGTCCCAACGCAAATGGATGACGCTCAGGTCGCAGACCCGTTTTTTTTTCTTTTTTTAGACTTTAAACCGTAAGTGTGGTTTGTGCGCTCTGATGATGACTGAAAACTCAATATGGTTGCTAGGGATGCCAGCAACTTTAATTCTGTCATATTAACTTAGCAAACTTCACATAATTTCACACGCATCCAACAAATACAACATTCGCCGAAATTACACCCAATATTAAATAAAACTTCTGTTATGTAAAATCGTTTTGTTAAACAATTACGGCACGCTTCTTTTATGTTGTACGAGCGGCCAAACGCGTATGACTGATCCCATATACCCCGGAACAGGAGTGAGTTCATTGCGTTAGAGAGAAGAGGCTTTCCTGCGTGTTTTTAGCTGGGAAGAAAGTCGTGCGCGCTCACCCATTTCCTTATCGTGTTGTTTGTAAAAAATAATGCTATATAAAATTCTGAAAATGTCGTAAGCAAGGTTGTTATTGATAGATTTTTTTCTACACCAAAGTTACCTGCAAATTAACTATGATTTATAAAATATTAATAAAGAAAGTTCGGCGCCTACCCACTCTCACTAACATGGCGGCATCCAATCGGATCACATATTTTACAAAACTGGGGTACTTTCCCACCGCCGCCGCGGAGTGGCCGAGCGCATTGGGGCGCTATGCTCCGATGCGCGAGGTTGTTCCCCGTTGGGGGTTCGAATCATCCATCGCGCATAGATTTTTGTGTTGTCTTTAGTGTAAGGTAGTTTATAAGTAGTTTGTAAGTTTAGGGACTGATGACCCCGAAGTTAAGCCCCATAAACGTAACAGGTATTTGAACATTTAACTTTCCCACCGAAAGGATCTGGTGCAAACTCTTCCCAGTGTCAGCTTTCCCATACCTCTACTGAATCATTAGAAAACTCGCCAGCTATGCCACACTTAACAAAAATTTATAATTGGTACTGTAAAAGACAGAACCGTCGCAACTGCTACAAATGAAAATCAGGTTTGAACGTGAATGAATCTACACTGCATATTCATGAAAGTGTTTTACTTTCGTTTGCCATATATACCATCGCATATAACAGATCGTACGTACAAAATGGACTTGTTTCGTGCCGTCACTATATGAAAATGGAGGAAATTATCACTACCTGTTCCAAACTGCTTGAATACAAACTTAGGCATTCCTACAACAAACCTACTTCGATAAGAATGCGGCACGGAATTCCCTCATATGATTTACGGGTGTTTGTAAAAAAAAAAAAAAAAAAAAAAAAAAAAAAAAAAAAAAAAAAAAAAAAAAAAAAAGCAGTATTAGATGGCTACTATTTTGGATCCTCAGTTGAAGCACATTTCCTCTGCTTTTCTGCAGTGTCAGTTGCAATAGCATAAATTACTAAGGACATTGTTCCGCGCATATGCTGTGGGTCAGTTGAATCCTGAATACAGAACACCATATGCAATACGATTGTAACACCCATTCAGTTGGGTTACGAAGTTGCAAAGCCTAATCACGCAAGAAATTCTGTGCCCGTCATACTAAAACATTATCTTTATTAATCACATTTAGGAGGGAACTGGATTGTAACACATCATTTCACACCCAGGTCTCCTGTTTTCTAGGCAGTTGCGCTGACCACTACACCACTGGAGACACAGTGATCACCGCCCCTGCAAGGACTACCTGAGCACGCCTCCCGCCAGACACAAATTCCCAGCTTTATCCTGCCCACAGTACTCAAACTCGTAGTTTCAGAAACTAACTCCCGTAAGAGTAAGGGCCCCAAACTTCCCACCCCTACCCCTAACGAAAGGATCATTGCCCATCACCGGCACATGTCACACGCCACATTTATATGTGTAGTGGTCAGTGCAACTGCCTAGAAAGCAGGAAATGTTCAAATGTTTGTTAAGCTTATGGGACTTAACTACGGGGTCATCAGTCCCTAAACTTACAAACTACTTATGAACTACTTACGAACTAGGACGGCACAAATATCCATGACCGAGGGGGGATTCGAACCCCCGACCGTAGTGGCCGTGCTGACCGTGACTGGAGCGCCTAAGTCACCTCGGCCACCGCGGCCGGCAGAAAGCAGGAGACCTTGGTTCAAATCCAAGCTGGGTGCACATTTTCAGCTTTGACCACTCGCAGTTGGTGTAATATATTCTGTGAATATGAAAGAATAACAACTGCATGATCAGAAGCGACGTCTGTTCTTTCGGAACATACGCCACATGTATGTATACTTTTAAGTTTATTGGAGCAGGGAAATAATTGAAATTAAAGTGAACAAAAAGGTATTAACTTGTTGATCACAGGCAATGTGGAATACGGTACAGTAGATTTCAAAATAATTTTTTGTATTTTTCCAAGATTTCTTTCGTGCATGCATACCCTTACAACTGCGGATTTTTCAACTTTTATAAACTATTCTTTTCGGCAGTCCATAGCCATACCGAAAATGGAATCGATAAGATACGTCACGATATATCGCAAGACTCGTATTAAAATGACAACACTTGTTCGCACAATGTCATACCCGCGTACGGTAATGCTGTAATGGAAAATCGCAGTTGTTAAGTTGGTGTTCGCGGGGCTTAGTAAGCACAATGAAAACAAATTGTAATGTTCACATATTCGCTGTGATAATGATTTTTAAAATAAAAACATCCTTGATTGCACTTTATTTATATACTGCTAACTCGTCTCATACTTCTTGGTCATCTTCAGAACAATAGGTCTGTGTCTCTTGATGTGCATAAATCCAAATACGAAGTCAAAATATTCCAGCCAAAAGACGAAGTTTTGTGCATATATATCATTCTGAAGATGCCTCAAAAGCGCGAAACACATTAACAGTAAAGAAACAAAGTAAAATCAAGACTTCTTTATTAAATAAAATTAAGAAAAATGGGTCATAGGGTATGGTTGTCCATTAAAAAGAAATTTATTGACGTCTCATATTTTGCATCCCTGTTGGCCCCTTAAAAGTTCTTTAGGTCCTTTTTTTTTTACAAGTTGGTCACTTAAGTCGCTACTTACTTTTAGATTTCTGCTAAAAACACTGCGTGTACTTCATCCACAGTCTGTTTATTTACACGTTGTATGTCTGCTGGCCACTGTACCACTGTCACGCAGCGTAGTGAGCACACTAGTGAACGCTCTTCAATCTGGTAGTCTGCTATTAGGAAGTCTTATGCCGTATACTACATAAGCAGCAGCGTTTACATTACAAAACCTATACACAAATGCTATATCTGCATATTTTTACGATACAGGATAGCAGACTTGGCCAACAAAGAAAAATGATAATTTCAATGTAAACTGCAGCACGACTTTACTGTTGACATTCGATAAATACGCTCACAGAAACCCATAGCAACCGGTGTACCAACACACGAAACGAAAATGCATTGAACACAACTGCGTTTTGTACTCTGTAAAAATGGGACACATGTTATATGACATGTTTTGCAGTTGGTCTGCACTTCCACCTCCTAAACTATATAGTATCGCTCCTGAAATCTTTCTTCTTTTCCCCACATCATTTCAGAACAATTTTTCCTTTATTCCATATTGCGTAAACTAACTACAGCAGGCGTTCATCTGCTAAAGATGTTTGTTGAAGCATCCAGAATCAAATGGTAAATCTCACGGTGCAATGAGGCCATTTCCTAGAATTTCTCTTGTTTAAGTTCGAGGTATAGAAGTCTGCGGTTGAGAGTCACATGTACAGAGCACACCCCCGACTGCCAGCCATTAATTTCCTGCATCTGTCCGAATATCGGTATTATCTCCTCAAACCCGGATATGTGTATTTAATAACACGCTGCTACTCTTCGCTGTTTTGTCGCGTTTCATATAATGAAACAATGGCTGCGCTCTCTCATTTCCGCTGTGGATAGAAATAGGGGTCTTTCGCAAGCGATTATTTCGCCCACACTAGTAATCGCATGTCATGCTGCAGGGAAAAATTATATTCCGTCAGCAACATTCTCTTAAAGCTTGGATTCCCCCCCCCCCCCCCCCAATATAAAGAACTCATAGCAGGAATGCTGATGTTTCTTTAAAGGTAAATTATGTTAACCAGGATGCGAAATTTCAGTTCTGAAGCCACTAGCTAGTCTAACAACTTTCGTAGCCACATCTCCTTTATTTGATAATGAAAGAAATACTCCCCCTCCTCTCTCTCTCTCTCTCTCTCTTTATGGAGTTAGTTTTTCAAACTGTAGGAGCAATATATTTATACATAACGCCATATAAAATTAATTAATATAATACCAAGATTCAACATAAGCACAGGAAACAAAAGGACATACCAGTACCATAGTCTACCGGTCTACCTCTTCATTTCTGTGTAGTGTTGTCTTAGAGCAGAGAAATACCAGTTATCAATGGCAGCTCTTGAAACAAACTGCCGTGGCGGAGTAGCCGTGCGCGGCGAGGCGCGCCGGCCGTTCCACGTCGGAGGCTCGAGTCCTCCCTCGGGCATGGGTGATTGTGTTGTTTTTAGGATAAGTTAGTTTCAGTAGTTTCTAAGTTTAGTGACCGATGACCACTGCAGTTAGGTCCCATAACCTTACGAACATTTGAACAGTTGAAAAAACTCAGACGGAGAAGGTCCAGTCTCAGGTATTATCAGCAAACCCTCCTGTTTATGTCTTCAGCCAAGTCCTGTACGCAGTCTTTAGCCTGTTGTGAAACCTGAAACCTCTTACACATGAAGCTGTGATCACTGGTAGAACAGCACAAAATGTGAGACCCTGAGGCAACTAAAGGAATCTTGTATATCTTTTGAAACGCCCGAGTGAATGTCAGTGAAGTAAACAACAGTCTGTAATCTGCTCACTCTGCTGACAGAAAATCTGCTTCCTCGTCAAAACTGTTTTTACAGGATTGAACAAAATGTTTATTGACGATGAAACATAAACATAAAATAGTCGAAATCGGAAATTGTAACAGCTTCCAAAACTTTGAAGAACCCGCCACAAATAAATTACATGAGTGTACATATATTTGCACATCCGCGAATCTGGCAGTTTGGAAGTGCCGTTTCTAGGCTACTAGACTGCTTGCTGTCATTGTTTATACAACAAGCAGCTGCATTCAAAGTCGGCAATGTGCGAGAGCCTGTTCACAGCTGCCCGAACGAACCTAGAAGTATATGGAGGAGATACGGTGGCCGTGATGTCGAAACAAAAGTGGCGTTCAGTGAGATTTGCAGTAATACAGAGAACGTACGTTAATAAATTAAAAATGTTGATACAAGTCTCTTTGGCCTGACTCATTCATTAGTGTAATAACTTCTTACGTGTTCATGCTTGTCGATGTACAATTCTGAGGCTTACTCTAGTGGTTTTAGAAAATAAAATTTATATGTAAGCGTAGGTAGCCAGCAGCCAATTTTCGGTCGCCAATGGCAAACTGGCGACCGTAAATTTCGCACCCTGATATGAACGTCTTGCGGGATTATGTACTTCAACATACGCTGTCCTCAACGAGGTCATCTCGAAATGATGTGACACGTTTAATTCGTTGGAAACGTACTCTAATGTCGTACTATTTGTTATGGTGCAGATTAACGTCAACAAATAACGAAAGAGGAAGTTTGAAAGTAAATCTGAAAAGCGGTTCAAATGAAATGTTTGTTAAGCTTATGGGACTTAACTGCGGGGTCATCAATCCCTAAATTTACAAACTACTTATTAACTAACTTATACTAGAGACAGCACAAACATCCTTGCCCGAGGGAGGATTCGAACCCACAACGGGGAACGGCCTCGCGCATCGGAGCATAGCGCCTCAATGCGCTCGGCCATGAAAAGCGGTTGTAATGAAACAAAAATAATATACAATGAATATAACTACAAAGATAGCGGAAATTATTCATGATGTCATGGAACAAGCACAACAACCCTCTCACACTTTGCTTCTAAGGCTAATAAACAGAAATAGACCCTTCATCCGTGGGCAGTGACCTACTTGCTGGACTCTTAAAAGAGCAAATAAATGGCGCTGAGGGAGATAGGGCGATATCGATCCGGTACTGAGCAAGCATTTACACCCAGATTGCAAACCGAGCGAGATGGCGCAGTGGTAACACACTGGACTCGCATTATGAAGGATGGTGGTTCAAATCCACCTCCGGCCATCCAGATTTAGGTTTCCCGTGATTCCTCTAAATCACTCCAGGCAAATGCCGGAATCGTTCCATTGAAAGGACGCGGCCGATTTCCTTCCACATTCTTACCCAAAATACTCCGAGCGCAGGCTCCGTCTCTAATTACCACGCTGTCGACGGGACGTCAAACTCCAAGCTTCCTGCCTTCCTTCCAGAATGCAACACCAAGGAATATCCAGGATAATTTGGGTTTCGTCCTTAAAAGCAATGTCTATCCACTCCCCATTCTGCCGGCATCACCACGAGAAAAATGTTCAAATGTTTGTTAAGCTTATGGGACTTAACTCCGGGGTCATCAGTCCCTAAACTTACAAACTACTTACCAACTACCTTATTCTAAGGACGACACAAATATCCATGCCCGAGGGGGGATTCGAACCCCCTACCGTAGTGGTCGTGCAGACCGTGACTGAAGGGCCTCAGTCCCCTCGGCCACCGCGGCCGGCATCACCACGAGGGTCGGATTAGAGCCTTAAGGCACTGTGGTGCGAGACTGATGATCTGTTGCCTTTTGCACCGCCACAGGGGTCTTGCATTCGGTATTATTGTGTGGAGTGATATTAGATTCCTCCTACTCAAAGTGAGAGTTACCGGTACTCTAACAAGCCCATGCTATTTGCCAAAGTGTTGGTGACTACTATCCTGCCATACTTTTGGGCACTTTGCAATAGAATAATGGGCGTGGCACGCAGAGTTCAAGACTTCTTTGTCGCCTATTACTGCCTTCCCAATATCTTGCCTATCGAAAACGTCTGGTCAATGACTGCAAACGACTCCCAAACCACATCACGTTTGGCAATATGTGGAAGCAGCATGGGTCCCTATTGTGACTTTACACAATATCCTACTCCGCATTTATCAGACCTAAGATTAAAGCAAACGTGACTAAACGCTGTAAGAACCTGAGTATTGGGCTAAGTACGGTTCCGATTTAGAAGTTTGGCTGGATGACACCTTAGGGTCGATCCGTACATATCTGCTTCCATGCCGCAGCAACTACCTTAGTTGCCGATATTATCTTTTACTTGTGATTTCTTAGTTAAAAACAATCCATGCATAGACTGTAGTTTGCGAAACAAATATAAGTATTAAATAATTGGTCACTAATAAACGTTTGCAAATGATGTGCACAAAGTCAGAGATTTAGTTTGTTCCTTATTGGAAGTAGTCGGATGAATTATTAATCATAAATAGAATAAAATGGTTAAACTGTTACATTGTCTCCGATAAGAAATTGGTAGCACTTACCCCAAGTAAGTAATCATAACTCTAAGAAACACAGAAACCCTGTATATCTGGGAGCACTCAAGATAAAATTGTCAACAGTTCAAAATAGTTTAACTTCCTATACACCATTTCCGCACTCGTAAATTCTTGTGTAAAATCATAAACACATATCAGTTGTACCGGCGTACACATGTTCTCGCCAAATTTGGAGTCCCGATAAGTGAGCGTTCGCTGGGCAAATCTTAACACTGCCCGATCGAATCAGTCCAGGAGGGTCCTTCTTCTGCTAAGACTAGTCATGGAGTTTCTTTTCAGTGCACATCCTTCGCTCACCTCCTCTCCCAAAACACACACTCGCTACCAGTTCTGTCCCTTGGCCGCTTCCTCACTGGTCGATTGCCATCCCTTCCAAAATCGTATAAATCTTAATATGAGATATTTCTTCAAGTTAAAATTGAGCGTATGAAACCACTTCCTTACTAATATAACATTATTTACATACAAAGAAGGACTGTAATTAGTATTACATGAAGTCTGAAGTAAATAAATAGAAAAAACAGCTTTCATGAGCTTGAACGCTCATGCCACACAATTTTTACGTAAATTACTGGCAATCGTGCATTAAATATACGAGATGTAAATCATTCTGCTTGCGTTTTCACTATTGCTGTGGAGAATATGATGAATGATATGTTCATATTTCCATTATAAATATATATCAGTTGAAATCAGTCCTTAAATAAATATATGCAAGTGTGACGCTTTCAAGATGACAGCTAGAGACAATAAGCTATCATTTAAACCAGAGCTTGCTGTAACTGCATGACGCATTCAAAGATTGGTTATTTTCAGCTATAGAAGAATGCTGAAGATTAGGTGGATAGATCGCATAACTAATGTATATGTAATGAACAGAATTGCTGAGGAAAGGAATTTTTGCATACCTTGACTAAAAGAAGGGATCGCTTGGTAGGACACATTCTTAGACATCGAGGTATCGTAAATTTAGCATTGGAGGGAAGTGTGTGGGGTAAAAATCGCAGAGGGAGACCAAGAGACGCATATAGTAAGCAGATTCAAATGGATGTGGGTTGCCGTTCTTATGAGGAGATGAAGAGGCTTGCTCAGGATAGAGTAGGGTGGAGAGCCGCATCAAACCAGTCTCTGGACTGAAGACCATAACAACAACAACAACACAAGTCATAAACATATGTAATTTTTGATACATTGAAATTATTTTTTAGAATCACGAGATATTCGTAATTATTCCAAAATTGTAGATGTCTTAAATGTCGACGTTAAACAATTTTATAGATTATTTTATTCTGAATTACTGGAGTGTGGAACTCACAGATGTCCTCCAGACACCCCTTACGAAATGGTCGGCTAACAGCATGGACCTTTTCCAGATTTCCGCCGATTTTGACAAATCCCCCAACCGTTACTGTAGTTGTTTTGATGATGTCTGTCGAAACAGATAGCGCTACTGTGGCGTAATTCGATGAAGGGTGGCTTCGATAAGAATACATGTAGCTATCATTAATAAATGGAAAACAGAGATATAGTCACAATGAGTGTACGGTATTGAAAATAAATTGAGTTCTGGGCTGGGTCAAGTATAAGCCCTGCCGTGTGTGTGGCTTAGCATGTTACAAAATCTATTATACATCGTATTGTTTCCTACTTCTTCGTAAACACTCGATTGACATTTTAACAGTAATTTATTTAACAAAACTCGAATTATACTACATGGGAATAATGTCACAATTACAGTAAATGATATTTTCTGTATGATAAGTGATTTATTGTTAATACTTGAATTTAAAGTTGTTACTGTTCGGCACTCATCCTCCTGGTCATCCTCAATTCGTAAAATGTAGCGTTCAGAGTTAAAGGAGATCGTGTTTGTAAATTATAGATTTGTGATCATCACGACTGAAATTTATAAACACTACTTGGATCATAAAGCGAGTTAGATGATAATTTTCTTTTCATGGTTGTTTGAAGAGTAACTGATATATAGATAAGTTTATGAAAATCCTGTAACAATCATAAAGATAGTAATTAAATTTAAAGTAAGAATTTATTGTATTTTATACAGTTTGGCACTGAATAATTTCTGACACCAAGTTGATCTAAAGAATACCACACAATGAACATGAAAACGTTGTTTAACTTTTTAAGACTTGTATAATAAAATTAAATAAAAATTTTAAAATTAACTTTTATATGGCGTATCCAGTAGAGGTCCGTAAATATCTGATCTTAAAATGTCCTTTTCAGGGAAATTTGTGAAGTAATGGCAGTTTCTGTCCGAATTCTTTTGAAATGGGCGTGGCAGTTTTGGACAATAAATGGTAAAAGTGAAAAAAGTGACCGGTCTTGGAGCTTTGTGTAGCGGGTCTTGCTTCTCAATAAACTTTTCATAATCATAATTTCTTTCGAGAAACCAATACCTGCACTTAAGGTAATTACAGACCGTGGTATCCAAAATTCCTCACATTTTGATACAATTTATTTCGCAACGACAAGGTGCCTTTTAATGCACGTTTGTGAATTTTTCTTGTCTTTTACTAATAAAGTCCACTTTTTCATAAATTCCGTCTTTTCCTTTTCATCAAATTGCTTCATTTATGTTTATTTTTCAATCGGTTTTTTCATTTGCCTGCTTGAGGCCGTGAATAGACCTAATTGGTGCAGGAAGTGACGTAGAAGAAATTAAAACTAGTTCCACTTTATTTGAATCGGAGTTATTGAGAATGAGAAACAATGCATGGTGCTCTATTTTGTCTATAGACTTTTTATATACAAAACCTTCAATTTAAGATTTATGGAAAAATAACACTGGAAAAATAGGAACATCAAATCAAAGTAAATGTATTCAGAATTAGTTTCGTTTTGATTGCTTTTTTATACTTTACCTTCAGATTCTGAAGCCACAGATTCTTTTGCGAAGTCATATACTCTGAGCATGAATTAGTGAAGTCCTCAGAATCATCTAAATGACAAAGATTGCAGAAATGATGAAGGCAGTCAGGTCCAAGTTTCCTTTTCCATAAATTTATCACTTTTTCTGCCCAGAGAAGAGAGAAGATTCAAATTAGACGAAGGAAAGGCGCAAGAAAATTAGATGAAGAGTCGCAAGAGATGTCAAGAGGAAAGAATATGGATGAAGAAAAAGCAAGATACCTTTCTTTTCCGTTCCCGTTTATTAAAAATTTTCGCAAGATAAAAAGTTTTCATCACGATACATTTTCTGATGAAATTCAATATCACAAACCATTTAACAACAGTCTACAATATAAGTCCAGCACTTAGAAATTGCCGACAACAATTGCTAGTAAACGCAGCAACAACCATTTGAACGAATACTATTCCATACGTCAATGATATTTATTCTGTCAAGTTAGCAATGACAGCAGAAGAGAATTGCCATCCAACATTCTCTTCATCTTCGATGATAGTGGTGACTATCTAACTGGGACAGAGTATCTTTATACTTGATCTCAAGTAATTAACAAGAATTTACCATTACCGATTTCACATATCCACAGCCAAGGGCTCGATCTCCAATATATCAGAATTTCATAAGTCAGACCGCTATTAAAAATAAATTTTGTATCATAATGCGCATGACAGATGCAGAGGAAAGGCGGCCCGGTATTTGGCAGGCACGTCTGCAGTCCAGGAGAGCTGTAGCAAACCGTATGTATTCGGTACTCAGTAACGAATACTTTGGCTGATTCGAAATACTGAATCGTTACTCATGAATACATCTGCCGTATCGATACGAACTTACTCAAGTATACATTTTGTTATTCGCTTCCATCATATCGATACAAACTCTGTAATAGAAACCAATACAGAGAATGCATATATTCTGTGATAATACTTATTATGAGATGAGTAATTTATATAGACATCCGTGACGAACTTTAAGTGCATGCTGCGTAGCTCTACGATTTTTGATGGTTATTTTTGTTTTTAAACATTTTGGATTATACTTCTTAGCCCGTGTTTGCAGATTAATCCTCGATGATCTGACGTCCACTTTTAACACAAAAGTAAATTTTATTGTAGTTTTTACCTATAAAGGATTCAGTTTAATAGTTTGTTTTTGATCTTGTATACTATAAAAAGTTTGCACCAAAACATTTTCTTTCATGACGCTATTATCTTAATTGTTAATGTCACATAATACGGTACAACAGCCCCACTGCTCGCAAATGTAGTGCTGCTACTATGATCGGTCACACTGGCATTCGTCACGAAATATTCCGACTGATTCTGACATTCCAAGCTTCTGAGCAGGACCGGCTTTGACCATCCAGGCGCCCCTGGCGAATCGCACACTTTGCACCCTTTATTCATGTAAACAGCCAACCTGTAGTGCTTTGCAGCAGGGTATTTGACTGGTTGCTAGACATAGTAAAAATGGCTAATTATATCAGCTTATGCTCATAACATTATTTTATCCTTGCGAATTTGAATATGCAATAAAAAGATACAAAAATACAAAACGAAAATGAAATCCATTTAATTTGAAAGCTTTTAAGACGTTCCATTTGAGCCTTGTGTTGCGTGTGAGCCGTGGTAAAGTGGCTAAGCTGCGCAGCGCACATTGCTCGTCGTCGGAGGTTCGAGTTCAAATGTTCAAATGTTTGTTAAGCTTATGGGACTTAACTACGGGGTCATCAGTCTCTAAACTTACAAACTACTTATCAACTACCTTATACTAAGGACGGCACAAATATCCATGCCCGAGGGGGGATTCGAACCCCCGACCGTAGTGGCCGTGCAGACCGTGACTGGAGCGCCTCAGTCCCCTCGGCCACCGCGGCCGGCAGGTTCCAGTCCTCCCTCCGTTATGGCTGTGTGTTGTCCTTAGTGTAAGTTATGTAATTTGCAAGTCTAGTGACTGATGACCATAGCAGTTTGGTCCATTAGGTTTACAAACATTTGAATTCTTGCCTGTGACGTCTCATCGAAAATGCTGCTGCCGCTGTGGTAACATTCAGTATAGTACCGATATATTGTTTGGACATTGACGTTTTGGAAACTAGTCTAAATATATTTTGTGCTACCACACTGTACAAATACATGTATAAAAACTCCAGAAAACATGTTCCAAACAACGAGAACAGACATTAAAAGTGTTTGAAACACGCTTCATTTTCAATGTACAGTGAGGAAAAACTGGTCAAACTTGTTCGCCACATGTGTTGTTGATAGAACACTCTGGGTTATCCAGATATTACGATATAACTGTTGAAGATTATGTTTAAGGTCTGAGAGGGCGTTACCTGACTGACTGCGAGATAATGTTGGAGGCCTGAAATTTTCTCGAATAACTAATTGCTATCAATATCTGATTTCGACAGTTAGCTTTTCTTGTAATTAAGAATAATGTTGTATTAGTTCTTCTTTATTTTAATGTTCTTAAATGTTAAACGAGATACTGCACGTCGCTGAAAAATATTTCATCTATCCGAAGCTTCCTTTCATAGATTTGTAAACGGTACCTAAAAGTACACTGAAAAACTCTACGTCATTTTGGGTCAGTTATTTCATCAACAGTCTCTTAATACGTCTTAATCGCATTTGTGGTATACATAATGGATGCGTATCAAGATTTGACGATATTCTATTGCTGTTACAATAGCTTGTTCGAAACTCTTGGTATGTTTCAAATACGGGCAACGTCTGTCACGTATTTCCAGAAACTAGTTTCTGTGGTGTGCAAGACATAGTGCGTTTGCATTGGCTTTTACTTGCTGCAGTTTTTGATCGATTAATAGAGGCGCTGTGGAAGTCTCGACTCCAATATGGCCGCTTATGACGTCAGACAAATCTCGCGTGGTACATAAATGGATGCAGGCAATATGAATAGACTTGCGTTGGCGCCCCACCGCAAAGCCGGTGTTGCTTCTGACTAAAGTGCGGGAACAGTACTTAAAATGGAGGTCGCGGGTGGGTCTCGCTAATTTTGATCGATTTGTATGACAATATTTTAATCACGAGGGAAATGGACAGTACTTATCCTTTCCTCATTTGTGTAATTGCCTCAAACAGCAGCTAGAGTATCTACGTGGCAATTAAAATGTGGAAGTAATATTAACAGTAACAGCTAAAGCTCTTCACGGTTTCAAAGACAGTGTAGCGGCCGTATTTCTGGGTGGCATTGGTAACGACAGTAGCGAGTAACGATACGCATATAACGAGTACTGTGTCTTTTAGTAACGGATACGTACGAGTCACGGGTACGGATCTTTTGGCTACTCTGACAGCTGTACAGCCCAGCGAGGCATTGCACAACACGCGGTCCTGCTACAGCAGAGGCAGCAGTGGACAGGCTGGCGGGCAGCACACAACTGTCATGTTTCCCACGCCTCGCCATCTGCCGCACCTGTCCCGCAGGCCGCAGTTCAGCCACTCCTCCATTACAGCAATACATAATACAGCTACTCAACATAGCGTTCATCTTTCTCTAGTCGCCGAGTATTTAAAAAAAAAAAAAAAAAAAAAAAAAAAAAAAAAAAAAAAAAAAAAAAAAGTTTCTCTTTTCTCATTAAACGTATAGCTCGAATCCAAATCTTGATTTTGTAAAAGAGTTTATTCTTAAACTTCAACCGCAAAATACGAGTTTAGTAAATGATGTATACCTGAAAATTTTAAATTTCAACCAATAGGGGCCTATATGATGTAAGTGTGCGCCTCGGTTGCACAGTGGTAGAGTGCCAGACTACAAATATAAAGGTCGCGTGTTCGATCCCCGCCCGGGCCTAGGATTTTTATCTGTTTTCCACTTCTTTCCCCTCTGGCAGTATTGCTCATGTGAAAAATACCGAGTAGCATTGGCTGGGTAAGTCAGTTCGAAGGTCGGGGGAAAGCAACTGCATACCACCTCCAAACAGGACCATGCCTAGTAAAGCACTGTGGTGTTCAAACCAATCTTCTGATTGTTGACTGCTTTACCTTTTTATGTTGTAAGTAATGTTTTTCATCCACCTTAGTCTGAGTTGGATTGTAACGTCATTCTCGAGTTATCGAGCAGGAAGGCTCATCTGATATTAGCCGTAAAGATTTTGTATCTCAAAAAGCTGCGTTCAGGATCGGGTAACGTTATCACAGAGCACATAAAATGAATCAATTCAAATGCTTGTAAACCTATTGAACAAAAAACCTATGGTCATCAATCCCTAGACTTACAAACTACATAAACTAACTTGCACTAAGGACAACACACACACCTATGCGCGAGGGAGAACTCGAACCTCCGGCAGAACGGTCGCCCAGAACTTAGCATTTACACAACCCGGCCATTCCGAGTCGTCACATAAAGTGTGTTGGTCATATGAACGCAACTGCCAGACTAAAAAGTATTTCATCCATGCCGTTTTGTACTTGTTTGCTTCAGCATATTCTTGAAGTGACATCTGTCTTCCGCATTATCACTGGACATTACAAAGATATTATAATGTTTATGTATCACACGAAAAATGGAAATTATTTTCAGAAATGCACCTTAGTAAATAAAATTATATTAAATGAAAAATTAATAAACACTTTATCCTTAATATTTCGATTTCTGCAGCCTGGACATCACATAACTGATTTTGTCATCTTTTTTTAATCACTTCCACAGTGAACTAGAAAAAAATCCCAGGCTCAATAAACTTGTCTCACTGTTTTTCCCTTTTTTCCTCTTTCTCTCTTTTTCTTTTCTCTTCATTGCTACAGACTTGTATTTGATTTCATCACTTAAATCAAGCTAGCACACCAAACTATCTCACCTGTCAAAAGTTGTTGTTTGCTACTGGTATCGAATCTTAGTCGATAAAATGTTATTATTACTGTCTGGTAGTTTCCACGTTTTGGGTGCAGCTGACATGTAGCAGGTGTGCACTACGATGATCAGCTGTAGAGAATAGCAAAGGAAATCTCGGAGATCGCGTGACTAAAGCAATTCTTACTTCAGCGATGGCGTATGAAATCCGTTACTGTACTGTAGCGAAGAAAAGTGAGGAATGGGAAAGAGAAATATCTATTTTTCTCTTACTAACTTACTTGTTCTTCATTGGTTTCAGTCTCAACAAATAAACCGAGAAAGAAAACTGACAAAACTCATCTTGCATCGGCAGTGGCGCTGAAATTTGCAGTTTATAAATTAAAATATTTTTACTGATAAAAATTCGATTGGTTTCAAACACTTGGATAAAAATGAAGCAAACAGCAAGCGTTCAATAATAGTGACATGTCATCAGCAGCGGTACCGTATTATTGAGTCAAACAGGTCTATGCCACAGTTACACAGCTGGCAATAGAAGAAGGGCAGTGCAAGGCAGAAGGATCTCTGACGAATTATATAGGCCTACTCAGCGCAGCATAGCACGTCCGACTACTGTACGTCCATCACAAAGCTCTTCACACAGTCTTGTTTATATTCTGCGTCTGCACTCCTTGTACAGAGCATATAAGAGTATTGGAAGGTTTCTGTGGATTAATCAGTACGTACAAAGTGAACAACACATGCTGATTGGATTTTATTTTGTGGAATTCCCCAGTGACAGATTCCAACTTAGCAATCGCTAGTTCTGAAGGGATGAGGAAACCCACTTAACATATGGAAGCCCATACCTACTAGAGAAAGATGATGATGATCGTGTGGCATTTGACCGTTAGATCCCAAATGGGGTCGTGTTCGGCCTGCCTGGTGCAAGTCTTTTTATCTGACGCCACTTCGGCGACTTGCGTGTCAATGATGATGGAATGACCGGGAATCGAACCCGGGCCCCATGCGTGGCAACCAAGCACGCTGTCCACTGGACTACGGAGGCGGACGACTAGAGAAAGATGAACGCTATGTTGACAGTAGCTGTATTATGTATTGCTGTAATGGAGGAGTGGCTGAACTGCGGCCTGCGGGACAGGTGCGGCAGATAGCGAGGCGTGGGAAACATGACAGTTGTGTGCTTCAGAACAATGAATGTGTGCCCAGTGTCTGGTTAGTTTGGCGTGAGAGTGAACAAGCTTTATTTTGTTTTCCTTGTCGTCTGTTTTCTAGTCAGGCTGAGACAGGTCGTTTACACTTGTCTTCAAAATCAGGATATTCCAATCAATTAAACTGTAAAAAATTATGTGATGGATCTCAGAACATCAAACTAAGCAATCTTCATGGAGAAGATTACTTGAAATGGCGAAATCTTGAGATTCAGTTAAAACGCTCTGGTGTTATATTCCAAACAATTGAGAAGCAGATAGAAAAATGAAGTCGTTGTTTTGAAACAGATACTACATTTTTAAAAATAAAGCATCTTCCATAAATGCATCATTTTGAACTTATAAAGGAAACTGTATAGTATAAAAAAGAGTACTCTAAATATTCCGTGGTAAAACAAGTACGAAATTTAGAGCATGATCTTAGCAGGGAATATAACGCATATGTGCTACAAACTGTTTTATTTCTACGACATAATAATATTTAAATACGTTAAAAGTTGCAAACATGCCTAGGTAACTCTATCTATTGTATTTATAAGTGCTAATGTGCGTGGAAGTCAGCTATATGAATGCTGAAAATATGCTCGTGTAAAAATTACATAGGCCTCCTACTGCAAACAGGAAATTTAACTTGCCATCTAAATTCTATAATTATTAAATAAATCTTTCCACATTTATATAGAATAACAATGTATTGAATTTTAACACCTGAAACAAATTTTACAGACGATATTCCGTAAATCATAATAAACCATCTTCGGTAATTCATTGTTTCTATGACAAGAGGCACAGCTGAAAGTACAGGGTGTCTCACGAAAGACGCCTGCCAGGCGTCCGCGGATCGCGTGGTACGGCTCCCGGCCGCCGCCAACGCATCCGCCGGCCACGGCAGCGCCCGATTCGCGGACTCTATTGTGGCGCAAGCGCATACACTGAGTTACAGTCTAAAAATCATTGCCATCTGAGTAACCTAACCTTACCTTTATTTACAGTAGATGTTAAAAATAATGTCCCTCTATCGAAAGAGCGGCCTGACATCTCTTGAACACATTTGCGAACGCCTGGCAGTCGTTTTTCGTGAGAAACCATGAAAAATTCCTTTGTATAGAAAATCAAGCACTTGCAGATGCAATATTATTGTTACGTAATGTTTATATCCATGTGTTGATGAGAACATAACATTAGGAACAGTTATTTTGTTACACTTCTTTATAATATTAGTATGCTGCGTCAATCTACTGCGCGTTTTCTTCGGCGACTTCTGCTTTTTAAATGTAATCCAATGACGTCACAATCTGCATAATGTTTATAGGCAATATAATGCAGAATAGCACTGCATTCCACCAATGGCGGACTAAGGGATGGGGCGGACCGCCCCGGGCCTTTCATTTAGGGGGCCTCCAAATACCTCGAAAGCATTTTTTTTTTAATTTTTCTATTTTTTAAAGCGCCCTTGGCCTCTCGTTCTGGCGCCTCCAAATCTCGAAAGTTTTTTTTTTAGACTGTCCCATGCCTCTCGTCCTGGGGGCCTCCAAATTTCAAAAGTTACTATTTTTTATAATAATTAGTATTTTTGTCTATTTCCAATATTCACCTAATTACGTGATGTTTATAACAAGTCAGACTGTCTTCAAAATAACAGTAAAGTTGAATTTTTATGTCTGGTGATGGGGCCCAGACGCACTTTCATCTCTGGGGCCAGTGCGGCCCCAAGATATCCATTCCATAACAAAGCTACACGATGGGAGACTACAGACACGTTTCGCATCTCCAGTCCACATCTATACTATGCAACAAAGACTACAACCAAGAACTGTTTCTATTCTTCGCTTTGGACTATAGAAAAGAAAAACTCTTTATCAGCAACACTCTTGTTTATTAATATTTTTGAGGTAATGTTGATATTTATTATTTAACTTTTATGAATATTTATGTACTTGTATTTTTTTATTGATCAGTCTTATACATATATATATTTCCAATTAATAGATCTTTTTATGTGGGTATTTTCAGGGATTTTTATATGATTTTTGGAATGATTGTAAAAAGTTTTAGTTTTTGTGTTTGTACGAAATGATTTTGTTAAGTTTTTATATCTGTATATGTTTAAATTTTATATTCACGTTATTTAAAAAATATATGGCATTGATTCGCAATTAAGTAATAATAGTGAATACAGTGGCAAAGCCTAGCATAGAACAAGCGTTTTCATTTTGAGTAAAAAGAAGTAAAACCGAGAGATAGATCAGAACTAAATGAATAACTAAACCTCATATTAAAAATAATTGACAGAATGCTGCTAAAGTCACAGCTTCTGCAAATTTCAATGGAAAGCATAATTAAAAAAGAAAATATAAGAATAAAAATATACCACACACACTGCCAACACACTAATTAAATTCTGAAAGACAATTGTTTGAAGAACATTTACACACACTGGCACCAAGTGTTCTTTTTTTTATGTCATATTTTGATTGAAAGAATAAGACAATTTTTGTAACTGTGTATAAGTTGAACATGATAGAAGTTTTTGTTCAGAAAGAGGTTAAATTATGTCAAAGGAAATTTTTGACTGAATTTGTTAATGATGCTTCGCCATTAACAAACTCCAGAAATAATATACATGGAAGGAGAGGGATGAGGGATATGTAAGGCATAAAAAAATATCGACCTCCTTATATCTAATCTTTGAGCATTCTACTGTAATGCACGTTTTTCTGATACTTTCGATACCTCATATGTAATATCTGTGATGATAATTAACGATAGTAGTAATTGCACTTGCAGAGTAAATACATTTCATACGCTACATAGAAGAGAGTCTGGCGCCATAACAACAACATTTAAACTGCGTTGCGTCATTCGGAATTTACTTTGAAGAAACCAGTGGACACGGGGAAAAACCAGATCGCGCAAAAGTGGAAGGGCGACCTTTTAGGAGACTAATGGGAGTTTTATGAGCCTTAAATCTTATGATTCCTTTGTGCTTTGTGTGACTCACACTAGCTCTGGCCACCTGCCTTCCGAAGAGCGGACACGTGCTTGTGGCGTTTCATTTCTTAACCCTACTACGGCGTTCATTTTGCACATACACTTAAGATGTTCGGGTCTAAAACGACTCGGTTTTCTTTCTTTTTCCTGTAGGAATACATTTTCACATTTGTATATTGAAATCATAAATAAATTTATAATTTAAGTAGATTAATCACCACACTGCCCAATACAATACTACAAAAATACAGTAATAGAATATTATAATGATGTGTTGACTTTACGACACTATGCCTAATTTTTACTAACAGCTTTTACCTGTGTATGTCACATGTTTCTTGCAAGTGAATCTTTCACACATAACCCTTTTCACTCAAGTTTTGTTAATTTTTTGCACAGGCCTGACATATTCAAATGACGTGCTCACTAAAGCTTTTCTTTCAGATGTCCTTCTCTCTTATTTGTAAATCAGTTAGTTTCTACCCAAGTGTTTATAGGAATAGAATTCTTCGATGTAAGGTGCTTGCATTCCATTGAAGATAATTTACCTTGCATAGCAAATAAGAGTTATATGCCGATATGTCGGTGATATTTCAGAGATACGGTACCGGGTAGGATTTTTATTTTTTTATTTATTTATTTTTTATTTTTTAAAATTTTAGAAGTAAAAACCGAGGAGGGGGGATGTTACAGATAATCCTTATTTCAACCACAACAGCTTATTTTTTTTTTTTTTTTTTTTTTTTTTTTACAAAATCATGAGGGGGGATGTTACAGATAATCCTTATTTCAACCACAACAGCTTACTTTTTTTTTTTTTTTTTTTTTTTTTTTTTTTTTTTTTTTTTTTTTTTTTTTTTTTTTACAAAATCATACTTCTCACTTCCTAGAATTTTCTTAAGTAATTCTTTGTTGGTTTTGATATTGTCATAGAACTGAGGGCGAGTGATATCTTTGTAATTGTCACTGATGATCAACAAATCCCTTACACAATCTACAGACATTCGATTTCTTTCATCAGTCCATTGTATATTTAATAATGCAAATACCCTTTCCACAGCGGTATTGTGGGCAGGGATTGCCAAAAAGTAATGAACAGTTTTTAGAAGTTCTGAATATTCATGAACTCACACCATCTGTCAGATACAGTTTTTTCCAAAAATATTGGCCCAGTTTCGGATTTGAACTGTTCATCCAGAAACGTTTTTAGGCGAACCTCATAAAACAATTCAGTGTCATTCACAATAACTTTTCTGTATCTCAAGTTGGCAACACTTTCCCAATCAACTTCCTTGTTTGGAGTTAACCAATTGAATATAGTTAATTCCTCATACTGCCTCATCCACTTGCTAATGTAATCACTACATACAGTATAAAAAGCGTTCATGTGAACATGTGAAAAACCTGGTCTTTGTCATATTTAGAGATGACATCTTTTACTTTTAGGGGAACGAAGTTATTTTTAGCTATCTCTTGTAGACTTGACACAGTATCAGAGAGGACAGAAAACACTTCTACTACAGTCTGTTTTTCACCTTCAATACGTAATATTTGTTTGTGTAGGTAACTAGAGACACTATTTAGAAACTATAGATATCCTTCAGCCAAGGGATTCTCTAAGAAAAGCTTAATTGTAATCGGAACATTAGTTTCAGACATGAAGTAAGATTTAAGAGCCTCGTAAATTTGTAAAATTCTTTCAGTTGCAGGCATAAGAACCAATCACCTTGTCTTACTATGAGAAAGTATTGTCTTGTTTTCAGTTCCTACAAAATCACAAAATTCAGCCAACTTACTTACTCTCACAGTATATACAGAAAAATGAGAGAATACTTTCTGGACAAAAACTTTCACTTCTAGCTTCAGAATGTCTGAAGCAATTCTACCAGCATTATGTATAATATGGCATGAACAACCACTTCCTAAAATGTTGTCTCCTAATTCTTTCTTCATTTTATTGAACACATTGTTGGATCCAGATCGTTCCAGTACACCAAAGGTGACATTGGTGTTATCGCCGCCAAACGCGTTACACTTTTGTGACAGATTGTTTTTCTGAAGCACCTGCAATATGTACTTTACTACAGTTTCTGACCTTTCGTTTGGAAGATTTTTCATGTCAATAAGTTTAGTCTGCATGCCTCTCAGGGGTAGGGAAAAGAACTGAATAACTATTGGAAAAAGTTTATTGTTTCCGTGGTTGCTGGCATCAGTACTAACACTTAGAAAATTGACTCCTTCCAATTGAACTTTTAATTGATCTAGGCACACAGGAGCTAAGACATTACTAATAATTGCTTCACATTTCGTTCTAGCACAAGAAAAGTTCCCAGCAATTTTGGGATCATTGAAAGATTTTCCAACTAATTTGTTGGTACAATCCATCGAGCTAAAACACTGATGGTGTTTTACGGTATGAAATGCATCTGCTGCCTCAGCTGCTGCTATCTTAAGATCACTTTCACTGAAGGTATGCGTAAAAAAACTCACCGATTCTTCGTGACGTGGCTTGTGATTCTTTACTTTTCTTGTGCTTCTTGGTATTAATGTGGTCCATAACAAACTGTTCCTCGGCACTCGGCAGTGATAGTGCGGGAGCAAGGTACGCATCCTGACTTTCCCCATAGCCACTGCGCAAATCGTCAACTTATCATGTACAAACAATACTCCACAGAAGCGAAACTTGTATTATGCCGTGTGCCGCGACAGTCGACACTCATCTAGTTGTCAGCTTGTTTTTATCTCTCCAGTTTTACTCCGTCAAATCGCACTTGACACCACAGAACAACAGTTTGCCGTGGAGAACAAAAAATCGGGGGATTTTTACTGTTTTGGATGTTTGCAACCTGTGTGCTGAAATAGAGCTTAAAAACCGGGTGGACCCCGGAAAAATCGGGTGATATGGTAACCCTGGATACCGCACTGGCTTTAATTTAAGGAACCATTTTTTTTACTCAGTATACCAAGTGAGAATACCCTGATAAAAATTAAAAAAAAAGAAAGAAAGAAAAAAGCGACGTGACTTTCTTGTAAACAGCAACAAAACGGTCCATTCGAGTCGAAAATTCTCTGAAGTAATTGCATATGATTAGAGAGATTGCATCCGGTTGTACAATGTTGAAAGATATTCTAAAATCTTGGAAGACGTCTACTACACTACGCCTTGTAAAGAGCGGTCAGAATTTTACAATTTTTGTGCTTCGTGGATCAATGATGGTCGCTTGAGCTAAAATTCTTATCCGTAAAAGCATCGCTATTATGGAATATATATATGTGGTATGGAATACTCTAATAGACAGATGTAATTGTTGATCGTCGATAACCATGCAAATTTGATGTTTGTTTGTAATTCTATCGGACCAAACTGCGTGGTCATCAGTCCGTAGCATACAAACTACTTAAACCTAGGTAAACTAACCTAAGGACAAACACACACTCACACCCATGCCCCAGGGAGGACTCGAACCTCCACGGCGAGCAACCGCGCGCTCCGCAGCGAGACGCTTTAGACCACTCGGCTACTCTAACCTAACCTAACCTAACCTAACCATGCAAATTTGATGTTTGTTTGTAATTCTATCGGACCAAACTGCGTGGTCATCAGTCCGTAGCATACAAACTACTTAAACCTAGGTAAACTAACCTAAGGACAAACACACACACACACACACACACACCCATGCCCCAGGGAGGACTCGAACCTCCACGGCGAGCAACCGCGCGCTCCGCAGCGAGACGCTTTAGACCACTCGGCTACTCCACCGCGGCTGCAAATTTGAAAATACAATATAAACGATGGGGCTTAAGAAAATGGGCAAAGCCCGAAACTAGTCAGCATATCAATCAAAACGCAGTTTTGGTGCAACATCCATATAAATGTCTTTTGCGTAATATTTGCGAGCTGCAAAACGCGACCTATTAAAAACTTTTGACTATTAAAATCCTTTCTTGTGACCTTGAAATAATTCTCTGCGTTTTTATCTGATCATATGACACTTTGACCTCTGAAAAGTTCTCTACAGATCTGAATTAGGATGTTGGCAAACTTCCAGCGGATTTAATGTGAAATATAATACGACGCATAGCTACTTATTCGCGTTGAATGGTTTCACTTGTTTTTCAGTTTCTTAAGTGCAGATGTACAGTTATAGTACACGGTGACAGTCATTTGTTTTATAAATTGTAGAGAAAAGCGCGGAACCATTGTACATAACTTTGAAGCTCGGCGTCTTGGAACGCCTGTGTTTCCGAGGAACGGCTGTTGGTTTACAAAGCCTCGTTTCTGTGTATACGTGGCTAGGTGCCAAATACATTAAGCCCCTGGATCTGCTTATCGATACAGAGACTAGCTACACTAACGAAACGCCGCGAAAATACTTCCACCAGCATGTGGAATTTACTTCATCGGATGTCTGTAATATAAAAGCCACAAAGGTGTTTTTTAAACTGCGCGATTGATGTGGCGATTCCCTTCATTGAAGGCAAGGAAAATTGTAGCAGCTGCTTTTCTGTATGAGTCTGCACAACCGATAGTATAATGCCACCTGACACCATAGGTTTGCATTTGCGGTAAAACGGTACAAAGTGCCGTGCGGCCCTATACAATTACATTTTCTCTGCTCTCATCATACCACTTCAGGGAAACACTTTTATTTCGCAGTCAACATGTGATACATTTGAACTTATGCTGCATCTCATTTCTTCTTCAGCCACAAGGGTCTCTCGTTACGGAATAGAACAACAGCACGCCGAAGACGCCTTGCAGAAAACTATAAACACTTTCTGTACTGAGGTGATGTGAGCAGACACTTCTAGGTTAAGGGTAACGGCAAATGTGGGTCATCTTTCCAAACTGAGCAACTGTTCAAATGTTTGTAAATCTATCCGACTCAACTGCGTGTTTATACGTCCGTAGCTTACAAACTATTTAAACTAAGGTAAACTAACCTAAAGCCAATACCAACACCCATGCCCGAGGGGGACTCGAATGCCCGACGGCGAACGGACGCGCGCATCGCAGCACGGCTCCCCAATGCACACGGCTAATCCGCCGCGGCGTGAGCAAATGTAGTAAGGGTCTTGGATATAATGTTCCAGGATTTTACCACTACACCGTTGAGTTCAGCAGGAATGTAATACACTCCTGGCCATTAAAATTGCTACACCACGAAGATGACGTGCTACAGACGCGAAATTTAACTGACAGGAAGAAGATGCTGTATTATGCAAATGATTAACTTTTCAGAGCTTTCACACAAGGTTGGCGCCGGTGGCGACACCTTCAACGTGCTGACACGGGGAAAGTTTCCAACCGATTTCTCACACACAAACAGCAGTTCACCGGCGTTGCCTGGTGAAACGTTGTTGTGATGACTCGTGTAAGGAGGAGAAATACGTACCACCACGTTTCCGACTTTTGTAAAGGTCGGATTGTAGCCTATCGCGATTGCGGTTTATCCTATCGCGACATTGCTGCTCGCGTTGGTCGCGATCCAAAAATATGGAATCGGTGGGTTCATGAGGGCAATACAGAACGCCGTGCTGGATTCCATTGGCCTCGTGTCACTAGCAGTCAAGATGACAGACATCTCATCCGCATGGCTGTAACGGATAGTACAGCCACGTCTCGACCCCTGAGTCAACAGATGTTGACGTTTGCAAGACAAGAACCATCTGCACGAACAGTTCGACGACGTTTGCAGCAGCATGGACTATCAACTCGGAGACCATGGCTGCGGTTACCCTTGATGCTACACCACAGAAAAGGAGCGCCTGCGATGGCGTACGCAACGACGAACCTGGGTGCACGAATCGCAAAACGTCATTTTCTCGGATGAATCCAGGTTCTGTTTACAGCATCATGATGGTCGCATCCGTGTTTGGGACATCGCGGTGAATGCACATTGGAAGCGTGTATTCGTCGTCGCCATACTGGCTTATCACCCGGCGTGATGGTACGGGGTGGTGCCATTGGTTACACGCCTCGGTCAACTCTTGTTGCATCGACGGCACTTTGAACAGTGGCCGTGCCGCGTTGAAGTAGCCGAGCGGTCTAAAGCGTCTCGCTGCGGAGCGCGTGGTTGCTCGCCGTGGAGGTTCGAGTCCTCCCTGGGGTATGGGTATGTGTGTTGTCCTTACGTTAGTTTAGTTTAAGTAGTTTGTAAGCTACGGACTGATGACCACGCAGTTTGGTCCGATAGAATTACAAACATTTGAACAGTGACCGTTACATTTCAGATGTGTTACGACCCGTGACTCTACCCTTCATTCGATCCCTGCGAAACCCTACATTTCAGCAGGATTATGCACGACCGCATGTTGCAGGTCCTGTATGGGCCTTTCTGGATACGAAAAATGTTCGACTGCTGCCCTGGCTAGCGCATTCACCAGATCTCTCACCAATAGAAAACGTCTGGCCAATGGTGGCTCGTCACAAGACGCCAGTCACCTCTCTTGATGAACTGTGTTATTGTGTTGAAGCTGCATGGGAATCTGTGACTGTACACGCCATTGAAGCTCTGTTTGACTCAATGCCCAGGCGTATGAAGGCCATCATTACGGCCAGGGGTGGTTGTTCTGGGTACTGATTTCTCATGATCTATGCACCAAAATTGCGTGAAAATGTAATCACATGTCAGTTCTAGTATATTATATTTGTCCAGTGAATACCCGTTTATCATCTGCATTTCTTCTTGCTGTAGCAATTTTAATGGCCAGTAGTGTAATAATAAAAATAAAAATTTAAAACTTTTCGTCTAATAATCATTTTATGTTAGGTCATACTTTTTTCTCTCAACCTTAAATTTTAAGAAACCGTAATTTTGAAAAAACCCATATTTATAATAAGAATTTGTTCGAAATGTCACAAGTTAATGTGTGAAGAATAATTTATGTGTTACGGAATCAAAATGTGAATTCACTAAAATCAGCGTTTAAATTGGCCCCTGGATTAAGAACACATTCTGGAGACTATTGTTACGTGACCGTTTATGTAGGGAAAGTCCTGTTTATTTCAATTGCTTATACATCCGTTCGCGAAAGTTAGGCTTTTTGCTTTTTTCGTGCATTAGTTGAAGGTCTCACTCTTTCTTGACTTCCTGCGGTTTTCCGGTTCTACCTGTAGACTCCGTGTCCTGGTGTACCGTTAGATGTTCTGTACACTTCCACATCAGAAAAGGAATAGCTTGCCGGCCGCGGTGGCCGAGGTGACTGAGGCGCTCCAGTCACGGTCAGCACGGCCACTACGGTCGGGGGTTCGAATCCCCCCTCGGGCATGGATATTTGTGCCGTCCTAGTTCGTAAGTAGTTCATAAGTAGTTTGTAAGTTTAGGGACTGATGACCCCGTAGTTAAGTCCCATACGCTTAACAAACATTTGAACATTTTGAATAGTTTCGTTAGTTTCCATCTCTAAACTGTATGTTCTTGCGCATGCTGTTGAGGTGCTGGTGGAATATTTGCAGTTCTGCTTCTCCATGCGGCGCCGCGGTGGAGTAGCCGAGCGGTCTGTCGGGCGCCGTGGCCTAGCGCTGAACCAACACCACCTAGAGACAAGGCCTTAAAACAGGCCGTGCCTACGTCACACTTAGAGGCCGCGGCCGCCACCTCACTGGCTGTTGGCTGGGGCACGCCCACCGCCGCGCAGCTGTCGGCCAGTCAGATGGCGGCCGCGGCCTCTAAGTGTGACGTAGGCACGGCCTGTTGTAAGGCCTTGTCTTCTAGGTGGTGTTGGCTCAACGCTCTCGAGGTTCGAGTCCTCCCTGGGGCATAGTTTGTAAGCTAGGGACTGATGACCACGCAGTTTGGTCCGATAGATTTACAAACATTTTTTTTCTCCGTGCGGCCAAATACCGAACGTGTCGTCCACGGCGGACCGCGTGTGTGCTCCAGCCAGCGGCACCTCTTGGTCCTAGTTCTGCAGTGTAAACAGCGGCCACAGTAGAACTGACGCAAGGCCTCAACGTTCGCAGCGGGTAACGCCATCCCCTGTGTGCAAGTTGCTCATTGACTATTACCTTCCAATCAGATAGAAGATCTTGTCTACCAATCACTTATCATGGTAGCAAATGTAAGAGCCAACTGATCCGCTACTGCCAACAAATCACCATCTTAGTATGACGTCGGTAACAGATAGTGGAAAACTTCACGTTGTATAGAGGTATACATTCAACAGTATCCAACAGTCAACCGCCCTGAAGAGGAAATCGTCGGCAATTCTTTTGCCAAGTGTTTTAGAAATGACGCGGCCCAATACCCAGAATTATTTATTCGAAAGGACACCTGCTGTGGAAGCAGAGTGTCCGTATGTTTGTACGTGTTGCATACAAATCTACAGTTTTGTTCCAATCTTTATGAAATTTTGTACACGTAAGCTTCAATCCATGAGGACGGTCGTCGTAAGTGTAAGAACCACGTACGATACATAGTTCACGAGATATGACGTCATAAACAATGAGATGCGCGAAAAACTGCTGCATTTTGCGAAAATGCTGCTCATTTTTTCCTAAGCCATTGGACCGATTTTAACCAAATTTGGTACACACATTCCTTACCGTAAAGTAATAATTGCTGCATGGTTAAGAATCACATACGGCACATGGTTCAAAAGATATTACGTCATAACCAATAGAAATCGCAAAAAATGCCATATAATGCGGCAAGAATTTCGAAATACACTGTATGAGAATGACAGTACTTAGCGACTTGCAACAAACTTTAAACATAATTTCAAACCTTTATTAAACTTTTTCTCGCTGGCAACCACAGTAAAATGATGAAAGGAAAAAAGTTTCTAGCTTACTACTTTTCTGCTGTTTATGGAGTAAAACTACTGCTCTCGCTATGACGTTCCAATTTATAATTTGAACTCTACAAATTGTAGCAACAGGAAATTTTACAGACAGTATACACATATATAGTTGAATGTAGCTTCTAAATTGTATCACATTCCGACACGTAGTTCATGATATACTAGCAAATAAACGGCAACGTCCATGGAAACCGCCCCATCTCGAACCAAGTTTTAATCTATTTCTTCTTTACTACTAATTGTATTCCCAAAAGACTTTACAACCATACAGACCTTATACAAATGAATATATACCTGAAAAATGGCAGGAATAAGTAAATAAATACCCGGGCAACGCCGGGTTTTCAGCTAGTAGTTAATAAGTTGGACAGATTTATCTAAAACCTTTCTGAGGGAAATAGGCATTTGTTTCGCAGCCAAAGCATGTCTTTGTAGAGCGCAATGACTACTGCTGTATTTCTTCTAGTTTTATTTTCATGATCGCTCCGATCATCGGACCCGTCATAGCTTTTGCACCAACTGTGCACAAACCGCTGCAAGTAGACCGTGGAATTAGGTTGGTCTTTAAAAAAATCGTCCAATAAACGTGATATTTCAGCACCTGTTGTATGGGCAGCAAGTGGTCTGCGCAATAAAAGGTCCTGTGAAGCATTACGTTACGCAGCCCTGCATCCGCGTGGCGGAAGCGCTTGACTGCCACTCGCAGCCCACCACGCGGTTCGCGCGCGCACCCCGAAGTTGGCGAGCGCGTGGTTGCCCCACGCGGTAGCTGCACCGTGCTCTCGCCGCCTGCGCTGTAGCGAGCGCGTGGCCCGCCACGCGGTTGGCAGCACTGTGTGTGTACAGGTAGAGGCAGCAGCAGCGGCGCATCGCCGTCTCATGCCTCATCCCTCGCTGTCAATACAAGCGATGCCAGTGGAATACTGACTCGCTTTCGTGTCTCTTGTGTATCGGAGACACATTAGTTCTTCTCTGTTTGATAAAAAATTTGCAGTTTAGTTCAAACCGATTTCCGTGTAAGCTGGACACTTGAAACCTTTAACAGGGCAGACAATTGGACGACAACCCCATATTAATTCGGTTTCCTTTCAGTACTATCTGTATGGCATAAAGAATCTCGAAGCTATATCTTATTATTTTCTTCTCATATAGAGATTATTCGTGTGTTTCTGGGTTTTTGTCTTTATATTGAAAAGGAATCTACACTTACGTTCGAATCCCTACGAAATCTTGAACACTTGACCTTCAAAACTACAGGAATGCCGCTGTGGAGGTAAAAATCACGTACGACACATAGTTCACGAGATACACGCCATAAACAAGGAAATGCCTGAAAAACTGTTGCATCGTGAAACAATGTTGCACATGTCCTCCTAAACCACTGGACTGATTTCAACCAAATTTGGTAAACGTATTCCTTACTGTAAGGTAACAATCGGTGTAGGGTGAAACAAGTTACGACATGTAGTTTAGGATATATGACGTAATAAGCAATGATATGGTTCTGATACTGCCGCGTCATGCGACATGTGAATAGCGAGACTTTATGTATCCTCCGATCTTCATGAAATTTTACACATTTGACATTCAAACCAACAGGACACTGCGTATGGTGCGTGGTGGAGAGTATTTAACCTTCGGAATTCGAAAAAATGTACACTTTTTCCGATCTTGATGAAATTTGGCACACTTTAAAAAGAGCATTGTTTACTTAAAACATGTAGAAAATGTGTGGTGCTGTGTGTGTTCTGGTCAGCTTTTGAGCGCTCTAAACATATGAACTGCGGCGAAAATGAGCAAAACCGCCGATTGTAATACTACAGAGAGGGCCAACTCCAAACGAGTTAGGCACTGTTGGGAAGAACATAAAAATGTACCGCCTGATGATGAACTGCCAGGCAGAACGAAACTGGCCATGTTGAATAAATAAACACACAAAACAGGCGACTAGTTGCTGTATTTGCTGATTCCTATTTTCCGTCTGTTTTAAAAATGTGTTATATTAAAAAGTTTTTTCATTAAATAAATATTATGAAAAGAGTTTTAATAGTATGGCTGTAGCATTCACGGAAGATTACTGAAAGAATTAAGTAATGAAGCGGTAGTACATTTGTTTTACGGTATCATTACGAAAAATATAACCTGAGGTGTGCTTTATGTGGTGTCGCACAAGTCTAAAGTGCGCGCCACGTACTTTCGCCGCGCGCCGCCATGTACGCACGGCGCGGCGTTCTTACGTCAGCCACGAGCGCCCTCTGCTGCAACTCCGCTCGTGGCCACCACTGAACGACATCGTTCACTTGGGACTGAGATAGGAACCAATTAATATTTCGGAATCAGATAGGCACCAGTGAAGACTTGGCTATCGGATAGGCACTAGGACTCATCAGTAGGCGAGCCTCTATCTACTTCGACTATGTACCAGCATTCTGCAGTAATGAACTTTGTAAAAGTTAAGTATTACTAAGTCTCTATGAAATATATATCTCGTTCTAATTTAGCCTAGTGTTCTAGTTTCTGCTGTCCCACTGGCTGGTCACCTCCGTACCTCCACATGCGTGCATCCTTTATTCCTGTGTCGGTCTCTTTCTACTCGGCCACCGACACCTACGACGACCGGCGGACGAGACACAAAAGTGGCGACGAGGCTGGGACACAAAACTTTATTTAATTTAAAAACATATATTTCGGGAAGACAGTCCCATTATTAAATTCTTCGAAATAGTGTGCCACGCCATGATGAAATCATGTCTTGCCGAGACATTTTGCATTTTCAAAATAATACTGGATACACATAGGCAACCGGTACCAGCGTGTCAAATTCTCTATACCAATGCAATTCTTTCGGCAGAACGCTGATTATAAGCGAAATGTTCAAATGTTTGTACAGCTTATGTGACTTAGCTACGGGGTCATCAGTCCCTAAACTTACAAACTACTTATGAACTAGCTAATACTAAGGACGGCACAAATATACATGCCCAAGGGGGGTTTCGAACCCCCGACCCTAGTGGCCGTGCAGACTGTTACTGACGCGCCGCAGAACGCTCAGCCACCGCGGTCGGCGATTATAAGCGAGCTCCCATTTCCGGAACCTATGTCGTTGCCACCATGAAACTGGGATTTTCTGTGTCATATTGCTGTGTTTCTAGCTTTTCTTCTAACAAAACATATAATAAGGTCACATCCACATCGAAAAGTGAGTGGTGAAAAGTGTACATATTTAACTGCTCATTAGGGGAAGTAGGATGTTCTGTGCTTTCACAGGAATCACATTACACACAATCGTTCACTTTATTTCTATGTATTCTTTTCCACATATTCCTTATTAATTCCGATTACTGCATCATCCCTCCACGAGACCATCAGAATGAACATTGAACACAGGTTCGTTCCTTCCTCTCTTAGGTAGAGTCAAGCGCAAGGCCAGACGAACAGTTTTCGTAAATTTTCAGGCATGTAGCCGTGGCATTCACAACTGCAACCAATGTGTGGCGAGTTTAAGCGCGTGGCGTCCGCGTGGCCTATGCACCTGTGCACGCGCTTCTCGTATTACGCGGGAAAGCATCGGCCATCTTCGGCGTCATTCGCCAGTACACCCGAAGTGTATTCATGCTCTCACTCGCACATCACCGGCGCATGCGGCGCGTACGAGCCAGGCGGACAGGCCACGCGGATGCAGGGCTGTGTGTATTCATAACGAACAAAAGCCTATAAAATCGCTAATCCCGCAACGTCAGTAATTCATGAGAGGAAATGAATTTTCTTCTATACAAGCAATCAGAGACTCATTCACGTCATTTGACATGTCAACAATGCGTCGCCTGACAGTCGTGTTTGATAGTTCATAGAAGATATAAGTTTCACTGTATCTAGGATACAGGAAACAATATGGATAACAGACGGTTTTATGAGAGTTACTGAAATGGTATGAGCTTTGCCTGCGTTTGCTGGTGGCTTACCAAAAGGAACGCTAAGGAAAGCAGACACACCCATGCCCGAGTGAGGACTCGAACCTCCGACGGGGAGCAACCGCGCTCTCCCCAGCAAGGCGCCTTAGAACACACTGACATTCCCACGAGTCGATGTGTTTTCTCTCTTCACTCGCGGTTCTCTATGTAATTCGTTGCAGCTAAATGAGGCTAGGTTTGGTACTGAAATAACTAATTTATTCCGATATGTTTTGAATTCTACGTACTTCTTATTCAATAACCAGTAGTACTATGAACAGACAGAGGAGTTGCGATAGGAAGCCCCTTGTCAACTATCATTGCTAATTTATTCATGGAGAACTTTAAAGTACATGCATTGGAGTCAGCGGCGTAGAATCCTGCCGTTGGTTTTTATTTATTTATTTTTATTTTTTTATACGTAGACATCAGTTTTGTTGTTTGGTCTCATGGCAGTGAGAACTTAAATAATTTTTTGGAACATTTAAATTCAGTCCACCCCAACATCAGTTTCACCACGGAGGTTGAAAAGAATGGTTTCCTTCCCTTCTTAGATGTTTTGCTTAAGAGGAAGGTAGATGATGCGTTGGAAGATGTTGTTTATAGGAAGCCATCTCACAGTGATTTGTATCTGCAGGCTGATAGTTGTCACCACCCAGCTCATCGTTGAAGGGGTTCTTCCTTCGGACCCTGGCGCACAGGGCGAAAGTAATTTCAGACCCGGAAAAGCTGAGCTGTCCTACCTGGAAGTCACTTTTCGCCAAAATGGTTATAGCGCAAGGCACATTAAAATAGCTTTTCGCTATCCACCAAATGTGCAACGGGATATTGATGATTGCACAGAGGTGGCACCCAAGTCAATGGCCTTTTTGCCATACGTTAGCAGCATTTCCAACAAGATTGGCCGTTTTTGCGTAAATATGATGTAAAAGTTGTGTTTTGACCACTATCCAAAATTAAGGCGCTGTTAGAGTCCTGCAAGCCGGGTGTCTATCGTATCCCGTGCATCTGTGGCATGTCATATATTGGTGAAACAATTAGGACTGTTGAGCATACATGTCACACACGTTTAAAACAACCCAACAAACCGGCTGTTGCCCAACATTGCGTAGAAAACTTATGGAATATAAGAAACGGAAATTTTGGCATACACTTGCAGCTATTGGGTTTATGTTTTAAAGGAAGCGATTGAAATAAAACTAACGGATTACATAATGAATAGGGATGGACGTTTTTGCTTAAATTCTGCATGGAATCCTGCTCCCCCACTTGTCGAAAAACAGAGGGACAAAATGAATGCCACTTCACCCGTTGAAAACTTGTGTTTATCATCATCTATATTTTTGACGGTTTTCATCTTTGGTCATGTGATGGCGCTGTTTGCATAGTTTTTTTTCTTTTTTAACCGAGATTTTAAAAGTCGTTGCACATTGCTTCCTCGCTCCAGTATTGCCTCCTGCCTAAATATTGACCGACGTCCATTTCTGTACCTGATTGCATTCCCGCAAGTTCTTTGAATAGTCCACACGCCGGGAGAAATTAAGGAATACTTAAAGTAACTTAAACCTATCCTAAGGCAGCACACAGACACCCATGCCCGAGGGAGGACACGAACTTCCGGCGGGAGCTACATAACAATAAATTATATTCCAATATGTAACCAAATGTAGTCACATAAGAATGAAGTATCCTTGTATATGCATGAAGTATTTTAAATATTAGTTTATGTTGCCAAATCATAATATTTATTAAAGATATGAATATGTATAATATTGATATAGTCGCTGTAAATCAAATGTGCAAATATTTGTAAAGCAATGGACCGAAGAGCTATGGTCATCAGACCTTAACACCTACAAACTATTTAAACTAACCTACAGTAAGCACACCACACACAAACACCCGAGCCCGAGGGAGGACTCGAACCTTTTGCGGGAAAGGATGCCCGTAGTCGCTATAAATGTTGGTAGGTAACTAATTATATGGAAAATTATTACAGGGTGTTAAATAGGTGGTTCCATTACGTCTAACTAAAATGCCAACTTGTTTTCGCATAAGATCCCACAACTTTTTACGATGGAGGAATTCGTCGCAAGACTTTAACTTTTGTACCGTTTATGTTTTTGATGGGATTTCATTTCTTTTTGTAGGTAGTTATTTTTTCGTCTTGAGTAACATTTTTTGTACATCAGCCATTCCCTGTCTCTTTTGCTTTATCTCAGAGGCTTTGATGTAACAGTATTTTTGAAGTCTGGAAAGTCTATTATATGGTTAATTTTCAATCCTTCAATCATGCACACGTTCTGTAAACTGTGGTGGATAACTATAAAATTTCAAGAAGTTAATCTTGTGTTTTGTATCAGTTTGTGAACTTCCGAATGCACATAAGTTGTGGATAACGTATATTTCGAGTACAACTGAAGGTAGTATTTGTTATTTTGCATTGTATTTATTGAACGATCAATTTATTTCATACAACAGTTATTAGTTCAAAATTAATTATTTTAGTCCATAAAAGGAAGCCATGTTTTCTAGTATCCACAGTTGTATGGTATGAAAATTTTTACATGTAGTTGTATAAATCTTGGCCCTAGAACCAGTACAATTATAACTTAAAAGAATACAGCATAAAATCATTTCTTTCTTGAGAAAAAAATTTAGGCTGGGAGCGTTATATACGAAGCGCGTCTAGAAAGTAAGTTCCGTTTGGTTATATAAAACGAACGGGTACAGATACAGAAAAAATATTGTACAAAAATCTGCAACTGTTAAACTACTTTTCTACATAGCTTCCGAAATTTTGTAGGCAATTGTCATAGCATGGCACAAGGTTTTGTGTGCCTTTTTCATAGAATGTTGCCGCCTGTGTATTCAACCATGTGGTAACATGTTCTTTCTGCTCGTCATGATCGTTGAAGTGTAGTCCACCAAGGACAGATTTTAGGTGTAAGAAGAGGATTACTGTCAAAAGATTTTTTTTTCACGGTAATGCCTGACCTCGCACACCGAATGTGAGCAAACAATTCTTACTGAAATTTCAATGGGACCTGTTTGATCATCCTCCATACAGCTCGGACCTCTCTCCTAGCGACTTTCATCTCTTCTTACACCTAAAATCCTTGGTGGCCAACACTTCAACGATGATAAAGAGTTGTTACCACATGGTTGAATACACAGGCGGCAACCTTCTGTGAAGGATGCATGCAAAAACTTGTGGCACGCTATGACAAGTGTCTACAAAATTTCGGCAGTTACGTGGAAAAGTAGTTTAAGAGTTGTAGAATTTTGTGCAACAAAAATTTCTTCTATATCTGTGTACAATTTCGTTTTATTACCAAACGCAACTTACTTTCTGGACGCACCTCGTATAACAGCTTAAATAAAAGAATAATTTATTTAGTTTTTATCATTGTGGGTTTCAGCTGGAAGTGCTTTTGGAGAACAAACTCATTTTGGCACTATTATTTAGTGAACTTTGAGTATAGTGCACATTGCATTAGTTCCGTACTTCAGTCCCTACATTTTCTATGATACAAATCAATAACTCCTACTTCACGTAGGTCTCTAGGTCTAATACTGCATACCCTAAATATGTAACTTGTAATTCTTGTGTTTGTAAATCTATTGGACCAAACTACGTGGTCATCAGTCCGTAGCTTACAAACTACTTAAACTAAGGTAAACTAACCTAAGTACAACACACACACACACACACACACACACACACACACACACACACACACACACATGCCCCAGGGAGTACTCGAACCTCCGACGGCGAGCAACCGCGCGCTCCGCAGCGAGGCGCCTTAGACCGCTCGGCTACTCCGCCGCTGCCAAGACATTTTGGAAACGTTTCCACTGAAATAGCAAATGTCATTCTGCTCCAAGCCAGGTCACGTTTCTGCGAAAACGTTACCTGGTGCATAGATTCTGTTTTTGTATCTGATATATATCTTCCATTCGTTATGATTTCCATACAGATATCGATTGCACGTTCCATGTGTAACATCAGTATCAGCATCAGCGATTTTTATTTGATTTTCTAACTAATTGTCTTCACGTCTGCATTGAGTCAACTGGTTTAAAAAGAAGAATGCCCCTAATTCATGTCTGCATGGTGTCCAGGGCAGTATATAAATACTGCTACGTTAACTGGTGATATTTCCGGAACACATTTGTGCACCTTATATCTAAATACCTTCCATTGACAGCATCTGAATTTTGCGGGCCAGAACCTAAAATGTTGTACAATCTGATGTTATCTACATTGAACGTAGTATTTTGAAGAATGTTTGACACACAAGTCTTTGTTATTACCTCTCTCTCTCTCTTTATTCATGTAGGCGACTTTCGTTTCTCTAATTTAAAACGCTTTTTCTATCTTCTACCTTGAATCAGTCCATGAATTACCATAATCTGTTCCTGTGTTTAGATACTCTTTACTCAAGGGCCACAGTGCATGTATCACACCCAAATTGTACTTCATTCAAAGAGCGCGTTCGGTTGTCATTTCTTTTTGTGGGTAGTCCTCCTCCATTTCTTCCGTGGTAACATTTGTTGTATAACAGCCCACTCTGCTGGGCGAGAATGGCCTTGCGTTCTGGAGCGCCATGTTGCGGTGCTCGAGGTCGCTTTCGACGGAGGTTCGAGTCCTCCCTCAGGCATGTGTGTGTGTGTATGTGTGTGTGTGTGTGTGTGTGTGTGTGTGTGTGTGTGTGTGTGTGTGTTTGTGTGTGTTGTTCTTGTTGTTCTTAGTATATGTAAGTTTAAGTAACTTGTAAGTCTAGGGACCGATGTCCAGAGTAGTTTGGTCCCTGAGGTCTACAAACATCTGAACATTTTGAAGTCCACTTCTTATCCCTCTTTTTTATTTTCATCAGAGGCGTTAATGTAACAATTTCAACAAGTCTGGGCGATAAGAGCTTCTAAGTCAATTGTAATCTGCGATTGCCTACTGTTGAGCTTTGATATTACTAAAGCGACGATAATCGCTCAGACTTGTCACTGGGAAACGCCACGCATCTTGTCCGCATGTGAGCAATGAAGAAACAATGTCCATCCATGCATAGTTTACACATAGTACCTGATTTTTGTGTATGGTAATAGCACAGGCTAGACATATTCGGAACTGTTTGTGATGATTATAATCTCTGTTAATAATTTTCAATTTATGTTTGACTGGACATAGAGATATCAAGGCCCCTGGAGTAGATGATGTTCCGTCTGAACTGCTGTTATCGTTAGGAGAGCCAGTCATGAAGAAATCGTTCCACCTGGTATACGAGGTGTATGAGACAGGGGAAATGCCCTCAGACTTCAGGGAGAATATTGTGATTCCAATTCCTAAGAATGCACGTGCAGACAAAAGTGAAAATTACAGAACTATCAGTTTAATAAGCCATGGGTGTAATATACTAACACGAATTATTTACAGAAGAATGGAAAAACTGGTGGAATCTGACGTTGGGGAAGATAAATTTGGATTTAGCAGAAGTGTAGGAACACTCTACGACTAATTCTAGAAGATAGATTAAGGAAAGGGAAACCTACGTTTTTAGCATTAGAGGATCTGGAAAAAGCTTTTGACAATGTTGACTGGCATACACTCTTTCAAATTATGAAGGTATCAGGGTAAAATATAGAGAGTGAAGAGTTATATTCAACTTGTACAAAAGCCAGACCGCAGTTATTAGAGTCGAAGGGCATGAAAGCGTCGTAGTGGTTGGGAAGGGAGTAAGACGTGGTTGTAGCCTTTTCCCAAGCCCACAAGAGAATATCGATCTTGTGGAATCCAAACAAGAAAAACTTGACCTTGGCCGTCTATGATACTAGACTCCAGAACTGCATAAGTTGGGTGTCTGTCTGTAATGAGACCCAGTACAAAACACTACACTAAAGTAACTATACAATCAAATCATCGCAGTTTAAAATTTCGACAAATACATTTTTTTACCCTCTGGATTGCAGAAAACAAGTGACAAAACCCCGAGTTCGTAAGCCTTTCTTCCCTAATTGAAAACAAGTGCATAAAACGTACGTATTTTCTCACTTGCATTTTCCTTACATTTTTTCTTAAAATAACTAGTCTTCACTAACAGTGAGGTTATCATCACATATGAACTAATTTTACATGAAAGAAGCTCACTATTAGCCAGGATCATGTAGCCCGAGATAGCACAGACAACTAAACAAAGGTAGTTTAAAATGAAAAAGAGCTTAAGTGCGAGTGGATAAAGGCAGCCGCGAATTTGTCCCGCTAGGAAATTGAAAGCATTAGCTACGTCTTTATTAGCACAATGTTTCTCAGGATGAACAGCAATTTCTCAAACCCCATTCCGATTTTAATCGAATTACCCGCCCTGATAAAGTGTTAATTTTCCCTTCCTTCTTCAGGGTTTCATGGAACTGTCCTGCTTTTTCTATTAACTGTCGGCCTAATACAGGAACTATTCGTGCTCTGTTCTGCTGGAACTAAAGTCGTAGACCTTCATTTAATTTCGCTTTAAGCTGAAATTATCGCGCATTTTCGCCGTGACGGCCCGGTTCAGCTGTTTAGTCTCACTGGAAACTTTAACAGTTTATCTTTGTTTTTAATTAATTCTGTGACTGTGTGCGTGATTACACCGTAATACCAAGAAAGTTTTACTTTAGATACGCCCCGTTATAGCTTATCTATAACTCCCATTTTTTGATCGTTAGAACAACACGTTTCATTTCGCTACAACATGTAAGCCTCCCTTAACTTCAGTAACATCGACAAATGTGATATAATGTGCAAAAGATTGATTTATGTTAGCTTCAGATTATTAAACTCATTCGTCGACTAGAAAAGTACGGTAATCAAGCCAGTCCCACTGACAATGTTTAATATTATGCTTTCATGTTACATTAACACAGATTACTGATTATGAAGGCAGCCATCGACAAGAAAATCTAAATCTATTACATTAATTGTCAGTTTTAAATGAGTTGACAATTGTCGACAAACAGCTTCTAATGAAAAAGATAGACAAAAATGTAGTCAGAAAATCAGATGCTGTCGTTTTAAACTTAAGATTAATTTACTTGAAGATGAAATGGGAAACAACACAAAAGTAGTTCATGGATGTACAATAGTCAGGCTGGGCCAGACATGGTCATATGGCGGCACATGCAGTTGTTCGTTCTGATGATAAAAGGGCACTTTAGTCGTTTTATTATTTTGTTTTTAAATCACCGAAATAGGCGCACATCATGCGCTGCTGGGTGATCGAGACTCAAGAGTTTGCTGAACGTGTTATAACCATCGCACGATACGTCATTCTGAAGCAGAACTAGCCAGTTTAGATATTTGTATCACAGTCTGCACACCGTCAATGTACAGGTAAGCTCACACAACAAAGAAGAATATTCAGTTCAATAACATAAATACGTAATATGCATTTCTTTTGTGCTAGATTGTTGTAATGAAAAATTTTTCTATAGAATTCTAAGGGTTAGTCACTACGAACCTTTGGACGCTACTGTCGAATTTGGCTTTACCATCTGCCAAAACTCGTTGATGAGCCTCTTGACAATATTCATCAATACGAAGGGAATAAATAAATACAGGACAGCTATAATCAAATTTTCGCTACTTGAGTGAGTGCGCCGGCCGCGGTGGCCGAGGGGACTAAGGCGCTCCAGTCACGGTCTGCACGGCCACTACGGTCTGGGGTTCGAATCCCCCCTCGGGCATGGATATTTGTGCCGTCCTAGTTCGTAAGTAGTTCATAAGTAGTTTGTAAGTTTAGGGACTGATGACCCCGTAGTTAAGTCCCATAGACTATACAAACATTTGAGTGAGTGCAGACGGAAAATTAATTACTGTATTGGAACTCAACTATGCCATCATTTTGATGGTCCGGGTCGCTTTTGCGACCCACATTTGTTATGTGATTACTGGTCCTTGTTGTAGGCGCGATGTGCCACGTCACTTTTTATTGAATTTCCCTGCAAAGTTGAGTTCCAATACTGTAATTAATTTGCCGTCTGCACTCACTAAAGTAGCGAAAATTTGATTATAGCTGTCCTGTATTTATTTATTCCCTTCGTATTGATGAATATTGTCAAGAGGCTCATAAACGAGTTTTGGCAGATGGTAAAGCCAAATTCGATAGTAGCGTCCATAGGTTCATAGTGACCAACCCTTAGAATTCTGTAGAAGAATTTTTCATTACAACAATCTAGCACAAAAGAAATGCATATTACGTATTTATGTTATTAAACTGAATATTCTTCTCTGTTGTGTGAGCTTACCTGTAAATTGACGGCTAGTTCTGCTTCAGAATGACGTATCGTGCGAGTCCAATGCAAAATGTTACTAACTAAATTGGTGTCACGTGGTGTTCCTAATATTGTGAGTCATTGTGCCTCCTTTTATTGGCACTATTCTGGGAGGAAAAGAGTGGTGCGGCGCTTCCGTTCCAGCGTGGCCGGGAATGACACATGTGTACAGCAGGTTATTCCTGGCCAGCGCTCTGCCCGCGAGACGCACTATGTAGGGTACGCACGATGAGACACACAGGAATGCTACCGCCCCACGCATCCCAGTCTAGCCGCCATCTTCTCGCCTCAAGTAACTATCTGTTCGTTAATTATCGTACTTCCGGTATTTGCAGAACGAGTGATCGTAGAGCAATGAAACTCTGTGCAAACAGGAGACACGCGGACAAGAAATAAACAATAAACTACTGAAACAAATACGTTTTAATTCCTATATAAGCACACGAATTTAGACAATATTTCCGTCGGAGAATTAGCGGTCTGTTATGAATGGTAGTGGATAAAAAGTGGTTTCGACCTATTTAAAGCCCATCCTTAGAAATTTATAGACCGTTGGTGCTGCGGTTACTTGGCTATACAGATGTTCGTGACACGATTCTAACTGCTCCCGGCTCATCGCAGTTCAAATGTTTGCAAATCTGCTGGATTTAACTGTTGCGGTTATCAGTCCCTAGGCTTACAAACTACTTAAACGAACTGAAACTAACTTACGCAAAGGGCAACACACACACACACACACACAGGCCAGAGGGAGAACTCGAACCTCTAACAGCGAGCAACCGCGAGCTCCGCAGCAAGGCGCCTTAGAGCACTCGGCCACTCCACCGCGGCACTCGTCGCAGTGGACCAATCGCATGGGCAGCGTGACATTCGATCTGTGCCCAATCGATTTTTTCCTGTGGAGGTATCCGAAGGGTCATAAACAAGTGCTACATCACTGGAGAATCTAGTGTGCAGGATTGTCTTGGCAGCAGTATGTCTTCTATGTACATCATGTATCTCTGAAAAGCTGTGCCACGCAAAGAGGTTAGAATACAGGGAGACGCCCTTAGGCTGAAAAAGTGAAGCCTGCCTCCGCCATATTGCTACGTTTTGGAGAAGTGTTCGTATTGTAGAGCTAATGTTACTTGTCACTTAAAACAGAAATAAACCGTTCGACGGTTTTGCCTTGATGTACAACGTGTTAAACGAGTGCAAATTAGCCGTTAAAAATAAAGTTTTCAAATATAATATGCTGAGTATTTATTACTATTTATTCAAGAAAGTATATTGTTTGAAAGTACATACTTCGCAGTGACTGTCAGTCCAGTGCATTAACAGTAAGAGGGTCGACTTAACGCATAGTTTTAATGGAGAAATAACAATCCAGCACTGACCAAGATGGCGGACAGGCTTCAACTGACGTATGTGCTCTGCATAGGTAATGCCACCGCCTTTATTCTAATCTCCTTGGTGCCACGAACATCTGCGTTGTCAAGTAACCAGCCTTATGGGGCACAAATTTCTGAGGATGACGATTACATAGGTCGAAACCGGTTAATAAAGAATATCTATTTCTATCTAGACTGTTATTTCATCGAGTATAATTCCACATGAGATGGTAACATTTTTTAATCGCGCACGATGCTTGCGTTACACACTGAAAACGTTGGTAAATGTGATGAACTTATACATCGATTACAACCTCGAACCGCAGTAGAGCACTAGAGATTGCTTTGCTGCTACCCAAAACATCTCATTTGGGCTGCTGGCTACGTCTTTCATTGTGCTCATCTTCAACAACCAACGATTGTTAGTGTCCTGTTGATTAACCCTGTACTTCAGGTAAACCCACAGTCAGGAATCAGCGTAAATACCGCAGATCATAGTCTGGACATTTTTATACAGGGTGATTAAAATAACAATAATAATCACCATCATCATACAAAATAGTTTAATAACTGACACGGCACATCGGGGATACAGCAAGGATCAGTCATCACTTAAGAATCGGCGGTCGCAAACAGAACAAGAGCATCCCGAATTCACTAGAGACTGTTTTAATTAGGCCGTACATTTTCCTGGACTGTCTTGATGGTCACCCGTATCTCGAAATTCTGCGAGAAGTCTTACCGGACGTGCTGAATGATGCTGTCATGCCTACTTGTCTCCGCATTCGATTCCACCAACACGGAGCGTCCACACACTTGATGTGAGTCACGTCGCCAAACGAACTCTCCCGACCGCTGGATTCGTCTCGGCTTGCCATTCGAATGGCAAACATGATCACCCGATATGTCCTCAATCGATTTTTTTTTCCTGTGGAGATGCCTGAATGGTCGAGTGTTACATCGACGGAGGACCTAATGTGCAGGATTGTTATGGCAGGAGAGTGTCTTCGAGAAACACCAGGTATCTGCGAAAAGGTGGACCGTGTTGATATCAGACATGTCTCGATGCATCTCGATAAAGCTTTGAGCATCTCTTGCAGGTGACTAAATAACTGCAAGGCCATTTAGATGCTCTGATGTAATTAATTTTCCGTCCGCACTCACTCAAGTAGCGAAAATTTGATTATAGCTGTCCTGTATTTATTTATTCCCTTCTTATTGATGAATATTGTCAAGAGGCTCATCAACGAGTTTTGTTAACCTCATTTATCACCTAGATACAGGCATCAACATTTTCAAATGTAACTACTTTGCTCTCGCTTCGTAACCGGCGTCTGCATGAGACTACTGTTCAGCGTGTCGATAAGAAATTATGGAGTTAAAACACAATGAATGTCGTTTTTTTTTTTTTTTTTTTTTTTTTTTTCATGCGATCATCTGGAAGATGCGCTGCAGGAACGTATCGCCACTTTTTAACGAATTTTTTCCGAATAAATAAGCGCAGTCGAACATTTTGTCAGCGTCTCAGTCTCAGTCTCCTACCTCATCCATTTCTTTATTTCATCAATTATCTTAACACGCTTGGAAAAGGTATTAAATAGTAGGTTAATAGGAAGCGGAATATGTCCACGGATATGTCCATGGGAAAAAGATCTTCCAATTTTTTTTTTATTTGTGCGCAGCTCTGTCCTCATGTTCACAAGTTCCAACATTTAACCGTTATTAAAACATTTAGCATTGAAACATAAATATTATACACATTTTTTTTACCAAATATGACTGAACCTAAATCGACATTGTTCTAAGAATTGAAACCAATATAATATTCAACACTCAGTACTTAACAGGCAAGATATTGTAAAAATAATAAAATCACCTCCTGCACGCTGGATAACTCTCATTCTTTGAATTTTTTCTAATAAAAGGATATCTATTAATAAAATAATTCAAAACAGGTAAAATACGTCTGTTGCAAACATACCATTTCATACAGACTACTAGCGTCGTTTTGAAAGCTTCGTTTTATTTTTGAAAAGTACGCCAGGTCATTATTTACTGCTTTGTTTATTTACTTATATTTTATCGCCAGTCTTATAATTGCCTTCAACTGCCCTAAGTAAACAATTACATGCCTTAGTTCCAGGACTCCGTTGATAATTTGTACTATTTAATTTTCGATATGGTGTTTTATTTTTACCGGGGTATAATTGATTTCCAGGTACATATTCGAAATCAAATGTTCAAATGTTTGTATAGCTTATGGGACTTAACTACGGGGTCATCAGTCCCTAAACTTACAAACTACTTATGAACTAGCTAATCCTAAGGACGGCACAAATATCCATGCCCGAGGGGGGATTCGAACTCCCGACCGTAGTAGCCGTGCAGACCGTGACTGGAGCGCCTCAGTCCCCTTGGCCACCGCGGCCGGCTACATATTCGTACATTATCGATTAAGTTCCTTCTGTTGAACAAAGAGTATAGTGATGTTTGCTAAATGAATTTCGTTCAGATACATTTATTACAATACATTTCATATTTCATCTCCAATTTGTCGGTACAGGGACCTGAACACTTGCTGTAAGTGGAGCGAGAAAATTTTTGTTGATACAAATTCCCCTTTCCTGCCACGTCTTCAAATCTGAATTATGCACTGGTCGACTGAAGTGTAATAGAAGCTACAGCATTCACATGTAAAAAGAAAATGAGGTACGTTGAATCAGTGTCATACATTTCGATTGTTGGAAGTAAACATTTCCTTGAAATAGAAGAGACAGAGCAGAAGCTAGGATATTTTCTATAAAGATGGGGAAGGAAACTGGCCATGTCCTTTCAAAGGAACTATTGCGGATTGGAGTGATTTAGAGTAATCACAAAAAACCCAAGTCTGGATGGCTGGAGGAGGATTTGAACCGACGTTGTCCCGAATGTGAGTCCGGTGTGTCAAACACGTCGCTCGGTAAACCAGTCACATACACTAAAGTCTAAATTGTCACGTAGCGCCGCGGCGGAGTAGCCGAGCGGATTGAGGCGCTATGCTCCGATGCCCGCGGCCGTACCACGTCAGAATTTCTAGTCCTCCCTCAGGCAGGGGTGTTTGTGGTGTTCTTAGGATTAGTTAGTTTAAGTAGTTTGTAAGTTTAGGGACCGATGACCACTGTAGTTAGGTCCCATAACTTTACAAACATTTCAACATTTCGAGATTGTGAAAACACTTTGAGAAAGGTTCCTAACATTTTAACAAGGAAAAAAAAATCTAGCAAACAGCGTCTATTAAATGAATACCTTGAGAGATTTCAGTATTATTGACTACTATTGAACAAGTTCTCATAGGTATTAAGGTATATTCCTTTATGATTTGAAGCAAGAAACCCACCTGGAAAGTGTTTTCGCTATCTCCACTAACACCGAATCCGTCCCATGGTTCAAACGTTCAAATGTTTGTTAGGCTTAAGGGACTTAACTGCGGGGTCATCAGTCCCTAAACTTACAAAATACTTATGAACTACCTTATACTAAAGACGACACAAACATCCATGCCCGAGGGGGGATTCGAACCCCCGACGGTGCGTTCTATGGTACACGACGTTTCAGTCATACCGTAAAATGAAAAACTATTTATTATTTTCACAGTTTGGCTACTAGACATCATTAATCAGTTATTGTGTGCTTCTGATAAGAGGAAACCATAAAATTAAATAGTATTTGTACCGAGAAAAATAGTAAAATCATTTTTTTTCAAAATTAAACAGAATAAAGTTTTGAAAGAAAGAACGTATATTATCAATACCACTGAGATCATGCTAACAGAGTTAACTTTGTGTCATAGAATCTAGAAGTTATGAAAGCAGACCTACGAGTTTAGCATTGCTACCGGATCTCTCACAGACAGCGGTGAAGATAGTGATGGTCAGCATAATTTTGGTAGCTACTCTTAAATTCTGGAAGACACCTTCACTAAACAATAAACTACACGGTGTTCTGGCCTTGACAGTTTTATGGAATCGTGTCTTGGTAGCAGTATATTGCAGTCCAACATTTCTACATACGTTTCTTCACTATTCACATCACGGCTGTAAATTTGGCCAAAATTTCACAGCGAATCAGCATGTACTTGTGAGGCGAGGAGAAACCCAACCCTTCGAATGTTTCATTCAAGGAAGAGTACCTCGATTCCATTTTAGCAGCTCTTCTTCGTCTTATTCCTATTGCTCTTTCGCTCTCCCTCTGCCCCTTTTCCTTTTCCCTTTCAGAATTTTTTCGGCTGTCACAAAAGTATTCTCCCACATCAGTACCCAGATCACGCGCCGCTGCTGCCCTGCTACATTAAAAAGTTACGCCACTGACCGCGATAGCACAGGAAACGCTGAATTTCTCGTGCAGTGAAAGAATTCCCAAGCTTAATGCTGTGCTTGAATGTGGAAGAAAGAGCCACATCCCACATCGGTTGCCGACGAAGAGCGCGTCACATCTTTTGCGTAATTTGGAATACCACCTGAAAATGCCACTACCTCCATCAACGACTACGGCAGTATGCCGAGCCAAAAATAAAGATTTTAGGCTGTGTGGACTTCAAATGAAACTTCTGAAGGCCCCTTACGCGAATTCAGTTGGATAGTCAGTCCTAACTACAGCGAGAAATTTCTAGGTCCCTCTGAACTGACGGAAAAAAGTGTCGCGACCGACGCTGCGAAAACTTCTAGCAACGAAAAGCGTGGATCTGGATCACTATTTTAGCAAGAATAGTTCTTGCCTGTCCAACCATGTCCCGAACAGTGGGAACAAGTATGGTCACTACCTCCTCTGTCCCCCCTCTGCATTGAAACCATGCGTCTTAATGAGTGAATGCTACAATCAGCCTCAATTACATATTTATTCATATAAATGTTATTACAAATGTGCATGCACCATTAGATGCACATTATCGAAATTGATGTTTCATACTTAATTTTATGTGTATTAGTTTGACTGCAAATAAAATTTAGACAAATCTAAGATTTTGTTGCAGTGCTGAGAAATTTCACCATATCTAGATTGCAGTTACTACGATAGAATCGTATATGGCATCATTTCCCTATAGTTTTTCAGCAATTTCCAGTGCCAAAACAAAACGTAGATGTATTAATTTTTGTATTAGGAACAATCAATTAAGAATAATAATTGAAGATATAAATCTAAGTAACTAAATCTTGCATGCGTTGTGTAATTACGTCTGACAACACATACAAATTTTGCTATTTCGCGTAGCCGTCTTGGATTAAATTAGCTGATGATTTTAATGAAAGCCTAATTAAAAAGTGCCTCTGAAGTTAATTACTTACATTAGGCAATAAGTAAATAGCGACTTAAGGCTCACTATAAGCTATACAAATGCATAGCTTAATCTCCTTTGCCGGCCGTGGTGGCCGAGGAGACTGAGGCGCTCCAGTCACGGTCTGCACGGCCACTACGGTCGGGGGTTCGAATCCCCCCTTGGGCATGGATATTTGTGCCGTCCTAGTTCGTAAGTAGTTCATAAGTAGTTTGTAAGTTTAGGGACTGATGACCCCGTAGTTAAGTCCCATAGACTATACAAACATTTGAACATTTTTTTCATCTCCTTTTTGCACAGCTGTTGCTAGTGTCACATCGTAAACAGCGCTAAGTGTCATAATTTAATTTGGGTCAAATTTAATTTGCCAGTCTAGTGCTTCATTTTCGTTAGTACTTCTGTTTCAAGAGGTTTATTCTCGCGTACTTGACAGATTTCGTTTGCGCTACTATTTTAATAGCTTATTCTCGCGCATTTGATAAATATTGTTGTGTATAGTCTTCGTCTGTGACTGGTGTATTTCAAAACTAGCCAGAGACCGTTACTACACCTAGTTATCAGTCAGTCCAGTGCCAGCTGTTGCCAGTATAACATCGTAAACAACGCTAAGTATCATAATTTAATCTGTGTCCAATTTAATTTGCCAGTCTAGTTCTTTATTTTCGTTAGTACTTCTGTTTTAAGAGGTTTATTATCGCGTACTTGTCAGATTTCGTTTGTGCTACTGTTTTAATAGTTTATTCTCTAGTATTTGGTAGGTAGTGTTGAGCGCGCCAGTCGCACAGTCAGCAGCACCAGCAGCGTTAACAGCCTAGTAGAAGCCAACTATTGTCACTTAGTTGTGGGCTGAGCAGTGTAAAATTTTAAAAACTCGCGCTAGTAACAAGTTTATACTTAACTCTCTACTGGCAATTGTTGACTTGTTAGGATGTATAGGATGTGTGACTGCTGCGTACGGACGCAGGATGATCTGGGCGCAATTCGCGAGCTGCTTAGAGTGCTGTAGGCCGCGGTCAGCCGTCTTAAGGCTGTTGGCTCGGAGTGTTGCTGCAGTGGGGGTTATGGTGCGTCGCATGGGACACCACAGGTGTTACATGCTTCACCCACGGTCCCTTCTGTCGGGACATCTTCGCGCTTTCCGGACGCGGTTAAGCCACCCTCTCCTCAAGGCGGGTTCAACGGCGTTCGCGTCGCTCAGGGCGAAAAGGCAATGTGGAGGCTGGCCGTGCGGCGTCGCCCGCTCTGCCTGTGAGTGGACATGCGGCCGCTCCTTCAGCAGGGTCCGAGCAGGCACACAGGGGGAGGGGTTTATTAGTGACTGGGAGCTCCAATGTTAGGCGGGTGATGCAGCCCCTTAGGGAAATAGCGGAAAGGTCGGGGAAGAAGGCCAGTGTGCACTCTGTTTGCTTGCAGGAGGGTCTCATCCGAGATCTGGAGGAGGCCCTTCCGGCGGCGATAGAGAGCACTGGGTGCACCCGACTGCGAATTGTTGCTCATGTCGACACCAATGACTCCTGCCGGCTGGGTTCAGAGGTCATCCTCAATTCATACAGGCGGTTGGCGGAATTGGTGAAGGCTGAAAGCCTCACTCGCGCGGTGGAATCTGAGCTAACTATTTATAGTGTCGTTCCCAGAACCGATCACTGTCCTCTGCTTTGGAGCCGAGCGGAAGGCTTAAACCAGAGGCTCAGACGATTCTGCGGAGGTCTGGGGTGCAAACTTCTCGACCTTCGCTATCGGGTGGAGAAATGTAGGGTTCCCCTGAATAGGTCAGGCGTGCACTACACGCAGGAACCGGCTACAATGGTAGCAGAGTTCGTGTGGACAAGACGCCTCCTGAGCCGCGTCAAGGTAGCAGAAGGCAGAACACAACAGGGACTTAAAAGACCGATGTAGTAATAGTTGACTGCAGGAGCGTCTATAGAAAGGTCCCAGAACTGCTCTCATTAATAAACGGTCACAATGCCCACGTAGTACTTGTGACGGAAAGTTGCGTGAAACCAGAAGTAAACAGTTATGAGATTCTAAACTCATACTGGAATGTATACCGCAGAGATAGGCTGGACACTGAAGGGGAGGCGTGTTTATAGCGATAAAAAGTGCACTAGACTCTAAGGAAATTGAGGGAGATCCGAAATGTGAAATAATTTGGGTGAAGGACACGGTTAAAGCAGGCTCGAACATGGTAATTGGATGTATCTATAGGCCTCCTGGCTCAGCAGCTGTTGTGGCAGAACGCCTGAAGGAAAATTTGGAAAATATCTCGAGTAGATTTCCCGATCATATTATAGTTTTAGGAGGAGATTTTAATTTACCGGATATAGACTGGGAGACTCAATCGTTTATGACGGGTGACAGGAACAAAGGATCCAGTGAAACTGTTTTGAGTGCATTATCTGAAAACTACCTTGAGCAGTTAAACAGAGAACCGACTCGTGGTGACAACATATTAGACTTTCTGGTGACAAACAGACCCGAACTATTCGAAACAGTTAATAAAGAACAGAGAATCAGTGATCATAAAGCGGTTACAGCATCGATAATTTCAGCCGTAAGTGGAAATATTAAAAAATGTAGCAAGATTTTTCTGTTCGAGAAAAGTGACAAAAAGCGGATTCCAGAGTAATTGACGGCTCAACATAGAAATTTTATCGCAAATACAGATAGTGTCGAAGAACAGTGGAGAAAGTTTAGAGCCATCGTACAATATGCATTAGATGAGTATGTGCCAAGCAAGATAGTAAGAGATGGAAAGGAGCCTCCGTGGTACAACAACCGAATAAGAAAACTGCTCCGGAAGCAAAGGGAACTTCACTGCAAACATAAACATAGCCAAAACCTTGTAGATAAACAAAAATTACTCGAAGCGAAATGTAGCGTGAGGAGGGCTATGCGAGGGGCGTTCAATGAATTCTAAAGTAGAGTTCTTTGTACTGACTTGGCTGAAAATCCTAAGAAATTTTTATCTTATGTCAAAGCAGTAGGTGGATCAGACACTTCGTGACGAAAATGGCACTGAAACAGAGGATGGCACTCTAAAGGCTGAAATACTAAATGTCTGTTTCCAAAGCTGTTTCACAGAGAAAGATTGCACTGTAGTTCCTTCTCTAGATTGCCGCACAGATTACAAAATTCTAGATATTGAAATAATTGATAGAGGGATAGAAAACAATTAAAATCGCTCAAAAGAGGAAAGGTCGCAGGACCTGATGGGATGCCAGTTCGTTCTTACACAGAGTACGCGAAGGAACTTGCCCCCCTTCTTGCAGTGGTGTACCTTAGGTCTCTAGAAGAGCGTAGCGTTCCGAAAGATTGGAAAATGGCGCAGGTAATCCCCGTTTACAAGAAGGGACGTAGAATAGATGTGCAGAACTATAGACCTATGTCTGTTACGTCGGTCAATTGTAGAATTTTGGAACATGTTTTATGTTCGAGTATAATGACATTTCTGGAGACTAGAAATCTGCTCTGTAGGAATCAGCATGGGTTTCGAAATAGGCGATCGTGTGAAACCCAGCTCGCGCTATTCGTCCATGAGACTTAGAGGGCCATAGACACGGGTTCTCAGGTAGATGCTGTGTTTCTTGACTTCCGCAAGGCGTTTGATGCAGTTCCCCACAGACGTTTAATGAACAAAGTAAGAGCATAAGGTCTACCAGACTAATTGTGTGATTGGATTGAGGAGTTCCTTGATAACAGAATGCAGCATGCCATAGTCAATGGACAGAAGCCTTCCAAAGTACGCGTGATGTCAGGTGTGCCACAGGGAAGTGTCGTGGGTCCGTTGCTGTTCACAGTATATATAAATGACCTTGCGGATAACATCAGAAATTCACTGATGCTTTTTGCAGATGATGCTGTAGTATATAGGGAGGTTGCAACAATGGAAAATTGTATTGAAATGCAGGAGGCTCTGCATCGAATTAACGAATGGTGCAGGGAATGGCAATTGAATCTAAATCCAGACAAGTGTAATGTGCTGCGAATACATAGAAAAAAGATCCTTTATCATTTTGTTACACTATAGCAGGGCAGCAACTGGAAGCAGTTAATTCCATAAATTATCTTGGAGTAGGCATTAAGAGTGATTTAAAATGGAACGACCATATAAAATCAATCGTCGGTAAAACAGATGCCAGACTTAGACCATTGGAAGAATCCTAAGGAAATGCAGTCCGAAAACAAAGGAAGTAGGTTACAGTACACTTGTTCGCCCACTGCTTGAATACTGCTCACCGGTGTGGAATCCATACCAGGTGGGGTTGATAGAGGAAGTAGAGAAGATCCAACGGAGAGCAGCACGCTTCGTTACAGGATCATTTGGTAATCGTGAAAGCGTTACAGAGAAGATCGATAAACTCCAATGGAAGACTCTGCAGGAGAGAGACTCTGTCGATCGGTACGGGCTTTTGTCGAAGTTTCGAGAACATACCTTTACCGAGGAATCTAGCAGTATATTTCTCCCACCTACGTTTATCTCGCGAAGAGATCATGAAGATAAAATCAGAGAGATTAGTGCCCACACAGAGGCATACCGACAACCTTTCTTTCCGTGAACAATACGTGACTGGAATAGGAGGGAGAACCGATAGTGGTACTCAATGTACCCTCCGCCACACACCTTCTGTGTTTATGAGAGTCAGGGGACACTTCTCTTCCTCAACTCCACGGAGTACCTCCTCGTTTCACACCTTGTCTACCAAAGAAATCTGGAGCATTCTGAAGTAGCACAACACGTCGAATGATGTTATCTTATGTTTATTTTTGCTTCTGTACAGCAACGCGCTCCAGACAAAAGTCTTTATGAGATCTTTCCTGAGGTGTTTGCCTGTGCGAAAATGTTTCTTCTCTTGTTAAAACAACTTTTGCTTGCTGGGTACGGATTGCAATATCCTTTCTTGATCTTTCGTCAGTTGTAATTTTACTCCCAAGATAGTCAAAGGATTTGATGGTCTGCAATCATTGTTAAGTGAGCATTGGGCAATGTTATTTTGTATGCCTATCCCTAAGATATTTGTTATACTTTTATTGATTTTCATACCGAGCGAGCGGGCGTAGTGTTTGGCACACTGGATTCGCATTCGGGAGGACGATGGTTCAAATCCACCTCCGGCCATTCAGATTTAGGTTTTCCGTGTTTTCCCTAAATCACTCCAGGCTAATGTCGGGATGGTTCCTGTGAATGGGCGATGGCGATTATCTTCCCCGCCGGCCGCGGTGGCAGAGGGGACTGAGGCGCTCCAGTCACGGTCTGCACGGCCACTACGGTCGGGGGTTCGAATTCCCCCTCGGGCATGGATATTTGTGCCGTCCTTAGGATTAGGTAGTTCATAAGTAGTTTGTAAGTTTAGGGACTGATGACCCCGTAGTTAAGTCCCATAGACTCTACAAACATTTGAACATTTTATCTTCCCCACCCATACCCAAAATTCCGAGCTTGATCTCCGTCTCTAATGACCACACTGTCGACGGGACGTTAAACTCTAAGCTCCCTTCCTTTCTTGAAACATATTGATAGCACGTTTTACCTGTCTTCCGCGTCTTCTTCATCATAGGTCGGTGTCAGCATGTACACTTGTATTGGTTTCGTGTCCAGCTGTCCAAGTAGTAAAATGTTTGTAAATCTTATGGGACTTAACTACGGGGTCATCGGTCCCTAAACTTACAAACTACTTACGAACTAGGACGGCACAAATAGCCATGCCCGAGGGGGGATTCGAACCCCCGACCGTAGTGGCCGTGCAGACCGTGACTGAAGCGCCTTAGTCCCCTCGGCCACCGCGGCCGGCTTCAAGTAGTATTCTACTGTGTATCTGTTGGTAACCATTCTCTCTACGTCTGATGTTTGCACAAGGGACCACTCCTAGAAGAGTATAAGACGATATTTTCGCGAAACGCTCTTGAGGTATTATAGTTGGGGTATTTTTGTCCCGGCTGTTGGTAGGTATTTGATCAAACAACGTCCGGTATGCTGCTTGCTAGGCAGTAGCGCTAAACCTTGCGTCACCCAGGCACACAGCCTCCACACGTCTGCTCGGACTCCTCTCGCACGTATCTTGTCCGAACCAAGTCCCAATGTCCCCCTATTTTGGCGATTGCTCTGCATGGCTCGCAACTAACCCTGTATTTCCACCAAGACTCCTGCCCACGTGTGCGTCAGCAGTGAAATAAGCATAAAAACTCGACTTGCTGGATTACAGTGAATACCGCAATTACTAGCTGTTGAGGATAATTAGATAATGACATTCCCTACGACCAGAATGATTATACTGCTTCCAAATTTAATCTTTGTTGAGGACTGTACAGAGAAAATGAGGCTAATCATGGCTCGCGCGAAGGTATAGAGGCTGTAATTTCTATGTTGTTCTCCTTGCGAATGGAACGGGAAAGGGAATAACAGCAGCGAGACTATGTACCCTCCACCATGCACCGTACATTCTTACAGAATATGTAGCTGGATAGATGGGGATTTGAATCTCTCCTTTTTTTTTTTTTAGCACGGAGGCACAGATTTTTGTGGAAAGGTCTTTTTTCGTCCAGCTGCTATCCTCTGCCGATACGAAGTCAGAGGAGTTGCCAGGTTGTTTTTGGTAGATGGGTAAGAATGTGTGATGTGAGGGTGGTGCAGCAGACGCGACTCGCCGGCAATGCGTGTGGCTCGCGGCAGTCAAGTTCCTGCCCGAATTCCAGCCGAGGCCGTAACTTGAGGAGGCTATCGCCGACCTACCCCCAACCAGTTTGACTGGTATGTGCCGGCTGCATCAGGAACGCGCCGCGCCAGAATTCCTCCCTAAATTACGCCCCACTGAGGCGCCGCCTTCTTTTTGCAGCCGCTTAACGCCCCGGCGACAGTGGGGAGAGATTGCCCGTCTAACGGACCGGACTAAATCTGCTCACTCCTGTTCACTCACACGCGCACACGGTTTTTTCTTTTGTCTTTAACATGCTCGTAATGTTTGTGTCGCAGAGGCTGGCGTCATTATAAGGGCAGCAACCTCACCACAAAATACAAATAATATATGACTCGCCTATTCCCTTCAATAAAATGTTTATAGCTACTGAAGCCGGCCGCGGTGGCCGAGGGGATTGAGGCGCTTCAGTCACGGTCTGCACGGCCACTACGGTCGGGGGTTCGAATCCCCCTCGGGCATGGATATTTGTGCCGTCCTTAGTTGTAGGTACTTTGTAAGTTTAGAGACTGATGACCCCGTAGTTAAGTCCCTTAAGCTTAACAAACATTTGAACATTTGAACAGCTACTGAAGTACGACACACGTTTTGCATATAGAAAGTCGGAAAAATCCATTTTGTAAAGAACGGTCAGGCGAAAACGACACAGATGGAAAAAAGTAACTTGTTTATAGTAATCTCCTAGGCTTTTCCGGCGATTCGTCGACATCTTGTGAAGTTGGGTGTGTTACGAAGACGCGGACCACCGGTAGCACACCCGATGTTACTAGTTGTCAACCTGTTTATTACTTAAAAATCAATCCCCAAAACGTACCTCAATGTGAGAGAATGTCCTCATAAATGCATACGAAATCATTACTAAAATAAGTCAGGTATTTACGTCTTCGCAACGGCCGGTAACTTCATGGAAATTCGCTTGCAGTTGCCTACGGAACCATAATAGTGCCTAAGCGTATACAATTTAATCCGAAAAAAAAAAAAAAAAAAAAAAAATGCAAATTGACGGTCACGAATGTCGTTCTTCAGGGTTCCAAAGATATGGTAATCACGTGTTGGGGAGAAATAGGATTTGTTTGGAGAAAATTTAAGGGCTTCCCCGAGAAACATTTGGAAAGGCGAAACAACCTTGGCAACTTGAGGAAGGACAGTTTCTCGCAACAAACGTTGTAGTTTCAACTACATTGCGGAAGTTTCGCTGGGAAGTCCGCTCACATTTTGTATACAGTCCCTATCCCTCCCCAAGAGATTTCCAAAATTTTTGAACCCTGAACAGCCGCGAGTGAGTGGCCGTGCGCGCTAAGGCACTGTGCTGCGGAGTGCGCGATTGATCTCCGTCGGAGGTTCGAGTCCTCCTTCGGGTATTGTCGTGTATGTTGTGCTTAGATTAGCTTAGTTTAAGTAGTTTATAAGTCTAGGGAGTGATGACCACTGCAGTTTTGTCCCATAACTTTACAAAAATTTTATTTGATTTGAACCTGAACAAAGACATACGTAGCCCTCCACTTGCTTCGGACTAAGTGGTACACTCCTATGCACAAACTTGATTTCGTAGTCAACTGTAAACATTTTCCCATGATGTCTTATTACACAGTGGTATAAATGTATTAATAGTTACGACAATTACTTTTGAAATAGTAAACAGTTTATTTGCTTCATTTCTACATTTAACGCGTATTCATTTGACTGATACTTGTTTGTCTGAAAGCTACAGATATCTCTTGTAATGCAAATCACAAGTGTCGTTCCGTTGGGCGAATTTACAAAATTACTCTGTAAATGATTTTAAATTATTTTGGAGAATGTATTGGGCCGGCGAAGAAAAAAAATGCAAAAAATCCTTTAGAACAATCGCCGATTGAAGGAAATCCTGCTCACTCTTTTAATTCTTGAAATCCAAAGTTGTAGACTGTAAGCGGAAAAACTACTTTTGTAAACATCAAGATGTGAAAGAGACTGCTAGACCAAACTACTTTCGGAAAGTATGAAGAGTTTTTTAACTACTGGACGTAGTTCTGAGAATTTAGTAGCGCCTGAAAGGCAGGGAAACCACTTTTACAATCGAAGTACACTGCGACTGAGTCACTTTAGTCTTGTTCCAGAGGACAGCTATGACTCACGAGCACTTGCATTAGAGACAGCTTCTGTGGTTTAAGAAAAGCGCTCTGAGGCGAATCAGGAAAATGGTTAATCTGGAATGTAGTCAGACGTTGTAGTAAAAGGACAGACAACATTTGTGATCCTGCAGTAATTATCATTCAACAAACAAAGTTGAAAATTTTGCCCTGTCAAGACTAGGCAGTCGCGCTGATCACTAGGGCCACAGTGATCAAGATGGTCGTGTGGACTACCAAAGCACGCCTGTCCATTATCTTTTATTACTCGCGGCATGTCGACAGTTCTCGAAACAGTTCGGGGTTAGTGTGCATCCGCATTGAAGAACTTTTCAAAGGCCGTTTTCGCCTTACTTACGAGGTTTGGAATTTAAGTAGTGGCAACTATTTATTCACAACCGATGAAAAATACGTTACATGTTTGCATCTGTTACTGTCCTTCAAAGTAGTGACCAGCGTTGTGGAGAACCCATTGCCAGCGATATGGAAGGCATAGTATACCGTTAGCAGAGCCGTTTTGTTGATGGTGCGAATAGAGCGGTCTACAGCCTGTCGAATCTCTGGAACAGTTCTGAAGCGAATGCCACAAAGTGGTTCCTTCATCTTCGGGATCAAATCGAAGTCACAAGAACTTAAATCAAGAGAGTATGGTGGACGGTACAGTACTTCCCAGTCCCATCGACCGAACAGAGCAGCTACAGCTTGCGCTGTATGCGACCGCTCATTGTCGAGCGTTGTCGTGGGTTGCGCAGAAAGTGTTGCCGCTTCTTTGGCAGAGCTGGTCGCAGGTCATGCTCCAAAAACGAACAGTAATATTATGCACTGACGGTCTGCCGTGGAGGAACGTAATGCGTTAGGATAACACCATCACAGTCGTACACGAGAATCACCATTACTTTCACCATACTGGGGCTCTGACGCACTTTCGACTTTCGTGACGACCCATAATGACGACACTCGTTCGATTAGTGTTTCAGTTTTGACTCGCACGATGTGGTCCATGTCTCATCCAGTGTTGCGATACGGCTTAAGAAAGCCTCTCCTTCGCGTTCAAAGCGCTCCAAGTGCGTCTGAACAGTTCCGTAGTGCATCCATATCTGCATTTCCATCAGTTGATGCGCAACCCATAGTGATGCAATTTTTCACTTGCCTAGGCGTGGTTCCTTCATGGTGCGAAGCATAGTCGTATGTGATAATCCGGTTTCGTCGGCGATCTCACGAATCGTCTGGCGTGTATCACCTTCCACCCACAAGGCAACAGTATGCACTTCTTCTTCAGAGACGCTAGGACGCCCTGCCCGATACATGCCTGCCACAGTTTGCCGACCTTCGTTGAAGGCTTTGACCCAACGTGCCACTGTTCTGTACGGCAATGCCGATTCTCCGCGCGCCTCCTGAAGGCCTTTATGAGACTGTCGTGCTGTACGACCTCTGGGACATTCAATCTTGATCCAAATCCGTCGTTTCTGGTCCGAAACTATGGTGACACCGTTACGTTACACCGCTCGCGCAAAAGTGACTGTGTTTCCCTCGATTGAGCGCACGGGCGAGTCCATTTGCTCGGAGGTAGGTATGTCAACAATGTGTGCTATCAGCGACATTAGTAGATTCCATTGCATAGTGTCTCCACAGCAGTGTTGCCACTATTTAAGTTCCAACCTTCGTATATGTATAGTTATTGATAGCGTGCAGAACTCACCACCATGTCGAAGGTGTATCGTGGTTACGCCGGGTGGAAAAATCGTCACTTCTCTCAAGAGTTATCAGCCGTAAAAAAAGTCTTGTTGATGACAGGGTTTACCGTTGAATATCGCGAAATGTAAAAGGAGAGAGAAGCTCCATAGCACAGTAAGTAATGTGCGAATTCACTCCTGGACAGTAAAACAAAAAATGCAGTGATATCACCCTGAACACCTTTACCTGTTGAAGTCACGTTTTCTGATCACCAAAAGTCACAGAGCACAGAAATCTGCACTGATGTTTGGACGCCATTACCGGAATATCACAGTTTTGAACTATGACCTCTTGAATTTTGATAGGAGCGTTCTTTTCCTCATTTGTCCGCACGATGCCATTGTTTCAGGTTGAGGACATTCGAGTGGTTTCAAATGGAAGTGGCCAAGGTATTTTTTATGATCAAACAAATGTTAAATATAAACTACTTAAGAAACTAATCCAGTTTCAATTGAGACCTTTTTAAACCCAATTAAGGAACAAATATTGTAGGATATATATTATGCTGATAATATAGTTGACAAATATAATGCTTTCCTCAACATATTTCTCACGCTGTTTGAAAGTTTCTTTCCGTTCGAACGCTCTACCTGGGGGAGTTTCAGTAGCAGGCAGCCTGGGTGGCTGACAAAGGGGATAAGAATATCGTGTAGGATAAAGCGAGAATTATTTCAAAATGTTAGGAACAGACAGAATCTAGTTGCAATAGCTCATTGCATACAGCACCATAAGGTTTTCAAAAATGTCATTACGGAGGCAACAAGTATGTGGTATGGAAAAAGAATAGCAAAATCTCAGTATAAAATTAAACCCTTTGGTTAGTAGTGAAGGAAGTGTCTGATCAGTAGCATCAGGTTGAGGATATATAGTCAGTGCCTAGTAGAAATAGTTCTGTTACTGATAAGTCAGATATATGTACGATAGTTAATAATCACTTTCTAGATATAGCAGGTGAACTAAACACAACCCTAGTTTCTACAGGTAATCATATAATATTGACAGAAAACAGCTTTACGAGGCTGCTACCTGAAATAGTCCTCCATCACACTTCCAAAGGGGAGACTTAATCAATAATTAGATTACCAAAGATTAAGGACAATTGTGTATATGACGGGGTATCTAGCAGAATTCTAAAGTACTGTTCTCCGTGTGTTAGCCCGGTTTCTTAACCAGAATGGTCAGTTTCCTGACGGATTAAAGTACTCAGAAGTGAAACAACTTTATAAAAAAGGGGAAAGGGATAACTATAGACCTTTTTCTATGCCATCGGTCTTTTCTAAAGTTATTGAAAAGGCTGTATATTCAAGGTTAATTGATCATTTCAGTTCATGTAAATTGTTGTCAAATGTACAGTTTGGTTTCAGAAATGGTTTAATGACTGAAAGTGCTATATTCTCGTTTCTTTTTGTGGCACTTGATGGATTAAATAAAAGGCTACAAACATTAGGCATCTTCTTTGATTTAACAAAGGCATTTGATTGTGTTGTTACAAAATATTGTTGCAGAAGTTGGAACATTATGGTATAAGAGGAGTAGCTCATACCTGGTTCACCTCTTACTTTAATGAAAGACAGCAGAAGGTAATTCTCCGCCCTGTCGAAAATGATTTTTGACGTGCAGTCACAAAGGGACACAGTAAAGTATGGGGTGCCGCAGGGCTCTGTTCTGGAACCGCTGCTATTTCTTATTTATATAAATGACATGCATTCGAGTATAACAGGTGATTGGAAAAAATTTTTGTTTGCTGATGATAACAGCTTAGTAGTAAGGATGTTGTGTGTAATATTCCCAAAGTTTCAAATAATGCATTTCAGGAGATAAGTTCATAGCTTGTAGAAAATAAATGGATACTAAATCTGAGTAAAATTAAGTTTTTATAATTTCTAACACACAATTCAACAAAAGCTGAGATTATGATTACAGATAATGGGCATGTGGTAAGTGAGACTCAATAGTTCAAATTTCTGGGTGTTCAGTTACATAGTAAGCTTTCATGGAAAAACCATGTTCAGGACCTTTTTCAAATACTAAATTCGGCTTCATTTACCATTAGAACAGTATTTGAAATAAGTGATTTTTTAACAGGAAAAGTAGTCTACTATGCTTACTTTTATTCACTTATGATGTATGGTGTTATTTGTTGGGGCAACTGTACTGATTCAAAAAGGATATTTTTGTCACAGAAACGGGCGTTTCGAGCAATATGTGGTGTAAGTTCGCGAACGTCGTGTCGACCCTTTTTCAGTAGTCTGGGAATTATGACAATGGCGTCACAATGCATATTTCCTTTAATGTCATTTGCTGTTAACAGTATTAGCTTATTTCGACGAGCTATCAGCTTTCACTCGCTGAATATTAGAAAGAAATCGAATCTACATATGAATCACACTTCCTTAACTCTTGTGCAGAATGGCGTGCAGTATTCTGCAGCATCCATTTTCAATAAGCTGCGACAAGAACTCAAGAATCTTAGTACTAACCCTCGCGCTTTCAAGTCTAAATTGAAGAATTACCTCATGGGTCAATCCTTTTATTCAGTCGAGGAACTCCTGGAAAAAATTAAAAAAAGAAGCTAATTCCTGTGTTTCGTTATTGATTCTTTTTACGCAGGCTTAAGATTGACATGTGCAAAGGACTATTTTAAGTTTTTCTGTTATCACTCTTGTGTTAACATTTCATGTACTGACTTGTTCCATTGAGTCCTGCAGCTCAATTGGTTACTGCGGAATAGGAAACCACATTATTATTATTAGTTTCCAACCAATAATATTTATCTGTAGCTTCGTCTACAGCTGTCTCTAGGTGGTGTGTATCATCACCGAGCCATTTCAAAGCCCATCGCTCCATGGCACAACGCATTTGAGGATGGTTTTGTCGCCCTGTAAGCACCAGACTTCAGCCGTCTTCAGCACGTCTAATCTTCATCTGTATCTGGGACGATATTAACCGTACTTAGTGCGTCTCTCTCTAATAACCGCGAATTTGTGGTCGACTATAGATGAGAAAAGCTTCCCAAAGTTTTGAATTTCATATGGAACCAATGAAACGACGCATTGCCTACGTCATCTCGTTGAGAGGGTGTGTGTCGTACACCAAAAAGGTAAGTGTCTGTGATTCAGTTGCCCATGATCGTAGAAGTGGTAAATACACATGGCGTGTGTAAATATGATGCATAGAAGTCGAATAATATAACGAAAGAACTGACGAGTTTCCAAATGTAGGAGTCTACAGGACACAACATTGGAAGTAGTGTCTTCTAAATATAATAAACTAGCCGAAAACCCGGCGTTGCAGGGGTATTTATTTATTTATTCATTCGAACGTTGAGTTAGTACTTTTCCTATCCTCTCTCTCTCTCTGTCCATCTCCTTTTTTTCTAAAAACATGTTACATTTATCAGAGAATATATAAAACATCATAGGTAAAAATGCATTCGTTTCGAAGAATCCAATCACGAAATTCAACAATAATGATTATAATAATATCAAAAATCAAATGTTCAAATGTTTGTAGAACTTGTGGGACTTAACTACGGGGTTATCAGTCCCTATAATAATATCACAGATGGATCACTTGATGTAATGCGCGACACGTCAAATCAATTTTTTTAAAGAGATGTATTAAAAGAAATTTCTTTTTTACTGCTTTATTTATTTATTCTTATATTACCTTATTCGTATGCTTATCTTACAGAGAAAGAGCTGAAGACATTGTAGCACGCATAGACCAAAGATATGCGTGTGGCATCACGTTTCGCTGTACGTAACCTCCTTGCTATACAGTCGCAAACGTCATCGCTGGCCTTCAGTCCGAATTTTTTTATAATTTGACGACTTTCAACCACCATATATTCCACCCCCTTATAGCTGTCGGCATGGAACTGCTATGGTGTACAACGGGAGACTTCGGGCAACAATTACACACACACAATTCGTTTGCGTTCTGTAGGTTTCGCTGCAGAGCGAAATATTAACACACACACACGTAGATTTTATATACACCGATAACTTCCCATCCCAATATACTCCACCCTTTTATCATTATCAACGCTCAAGCAAAATACAACCAATAAAATCATTTACAAAGAGTAAATGTAATTTTCAAAGAATCATTATTGTTGCGCATTTCGCGTTATATTCTTCAAATTACTAAATATGTATCAGATCGCTATAAAACCGTGCCTAAAACCTTCCTCAGGTATAAATTAGTAACTGTACAAATATTTAAGTCACTGTGTCTCGTCGTTTGGACGTGTTAAGCGTACACCGAACAGACGTTCACATTAATATATATAGATAAATAGCTGTCCGATCGCCACAAAACCGTGCGTAAAGCCTTCCCTGGGTAGACATTAGTAACTGTAAAATTTTTTAGCTCTTTATGTCTTGTGGTTCAGACGTGATAAACGTACACCGAACAGACATTCACATTTATACATGTTGTTGTTGTGGTCTTCAGTCCGGAGACTGGTTTGATGCAGCTCTCCACAATACCCTATCCTAAGCAAGCCTCTTCATCTCCACATAAGAGCGACAACCTACATCTGTCTGAATCTGCTTACTGTATCCATCTCTATGTCTTCCCCTGCGATTTTTACCCCAAACACTTCCCTCCAACGCTAAATTCACAATTCCTTGATGTCTAAGAATGTGTCCTACCAATCTATCCCTTCTTTTAGTCAAGGTATGCCAGAAATTCCGTTTCTCCCCAATTCTGTTCAGTACCTCCTCATTAGTTACGCGATCCACCCACCTAATCTTCAGCATTTTTCTGTAGCACGATATTTCAAAAGCCTCAATCCTCTTCCTGTTCGCACTGTCCATGTCTCACTCCCATACAAGGCAACACTCCATACAAATGCCTTCAGAAGGGACTTCCTCTTTTTCTTTTTCAAGAACAAATTGAATAACATTGGAGAAAGGCTACAACCCTGTCTCACTCCCTTACCAACCACTACATCCCTTTCATGTCCTTCAACTCTGACAACCGCTGTCTGGTTTTTGTACAAGTTGTAAATAACCTTACGTTCCCTATATTTTACTCCTGCTTGCTTCAGAACTTGAAAGAGTTTATTCCAATCAACATTGTCAAAAGCCTTCTCCAAATCTACAAAAGCTAGAAATGTAGGTTTGCCTTTTCTTAATCTATCTTCTAGGATAAGCCGTAAAGTGAGTATTGCCTCCCGTGTTCCTACATTTCTCCTGAACCCAAACTGATCTTCCCCGAGGTCGGCTTCTACCAGCTTCTCCATCCTTCTGTATATAATTCGCGTTAATGTTTTGCAACCATGACTTATTAAACTGATGGTTCTGTAGTTTTCACACCTGTCTGCACCTGCTTTCTTAGGGATGGGGATTATAACATTTTTCTTAGTCTGAGGGTATTTCACCTGTATCATACATCTTACACACCAGGTGAAACATTTTTGTCTTGGCTGGTTCTCCCAGAGACTTCAGTAGCTCTGAGGGAATATCATCTACTCCAGGGGCCTTGTTTCGACTTTGGTCTTTCAGGGCTCTGTCAAATTCTTCTCTCAGTACAGTATCTCCTATTTCATCTTCATTTATACATATAGAAGATTAATGAGGTAATCAGTGAAGATAAGTAAATATGGAAGACTGTCCAAGAATGTAGTGTACTTCCAGGCTTTTGATAATATTTCTGGATTATAAGCCGTACCTTAAGAAGCATAAATATAAAAAGCAAATATAGGAAAGGTGATAGCAGAAATCAAACACACGGTTTTAACGAACGCCATTCTAATAACGTGTTTACGCACCTAATTAGATATCGGATAGAAGCTCAATGATAAAAACAAAGACTGCGCAGGACTGGCAGGGCTGTCTTAGGTGCCTTTTCACGGATTGCGAGGCGGCTCCCGTCGGAGGTTTGCGTCCTCCATTAGGCTTGAGTGTGCGTGTTGCCCATAGCGTTAGTTCGCTGAAGTTAGATTAAGTAGTTTGTAAGTCTTGGGACTTATGAGCTCAGCACTTTGGTCCTTAATTTACAAACGTTTGAACATTAAATAATAAGGAATTAGGAAACATATAGAATACTCGGTTTTTCACTTCCCACTAACCTTCTTTGGACAATCAGGAAAGAGAACAAGTCAGCAGAGAGGATTGTAACGTTTTGATGGCTTCTTCTTGACGTTCTTGTCTTTTGGGGTGGACAACAAGCTTAGAATGGACAAGATTGTCGCCGACTTAACCATCTGATACACTTCAGTAGAAGAATTCAGTGAATTTGTGAAAACACGGAAGACCCATATCTGAGTGGGAGGATTGTGTCCAGTGATGGAGTCCATACATCAAGTCTGATTTCTGTGCTTTGTGATGTGTAGTGAGTAGAGGGTGTCGTGGGGTTTCCTATCGTGGTGTTTCCTACTGGCCCAGGCCAGCATAACAAATTGAAGCTCCCCTTGCCGCTCCCTCCCTCTTCCCCTTCCCTCCACGCACAGAAGTTAGCCGAGAATTTCAAACGCAAGACGGAAGTAAGTCCCACATTGGTTAACACCTTCATTTTCTGTCGGGACAAGTTCAAAATGTTCAAATGTTTGTAGAGCTTATGGGTCTTAACTACGGGGTCATCAGTCCCTAAACTTACAAACTACTTCTAGCTTATACTAAAGGCGGCACAAACATCCATGCCAGAGGGGGGATTCGAACTCCCTACTGCAGCGGCCGTGCAGACTGGAACACCGCAGGCCGCTCGGCCACTGCGGCCGGCCTCGCTATTCTTTCAAAAATGTTCAAATGTTCGTAAATCTATCGGACCAAACTGCGTGGTCATCAGTCCGTAGCTTACAAAGAACTTAAACCTAGGTAAACTAACCTAAGGACAAACACACACACCCATGCCCCAGGGAGGACTCGAACCTCCACGGCGAGCAACCGCGCGCTCCGCAGCGAGACGCTTTAGACCGCTCGGCTACTCCACCGCGGCTCGCTATTCTTTAATATCTATGTTGCCCCTTATACGACAGCAATCATTACATGATTTCTGTCTTTCGAATCTATTATATATGTTTCGCAACTAAATCGCCATAGAGCGAGCGAGATGCACCCCTTTAAGGTGCTGACTATAATGAAATAAAGACTTACACTATAATGGGCGTTTTCGTCTGAAGGAAATTACAGAATATTTTGCTACGGTTAGGCCCGGCGTATAAAATTTAGAGAAATAGAATGTTGTTATTGATGTCTACAGATGATAAACTTCGTTGCTTAATGTAGATGAGTCCACCAAAGTTCATGTAGTTGGAATTTCATCTTTATAAAATGAACTATATAATAATTACGTATGAGCTTTGAAGAAGTAAGTTTTTTGGAATGTAATACTTAAGCTGAAAAACTAAATCACTCGCAACCACCTCATTGCACAGAGGTACTTACTTTTGTCCTGTACTTACAGCACTCCTGCGGTATCAAAAACGTTTCACGTAGTAGAATAGTGGAGTCTAGCAGAAAACGTGTAATTATTCTTCGCTATTTAAGTTTCACTCAGTTTTACAAACATTCTAAAAATTCTGAACACATCTACAGACTCCATGACGTGTTAATAGGGACGTAGGTAGGTATGTTTATATTTTCCATAGGTATGGGGCCACGAACTTCAGACTGCGTCCTGTTAGTACCTTTTTTTGAGCTGTGCTATACGTTGAACCGTTTTGAAAGTACAAATCTTTTGTCAAGATCTATGTACATTTTTTTCTTTTTTGGAGAGGTAGGCAAATGGAATCCTCTTTAATTTCAAAAATAGCATTAACTGCCTCCTTCTTCAGCTTTTGAATCAGAACGTACACATTTGGGTGTTTCTGATTTATTGAGGAGTTCAGTTTTCTGTACCAACCTTCGTTAGTGTTCGTCGCTCTCTGTCGTTGGTTAAAAAAGATTCCACGTTTCCATAGCTGTATTAGGACTGTCAATCCACTGATCCAACATAATACAGTCTGCAAATGCTATCTCTTCTCTCCACTCATTTGTTCCATTATTAAAATCCACGCTCCGTCGATAGTGTTACGTGGAAGACGCGCCATTGCAGCACACATGCGATAATGCAATCGGACTTCCTCCTTATCCCTGTAGTCTTCCGTTAATCTCAGTTCTTGTATCTTCTTCTACAGACACTGGTGGAAGTGAAAATTACAACCGGAAACCTGCGTCTCAGGGAACACTGTGTCCATTGCTTTAATTGTAGCCATTTCAAAATCTAACACTGCAGTTTTTGTGTACCACCCAGGCATCTTACTAATCAATTCAGAAAAAAGTCTTCGGTATGAATTTTGACTTTTGTCTGGGAGAAAATCAAATAAAACATGAAATATCTTCATTGTCTCTTCTGTACTTCAGATGTCAATATGGATTGTGTACAGTTGCTTGAATTGTTTCGAATAGCTGTCAACTGTACCATCCATAAGCACAGTTCCATTTTCACAAAGTATTTTCTCTGCTTCTCCACAAGCAAATAACATAATTCTCTTTCCTGCAACAAAGGCATCATCTATCTTCAAAAAACTATTACCTTCAGTTAATTTTAAAAGATCTTCGATAAGTCGAATTTCCGAACTAGAGCCACGGTTCTGCGTTGACACAATAGCTCCTCTTCCCGCGTTATACATTTGATATTCTTCTTACTTACATAGTGTACAATGCCCAGAACAGAAATCGCGTACGAAAATTCTTATTCGTTAAACTGCATTTACATGATAAATCAGTCAAACCTACAGGTCATAAAGTCAACTAAATAACTAAGAATTACCATTAGGAACAACTTTAATGGAAGAGAACGCACAGAAAATATCGTGGGGAAGGCGAACCAAAGACTGCTTTTCGTTGGCAGAACACTTAGAAGATGCAATAGTTCTGCAAAAGGGACTGTCTACAATACACTTGTCCGTTCTACTTTGGGGTATTGCAGCGCGTTATAAGAACTTCAGGAGTTGCGAGTAACGAAGGATATAAAAAAGGTTCCGAAAAGGGAAGCTCGTTTCGTATTATCGCGATACGGGAGAGAGAGTGTCACAGAAATGATGAATTGGGGTGGAAATCCTTAAAAGCAAGGCGTTGCACGTCGCGGCGAGATAATTTGCGAAATTTGTCTCACCAACCTTCTCCTCCGAATGCGAAAATATTTTCTTAGCATCCCACCTGTATAGAGAGATATGATGATGATAATAAAAAAGAGTAATCAGATTAAAATCAAAAGAATTAGGTGGTCCTTTATCCCTCGCGCTATAAGAGAATGGAAATGCAGACAAATATTATGAAAGCTGTTCGATAAACCCTCTGCCAGGAACTGAAATGTGATTTGCAGGGAACTATTTAGATTTATGGGCCTAGTAGATGTAGAATGTTATTCAGACGAGTTACTTTTGTGTCCCAGCCTCGTCGCCGCTTTTGTGTCTCGTTTCCGTCGTAGGTGTCGGTGGCCGAGTAGAAAGACCGACACAGGAATAAAGGATGCACGCTTGTGCAGGTAGGAGGTGACCAACCGGTGGGACAGCAGAAACTAGAAACACTAGAGTAAATTAGAACGAGATCTATATTTCTTAGTAATACTTAACTTTTACATAGTTCTTGACTGCAGAATGCTGATACATAGAGGCCTGCCTACTGATGTTTCCTAGTGCCTATCCGATAGCCAAGTCTTAACTGGTGCCTATATCATTCCCAAGTGACGATGCAGTTCAGTGATGGCCACGAGCGGAGTTGTGCAGAGGGCGCTCGTGGCTGACGACGTAAGAACGCCGCGCGGCGAAAGCAGGTGGCGCGCACTTTAGACTTATGCGACACCACAGTTACCATTTAAGAGGCCAATCTGGGTAACGCTAACTGTTGACTACTCCTCTGTCACAAGACGAGGTAGCGCCGTCGTAACACACTATTCGCTTTACGGCGGACGGTGTTTAAACCCGCCTCCGGCCATAATGACTTATGTTTTCTTTGATTTTCCTATATCACTCCAGGCAAATGCCGCGATTGTTCCTTTCAAAGGCCAAGGCCGATTTCCATCCCCATTCTTGATGGAAACAATCCGAGCTGGTGCTCCGTCTCTAATGACCACGATTTCATTTTTCCAAAGCTGTTTCACAGAAGAAGGTTACTCAGTAGTTCCTCCTCTAGGCCATCGCACGAACGGCCACATTTGAGAAATTGGAATAAGTGTCAGAGGGCCAGAAAAGTAAATGAAATAACTCAACAGAGGAATGGCCGCTGGACCTGATGGGATACCAATGCGATTTTACACTTGGTATGCGAAGGAACTCCCCCTCCCCCCCCCCCTCCTGCTAGCAGCAGTATTTCGACGGTCTGCACGGGAGCGAAGTAAGAAGGGTTGGAAAAAAAGCGCAACTCATTCCTGTTTACAGGAAGGGCCATCAATCAGATGCGTAGAACTGCAGGCCCATATCTCTGACATCGGCCAGAAGCAGAATTTTGGAACACGCTTTATGTTCGAGTATTATGTCATTTCTGGAGACCGGAAATCTCCTTTGTAGAAAACAACATGGTTTCCGAAAGCTATGATTATGTGTAACACACTCGCGCTGTTCATTCATGAGATGCAGAGGGCAATAAATACAAGATCCCAGGTAGCTGGAATGTTTCTTGACTTTCGCAAGGTGTTCGATACCTTTCCGCACAGTAACTTGATGAACAAAGTGCGAGCATACGGTATATATGACTATCTGTGTGACTCGATGAGGCATTTCTAGCTAATAACGCAGAATGTCATTCTCAACGGACAGAAATCGTCAAACGTTAAAGGGATATCAGGCGTGCCCCAGGGGAGTGTTATAGGACCAATACTATTTCGCAATAGCGAATTTTTCTTAGCGTCATTTTATAAGGTATGGATGTTATCCCAAATTGTGACATATGAAAATTTGTGCTGGGCCGGGACTGGAACCCGTGTTTCCCGCTTTTCGCGAGCGGTCGTCTTAACCACTAGGCTACCCGAATACGACTCCAGGACCGTCCCAAACTTCCATATGCCACACTGACTGCACACATATGAGTCAACTACATATGGCACTACATGTGGCATATGGAAGTTTGGGACGGTCCTGGAGTCGTGTTCGGGTAGCCCTAGTGGTTAAGGCGACCGCTCGCGAAAAGCGGGAAACCCGGGTTCGAGTCCCGGCCCGGCACAAATTTTCATGTCACAATTTGGTATAACATCCATACCTTATACAGTGGCGCTAAGAAAATTCGCTATTGCGAAATAATATTGATAAAAAGATCAACACTGTAATTCGTCACCATACAGTTATTGTTGTAGGGCCGCAATATAAGTTAATGACCTCTTAGAAAACATTTGAAGTTCAGTGAGGCTGTTTACAACGACTTTAGGTCACGTCTGGAAATGCTGTAGTTGATCGATAAGTCGCAACACTGGAAGAGGTTAACGGAATGCAAGATGATCTGCAGGATTTTGAGCCTTGGTGCAGGGAATAAGAACATAATCAAGTGTAAAATGCTGCGTTTACATAGATACTAAGATCCTTTATCAGATAACTACCCAATAAAATCAGTCATGAATAAGGCAAATTTTACACCTAGCATGTGAAGGAAGTTGCCCTCTTCTAGCAGAAGTGTTCATACGGTGTCTAGTGGAGCGAAGCGGTCCTAAGGATTGTAACAAAGCGCACGGCATTCCCGCGAGCCTCTTCGGTCTACCAGCATAATTTAATAATGTTCTTGTATGACATATATAAGGGAGCGGACCCAGGTGAGTACAAAATGAATTCCACCTCCTCCTTTTTGGATTCTGTTTTTCACGAAGCAATAGAAATTAGATTACCCGACAACTTAATAAAAGATGATGCTTTTAATATAGAGAAGGCTTAGAATACGGTTCTTAGCGTAATTAAATTGCAGAGAAGTCCTCATTGTGATGCCGCCGCCGAACGTACAATGAGAGGCGAGATGATTGCCCGGCTCGAAGAACAGAGAAGAAGAACAGAGCACTGCGCATGCCCAAGTTCAGAAGAGCCAGTGTTGACAACTCTGTGGAGCTTCAGGCCGGTGTTAACAGCGTCAAACAGAAGCAATATAATATAGGAGACTTCTTTATGTCGAGACTCATTTCAGTGTGACACATCATATCATTTCTTTTGAACATGACTATTAGAACACGTAGTAACGGTTGAAATTGAAGAACTCCACATCGGCTGAATCACTTACAACGACGAGCGTTTCACATCTGTTTCTGTGGCAGCCGGCTTGGTAGCGCGTTCGAAACGAGATACTTCTGTAGTCCTTACTTGATGATGTAACGGCCGGAAAACGGATAGTCAAATATAAAATTTTGTAGTATATTACACCATAGTCTTGTGTGTATCATTCAAAATGAATTTTTATTTCATTTTAACTCTTCAAGGCTGTCCTACGAAACATCAATAGTAGTCTAACCTCAATGTGCATACTAAATGCAACTGTAACCACCTAAAAATGACCAAATAGTCGCAGTTGCAATAGCTAGTTACGTGTTCTATGGTTCAGCGTCTCTTTTATCCTAATGATGTGAAACGATTTAATGTATCGCTATGTATACAGCATTAGTGTTAAAAAGATAGAAATTATTGTTATACACGTTCAGCCAGAGTCAAACTGTGAAGTTAAAAGCTGTACGTGTGTTGTGTATGTTGTACCTATCGTTAGATCAGACAACAAATTGTTCCTTGACACAGCAATTTGGTTTAATTATGGCCCTGATACTGATGTATATGCTATTAAGTGAGAAACAGTGCATGAAACTGATTATGTGCGCAACGGATATTTTTAACAAAACAACTGTGACATGTAGCCTTTTGAAACAGACACTGACTATACTAAAAAATTTTGACTGCGAGAAAGATATTAAAAAAAAACCACAAATCACTTTCTTAATGCTTGACTGTGAGAATTTTATGCAGATCAGTTTCTAATTATTGAAATTTAGTATCAATTTAGTATCATAGTCAATTAACTATCATTTACTATGGCACCAATAATGAAATCCGTTCAACAATATTATTCACATCAATACTGCACTTTAAATCCACTAATAATTAATTATCAAATGAAGGAAGTAGGTTAATTTTCTAACTACGTAAATGAAACATGAAAGAAAGTTTAAGCTACTTATTATTAATAATCAGCATTACATTACCTACATAATACAACTTCTGACTTGCTGGCAAAGCAGCCTCTGCTCTACATCGGAGCCATACACACAACCCAACCGCTCTCTAAGCGAGCTGAACCACTAGTGCTACTATCTCTCAGTGCGAGCTACAATGCTATGCAATACATGATCTTTGCCAAAGATGAAACTTCATAAAGGACACATATCGATACATACAGTAGAAGCGATATTATACATTTTCTTGCAAGCAAGTTACTCGATACAAAACAGGAGGCACAATATTGGACATTTTCTTACAAAATAATTTTTTATGGACACGTTTCAAAGTCACTACAAAAAACTAAATGACTGTGAGCCTAGAAAAAATACAGTTGTGTGAAATTATTTAGAGATATTTTCTGTATAACAGGAAACTGATGAGCTTGGTGTGATAACTCATTTAAAATTGAATGACCACGAACTTAATTGACAACGTGTTCTTACTTCATCTATCGTAATAGATTATTCGATTTAAATATTTACAAACAAGGCGAAATATTTCATTCAATTACGCAGATTTTTCGCTGTTTGATTCGCTTCCGAAAGAGTGCACCCACTTTGTTGAATTCACTAATGAGGAGGCGAGCCCGGGAGTGTTTCGCGCATTCCAATAAGCAAATGTTTGCAAATGCAAGCTAGATGTACTGTGTAAACAAACGTATTTAACTTAATAGCATGCATTGATTGAACAACAGTGTTTGCACATTATTCCTGCCATTTGATGTAAACCGGATGAGCTGCTTGCTTGTAGTTGCCATGATGATCGCCAAAAGAGCGCCGATTGTGAAACATAACGTACTCTCGGAAATAGAATAAATATACAGTGGCTTGCTACACAGTTACAGATATAACACGTAACCTACAAACATTAAATTGCGCCAGAAGAAAAAGCATGGGAAGGTAATGTAAAGATCATAATGCAATTTACCAGAAAATTAAAATGTAAAGTAAAAGCTGTTGGATTCGCCTTTCCAGCTGTCGGTTGATTAAACAGTTTTTGCTGTCGAAGAAGAAAGTGGAGCGTTTAATGTTGCCTTTTGGCTTGTAGTGCACGACAAAATAGAAATATAAATAAGAAGGAAAGACATTGTTAATGAGTCATCTGTACTGTGTATAACTCTTCGACCATCATGAGAAATTCATTTTAAAATGACGAAAACGAGTTTTGAATGAAATTAAGTTGTCTTTAAAGAACCTTTGAAGACTCAGAGCCATAATAATACGGAATAATAAAAAAATTAACACATATAAGTGAGAGACTGAAAGAGGTAGCCTCTCTAATGACCACATTGTCAACGGGGAGTTAACACCTGAATTCTCTTCCTTTTGAAGGAGTTCACTTCCAAATTGTATACAGGTTTCGTGATTACAAATAATTTTAATCTCAACGAAGCAAAAATTGTTATTCGCCTGCTTCTTCGTTCCAAACATAAGAAGTCACTTATAATTACATCACCCCTGTCGGTCGGTTTAGCTTATGTGCCGCTTGCAGCACACCTAGAATACGCAATAACTCGTCACAGATCAGTTACGTTTACTGCAATATTCCTAATTGCACAATATTGGTACTACAAGATCCAGCCTACAAATTATGCAACTCTGAGGGGATATAATGGATGAAAGCATATGAGATAGATATGTAGCACAAGAGAAACGATACCATAGTAGTGAAACCTCAGGAATTCAGAGAAAGCTTCTGTCAAGAGCAAAATACCACAAATTGTTCTAATTACGGTCTCCAGTCCCTACGGACAAGAATTAACTTTTCGTTTATAACTTGAATATAATTATGAAGTAAGAGTAGTGTTTCTTCTCTCTTCATTTAAAGTATATGGTAATGACAAACTCTAAATGCAACACTACTTGAAACTCAGTCGCCTTTGCAAATATGAGAGAGCCATCATAATAATCTATACTTAAAGGTGGTAATTATATAAATATTAAACATCATTAATGTGTTTCCTGTCAAAGTGTGGACTGCAGCAAACTACTGTGTAAAAATGTTGTCTCTTTCATTAAAAATGTTAATCGAAGAAGCTAATATGAGAAAGTTCACACACATGTCTTTTAAAAATGTTATAGTTCAGTAATAGGACAGATCACTATTCTGTACTAATTTTGTGAGACTGATCATAACGAGTGTCTACGAAACTAGTATGAAATATTCAAACATACGTTAAATTCTCGTATTTTACCTCCTTATTTAACTATTGTAATAAACCTACTTTGAGCTGACTTATTTACATAGACATATTTCGGTAGTGCAGTTGTTTTGAAATTATACACACTTCACAAAATATGGTACTCGAGTCTATTCAGTCTTTTAACTTTAATATAGCAAAGAAAAAAGTTTCTAATATTACTAAGCAAATCTTTCTATGATAAAGATTAAGCAACCACTTTAATAACTAAATACTGACTGAAAGATTTTGTACCTTATGGAGGAGAAAACTGAACATACACTTATCGTTAATCTGCACAGTATAATTATGCAACAAAAAGTTTTATAATTTTCAGCACTCAATGAAAGATAAAATATTATTAAGATTTTCAAAGTGTCTCACAAGGATACTCGGATTACTTCACTTTAATTGGAAAGGATGCTACACAGGAAAATGACATAGGACAACGATGGGTTAACTGCACTTTTTGATGATTATTAACTAAACAAAACACAAATGTTATTACAGTACTGAAAGACTGTCTACTTTGTGTGTGACGGAAGATTAGCGCCTACCTGTGGCCCACTGTGGCGTATTGTTGTTCGGTACTGGTTCTCCATGTGAGTGGCAACATTCAGTCTTCTTGGCGTTGAACGATATGCCACTAGTATTAGGCCAGTAACCGTACCAAAAATATTCATCAGAGGCCACTTGATATTATTCTTGAAGAGTATGACCTCTTAAAAAGTAGCCACATGTCACTGGCTCTGATCTCTATTCAACGTTCAGAGAAACTCTTCTTCAAATAACATTTTAGCCACGCTAGCCGGTCCCTTTCCCATGAGACGAGTATGCCCCTCCATATTTTATACATGAATATAATTCACAAAAGACCTAACCCGGAACCTCTAGAATATTATTAATTTACTTAACATTTAGCAATGTAAGTGTAAGAAAGAAAGGAAGTTTACGCAGAATTTACAGTAGCCTAACATATATGTCCAGAGATTATAGACTTTCAAACATATAAAAATCAAAAGTAATCGATACAGAACATGTCATACAACGACAGTACATAAATTACAAATTATAAAAATAGGTGCAAAAATTATAGTGTCACACAATGAATACTCTAATTAATAAGTTTGGAAAACAGATTCCTTATTGGAAGACAGAGCACTTGGTAAATGTTTTAAAAGATGAAAGTAACAGTCAAGTTCTCAAAATTTAACAATTAATTAGATAAGGTGACAGGTTTCGATCTCTGGTGAGATCATCAAAAAATGTTCAAATGTTTGTTCAAAATGTTCAAATGTTTGTTAAGCTTATGGGACTTAACTACGGGGTCATCAGTCCCTAAACTTACAAACTACTTATGAACTACTTACGAACTAGGACGGCACAAATATCCATGCCCGAGGGGGGATTCGAACCCCCGACCGTAGTGGCCGTGCTGACCGTGACTGGAGCGCCTCAGTCACCTCGGCCACCGCGGCCGGCAAATGTTTGTAATTCTGTGGGACCAAACTACGTTGGTCATCAGTCCCTAGACTTACAAACTACTTAAACTTAGTTTAACTAACCTAAGGACGATACACACATCCACGAACCGAGGGAGGATTCGAAACTCCGACGCGGGAGGCTGCGCGATACGTAACGTGGCGCTCTAGACCACTCGGCTACTCCCGCGCGGCGGTGAGATCATCCTCAGACCAAGTCGTCTCGCTGTAGAGCAGTCGCCGCACGCTCATCGCCTGGACATCAACAGTGAGACGACTAGGTCTGAGAATGATCTCACCAGAGATCGAAACCGGTCACCTTATCTAATAAATTGTTAAATTTTGCGAACTTGACTGTTATTTTCATCTCTTAGAATACGCTAATGCTGGAAGAACAACTGCTGCTGATGCATTTCAGCTGTGATTTAAGACATTGTATCTGTTGATTTCATTTGTTGCTAATGAAATTAAAGTACCTATTATCTGTTCACATTTCAGTAACCTGTATGGTTTTTTTCCGCAGAAAAAAAAAAACATCGTTTCATCGTTTGGTAATTGTCCGCAGGACAACGTGATTACCAAGTCTTCTCTGTATGTTCGTCATGGTTGCAGTCGAACTAGGCAATGATAGTATTAGCGGGTCGGAATTCATGTGCACCGTCTGCCTGTGTGTAGTATTATACATTTGAAAGTGTGCAAGCGTTTGTGGCCCTTGTAACTAAGGAGTGATTGTTACCAGCCCGGTATTCAATCGGCTGTGGGAACTGGATTAATAAACACATCCAGTGTGTCCGACTTATAGACGGTCGGTCGCTAACGCGTCCTGTGGACTCGATCCAGGCAACAGCACCTAGAGACAAGGCCTCACAACAGCCCGTGCTGAGGCCGCCAGCTGAATGGCTGACCGATGGTGCACGCCCACTGCCTCGTAGCGGCCAGCCAGTAAGCTGGCGGCCGCGGCCTGGTCAGCACGGGCTGTTGTGAGGCATTGTTTCTTCGTGATGTTGATCCAAGCCGCGCGCCTCCGGTGGCGGCGTCTTGTTCCTCCTCTGATAGATCGGTTCTTTGCACAGGCGGCATCATGTCTGCTCAACGTTTGCTCCGTTTATTTACTGCAGAGGCCGGCCAGGCCTCTGACACAACAAAATGTTCAAATCTTTGTTAAGCTTATGGGACTTAACTACGAGGTCATCAGTCCCTAAACTTACAAACTACTTATCAACTAACTAATACTAAGGACGGCACAAATATCCATGCCCGAGGGGGGATTCGAACCCCCGACCGTAGTGGCCGTGCAGACCGTGACTGGAGCGCCTCAGTCCCCTCGGCCACCGCGGCCGGCATCTGACACAACACGCCGAGCTAAAGTGCCGGCACGCCTTGTCCGGCACCTCACAGTCTTAAAAACAGTGAGACAATTCTAACAAATAAGATTTTTTTTTGTAGAAATGTATATAAAATTTAATTCATCTCATATATGAATAGACTGAGACAGTGAGCTACACAAAACATTTTCAGAAATATTGCGAACATATAGCCATATAAATCTGGAACTTTGGTGGGTACTGTGTAAGTTAATTACTCAAATTCAAAATATACAGTGATTATTTCTGAGTACGGGGCCGTATTTTGATTTCTGAAACTTCTGTAGTTCATGCAGTACCGTAGAGTAATAATGGAGGATCTGTTTTTGGAAGTGAAAACGCTGTATTCCTGCTGCAATTTTATCTATCTTAACCCGAATCGATTTTTCTCTTTTCATTTCGAGGCTTCATCAGTAGGTTGATCTCTCTAGAAATTAAATTTTTGTTTTTAGATGTAGCATTAATAGATTATAAACAGTTCACGTCGTTTTGTTCAAAATAAATGACTGATCAGCTGGTCACAGGCCGAAGCCTCACAACTCCTCATTTATGCAGTTTCTTCTGCATTTCTTCACTTGCACCAGGTGGGAGGAGCAACGAAGACAATAAACCTTGAGTAGCTAGTTTTTTACTACTGACAAGGAGACCACACAGGTTTGGGATTTTAGAATTTTTTGATACTTCTGGTACGTGAAGTTCAGGACTCAGATAACAATCAGATAAAGCTATTCGACGAAATTCTCGAGAAAATCAAAAATGTTCAAATGTTTGTTAATCTTTAGGAAGTTAACTGCGGGGTCATCAGTCCCTAAACTGACAAACTATTTATGAACTACCTTATACCAAACACGACACAAACATCCAAGCCCGAGGGGGGGAGGGGATTCGAACCCCCGACCGTAGCGACCGTGCAGACTGTGACTGGCGCGCCGCAGACCGCTCGGCCACTGCGGCCGGCTCGAGAAAATCGACTGAAGTTTTGCAAGTACTCGTAAGTACTAATTATTAAATAAGTTGCACCGTCTGTCGCTGTAGCTCAGGTCGTAGCGTTGTGCCCTTACAACCTGCCGTGATAGATATTTAATTTTTTTCCGATGGGTTGGAATACTTACAAAATTTTAATATCTAATGCTAATTTTTACGAAAAATGCATCTGTTTAGTATATTCGTAATTTTCTATATTTTATAAAAGGTTTTTAATAATGATGGTTTCTATAAAAAAAAACCTTACAATTGTTTCAGGATTGTCTTTACTATTAGTTGACGACGGTAGTCCTTGATTGTTCAGTTTGTGAAGAGCTACGACGCTGTTTTTGGAAAGTCATCGCCATAGTTACTAATGGCTTTCCAAACAGATAACCTGTTCAACCACCGTTGTAGGTGACTACAAGGTGTACAGCTCGTCTACATAAATAAAAAATGACACAACACGTGGAATTAGAAATCCCAAAATGTTTTATATATATCACAGCGTGACTCGAACCGTGGACTCTTTGGTTGTGAGGCCGGAACGCTGCCAGCCGGCCGCGGTGGTCGAGGGGACTGAGGTGCTCCAGTCACGTTCTGCACGGCCACTACGGTCAGGGGCTCGAATCCCCCCTCGGGCATGGATATTTGTGCCGTCCTTAGTATAAGGTAGTTAATAAGTAGTTTGTAAGTTTAGGGACTGATGACCCAGTAGTTAAGTCCCATAAGCTTAACAAACATTTGAACATTTGAACGCTGCCACCTGAGCTACACCGACAGGTGCTGCAACTGTTTTAAATATTGGTAAAAAATTAATTAAATAAATAAATATTGGTACTTACGTGTACATGCAAAACGTCGATTTGCTCGAGATTATAAAGGAATTATAAAATTGATACCCATGTGGTCTCCTTGTGAGACAAAGTCCTGTAGGAGACAAGCGACTATTAAAAAATTAAATGTTTGTAACTCTATCGGCCTCAACTTCGGGGTTATTAGTCCGCAGCTTACAAACTGTTTAAACTAAGGTAAACTAACCTAAGGACAAACACAAGTACCCATGCCCGAGGGGGGACTCGAACCCCGACGGCGAACGGCCGCGCGCACCGCAGCACGGGGCCCCACGGCTAATCCTACGCGGCATGCGACTATAATTATATTAATCTGTAGTACTGCGGGGAAGCTGGATACGTTGCAGTATTGCGACCTATTCTGCTTCCTTGCAGGTTTACTGATTAAACCATTTATGTATTTTGAATAAAACGACGTGATCTATTTATGATCTGTTAATTCTGTATGTGAGACAAAAATTTAATTTCTAGATAAACCAACCCACTGATAATAACTTGATATAAAAGAAGGTCTAGATAAAAGAAATAAAATGCAGCAGGAAAACGGCGTTTTCATTTCCAAAAACTAATAAATCGACGCTTGCTTCGGATGACGGCCACACAAACAGGCTTGTTAATAACAGGTTAAATGCTGTATATAAAATATTGACATTAATAACCTAAATTTAGGTCATCTGTGAAGTAGACGCCGTAGCAATCAAGAATTTCCGCAGTTTTCCGAAAGCACTCACTAATACCTGCATCCCATCGTTTTTTCCATATGTTCCTTTAGGAAGATAGCATTACAGAACAAATGCCTGTCTCAATAGGCACCATACAAGCTCGAATGGGTCAAGCGAAAGGCAGAAAGTGGCATGCTGGCATTCATGTCAAGTGATTTACAAATGAAAAATATATTTGGATACTCATACCGCGATTTAAAGTCCTCTACCACTGAACACGAGTTTATTGACCGCAACACTCCGTCTTATTGTTCGGCTTTATATAGGTCAGTTTTAGCATTGCACATCACATCATACCTACAATTAATATAAGTGTAGTCGGCAAAGCCATGTCGAATGTCTGTTTTGTTTCTTTGTTTGTTTTTTCAGGGTTAAAAGTACAAAGACCGATGATTAATGCATGTATATATACGTGTGTTCCTCTTCGTCTGTTTATTTCTAGTTAGATTCCTGTTGTAGCTTTTATTTTGTGGTAAGTTGTCTAAATGGTTGATTTGTTGGTGCTTATTCGACTATTGAACACATTTTTGTTTTAATTTGTAGTCTGAAACACTTTTCCAGCAGAACAGAAGAGGTTTGTTATTATGGAATATGAGGGTCATATTAGTTTCACTCCTGTGTGATTGTGGTGTTCCTACACTACGTTTTGTGTGTATATGAAATAGGCACACTTGTTTTTCAATGTCTATTTCACCGACTCGAATTACTCATAAAATTGCCATTAGTTAGCTATTCGCGACAGTCTTATGCTGTAATATCTCGGCAAGAAGAGTATTTCATGTAGAGAACCGAAAAAAACACAAAATTTGACAAATGATCAAAAAAGTATCTGCAGGACGATTCTAGTATCTCTAACTTTCATTTCGATTACGGACATGATAGACAAGAGAAAACAGGGCTCGTGCAGAGCCGTACAGACAGTCATTTTCCCTCATTCTATTTCCAAGGAAATGACTTGTAATGGTACGAGGTATCCGAGCGGTCTAAGGCATCCCATCCTCGTCGAAGAATTTTCCCCTGCCGGTCCACGACACAATGTTTGGGCATTGATTTCACAGCCAACTTGCAGCGATCTGTGGCTCTTAACAGTAGGCGTCTTTTACGACGGATCCGGGTGGAACTTCTGGATCACCGCCTTCGGGCCCTGAACATGATGCAACGCACCCAGTACGCTAATGTTTATGTAGCATCCCGTATCCCACACGTGGGACAGACGTTCCTCATACATTCGACGGTAGCCAGGCGCTTGTTGCGGCATTGGGCTCGTTTGTGAGTCAAGGTATGTTATCAGGGTCAGCTATGAATCCCTTACCTTCCGAGAGAGCAAAGGAGGCCTTAATCTCTGTCATGTACAACATCGAGCGACGGCCCTCTTTGTAAGCACGCATATCAAGATGTGGCGACGCACTCCGACTTGCCTTTCCAGCCTATTGAATGAGGGCCCTTGCCCCAAGCTCGCTAATCGCACCAGTGCAGGTGACCGCCGTCCCAGCGCCATTTTTCTACTTGAGATACCTGTTTCTCGAATACAGTTATCTTCGAACCACGCATACCCTTCCACGCAAGTCGACGGCTCGGCTGGTGTACTCAGAGCTGCAAGCGAGACTTCCGCCGAATGCGACTGAACACAAACATCCACATGTTCGCTGGACAGCAGTGCACGATCCTACGCTTACATTAGATGTCCAGTCCTGCTGGTATATCACGGTCAATGGGAAGCAGATCTGCCAGACGCGCCTCCATAGGTTCCACCTAGCAGCATCGCCATTATGTACCACGTATGGAGTGCAAGACGACGAAGGCCATCGACTTATCTGCGGCGAGGCAGGCAATGTTTGGCTTTTGGTCCGCCAGATGTAGGCCTTCTTTACACGCACAACCGTTGACAATATCACTACAGAAATGCTCCTCTTCCCCGATAAGGACTATTTCCCACAAGCGAAGACCCACACAATGACGTGGATTAGCGGAATTGTTCTCAACTACCTGTTTGGAAATGGTGAAAAATCATTTCTCGATTTCTGGCAATACATGAATGAACGACACGGCGCAGTTGTCAAGAACCCGAAGTACCAGCAATACTTTTCGAACTTTCTCCGCAGTGCATTCTGCGACACCTCTCGCAGCTGTATCATCCATGCAGGGAGAAGCTGATTTACGTTCCCTTGCGTTACGATTGATCATTACAACAGTAACCCACAAATAATTTCGAGAAGACGTGTATGGATGAACTATTGATGTATCGCCGCCGCGCGGTTTTTATTCTCGAGCTGCTAATCAAAAGCGATTGCCAGTCTTGTGAGGACGTGCAGGTTACAAAGAGGTCACAGATATTCTTTTGTTTGTGCTTGAAGGGCTCCTTCGTTTTAATTGTATTTTTCTTCTTTTTCCTTTTCCACCTTATTTGTATAAATAAAGATCAATTTGAAAATGATCGAGGCGACCGGTAAAGAAATCAATCAATTAGAAAAAATTAGAAATTAAAAATAAAAACTAAAAACAAAAATAAATAAATAAAAAATAAAAATAAATAAAAATTTAAAAAAGTGGTTAGCGTCCGAGCCCCGTACTCGCGTTGATCGTTGGATCGAGTCCCGTTCGTTACTTTTTTTTCAACACAGTCATATTCGTACTATTTATATTGCAAGTCATATAAAGGGAAACATACGTGAAAAAAACGCACCTCGCTGCAGAACGCGTGGTTCCTCCCATTCGGAGGTTCGAGTCCTCCCTGGGACATGATTCTATGTGTTGTCCTTAGGTTATTTTAACTTAGTTTAAGTAGTTTGTAAGTCTAGGGACTAAAAACAAAGCAGTTGTGTGCCACAGATTTACAAACATTTGACACTCACACACACATGGTCAGTGTGCCCACTAATACAACACACACCAATCCTACCCACCCCACCATCGCACTGCTCTGACGACACACTTTAGCACAACTCTGTAAAAGTAGCAGCAATGTGTGTATTGCATTGTAATATGACGTTAAAAAGTTAAAAATTTGTCATGGAACTATTTAGACCAAAAACACTTCCTGAAGGCCAAATAAATACAGGAGGTACAAAAGTACGTACTCACTGTGCATCCTTTGCTCCTAAATAATACGAATAGTAGGTTATCAAAATGAAATACTTAGAGGAATATACGACTCTGGATGTCGGAGAGCACTGAATTAAATCAGTGGCGAAAGTTCAAAATATGTGCCAGGCCGTGATTTGAATCTTGGTTTCTAGCTTACGAGGAAGTTGTGCTGATCACTAGGCCACCCGGACATAGTGGTCACAACGACAGGTCGGCCCACCCTTGCACGCCTCCCGCTAGACCCAAATTTTCGCTTTTTCCACTCAGTACTGAGAGTGGCCGCGAACAATTTACTTATTACTAGCGGCATTTCGCCGATTCCTGTAAGAGTCTGCATCGAGGGAATGATCACTGATCCGTGTTCTTTCGGACATGACCGAAAGAGCAGACACTAGATATATATCTAATTTGAGGTATTTCCGAAAGAACAGATGGGCAAAATACAAAATATTTGTAACTAAGGAAATAATTATTTCTTTTGTGGCCATTGTGAACCACATATGATCCAAAAAAAACCAGGTGAAAATTGTTTGGTTCGAAATGAAAATACAATTCAACTGCATAGCATAATTATTTATATTATATTACTCTTTGAATCCATGTTTGAACTCTTGTCAAACGGCGACCATTGATAATTTTTGATAGGGAAACAGCGTCAATCGCGAAATACGAGGCGCGTCCAGAATGTAAGTTCCGTTTGGTTATATAAAACGAACGGGTACAGATACAGAAAAAATATTGATTGTACAAAAATCTAAAACTGTTAAACTACTTTTCTTCATAGCTACCGAAATTTTGTAGGCAATTGTCATAGCATGGCACAAGGTTTTGTGTGCCTTTTTCATAGAATGTTACCGCCTGTGTATTCAACCATGTGGTAACATGTTCTTTTAACTCGTCATCATCGTTGAAGTATTGTCCACCAAGGACAGATTTTTAAGTGTAAGAAGAGGATTACTGTCAAAAGATTTTCTTTTTCCACAATAATGCCTGACCTGACACACCGAATGTGACCAAACAATTCTTACGGAAATTTCAATGGGACCTGTTTGATCATCCTCCATACAGCTCGGACCTCTCTCCTATCGACTTTCATCTCTTCTTACACGTAAAATCTGTTCTTGGTGGTCAACACTTCAACGATGATAAAGCGCTGTTACCACATGGTTGAATACACAGGCGGCAACCTTCTGTGAAGGGTGCATGCAAAAACTTGTGGCACGCTATGACAAGTTCAAAAAATCTTCAAATGTTTGTAAATCTATCGCACCAAACTGTGTGGTCATCAGTCCGTAGCTTACAAACTATTTAAACCTAGGTAAACTAACCTAAGGACAACATACACACCCATGCCCCAGGGAGGACTCGAACCTCCACGCCGGCCGCGGTGGCCGAAGGGACTGAGGCGCTTCAGTCACGGTCTGCACGGCCACTACGGTCGGGGATTCGAATCCCCCCTCGGGCATGGATATTTGTGCCGTCCTAGTTCGTAAGTAGTTCATAAGTAGTTTGTAAGTTTAGGGACTGATAGCCCTGTAGTTGAGTCCCATAGGCTTTACAAACATTTGAACATTTTTTGAATAAAAATTTCTTCTGTATCTGTGTACAATTTCATTTTATTACCGAACCGAACTTACTTTCTGGACGCGCCTCGTAGATTGATTTTATTACAGATCGATTTCAGCTACAAGATAGCTTTCATTAGTGGTACAGCATATGTCAGCAACTGTAATTACACTACATTCAAGTACATATGAAGCGGAATATATACCAATTTTATACACGTTCCGCGTCGTGCGTATCTGGATGTAGCGTAACCACACATGCTGACATATTTTACAACAATGATGATTGCTATTTTATAGCTGAAATCGGCCTGTTACAAAATGAATCTATTTCGCGCCTGACGCTGGTTTCCCGAGAAAAATTAATATTATCTGTGTAATAAGCGGTACGGAGCAATGAGTGCAGGATGGCTTAGCCTCTCGGTGTTTTAGATTACTTGGCAGACGGCGGCTGCAGGCTGCAGTAGCTGGCCCGCTGCATTTCCTCCTGAGAGCACATCCAGGGGCTCTCCGGCCACGCGCACTCCCTGCGGAAGCAGTAACAACTTCCTCCTAACTTCTTCTTCTCTTACACGCCGCAGTTTTCTCTTTGCACCTTTTTCCACCTCTTGTTTCCCAGTATTCATGCTGCTCTCCTCTTGCCCGGACGCCTAGGCGTGGTGGTTCAAATACCGAACTCGCATGTCTCCATTCCGATTTACCTTAGGCTTACTTTTATTATTAATTAATTATATTGAAGGTAGCTTATTGCGTCAAGAAACATTCAAAATAATGAATGCAGTTAACTTCATTCTTTTGAACGTACATCTCACAGTAATTTCATCAGGTGAACCGATTTCTTCGTGTCTTCTTGTGACACTTCATCCGATCGGAAGTCACTTTTGTTGTTTCCTTCGTTCCGAACACTGGTTTGATGCAGCTCTCTACTCTGCTGTATCCTGTGGAAGCCCTTTCGCTTCAACCTACTCCCACGTGATTATACTTACTGTATTCAAGCATTGATCTTCCCCTACAGCCGCGCGGGAGTAGCTGACGCCGGGCTCCGTGGCTCAGCGCGCGTGGTCAGGGGGCTAAACGCTCTCTGTAATAAAACAGCTGAGCCGAATATTCAACGAACAACCCAGAACAAACTGAACTAACGACCGCGATGCATAGATTTACGAGAAAAAGTCGGTCTGGAGCGCCACGTTATGGATCGCGAAGGCCTCCAGCGTCGGAGGTTCGAATCCTCCGTCAGGCATGGATGTGTGTGTTGTCCTTAGGTTAGTTTAACTTAGTTTAAGTAGTTTTTAAGTCTAGGGACTTATGATCAAAGTAGTCTGGTCCCACAGAATTACACATTGGCCCACTTTAGGTTACGGTAGTAACACTAAAAGTGGGCCTTTGCGATCGTCATTTGACAGATCGAAATTTAAATGAAAATAACGGCTTAACCATTCATCTGGCACGAAAATGGAATAACCGAATTTGTAGAGGAGAAAATTCTCTACAACTTTTTTTTTTTTTTTTTTTTTTTTTTTTTTTTTTATCATATCTCGTATCGTTTCAGAGATATTTGCCAAAATATCGGCGATTTTTGGATGTCTGTCTGTCTGTCCGTAACGTGTTCCTGGTTTTTAAGACGAACCGTTCAACCGATCAGCACCAAATTTTACAGACATAATTGTAGGCCGCCAGAGACCAGAACCTCCCTTTTCCAATTTTTTCGGACAAAAATTACGGTAGTAATACAAAACAAAAAAGCCGTTTGTAATATAATTGTAATTGTAAACGAACAGTTCATCTGATACGAAAACTGAATAACCTAATTGGTAGAGGGGAAAATTCTCTACAACTTCAGTCTATTATGTATTTTTCATATCTTGCATCGTTGCAGAGATATTTGCAAAAATAACGGTGATTTGACGAAGTCTGTCTGGCTGTAACGTGTTCCCACTTTTTAGGTCAAACCGTTCAACCGATCGGCACGAAATTTTAGAGACATAATTGATGGCTACCAGAGACCAGAACCTCGCTTTTTCAAATATTTCGGACAAGAAATACGGTAGTAATACCAAAAAAAGCCGTTTGTAATGTAATTTTAATTGCAAATAAACCGTTCATCTGACGCGAAAATTGAATAAACGAAATTGTAGAGGTGAAAATTCTCTACAACTTTGTTCCCTTATGTTTTTTTCATATTTCGTATCGTTTGAGAGATATTTGCAAAAATAACGGAGTTTTCACACCGTCCATTGAATTAACGAAAACCGGCCGTTCGCAGATGTCACGTGACATTCCTCGCCCAGAACTCTCTCTGGCATACACCATCTTTCAAAGCAATGACGCACTGAATAATTAACAAAAACACGTCGTTCTTTGTAAGATAAATGATAATCTAATGTCTACCAATGCCATATTAGCGTCAGTTAACAACGGTCACCAATAGTATGAGATTAAAGAACGCGATTTGTAACTATAAGCCGTAGCCGTATTGGGCAATGCGTTGGAATGTAACGCTGAAGGTCAGTGGTTCGGAACCCGCCACTCCCTAATTTTTTTTCTCCCCTTACGGTTTTTACCACTCTCCAGACAAACATCCTTCCATTACCAAACTGACGCTTTTTCATGTCTCCATGCCTCAGAATGAGTCTTGCCAACTGAACCTTTGATCATGTTACATCTTCAGTTTCTTTTCCCCGGAATTAGATTTAGCACCATTTCGTTGATCTACCCATGTAATCTTCAGAATTCTTCTGTAGCTCTAAAATTATTTTTTTTTTTATTCTCTGATTCCGTGAAGAAAACACCTTTTTTTTTCTAGAAGTGATTTTCTTGCTATTGCCTATGTGTCCTTTATTAATTCACGACTTCGATCATCGTCAGTAATTTTTGTGTCCAAAAAGAATAACGCAACTACTACTTTTAGTGTTTAGGAGGAAGGAAGAGGGAAAGGAGGAAAATGATTATCTTGGGCTGCACTGGGATAATGAAATAATTAAATGGCGTCGAGAGAAAATTTGTGCCGGCCAGGATTCAAGTACGGGATTCCTGGTTTGGGCCAAAGGTGGCCATACCAACTTTTTTTTCACTTGGCCACGCCTCGCGTCCGCCCCAAATTCTCACATGTTGCACGTTACGAAAACAACGTTCTACCGTTTATATTCCTCTGTGCTCGCCGTACAGAATGATGTAGAACTATTTTTCCGCATCTGCGATGACCCTGAGGCGAACACCATTGCCCCGTGAATCCCAAGGTAATAATTTCTCTCTTCTCTCTCTTCCTTCACCCCTTAGAAGGCATTTATAGCAGGCTGCGAGCCCAGCAGTTACGGCTATGATTTCGGACATGTCCGAAACATAAATGTACTCTCGCTGCTTCTTTAGATAGTTTAATTTCAGAATAATTACTTGATTTAATTCTGATAGAATCCATTAAACTTGTTTTCCCCATGTTCTCTTCAATAGAATAACAATTCCGTTCAACTGCTCATCCATATCTGTTTCCGTCTCTGACAGAATAACAGGGTCGGGAAAACTTGAAGATACTTGTTTTCCTTTACTCAAATTTTGTGTGGTAGACGCACATTTCAGAATGTTCTTTAATTTAGGTTACTAGTTTCGACCATTCTCAAACCAGCATTCTCCGGTAAGTGCTAAAAGTATAGGACTTCTATTTCCTTTGTCACTATCAGCCGGCCGCAGTGGCCGAGCGGTCTGCGGCGCGCCAGTCAGTCTGCTACGGTCGGGGATTCGAACCCCCCCCTCTGACATGAATGTTTGTGTCGTCTTTAGTATAAGGTAGTTCATAAGTAGTTTGTAAGTTTAGGGACTGATGACCCCGCAGTTAAGTCCCTTAAGCTTAACAAACATTTGAACTTTTTTTGTCACTATCACTAAAACTGCTTCAGCTTCTTATTTGAACTACGTAAGTAATGTGTCACGTCAACTTTAGAATTACTAACACAGCTCAAATAAGAAGCTGAAGCAGTTTTAGCAATCATAACAAAGGAAATACGACTGTGTCCTGTATTTCTGGTACTTATGAATAAGGCTGGTTTGAAAATAGTCGAAAATGCAGGGAGTGGGTAAAATAATATGAAAACCGAACAGAAAAAATATTTGTTTATTAGTAAGGAGCTGGCCGACTATTTCCTCTGAGAACAGCGTTAACCCTTCTAGGAACAGATTCGTAGCGTCTTCATGTTTATCCATTCTTGTACCAAAACATTCACCAATTACTTCACTCTGTGCTTTGAAACTCCACATAACAGTTCAATTATGTTGAGACTTAACGTGTTTGCTGTCCAGGGAAATGTTTCATAATTTTCTGACGCTGTATAAAGCACGCCTGAACCTTTTTGTTGAATGTTGTAATGTCTGTAAACCTACTGGACCAAAATGCTATGAACATCAGTCCCCAGACATAGAAACTATTTAAACTAACCTCAGGACAAAACACACTCCCATACCCCAGGAAGGACTCGATCCTCCGACGGCGAGAAACCGCGCGCTCCGCAGCGAGGCCCATTAGAACGCTCGGCCACTTCGCCGCGGCGATCCTTTTTATCTGTGTGTATGTGTGTGTGTGTGTGTGTGTATGTGTGTGTGTGTGTGTGTGTGGGCGCATTATCATTTTGGAATTTGGTAGAATTTGTTAGCAATATCTGAGTAGCAGTAACCAGTTTGAGTTTTGTAGTAATGAAACGATACTGTAGTATCATTCCATTAAATCCTTGTATACTTTCATCTGATTATCATTTCGTAAAAGTGTGCTTGGCCTTTAGTGCCACTATAATGGGAGATGTACTAGGTGGAGACGAGAATGCTCTATTATTTATTAAAATTGTTATTGCAGGACAAATAAGTGAGCGCCGCTTTGCTCCACAGTACCCAACTCCTCTTATACCTTATGTGATTGTGTGTGTGAGGGTCTGTAAGTGTGCATGAAGCCGCGGCTGGGAAGGCAGAGATGCAGAACACTCGGTAGGTTTGCCAACTTTAGTTTTGGGGCGTGGCAGAGAGGTTTCCTTGGGGATGAGATGGTAAAGTGGCTGCGACTTGCGAGTTCCTTCAGAATTCGGAGGTTGGCAGAAGATCCCGTTAGATCACAAGCCAATGAGGGCGCGGCTACTCGCGAACGGGAACGGGGGGATCGGTTAGAACGGGGAGCGGCCACGAGAAGGGAGAACGTTTCCGGGTGACGAAGAGGAAGGATGTGAGTATGGTGGCCTCCGTGGTAAAGTATGAGGAACTGTGTTGGTTGTTAATTCTGTCTCTATTTCAGCGGGGAAATGATTTTGTCTAATAGGAATGTTGTGCATAGCTACGTGGGTGCAGTATGAGAGAGTAAAGAATGTACGGTATGAATGTAAGGTTACGATCCTTGTCTCAATCCATTGGTGATACATTTAGTGAATGAATATTTTGTATTTTGGCTTTAAAATGGTGACAGGGAGATATACAGTGAATTTAATAAACTTGTGTAAATAGTATACATTTCGTCTCTAGTTGTTTTTATTAAATTCTGAGTCCCAATTTTGCTTAATGATTAAATGGGGGAATTTCAACTAGTAAGGGAACTGCCACCGGTATGCTATCAGTTGCTGCAGTCTTTCGTGTGTAAAAAAAAAAGTCGTTATCCGTTGCAATGCAATTTTATCAGGGCAATAACATCTGCATTTAAGACCGAAAATAATCACTGAGCAAGGCGGCAACTGGTAGGAAGCGGAGGGTGGTTAACTTACAGTAACTTTTTCCATGTTAGTTTTTTGTTGTCCGGCCACAATATTTCTTAAGTATCTTCGGTGGTTGTCAGTTAACCTCCGGTTCCCACACTATCCCTCATCGTCAATAGTGTTTTACCTTGTTTTGTGTACGCTTTATTACCGAAGATATTATCGGCAGTGAAACGTTAAACTATACAGGTGTTTTGTTTTTGTCCCCCATCGAGTTGGCCTCTTTGAAGTGATCAGGCATTTCGCCAATTATTTGAAGCATCGAGAAGGCAAGGATGGTAAGTGACAGTTTTCACGACCTGAGAAAATTAACGTCAAAATTTAAAGGTTATAATTAATTCTGCATAAAAGTTTCATACTGCAACGCTATTTTTCTGTGATCTTTAAGGCTTACTTCATCTCTTTCCATAAATGTAACGTTATTCAAACAATAGTATTGATATTATCAGTATATTTCCTATAATATGCTGCACTTACCTCCATTGATCTCTAAGGGAAAGTGTTGAATTGAAAGAGAAACAGTCAACTCACAATATATTTTAGAAAAATTCTTACAATATTAGTACATGAACAGAAAAGCTTAATCACAGCAATGTGTTTCATTAAATACAATATTAATGCATGATAAACAACAATGCTTGTCGTTCCACTTATAAAAAGTCATTTTAATCTTGATTAGAATCAGTATAATAAAGTTGATCTGTTGCCTCACATTCCAGCTTTTCTACTTTATTGCCATTCCCTTCGTCAGGCTTTTGTTTGCCTTCTGTTTCCTTCTCTCCTGACTTTCCAACATATTTTAAAGTTTTGTAGAACTGGTGATGAATCGGGGGGATGGAACCTAGAAGCTTTTGAAGATCACTGTATTCTGCTTGTTTGATAGGATTCGATGTGGTTTTTCGTTCAGGCTCTGGAAATCTTTCACGCTGTCTGTCTAATGATTTCTTAGGTTTAATATCGTTTCTGGCAAAATGCATGGGTGCACTGAAAGTTTCTTTAAAAAGTAACGTAAAACGATCTTTCATTTCCAGTGTAAGCAATGTCATCTTTTGTATTCCTGGTATCTTTGATACGAGGAATTTGTCTTAAGTTCCTTCCAAGTTAATGAAGAAACCCAGCGTAATATTGATATTATCAACTACTATAAATTTGCTTCTGGCCTTTCTTACAACTATTTGCCACTGTTCTGGCTCAAACACCTCCTTTCCACAATTTTTCGTTGGATTTCCAATAACAGCAAAGTCCTGGCCACACTCCATAAATAAATGACCTGGTACAAAAAAAAAAAAAAAAAAAAGACCGAATGATAACAGTACTCTTATATTGACCTCCGCAGTTATCAGTAAATGCGATAATTCATTTAAAGTCAACACCACAAAATTGTCAGTATGACAGTAGTACACTTCACGAAACATCTACACCCATTGGATTCCAAAGGTATCATTTAGTTTTTTCCATACTTCAACTTTCTGCCATTAGATATCAGCACCTATTGAATTCTCGCGTATACCCATTGCTCACAACATTGTTACGTACGTAAACTATATGTTTCTGCACTTAACTCGGACGTTTAAAAAAGTGCACTTATCTCCATTGGCCTTTCGATGCTTTATTTGTGTTCACCGTCAAAGAACAAAAATTATAGTGTACCGCAAGGTAATGTAAAAGACTTCATACATCAATTGTACACTGTGATAGTGTCTCAGTGTTAACACGTACACAGTGGTACCAACTTGTATCAAGATGTAGTATACTGCATGTTGTTCGTATTATTTTGTCCACCCACTGTAGTTACCTCAAATAAAACAACACTGTAAAAATATGACAATGACAGAAAATTTTAGTAAAGGAAAACAAATGTGGGAAAAAGCCTCTGGTTTTGTCACTGAATACGGACGAAAGTTGGAAAGGAGTGCCGAATCGAAGGGGCCTTGAACCCTACCCAGAGGTCACTCCAGGAATGCTGATTCATCAAAGTCACCAGACTCCACCTGTCAAGGGGAGGGAATTTCCTCCACTCTTCTGGGTGTCGGATTACACAATTATACTATGTCCAATAAGAGCACGCCGTCCCCCTGCATATTGTAATAGAGCACTCTGATAAGGTCATAGGTGTCATATTACAGCTCCACGCATCAGGGAAGGGGGAGGGAAGGTGTTAGGGGAGGACATATGTTCTATGAAATTTTCACAATTATGAGAAGTCACCCCTTCCATCCCAATCAAGATTTTTCTTTTATCAGAACACCCTTTAAAAAGCCTGTGTCATGTGCAGAGAGTTCTGCAGTGCAGGCACATCCAGAACCATGTTTGACATATTTCTTGACGTCCAAGGATTCCCCACTGTAGACAATGGTTTAATTACAAAGGAAATAGCATATTAAATGATTCATGGTGCACGAAGTTCATTGAGGCTTCTGGCGTCTTCATGGTATGGTGGACAGCACCCTACTACAAGATAGATGTTTGGCAAAATATTTAATGGAAAACCATCATGGTCAATATGGGTTCAGCAGGTGTGCCTGTGAACACAGCCGTGAAAAGTTTATGATTGGCTATCCCACCTGCATTGTAGGTCTTCGTAAAAGGATTGGAGAAAGTAAGGTGGATAAAGGACTGCTCTGCAGAATGGCCACCTGGTGTAAAGTGTCGTGCTACAGACTGACGTGTCATTCCCATCAGGTATTCGCGTCCTCCCTCGGGCATGGGCGTGTGTGTGTTTTCCTTAGTGTAAGTTAGTTTAAATAATTTGTATGTCTAGGGACTGATCGCCATAGCAGTTTGGTCCTATAGGTTTACAAACATCTGCATAAAGGACTTGTTACCTGAATACAGTGTTCACAATATTGAGGACAATGGTTGTCCCTCACTTACAGTGTTGCAGGATAGGAAAAACATTAGTATAAACAAACCGGTGACTGGTAATTAAATGTTAAGTTGTTGGAACAATGGTGGTATGATATTCACTTGTGTGATTGCTTGGACGACACCAATAAGTTAAAAAGAGAGAGAGGAGAGAGAGAGAGAGAGAGAAGGTTGCAATGTCCTTGTATGTGTGTGCAGAATTTAATTAAAAATTGTCATAACTAATGTAATGTAATGTAAAGTAAGTAGTTGAATAAAGAGTGTACTTCTGCAAACGTGAAAGGAGGATGAAATTAACTAACATTGATTAACTGATTGATTGTTGTAACATTATTCTTTATAATCACAATACCAATAGATTTTGTTCCTTTTGGTCTGTGCAGGATTATTGCAACCCACACCATCACCAAATTTGCTCAATGTAGACCCACAACCAGAACCATTGTTGTTATCATTGTGCGATGATGCTGGTGAATCACAATGAAAGTTATTATTCTTCTAATAGTGAAGCAAATAGCAATGTGCTTATTGTGTGTGTTAATTCCACTAATTAACAGGCTTGTTCCTTGTCTGTGCAGACGTATTGGAGCCACTGTCATGGACATCCGCCCCTACCCAGGGCTATCGACAGTGGGGCTAGGAAACAGTCAGCTACACCATCACCACCTCGTCTTGGGCCATCAAACTGGCGACCAACACCGCTGATCTCCCTCTGCAACTCCCCACCACCAACAGAACGCCGTTGTTGTTGTGGATCTAGCAGCTGCAGCACTCCTCTCGCCCGCCTACATAACGACGAACACCAGGTAAATCATGCGGCAGAATTAAACCACTCTGTAGTTGCTGACACTTGAGGACAGGATCGAGCGATCCCGCATTTTTTTAATAATAATAATACGAAATATTGGGACGTTGAACGCTTGTCAAGCGTTTTTGGATAGGGAGTTCCTCGAACTCATGAGTGTCCCGTGATATGCCGCCATTAAGAGCAAAGCATTTCCGTATTATGAGCTGACACGTTCCCCAAAAGAAGAGAGATGTTGAAGAAAAATTCATCATTACAATTTGTAGGGAAAAAAATGACGTGATATCACTGGGCAGTTCCATTGCAGAGTCCTTTGATAAATTTGTTAGGAACGTTATATTCGGTCATTTCGCAAATATGCAGGAAAGAGGATCAGATAATGCTCAGCTGTGTATTCCACCTCGATGTCTGCTCACATATTTACAAGACACTAAAGTTGGGGCTCCAGTTTCATCCCTCTTCCAGAATATATTGCTGGAAAAGAGGCATGCATATATGTCAAAAATACTGCTGAGGGGGATGAATTCTGTTTTGCTTGGTCTCTTCTGGCTTGCAATAGCATTTACTCTGACCATGCATGGTGCAGATACACACAGCCGGCCGCGGTGGCCGAGGTGACTGAGGCGCTTCAGTCACGGCCTGCACCGCCAATACGGTCGGGGGTTCGAATCCCCCCTCGGGCATGGATATTTGTGCCGTCCTTAGTATTAGCTAGTTCATAAGTAGTTTGTAAGTTTAGGGACTGGTGACCCCGTAGTCAAGTCCCATAAGCTTAACAAACATTTGAACATTTTTGATAAACACAAAACAAACAATATATGCACGCATTATGATTTTGAAGGCATCTCGTTCCCTCTCAGGATTCAAGACATACTAACATTGCAGAGTCAGAACATTGATTACTTAGTGCCTGTTTATGGCCTCAGAAAATGCCAGCCAGAACGAGAAGATGACGACGATGAAGAGCATACTGTGCAGAAAAAAAGACAAGCATATAGTAGTTGGACCCCTCTACTTTTTGAAAGAAGTTGATTGACGATACAAACATGTAGATTTGTTGGTATTTGCGAACGGAAATAAATAACACTACTTTTTGACCAAAATCATGTCCCACCGAATCTCCAGACAAATGAGTAATCACGGACATACCACACAGTTTTGGAATACATGTCTCAACTCTTTTACTAAGAGAGGGTTTGTAGAGAGACATCTATTTGACTGCGTAACTAATGAACCGGTTTCTTGTGCTAATGCCCACCAGGGATAAAAAGTTACCATAGTTTAAGAACGCCCACAAGCAGGAATGCTGTGCCTATGTCTTATACGCTGGCTTCAAATGCCTACTAGTTCCGGTGGCACATTGTGGATGTGACCCAACCACTTCTCACACCGCCTTCACTGTTGACACCTACCGTTTATTGCAGCGTATCAGGTTGGGTGCTCGAGTGACTCAAATCTGAATAAATTAGGATCGTATGTCAGGGATGATTCTGTTAATTGGTTGCTCTTGAGCTTGAAAAACTTGAACAAGAAATGTATGTTTATGTAGCAACAACATTCGCAGCATGATCAAATTAAGGAGAAGGATGCGTTATATGAACAAGCAGTTGACTGTCACATTTGTGGACTGCCACTTGATCAGGAAGCGGGAACTCTTTGTAGGCTCCAATGTCACCTAATGGGTAGGTTCCGAAGTGCAGCTCACAACACATGTAATTTGCAGTGTCAACTGGCACGACACAACCCATCTACTTTCACAATTTGAGTAGATATGGTGCTTATTTCCTTGTAGGACAGTACTTCTCTTTCTCCAAGCGAATCACACCACGAATAACGAAAATGTTCAAATGTTTGTTAAGCTTATGGGACTTAACTACGGGGTCATCAGTCCCTAAACTTACAAACTACTTATGAACTACTTACGAACTAGGACGGCACAAATATCCATGCCCGAGGGGGGATTCGAACCCCCGACCGTAGTGGCCGTGCTGACCGTGACTGGAGCGCCTCAGTCACCTCGGCCACCGCGGCCGGCCCACGAATAACGCTCTGCTTTCTCGACTCATAGCGTTTCATGCAGACACCTCTTCAAAAACTTTCTCAGACAGTGCGTCAAGAAGCATATCTTGATTATGCAAAGTTTTAGCCTTAATAAAGAAGGGAGTCTTTACTTAAAAATGCATGGATTCAATGGAGAAATTTCATGAAACCAAGTTATCTAGCATGTCTGCATTCACTAGTAAACTTACAGACACTGCTATAACGAATGCAGAATATGAGTATGTGGTTAATGTTTGGCAGGAATTTAACATCTCTGATTTAGGGGAGTATGCTAAACTGTATATGTATACTGACATACGTCTCCTCGCAGACATACACTACTGACCATTAAAATTGCTACACCAAGAAGAAATGCAGATGATAAACGGGTATTCATTGGACAAATATATTATACTAGAACTGACATGTGATTACATTTTCACGCAATTTGGGTGCATAGATCCTGAGAAATCAGTACCCAGAACAACCAACTCTGGCTATAATAACGGCATTGACACGCCTGGGCAGTGAGGCAAACAGAGCTTGGATGGCGTGTACATGTACAGATGCCCATGCAGCTTCAACACGATACCACAGTTCATCAAGAGTAGTGACTTGCATATTGTGACGAGCTAGTTGCTCGGCCACAATTGACCAGACGTTTTCAGTTGGTGAGAGGTCTGGAGAATGTGCTGGCCAGGGCAGCAGTCGAACATTTTACACATCCAGAAAGGCCCATTCAGGACCTGCAACATGTGGTCGTGCATTATCCTGCTGAAATGTAGGGTTTCGCAGGCATCGAATGCAGGGTAGAGCCACGGGTCGTAACACGTCTGAAATGTAACGGCGACTGTTCAAAGTGCCGTCGATGCGAACAAGAGGTGACCGAGACGTGTAACCAATGGCACCCCATACCATCACGCCGGGTGATACGCCAGTATGGCGATGACGAATACATGCTTCCAATGTGCGTTCACCGCGACGTCGCCAAACACGGATGCGACCATCATGATGCTGTAAACAGAACCTGGATTCATCCGAAAAAAGACGTTTTGCCATTCGTGCACCCAGGTTCGTCGTTGCGTACACCGTAGCAGGCGCTCCTGTCTGTGATGCAGCAAGGGTAACTGCACCCATGGTCTCTGAGCTGATAGTCCATGCTGCTGCAAACGTCGTCGAACTGTTCGTGCAGATGGTTGTTGTCTTGCAAACGTTCCCATCTGTTGACTCAGGGATCGAGACGTGGCTGTACGATCCGTTACAGCCATGCGGATAAGATGGCTGTATCTCGACAGCCAGTGATACAAGGCCGTTGGGATCCAGCACTGCGTTCCGTATTGCCCTCATGAACCCATATTCTCCTAACAGTCATTTGATCGCGACCAACGCGAGCAGCAGTGTCGAGATACGATATCCGCAATCACTATATGCTACAATCCGAACTTTATCTAAGTCAGAAACGTGATGGTACGCATTTCTCCTCCTTACACGAGGCATGACAACAACGTTTCACTAGGCAACGCCGGTCAACTGCTGTTTGTGTGTGAGAAGTCGGTTGGAAACTATCCTCATGTCAACACGTTGTAGGTGTCGCTACCAGCGCCACCCTTATGTGAATGCTCTGAAAAGCTATTCATTTGCATATCAGAGCATCTTCTTCCTGTCGGTTAAATTTCACGTCTGTAGCACGTCATATTTTTGGTGTAACAATTGTAATTGCCAGGAGTGTATATGAAAAATTCCAGAGTGTGTGAATGGACACATACACTTATTACATTGTGCCAGGGCTTTCATGGTACACAAAGCTGAAAAGAATGCCTATTAACCTCGAATTGTTGACTGATATTGATATAATGCTGCTGTACGAACAGTGGATTCGCGGAGCGTTAGCAATGTGTGCATGGGTACGCCAAGGCAAATAACCCACGAATGAGTGAGACAGAGTATTGACCGTCTGACAATTTGAGATACAGCCTTTACCTTGACATGAACAATCTATATGGGCATGTCATGCAGCAGTCTCTACCAAATGGCATTCTACAGCCATACAGCCACCAAGCTGTTAGAAAAAATAGATAGATTCCAATACCGATGCATACGCGTATGCTTAGGAGCGATCAAGTGTACACCAACAAATGCACTACCGGTGGAAGCACACGAGATGCCCCTTCATATAAGAAGGAATATGCTCTTAGAATGATTCATTGTAGAGAAGCTATCTTTTTCACAACATCCAATACCTCAGATTCTACAAACCTGCCGCACACCTTCAGGAAATCTGGATAAAAGCTAAATGGATTTGTCTTGATATACAAAAATGTTGCAGATAGGTACAGAAACATTGCCTTGAGCATACAGTTACCTGTCTACAGTTACAGCTACCTCCTCCTCAGGGATCACATTCCGTGCCTTTCAACTCTGTTAAGAACACATAGTCCCACGAAAAGGTTCTGTTCCCATGCTGATCAACGTTGAGGATAAGCAGAGATACGTTATACAGTACAGAAACCTCTTGCAGGGTTTCAGTTTGGCGATGGAACTTCTAAAAATTCACCATGGGATCTCCTTCAACCAGCGACCCTGGCAGAAGGAGTGTATTTATTTAAATACTGGGAAGAGTGCATAAGCAATCTGTCAATTTGAAGAAGATTATTATAAATTGAAGAACAATTCTATTTTCGGAAAAGCCATGGACAATGTTAGGAACCATCAAGAGATTTTGTTGATTTACAAGTGGGATGGGCGTTATGGTGCAGGAAATTGTACAGTAAAAACAAAGTTCAGTGTGCCACAAACTGTAATGAAGGATTAGTTGTTGGGGAAATTTCTGAGGTTGTAGTTGAGTTCACAAAGCCTATCTTTTCTGTTACATTTGTTCTGGCCCTCTCTAAGCTCCATACACATAGCTTCCGTTATGAGTTCGAGGAACAGAACTTTGCTGAAACCGAGTTACTTTTGTTTATATGGATGGTTTTATTTACTGGGTAAAAGGACGGGTGGTATGCAGTAATTCGACATGTCTGGATATGCGGCCATTAATACTTATGGTATATCACTTCAGAAGAAAAAAGGTTATTGGCCTGATGAAATACGAGGAGAATGGGTAGCATATTATGGTGTTTGTGGTCCTGAAATGGAAAATATATGCATACTGTATAATTCAGGTGCCATCCAAGAGTGGGCTAAGGGTTTGCATCAAGCAGCATCATAGGCCTTCACAGTCGAATAATGCAAGGACTGCCTGTGTAATGATGGCGCTACCGACATATTGTGTCAAGTAGTTTTTCGTTTGTTGGGCCATGAGGTGCATACTGCACTACAACTGTAGGTTGGTCTGTCCTATCATGATGACAAACGCTTCATTTGTGGGGTTGGGATTGGAACCCACCTATTCTCACACTATTTGAATAACGAATGAGTGTGTGGAATAGAAAGATGTAGTATTTGTCATAGTTGGGTATGTGTGGGAACCCTCTTCTTCTTTTCTGTCTGCACGCTGCTAGTCTTCCTATAATGTAACAATATACTGATGGGGCAATGACATGTTTATTTTTTCACTGTGCTACTAGTCTGCTGAAAATATATATTAGCCTTTTTTAGTGTAAAAATGTATGTCCGTAACAAGAATGTATTGCTCTTTGTTTTCAATATAAAAAAATATTGTGTTGATAGTGAAATTGATGGGACAATCACGTGTATTGTAAATAATAACCTTGTGATACCAAGTGAAATAAGACCTTTTTCAATTCACTTTGTTTCTAGTCTCTTCAAAAACGTTACTCTTTATTTTTTAGTGTAAATAATCCTTGTACATAGCAAAAGAAACATTATCATGCTGATGGGACATAAACATGTATTTGTAAACTTTTTATTTCCCAGTCTTCAGTCTCTTGAATACGTATGCTATACACCTCGTCTCATATAAATATGTATCACACCTTTTTATCCATTTATGTTTGACCTTTGTTAATAAACACCGAGAGTTGTTGTTGTTGTTTTGGTCTTCAGTCCGGAGACTGGTTTGATGCAGCTCTCCACCCTACTCTATCCTGAGCAAGCCTTTTCATCTCCTCATAAGAACGGCAACCCACATCCACTTGAATCTGCTTACTATACGCGTCTCTTGGTCTCCCTCTGCGATTTTTACCCCACACACTTCCCTCCAATGCTAAATTTACGATTCCACGATGTCTAAGAATGTGTCCTACCAAGCGATCCCTTCTTTTAGTAAGGGTATGCCAAAAATTCCTTTTCTCGCCAATTCTGTTCAGTACCTCTTCATTAGTTATGTGATCTACCCACTTAATCTTCAGCATTCTTCTGTAGCACCACATTTCAAAAGCCTCTATTCTCTTCCTGTCCGCACTGCTTATCGTCCATGTTTCACTCCCGTACAAGGCAACACTCCACACAAATGCCTTCATAAAAGACTTCCTTACCCTTAAATTAATATTCGATGTTAGCAAATCTCTCTTTTTCAAAAATGCTTTTCTTCCCATTGCCATTCTGCATTTTATATCCTCTGTACTGCGACCATTGCATGTACCGAGAGTTATCTTTAATTAAATATGCTACTGTTATTTTTTCTCACTGAGGTTGATTCAGAAAAAAAGAGAGAAAGACAGTTTATCTATGTATGATTTTTTAAATTTTATTTGCATAATATTCACATTAAATACATTGAAATTATTGGTCATACAAATTATTTCTATACGCTCTGAATTCAGCCTGACCGGAATTTACAAACGTACGCATTCCTGCAGTAAATTCAGCTGATGAATGCAACCATTTATATATTGCTCTAGTTGTTTTACAGGCACACTGTAATGGGATAAATACGAGATGCAGTCACAGCATGCAGCCCTAATATAAGGACGGAAACAGCTTAGTCTGACTGCTGCAATCAGTACTGCATTGTACAAGTCATTTATTTCTTTACACTTGAATGTTTGATATATGCAGCTGATCCATCAACTTTTACTTCAATCACTCCGTCACCAGTCATCTGAATAATTTGTTTTGTCTCTCTATGTAATGTACTAATGTTAATAGTCGTGTGTGACTGGCTTTATTCACTCACTTTTTCTCCGTCATCGAACCACAGACATAGTCCCATTCATGCCAGAGATAAAGTACTTTTGCGACAAGACAATAAAAATTCTCTATTTCAATAACCACATCAAAATCTCTCTCGGAGCTAAACATTCACTCCTGGCCATTAAAATTGCTACACCATGAAGATGACGTGCTACAGACGCGAAATTTAATCGACAGGAAGAAGATGCTGTGTTATTCAAATGATTAGTTTTTCAGAGCGTTCACAAAGGTTGGCGCGGTGGGGACACCTACAACGTGCTGACATGAGGAAAGTTCTCATACATAAACAGCAGTTGACCGGCGTTGCCTGGTGAAATGTTGTTGTGATGCCTCGTGTAAGGAGGAGAAATAAGTACCATCACGTTTCCGACTTTGATAAATGTCGGATTGTAGCCTATCGTGATTGCGGTTTATCGTATCCCGACAATGCTGCTAGCGTTGTTCATGATCCAATGACTGTTAGGAGAATATGGAATCGGTGGGTTCAGGAGGGCAATACGGAACGCCGTGCTGGAGTCCAATGGCCTCGTATCAATAGCAGTCGAGATGACAGGCCTCTTATCCCCATGGCTGTAACGGATTGTGTAGCCAGTTATTGATCCCTGAGTCAACAGATGGGGAAATTAGCAAAACAACAACCATCTGCACGAACAGTTCGACGACGATTGCAGCATCATGGACTATCAGCTCGGAGACCATGGCTGCGGTTATACTTGACGCTGTATCACAGACAGGATCGCCTGCGATGGTGTACGCAACGACGAACCTGGCTGCACGAATGGCAAAACGTCATTTTTTCGGATGAATCCAGGTTCTGTTTACAGCATCATGATGCTCGCATCCGTGTTTGGCGACATCGCGGTGAACGCACATTGGAAGCATGTATTCGTCATCGCCATACTGGCGTATCACCCGGCGTGATGGATGGTATGGGGTGCCACTGATTACACATCTCGGTCATCTCTTGTTCGCATCGACGGCACTTTGAACAGTGGTAATTAAATTTCAGAAGTGTTACGACCCGTGGCTCTACGCTTCATTCGATCCCTGCGAAACCCTACATTTCAGCAGGATAATGCACGACCGCATGTTGCAGGTACTTTACAGGCCTTCCTGGATAGGGAAAGTGTTCGACTGCTGCCCTGCCCAGCACATTCTCCAGATCCCTCAACAATTGAAAACGACTGGTGGTCGAGTAACTGGCTCGTCACAATACGCCAGTCACTACTCTTGATGAACTGTGGTAACGTGTTGAAGCTGCATGGGCATCTGTACCTGTACAAGCCATCCAAGCCCTATTTGACTGAATGGCCAGTTGTATCAAGGCCGTTATTACGGCCAGAGGTGGCTGTTCTGGGTACTGATTTCTCAGGATCTATGCACCGAAATTGAGTATAAATGTACTCACAGGTCTAGTTTAATATATTTGTCCAATGAATACCCGTTTATCATCTGCATTTTTTCTTGGTGTAGCAATTTTAATGGGCAGTGGTGTAGATTCATACGTTTTGAACCATACGCAGTCACGCTATAGGTGTTAGCAAACAACAGTATTCTGCAGGTGCTTGTCTCAGGTTCAAAATCTGGTACAGTTGTGTTGAGTACCACTGTAGTTAAACGACATCAAGTGAGATAAATTGGGAAGAGCACAGTTTGCGAACTGCTGCAGAGATACTGTAAGAAATAGACGGTGAGTCCTCAACAAGCATTGGCTCATTCTCTGCGACAACAAAAACTACAACACCATATTAACAAAATATTGAAATGTTTGTATATCTATGGGACTTAACCAATGAGGTTATCAGTCCATAGACGTAGGATTTGAACTTCTGACGGCGAGCAACCACAGGCTCTTCAAAAAGGCGCCTTAGACGTCTCGGCCACTCCACCGCAGCACAAATTAAATATCGCAAATGATAACTAAACACAGAGTGAAACAATATTATTAATGGAAAAACAATAGTTACTAATTAGTCTATTTTTACCTGATACTCCTGGCTGTTGCAGCTGGCTGTGTTTCCTAATCTCCACGGAACACTCTCTGCACCTAACACAGATATTTAAAGGGAACGCTGATAAAAAAAAGAAAATAAATAATCTATGACTGGGGTGGGATGCACTCCTCGGAATTGTGAGCTTTTATTTCATAGAAAACATGCCCTCGTTTCCCCTCCCTTGACACATGGAGCAGTAATATGACACCTTTGAGTCTGTTACCTTGTCAAAGTTTGAATTGTGTATTATTACTTTCAAGGGGAGAGGGAATGGGTGATCTGATTGGACATTGTGTAATCTGATACCCAGAATGATGGGGGAACCTGCCCTCCCTCCTCTTGACACGTGGAAATTGGTGAACTTGATGAATAAGCATTCCCCTTCGAATCGGCTTCACTTTCCTATTGATGCCCGTGTTTAAAAATATTGTTTCTTTTCTCTGGACTTTAATTTCCTTTCCAGATTTCTCCATGATTTTCTTCACCACATTCTCGGTTTAATGATTAAATAACAGTTGGGTTAGGCTGCAATACTCTCTCACTGTCTTCTCAGCTACAGCTTCATGTTCATGTTTTTCTGCTTTTATTAACTACCCTCTAGTTTTTCAGAGGTTGTAAAATAACCTTTCGTTCCCTGTATTTTATTCCTTCTGCTTTCAAAATTTGAAATAGCGCAGCTCATTTAAAAGCGTTCTCTGAATCTGTAAACACTATAAAGAGAATCTTATCCAGTCTTCTTATACGATAAGCCACGGTCTCAGTACTGCATCTGCAAGCAGGTTTCCAGAAGTCAAGCTGATGTCGTTCGAAATCTGTTTATACCAGTTTTCTCATCCATCCATAAAAAATTTATGTGAATATTCAGGAACGAAAACCAATTAAACAGACTGTATTCACACATTCTGATGAAGTATCACCAGCGCCTTGTTTTCACTTGGATCTGTGTGTGTACTGCCAATTGCTTCTCGCTGTACCGGTACTCTTCTCTTTCTATAATATTGCCCTCCAATATAATATTGGTTCCACTTGTATCGAACATTTGTATATACCTTCCACCTTTTACCTTTACATGTTTTAGCTTAGCACCTGTGTGTCATCTGAGACTTCACTATACAATTGTTTCTCTTTTCTCCAAAACTCTCTTTAGTTTTCCGTATGAGAATTTTATCTTTCCCTAGATCCACGCTATAACAGCCTTTCTTTTGTCCTGCATCCATTCTTACTTAGCCATTTTGCACCTACTGTCGGTCATGTGTTTCACACGTGATTATACAGAGCGATGTGGCGCCGTGGTAACACATTGGACTCGTAATAGGAAGGATGGTGGTTCAAATCCACCTCCAACCATCCAGATTTAGGTTTTTCGTGATTTCCCTAAATCACTCCAGGCAAATGCCGGGATGGTTCCTTTCAAAGGGCAAAGCCGATTTCCTTCCCCATCCTTCCCAAAAATCCGAGCGTGAGCTCCGTCTCTAATGACCACGCTGTCGACGGGACGTTAAACCCTAAGATTCCTTCCTCACACGTGATTATTCTCTTTATCTGCTTCACTTTTTGTAGCTTTACATTATCTTCCTCAGAAACAGCTACTGATAACAGTATTAGAACACTACACACACTTGGATATAATGCTTCACTGAGTATTTAGAGTGTTTGGAAGACTTTTCGGAAGAGACAGCTCAAGAAAATCATATAAATAGATGGTTTCTCATCTCCTCTGTAATGTACAGGTGAGAGTTGCTGGAAGAAAAAAAATTTCTGTGAAAGACATAATTAATGAATATCGCAATAAGTGGATCAGGCGTATGAGGAGATAGGATGAATAAAAAGTAGGCCTACCAATATTAGCTCTAAGTTATATTCCTCAGGACGATATGATGTGCCGTTACTCGGAATGCAGTGGACTTTAAACGGCAGAATCTAGATCGCTTAACCAATGCGGTTAAGGAGTCTACACCCTGGTTTAAATTTTCTGTGTTGTACTAAATAATTTCAGTTGTATATCCACGGTCAGTTTGGTTCCACATACTGATCAAACTGAAGTAGTGCTCCAGGTTTGTTGGGGTGGCTGTCGGTGGCACAGTTAGCCAAAACGTTCGTTCCCTTTCTGTCCTCTCCACTGAGTAAACGTATCTTCGCGGCGACACGCTCTCAGTTACGCTATTGGTTGTGCCCCTCACTTCCCCCGAGCAAAGAGAAACCAGCGATCCCAGCCCCCGACTTTCACTGGTGTCGTACTGCTAATCACTAACGTCATGTCACTTGTTGGTATATTTCTCTGTAGCGTTGTTTGATTTTATAATTTCAGTAGGACGATGCATCGTTTCCTCTGTTCTGGATGCAGAACTTCCGATAATGAATTAAGATATATTTGTGATAAACGCTTCCATTTACTACTGATTGATACATATATTTGTAACTGTGCGTCGCAATCCCCGCTTGAACTGCATAGCTCAAGTTTGTCTTGTAATATTAACACAGACTTCTTTACGATTACTATTTTTTTGGTTACTAATGTCTTCAATTGCCTCTAACTGCAGAGGTAATTTTTCTTTCTGATAAATAGTTTTTGTATTAATCTGTGAGTAAACATCGTAGTGGTTCATATAGGAATCTTTTCCAACGCACATAGTACTTGAGATTTTTTAATTTTAATGTATAATAATGATTTCCTGCCTTAGTGATTGCTTAATTGATATATATATATATATATATATATATATATATATATATATATATATATATATATATATATATATATTGTTGTTGTTGTTATGGTCTTCAGTCCGGAGACTGGTTTGATGCAGCTCTCCACCCTACTCTATCCTGAGCAAGCCTTTTCATCTCCTCATAAGAACGGCAACCCACATCTATTTGAACCTGCTTACTATACGCGTATCTTGGTCTCCCTCTGCGATTTTTACCCCACACACTTCCCTCCAATGCTAACTTTACGATTCCCCGATGTCTAAGAATGTGTCCTACCAAGCGATCCCTTCTTTTAGTCAGGGTATGCCAAAAATTCCTTTTCTCACCAATTCGGTTCAGTACCTCTTCATTAGTTATGCGATCTACCCACCTAATCTTCAGCATTCTTCTGTAGCACCACATTTCAAAAGCCTCTATCCTCTTCCTGTCCGCAATGCTTATCGTCCATGTTTCACTCCCATACAAGGCAACACTCCACACAAATGCCTTCAGAAAAGACTTCCTTACACTTAAATTAATATTCGATGTTAGCAAATTTCTCTTTTTCAAAAATGCTTTTCTTCCCATTGCCATTCTGCATTTTGTATCCTCTGTACTACGACCATCGCATGTTATTTTACTACCCAAGTAACAAAACTCATCTACCACCTTCATTGTTTCGTTACCTAATCTAATTCCTTCAGCATCGCCTGATTTTCTAAGACCGCATTCCATTATTTTTGTTTTGCTCTTGTTAATGTTCATTTTATACGCTCTCTTCAACACACTGTCCATTCCATTCAACTGCTCTTCCAGGTCCTTTGCTGTCTCTGATAGAATTACAATGTCATCAGCAAAACGCAATGTTTTTATTTCTTCCCCCTGAACTTTAATCCCTATTCCAAATTTTTCCTTGCTTTCCTTCACCGCTTGCTCGATGTACAAATTGAATAACATCGGAGAAAGGCTACAACCCTGTCTTACTCCCTTCCCAACTGATGCTTCCCTTTCATGGCCTTCGAGTCTAATAACTGCGATCTGGCTTTTGTACAAGTTGTAAATAACTCTCCTTTCCCTGTATTTTACCCCTGCTGACTTCAGAATTTGAAAGAGTGTATTCCAGTCAACATTGTCAAAAGCTTTCTCCAAATCTACAAAAGCTAAAAATGTAGGTTTGCCTTTCCTTAATCTATCTTCTAAGATAAGACGTAAAGTGAGTATTGCCTCCCGGGTTCCTACGTTCCTCCTGAATCCAAACTGATCTTCCCCGAGGTCAGCTTCTACCAGCTTTTCCATTCTCCTGTAGATAATTCGTGTTAAAATTTTGCAACCATGACTTATCAAACTGATGGTTCTATAATTTTCACACCTGTCTGCGCCTGATTTTTTTGGAATGGGGATTATTACATTTTTCTTAAAGTCTGACGGTATTTCGCCTGTCTCATACATCCTACACACCAGTTCAAATATTTTTGTCATGGCTGGCTTTCCCAGAGACTTTAATAGCTCTGCGGGTATGTCATCTACTCCTGGGGCCTTGTTCCGACCTAGGTCTTTCAAGGCTCTGTCAAATTCATCTCTCAGTATAGTATTTCCTATTTCATCTTCATCTACTTCCTCTTCCCTTCCTAGAACATCGTCTCTAAGTTCATTTCCTTTGTAGAGCTGCTCTATGTACTCTTTCCACCTTTCAGCTTTCCCTTCTTTGCTGAGAACTGGTTTCCCATCCGAGTTCTTGATATTCGTAGAGCTGCCCTTCCTGTCCCCAAACGTCTCCTTTATTTTCCTGTAGGCGGTATCTACTTTTCCCCTTCTTATACATTCTTCTACGGATTTGCATTTGGCTTCTAGCCACTCCTGCTTAGCCATTTTGCACTTCCTGTCAATCTCATTTTTTAGTCGTCTGTACTCTATTTTGCCTGTTTCATTTACTGCATTTTTATATTTTCTCCTTTCATCTATTAAATTTAGTATTTCCTGTGATATCCAAGGATTTTTTGTTGGTCTTGCCTTCCTACCTATTTTGTCCTCTGCTGCCCTCACTATTTCGTCTCTCAATGCTACCCATTCCTCTTCTACTGTTTTATTTCCCCCTGTTTCTGTCAATTGTTGCCTAAATCTCCCTCTGAAATTCTCCAGAACTTCACTTTCCTTCAATTTATCTAAGTCCCATCTCCTTATTTTCCTACCTTTCTGCAGTTTTTTCAGTTTCAGCCTACAGTTCATGACTAACAAGTTATGGTCAGAGTCTATATCTGCCCCTGGGTATGTCTTGCAGTTTAGGACCTGGTTCCGGAATCTATGTCTTACCATTATAAAATCTATCTGATACCTTCCTGTGTCTCCTGGTCTCTTCCACGTATACAACCTTCTTTTGTGATTCTTAAACCATGTGTTTGTTACGATTAAATCATGTTCCGTGCAAAATTCTACCAGTCGACTTCCTCTTTCATTCCTCCTGCCCAGTCCATATCCACCTACTATTTTTCCTTCTCTTCCTTTTCCTACTACCGAATTCCAGTCTCCCATAACAATTAAGTTTTCCTCTCCCTTAACTGTCTGAATAATTTCCTCTAGCTCCTCATATATTTCTTCGATCTCCTCATCATCGGCAGAGCTAGTTGGCATATAAACCTGTACTACTGTTGTTGGTGTTGGCTTCGTATCTATCTTGACAATGATAACGCGATCACTGTGCTGCTCATAGTAGTTTACCCGCATTCCTATTTTCTTATTCATTATCAGTCCTACTCCTGTGATACCCCCAACTGATTTTGTATTTATAATCCTGTACTCACCTGACCAGAAATCCTGTTCATCCTGCCACCGAACTTCACTAATCCCCACTATATCTAACTTCAACCTATCCATTTCCCTTTTTAAATTTTCTAATTTTCCTACCCGATTAAGGGATCTAACATTCCACGCACCGATCCGTAGAATGCCAGTATTGTCTTTCCTGATGACAACATCCTCCTGAGTAGTCCCCGCCCGGAGATCCGAATGGGGGACTATTTTACCTCCGGAATATTTTACCCGAGAGGATGCCATCATCATATGTTCATACAGTAGAGCTGCATGTCCTCGAGAAAAGTAACGGCTGTAGTTTCCCCTTGCTTTCAGCCGTTCGCAGTAGCTGTGTGGCAAAGCCACATTAGCTGATGTTACAAGGCCAGCTCAGTCAATTATCCAGACTGTTGCCCCTGTAACTACTGAAAAGGCTGCTGCCCCTCTTCAGGAACCACACGTTTGTCTGGCCTCTCCACAGATACCCCTCCGCTGTGGTTGCACCTACGGTACGGCTATCTGCATCGTTGAGGCACGCAAGCCACCCCACCTCGGCAATGTCTGTGGTTCATGGAGGTAGATATATATATTACATTTTAATTTTATACAATAACAATGTTACAGTCTCTATTGAAGATCGTCGTGGTAGCAGTAAATTCAAAGCTGGTAGAGAAGCCAGGATAGGAGGACCCGCAATTGTCATTAAACTTGTTTGTGTCATCCCTCAAAAGAAAATTTCATATCCCCACAAGGGCAAAAGAAGGCTTAAAAAGATATTACAGTAACACAAGCGAGTCGGCTGGCTCTTTGCTGATGATATTGTGCTTCTTGCTCTTCTGTTTCCTCTAAGGAGCCTCTCTTCTCCCCTTCTACGGTGAAGGTCTGTTACTGTTCGTCCTAGTGTAGACCTGTAACATGCGAAAGAAGTTACATTAGTATGTTGGCAAGAACAGGTTATTCTATCATCAGATGTAGCCAACTTGTCGTATTGTGGAGCTGCGTCCTGATGCAAAAATGTTCAAATGTATGTAGAGCTTATGGGACTTAACTACGGGGTCATCAGTCCCTAAACTTACAAACTACTTATGAACTAGCTAATCCTAAGGACGGCACAAATATCCATGCCCGGGGGGGTATTCGAACCCCCGACCGTAGTGGCCGTGCAGACTGTGACTGGCGCGCCGCAGACGGCTCAGCCACCGCGGCCGGCCGTCCTGGTGCACCAGACGGGGATGTTTCGGTTGTGTGACATGCGGCATTTCTCACAGACCTACACTTTTCCTGGGAAAATTGTAATCCGGCTAGCTGATGGATTTCCTCCCTAAGGAAATTTTCTAGTTAGACGCAAAGCGGGATTGAGAGCCCAGTTTTGCACTCTCGAGGCCGTCGGTATGTGTAGCGGCCTCGTTTTCCCAGACAACAGTTGCCTGTTCCGAAACTGGATTCAGTATCGCCCGAGATCAAGTGGGAGTGTGGACATCGCGTTTAGCAACGGGTATATGTAAATGTATACAAGGCGCAACGTTCTTTAGCTCTTCTTTCTGGTTGCAGCATGAAAGACGCTTTATGAGAGAGACTCGCAGGTACGGCGGTTAGGCATTAATATTGAAATGCTGGGAGAAATGCGTGCTTGAGCATAAATGCAGATGCTGGTCATTTGACCAGGAATGGCCTCTGTCAAAACGTTGCATATTGTGTAATCAGAGCAGTATTCTACGTACTTGTGATTGCATTATATCGGAACTAAGTGAATCCGATCGCTGTCAAATTATTGTAGCATGTATGGCGGGTGCTTCAATAACTAAAGTAGCCCATGTTTTTCGTGTTTCATGAGACCCGGAATGGATATTTATATCAAACGCACCGAAACCGGAAAGACATTGATGCACTAAGTGAAAACCCAAAAGGAAATGTGTTTTGAGCGATCGTGCCAGTCGGTGACTGAAGAGGATTGTGACGAAAAGTGCCGCTCCAACCACCTCAAACATGCTATATTTTGCTACGCGTCCTGTTCCCTCACGGTAAAAACGCACTGTCGTCTGAGAGGCGATGTTCGAACGCATTCTGCAAACAAGTGGTCGAAGCTTTCCCCCAGGCGGATGCAAACATATATTTCTTTAGACGTCAACAATCCTAGTACAGAAAGCCATGGAATGCTGTTTCGCTCCTGGCAGTAGCGGTTAGTAGACGCTCGCCTCAAAAAATTGCTCAAAGGTCGTCTCATCCCCAATGCTGGAGTGGCGCAAACGTGAAAATTGCCTACTTCATACGGCCGGCCCCAACTCTGACAATAAAGCCCGCTTTTTCCCCTCGTGCATGCGAACCCTTTTTCCTTGTACTGTACTGCTCAGGAGGCGAGGGCTGGCACCCACTGTTCCGCAGCCCAAAATCAGAGGTGCTGTAACTACGTAACCAGGAAGTCTGATATCTCAGCCCCTGGACCCACTCATAGTCCTAAAACAATTTGTCAGAATTCCCCCTAGCTGCGGCCCGTCGGCTTGTTCCAACATCCAAAATCTTCACAGTAATTAAAAATACGAACTATTATTGAAAAATAACACTATCTACTTGATAATGTTCAAATGTTTGTATAGTCTATGGGACTTAACTACGGGGTCATCAGTCCCTAAACTTACAAACTACTTATGAACTACTTACGAACTAGGACGGCACAAATATCCATGCCCGAGGGGGGATTCGAACCCCCGACCATAGTGGCCGTGCTGGCCGTGACTGGAGCGCCTCAGCCACCTCGGCCACCGCGGCCGGCCTACTTGATAATCATTGCTAAATAACTAAGAATAATCATCCAGAATGAAACAAATCACCTTAGGCAATTAATGTACCCATGACTGAAGGTTCTTTTTGGTATTCTGGTGGAATCTAATTACATGATAGTTAAATAAACTCAGAGAGTGGATTGCCACCTCTCACATATGTTATGTAGAAAATTCTAGTCATACTGCTTTAAAAAGTAGTCTCAGCTTAAAAAAAATCATTTCACATGACCAGGAGAGTTCCATACAATCTTAGTTGGCAGAACCGTAATAGTTAGTCAGGAAATAATAAATCATCATAATTTAAATTCGTGACCAACGTGCTTCCGAATCTTAGTGCGTTTCGTGTACCCTCGAGAGTGTAGCTACGATGGAACTATCTAAGAAACTGGAAAAGTTTGAAACCTGTTGTTTGAGCCAATTATTGGAGACCGTTAAAATTCAGGAGGGTTTCGACAATGTAATTATATGTGTGAACATATAGTTTCCTCTAGATTCTCTCAAATCTATTTTTCCTTCTCTTCGTTTTCCCATTACCAAATTTAGTCCCAAAAAGCAATTGTGTTTTATTCTCGCTTAGCTGTCTGACTAATTTCCTTTACCTTGCGACTTTACGCTTTTCCTACAATGCAGTTATCACAGCTACGATTAAAGCAAGTGTGACTATACGCTGTGAGAACCTGGGCTATGTACGGATGGGGTTTGTATAGTTTGTATAGTTATGGGACCTAACTGCAGTGGTCATCGGTCCCTAAACTTACAAACTACTTAAAGTAACTTATCCTAAGAACGACACAAAAACCCATGTCCGAGGGAAGACTCGAGCCCCCGACAGCGAACGGCCGCGCACACCGCAGCCAAATGCCTTAGCGCGCACGGTATTCCGCCGCGGCTTTCTGATTTAGAAGTTTGGCTGGATGTTATCATAGAGTCGAACCGTACATGTCTGTTTTCATGCCCCAGCAACTACCTTAGTTGCAGATATTATCTTTCACTTGAGAGCCTGTAATTAAAAACACTATGCATAGGATGTAGTTTGCGAAACAAATAACAAATATTACATAAAATAACTGGTTCATTAATAAAAAAAAGGTTTGCAAATGATGTACGCTAAGTCAGATATTTAAATGAATAAGGTTTATTCATTTAAATTGTTTCCTTATTGGAAGTGGTCAGATTAATTATTAATCATAAATAGAATAAATGGTTAAACAGTTGCATTGTCTGCGATTAGAAATTGCTGGCAATTTCCCTCAACTAAGTAATCATAACCCTAAGAAACACAGAAAGTTTATATATTTTCCGAGCACTCAACTTGAAATTGTCAACAATTCAAAACAGTTTAAATGTCCCGAACACCATTTCCGCACTCTTAACCCTTTAATGCATAGTGTAGCTGATCAGCTACATACCATATTTTTCCATTATCTCTGAAACTTATCAAAATTTTACCACAAATTCATTTGTAGCTGCTTCTATACATAGTGTTATATAGGCTAGTAACTCCTCCTAGAAATTATGCATTGCAGAGTGCTACTGAATCAGTTCGACAGTTAGCTGCATTGAGTTACTCCCAACATGTGCGTTTGTTTGGTTTAGTATTCCTCCTTTGTCATGTAAAAGTAGTTAATCATATACTACTGCTGCATTATGAGTTACTTTCTGGTAAGATTAGAGGCATAATAGTGACATTTACTGCATCGGGTACATTATGGAAGCACTATATAGCTGACCAACTATGAGTTTTTTGTTGCTAGTAGTGCAAAATAATTTTAAGGATTTTTTTCAATATTTTTCTCATTATTTACGCACTATACAGTAATAGTGGTAGTTTTTATAGATTCAAATAAAATGTCATGCATTAAAGGATTAAGTTCTTTTGTAGAAACAGAAACACATATCAACTGCTCTGGTGTACACTTCTTATCGCCAAATTTAGAGTCCAGAGAAACGACTGTTCGCTGCGCAACGCTCTGCACGATCGAATCACTCCGATCACCCAGGAAAGTCCGTATTATGCCGAGACTAGACATGGGAGTTCCTTTTTCTGCGCACACCATTCACTCCTCTCCTCTCCTCCCTCTCAAACACACACTCGCCACCAGTTCCTTACCATGGCCGCTTCCTCATTGGCCGATCGCCATGCTTCCAAACCTGTATACATCCTAACATGACATATTTCTTTAAGTAAGAACTGACCATCTGAAACCATTTACTTAGTAATATAACATTATTTAAATACAGTAAAGGACTATGAATTAGTATTACATGAAGTTTGAAATAAATAAATAGAGAAACCAGCTTTCATGTGCTTGACCACCCATGTCATACAATAATTACGTAAATTACTGGCAAATTGTACAATAAATCAACACACTAAATTAAATATACGATAGGTAAATGATGAAGCTTGTATTTTGAGTACTACTGTGCTAAATATGATGATCTGTTTATATTTCCATTATAAATTTACATCATTTGAAATGAGTCATTAAATAAATATATACAAGTGTGACTCTTTCAAGATGATAGCTAGAGACAATAAGCTATCATCTAAAGCAGATTTTGTTGAAACTGCATGACACATTCCAAAGTTAGTTATTTTAAGCTTGATTTGTCTATATATTGTGCGCCTCGGTTGCACAGAGGTAGAGTGCCAGACTACAAATCTAAAGGTCGCGGGTTCGATCCGCGCCAGGTCCTAGGACTTTCATCTGTCACTTTCCACTTCTTTCACCTCTGGTAGTATTGCTTATGTGAAAAATATCGAGTAGCACCGTGGTTCGGAACCCACGCTAAACTGTAGGTCCCCCATAACTGGCTGGGTAAGTCAGTTCGAAGGTCGGAGGAAGGCAACGGCATACCACCTCCAAACAGGACCATGCCTAGTAAAGCACTGCGGTGTTCAAACCAATCTTCGGGTTGTTGACTGCTTTTTTTGTCTATATTTTGATTTAGTAGTCATAAACATTTGTAATTTTTGAGATAATGAAATTATTTTTAGAATCATGAGATATGCATAATTATTCCGACATTGTAGATGTCTTAAATGTTGACGGTAACCAGGTTTATAGATGATTTTTTTAATTCTGAATTACTGGACTGTGGAAATTACTGATGTCCTCCAGACACCCTTAATAAACGCTCCACTAGCAACTCTCGATAGTCTCGAGTACAAAATATGGACCTTTCGCCGATTTCCGCCAAACTGGACCAATCCCCCGACCGGCCGTTCGGTTTAACCTGCTCCAACCGCTTGCCGCGGTCCACTACCAGTCCTATATCTTTCCAAAAAGTACCATTGTTTATACTAATTGCGCGAATTTACGGACATTCTTCGATAAAGTCACAGCCTCCTCATACATTTCTTCGATCTGTTCATCATTGACAAAGCTACTTGGCATATAATGCTCATGACAGTTATCGGCATTCGTGTTTTCTTATTTATTATAAGACCTACTCCTGTAATATCCCCAACTGTGCTTATAACACTGTGCACACCTGACCGTATTTCTACCGTTCTTCACTAATCCCTAATATATATAAATTTAACCTATCCATTTTCCTTTTTAAATTTTCAAACTTCCTTACCCGATTAAGGGACGTAACATTTCATGCTACGATCCATAGAATGCCAGTGTCGTCTTTCCTTATGACGACAACCGCCTGATTAGTCCCTGCCTGGGGATCTGGCTGGGGACTATTTTACCTCCAGAATGTTTTATCCGATAGAATGCCATCAGTATATATTCCTACAGTAGACCTGCATGTCCTCGGGAAAAGTAACGACTGTAGTTTCCCCTTGCTTTCAGCCGTTCGCAGTAGCTGTGTGGCAGAGCCACATTAGCTGATGTTACAAGGCCAGGTCAGTCAGTCACCCAGACTGTTGCCCCTGCAACTACTGAAAACGTTGCTGCCCCTCTTCATGAGGGGATGATAATAACTTATCCATTTTTATTGGATTGTTGAGCTCCGTGGCAGTGGATTATATTTTCTTATTTCATTTTAATTTAATGTCAGCAACCAGCCACTTTTTAATATGTTTATTTAGCCAAGATGCGTTTCTGGTTTTCATCCATCTTCACTTAGTGTAATTACAGTTTCAGTATGGAGATGAGAGCATCAGTTTGGAAGCCGCAGATGGACTGTGAAAAATAACAAATTTTTATTCCACTTTCTTCAATTTCGCGAGTTTGATTATACGAAACGCTGCGCTTGAGACTACTTAAAATCTCCTCTGCATGTTATTCTTGGGTTTTCCACATTGTCACTGCACTATCCGCCATTTTGTTGACAGACAGCTTTTTGTTTACAATGATATCTCTGGTCAGAGTTATACTTTACTAGGGTTTCTGCTATGGCTTGTGAACATTAAAATGTGACATGAATATTCTAAGTGCAATGTATGACATTTTCTGGTTATTTAAAATTATTTTGAATATCATAAACTAACAAAAGTCTTTATTCTACACAGGAAAAATATAACTTATTTTATTTTAACATTTAAGGCATAATAACTAGGTTTTTACACATTGCAGGAATGTTACATGCATTGGATGGGATTGTGTTAGATTATGTTTTCCACGCTTAACTTAATCTGTGGTTTGATGAGTAGCTCATAAAAGTCGTTTAGGAAAAAATAAATCTACTGTAGTCTTTTACGGCCCATTTAGATTTGTCTGTACTGTACTTTTATGATTATTTGTAAACATTTCGGACACAATTAGTAAAAATATAAACAGTAAAAATTGATGGACGATACTATTACGACTCTGCTATTGTGATAATATCTATGCATCCAACACGTAATATTCTTTCTGACCGTATTTTAACAAACGGCCAAAATTATTTGATATTTGAGTTTAGCTTTAAGAAATATACTCTTTTTAGAACTTTTACCTCTTTAAACTATTATTTTAATATCTCCCCCATATTTTCATTTTCACTTAATTTACGATCGTATTGTATAAATAGGGTAGATGCCAAGCTCGCAATTTTTACTTTATTTATTCAGGATGACCGGTTTCGAAACTCTATGGTGACATCATCTGGTCTCACTGACATTAAACTGTTTATTATAGTGCTCCACATAAAAACCTGGTAGGTGTACTGGATGATAGGTATATAGAAAATCACGTGCTGGTGGATAGTCAGATATAAAATGGATGGCTGGTCAAAATTAAAACAGTAAACTGTGCATAAAATAATAACCACGATAGTGCAAATGTCTGGCTGGTTTTATGGAGGTGCTCAACATTTGGCGTTCAGAAATCAGTTACGTGACATCCCTCGCCCGAAACCTTGCCTGAAACTCTCCTTTGTTTACGCCATCTTGATTTCTGTATTTGATGATTTTCTTATTATAACTGAAGCGTTGTCATTTCAAAGCCATGGCGCACTGAAAATTATCAAAAACACGTCGTTGTTAGGACAAGGAATTACAATCAAATGTCTAAAAATGTCATATTAGCAAATAACACCTGCCATTGATGGTACGAGAATTACGGATTACTCTCGCAGCTGTTCAGCGTAGCGTAATGGGCAGCGAATTAGTTCGTGATGCACCAACATGTTAGACGGCGGTTCGAAAGTTGCCGGGCGCGGTGGCTCCGGGCGCTCGGTCAGAGACCGGCGTGGTAGCTCAGCGAGTTCGCTCAGAGTGCTCGGCGCCCTCTGTAACGAAAAGACTCAGTCAATGACGAGAAGATCAAAATTAAACAAAGGACCGTTCAAACCGAAGGAACAATGAAAAGAGAGAAAAAAAGAGGGCTCAACGCCATCTGTAATAAAAAAAACTGAGCAAAATTCTCTACGAACAACCCAGAACGAAGATGAACAAACGGCCGCTAAGCATCGATCTACGTAAAGAACAAAAAACATAAATAAATAAAAATAAAAAAACCGCCTTTCATTTTTTTTTCGTCTTGTTTCCTAAGAGATTTTCGCACTCTCTTGTAATTTGAACACAACTATAGGGGACAACGTGGCAACAAGAGGTACTTAAGCACTTAACAATTTTTTGTAGGCTTACAAACTGCTCTAGTAAATTACCAGATATTCTACCTTAAACTTCAGTATTTCTAGAGTTTATATAAAAAATAGGACCAAAATTGTTAGTATTTACTATTTAAAAAAATATATTTTTCCGGGTTTACCAAGTACCCCATCTTGCCCTACAGTGAGGGCAAGATGGGGTACCTCAATACTGTATAAGGCAAAGGTAATTAAATTATTCAATGAACACAGGTTTACAAATTTATAAAAGAATTATTCTAATATCTAATGAAAATGCATGAAGTAAACATTGTGTGATGTTAAAGTTCAGTTTCTTGTTATTCAGTTATTATAGTCGTCTCCAGGAATTCTCTTCTGTAAGGGGAGCTAGTAACAACAGTTTTTCCTTTTTTGCGGCCTGTTTCTCGGATGTTTTTCATTCCGACACGAGGGATTGGGACAATCTGTCCCCAGAAGCCTGCTTGTTTGGTTGCCTCTGACATAAACTGCTCATGTGAGCCAACTGAAGCTCTCCTCTGTCATTATTGACATAAACGTTAGCGGCCTCACTTGTAGTTAAAGGAGTGTCTGCAGTGACAGAAGCTTCAAACACTGAATCTGTGAAGATGTTTGGTTCGAAAGAGAAAATTCCTGGTGTTTTTTTTTATTTTTTTTTTAACCCTTTATGGCAGTCAACATGGTTGCTGCTCATTTATGTCATGTGGGGTATGTTATGGGGTACCCCATGTTGCCCTCCCACTAGGTACCCCGTCTTGCCCTCAGGGACCATTTTTACGTTAGGTTACTAAATGTTCAAATGTTTGTAAAGCTTATGAGAAAAAATGACTTCTCTTACTTTTTCACGTCTGAAAATGACGAAAAATTATATTAGCATAGACGAAAACACGTTTGGAGCTATTCACTCCGAATGGTTTGCTCAAAACGGCTGCAACTGTCAGACACTCGCATAGCAAGTGGCTACTACTTCAACTATTCGCCACTAGGTTGCGATATCTGTCGTCGTAGAAATTAGAAAAACCCCGTCTTGCCCTCCACCCCGTCTTGCCCCGCTCTCCCCTATACTGCAAGACTCTGAGTTATTCAAAAGTAACAGCGCTTTCTCAGGAAAAGTGCATTTGTTCTAGAATGTGAACATATCGTGAAATACATACCAACGAATTGCAAACATAGGCTTCTTCATCACACGAACATAAACTGGGGAGATACTTTTACAATGACTGTTTTAATGACATACTGATAATAATAACTTTGGACTAGAGCTTTGTGGAATTCGATATTACCACACTTACTCCGTTTGTTATTTTAGCTGTAAAAGAAAACGTAGTCACGGTTTGAAACAGAATATTTGCTTTTTATTTTAGTGCATAAGGAAGTAACATGAACAAAGCGTCCATAGCAACCACGTCAAAGACAAACATTTTAGTATACGCATTGATTCTAATTATGTCTTTCAACATGTTCCATTAATAGTAAATAATTGCTCAGGGAAGAAACAGATAATCTGTTGCAATATATACACTTCCCTTCCGTATCATTAAGGAGCGACAATTGCCACACAAATCTAGGACTCCATTTATATATGAAGCTTTCAGTATCTGCACATTGTTTAGAATGTTCACTATCACAGTATTCTCCCCGCTGTTGTGCAAATGCTTCAGAAGACCAGTGTTCGATTCATTGTTACGTACTTCACGGCATATTCACGAAAGAGAACAAACAGACGTTTTAGAGAGAGCACTCTTGCATCTGCACAAGTCTAAACAATGCAGAAGATTGCTCTATTTAATTAATTAAAACGATGGAAATCCTTTCAGGAGCCAAGGCGAAAAACAAAAAAAGGTATCGACGGGCTTCGAACAACCGACCACATGCATCACAACGTAACGCACTACCGATTACACCAGAGCGAACAGGTACGGCATTTTCCATTCATACTCGTTCTATTGCTGGTAGTTGCTAACAGCTAAAATGACATTTTTATACGCTAGATTATAAGTTATCGTACGCGTTTTTGTTACTTCTTCAGTGCGCCACTGCTTTGAAATGACAAAGCATAAGTTATAATACAAAAACCTCTTAAGTGTTTTTCGTAACTCGCACCATTACAGAGATATTTGCAAAAATAACGGCGATTTGACACCTTCTTTTGATTTTACGTTTGCAAATGTCACGTGACATTCCTCGCCCAGAACTCTCTCTGGCAATTATTCACTATTAATAAATGATGTTGAAAGTCATTAATTAGAATAAATACATCCACTAAAATGTTTGTCTTTGGCATGGTTGCTATGGATGCTTTTAACGTAGATTATATTACCTTTTCTGTAGTTGAGATATTACTTTGTTCATGTTACTTTCTTCTGCGCTAGAATAAATATAAATATTCTGTTTCAAACAATGACTACGTTTTCTTTTACAGCTAAAATAACAAACGGAAAAAGTGTGGTAATACCGAATTGTACAAAGCTCTGGTACTTGACCTATATACGAAGTTGCTATTCTCATTATTTCATTTACAACAGTCATTTTACAGTTTGTGTTCATGTGACAGAGAAGTCTATATTTGCATTCGTTGGTATGTATTTCATAATATGTTCACAAAATAGATCAAATGCGCTGCTACCTCTGAACAAATCGTAATCTTGGAGAATGTATATTTGTTTAATTAATAAGACTGTGTGAAAACCGTCTAGGAAGCAAGGCGATAGGAAAAAAAATGTATTGTCAGTGAGTGATTTCCGAACGCCAAAAGTTGACCACTTCGATAAAAGCAACCGGAGATGGTGGTTATTATTTTATGAATAGTTCACTATTTTATTTTTTTACCAGCTATCCATTTTATATATGACTAACCACCAGTACATGATTTTCTATACACTATCATTCAGTACCCCTACCAGATTTTATGTGGAGCACTATAATAAGCAGTTTTATGTCAGTGAGACCAGAGTGTGGCGAAACCGGTCGTCTTGAATAAATGAAATAAAAATTGCGATCTTGGCATCTATCCTATTTATACAATAAGATCGTTCCCTAAGATGAGTAAATTAAGTGATACTGAAAATGTGGGACAGATATAAAAATAATTTTTTAAAGAGGTGAAAGTTCAACAAAAGAGTATATTTGTAAAAACTAAACTCAAATATCAAATAATTTTGGCTGTTTGTTAAAATACGGTCATAAAGAATATTAAATGTTGTGTTCATAGATATTATCACAATAGTAGAGTCGTAATGTATCGTCTATACATTTTTATTATTTATATTTTTATAATTTCATGTGAAACTCGGCTTGCCCTTTTCACACATGATATCTTGTGTGCCATGGATGAAGGGCAACAGACGGATTGTGTTTTTCTCGATATCAGAAAGGCGTTTGACGCGGTGCCACACTGCAGACTGCTAATGAAGGCACGAGCATATGGAATAGGTTCACAGATTTGTAGCTGGTTGGAAGACTTCATAAGTCATAGAACGCAGTACGTTGTTCTCGAGGACGAGTGTATCGTCTGGCATGGCCCAGGGGAGTGTGATAGGACCGCTGTTATTTTGTATCTATAAATGATCTGATGGACAGAGTAGCTTGTAATTTGCGGATGTTTGCTGATGATGCTATGGCGTATGGTAGGGTATCGTCTTTAATTTACTGTAATAGCGTGTAGGATAACTTGGACCAAATTTCTAGGTGGTGTGATGAATCGCAAGTAGCGTTAATTATAGAAAAATGTAAGATGGTGTAGATTAGTAGGAAAAAGAATCCCATAATTTTCGTTACACCATTAGTAGTGAGCTTCTTGATGTAGTCGCGTCGTTCAAATATCTAGGCGTAACATTGCAGAGCGATATGAAATGAAGCAAACATGTAAGGACAGTTGTAAGGCAGGCAGCCGACTTCGGTTTATTGGGAGAATTTTGGGAAGGAGTACTTCATCTGTAAATGAGACCGCGGATAAAACGTTTGTACGACCATGTCCTGAGTATTGCTGAAGTGTTTGGGACCCGCAGCAGATGAGTTTAAAGGAAGCCAGCTAGGTTCGTTACTGGTAGGTTCGACCAATGAGCGAGTGTCACAGAAATGCTCCGGGAATTCAAATGGGGTTCGCTGGAGGAAAGATGACGTTCTTTTCGAGAAATTCTGTTGAGGAAACGTAGGGGGCTGGAATTTGAATCTGAATTCAGAACGATCTTCCTGCAGCCTACTTCCATTTCCCGTAATGATCACAAAGACAAGATAAGAGAAATTAGAGCTCGTACGGAGGAATATAGACATCCTTTTTTCTCTCGTTTGATTTGGGAGTGGAATAGGAAAGGAAATCGGTTAGCCGCGGCTGAGTGGCCGAGCGCATTGGGCCGCTATGCTCCGATGCGCGAGACCGTTCCCCGTCGGGGGTTCGAATCCTCCCTCGGGCATGGATGTTTGTGTTCTCTTTAGTATAAGGTAGTATATAAGTATTTTGTAAGTTTAGGGACTGATGACTCGGCAGTCAAGTCTCATAAGCTTAACAAACATTTGAACATTCTGAAATTTGGTTATTCAATTTTCGAGTCAAATGAATTACATTACAAAAGGCTTTTTTTAGTGTTATTGACGTGTTTTTTGTCTGAAAAATTTGATAAACGGAAATTCTAGTCTCTGGCGGCCAAATATTATGTCTGTAAAACGGATAGACGTTAAACGGATAGACCTAAAAAGTGGGAACACGTTACGGACAGACAGACAGACAGACATAGTCAAATCGCCGTTATTTTTGCAAATATTTCTGAAACGATGCATGACATGAAAAAACCGTAAGAGAGCAAAGTTGTAGAGAATTTTCTCCTCTACAAATATGTTTATTCAATTTTCGTGTCAAATATACGGCTAAGTCGTTTTTTCATTTAATTTTCGATCTGTCAAAAGGCGATCGCAAAGGCCCACTTTTAGTGTTAAGACCGTAACCTAAAGTGGACCAATTATATGTGGTAGGTACGATTGATCACTCAGTATGTTAAAAGGTATTGCACATTTACGGGAATAAATTTCAATTTCTTCGAGGAGATTCATTCTTTTTCCTTTATTGGATGGGTGGAGTATTTTTAGGTTACGTATTATGTCTGTAATTTGATGTTCTTCTTCCGCAGTATGCTGGGAAAATGTGGATTTATTTAAGTGCGATGGGGGAGAAAGAGAGAGTATCAGGTCCTGTAAAGAAAATTAAACTCATCTAAAGATTATTTTCTTAGATGGACTTCTACACGTTTCAAGATACTGAACGAACATTAAATACCGCTACTACAGTTGTTTTGAGCATTTGAATTACTTCATCCGTACATGACGTTTAAACTCATTCGCAATATAGATGATGCAATATGAACTTATTTGTGTACGTTTTACGTTCGCAGATAAATTGTAGATAGACGCAGTTATATTATGTAGCAACCGGCCTTGGTTTTTACATCGTCGTTCCATTTACCGAACATATTTTGACTACGAGTTTCGCTTCGTTGGCAGTTCATTGAAACTCGGCTTAACAGCGAAGCGGATGACAATTCGACAGGTTTATCGGTTTAAACACAAACTACGTTCTCGCGTGTTTATCTCTTTAAATTTATAAATGCATCAAATTTTCGAATGTGCCGTTACCAAGTAGAGGAAAATGTAAGCGAGCGCCAGTATATGGCTGAATGTTTGTTAGCCGTTAACGAAACACATTGCAATTGCGTTTTGGACTAAATGCAAACGTGGGATAAGCGAAACACGTCAGAGCGAGGATCGAAGTGCAGGCTATTTGCTCGTGTTATTCTCATTTAGCCGTACTTCATTACAACGCGAAGTCGGTTTAGACAGCAGAATACCTCCACAACCTTTCTTATGTCCGCAATATTAGCTGAAGAAAGGTACTGAAATCTGCTTTCTGGAATTATTTCTCTTTAGTCTCAAACAACGGTGATGTTCCTTTCAACTGCCTGGAAGTTGACCACGAACCTGCAGTTTTTTGAGTATATTGTTAGATATTATTGCCAACAAAGAGACTGTAGTTTTCAAAATAAAATTGGAATCAGTTATGGGAAAGTGCTATGTTGTAGAAAATTTAAGGTCTTTGTAACCGCTTCCAGTGGCAAGATTACAAGTATTATATGTGCTGACATTACTTTGTTATAACAACCTTTATCTTCTTAATCAGATGAACTTAATTTACATTTATTAATACTTCTGCAAATATATATTTCAATAATTATGAACAACCATAATTTGTTGAAATCTTCTGGATCTTACGTCCGGGTCGCATTGCTGAAATTCCATAACGACACAGCCGCCACACAGAAACGTCACAGAATTCCAACGCCATCCGAATGGAAGTAGTGATTTTCCATCAACAGTACAAAACGAGAAGTGTTCATTAACATATAACCGTCACAGACAGTGAATAGCGAACTTATACAACGAAAATCATCAAAAACCCTCAGTTATTTGTATAAGTCAATGGAGGGAGGAGGATATGCTGAAGAACCTTAACTAGCAGGCACCTGAAGATATACGTTAACAGTGCTGAGCATAATCACATTTTCAGAGTTTTAAGAACCGGTATTGGTGAAGAATATAGTAGCTACTACAGCCCCGAAAGTATAATTACGTAGTGACTGTATAGACTAATCACTGCTGCCGTGCTAAATACGCGAAAAGAACTGAAAAAAATGCTGGTATGACCCAATGGGAAGTACGCTCAGCCATTCGTTTCTTCACAGTGTTTTGCGGAGCACTGATGGTTTTCTTGATAAAAGTCGTTGCCTTCTAATTGAAAGGTTCAGGGTTGGAGTCCTATTTAGAGCATGGGAGTTAGTTCTCAATGTGTCACCTCTCCATGTATCTTCTGTGTATATCATAATGGAAACAGTCGAAAACATTAGTCTCTAAGCTAATGTTTGCGTATCCTATAAATAGAGGGTATGCTTATGGCAAATCATTTCAAAGCATATAATAAAATAGATACCTGGCTGCAATTACTGGTTTTTCTTTCCTGTGTGTCGAAAAGACTTACATTCAATACTGTAACGGGGTATAAATTGAGTACTAATATTGAGCAAAAGTTATACTTGCAACAGTCATTCGAACGTTTGGCAATAAATTGCTAACAAAGGAAGGGTACGTTCTTTCTCTGACCGATTCATTTCATATTTGTAGGGTATGTAGAGCGTGACTAGGATATCAACATAAGTAAAGAGGAAGACGTATCCCTAATTCGTTTTCGAGAATATTATATTTTAATGTCTTAAGCATGTCTATATATACACACACTGGCGTCGAAAATTAAAGCAACAAACCGCTCATTGCCCTTCCTGTGTCGAATTCTGCATATGATCATACAGACTGTCAACAGATGTATATATAATCATGTTCCGCAAGGAAGACGGCATTCTAGTCAGCATACAACCGAGCCACTGGTGACTTCAAGGCACCTGTCAAACACAATAGTGTTACTGGATAGTCCCACAGCACTATTGCCGTGTACACATTCACAGTATGGCGCAGAAAGACGCCTGCCAGACTCTCTGCAGTGGAGGGCTATTGGAAGAATGGAAGCAGGATAGTCTGAAACTGATGGCAGCTGATGGATTACTGTAAGTCGGTCTGTTATATAGCGGATGTGGCTACAGTTTATAGAGACCGAAACTGTTTCTCGAAGACAAGGGCAGGATCTACCACGTGTGACATCCCAAATAGCGGACCGTTATTTGGCTACAAGGACAGCTCGGGTCTGCTGTAGTACTGCACGGCAGTCGGCATCTGACGTCGCAGCATCCAATGGAAGGGATTTCTGGAGACAAGCAGTGTACAGCCAGCTTCAGCAGAGTGGGTTTATGACCAGGGACCTGTTAGAGGCGTACCCCTGAGGTGTCGTCATAGAAGGAACCGTCTCCAGTGGCGGCATCAACATGCCATGTGGGCAGTCGAACAGTGGTCCAATGTTCTTTTCACAGATGAGTCCCGATCTGATCTGAAAAGTGATTCTAGACGGATTCGCATCAGGAGGGAATTCGGAACACGACTTTGTGAATTAAACATTGTGGAAAGAGACCAATATTCAGGAAGATCATCAGTGGCGTGACATGGATTATGTTGACCACTCGAACACCTCTTAATGAAATTGTATCAGTGAATCGACAAGATACATCTGCTCTCAGATCTGCTGAAGAGATCTTGGGACCTTATGCACGGTTGTTGTGAAGTGCTGTGGGCCTTCGTACTGATGGACGGTAATGGTCGTCACCATAGGACACGGGTGTTTGCTGTGTTCTTGGAAGAGGAAGATATTACACGAATGGTGTGGCCTGCTTGCTCTCCCGGTCTGAATTCCATATAGCATGCCTGGATGCTCTAGGAAGAGTGGTTGCATCGCGTCAGCATCTACTAACCACTCTTCAAGACTTGCGAGCAGCTCCGTGGTACGAATGGGCGTTATTGTCTCAACATGAGACTGGTGACATCATCGGCAACATGCCTGTCGTAGTCAGGTCCACATTGCTACCAGAGTTGGTTTATCCCGTTTTGAGCACTTTAACAAAGTTCTGGAAAGTGTATGCAAATCCGTTAAGTTGGAAAAAAAATAAAGGAAACATGATTATCTTGCATTATGCTATGGTTTCCGATTTGTGTTATTTACATTATTTTTGTACTGTACTATCACCTGTTTATACTGTTTTGTAGCAAAATAAACACAACTTCGCAAATTTTCAGTTTGTTGCTTAAATTCTGTTCCAGTACACATGAATGCACATTAACTCACTTATGAGAAAAGCCGATCTGTCAGGGAGAAGAATTTCAGTAAGTGCTTAGTTTGGTTAGAGGGATGTCCCTCGATCGAATTTCGCTGCTAGTACTTTCTGTTTTATTCCCACCAAGCTCGAACAACAGAATTTATCAGTATGTAGGAATCATTAATTGTTACTATAATCTTCACCCTGAGAATTAAGATTTTTCTACAAAATTTTGGAAATGTTTTACCATAATAGCTGTATCCCTGAAGGTACGTTTCAACCTACCATGACCCTAGTTTTCAGGTATTCGTACAGGTAAGGTACCACTCACCGTTTGACCCCGTTTTCTCGGTAGTCTTGCAGTTAATTTTGACCCTCCATAAACAGCTGCATGTCCATAAACTACATATTTTGGTTGGGAGGAATAGAGGGAACAGCGTTCACAGCCTAAGAATATTGCACTCGTATGCAGGCGCCCAACTAATTATATTCCAACGCTCCAGTATGTCTTAGTGTATGAGTAAATGTAGTGATTTGACGTACTACGACAGCAAGAGGATGTGAACCTGTTAGTGAACGCAGACTTGAGTCATCGGGAGAGCTTCGTTCACCTTAGTGACATTTCTCTCCTGTACTTAGAAAAAGATAGATGATTTATTTTTACGATGAAAACTCGCAAAAGTAAGTGACAGCTAAGTTCGGTATTTACTTAAAAGTTCTTTACTTACTGATTACTAAAATCAAATGATGAAATGTTTCTACAGAACTTATGCTAAGAACAACACAAACACACCAAAGCGGAGGACTCGAACCTCCGCCGGGGAGCGGCCATGCACTCCGCAGCAAGGCCCTTAGAGCTTCCGGCCATTCCTTTGCGATTACCGGTTTCAATAAACAAGTTGTCATCTTCAGATCAGTTTACAAAACATTTTTCAAAGGGAGTACATTTGTGCTCAGCCACTGGTACGTCGTTGTAAAATACAGGACAAAAAAATTGTTGCGTGCAGTGTTCAAATGTTTGTTAAGCTTATGGGACTTAACTACGGGGTCATCAGTCCCTAAACTTACAAACTACTTATCAACTACCTTATACTAAGGACGGCACAAATATCCATGCCCGAGGGGGGATTCGAACCCCCGACCGTAGTGGCCGTGCAGACCGTGACTGACGCGCTTCAGTCCCCTCGGCCACCGCGGCCGGCGTGCAAACAGTGCGCAATGTAATTAAAATCTAGTTGCTGCATATGTACGCCAGTAAAACGGGGGCTGCTCCAAAAATTTGTGGAAATCTATAAACTGTTTTAATCAGTCTTTGAATGAATAATCTGAGTTTGCTTCGATTTCTGAGTGGAGGTACAAACCTCCATCATCAGATGTAATTTTATATTATATTGTGTACATGTCGGTTGAATGAGAAGATGACCTGTTGCACTGTCTCCAGTGGTCACAGGTTACTTGTATTGCCGTAACCTCACTTATATACAGTCAACAACAGAAACAGATACCAGATGGTGTGGTCACAGGTCCTTGCACTGTCATAACCTCACACAGACACAGATGGTGTCTGTGTTTGATTGTATGTAGCTGCGGTTATGAACCTGTCACCACATGAGACAGTGGAACAGGTCATCTTGTCATACAGCCCACATGTACACAATATAGTATAAAATTCCACCTGATGATGGGGGTTTAAACCCTTGAAACGCGTTTTGGGAATAATTAAGGATAGTGATTGGTAACAGAAATACCTTGAGTTTTAATCAATGTTCAGTCTTACTCCTCTTATTATCCATGGAGTATTTCTGTTGCACCGAATGGAATGGAAGGAAAAAGAACAATCTGACGAATTTGGAAATTTATTCATTTCAAAGATTATTGAGCAGAGCCAGAAAAAGAACTGCACCAAACATCATTTTTAATTAATGGTCAAATATCAGTAAGCCTATTGGACCACACTGCTATGGTCATCAGTCCCTAGACATACAAACTACTTAAACCAACTTACACTAAGAGCGAAACACAAACTGATGCCCGAGGAGAAATCGAATCTCCGGTGAGAGCGGCCGCTCAGTGCGTAGCATGGTGCCTTAGACCTCGCGGCACGATTAGAAACACAGTGTCAGTAACCATGGCAAAATATTTGTTTCTGTCGATCGGACGTAATAAACAGCTGTTCCTATCTTTACTGACTGCAGAACTTGAGAGCAAAAATTTCCTTTTCAAGCAAGATGCTGAGGTCGTCGATGCTCTGACTATGCCGTTGCCATTGCGAAGTACTGTGTGTTGTTGTTGTGAAGACATCGACCTTCTTGTGGTTCTGCCATCTTCAGTCTTATTCTCCCCCAACATTTTACTGCTGAAACGAGACAAAGACACAAAAGACAACGTAAGCTACAGTCCTGTAAATTTATTTCATGTGTTCTCAAGTACTTAAAGAGATTTTAACTCCTACATGCTTTCAGTGGCAGCGATACGACTTTGTCGGTTTTTCCAAAGGAAAATTGAAACTTCTCATGGCACTGGAGAAGAAGAACACCTTTCAGAAAGCAGCAGAGATATTCAGCAATTCAACTGTTAATGTTGATGAGATTGATTAATCTGGACACCAGTTTTTGCGGCCCTTTACTGCAAAGATGATCAAAGCCGTTAAAGGTGCTTCGCTGTCAGTGCTGGAAAAATCTGTATTAAATACATCATCCATACACCGTCTGCAAACAATGCAAAGGCCAATCCGGCATCAATTATTCAAGTTACAACCCTGTTATGACATTGATGACAATGGCGCAGGTAATGACATTTCGGAAGAAGAAAGAAGATATTAATAGAAAGAACTTGGGGAATTGCAGTTAATGATGTTTGGCCCCTCATCCTCCAAGTGAGTAGAGATGTAATACTCTAGCATTAATAAAAACAGATTGTGCGCAGTTACAAATAAATCTTTTACTGTACGTAAAAATACTTTGTTCTTTATATAATTATACGTATCTCAGTTTATTGTTAACTGAATGAAGTTTGTTTATTTCTAATAAAACAACAATAAATATTATGTACTTAGGTTCACTACTATTCATATAAACTAATTTTTTCTCATTTATATGATATCAGCCTTATAATTTCATACTTCTAAAAACTAGTATCTTTATGACGCGTATATTATTATAATTTTACCTTGAAGAGAAATCAGTAAAAAGTGAATACAAAAAAAAAAAAAAAAAAAAAAAAAAAAAAAAAAAATCAATGGAATGGAAAGTAGAAAGGTTATGTTTGTCATTAACAATATGACGACAATTACTTACCAGCAAGGTTTCTCACTGACTTCTCAAAAACACAATTTTATGCTCCTTAACTTTTCTCCTGTAAAATTTTGCATTAAAGTGGCCAATTCTCAGATGCTGCACGTTTTACAGCGACGAAGGCAGTGATTTGCGGAAAGAGTGAAAAATTACCCTTCTTTGACGTCGAATTTTTTTGTTGGAAAATCTAATCAGATGGCAAAGATTTGGTACTAAATCGATGCAGAATTTAATCTCTAAATTTTTTGTGACTTTGGCTTTTTCGGCTAAACGCTTAGTTTAGGAAGAATTTGGTAAAAAAAGCGAGAAACGTCCGAAATTTCGGTTTCTTTATTCATCACAGTTGAAGCTCCACTCAGAAATCGGGGAAACTCAGATTATTCATAACAGAGTCATGCTTAAGTGATTAAAACAGTTTACAGATTTGTACCAATTTTTGAAAGGCAGAATACTAATTTTCTTGGTATAATTAGGCTTTCATGTTTACTGCTTGACATGCATTGAGTCACTACACATCAAGCAGTAAACATGAGGGCGTTGCATGCAGCAACTAGATTTTTAATGACTTTTTGCACTGTTTGCAAGCAATATTTTTTAGTCATGTATTTTACAACGATGTTCCACGGTTGACTACAAATGTACCTCCTTTGAAAAAATGTTTATTGACTGATCTGAAGAAGATGACTTGCTCATTGAAATAAAGAATTTTTAAAATGAAGGGTTTTTAAATAAATTTCGATCTAGGCTTTCTCTTCCTCTTGGGAGATTTACCTTATTTCTCCTGGTCCTGCAATGTCACGTAATTTTATTATTTCATGTTGTTAAGTTTGTGTCACTCTGTGTAAAAGATCTCGCTGTTGAGAAGGACCGGATTCTTGTTGGTAAATTCCGTTGCACGGCGGAGAACAGTTTCCATAGCGGCGTGTCTAAAGCAGGGCTGCAGAGCAGTATATACATCATGACGTCTTCAAATATTGATGTAGTACGCATGTAGGCTGTTCGCTTTTATTTTGAGCAAAATTCGCAGAGGCAGCTCCACGAATTCTACTGGCGTAACGGTTCAGCGCACCCGTTACAGCTCTGCTTCTCCCTAGGAAGAGCACGATTTTGTTTGCTGAATAAGTAAGCGACATAGTCGGAAAAGGTCGAGCAACCGGACTAAAGTTCCGCAGAGGTTTGTTTGCAGCAGTTGTTTCTTATGCTTCACAAAGTGATGCGTAGCACGCACTCACTGAAAAACAGTGTGACTTTACCTCGCTCACAGAGGTTTCAACGTTTCAATAGAGGCAAAATCCTCTAATTCTATTCAACTAATCTCGATTTATTTTCCACAAAATAATGCACAGTCTCAAATATTTTATGCCTTAACATATCACGTTTACATGCGAATTATGGAGATTTCATTTTAACTTCGCTTAGGGTAATTTTTATCTACCGGATACGAAATAACATGCACTGATATTATGACAGTTAAGTGCGCAATGTTTCGGACAGTATGACCAGATTTCAGCAAATATATTAGTCAGAATCGGTTTCCTGATAGTGTAAACTTTGAGAAATTGCAGTAATACTGTGCTTAAAGTGATGAGGGGTGGAAGAGGTTAATTAAAAACTAGATCTTAGTTGAGCGTAAAAGGCGGAAACAAATAAGCTAAAGGGCACTCTCCACCATAGCACAAATTAATAACTTATTTATTAGTGACACCTAGAGTTTCTTTAGAAAAGGTCAGTCTGAAAAATATGGGATAAGCAACATTTTAGGCCCTAGAACATTCTGTGAGAGATAGTTTAATCACTCTGTTGCCGTCTCTAATTATCTTAGCACAAAACGAAATGCTGATTTCATTCTTCCTTACTTCCTTATACGAATGGACCGATAACTGCCGGCCGCGGTGGCCGAGGGGACTGAGGCGCTTCAGTCACGGTCTGCACGGCCACTACGGTCGGGGGTTCGAATCCCCCCTCGGGCATGGATATTTGTGCCGTCCTTAGGATAAGATAGTTGATAAGTAGTTTGTAAGTTTAGGGAATGATGACCCCGAAGTTAAGTCCCATAAGCTTACCAAACATTTGAACATTTTTTGACCGATAACTGACTTTTATTTTCAGAGGTCATGGTCTTATCGGAGGTACCTCCATCGGAGGGCAGAGGAGTTTTAGTGCTTCGACGAAATCGAGATCTACGTTGTCTACAGCGAAGCTACCAGAAGGATCATGCAACCCGGACGGATATCGATAGAGGGATCAGACTCACAGGAGCTCCAGCAGCCTAGCGAAGTCAACACTGAAGTTATATTTCAAGGGAAGTAAGAAACACGAGTTTGGAAAGCGTTTTGAGGTTCATGGATAGGCTGTAGACAATGATGAAACGAGTGAATGCAGTCAAAGAGAGGATTTTGTTTCTTGCCATCATCCAATAGTACGATAACTTTATAACTGTCTTCGTAAATTCATCATTGACGTGAATGAACGGCCGATTTTTGTGAAGGGCTGTAAAAGGCTTTGCCAAGCATCGGGAAAAGGGATATGAAGGTTCATCTGGAGGACTAGACTGGGGTCAGAGTAAGTTTATATTCCCACAATCGGGGAGAAAAGTCCCTATATAGAGACAAAAATGGACTACGGTTAATCAGATTAACAACACGAGAAAATGTTTAATAAGTTGAACTAAGTTCTTTAAGAAACATAGCTACAAGGAAACATAGGTATCTTACGACGCTTTCTGAAGTTTTTTCGAGTGTAGGACTGAGTGGCGTCTTCAAAATGGGGTGGTATTTCGCAAGATGGACATCTTGATGGCGTTTCCCTGTCGAATACCCGAGAACAGTTCAAAATCATCACAGACTGCGAACATTGAAAATCACGCATGTCCTGAGAAGTCCAGACTATATAATGGGCGATATGGTGACAGAAGTTGGGCGCTGGAAGATAATTACTGGTGTTAGTTATTCAGACGAGTTAGTTACCTGACAGACAGCGTCCTGCTTATGGATGGGATATAGATGGAAATGTACTGCAGACGAATATACAATACTACAGTAGTAATACAATTTTATACAGGAAGACGAATAGACCCCAAAATAAAGCTGTGATTTAGTGATAAAGTTAGAATGACGTTTGAACTACGTAGGTATACATAATGTTGGAAAAGGCGATAAAAATGTCAATAATAGCGAGAAAGAGGGACAGTACGATTGTAGGAACAGAGGGGAGTAAATGACGGGGCCCAATACCAAGTGAGGCATCGGAGGAAGCCATGAAAACTAGAAGATACAAAGGTACCCGGAAGCTAGTGAGAGAGCAAAAGGAAGGACTGGAGGAAACTACGCTGCTAGAATATTAGATTGTTTTAAACAGGAAGTTACTGATGGACATGGCACATGCATCAGTGAGAACGAATACGAAGAAGATAATACACATATGTTGCAAATTACAAGGAATAGACAACTGCGAGCCACTGTCATATATATTCGGAATAGACATCGTCACAGACATAGGAACTGTTGAATTTATGGAGCACGGAAATGAGATGTAGGACGATGTTGTTGTCATTGAAGGAAATGAGAAAGTAGGCTGGAAGATAAATAATAAATAAATAAATAACAAATAAAAAAGAATGTTGAAAGGTTTCAGACAGCAATGTATCATATTATTAGGAAAATATGGACTGTAAAGGTAGTTAAAAACAATGGGCAATGTATACAATTATCCCTGTACATAATGGAAGTAGCCCAAGTATTTATAGAGGCTGAAGTAATACATTCGATCCTATTAAGAATGTTGAAGACATGTATTAAAGAAGTAATTAAACTAATTAGGAAGGTTGCAGATGTGGGTTCTACTGTGTACGTTACCGTTGTGATCTTCAGGCCCCAGACTGGCCGGGTGCAGCTCTTCACGCTACCCTGTCCCGCGAAAGCCTCTTTATCTCCGAATAAGAATGGTACCCTACTTCCTTTTGGACCTGCTTACTGTATTCTTCTCTAGGTCTCCCTCTACGATTTTTATCTCACACGCTTCCTTTTAATGGCAAACAGACGATTCCTTGATGTATCAGATTGTATCTCTCCATTCTATCCCATCTCATAGTCAAGAAGGGCCAGAAATTTCTTTCTCCCCAATTCTGTTAAGCACCTTTTCATTAGTTTCGTTATCTACCCATTTAATCTTCATCATTCGTCTGTAACACAGAATTTCAAAAGCTCCGATAATCTTTTTGTCTCAACTCGTTACCGGCCACGTTTCACTCCCGTACAGTGCTACATTCCAGACAAATAGACAAATGCTGTCAGAAACGATTTCCTAACATTTAAATCGATATTGGGTGTCAACAATCTTCCTTCTTCAGAAATGCTTTACTTCCCTTAGCTATTCTGCACTTTATATCTTCTTTACTTCGGCTACCAGTAGTTACTTTGCTATGGAAATATTGAAATTCATCTACTACTTTTGTTGTCTCATTACCTAATATAATTTCTTCAGCATTGCCTGATTTTCTTACATCACATTCCATTAACGTTGCTTTACTCTTGTTAATGTTGATCTTATACCCGTCTTCCAGTTTGTGATTCATGAGGGTGGCAACTGTATACAACATGTTAAATATAAAAAATTGTTCAAATGTTTGTAAATCTATCGGACCAAACTGCGTGGTCATCAGTCCGTAGCTTACAAACTACTTAAACCTAGGTAACTAACCTAAGGACAAACACACACACCCATGCCCCAGGGAGGACTCGAACCTCCATGGCGAGCTACCGCGCGCTCCGCAGCGTTTTAAATATAAAATATGTTTAACAGCAGTACTGTGAATTTAACAAAGCTATTTGGGAACATGTATCCACTTTTTTGTGATGTAAGTCAGTCTATTCAACGTCTATTCAGCGAATATAGTATACCAAGGAAGCTTATGGCTATGATGACAGCAAGCACAATGGAGTCACCTGAAAAATTGAAGAACCACAGTGAGTCATAAGGCGAGTTTAGAACGAAATTTACCGCTACGAATATTACTTACGGAATATAGTATTATGTTCAGATGCAGTCAGAACGCAAAATTCTATTCTGACTCTTTGTCAGGAGATGTATGTTATTCTCAGAGCCGGCTGCGGTGGCCGAGGGGACTGAGGCGCTCCAGTCACGGCCTGTACGGCCACTACGGTCGGGGGTTCGAATCCCCCCCTCGGGCATGGATGTTTGTGCCGTCCTTAGTATTAGCTGGTTCATAAGTAGTTTGTAAGTTTAGGGACTGATGACCCCGTAGTCAAGTCCCTTAAGCTCTACAAACATTTGAACATTTTATTCTCAGAATGCTAGTAACAATTTTATATTAGGATAAACAGCTTCTCACTTGGTAATAAAGCACGATGAACAAACACAATGATTGAAATATCTCATCCGTTTTGAGAATATAACGGACGAATGATGAACCACCGTAGAACGTTACTTCAGTGTGACCTGATACTGCTAGATATTAGAACTAGGCAGCGAACATACAAGTATTTATTCTCACTGGTTTGTATCGCGAGGCCGCCTGTTTAGCACTGTACACGCCGACTGCGGCCGGGGACGGCTGAAGGTGAAAATGGCGACACATTCCGAAAACTGGCGCTGGCGGCCGAGCCTCCTGCCAAGTGCACTTTTTCACCTGTCGACCAAGACACCGTGCTGCCAGCTCTTATTAGTGCAATCTCGCCGTCCCTCTATTGGCCAAATATAAAATGTCTTACACTTGAGTCACGGGCTTCCGCATCATCTGTCACGCTACTTACCACGAGGCCGCCCACTAAGGCGACTCAACACTGTCGTCTGAAATAAAGTATTGCTACCAGACTGCTTGGATGACAAAGTCGTTGCCTACGCAGTGGTGAAGGTGAGGAAGAGGGTTGGCCGACAAAGCTCGCTAGGACGCGTCATTGTGTATCAATAAATAGTTAATTCCTCATTTTTCAGCATTTGTGAAGAGCGTCTGATTGGTAGCTTTTGTCGGTGACTACCACGCAGGAGGCCCGGGTTCGATTCCCGGCAGGAGACTGGTTGTTGTGTGTTGTCCTAATCATCATCATCTCATCATCATTGGCACGTAAGTCGCCCACGCGGCGTCAAATCTACATCTACATATATACTCTGCAAATCACATTTAAGTGCCTGGCAGAGGGTTCATTAACCACTTTCATAACTTTTCTCTACCGTTCCATTCTCTAATAGCGCGCTGGAAGAAAGAACACCTAAATCGTTCAGTTTTCGATCTGATTTCTCTTATTTTATTGGGATGGTCATGTCTCCCTAAGTAGGTGGGTGCTAGCAAAATATTTTCACATTCAGAAGTAAAAGTCGGTGATTGAAACTACGCAAACAGATCACGCCGCAATGAATAACGTCTTTCTTTTAATGATTTCCACCCCAATTCGTGCAACATTTCCGTGACGCTTTCCCCCCCGTAACGTGATAGAACAAAACGAGCTGCCCTTCTCTGAACCTTCTCAATGTCTTCCGTCAATCACACCTGGTGAGGGTCCCACAAGGGGCAACAATACTCCAGGAGAGGACGCTCAAGTGTAATGTAGGCAGTCTCTTTGGTGGAGCTGGTGCATCTTCGAAGCGTTCTGCCAATGAAACGTAACCTTTGATTCACCTTCCCCACAATATTTTCTATGTGTTCTCTCCAGTCAAAGTTGTTCGTAATTGTAACTCCTAGGTATTTGGTAGAATTTACGACCTTAAGGTTTGACTGATTTATCGCGTAATTGAAGTTCAGCGGATTTCTTTTAGTGGTCATGGGTATTACTTCACACTTTTCTTTATTTAGTATCAATTGCCAATTTTCGCACCAAGTAGAAATTTTGTCTAAATCGCTTTGCAGTTGCTTTTGATCCTCTGTTGACTTCACTAACATAAAAAGACTTACACTAAGACGGCCGAACAATCCCGCAAGGGATCTCCCGGCCAAGAATGCCATACGCTCATTTCCGTTTTGGTAGCTTTTATGCTTAAATGAAGCAGACACGCCTCACTGAAACGAGATCAGAGGAAAAGCCGCGTGAAGTTGTCGATCGCTCTAAGGCGCCTTGGTGCTGAGCGCGCGGTTGCTCGCCGTCGAAGATCCGAGTCCTCCCTCGGGAATGTGTGTGTGTTGTCCTCGCCATAATGTACTTTAAGTATGCCGTTCCCCGTCGGCGGTTCGAATCCCCCCTTGGGTTTTGATGTTTGGGCTGTCTTTAGTATATGTTAGTTTACCAGTAGTTTGTAAGTTTAGGGACTGATGAACCCGCAGTTAAGTCCCATAAGCTTTACAAACACTTGAACATTTGATAACCGCAGCAGTTACGTCCCTTAGATTTACAAACATTGGAAGTTTCATTTTTTTTTATTTTTCCCAGATGATAACTTTCACCAAGTTGTGATGGGTACCTGCAAACATGAAATGTTTGCTTACAATTTGTCACTTATTTTAGTGTCCTGTGCTAGGTAATGTTCCTGTATTTGAAAATGAAGTTACTCCTTCACAATTTTCCGTCGTTGGTAGAACATAACAACAATAGTGAATATGAATCACTTTTCTAACGTTCTCCAAAACAGTGTTTATTTGGTTACGAACTGACTTCCGACTAGACCATCGTCAGGCGATAATTAAATGTTGCAAAATATATTTTTGTATTTTTTTTATTCATTTTTTAATTTCCTAGGCTTATCTGTGCCTAGACTTCCGCTAACTTATGCTAAGGACGATACACACATCCACACACGCCGGAAGCAGAAGTCTTAACATCAGGCGGGAGCGGCTGTTAGATGTACCATTTAGACTGTTATTATTTTCACGGAAGATACAAGTCTACAAAGGAAAGTATTACATGTATATTTCAAGCATATTTTTATATATTTAATAAATGTTTTTAAAATTTATTTGCACTTGGGAGTCTTCGGCGCCGCTCTCAACTTGGCTCCCCAAGCGGCCACTTGTGCCTCAAACCGGACTTGCGCATCCGCCTGCACCCAACATTTAAGTCTAGAAACGTAGAGGGCGTACATTCGAAAGAGGGCGATCATGTAACGGACGCATTTGCGTATGCGTCTCCGCGCCAACTTTCACTATAAACGCGTCGCTGTGAACTGGCATTCTCCAGGACGCCGACTCCAAGTCGGCTGCGACGCCCTGGGTGCATGGGCCACCAAGTGGCGGTTGAAATTCAACGCCGCGAAAAGCCAGGCAGTCGTCTTTACTAGACGTAAACTGCCCGATGCGCTACCGCCGATCGAGATCCTGGGGACTCCCATCCCCTGGAGCACAACGGCGAAATACCTAGGGGTAACCTTAGACCAAAGGCTTACCTGGAAAGATCACGTCCGTGATGTAAGACAGAGGGCCACAGGACGGTTACGCGTTATTTACCCACTGCTCAACCCGCAGTCGCCGCTACCGTCGCAACACGGGATCACGCTGTACCTGTCACTGGTCCGTCCAGTGCTCGAGTACGCGTCCCCAGTCTTTGGAAACGCCGCTGACGTCCACATCCAACTGCTGCAGACCATCCAGAACCGCGCTCTGAAGACTGCCCTGCATCTTCCAACGCGCTATCCAACCGACCTGCTTCACGAAGAGCCGGCCGCGGTGGCCGAGGGGACTGAGGCGCTTCAGTCACGGTCTGCACGGCCACTACGGTCGGGGGTTCGAATCCCCCCTCGGGCATGGATATTTGTGCCGTCCTTAGGATAAGCTAGCTGATAAGTAGTTTGTAAGTTTAGGGATTGATAACCCCGTAGTTAAGTCCCGTAAGCTTAACAAACATTTGAACTTTTTTTTTTTTTTTTTTTTTTGCTTCACGAAGAAGCCGACATTCTAGCGCTCCGGGAGAGATTCCGCGTCACCGCCAGGACCTTCTACGAGAAGACGGAGCAGTCCCACAACCGGCTCATCCGGCAATTTGGGACACAACAACACTTCAGGCCGACAACCCCTTGCCCTGACCTGCTGCGAGATTAATAAAAATCTCGTAGCAAACCAGGAAAGAAATAATATATCGTCAGTAATCTGACAGCCTAAGTCCACTCAAACAGCCAGGTTCTAATACTTTTTCCTATGTTTCAGGTACAGCAGGAATAGTAGCAAATGCTTAGCCTGCACAACCATCGGACCAAGGTCGAGGTCCGTCAAGAAAGTGAAGCGTGAAGGCAGTCTCCAGTGGCTGACACTCACCTGAAGATGGCTGAACGATCGCCAGCCGACATATCGTCCAAGGAGACCGACGTTATCCAGCTGCAATTCCGAAACTTCATCGATAACTCCTAACGCCGGGAAGAAAAATCGCAGCGTTATGTCGATTCACTGTTATGAGGGAAACAGGTCTCATCGCTGGAAAGAATATCAGCTTCAAGCTGTGGATGGTGCTCTCGTCTTTCTTTAAACCAGTCACAGAACTCCATCAAAAAAAAAAAAAAAAAAATACACAATATGGATGAAAATGATTTCTGGATAATATCGTGGACACGGGTACTGCAGCTTCACGTAGACTCATGCCTACAACATGGATGAGAACCGTTTCCAACATTTCCTGCATTGGTTAATTGGACATGTTGTTGATTACTGGAAAAATTCAACATTAAAGCGTAATTTCGAACAATTTTGTTGCTGATAAGAGAAAAAAAGAATAAATAGAAATTCAACATCAAGTTCATGATTTAAAACGTTTGCCGTCCTTCGTGTTTTCGGTGTCTGCACTAATAGCGGAATTCTCCTATGTTGCGCGAGCTTTGAATCACCTTGTACAGTGTTTTTTGTCTCACCCTATGTCGCACGGGCACAGGAAAGGAAACAACTAGTCTGCGCGGGAATGATCATGTGGTCTGGAGCGCCACGTTACGGATTGCGCAGTCTCTCACGTCGTACGTTCGAATCCTCCCCCGGGCATGGGTGTGTGTGTGTGTTGTCCTTAGGTTAGCTTAAGTTAGTTTAAGTTGTTTGTAACTCTAGGGACTGATGACCACAGTAGTTTGGTCCCACAGAATGACAAACATTTAAACATTTTAAAATAGCTAGTAGTGATACAACGTACCCTCATCTACGCGCCATACTGTGGGTTGCGGAGTATGTACGTAGGTATAGATCTGGTCGCACTCGATATTGGGGTTTTTGTGCTACATCGACCTGACACATTCAGCGACCTAATCAGAGTTAGTAATTACGAATTATTCGTAATAACCATGATTTAGTGGTTAATGTCAATTGCGGAATAGACTTTTTAAAATATTGTTTTGTATTCTGCAGCAGTACTTCAAACGGTTTGTTCTCTTCGTCCTCTGAATGATTACCGTCCAAGAGTCTACACTTCACACAAAGGCCCTCAGAAGACGCTTTCTATCACTTATAATTAACATTCGACATTAAAAAGTTATTCTTCTAATAGAAAAACTTGCACTGGGAAAACTTCAAGAATCACAGCGTTATGTCCAGTCTCTGTCCCGTCCACAGTGAAATAGAACGCATTGCTGAAAAGAATAGAAGCTTGAAGGCTTAATTGGTGGGTTAGTCTTTCTTTAACCCACTCACGGAACTGCACTGCATCTGTTTCGACTCCATAAAGGTCCTGCGCAAAATTGCATAAATGCATGAAAATGATTTTTGGAGAATATCACGGGTGCTTGACTGATGCCCCATTTTTGAGCGACTTTCTGGTTGACCGTGTTGGACTGACTGTCAGCTTAGCTAGTACGCTAGCTGGGGATGCAGGCTCCGTGGCCTTGAACTGCTCCAGTACACGATCAGTGGGTGCATTATTAGGCCTCTGCTGGTTCGCGTACACTGGCGCCTGCAGCATGGGTAAGAATCATTTCCACCATTTCCTAGCCGGCCGCGGTGGCCGAGGGGAATAAGGCGCTCCAGTCACGGTCTGCACGACCACTACGGTCAGGGGTTCGAATCCCCCCTCGGGCATGGATATTTGTGCCGTCCTAAGTATTAGTTAGTTCATAAGTAGTTTGTAAGTTTGGGGGCTGATGACCCCGTAGTTAAGTCCCATAAGCTATACGAACATTTGAACACCATTTCCTAAACTGTATACTTCTACATTGTTGTTGATTACTGGAAAATTCAACATAAAAGCCACGGTGGAGTGGTCGAGCGGTCTAAGGCGCCTCGCTGCGGAGTGCGCGGTTGCTCGCCGTCGGAGGTTCTAGTCCTTCAAAGGGCATGGATGTATGTGTTTGTCCTTAGGTTAGTGTAAGTTAGTTTAGGTAGTTTGTATGTCTAGGGACTGATGACCAGAGTAGTTAAGTTCCATAGGTTTACAAACATTTGATTTTGAACAACATGAAAGGGTAATTATAACAATTTTTGTTGCTGATTAGTATAAAAAGAATAAATACAAATTCAACATCAGGTCACGATTCAAAACGTATGCCCAACAGTTTTGCCGGTTTTTGCGGTATCTGACCAATACTGGAGTTGTCCTATGTTGCGCGACTTTTGAATCACCCTTTACGGTGGTTTTTCTCTCGCTCTACGTTTGAGCGGGGCATGAAAGGAAAGCCGCGCGGGAATGGCCATGCGCTTTGTGGCGCCTTGCTGCGGAGTGCGCGGCTTGCTCCACATCGGAGGTTCGAACTCTCCATCAGACATCCTTAGTGTAAGTTAGTTTAAGTAGTTTCTAAGTCCAGGGACTGTTGTTCAAAATATTCAAATGTTTCTTAAGCTTATGGGACTTAACTGCGGGGTCATCAGTTCCCGAACTAACTTATACTAAAGACAACACAACCATCCATGCCTGAGTGGGATTCGAACCCCCGACTGGTGACGGCCTCGCGCATCGGAGCATAGCGCCTCAATGCGCTCGGCCACTCCGCCGCGGCCTAGGGACTGTTGGCCACTGCAGTTTGGTACAGATTTACAAACATTTGAATGTGATCAGGAAAGAAAATAACTTGTAGTAATACAACGTATCCTCATCTACGAACCATACTGTGGTTTGCGGAGTATGTATGTAGATATATATGTGTTGCGTCTCTAATGGCCATATTGTCGACGGGACGTTAAACCCTAAACTTCCCTCCTTCCTTTTTTATAGATGTGCTCACCCTCGAAAATGGTGCTTTTGCACTAAATCGACCTGCCATATTCAGTGACCTAATCAGACTTAGTAGTGTTGTATGTGAAATCTAAATAAGATGTTAATTTTGTGAAGGGTCGTGTAATATTTTCTCTTTAAGGGAGTCGGATGGTGCGCGCAGCGATTGAATGGCGGCGGGTGGCGGCGTCGGGTGCACAGCTGTGTCGCGTGCTTTTCATCGATTTAAAGCTCCAGCGCCAGCGCCAGCGGGAGGAACGATATTGTGCAGATGACTCAGCCGGCGTGTGGGGTTGAGCTGAATTAAAAAGCGCCACATACAGTCCCACGTACAGCACTGCCTACAAAATGCACAGATTTCCTACGACTTCCGCAAACGAGCCATGTTTCGTTTTTCTTCCGACACTTTTCGTGTTTTTTCCCGAAACAACTCTGTTTGATATGAAGCATGTTCCTGACTTACAAAACTTTAGTCCACTGCTTCTGTCGTTTAAAATACGTCGTAAATACAGACAAAAAATAAATACAGAATGTTTGATGTTTTCCAGATCGTATGGGAGGGTGAAAAATTTTCATCTGCATAATACGTCATCCACAATTTTGCTTTTTATTTTTTTCGGGTTAGAATTTACAAAACCGACTGTCCTGACATGCAAAACGCCTGATACACTGTTTTTGCAGGTTTATTGCCCTAGTATAAGAGAAATTCATAGATCGGAATGTGTGACAGTGATGGTGAAAATCTAGGCTTCGTTACGGAATTGGTACTACAATATTGAGAACTTAAGTCAGTGTCTGCCTCGAACATTTATTCAATGTCCAACCTATTGGGTCAAACTGCTATGGTCATAAGTTCCTAGAACTACAAACTACTTAAACTAACTTACACTAAGGACAACACACACACACACACACACACACACACACACACACACACACACACACACAAACGATGTCCGAGGGAGGACTCGAACCTCCGTAGGGAGCGGCCGCCCAGAACGTAGCATGATGCCTTAGACCACGTAGCTACTTCCTTGCTTCGAAAATTTCTTCTCAACGAATTTATACAGCGAATCACAACTCAACGTTGTTCTTGGGGAGTGGTTCTCATTATGAACCAACTATATTCACGGACATCCATCTTCAGGAGCATGACCAGCGACTTCTTCCCCACATTTGCATGCCTGCATAAAACGTTCTTGTTGAAGTCCCACTTTTACAATGTCGTTTTATTTCTGGTGACGAGTTTTGACGACTATCGTTCATTTTCCAACCAGCCTTTTTCGTAAGTGCTAAAAATACAAGACACAGTCAATTTTCCTTTAGCCATTAACACCAAAACTCCTTCGGCTTCATATCTGTGCTGCGTTAGGACTCCTAGAACCTTTCGTCAAATGTAGCAGTATGACGCCGCTCAAATATGAATCCCAAGTAGTTTTATGTTGATGACGCACGGAACGAGGACTGCGTCGTATATTTTACCACTTACGGAAAAGGCTGGTTGGAAAATGGCCGAAAGTAGTCACCAGACATTTTAAAAGTGGAACTGTGACAAAAGAATTGAATAAAGGTCTAGAAATATTAAATAGTGTTTGTTGAAATGCATGACGTGATGAAGCCACTTATACTGAATGAGAAGAAAAGAAATGTAGTTCCGAGGATTGTGTAAAAAATTCTGAGATATATCGACACGACACAAATATGTGGCGTTTTGCTGAATAGTAAGGAGTGAATGATGAAATCTAGCAATGAAGAAAGTAGCTCAAAAGTGCAAACTAGCAACAATATCTTATTGGATGGGATAAGATACTATTAAGGATACTGGAGAAAGTAAACTGTTTTCTTTTTCTTCTTTTTTAAACAAATTATAAATAACTGAATGATGCAACTGGCTGTCATTGCAATTACTTACATGGGCACAAAAATTTTTATTTGTCTATTTTATTTGTTTCAATGGATACATAACTGTCCTAGAAAATAATAAAGTTATATTGGCGTCATGCGATTATCAGCATATACCTTGATGCATACGAGGCAATACTTGTGGCGTTGTTAAGGAACTGAACTGCCTGATGAAAAAGAGACAAGCACCAAGAAAGGAAAATGGAAACAAAATGCAACGTCACGATTTGAGGGGATATGATGATATTTCAGCGACTACGATACTGACCCAGTTTATCAGTATGACGTTGCACGCCGTGTGACTTGGATGCAGGCAATCATTCGTGTGGGAAGGCTGCCAGAAAACTGCTTTATCCTCTCCTGGAACAAGATGACCCACAACTAATATAACTGGTGCGTGATACCCTGGATAGTGCACTGTGACGAAGCTGACAGCCACACTGGTATCACACATACTCTACTGGGGAAAGTTTTTTGAGTCTTGATAACAACAGGAGGACCTCAGCTAGAACACGGTGGAGCACTGTCGTGTTGCGAAATGGCAGCACGCTACTGTTGCATGAGGGGTAACACAAAAGGACACAGGATGTCCTTCAACTACCGTCATGTCAGTCACCACCAACTGTTACCTCAAGTCAGAACCAATGGCGCCAGGGGTAACACCGCTGTGTTCCATAAACTTCCTGTGACATTCCATCATATCTTCTGGGGCTTCACTCTTTTTGACAGGCGGTATATATACCTTGATACTGTGATTTCTTTTTGTGAGGTCTAAGGTTAGTTTCGATACATTTCTCTCTTCCTGTCGATCGTCACTATTCTCTTGTGTGAAATTAAAAACATTTTCCGGCGAACTGAATATTCGAAAAGATTTCGGGCTTGCATCCGGTCATCTTTCAATGCAGTCGACGATATTTCAGCTGGACACCTGCCAGTCATCCTCAGGTGAGCCACAAAGAGTGAGGAAGACGTTCTCCGTTCCTGCCTATATAGCGCGCTAAGAGTAATCTGCGCATGTACGAAAATTGCAGTGACGGATGAAACACACTGCCTGCTGCAGTAGGCGTGCAGAACGAGATGTCTTCTACGCTGCCGCTTGTCGAGGACGTCGAAGGCCTCGGGCGTCTTCGTCTGGAGCAAATCTTGGAGATAATGGCATTTCATGCAATTTTCGGGCATGCGCGGATTACTCTCAGCGCGGTGTATAGGGCGGAACGGAGAACGTCTTCTTCAGTCCTTGTTGCTCACCTGCGGATGGCTGGCAGGCGTCCAGTTGAAATATCGTGGACTGGATTTAACGACTACCGGCTACAAGCTTGAAATCTCTTCGAATAACTATTCTCTTAATTCCGCATAACTGTTTCATCACACATCATCGACATCCTGGCTTATGTATCCATTATTATCTAGGCCTTCTGACGTGATTGGTACCTTCCACATTTCGTTTAGTTATAGTTTTCTGGCTTCCAGAAGTATCAGCTTGGAATTGTTTTTTTGCTTTGAAACAGTTCCCTTCCACTTGTCTTGTAGTCGATCATTTCAGTGGCACTAGACGATCCTTAAGGCTGATTAATGACGCATAACAAAGCAAGCAACCAAACCCGTTCGCGACAAGATTTTGTAAATAATCGAAGCCGAACAGTCAAACTAGATTTAGATTAGACTGGTATATTTATTTCAGTTCGATTTAAAGTACTGCCTGATACCATATCTGTGATATCTCTTCTACGTTCTGACGGTGATCTCTTCGCTTGGAACAGGGGACTGATAACCTAAATGTATAGTCCCCTCAACATCACAACAACAACAAACTCTTCAACGAAAACCGCTAAATATAAATATCATATCAACGTAACTCTCCGTGAGAATGACAGTAAATAATTACGAATTGTATTCGGGAATTATTTGTATTACTATTTTCACTGCATAGTTGAGTGCCTGCATTAGAGGATTCGTTTGTTATTCTCACAGACGCCGTTCTGGTCGCAGTCATTACAGGAACAAAGAGGACAGTGATGTTTTAGTAGTCCAGGGGTCGGAAAGTTCCTACGAGAAGAGAAGACATATCAGCAAGGACTGACGGGGTGTGTGCTGTGATGTACTTGGGTCGCCGAACGAGGGCCGTCACGCAAGGACCTTGAGCACGCAAGGATTTGGCCTTCCTGATTTTTTTTTATTCGTTGGCCGTTGAATTTTAAAGTCTGACTTTGAACGAGGGATGCATTTACTTGATTAGTGAACTTACATAGGTTAGAGAATAAATTACCTAAGGTCAGTTAAAATTACGACGAAGTTGCTACAGATGTAATGTTAGTTCGGTCTAGATAAGGATTAGAAATAAAGTTACTCGTGTTCTTATCAAAGGAACCACACTGGCCAGGAACACATGTAGGTGCGTTCAAACTGCATTTTGTTTACCTACTTCAAATTCCAAAACTATTAAAGTCGCAAAGATGGAACTGACATCACTGCGTTTAGCAACAGATACATTATGTTTTCATTCAAGTTTTGTTAGCAACAACAAATATTTAATACGATATATGACAAATTAACGAAAATTCATATACTAAAGACGTTACAGAATATTTGATATGCGGTAAAATTTTTCGTTAATTGAATTTAGGTGAACACATTATACAAAGGGTATTTTTGAAATTAATTAGATGTTTTGTGATTCTTGGTTTTACTGGTGTACGAAGTACTTTACTGACACCCACCCGAGGATGGTAAAACGCTTGTCAGCCGAAATGTCGTAGCAGGAGCTCGATGTTATCCGGATGTAATCCTGAAACTTAATCGGAAAATGAGAGCTTGTTCTGCAACAAACTGGAAGTCTCTCAGCGATCTGAACAATGAGATTATATGTGGGTAATTACTGCTTCGCCTGCGCGTAAAGGTCTACACGGTCATCTGCTTGACTTCATTGCGAGAAACGGATCACTCTATAATGCTTATCGCCAAGCAGTCTCTCTTTCCACCTCAGCAACAGGTTACGACCACCAAAATTCCCTTAGTAAAAGAAAAAAATTGTGTCTTGAAAAATGGCACTTTGACGACAAAATAATTTGTAAATTTCGGAATTTCCGTTCTGCGACGTGTCAGAGTGTATTCAAAGAATCTATGGTCGTAATCCATCCTGCGGTTGAGTTGCAGAGCGGTCTAAGGCGCCTTGCTGCGGAGCGAGCGGTTGCTCGCCGTCGGAGGTTCGAGTCCTCCCTGGGGCATATATATATATATATATATATATATATATATATATATATATGTGTGTTTGTGTGTGTGTGTGTGTGTGTGTGTGTGTGTGTGTGTGTGTGTGTGTCTGTGTGTGTGTTGTTGTTGGTTAGTTTAAATAGTTTGTAAGTCTAGGGACTGATGACCATAGCAGTTTGGTGCAATAGGTTTACAAGCATTTGAATTGTAATCCACTTACCTATTCAACGTATTTTCGCCGAGTATCGAGCTGTCTGTCGAACAGAATTTATTTGGATCAATTCATTAGCAGAGAGACAGAGGTCTCCACTGAGATTTGTTTTCCCAGAATAGATTGGTTGGTTGGTTGGTTTATGGGAGGAAGGAACCAAACAGCTAGGTCATCAGTCCCGTGACCTCCGAATGGAACGCAAGTAAGAATGTGTTACGGTTAAGGACATTCCGATAGTGCAATGGAGGAACTAAAGTGGAGATAAAAGCAATGATTCCAACAGGACTGAAAGTAACAGAAAATGCGGAATTCTGCGATGCACTTGTCTACAGCTCTATAACCCCCGTTCATTAACGATGAGCATGTACTGGTGAACCGTGTATGCTCCTAAAGCGAAGGCCTAAAATTGAAGAAGGAAACAATGTTAAAAAGAAGGGAACTGGACGTCTTCGGGGGGAATGCTCCAAACCCTGCTGCTCGCAGAAAGAGCCGAAAACCCATTCACCCTGTCCAAGCGCCAGAGATGAAATCTTACATCTCTCTCTGAACAGGCACATAACTCTCAAACGTTTTCTTGCTTGTAGATTTGCGGGACCCGAAAGACAGAAATAGATAATTATGAGGAGATGGTAACTATGATGATGACGATAATTTCGGTAATATCATGGCGAGTGACGTATTTTGCTACAAAGGAGGTAATTGCCTGTGAAAGTAGTCGTTCGTAACGAACAGTTATCTAACTTGTTTCAAATCACAACAAAGCTAAATAAAATTCGGTAGACAAACTGAATCTTTCATTAATACATGTGTCGTCAAACCGAATGAGGTGTCGCAGCGGTAACGAAGTAGACTCGCATTCTGGGGGAGGGCGGCTCAAACTGGCCTCAGCCATTCTAATTTTAGTTTTTACGTGGTTTCCCTAGATCACTCCATGCAAATGTCGGCATGGTTGTTTTCAAAGAAACGGCTGATTTCCTTATTCATCCCCGACAAAAACTATCCGAGCGTCTGATTCGTCTCTAATAACCACCATGTCGACTGGACGTTATACTTCCTTTATGACTCATCAAAATGACAACTGCTAGATGTTTCGTAAGGGACCTCAGAACAAAGTGTAACTGGCTACTTCTAGCGCAAATGGCAAAACACTGATCCATAAAGTTCCATAAATTCAACCGTAAACCGTTTAGGAATGTTTGGAGTAGCCGGGAGAACTGAAGACAAAGAGCTCCCATCCTCCTTACATAATAATGGCAGTAGGGAAACTGAGTAAACATGTATTTAGAAGGTATAGAAGTGAAAGAAATACTAACGGGTGGCAGAACTAAGCGCGAGCATGGCGACATTTGTGAAATGTGCTGTCTTACAGATTCTGAGCGATAGGAAGACAATAATGTTATGTATGAGAGCTAACTATTACCATTACCGGATTTCTCAAGGTTAAAACCCTCATCACGATTAATTAAATCATTCATCAAACTGAATCTCCGGAGGACGAAATATATGTTAAAATCTGGTCTTTATCGTAGTCCATAGCGTTGTATTGTGGATACAGTGTTCAGCCACTGCCGCTTAATCAAGGAGAAGCATGCCTGTGTAGCGTCGATATTTCACGTAATTTTCTTGAGCTGCACGTGAAGTACGTTCGACACAGGACAAACCTCATTACGAGGGAATCTTAGACAAGTCTTCTTTCCGTATAATCGAATAATCCTCCACCGAATCGACTAACGCGACTGTGTTCGATTTTGACAGAGAAGTAGCGTCATCTTCATGTTTAGTGAATATACGAACTGGTGTACTTTAAAAGTAACTAGCTGAAAACCCGGCGTTGCCCGGGTATTTATTTATTCCTAGCTTGAGTTAGTACTTCTCCTATCCCTTCACTCTCTGCTCGTCTTTGTTTTTCTAAAAACACGCAATATTTATATGAGAATAAATAAGAAATAAGGCTGTCACTCAATGTACAAAATTATACTTTCCGTATCGAAACAAAGACAGTAATCAAAATAATGCGTATAAAATGCGTACGATCTCATATTAAGTTATAAGTTGTACAACTGTATAATTTTTCAGGTATATACTCATTTGTGTAAGTGCTGCATTTCTGTAAAATCTGTTGCGAATACAATTAGTAGTAAAGAAATAATAGATTAAAACTTGGTGCGTGATGGGGCGGTTTTCCATAAACGTTACTGTTTATGTGCTCATATCTCATGAACTAAATGTCGTACTGTGATACAATTTAGAAGGTAGATTCAGCTTTATATGTGTATACTGTCTGTACAATTTCCTGCGGCTGCACTTTGTAGTGTAGAATTTATAAATTGTAACGTCATACCGAATTCCGTAGTTTTAATCCATGAACAGTGGAAAAGTAGTAAGCGAGAAACTCTTTTCCTTTCATTATTTTGATGTGGTTGGCAGCGGGAAAACATTTAATAAAGGTTTGAAATTATATTTAAATTTTGTTGCAAGTCGCTCAGTACTGTCTTCTCATACAGTGTATTTTTAAAGTCTCGCCGCATTATGTGGCAGTTTCTTGCAGCTAATATCGCTTATGAAGCTATATATCCGGAACCATGTGTCGTATGTGGTTCTTACTCCTACAGCAACTGTTATCTCACGTAAGGATAACGCGTACTAAATTTGACTGAAATCGGTCCAGTGGTTTAGGAGGAAATGAGCAGCATTGTCGCTTAATGCAGCAGTTTATCGCACATGTCATTGTTTATGACGTCATATCTCGTGAACAATGAGTTGTACGTGATTCTTACACTTACGGCGACCGTCCTTATGGATTGAAGCTTACGTGTCAAAATTTCATAAAGATTGGTACAAAATTGTAGATTCGTATGCAACACATACAAACATACGGACATTCTGCTTTTTATATTAGACTAGCTGAAAACACGGCGTTGCTCGGGTATATGTTTATTTATTCCTGCCATTTTTTCAGTTATATATTCATTTGTGCAAGGGCTGTATGTCTTTAAACTCTCTTAGGAATACAATCATTACTAAAGAAGTAATAGATTAAAACTTGGTGCGTGATGTGGTGGTTTTACATGAACGTTTCTGTTTATGTGCTCATATCTCATGAACTACGTGTCGTACTGTGATACAATTTAGAAGGTACACTCAACTGTATGCGTGTATACTGTTTGTAAAATTACCCGCGGCTACAATTTGTACTGTAGAAATTATAAATTGTAAAGTATTACCGAAAGCCTTAGTTTTAGTCCATGAAAAGAGGAACGTTACCGTTTATGTGCTCATATCTCATGAACCACGTGTCATACTGTGACATAATTTAGAAGTTATTTTCAGCTATATATGTGTATACTGTCTGTAAAATTTCCTGTCACTACAATTTGTAGTGTTCGAATTATAAATTGTAACGTCATGCCGAGAGTCGAAGTTTTACTCCATAAACAGCGGAAAAGTACTTTCATCATTTTACTATGGTTGTCAGCGAGAGAAAGTTTAATGAAGGTTTGAAATTATGTTCAAAGTTTGTTGGAAGTCGCTAAGTACTGTCATTCTCATACAGTGTATTTCGAAAGTCTCGCCGCATTATATGGCTTTTTTTGCGATTTCTATTGGTTATGACGTAATATCTTTTGAACCATGTGCCGTATGTGATTCTTAAACATGCGGCAGTTGTTACCTCACGGTAAGGAATGTGCGTACCAAATTTGGTTGAAATCGGTCCAATGGTTTAGGAGAAAATGAGCAGCATTGTCGCAAAATGCAGTAGTTTTTCGCGCATCTCATTGTTTATGACATCACATCTCGTGAACTATATGTCGTATGTTATTCTTACACTTACGGCGACCGTCCTCATGGATTGAAGCTTACGTGTACAAAATTTCATAAAGATTGGAACAAAACTGTAGATTCGTATGCAACACGTACAAACATACGGACATTCTGCTTTAGGGTAAGGTGGTACAATTTCGATCATTTCGGAGAAATGTTGTTGTTACTGGAAATATGTCGAGAAAAGAAATAATTTCAACTATGGCACTTGTTCTTGGATGTTTAACGAATATGTAACACAAATATTAGACCATTAGAAATGTTAGTGTAAACACAAAAAAAAGTTACAGAATTGTGAAAAATCGATCGAAAATGTACCATACTAGGTACAATTATGATCACTTCCTCGTAAAATTTTTATCACTGGCTTCTTACACATAAAAAGCACTTGTTCCCTCGTGCACCAACGCATACTTCGTAGTACCAAACATTGCATAACATAAATTTGCAAGCGCGTGGAAACTAGAAAATTTATAAGAGCGCGTTCGACGAAATTGCTGCACGTGCCTCTTAACAGAAAAAAAAAATTATATCTCCGTAGCTCAATGTGGTGTATTCTTGGAAAAGACAGGAGGAGCTGCAGAAACCTGCTACTCTACAACGCCGCACAAACGCAAGTGCTACCAAGACTAAGAGACTGACAAATTATGTTGATCGGAATTGTACCTATATCGAATTTGTACCACCTTACCGTATATATTAGATCGTATGCTGGCTTACGCAGTACAGATGTGAAAGAATCGAGTGACGGGCAGTGTAGGTGAAGTGTCGGGAGCTGGAGTGTGCAGGGAGCGGCAGCGGAGTGAGTCACGGCGTTATTTTGGAGGGGGCGGCGGCTGGCGTGCGGCGTGGCGCCCCGCAGTCTGCAAACGCTCGCCGCTTCCCCGCTCTGCACAACCACCGCTAAACCTAACGCTAGCCATGTGTTACAGCCTATTCTCTCACCAGTCGTATACGACACATGTATAAATTTTGTGTCGGGTTTAACATTTTAAATCGCTGCTTCTTTTTATTAATCTACGAGGCGCGTCCAGAAAGTAAGTTCCGTTTGGTAATAAAATGAAATTGTACACAGATACAGAAGAAATTATTATTGCACAAAATTCTACAACTCTTTAACTACTTTTCCACATAACTGCCGAAATTTTGTAAGTCTATGGGACTTAACTACGGGGTTATCAGTCCCTAAACTTACAAACTACTTATGAACTAACTAAGACTAAGGACGGCACAAATATCCATGCCCGAGGGGGGATTCGAACTCCCGACCGTAGTGGCGGTGCAGACCGTGACTGGAGTGCCTCAGTCCCCTCGGCCACCGCGGCCGGCGTCATAGCGTGCCACTAGATTTTGCATGGCATCCTTCACAGAAGGTTGCCGCCTGTGTATTCAACCATGTGGTAACAGCTCTTTATCATCGTTGAAGTGTTGACCACCAAGGACAGATTTTAGGTGTAAGAAGAGATGAAAGAGGTCCGAGCTGTATGGAAGATGATCAAACAGGTCCCATTGAAATTTCAGTAAGAATTGTTTGCTCATATTTGGTGTGTGAGGTCAGGCATTATCGTGGAAAAAAAATCAATTTTTGACAGTAATCCTCTTCTTACACCTAAAATCTGTCCTTGGTTCACAACACTTCAAAGATGATGACGAGCTGAAAGAATATGTTACCACATGGTTGAATGCACAGGCGGCAACATTCTATGAAAAAGGCACACAAAACCTTGTGCCATGCTATGAGAATTGCCTACAAAATTTCGGAAGCTATGTAGACTTTCTGGACGCGCCTCGTACATCAGTGCTTTCCAACCTTTCCCTCATGGCGGCACCCTTTTATAATTTAGATGGTTCTAGCGGGAGGGGGGGGTGGGACGTAGTAAAATGTAAATTGTAAACGAAACTGAAATCCTCGTACGCACTGACATGTTAACTTTAGATCCTGACTGTAGCAATTACGTACACTCATCGCAAGAAAAGGAAACATTAGGAACTACGGAGATGTGCAATAGACAACAATGCCTAACTCACACAGTAATACTTGCTTCTTCTACAAGCGACCCAAACTGAATTTCGGAAACCGGTTTTCGCTGTCGTGTGTACATGTCAGGGCCAGATACGGTGTCGCTGGATCGATTGAAAACGGCATCTGGAGATTAGCTTCTCGGATTTCTGATTTAGACAGCACAGTGGCTGTTCCCTTATCACATTTTCAGAAATAAAGTGGGTGTATTTATGACAAGTGATGAATTATTATTTAAGTTCTATTGTTACGTTCTTGCTTCACCACGACTTCGGAAGTCCCGACATATTCGGATAAATACTTGTGACAAGTAAGAATATGAATGTCATTTCTGGTCCCAGAATCTGTTAGCCGGGCGCGGTGGCCGAGGAGACTGAGGCGCTCCAGTCACAGTCTGCACAGCCACTACGGTCGGGGGTTCGAATCCCCCCCTCGGGCATGGATATTTGTGCCGTCCTAGTTCGTAAGTAGTTGATAAGTAGTTTGTAAGTTTAGGGACTGATGACCCCGTAGTTAAGTCCCATAGACTTTACAAACATTAGAACATTATTAGAATCTGTTACATACAGGAAACAGAGAAAAAAGTATTAACGCATACCAGGGTTCGAACGAATGATCACTACATTTAAAATACTACTCTCCGTTAATCACCCGGCCATACTCCATACTAAACATCGCTGCTGAATAGCTTTAGTCAGTGGACAATTGTGACTGCTTTTACAATCTGTGACAGCTTTTACAGCCACTGTGTCATTGATTAACATTTAATTATAAGAAACGCTACCGAGGGTGACGTGGCTTTGATAAATCCATTAGAAAACGCCCAGGTGCAGCTTTTTGAGAAGGAAAGCAGACTACAGTGAAGGTTCGTTCAAGCAACTGCCAGTTCCAGCAAACTGCGCATGGGAAGAGCTGTTATCGAGTATCAGCAGCATCTCTGCGCATGCGCAGTTTGCTGGAATCTGGCAACTGGCAGCTGCTTGAACGAACCCCGATTGTCTACTGCTGCTGATGCAGAGCTGAGCACGGAATTAATGTGCACCGATCATTCCTTTAATACGTGATCTGTGGTGCACTGAATGAAGAGAATGATGATTAGCTGCAGGCGAGTCTTCAGGGTAGTATGAAGAGAAGGATATTTTGTGTTATTTTATGACAAGTTTTTTTGTTATTGTTTAGAGTCTAAATTTGTTAGTCTCGCGACACCCTTGATACTACTACGCGACACCCCAGGGTGTCGCGACACCCAGTTTGGAAAGCTCTGATCTACATCTACATGGATATTCCGCAAGTCACATTGAAGTGGGTGGCAGAGGGTTCATCGAAACCACTTTCATGATATTTCTCTACAGTTCCATTCTCTAGTAGCTCGCGTGATAAAGGAACACCTAAATCTTTTTGTTTTCGATACGTTTTCTCATGTTTTATTATGTTGATCGTGTCTCCCTATTTAGGTGGGTGCTAACAATATATGTTCGCATTCTGAAGAGAAAGTTAGTGAAAGAAATTTCTTTTAATGATTTCCACCCTAACTCGTGCATCATTTCCTGACACTCTCTCCCCCATCATTTTGCAATTGCTTTTGACCTACTTCTGACTTTGCTAACCGATAAATGACAGCATCATCCGCGAACAGTCTAAGAGAGCTACTCAGATTGTCTCCTAAATCGTTCATAAAAATGAGAAACAGTACAGACCCTATAACACTTCCCTCTGAAATGTTATGTTGCAAATTTGTACCCAGCGGGGCTTCGAACCCGGGCCTCCAGGTTTCTAGGCTGTTGCACTGACCAATACTTCACTTTCTTTTATTCCTTTATTTTATTTTTGTTCTTCGATTCGTTGCGGACGTGTGTTCGTTTAAGATCGTTGTTCTTCGATCAGTTCTTGGCTCAGTTTTTTGTTAGAAACAGAATTCAGCCCTCTCTCCGAACGCGCTGAGCCACCGCTCCGCCTAACTGCAAACAAAACAGCACTGGAGGCACAGCATCACTACACCTACACGGATTACCTACGTCGGATAGAAATTCTCAACTTTCCAAAGTCAAATGTTTGTAAATGTATCGGACTTAACGTCTCTGGTTGTTAGTCCCCAGGCTTAAAAACAACTTAATCTAATATCAATAAAATTCTTCTGGGTATGAAACCGCGTCGTCATTTTATAAATTCCACCGACGTTTCGGCCGCTGTTGCAGGCGGCCTTCATCAGGGTCTGTGTCTGACTGCTGAATATGCGATATCTTGGGATTTATATAGCTGCGGATGAGGGAAAGGAAGGGGGGCGTTGGTTTGCCTTTATTGGTGGTTATATTATTTCACGCCATTGGTGGAAATCGGCAATGATGATTGGTGTTTTAGAGGCTAGTTTTCCATGTGATTGGGGGTTACATTCTTCCCCCTTATTGGTCAAAATGGACGTTTCCGATTGGCTTTTGTATTAGAAGTTGCTATTGGCGGAGTGGACCTGAGAGAACGGACGACGGAGAATTTTATTGATAGTGACAACAGCCGCGGAAGCCTACGTTTGCATTTAATCAACCTGTATGGGCAGGAAGTACATCAAAACATCAGGCAGCTTGAATCGCTGCGTCTAAAGAGAGGTAAACTGCTGAATGATCTTGTTTTCTTGAAGAGATGTAGGGACACCAATATAGTGCCAAAATTCCTACGGCTGACGTCGCATATAACATCGAACAAGGCGAAGAACATCTGTCTACGAGCTAGCAAAGCCTTGCTGAGGGAAAGGATACGAGACATACGGACCAGCCTTGACATGAACAACAAAAAGCTCTATGAACTGCACCTGTTCCTGGCAAGTAAATTAGATGCGGAAGACTGGGAGAAAGTCGATAGATTGACCTTCCAACAAGCGACGAGGTCTACTGAGAGCATCACTAGTCGTCATATGGAAAAGTTTGCCAAGCTGCAGCCGATCACGACGAAAGAAGAACAAACCCTGGATACAAAAAGGACAGTGGTAAACGTCTCCAGCCATACCTTAAGTGAAGCAAGCACTCAGATCCTGGCTAAGGGACTAAATTTTGCGATCGCACCGAAATATGTACCGAAGGAAGACATTATTGAATCGGTTGAGACTTCGGTGCGTCACCTGCCACAGGCCGAGGCAGAGAAGATCAGACAAGAAACGGTACGAATCCTGTCTCAGGCGAAGCCACCTAAACAAAACATTTGCAGGGAGGAACGTCAGGCCATAGTGGAGTTGAAGAAGAATCCTGACTTAGTAGTAATACAGGCAGACAAAGGCAACGCCACTGTCGTCATGGACACACCAGATTATAATAAACGAATGGAAAACCTTCTCGGCGATCCCATCTACAAGAAACTTAAGGGTGATCCGACGGCTAAGATAACCAGATCGACACAGGCGCTGCTGAAGCAAACCAGGATGACTTTTGACACAGCCGGAAGACTCATCCCACAAGTTCCGCAGGCACCGAGGATATATGGTGTGCCGAAGGTCCATAAAAAGGATTTTCCTTTGCGTCCCATAGTGGCCAGCATTAATTCATCCACGTACAAGCTGGCCAAAGAGCTGGTACCAAAGCTCCGACATCTAGTGAGCCACACAGAGACATATGTGAAGGATTCCACCCATTTCGTGGCACTTTTAAAAGAGAAGAGTGTATCAGCTACGGACCTGATGGTTAGTTTTGATGTGACTTCGTTATTCACTAACGTACCAGTGTCAGACACAATGAACATATTAGAAGAACGCTTAGCACCTGACACCTGTGACCTAGTTCGCCACTGCCTGACGACCACTTACTTCAAGTGGAAAGAAGAATTTTACGAACAAACAGACGGTGTAGCTATGGGCTCCCCACTTTCTCCGATTGCAGCTGACATCTTCATGCAAGCATTTGAAGAAACGGCTCTCCAGTCAGCGCCACTACGCCCAGCATGCTGGCTGCGTTACGTTGATGACACTTTCGTCATCTGGCCACATGGGGAAGAGGAGCTAAAGAACTTTCATCAACATCTCAATCAGCAGCACAGCAAAATAAATTTTACGATAGAAGTAGAAAAGAATGGGGTGCTGCCTTTCCTCGACGTCGAAGTCTACCGAAAGTCTTATGGTAAACTCGGCCACAGGGTGTACAGAAAGGCTACCAACACGGGAAGGTACCTCCACGCCTCCTCCCACCACCACCCCATGCAGAAGAAATCCGCCCTACAAACACTAACAAGGAGGGCCCACAGGATCAGCGATGACGATCACCTACAGGCGGAACTACGACATCTCAGATCCACCTTTGCGGCTAATGGCTACGGACTGGGCGAGATACATAAAACAATGTCCAGGAGGAATGAAAGGAATAGAGGGGAGCAAGAGGAAGCACAAAGCATCGCCCTATTACCTTACGTGCAGGGCGTCACTGAGCATGTGGGTAAGGTTCTACGTCGGGCAGGCATCAAGCCAGTCTTCCGCAGCACCAATAAGACCAAGGATGTCCTAGGTTCAACTAAGGACGCAGTTGACAAACTGAGCAATGCCGGCGTGTATGAAATTAGCTGCGAGTGTGGGCTGGTTTATATAGGAGAGACCGGGCGAGCAATCTCCACTAGGCTTTCAGAACATTGAAGATACATACGTCTTGGACAGCACACGAAGTCAGCGGTTTCTGAGCATCACAATCAGTGCGGAAAACAGTTATCTTTCAGCGAGGACCGCATGCTGGCGAAACAACCATTCTCAGCGAGGAGGAAAATTAGAGAGGCTATAGAAATAGCGAAGCGTCCCGCCAATATGAACAGGGAGGATGGCTACAGGCTGCCGGCGTCTTGGCTGCCAGCAGTCGCAACGCTACGTGACGGCACCGCGCGCGGAAGGACTCGCGCAGACTGCCCCGGAGACCACAGCGGCCGCGAACACGCAGAGCACCGGCCCGCCGCCGTCTGCGCCAGGCAACAAGTCAACAGCGGCACGCCACAACCGTCGTCCGTTCTCTCAGGTCCACTCCGCCAATAGCAACTTCTAATACAAAAGCCAATCGGAAACGTCCATTTTGACCAATAAGGGGGAAGAATGTAACCCCCAATCACATGGAAAACTAGCCTCTAAAACACCAATCATCATTGCCGATTTCCACCAATGGCGTGAAATAATATAACCACCAATAAAGGCAAACCAACGCCCCCCTTCCTTTCCCTCATCCGCAGCTATATAAATCCCAAGATATCGCATATTCAGCAGTCAGACACAGACCCTGATGAAGGCCGCCTGCAACAGCGGCCGAAACGTCGGTGGAATTTATAAAATGACGACGCGGTTTCATACCCAGAAGAATTTTATTGATAGTGACAACAGCCGCGGAAGCCTACGTTTGTACTTAATCTGAGTTAAACTAACCTAATGAGAACGCAAACACCGCATTGTTTGGGAAGGGAGTAAGACAGGGTTGTAAACTTTTCCCAATGCTGTTCAGTCTGTATATTGAGCAAGCTGTGAAGGAATGCAAGGAGTGATGTGGAGAGGGAACTGAAGTTCAGGGAGAAGAAATAAAAACTTTGCCGTTTGCCGATGATATAGTAATTCTGTCAGAGACAGCAAAGGACCTGGGAAAGAAATTTAACGGAATAGGCAGTGTCTTGAAATGGGGGTATAAGATGAACATAGCAAGATTTAAACAAGGGTATTTAATGTAGTGTAAGAAAATCGTGCGATGTTGAACGAATTAGATTAGGTAATGAGACAATAAAAATAGTAGATGAGTTTTGTAATTTGACTAGCAAAATAACTTCTGGTGGCCGAAGTAAACAAGATATAAAATTCAGCATGGCTAACGGAAGAAAATCGTTTTTGAAGAAACGAAATTTGTTTATATCCGATATCAATATAAGTGTTAGGAAGTCCTTTTTCAGAGAATTTGTCTGGAGTATACCATTGTATGAGAGTGAAACGTGGACGATATGGAATTCAGACAAAACGATGATTGAAGGTTTTGAAATGTGGTGCTACAGACGAATGGTAGATCATGTAACTAACGGTAAAGTGCTTAACAGATTTGGACAGAAAAATAGTTTCTGGCACTTCCTGACTGAGAGAAAGGACAGGTTGGTGGGAAACATTCTAAGACATGAAGAAATCGTTAACTCGGCATTATAAGGAAGTGTAGAGGTTAAAAATCGAAGAGGGAGACCGAGAGATGAAGACAGTAAGCAGGTTCAAGAGGACGCAGGTTGCCGTTCTTATTCGGAGATGAAGAGGTTCGTAGAGGACAGGGTAGCGTGGAGACCAGTCAGAGGACATTTGTTGTCATTTGGTTCCGGATTCTAACTCATTGTAGCGAAATATTCTTGGGATGGTGGTGCCATCGAAAATTCTTTGCAATTTTTTAAACTGTCGTTTGTTTCTGCTCACAAAATAATATGCACACTGTGAAGCACTTTTTTCACTTAAACAGAATAACACTGCGTGAAACACCACACATAAACCGAAAAACTTTTGGCCACATATATGCCAAAAAGTTCTTGGTTTATATACGATGCTGGCAAAAAGTTCTTAGTTTATATACGATGCTTCACAATGTTATTGCCACATACGTGGAGCTTTTAGTTTGTGTTTGCTACTTCACAGTAAGTTTTTATATGTAAGTTATGTCAGTGTTCCATAGAGTTCGCAATGTTTTGGGAGCAGTAGTAGATGACAGTGCAATAAATTGGCACAGGATTTTCAGTGGCACCATCATCCCAAGAATATTTCTCCAGAGCCATGATTCCGGAAGGAAATAATAACAAATGTGTTTGGAAGTGAACAGCCATGTGATGAAGAGCCGTCACGTTCGAAACTTGTAACAGCGATTTGCTTTTTAAATATATAGCATTATGAAAAGTGGCTGGTTGCTTTTTTATTCTTTGCAAGATTTAATCAATATTATTAAATTACTTTTACAAAAATTTCTGAGACTATTTTTCGTTTTTCTTCTTTTACTGACCTGGTTGGAATACTCTGCTATTTCCTTCACCACTACATATTTCCTTTCATGTCTTTCGACTCTCATGGATGCAATCTGTTTTTCGTGTAAGTTCTGGTTAGCCTTCAGTTCTCTCTACTTCGTGACTGCTATTTCAGATTTTCAAACAGTTTGCTGCAGTCAACATTGTCAATAGCTTTCTCTAAATCAGTAGATGCAGTAAATATAGGTTTGCCTTTCTTCAGTCTAACGTAAGTCGTAGGGTTAGTTCATACGTTTTTCCGAGACTGGATCGGAGTCTTGCTTGCGTAGCTCAGCGTGCACGGCAGAGAGTTTGCAAGCCCCTGTAAAACTAAAACTCCCATTGACAGACGTTTAAAAGACGTCATGCGATGTCCCTACGGAAACCATGTCCTCAAAGACGAAAGACAATGAAACAGAAAGAAGGGCGGTGGCGCACTTACCCGTGAAAGGTAAAGGTTACGAGTTCGATTCTCGGTCTGGCCACTGTTTCAATCTGCCACCAAGTTTCATATAATTTCACAATCCCCTGCGAACTTCGTTTCGTGGGTCTCTGTGCCCGGAAATGATACGATTTGTTTTTCCTTGAGAAAACCTAACTAATGTTAGTTGAGAGAGTTCCTTAGGAAATCTATCACTGGAGACGTATGTGCTGACGAAGTGGTTTAAGGGCGGAAAACATGCACTGTGGTTTGATACTGAAATTCGAAAAATATTGAGAAAACATAGATAGTTTCACTATCCTTTCAAAAAAGAAGAAGCAAATGAGGACAGTCGAAATTTAGTAGAGATTCGGGTGTCTATAAACAGACAGATACGCGAAGCATACAATACTTACTATCATCATGGCTTAGCAAACGATATTGTCGAGAACTCTAAAAAATTCTGGTGAAATGTAAAATCAATTAGCGGGTCGAAGATCTTTACCCAGAGAATCGTTGATTATTAAATGTTTGTATAGTCTATGGGACTTAACTACGGGGTTATCAGTCCCTAAACTTACAAACTACTTATGAACTAGCTAAGACTAAGGACGGCACAAATATCCATGCTCGAGGGGGTATTCGAACCCCCGACCGTAGTGGCCGTGCAGACCGTGACTGGAGCGCCTCAGTCTCCTCGGCCACCGCGGCCGGCGTTGATTATTAGATGACAGGGATACAAGAAATCAAAATGAAAGCTGAAGTGTTAAATTTTGGGTTCAAGAAATCATTCACTCAGGTTGATCATACAGACATTTCGTCGTTTAGCCATCGAACAAACTACGGAACAGATGGCAAAGTAATAGGCATCCCTGGTGTAGAGAAGCAGCTGAGAGAGCTCAAAACAATTAAGTCGGCAGGTCCAGACGGTATGACCAATTCGGTTTTACAAACGGCAGCGCTACGGCCTCGGACCTTACTTGCCTCAGACAAGGCAAAATAATTCCGTTCACTCTTTGCAAGTGCTTGTGTATGAACGAAAATGAAGAACTTTAAGATATTTTGGCTCACTGTTCCTCAGATTTGGAGTATACTGCCCTTTAATTTCATGACACTAAATAGACAATTGACTCAACGCCGCGGCGGAGCGGCCAAGCGCATTGAGGCGCTGTGTTCCGATGCGCGAGGCCGTTCCCCATCGGGAGTTCGAATACCTCCTCGGGCATGGATGTTTGTGCTGTCATTAGTATAAGTTAGTTCATAAGTAGTTTGTAAGTTTAGGGACTGATGACCCCGCAGTGAAGTCCCATAAGCTTTACAAACATTTGAACTTTGAACTGATTCAACAACAAATTGTAAGTTAAATTTTTTTTTTTGTTCGATGTTTATCGATGAGGCCGTTGCTCAGTTTTTATTAGAATGATTACAATGGGTGAGCAGTCATCTAACGGAACGCGCTGGGTTACCGCGCCAGCTAACACGTGAGTATGGTTACCTTACTGCGAATGTAAGCGCAAGTGGTAAAAATTTATATTCTTGATATATCAAGAAATAAGCCATTTCAGACAACATACATGATGATAAAAATGGTCGATTTACGATGATTATCCATTCATCGAATTAATTTTGAGTCCATTTAATGTTATGAACTTTAGGGCCGGTTTTCTCAAAATTTGAGAGATATGAGCCGAAATATCTTACAGTCCCCTATTTTTTTTTCATACGCTAGCAATCTGTGAAAAATGAACCTACTTGGTGGATCCTGCTGACGTCCTTCCCTGGTTATCTTGAATTTAAGGTGAATCCCTGCTCCAGTGTAACGTCCCAAGCGACTGGAGAAAGAGGGCGGATGAGTCCTGTGTACATGACAGAATTACTGCCAGTTTCATTAATATTAGTATGCATCAGAATTATTTTGGACATTCTCAGTATAATAAATTTCTTGCAGACGGAAATCTTCTCTCCCTTCATCAACCTGACTTTATTAAACATCGCTTGTGCGAAACTCAGCTTGTTCTTTTCTCACATGGTATCCTGCATGCCGTGGTTGAAGAGAAACATTCATACTGCATATTCTTTGATTTGCAAAAGGTGTTTGACACAGTGTCGCACTGCAGAGTGCTAACGAAAGTGCGTGCATGTGGAACAGGCTCCCAGATATCAGTAATTCGGAGACCTCATAAGTATTGTCGGTGATAGCACGTATTTATCAGTAACAAGAGTATCATCAGGAATGCTTCAGTGAAGTGTGATAGGACCTCTGTGACTTTTCATCTGCATAAATCATATGGACGTCAGAGTGAGCAGCAATCTCTGACTGATTCCTGATAATGCTGTGGTGTACGGGAAGGTGCTGGCATTCAATGACTTTGGTAGGACACAAGATGAATTAGACAAAATTTCTAATTGGTGTGAGGAATGTCTGTTCTAAATGTAGAAAAATTATGGTGATGTATCTCATAAGGAAAAAAGCCATAGTGTTAGAATACAGCATTAGTCGTGGGCTGCTGGAAACAGTCGCTGGCTGCTGTGAGGCCGACCAATCAGTTGGCGACCGCGCCGGCTCAGGACTACCTTGCTTACATGAAATGACGTGCGCGCCGCGGCCTGTCTTTCTCATTGGCCTCGTGTGTGGAGAAAGTACCAGAGCTCCAAGAAATAACAGAAAGTACTGAAACACAAATCATTATAAATAGCAAAAGCGGTATGAAGGTGGAGGTAAGAAAAGCTGAAAATTTTACCAAGGGACAAATGGTGTTCATCTACATCTAAATACATACTCTGCAATCCACCCGAAGGTGCGTGGCGGAGGGTATTCAGTACCACTACTAATTACTTGCTTTCCTGTTCCATTCCCGTATAGAAAAAGGGAAAAACGAATACTTATCCGTATGAGACGTAATCTCTCTAATCTTGCCACGCGGGAGTAGCCGAGCGGTCTGTAGCGCCACGTTACGGATCGCGAGGCCTTTCGCGTCGGAGGTTCGAATTCTCCCTCGGGCGTGGATGTGTGTGCTGTTCTTAGGTTAGTTTAATTTAGTTTTAGTAGTTTGTAAATCTAGGGACTGATGACCAACTTAGTTTGGTCCCATAGAATTACAAACATTTGAATTTTTTTTCTCTAAACTTATTCTTGTGGTCTTTACTCGAAATGTAGATTTTCGGCAATAGAATCGTTCTGTAGTCCACTTCAAATTCACAACCTATATATTTTGTCAACAGTGCTTCTCGAAAAGAACGTCGCCTTCCGTCCAGCGACTCCCAGTTTAGTTCCCGAAGCATTTCGGTAACACTCGCGCATTGATCGAATCTACCAGTTACAAACCTAGCCGCCCGCCTCTGAACTGCCCCTAAGTCCTCCTTTAAACCGATCTGGTGGGGATCCCAAACACTGGAGCAATCTTCAGGACGGGGGCGTACAAACGTTTCATATGCGGTCTCGAACGAATCGCACCCTCCCAAAATTCTCCCAATAAAGTGAAGTCGAGCATTTGCCTTCCCCACGACTGTTCCTTATATCGCTGTGCAGCGTTATGCCTAGCTATTTAATGGACGAGACTCTGTCAAGAAGCACACTACTAATGCTGTATTCGAACCTTACGAGATTGTTTCTCCTACTCATCTGCATCATCTTGCATTTTTCTACATTTACCTCTAGTTGCCACCTTACACCACCTCGAAATTTAGTCCAAGTCATCCTGCATCCTACTACAGTCATTCAATGACAACACCCTCTTGTACAGTGCACCACAGCATCATCAGCAAACAACAGTAGATTGCCACTCACTCTGTCCGTCAGATCATTTATATAGATAGAAAATAATAGCGGTACTATCGCACTTTCCTGTGGCACCACTGACGATATACTAGTCTCTGATGAAACTCGCCATCGAGGACAACGTTCTGGGTTCTATTACTTATGTAATCTACAAGTCACTCACATATTTAGGTACCTACTCCATAAGCTCGTACCTTCGTTAGCAGTCTGTAGTGCGGTACCGTGTCAAACGCCTTTCGAAAATCGAGAAATATGCAGTATGTCTGTTCCCTTTCATCAAAAAATGTTCAAATGTTTGTAAATCTATCGGACCAAACTGCGTGGTCATCAGTCCTTAGCTTACAAACTATTTAAACTAAAGTGAATTAACCTAAGGACAACACACACACACCCATGCTTCCCTTCAACCATAGCACGCAAGATGTAATGAGAGGACAGGGCAGGCTGGGCTTACACGATCGATGCTTCCTAAAGCCGTACTGATGCATGGAGAAAAGCTTGGATTGACTGAATAAAATAGGAGGTGGCGTATTTATTGTTGTTACAAGCGGTTTATCCTGTAGCGAAATTTAAGTAGATGGTTCTTGTGAATTGGTATTGAAAGGAGGTATACCTGTCAACCAGAATAAATTAATTATTGGTTCTTTTATTTAACCCCCTGACTCAGACGATTAGATTGCAGAAATGTTCAAATAAATTTTGGAACGAATTTCGAAAACGTACCCGAAGCATACAATTTTAAGTGATGGTGACTGTAACTTACTCTTGATATGTAGGCAAAAACACAGTTACAGAAAGGGGACTGAGGCGCTCCAGTCACGGTCCGCACGGCCAGTACGGTCGGGGGTTCGAATCCCTCCTCGGGCATGGATATTTGTGCCGTCCTTAGAATTAGTTAGTTCATAAGTAGTTTCTAAGTTTAGGGAATGATGACCCCGTAGTTAAGTCCCATAAGCCATAGAAAAATTTGAACATTTTTTGAACAGTTACAGAATCGGAAACAAGTACAAAATATTGTCTGAAATTGTACTGAACCATTTTCCGAAAACTATCTCGAGCAATTAATTCATGAACCCACTAGATTGGTAAATGTATGTGAAAACAGACTTGGTTTTCTAGCATAATCCGGAGCTAATGAACAGGATCAAAAGAAACGCAGCGATTAATGAACACAGAGTTGTAGCTACAATGAATATCGAAATTCCTAAATCAACCATAATTCAACAAAAATATATTTATTCAAAAAGCAAATAAATATTCGCTTAACGCTTTCCTGACTGAGAATCTCCAGTCTTTCGGAACTAACAATGTGAGTGAAGGTCTGATGGGGCTTACATTCAAAGAAATAATATCGACAGGTGCTGAGAGATTTATACCAAATAAATTAACAAAAGAGGAGGCATACCCGCCGTGATACACAATTCAGGTTAGATAATTCTTGCAAAAGCAAAGACAAAATCACGTCAAATATAAACAGTCACAAAATCGCTTGCAATAATTTACAAAAACTCGAAATTTAGCGGGAGATGCTTATAAAAGCTTCCGCAACAAAACCCTGTCACTTAATCTGGTAGAAAATCGAAAGAACCCTTGGTCATATGTGAAGCATACTAGCGGCAAAACAAAACCAATTTTTTCACTAGGCGATAGTAATGCTGATGTTACTGATGAAAGTTCTGCTAAAGCAGAACTGATAAACACGGCTTTCCGAAATGCCTGCGCCAAAGAAGACGAAGCAAATACTTCATAATTCGAATCAAGAACAGCTCCGAACATGCGAAATTTAGAAGCAGATATCCCAGTAATGTTAAAGCAACTTAAGTCACTTAACAAAAGCAAGACTCCCGATCCATTTTGTATACCAATTAGGTTCCTTTTAGAGTGTGCTGATGCAATAGCTCCATACCTAGCTATCATATTGTTACAGCACATAATAGTAACAGACAGTCGGCCGCGGTGGCCGAGGGGACTGAGGCGCTCCAGTCACGGTCTGCACGGCCACTACGGTCGGGGGTTCGAATACCCCCTCGGGCATGGATATTTGTGCCGTCTTTAGTATTAGTTAGTTCATAAGAAGTTTGTAAGTTTAGGGACTGACGACCAAGTAGTTAAGTTCAAATGTTCAAATGTTTGTAAGGCTTATGAGACTTAACTAAGGGGTCATCAGTCCCTAAACTTACAAACTACTTATGAACTAGCTAATCCTAAGGACGGCACAAATATCCATGCCCGAGGGGGGATTCGAACCCCCGACCGTAGTGGCCGTGCAGACCGTGACTGGAGCGCCTCAGTCCCCTCGGCCACCGCGGCCGGCCGTAGTTAAGTCCCATAAGCTATACAAACATTTGAATTTGAGTAACAGACAAACTTGTTGGAATATCAAGTTGCGCAAGCAATCGCCGGCCAAGTTAGGCGAAACGGATCATCGGTTGTGTCGTAAATGTAAGCCAGTGATTGTCGTGACGAGAGCAGACGAGTTGAAAGCCTACAGCCTGCAGTTTTGTTAACTGCGACAGAGGACAATAGAAGCGAGACGGTATATTCGTTAGCTTGTAAACATTTCATAACTACACCTAACTCTTTAACAAGAGTGGATAGCAAGGTAACAGGCTTATTGAGTGAACAATGCACAAACAAGTGGAGCATATTCGGTCCTTACGAATCGACCTTTCCGTCATAGTTTCAGCCGATTTCTGTATATATACTCCCTCTTTTTGAAGTTTTTGTCACTTGGTCGTTGGGATCGACGATGTTCAGGAGTATTTGGTAATTTGCGATGGTTTGTGATACAAACTAGTCTTCGTCCACTGCTGAGTGCTATACAGGCGACTCAACTTCAGTTCTCGATGGTTTCTGGAATTTTTCCTTGGTGAGACGACTAGAACATGGTGCACTCAACCTCTTGATATCAAATGAGAAGATACTTAAGCGACTAGTAGAGGCTGATAGGTCCGATAAGCTGACCTCACGACCCTGTTAAGTGCCTCCGAATGCCGCCCCTGGCAGAGGATAGCACGGCGACAGGTCGCTTCTGTGTGGCCTCTGCCTATGGTAGGAAACGTACAGGCTGTTTCGGAATTAATGTTACACACATAAGGAGGTCGTAGAGGGATGTTCGTACATAATGTTTTACACAGGAACCTATGTGTGGTAAGGCCGCCCAACGACGCTATGGACACTTCTTCATGTTCGAGATTACGAAAGAAGTCGCTTCTACAGCAACCTATTTGCTTTCCATATCCTGGAGGAGGAGGTACGACGAACTAAATCATCCAAAAATGTCAAGTTAACGTTTTTCCAAAATCGATATCTTAAGAACTATGAGCAGTTTTTCAGCTAAGAGTGTGGAACACATCTCTTATCATGGACAAGTGCTCATATATCTTAACATCTGCAACTTATAATCGACCTGTAGTGGATATTTTTGATTGTTTTGATCCATAACACCTCCTCCCAAAATATGGAAAGCAGAGAGCTTTTAGTGGAAGAGATTTTATTCGCAGTATTACACAAGTATTCATAGTGTCATTGAATTACATTTCAAGACATGGGGTTCCTACGTAAAACTTGATATCCTAAGTTCCCTCAACAATCACTAGAAGTGTGTGACATGAATTATGTAACACCGTGTATAACATAGAGCCAGCACCACTGGCGTCAGCTACGGTTCCAACTCGGCTTGGAACGGAGTTGAAGTGACACGGCTGTATCATTTCAGCTATATACCACAGTTCAGTCCTATTTAATGATCGTGCGTGACAGGGTGACAGTCTCGCAGCAACCATTGTCCATACGCTTGTGAGAGTTGTGGAGAACGTGTTGGCTGGAGCATTAGTCTAACCCTCTATACACAGACATGTTTGGTCAGCATGGGCAGCATGAAGTCTTTAGCCAACCGACTGAAAAACAACACGAAGATCTCACGATAGGACACAGTCAGTGATCTTAAAACGTCAGCAATTGCACGGCTACTGTCAGAAGTACAAACCATGCAAACCAGAGGTCATGTCTTGCACCCAAAACCCTTGTTTGAGACTTATATACAATTATAGGTATGTTCACAAGAACAGATACCATGTATTTAGTCGTATGTAAGCTTAAAATAGACATATACCGACTTAATTACGGATGCGGGAGTACAGGTTACGCCACAAGCAAGTGTAATAATGAACTGACGTCACTTCTTTGGTAGCGTGCAATAAGTTGACAATTTGGGCTGGACAAGTGTGTCCGGACAGCCTAAAAGTTAAGGCGACCGCTGACTAAAAGAGATAAAAACCAGGTTCGCGTCCCACTACGACACCGATTTTCAACTTCACGTTTGAATTTAATTCACCACCCTGCTACAGGCGAGTTGTAGAAATATTTCTAATACAAGTATAAGACATTTTTATAGTTTCATAAGTAACTCACAACTATCTCTTTCGTCATTTATAAAATGTATCCTGTGCAATTCACTGGCATGGGTGTGTGTGTCGTGTTTAGTGTAAATTAGTCTATTTAGTTTGTAAGTCTGGGGACTGATCACCGTAGCAGTTTGATCAAATCGGTTTACAGACATTTGAACGGTTCACTGATGTGACAATAATTCTAATATTCAACCGTGACGTAAAACGACTCAGACGGCAGGTATATAAAAGTGTTGTGAAGTCGGGATGTTGTACTGTGAGTGGTAGGTTCGGGAGGTGGCCTGTGACTAGCAAGGATGTGAATAAGGTCTGCAACTAAAAAACTGATTAGTTCTCAAAAGATTTATTGACAGAATAAATCAATACTTAACTTTGACGTGCTTGTGCTGGTACAAACGTCTTGTACTATTACATAGTTCAGCTACGCCATAGAAAACTGTTCCGCCTTTTGCACAGACAGAATGCTGGCACTTCAGTGATGAACTTCTGGAACTATAGTGTAGCAAAATGTTCAAATGTTTGTCAAGCTTATGGGACTTAACTACGGGGTCATCAGTCCCTAAACTTACAAACTACTTATGAACTACTTACGAACTAGGACGGCACAAATATCGCCGGCCGCGGTGGCCGAGGGGACTAAGGCGCTCCAGTCACGGTCCGCACGGCCACTACGGTCGGGGGTTCGAATCCCCCCTCGGGCATGGATATTTGTGCCGTCCTTAGTTGTAAGTAGTTCATAAGTAGTTTGTAAGTTTAGGGACTGATGACCCCGTAGTTAAGTCCCATAGACTCTGCAAACATTTGAACATTTTGGCACAAATATCCATGTCCGAGGGGGGATTCGAACCCCCGACCGTAGTGGCCGTGCAGACCGTGACTGAAGCGCCTCAGTCCCCTCGGCCACCGCGGCCGGCTATAGTGTAGCAGACAGCGAAGAAACAGTGTAGTGAGAGCTGTGTGTTTTCGCGCATTATTTCGGTATTAATGTCAAAGTGCTTCCGCGCCTGCCGCTAGGGGCGCTGTGTCGCTTTCGCGCTTACTCTTTGAATGATTTTGTTTTGTTTCTTTAGTAAGTTACGGAGTTTTTATGTTCTTGTTTGTGTCGAGATTCGTATTACTGCTTGTAAAATCTCTCGATTATGCATTGTTCTGCAGTCGACTCCTTTCACATTGCTTTAATGAAGAAGTTAAAGTGTTTTTAATTTAAGAGTCGTCCTCATTACAACTGAGGCGATTTCAATACGGACACGAAGTGTTGTGTATTCAGACGGCCACTCTCAAACAACTCAGGCCTCTCCGAAAGTAGCATTCGTAGGGCTGCCTCGTACTGAATGGGACTTCCGTACTGACTGTCGTTGCTCTGGTGCACCGCCATATCTAGGCGAGCCCCTGTCATCCTATTGGCCGGCGCGAGAATTAGCAAAGAGGTAACGAGGCTTCGGGCACCCCGGTGGTTGAAGCACTGTGGTGCGACTTAGCGCCTCTTCTTGGAGTTGCGCGGACACTGGTGTAGACCGCCGGCGTTGTGGCGAATAGCGACAAATGTTCAAATGTTTGTTAAGCTTAAGGGACTTAACTACGGGGACATCAATCCCTAAACTTACAAACTACTTATGATCTAGCTAACACTAAGGACGGCACAAATATCCATGCCCGAGAGGGGATTCGAACCCCTGACCGTAGTAGCCGTGCAGACCGTGACTGAAGCGCCTCAGTCCCCTCGGCTACCGCTGCCGGCGAATAGCGACACCACAACAAAAGTTATTTGTGTGTGCCACTGTATAATATTAACTTACAACAGGCAAACCGCAAAGGCGATCTTATTTAAGAAAAGTAACATATTAGTATTGTCCCTTCGTAAATAATTCATAAAAACAAACTTAATGCAGTCAAAACTTGTCTTGATTTTACTGCTATCAGTACAAAGGTTTTCACAATTTCGTTCGCCTCTGTAGCTGAGTGGTCTACATGTCTGACTCTCTTGCAAACAATCCATGTTCAATTACCGTGGGTTCCGTGTTGTACAATCAGTTTCTATTACACTTGTGTGGTTATAATTTAGGCATGAGAGCAGTCTGCTCTCTGATGTTAGCTGACTAACATGTAACTAATGTGCATTGGTTACTTTCAACGATAGGATTCTGAAGATGGCCCAGTCTGAAACGCGTAAAATAGTCATTTTGTAGCCAACAAATGACTTATCAATACAGCGACCTATACAGCTTTTTGCAAACTTCATTCATTATTCATCATGGTCGCCTGCCTTCTCCGTGTCTTTATGTCATAGTTATGGGTTTTTATGTGGTGTATATGAGTCCTCGGGACTCGAATCTGCACTGATGATGTTCAGTCATTCGATATGCGTTTTTTTAAATAAATATTTTATATCAAAGTACCAAGCTGAAAAATTTATTATTATTATGTTGTGGTGATTGGGCACACAAGACATTATGGAGTCGTCATACAAGAATGTTATTTTGTGGTGGCAGCCTTCGACAGCGTTGGTCGTTTCATGGCGCCGTTTGTAACAACTCCAAGGATAGGTAGGTAACAACTCCAAGGCTATCTACAAAGTACTCAAAAAACTCAGAAAGCTGGGGAGTAGCCTCTGCCTATGAATGTATCTTCCTTCTTACCTCCTACAGAACGTTATCTGGAGCTGCACATTAAAGTCACAGTGAAAAAAGCACAGTCGAATCCTTGGTTTTAGGCATGCCTCGGCATTGGTTTGCTTTCCGTCCTGATCAGAACCATATCACAGTTCCGTCTTTCTTCGTTTTCTTCACTATGTAAGAAAAACTTTCATAGCGTTAAGTTACTGCGATTGGTCATTGAAACTTGTATATCGGAGGCATTGTGACAGAAATACACAGGTCGCACGATGTGGACTTTACGAAAGATAGAGCAGTACTAGTGCTATTAGTTCAAACAGTCGACTGCTATGGTTGAGGTGGTCTATCGGGGCGCAATTCGTCCGTGTCTGAGGAGCAGTGCCACAAAGGAAGCACCTATTTTAACGTAGATTTCACACATTTCAAATTGGGTGCCAATGTCAATGGGCGCAGTTTTCATAGATTCTCTTTAACATTTCGAAACAACTTTCTCCGATATCACTTCTTGTCATGTCATTTCGTTAATGAATGTCCTACATAATTTTACTGCAGTGCATCTGATTCAGTTGATGCACGAGAAGCAGGCGTCACCCTGGCAGCGACAGCATTGTGAAGAATGGACACCTCCTCATGATACAAGGTGTCTTGTCTGGTCGTTGCTCCGGCGCAGCAGACATAAATTCTGTCCTAAAGAAAACATGGCGAGCGGTAAACTGGGTGTGACGTACAATCAAGGAAATATGCCTAGCATTAAGGTATGGGACCGACAAGAGATTTGTAGCCGCAGTAACAGTAATTTATAGTAGTGCGGCGCATCGTATCGCCGAATCTTGGTGAGTTTCATCACCTGCCCCTCGTACTGCTCCTCTGCGTTTAGCTATATTTAGCTAGCAACTGCTGGCAGCATTCCAGGCTCCGACGAACCTAGCCCACTGAACTACTTGTGCGCTAAACCCACTCCGCAGCCTGCCTCTAAACAATGCTTCTTACCTACCTCTTCATACACAGAATGAAAATATGACTGTTTACATTTCTTTGTATGCGTCCTAATCTATCTTATCGTATTGTAATGAACACTAAAGCTAGATTTACGATGGTCTTACCAGAATTCCTGTTGGCTTCCTCGAATACCAGACATCTATATCACTCGAAACGGTTTAGTCAAAACAAATGTCGCCTTATTACCCAAAAGCCCTATATACGCTGGCCAAGCATCTCTGTTACACTTTGGTGTGGACTATAGCAGCTTCTTGCTATCCTTGCAACACGTCTCGGATTTCGTTCTGTGTGTGCGACACGCGTACTTGATAAGGAATCCAGATGCTAAAGTAATATTCTTAAATTGGCCACAGTGTACTGTATGCGATTTATGTTATAGATGTACTTATTTCATCAGAAACCTCTCAAAAATCTTTATTTTATTAGCCGTCCCTACAAGAGGATTTATGTATTCGTTCCATTTCCTATCGCTTTTGAGTGCTATTTCAGAAACAAAAAAATCAACGATATGATGAGCTACAGCAGTTCACGGCTAATGTGTATTTGAATTCGATTTGTTTCTCTGTCTTTAAAAAAAAGTTCAAATGTTTGTATAGCTTATGGGACTTAACTACGAGGTTATCAGTCCCTAAGCTTACAAACTACTTACGAACTAGCTAACACTAAGGACGGCACAAAAATCCATGCCCGAGGGGGGATTCGAACCCCCGACCGTAGTGGCCGTGCAGACCGTGACTGGAGCGCCTCATTCCCCTCGGCCACCGCGGCCGGCTCTCTGTCTTTGTTATGGACATTGCCATGTATTAATTTGTTCACCCTTAAAGGGAGATACAATTTATTATTAGAAGTGCAATGTTGTCCAAGATATTGTACATTTCTTTACCATCCTCTAACGAAAAAAAATTCCTGTCGACAAACTATTGTCAGCAATTAGAACAATAGTAAGTGCGAAAGCATCACGCAGATGTTAGAATAACCCCAGTGACAAATGCTGAAAGAGAGGCGTTACGTATCACGGTATGCCGCGGCAGAGTGGCCAAGAGCATTGAGGCGCTATGCTCCGATGATCGAGGCCGTTCCCCGTCGGAGGTTCGAATCCTCCTTCGGGAATGGACGTTCGTGTCGTCTTTAGTATAAGTTAGTTTATAAGTAGTTTGGAAGTTTAGGGACTGATGACCCCGCATTTAAGTCCCATAAGCTTAACAAACATTTGAACATTTTTTGTATCACGGTATAGGAAATGTTCAAAGAGCGTACTTGCGTCCTCCTACGTATACCTCGCGATAATACCAAGAGAACAAAAGTAAATTACAGGCCACACGGATGCATGCATTTTATTCGTGAGTTGCGTAACCTGAGAATAAAATGCATTCCGGACCGGCGAGTGCGGTGTGCACCCCGGCCACTATTCCCCTCCACGATGAGCCGACTGCAGTGGTGGGGTAGCTCGCCCTCTGAAATTCGAATAGAGGAATTCAATATTTCAATCAGCGATTCGCGTCGTCTGTTCGGTGTTCCGCTGTGGTTGGAGAAATATCACTGCAGTATTCTACTCTTGTCTAAGCTGAAATCCAATGTCCTAGTTGATCAGGGTCTCGCGTAGACGCATTTCAATCACCTACTTGCATATCCACCACTAATAGAGGGACTTTTGTGTGAGACTATCTTCATATTTCATTTTCTGTCATATTCAAGGCGATGTTTCATAACTACTGATATTGTTGGAAGCTGGACGTCGACGTACTTTTTTCAATTATGGGAATGTTTTTTATGCCACACGTTTTCCCGCACGCGCATGACATGTACTACACTCTAATATTCAGAGTCCCAAGTCGTTATTTACAATCCATGAAAGGTTCAAATGTTTTTAAACCTATGGTACCAAACTGCTGAGGTCATCGGTCCCTAGGCTTACAAACTAAACCCTTTCTCTCCCAGTGTTGTTCTTGCAAAACAACGTACTGAAAGCTGATTTATACAGTATTTTGTGTATCAGTTTTTAATGTCGCATGGTTGCTGATGAGCAACATGCTTCTAGTATGACATTTTGCCGCTTGGTATGGCGTGTAGCCACTTCTGGCATCAAGTTATCCGTCTTGGAGGTTGTGTTATGTTGCCGCCTGTATGTGGCTATGAGTGTGAGCGTGAGCGTGGTTCACGTTATTTTATTTCAGCAGTGAATTGTCTCGTCTTTGGCGCTGTGGCGAAGATTACGCTAACACTATTGATCTGGCAGTGTTATCTATCAACAATATAACGTTCATGTAATGAAACGTCTGTGTTGCGTATGAAATACGTGACATAAAAAAGAATAGTTCGATCAAAAACTTTAAAACACAAATTTTGATGTCTAGTGCACTGTTTTAATACAGAAAACAGAATTTTAATTTTTCCAAAGCTGAATTCATAATGTGGGAATGATAGGGTTAAACTAACTTATGCTAACACACACACCCATCTCCAAGGGAGGACGCAAACCTCCGACGGGGAAAGGCCACGCAATCGTTAGCCAGGTGCCCTATACCGCATGGCCACCATAGCGCAGCTGTCCCTGAAAGATATCTAGTCTTTACCGGTTCGCTATTTATTTTCAGTGACCTTCTTCCGATTTTAACCAGATACGTTGCTTGCTCTTTTCGTGATGACAGCTAGAGACGTGATGGTAGATGTCTGAGTGGGTTATATTCTGACAGACTTAGAGTTCCGAACGGTTTCGCCGTGTTCTACGGTTCTGTCCAGATTTCACATTGGCCAATCGTGGGATCCCGCACACAAATTTCTCCAAACGTAACTACAGCTGAGCACCGAGCAGGACGAAGAATCAGATTGAGAATCACCACTCAGTTCCAGGGGATGAGTTACCCCTCCACCGCCAGCCGCGGTGGCCGAGCAGTCTGCGGCGCGTCAGTCACGGTCTGCACGCCAACTACGGTCGGGGGTTCGAATCCCTCCTCGGGCATGGATATTTGTGACGTCCTTTGTAGTAACTAGTTCATAAGTAGTTTATAAGTTTAGGGACTGATGACCCCGTAGTTAAGTCCCATAAGCTCTACAAACATTCGATCGTTCATTACCCCTCCACCGCCACTGGTAAAGTGACACGATGTCACTTATGGTGTTATGCCACTCTAGAATTTTCGAAAAAGCTATGTGTGTTTTTTATTGAAAGAGGTCCCCGAGGACCTCAAACATGATATTTCAAAAGATTATGTCCAGGAGAAATCTGCAAGTACTCGGTTTTCGATGTTTAGTACTGGTCATAGAAACAGCGATTGAGTTACATAAGAAGCAGTATATGGGCCACACTGATCATGAATTAACTACTTATGCAAACCCACGACACAAATATCCTATTGGAGAGGACACATGGTACTCATGGCAAGGGACTGAAACTGCAAATACTTTGGCTGATTAAAAACATAAGCCAGTTTCCCTAGTTGGCGTTTATTAAGCTATCAGGCCAGTATATGAAGAACTGACAATTGAAGATCTTTTAAAGCGATGCATCGACTCTTACACACAAAACAGTAACGAAACCTTCAACCCGATTGCGTGGGCATTGTTCCCGAAATCCATTTCGAGTGGTAAAACAGTCTTGGATACAACTACGGATACTGCGGTTTGTATGAACAATGACGGATTTTCATCAGAGTTGCACATTATGAAGCCAGTGGAACTGGAACTGCGTATGTATTAATTGCTTTGGTATGTATCTTAAATAAGTGGATTTTTTTACCGATGTAAATGATAAGATCCTAAAATTTGATGGTGTCACCTCCCAATTCCGTTGTAAACTTCGTTTTATTGGCTTGAGAATTTAGATTTAGAAATAATGCATTTAAAAGTATGGTGGTGCCTATTCAGAAATGTAGTGTATAGTCTACATACCTAATCCAGTAAATCTTCCCAAATTCTTCAAATAAACCTATGTTGACCATTCGCCTTCCCCACAGCTGCCCTTACATGCTCGTTTCATTTCATATTGCTCTGCAATGTTTCACCGAAATATGTAATGCTGCGGCTGTGTTAAGCAACACACTAGCGATATGGTATTCGGACTTCGGCGCTTGCTTTCCTAGTCATCAGCATTGCTATACATTTTTCTGCACATAACGCTTGCTGCCATTCATCACTACAACCAGAAATTTTGTCGAAGTCATTTAGTATCGTACTACAACGAGTCAAGGATGACATCTTCCGGTAACCACAGCAAGATCAACAAACAGCCGCAGATTGCCACTCACCATGTCTGTCGTGTCATTTATGTAGATACAACATAATAGCGGGCATATCACATTTCTCTGGCGATAATCCTGAAGATAAGTTTGTCTTTGATGAACACTCGCCGTCGGGGACAACGTCCTGGGTTCTAGTACTTTAGAAGTCTTCGGGGCACTCATATATATGGGAACCTATTCCATATGCTCGTACCATTGTTAGCAGTCTGAAGTGCGCCACCGCGTAAACGCCTTTCAGAAACAAGGAATATGCAGTCTGCGCAAGACCACGTATCGATAGCCCGAAACGTCGACAATATGTTCAAACCTGATCTTCCTAATTCTAAGCTAGGATGATTTTTTTTCGCTGACACGTTTTGGCGTCGGTAGGGAATTTCCATGCTCACTCTTTGGAACGTGGTTTTTATTGTTGTTGTGGTTTGCAAAAAAAATGTTCAAATGTTTGTAGAGCTTATGGGACTTGACTACGGGGCCATCAGTCCCTAAACTTACAAACTACTTAAGAACTAGCTAAGACTACAGACGGCACAAATATCCATGCCCGAGGGGGGATTCGAACCCCCGACCGTAGTGGCCGTGCAGACCGTGACTGAAGCGCCTCAGTCCCCTCGGCCACCGCGGCCGGCTGTGGTTTGCAGTCCAAAGCAGTTTGATGCAGCTCTCATACCCTATGCAAGCTTCTTCATCTCTGAAAAAGAAAGGCAACCTACATCCTTTTGAACCTGCTTGCTGTATTCGTCTCTCAGTCTTCATCTGCGATTTTTACTCCACACACGTACTCCAATTTTAAACTGATGATTCCTTGATATTTCATAATGTGTACCACCAATCGATGTCTTCTTTTAGTCAAGCTATGCCAGAAATTTGTATTTCCCTAATTCTGTCCACAACTTCTTCGTCTTTTCTTTCTCTTTGGCCATGTTCCCGCACATGCAGGGTCGGCTCTGTGTTAAATCCGGATTTGGCGTGTTAACCCCGATAGGGCTGACGTCCTTCCAGAAGGACGAGAACGGCAACTTATTTTTTAATTCTTGCATTTAAGAATTCGTAACAGTGGCATATTTTATTTCTTTGTTAGACTGCTTCCATTGCAGATCATTTTTAACTTTGCAAAGTGGTTGGATACGGCTTCGAAGTTGAGGTTTATACAGAAGATATTTAAGACTTCCTAGTAGTTGGGTTTGTATTTTTTGAACATTCTTTGATTTTTGCGACATTTATATGTATATATTTCATTTTAAATTATATTTTAATACTAATCATTCACCAGATCAAAATTATAAAACATTCATTTTGATGTCATTCCAGAAAGAAGGGCAGTATGGCAAACTAATGGCGTGATTGAGAAAGAAATCACTCATAACGATTTTGTGCAATATATGAATGTAATTAATAGCTTTTGAAAACAAATTTTAAACCAAACATAATTCCGCTCTATCTGGGCTAATATTTACGTGGTGGCCAGGTGCCCTTCCTGTCGTCACCCCATGCCCCCCGTACCACAAATGTCTCCGTATAATGTTGTATGTCCGAAAGTGTAGAGTGCTACGAAATGTTTGAGAATCGTGTAACTGAGGCGGGACCTGGGGATCAGCCAATACCGTCTAGATACAAGGCTTCACAACAAGTCCGTGTCACGTCACACGGATAGGCTGCCCTCGCAAGCTCACTGGCTGGCCGCTGGGGCACAGCCAACACCACCTAAATGGTGGTGTTGGCACAGCCCACTGCCTCGTAGCTTCCGCCAGTGAGCTTGTGAGGGCAGCCTATCCGTGTGACGTGACACGCGAGGCGCCGCTTGTGCGGCCGTCAGCTGCTGTCGAATGCGGCACTGAGGCTGCGCCAGCGTGTGTGCAGGCGAGGCAGCCGGCTGGGCTATGACGTCACGACGAACTGCAGCCGCGCTGCAAATCGCGCCACGGGCAAAACTATTTCTGAAATAGCTACTCTACAACTGAAACTGGCATTTTTCTACATTTATTTATTTATCGTATATATATATTTAAATGGAAATGTCCAAATTTGACAACCAGTCCAGAGCACTTTCTGTCACTTGATGTAAACTCTCAAAGTCACCGCTAAATGCTCGCAGCGGACACTGTTTGAATTGTAAATGGATGTGAAAACACACTTGATCTCTTAGCAACAAATAATCCTGAGCTCATAATGAGCATCAAAACGGATAAAGGTATTAGTGAACACAGAGCTGTAGTAGCGAAATTGAATATCGAAAGTCCCAAAGTTACCAAAAATAAACGCAAAGTATATTTGTTCAGGAAAGCAGATAGAAACAAAATACATTGCTTCTTGAAAGACAGCTTCCACTCGTTTCTAACACTAAACGTAGGTGTAGACCAGATGTGGCTAAAATTCAAAGAAGTGGTATCGACAGCAATTGAAAGTTTTATACCTAATAAATTAATAAAAGAAGGAGGCGATCCCCCTTGGTACACAAAACAGGTTAGGACACTGTTGCAAAAGCAAAGGAAAAGGCATACTAAATTTAAACGAACACGAAATCCCCAGGATTTGCGATTGTACTCAGAAGCTCGAAATTTAGCGAGGATTTCAATGCGAGATGCCTACAACATTTATCACAACGAAACTCTTTCTCGTAATTTGACTGAAAACCCAAAGAGATTTTGGTCATATGTTAAATATACTCGGGGAAAGTCACAAACAATACCTTCACTACGTGATAGTAATGGCGATCCTGCCGATGACAGCGCTACTAAAGCAGAGTTACTAAACTTAGCTTTTAGAAACTCATTCACTAAAGAAGACGAAACCAATATTCCAGATTTCGAATTACGAACAGATGCCGTAATGAGTAACATAGAAGTAGATATCATCGGAGTAGTGCAGCAACTAAAATCACTTAATAAGAACAAGTCTTCTGGTCCGGATTGTATACCCATCAGATTTCTATCTGATTATGCTGAAGCGATAGCTCCTTACTTAACAGTCATATACAACCGCTCTCTCATAGAAGGATCTGTACCAAAAGATTGGAAAGTTGCACAGGTCACACCTATATTCAAGAAAGGCAGTAGGAGTAACCCACTAAACTACAGGCCTATTTCATTGACGTCAATTTGCAGCAGGGTTTTGGAACATATCCTGTATTCAAATATTATGAATTATCTCGAACAGAACGATCTATTGACCCAAGGTCAACACGGATTTAGAAAATATCGTTCATGCGAAACACAACTAGCTCTATATTCACACGAAGTGATGGGTGCTATCGACAAAGGTTCGCAAATCGATTCCGTATTTCTTGATTTCCAGAAAGCTTTTGACACCGTACCTCACAAACGGCTTTTAATCAAATTGCGTGGTTATGGTATATCGCCCCAAATTTGCAATTGGATAGGGGATTTCTTGTCAGAGAGGACACAGTTCGTAGTAATCGATGGTAAGGCATCGACTAAAACAGAGGTGATATCGGGCGTTCCACAAGGTAGTGTTATTGGTCCTCTGCTATTCCTTATTTACATAAACGATTTAGGGGAAAATCTAAGTAGCTCTCTTAGGTTGTTTGCAGATGACGCCGTCATTTACCGTCTAGTAAAATCATCTGAAGATCAAAACCAACTGCAGAACGATCTGAATAAGATATCAGTATGGTGTAAAAATTGGCAATTGACTCTAAATAATGAGAAGTGTGAAGTCGTCCACATGAGTACGAAAAGAAATCCGTTAAACTTTGTTTACAACATAAATCAATCAAATGTGAACGCCGTAAACTCCACAAAATACCTAGGAATCACTATTACTTCAGACTTAAACTGGAAAGAACACGTAGATAATATCGTGGGAAAGGCGAACCAGAGACTGCGTTTTATTGGCAGAATCCTTAAAAGATGCAACAGAACTACTAAAGAAACTGCATACACTGCGCTTGTCCGTCCATTTTTGGAGTATTGCAGCCCAGTGTGGGATCCTTATCAGGTGGGTTTGACGGAGGACATCGAAAGAGTCCAAAGAAGGGCAGCTCGTTTCGTATTGTCACGATACAGGGGAGACAGCGTTACGGAAATGATACAGGATCTGGGATGGGAATCATTACAACAACGGCGCTTATCGCTGAGGCGTGGGTTACTTGCGAAACTCCAATCGCCAACATTCTCCTCCGAATGCGAAAATATATTGTTGACTCCCACTTACATAGGTAGAAATGATCATCAGAATAAAATAAGAGAAATCAGAGCTCGAACAGAGAGATTCAGGTGTTCTTTCTTCCCGCGCGGTATTCGAGAATGGAATGGGAGATAAATAGTATAATTGTGGTTCGATGAACCCTCTGCCAGGCACTTAAATGTGATTTGCAGAGTATCCCATGTAGATGTAGATGTAGATCCGCTCCGCAGTCACAGTCAGAAGATGGAAAGAAACCCCACTTCTTCGTGTTGTAAGCACACCTCCCTTGACCAGTCCTGATGCGGTTCAGCCTCGACCAGGTCTGGCGTGGTCGATGGAATCCCTCAACCTTCTTTGCTGGATCTTGCACAAGGTGGGCGTTGTGCGGTGGATGTTCGTTCCAGAGTTCTTGCCACTTGGAGGTCACATCTAAGGAACTCGTGCTTTCCGTGTCACGCCAGGGAGGTTTCCGTGATTTGAGACCACATGCTGGGGGATCCTGTACATGTGAGACTCTATTTGACAACCTTGGATCTGTACCAAGTTTTCTCATAAAGCTCCATGCTTTCCGACTAGAATGCGCGAAGTTGAGTCCTGCTGTTGTTGTAGTCCTGTGAAGTTGGCACCCCTTTTTTGGAAAATGTAAATTTTTTTCAGAGTTCTAGACAGATATGCAATAGTTCTGGAGTTCTCTGTACAAAATTTAAATAGTTCTGCAAAATTTCGCCGAAAAAATACAAAATATTACCACGAAATTTAGTTTTTTCAAAATAATTTTTTGCCTATTAGTACAAACATAGTTCTGATCACAGTTCTAAATAGTTCTCAAAGAGTTCTACAGGAAATCCTAATGACATTTTTCTGTGCAGATTATACTTCATGAGGTAATTGCAATAATGGGGAATCCATTTACACGCTACTGTGAAGTTGGCACCCCTTTTCTCAAAAATGTGCAATTTTTTCAGAGTTCTAGGCAGATATGCAATAGTTCTGGAGTTCTCTGTACAAAATTTAAATAGTTCTGTAGAATTTCTCCGAAAAATAGTAAAAATTACCACAAACTTGTTTTTTTTTTTTTAGTTTTTTAAAAATAATTATTTGCCTATTAGCGCAAACATAGTTCTGATCACAGTTCTAAATAGCTGTCAAAGAGTTCTACAGGTAATCCTAATAGCATTTTTCTGTGCAGATTATACTTTATGAGATAATTACAATGGAGTATCCATTTATATGCAACTGTAGAATTTGCACCCTTTTTTTTTTTTCAAAAAAATTAAACTTTTTCCAGAGTTCTAGGGACATGTGCAATAGTTCTTGTTTACGATAAGCAGTAATCACTCAGACGTAAAAACAACAAATTGAATGTGCAGCGGATAGAATATCTGTCAAGGCCTAAGAAAAACGTATATTTCTCGAATAAGGGGCACAAATAAGACAGCTTATCAGATATTCAAAATTGTGAATTTTTTTCGGGCAATTACATAGATATATTCACATGAACTCTACAACTGTAGTATATCTACACAGAACCCCAAAAAACAATGTGTATTTCTCGAAAAAATGGCGCCAATTTACAGTAACGTGAAAATGAATTCCACATTACTGCATTTATCTGATAAAGTATAAACTGCACAGAAAAATGTTATTAGGATTTCCTGTAGAACTCTTTGACAGCTATTTAGAACTGTGATCAGAACGATGTTTGCGCTAATAGGCAAATAATTATTTTTAAAAAATTAAAAAAAAACAAGTTTGTGGTAATTTTTACTATTTTTCGGCGAAATTCTACAGAACTATTTAAATTTTGTACAGAGAACTCCAGAACTATTGCATATCTGCCTAGAACTCTGAAAAAAATTTACATTTTTGAAAAAAGGGGTGCCAACTTCACAGCTCTCCCACTATTCATAATTGCGATATTTCACGAAATTCTGCAGAACTATTTAAATTTTGTACAGAGAACTCTAGAACTATTGCATATCTGTCTAGAACTCTGAAAAAAAATTACATTTTTGAAAAAAGGGGTGCCAACTTCACACGACTCTGGCGCAATTTTGTGTAGTTTTTCTCCCTATTTACGCAATTAGCTCATGAACTATTATCTGGGCCAAAAAATATCATTAGGATTTTCTGCAGAACTCTTTCAGAGCTATTTAGAGTTGTGATCAGAACTATGTTTACGCTTGTAGGCAAATAATTATTTGGAAAAAACTAAAATTTGTTATAATTTTTGTAATTTTTTCGCGAATTTGTGCAGAACTATTTAAATTTTATACAGAGAACTCCAGAACTATTGCATATCTGCCTAGAACTCTGAAAAAATTGCACATTTTTGAGAAAAGGGGTGCCAACTTCACAGTAGCGTCTAAATGGATTCCCCATTATTGCAATTATCTCATGAAGTATAATCTGCACAGAAAAATGTCATTAGGATTTCCTGTAGAACTCTTTGAGAACTATTTAGAACTGTGATCAGAACTATGTTTGTACTAATAGGCAAAAAATTATTTTGAAAAAACTAAATTTCGTGGTAATATTTTGTATTTTTTCGGCGAAATTTTGCAGAACTATTTAAATTTTGTACAGAGAACTCCAGAACTATTGCATATCTGTCTAGAACTCTGAAAAAAAATTACATTTTCCAAAAAAGGGGTGCCAACTTCACACGACTTGTTGTTGTGTGATTTTTCTCTTCTGTTCTTATTGAGAGCTCTCAAGAGTTCATCAGCTGTTGAATCACTATGAGAGTCTTGGTACTCAGCATATAGCTAAATGTTTGTTTGTATAGTCTATGGGACTTAACTACGGCCGGCCGCGGTGGCCGAGGGGACTGAGGCGCTCCAGTCACGGTCTGCACCGCCACTACGGTCGGGGGTTCGAATCCCCCCTCGGGCATGGATATTTGTGCCGTCCTTAGGGATTAGCTAGTTCATAAGTAGTTTGTAAGTTTAGGGACTGATGACCCCGTAGTTAAGTCCCATAAGCTATACAAACATTTGAACATTTGAACTTAACTACCGGGTCATCAGTCCCTAAACTTACAAACTACTTAAGTTTCTTTATACGATCTAGGACGGCACAAATATCCATGCCCGAGGGGGGATTCGAACCCCCGACCGTAGTGGCCGTGAAGACCGTGACTGGAGCGCCTTAGTACCCTCGGTCACCGCGGCCGGCCAGCATATAGCTCATCACAGTCTTTCGACCATCCAGGGATGTACTCCTTGCGGAACCCACGTGGAATATATCTCTTGGCATTAACTTTTATCGCTCCCAGAAATCGTTCGTAATTGGATGGGTGTGGGGGAAACCAATGAATGGAGTTATCAAGACTTTTCCGAAATTGTTCCCAGTTTGCAAGTTGAAAATGCGATACACGTAACACCTGATCAATCCTCATCGATGAGTTTTCTTTATCTTAAATAATTTAAAAGCTACGTGACCTTAAATGTCGACAGTCTGATTCCACGACTGGAATTTAGTAAAGCATTTTATAGTGGCATTATTTTACAATTTTAAATGCCTGTTTCATGTAACCAAGGTAGGAGTATTTCTTTTGAATTGTATAAGGAATTTTCCCATTATTTGTTAATGAAGTTGTCATTGATTTTAGCAGCTGTTGCTGGAGTAGCAAAAGAAGTCAGATTATGATTGACTGATTTATCATACTGAACTCCATGCAGTTTCCACGATGTTAATTGTAAATATGGCGATATGAATTTTACAATGAACTGTCTTCGAGAAAAGTAGGACCCGCCTGTCATAAATGTTCACGTACAGTAACTCGTTAAACAGCGGCAACAGTAAGTGACATAACGGCCGATCCAGTATTTATCACAAGAAATGGCACAAATACTAAGGTTTTCAATTTATGGAGACTGTGCTAGAAAATACGGAACCTATGTGCGTCCTCACAAAACTTGTGAAAGACACAAGCAAAGAAAGGGGCTGTAGTTTTTTTTTTTTTTTTTTTTTTTTTTTTCAAATCTGGTTTCAATATGTCAGAATTACTGATTAATACAATAAAAATATAATATCATGAGACGACTATGCGGAAGTGGCAATTACAACAAAATGACGGTAACGTTTGTACAACTAACAAAAGACTGACTTTTTTGTCTGTTACAATTTGTTTGCGGCACAGGTGAACAGATATCAGGTGTTACCTTGCTTGCTGCAGCGATGGGCAGTATGACCTTTCCTTGTTGTTTATTGTTTTCATTGCAGAGAATAACTACTCGCAACAGTACATTGTACTGCGTGGGCTGGTTTTAAAGTAAAAGGCACTAGGCTTCCACTAATAGACATTTTTGTTGCTGTCATAACTACACATTAGCGAGAACTAAACGAAGGGGTCTGTTTACTTTGGCTGCTGAGTAGAGTGCGTGACGTGAACTTCCCCTACTACCACCACCTAGAGAGAAGGCCGCGGCGCTCTCGTGTGACGTCACGCAGAGTAGGTTGCGCGCATAGCTGACTGGGTAGCCGCTGGGGCACGGCCCACTATGCCGAAGCAGCGAGCCAGTCAGCTTTGCGCGCGCAACCTACTCTGCCTGACGTCACACGAGTGCGCCGTGGCCTTCTCTCTAGGTGGTATTAGTAGTGAGCGCTCGTGTGCGCTCCTGCTCGGATGTGGAAAACCGCATCCAGGCTGGCCGGCACTCTGACCACCTTCGTTACTCCACGGGGAGGATTCGCACCGGCGTCGGTACGCCTCCCCGTCCTGGAAAGCGGTGCGTTAGACAGCACGGCTAACCGAGCCGGTTAGAAACCTTATCATTAGTTACGCGATATACCGAGTTAAACTTTGACGGTCGTCTATAGTAGTACATTTGAAAACCTTCTATCATATTTTGTCTTAACTTTTTATCGACCACGTTTCAATCCTGACAACTGCTTTTGTATCTTCTCTACTTCGGCCATCAGAAGTTATTTCGCAACCCAAATCACAATACTCATTTACTATTTTATAGTTTCGTTACGTAATATAATTCCTTCATCACCACCTGATTTTCTTAGACTACATTAATTACCCTTGTTTTGCTCTTGTTAATGTTCATCTTATGCCCTATTTTTAAGACAGCAGCAATTCTGTTCAGTCGCTCTTCCAGCATCTTTGGTGTAACAATATCATCAGCAAACCGCAGAGTTTATATTTCTTCTCCGTGAACTTTAATTTCTTCTCGAAATTTATCCTTGGTTTCCTTCACAGCTTGCTTTACGTACAAATTGAATAATTTTGTGGAAAGGCTAAAACCCAGTCTAACTCACTTACCAACCACTGAGTCCCTTTCATGTCCTTCGACTCTTATGATTGCTGTCTGGTTTCTGTACAAGTTTCATATAACTTTTCGCTCCCTATATTGTATCTCTGCTACTTTCAGAATTTTAAAGACTGCATTCAAGTCAGCATCGTTAAAAGATTTATCCAATTATACAAACAATAATACGTTTCATTGAGACAATATTGTCTCGTTATACCAAGGAGCGGCATTGAATTAAAATTTTAACTCCCCTTATGTTCAATTATACAAACGATAAAAACGTAGGTTTGCTTTTCCTGACTTCTTGAACCCAGATTTGAAAAAACAAAAAAAAAAACAAAAAAAACAAAAAAAACTACAGCCCCTTACTTTGCTTGTGTCTTTCAAAAGTTTTGTGAGGAAGCACATAGGTTCCGAATATTCTAGCACTGTCTCCATAAATTGAAATCATTTGTACCATTTCTTGTGATAACTACTGGATCGGCCGTTATACCACTTCTTGTTGTCACTGTTTAGCGAGTTACTGTACGTGAACATTTATGACAGGCGGGTAAGTCTAGTTATTGGCAATTAAGATGGTGAGTCACTAATTTGCCGAAGTAAGCTATTATGCCTAAACGCAAAAGTACCATTTCTTTGACCTTAAATCAAAAACGTACTTTTTTCGAAGACAGTTCATTGTAAAGATAAGTCGCAGTGTGAGTATTGCCTCACGGATTGCTACATTTGTCTTAAATCCAAACTGATCTTCCGCGAGGTCGGATTCTACCAGTTTTTCCATTCGCGAATATTTCGATACTGCTGCCGTCAGATTTATCAGCGGCCATCGCGTTGAGAGTACACGCAGGCTACTGCTCACCTACACAGTTTTACCTGCGCAGCCACGGCGCTCACGCAGAGTACGGTGCACGTTTATTTAGCGTAGCGATGGAGCTAGAACTTTAGCACGGGTCTAGGTTCTGCGCGCTGCACAAATGCTCCTAGGCGGCGGCGTGTTATCTGCAGCAGCTCGCGGGGTGTGGCGTGCCTCTGGCCATTAACGGGCCGATATTTCTCACACAGAGAACCGAACGACGAGCGCAGATAAGCAAACACGGACTCGTCCGCGCCGGACACGTCCCTTTTTACCATCGCTGGTGCAATTACTTTGAAAGCATCAGCAAAAACTAAGAGCGTGTGTGTCGTAAGCTGAGGTTCCACACGTTTTTACTGCATTAACGGACACCCGAAAACTTGGAAGCAGGGTTTTCAACTGCTCCCGCACCGAATACGGGTCTATAAAATATCCTACATCCGCTTCATATGCTTGCTGAGGCGCTACAAACCGTGACTCTTAATACCGATGGAAAAATTTTCCGTTGCGGACGAATAAACTGTCTTCTAACGTATTGTAATGAAGATATTTAGGTTATCCGTCTATGAAGCTGATTAATAATAGATTTTATTGCCAAGTGCATTTCGCCTTTATTTGTAAGGCATCATCAGTGGCCTGTAATATATATGTGATTGCAGTGGCGTAACTATGGGGGGGGGATGAGGGGGATAGAACCCCCTCCCCCCAGAACCCGAAAAGAAAAGAAGGGGAAAAAAAAGAGATGAAATCGTATAACAGCAATCTCGTAAAGGTAAAGATTTGAAACTTGGGGTGTTTTACCATAAGCTTTCATTGGATGGGAGTGAATTAGTTTCTTGAACGGGAGTGGTAGATACTAGCCTGTCTAGAAACTGACTAAAATTTTGGTCGTCAAGCAGATCTATCCCCCCCCCCCCCCCTCAAAGCCAAGTCCTAGTTACGCCACTGTGCGATTGTATTTTACAATATTTCTTATTTATGTTTCTTAGGTTATAAACAGTTCTGGTGCGTTATTTATGTATAGTTACTGATATTTTGTTGTTATTACTTACAATAATAATATACAAGACGACTAGTAGTGGAAATTCACCGTAAATCATTAGAAGACATTGTTAGTTCATTTTTGTCCTATTTTTTCCACAGTTGCTGTATTATATTATAAAGTAGATATTTAGGTTATCCGTCTATGCAACTGATTGGTAATAGATTTTCTTACTGTTAAATTAATTAATTACGAATCAAAAATATACAGTGTTGAAATTATACAATTCTTATTATAGATTTTAATGTCATATGCATTTCGCCTTTATTTGGAAGGCATCATCATTAGCCTGTAAAATATTCATGATTGTGTTTTACAATATTTCGTATTTACGCTTCTTAGGTTATAAACAGTTCTGGTGCGTTATTTACGTATCGTTACTGATATTTAGACTTTATATTGTAAGTAATAACAACAAAATATCAGTAACTATACATAAATAACGCATCAGAACTGTTTATAACCTAAGAAACGTAAATACGAAATATTATAAAACACAATCATGAATATATTACAGGCTAATGATGATGCCTTCCAAATAAAGGCGAAATGCATATGACAATAAAATCTATAATAAGAATTATATAATTTCAACACTGTATATGTTTAATTCGTAATTAATTAATTTAACAGTAAGAAAATCTATTATCAATCAGTCGCATAGACGGATAACCTAAATATCTACTTTATAATATAATACAGCAACTGTGGGAAAAACAGTACAAAAATGAACTAACAATGTCTTCTAATGATTTACGGTGAATTTACACTACTAGTCGTCTTTTTATGGTATCCTGGATATTCTCTGACAAATTTTATATCATACTAGGCTTCTTACTTTTCCGGCGTTTGACAGTCATGGAGGTAAAGTTTCTATATTACACGCAGCCTCCAGTGATGGCACTAATAAACCTTTTACATCGAGCGCGATTCAACCTCCTGTTGTTGTAGGTAATTCATAACTTCGCTTATTCGTCGCTTCCTGCATCTCCCAAATGAACGTATGTCTCCGGGCGTTGCCATCCTCTGGGACAGGCTGTTCCAGCTGGCGCGCTCGTCGGATGGGCTGAGACGTCACGAGAAACTGACAGTTACATTCCAATTCCCGCGACGGGTAAAATTCTGTCTGAAACAGCTGTATCTGAATGGAAATGCAGGGCATGTGACGCCAGGTAAATCCTTAGCGATAATAATGTTTTTTTTTATTATAATTAATGTAAAAGCTCTGTGAACCTGAATATCAATTATGTGGTGTCAGGACTGGAATTGAATATAGCATGTTCATGGTGGCATTATTTTACATTTTTAAATGCCTGGTTCATGGAACCAACATGTGCGCAACGAATTTCCCCGTTTATTTTTTAACATTGATTTTGTGTTTGTTAAAACGTTGGCTGCTCCATTGAGGAGTAAGCAGTTAGATAAATTTCCGTTGTGCATGTACTGTAGCCACTCGTAAAGTAATTTAGAGCAGCAGTGAGCGTTTTAACTTATATTGGCAGATCTCAACTGCCAGAGATCTTGCGTATTTCCATAACAGGCTACTTCAAAGAAGATATTTTACGCCAGAATACAGCTCTGCATTGAGTATGGCATGCTGTGTTCTGTTTGCTAGACGGTCAAAAAAATGTTTGTTAAGCTTATGGGACTTAACTGTGGGGTCATCAATCCCTAAATTTATAAACTTCTTATAAACTAACTTATATTAAAGACAACACAAACATCCATGCCCTAGGGAGGATTCGAACCCCCGATGGGGAACGGCCTCACGCATCGGAGCACAGCGCCTTAATGTGCTCGGCCACTCCGCCGCGGCTAGAAGGTCTTCAGTCTAGTTACATAGCTGATACAATATTCCTTACTTTTTGTCGGATACGGAGTGCCGATACGCAGCGGTTACGATGTGCTTGGTGCATAGTACGGTGGGGCTCCCTGAAGATGGTCACACGTTGTCGACCAGAAAGTTCAGAATGAAATTACCTTCCCTCATATTTCCAAGTCATCCGACATTGGGGATCTGCCACGTCTGAATGCCAAAAAAATCTCGATATTACACGATTCGACTAGACGGCTAAATGGAGACTGGCTATGAGGCTTCTTTCCAACTACACACATCAACGAAAGTGTTGCCTTGGTTCCGAGGTCTCCTGAACGCTGACTTCGAATGAATATACTGTATCATCGACACAGTTCCTTAGATTGATCACTAATGTAACTCGCCGCGGTGGAGTAGCCGAGCGGTCTAAAGCGTCTCACTGCGGAGCGCGCGGTTGCTCTCCGTGGAGGTTCGAGTCCTCCCTGGGGCATGGGTGTGTGTGTTGTCCGTAGGTTAGTTTACTTAAGTTTAAGTAGTTTGTAAGCTACGGACTAACGACCACGCAGTTTGGTCCGATAGATTTACAAACATTTGAATTTTGAGATGTAATTCAACCCTCTCAAAGATGTTAGCAGCCACGCATGAGCAGTGTCAATGTGACGTATTGGGTAAGAAGTAGAGATGGGCAATCTGCTCCTGAACTGATTCAGAGAGCCAGATCCTTCTAAGGAGTGAGTGATGGATGAATCCGAAAAAAAGAGTGGTAGTTCATCCGATCCGAAAAGTCCCTCTGGTGACAGCAATGAGCTGCATAAGCACCCCTTGCCACATGCTTCAGAAGTTTCCTAAACCCCTTGCCATATGCTTCAGAAGTTTCCTAAGCTACAGAATAAATGTGTTAAAGACCACGTGCAAGTATAAAACTGCAAAAAATGAGCGCCTAAACACGTGCAGCGAGTCGAGAATCGGTGAGTCGAGAGTCAGCAAGTCACACAAGCACCGCGGTTCAGTGAGCGCGCACCTCCCGAATCCCGCTAGCTCACTGCTCCGCACGACTCCGGCGATCGAGGCGATCCGACCGCCAGCTGAGTCGGTGAGTTAGCTGGTTCACCGGTTCACCTCTCCCCACTACTCTCCAGACTCCACTCGCTTGCAGAGCCGCCAGTGTGGCGCGCTGCTCATTATTCCCCCCACTCCTCTGACGAACCGCACGGTGCCGAACAAAGCGAGTCCGTGCATCTCTCTGTTCTCTCAACTCCTGTGTTCTGATAAAGCTTGCAGCTCACTTACAAAAACGATAATCTGAAGCAACAGAAACCGTCATATAGGCTGATGTCATATTTAGAATAGTACTCGAGATGAAACTTTTTTTTCTTAATAACAGGAAATATGCAGTCTGTAGCAAAAACGCGTTACTGTTCAAAATTAAACTATATAAAATTTCCGCGAAAAATATCCTACTCCATTTTTCTCGAAGACTTGTAGTTTGCATGAAGGGAGAAAGAGAGACAAAGTCTTGTGGAATGTGCATTCTCTGTTGCTTAGATTTTGTAAGCCCATATCACGCAGTTTCCTGACTTGATGGATGAGTGTCCTGTAACAAATTATGCGTCTTTTATGCATCTACACTTTTTTGACCCGTTGAAAACAATGACTATATAATCGAATAACAGAGAAAATAACAATATGTATTAATGTTATCTATCTCTGAAACCATTCAGTTTCGGGAATGTGTCCATTTGAAATTTTTGCTGCTGGCGTCAAATCTTTGACAGTAACAAAAAACTTGTTTCCCAAGAGAGAGAAAACACTAGGATGTCAAACGAGATGTGTCTAAAATTACGTTTCTGAGTAAAATATCTTGCTATAATGTTTCATTACGAATTTAATGTGTTTGGTACAGCGGGATGTGTGTGTTTGCAATTAAAGATAAAATATACTGGGAAAAAATATTTGACATGCTCTGTATAGAGAATATATAAAACTTGCACAAAAAACAGGTGAAAGGGATGTACGAACGCTACACCTGTACCACACCGACTGTAAGAGTATTACCGCAGTTATTTACCTAATTATTTCTTTTGGTAAGACTCTCTTCGAACTTAATCATTTGTTGATGGTTTGTACTCACAAAAGGAAAACTCATTGACGACATAGTCAAAAGTATCTGTACTCGTCGTCGTATTTTCGAAGAATTTGGCTGGATATCTTCACAGTTTTTATTATTATTTTTTTTTTATTTGAAGTTATGAATGAAATAGTCCACGAACATTTCTCGCTTTGTCAATTTAATGGACATTACTCTTTTGACGCCTTATTTCCTAAATTAAATAAAACTTTATTGATTACTATGGAGCTTTAATTTACTTTTTATGAGTGCCAGACTTTAGAAACAGGTGACGGTTCTAGCGGCCATCTTGTAGCGAGAAACTGTCGCGGCCATGTCGCCGAATGTCGCTGCTTGTAGCTGTCGTGTCGCGTCGCTGAATATTCCGCGTTGTCGCTCGCTTTTGTTGCTCACGTAGCGCGTGGCATTAGTGCACATGGCTATTTTGCTGCGGCAGTCCTGCATGGACCTCTCGCGCTATCACGTTTCATTCAACTCCCTCAAACTCGCAAACTACTCACTGTACAAATATGAAACTAGTATCATTTTATTCTGCAAAATATCCTAATTTTTGAATGCAAGTATACAAATATAAAAGTAATATATTTTTTCTTTTTCCAATTATTTCACCTTCAAAAATATTTAAATTCTGTTATAATATTTTTAAATCTTAATGTAGGTGTAACTAACAAATTTTAATTCTCGAAACTACTAAGGACTTACAATAAAATTATTACTCTTCTTTCTTCTTTCACAATATTGAAAAATCAGATAAAGGTATAGTAACAAAAAAGCAATGTGACATCGTTTTACGTTTTTTATCAGTTGGTGAGTCGGTGAGCCATGAAAAAGAACTAGTTCATCCCAGTGAATGACTATTTCTGATCCGATCTCTGAAAAGATCGGTTTTGCCCATCTCTAGTAAGAAGACCGATCAGCTCCAGTCGTAACACCAAGAAGGAAGTACACAGCTTGCGTTGACTGTAGTTCTGCCGTGCCTAGGTCAATTCCGAAGTTGTATCGTATCCGATTTGTGTCAGGAGGTACTCTCATGAAAGCAAGTTTCCAGACGTCTCGGAGTGAATTAAAGCGATGTTGTTCGGACGTGGAGGAGGTACAGGGATATGGGAACTGTCGATGATTTGTCTTGCCCTGGGCTCTCATATGATACCACATCAACTAATGACCGCTACTCTCGGATTTCAGCTCGGAGAAATCCAGAAAGGAACGCCACCATGCTTAATCATGATTTCCGTGCAACCACAGGACGTCATGTTTTTACTCAACCTGTACGGAATAGGCTGCATGGCATGCAACTTTACTCCTGACGTCCGTGGTGAGACCCAGCTTTAACACACGCAGACATCATGCAAGCCAGTGCAAATGTGTCCAACAGTATGCTGTATGGACTCGTCAGAATTGGCATCAGGTGCTATTCAGAGATGAAACTGGTATCTGCCTTCAACCAGAAAAGAGCCGAAGACGATTTTGGAGGCAGCCTGGTCAGTATGGACATCTTACACTCACCGTCCAACGAGTGCAGCGAGCTAATGTTTTGAGGAGGAATTATGTGGGGGCCACTGGTGGTCGTAGAAGGCATCCTGTGACGCGAAGTGCAGCCATATCGGCAACAGGTGACGGGTTCGTCTTAATGGACAACAATTCTCCCCTACATCGTGGAAACCTCATGAATGAGTACCTTCATGATAAAAAAATCGCAAGATTGCAATTTTCAGCATGTTCTCCAGACATTAACCATAGCGAACATGACTGAGATACACAGAAAAGGGCTGTTTTTGGCCGAAACGACCCACCAACAAATGTGAGAGATCTACGCCGAATCGTAGTTGAGAAGTGGGACAATCTGGACCAACAATCCCTTGATGATCTAGCACGGTGTTTTTCAATCTGTGGGTCCCGACCCCCGGGGGTCTCAAAGTCTTGCTAAGGGGATCGCCGTTTTCTACTTGCACCATAAAATAACTAGGGGTTCTGTAATAAAAAACGTACCTCTAACCGAAATTTATTTGATTTAGATTACCGTGTATTAATGATGAATACGTCTGATTACTGTTTTCACGAACTAATCAATAGGTAAAAGTACATGATAAAATACGTTATCCTGAAAAATTCGAAAAAAATCTACTCCTTTACATATTGTTTACAGCTGTGGGACCTTTCCTGATGCCGGCCGCGGTGGCCACTACGGTAGGGGGTTCGAATCCCCCCTCGGGCATGGATATTTGTGCCGTCCTAGTTCGTAAGTAGTTCATAAGTAGTTTGTAAGTTTAGGGACTGATGACCCCGTAGTTAAGTCCCATAAGCTTTACAAACATTTGAACATTTTGAACCTTTCCTGATGTGCATAATAAGCTTCTGAGTCTTGCCTGAAATGCGAAACACATGTTAGCAAAATATATTTTTCAGTTGTAAAACGTGTAAAAATAGGATAATGTGTTAATGTGTTCCTTTCTGAAAAAGACACACAAAAAGCTCCGTCCAACATTTTATAAGTAAGTGAAACAAAAAAAAAAAAAAAAAAAAAAAAAAAAGAAGATTAAATTTGTTTCCTTTCGATAACATAATTTCGTTACGGTCCGTGAGGAGGCGGGGTGTGGGGGGTCGCCATAATATTTTCATTTTGAAAGGGGTCGACAGACAATTTTTAGTTTGAAGTGGGTCGCTTATTCCAAAAGGTTGAAAACCACTGATCTTGCGGACAGTATGCCACGACGGTGTATGCTACAGTCTGAAAGAAAAATTAAGAATGTCTATGTTCTTGTCTTAACAATTTCTGAATGTGTGTTTTCGTGAGCAGTAAAGAGAACTGAAAAGTAGTTTTTGTATATATATATATTCCATTTTTATATAAAGGGTAATGAATTCCTAGAATGGTGGTGATACAACATTTTTTTATGTGTGTATGTGCGTCTCTGACAACGCTTCTTTGCCTAAGTACGCGGTTTCTCCGTGTCATTCACAATGATCTCTCAACATCTGACTTTTCATGTCTATTATATACTCTCCGGGCATGGTAACAACACTAAATAGGAAGAGCACAAAAGTAGTATTGTATACAATCTACCTGTCACAGAGAATTGTAGCGTGGAATCATTTACAGGCTGACAGATGGTTTCTACATCTACGAAATTATATTGTCACCTGACCATATCCTGTGGATACCTCATTTTAGTAGTCACGTACTGAATTTCACAGCCGCGGTGGAATGGCCGAGCGCTTTGAGACGCTATACTACGATGTGCAAGGTCGTTACCCGTCGGGGGTTCGAATCCCCCCTCGGGCATGGATGTTTGTGCTGTCTTTAGTATAAGTTAGTTCATAAGTAGTTTGTAGGAAGGAAGGAAGATTAGTGTTTAACGCCCCGTCGACATCTTGGTCATATAGGCGGAGCTTACGCTCGTTTTTATTTATTTAATTTAATTTTTTGGTTAAGGATATGGAAGGAAATCGGCCGTGCCCTTTGAAAGGAATCATCCCGGCATTTGCATGGATTGATCTAGGGAAATCACGGGAAACCTAAATCTGGATGGCCGGAGGTTGATTTGAACCACCATCCTCCCGAATGCGAGTCCAGTGTGTTACCACTGCGCCACCTCGCTCGGTAGTTTGTAAGTTTAGTTAATGATGACCCCGCAGTTAAGTCCCATATGCTTAACAACAATTTGAACATTTGAACTCAATTTCTCATTCTTCGTCTTTTTCCTGCGTTTTTCCTGCTAGCGCGGGCTTGCGCTGTTAACTATTGCAATTGTCATGGTTAATTTAAGGGATGGCCGGATGCTCTTGCTGTCGTCCCCCCATTTCCGCCCCATTACCCCCCAGACACAACATATGTGAATGTCTGTCTGACCGGCCATTTCATAAAATGTCGCACGCGTAACAATAAAGTAGAGCTCGTAACTGGAAGGATGATCAGTTTTCTCGTTTCCTCCAGTTTGTATGACGGCTCCAATGAGGGCAGACCTTCTTTCCCAATCAGTTACGAAAACAGGTATTTTGTGTTTAACACCATCAAGAAATTATCTTATTGTAATGTACCTTAAGGAATCCGCTCGTGCGTATACACCCATGTCCGAGACTTACGATTGGTCATTTAATTTCCTACTCACTACGGTTTTCCACATTCCACTAGGTAAATACCGTGCTGGTACACACGTTTCGCCGTAATTACACGATTCACAAACATTGAAAAAAACGTTAGTACACTTTCACACGTATAATGCCTCCGGACTTCAGGCAAATGTCGACTTGGTTTCTTCCAAAGTGCAAGACCGTTTTCCTTCCCCATCCTTAGCAATAATCAGTTTGAGTGTTCACCGGCTCTAATGACCATGATGTCGACGCGACGTTAAATCCTAATCTTTCTTCTCTCCCCCCCCCCCCCCTCCTCCCTACTGCAGCTCAGTTAATGACATATGGATGTAGTTCCAGCTGGTCCCTCGCAGACAGTGTGCGTACTATAGGCACGCCAACGGAGATGTAGAGCAGGAACCGTACAGCTTTGGGCAGCCTCCTGCGGTTCTGGGAAACGAGCCAATGAACTGCGAGAACACTCCACTCCTACTCTGTGTCTGGGCTTTGTTGCCATGGGGCGTCCATCTTGGTCTGCTTTCTTATTCAGACTGATGCGCGTGTTTAGCTAGCGCTGGCGAGTAGAGGAAGTCAGGCATTCCTCTGCACATTAAGCTTATTTTATGGAACATTAATTTTACCGACGGCGTCGCGATGTCGCTTGCAATTAATCACGTCCGTAGGTGTTGCGATGCCAGATACTGCCGCCCACTCTCCAAACCTCGCAGCCAAGCCAGGTAAAGCAACTACGTCGCGAGTGCAGATCTCCATATCAATTCTCACCCTCGGTCTGTCTACATTTGCTCTTTACAACAACTATAAATACTTCGGCTTTGCGAAGTAGTCTTGAAATGCCGCACGGGAATGGCCGCATGGTCTAAGGCGTCAAGCTACTGACTAGGCGGCCAGTCCTGCCGGAGGTTCTAGTCCTCCCTCGGATATGGGTCTTTGCGTTGCCCCTAGTGTTAGTTCGTTTAAGTAGTTAGTAAGTCTAGAGACTAATATTAGAAAAAACAGTCTTGATCGCAAAAATGAACAGTTACTATTTAACGGGTTTCGACCTGATGTAGGTCATCTTCGGAATTACAAGCAGCCCATGTGACCAATTCTGGACTCTGCTGGGCTGGGCTGTCCTGAGCTGGTCTGCTGCCAGCAGGTAACAGCAGGTCGAAACCGATAAATAGTAACTGTTAATTTTTGCGATCAAGACTGTTTTTTGTAATATTAATCATACCAAATAGATCGCTGTCTTTATTCTCTGACAATGTTGTCAAAATTAATGACTCTAGGGACTGATCATCATAGCAGTGTGGTCCCATAGGTTTACAAACAATTCAACACTTGAATATTGCAATTCACGATGAAACGTCATTACGTGAGCCGCTTATAGTGAGTTGCTCGAACCAAAATTAAATTTTCTAACATAACAGTTTGTTGTCTCCATCGATGGACTTCGAAGATAATTCTATTCGCGTGTGTACTATTTTGGTTAATATTTAAAATTCTTCGTAATTGTCTGCCATTCTTTTGGGTGGGTTCACTTGTTTAGATCATGTGATAGCTTTTTCTTCTGTTTAGACAGGTACGTGACGTCGGGTCGTTATTGAATCACTGTTACAGAGCAAAGTTGTGACGTGTTTTCAGGTCTAATTTCTGTGCTAGCCATTGTTCTGTGTATATCGTAAATACGCTATGGGGATGGAACGTACGTTTCTGCCTAGTATTGTAATGGTGGTGGATATCTTAAATATTTTGGTCTTTTTTTTCTTTTCGTGGGTCTTTCTTTCGTGACTGTAGAAGGTCGCGAGGAATACCTGTCTTGCAGAACATCCGAGTAAGAACCCATGTGGTGAGATATCACATAAACCTTGTCTTCACTTCGTAATTTACGGTAGACATGGGGGTAAACCGCTTGACTGGAACCCGAATGGTCGCGGATTCGAAACCCGGTCGGACCTTGGATTTTTTTCAGTTTGCGTTTTAAACCATCCTTCACCTCTCAGCGATGTGTGAAGTCGCCAGAAACGACACGTGGCTCGGATTCCACGGTAAGCTGTAGGTCCCCTATCCCCGGTTGGATAGCTGGGGTAGGCTAGGGACACGCAAGTCACCGAAGTGGCGTCCAATTGAAAAAAAAAAAAAATAAAATAAAATAAAAAGTGTTCAAATGTTTGTGAATCTAATTGGATTTAACTGCGGGGTCATCAGTCCCTAAACTTACAGACTACCTTATACTGAAGACAGCACAAACATCCATGCTCGAGGGGGGATTCGAACCCCCGGCGGGGAACGGCCTCGCGCATCGGAGCATAGCGCCTCAATGCGCTCGGCTGATCCGCCGCGGCGCGTCCAATTGAAAGACTGCAACAGGCCAATCAGCCACACGAAAATAATTATTATTTACCAGGCAACAACAAACGACTCAATGTGCAGTGTCCTAGACTTTACCATATAACAAATGCAGTGTCCTTCTGACATCAATACAGTTGAGAATACAGTTCCTGTACGAGGGTTGCCCAGAGAGTAACTCGCCACATAATCTACTTTCCCTACTGTCCCACATATCTTCGTCCCGTTCTATGGCATTCCTCCAACGCAAAACTTAAGTTTTGGCCTGTCGCTACCAATCCTTTTTCGGATTTAAGGAGCCATTTTATAACTCTGAAACACCGCCTTGTAGCCCTCAAATGACGTCACGCTGCTTATTAAGTGCATCCCATGCTGAAACGGTCCTGCAGCTACGCTATCTGTCTGAAGAACCTGAAACTTTGTGCGCGAATTCAGGAAACTTCATATAATTCGTACAAATATTTCGCGTTCGCGGCATTGTTACCGGTTGGAAAAATAAATAAATAAAATAAAAACAAACGAAAAAGGTGTACATTAGTTACTAGGAAACTCTCGTACGAGCAATCAATGATACTTCTTAAGTAAATGTTTCATGTTGTGCCTTTAAATGATGAAAACAATAAACGTTCGATTCGCCGATTCGCCTGCCGCAGTAGGCGAGCGGTCTGCGGCGTCTCAGTCACGGTCTGCACGGCCGCTGCGGTCGGGGGTTCGAATCCCCCCTCGGGCATGGATGTTTGTACCGTCTTTAGTATGAGCTAGTTCATATGTAGTTTGTAAGTTAGGGACTAATGACCGTGTAGTTAAGTCCCATAAGCTCTACAAACATTTGTCTTTTTTTTTTTTTTTTTTTTTTTCGTTCGATTCAGTTTTAAACTGAGGTTCGCTCTCATCATATCAAATAATCCCACTCGCAAAATTTCACATTTCTTAGGATGAAACCTATATCATAATCTCTTGTGCGAGTACAAATAGACACACTTCTTCCTTCTTTTATTTTAATGAGACACTAACGTTGACGTTGGATTTACCACAGAACAAAAGAATAAATGTAACTACTCGTTTTATACGCAAATTCTCCCAAATTGGAACTTAGATTTAATAACGGGTAGATGTTTTAAGTATGATTTTAGGTCTCTGCTAGAGCGAAATTACAATAGTTATTCTTGACGATGTTGGTCGGAAACGATTATTGTTGTATCACGTGTGTCATTTGCGATTAGGACAGGACCTAATTTCAATTCATTTTTAAATTCTCACTGAACGATTTGTCAGCGGGAAGTTAAACCAGAAACTTCCTTCTCTTTTTCTCTGCACGATTCGAAAAAATCCCATGAATCATTAGGGAACAATACCTGTACTGTACAGGAAAAGGTACTCAAATAGCGCACTTTGAGGATTTGACTCCTACCTCGGGCATGTGTGTGTGTGTTGTTCCTAGCATAAGTTAGCTTAAGTAGTTTGTATGGTTGGGGATTGATGAGCCCTGCAGTTTGGTCCCACTTCTTTACAAACATTTGAAAATTTGAACTTTGCATGTCAAATTCATTGCACTTGATACATCAAGCATGATTCCATGATGTTGCTACAAACGTTCAGGGATTATACAACACGGGTAATCTATCAAGTGAAGATAAGGGCCGCCAGTTTGGAAACGAACCAGTCAAAACGTATAAGCGAAAGTCCACCGAAACTGTGTCTTAGTCTCGTGAAGCGCTTAGACGAAGGTCCCTACCTTCCAAGCCCTTATAATGACTACAGACTTCCCGCTAAATACTCCCCAACAGCCACATGTAATTTGTCCCGTCGATGGACTAGTAACGGCTCACATTGAGAGATAGACACACGAAATAGTGAATACCATTTACCTGCGCAAGTTTGACAATGAGATACTCGTACATTTGGAATAGTTATTCAAAATAGCCTCCCTGATCGTCGTTGCTGGCATGGAATCATTGCACAAATTTTTGTCGTATCCGTTCTAATATCATCGGTATCAGACATTGAAAATTCTTCCAACACGATCCTTTTCAAAAATGTTCAAATGTTTGTTAAGCTTATGGAACTTAACTGCGGGGTCATCAGTCCCTAAACTTACAAACTATTTATGAACTAACTTATACTAAAGACAGCGCAAACATCCATGCCCGAGAGGGGATTCGAATCCCCGACGGGGAACGGCCTCGCGCATCATGGCATAGCGCCTCAATGCGCTCGGCCGCTCCGCCGCGGCGATTTCTGACACCAGTAGGACAGTTAATCAAGCATAATTTTAGTGTGGTTTCACTTCGCTGCGGTTCAGATCGGTACCCTACCTGAGAAACGCGTGGAAATAAATATTTTTTACATCAATTCCAACAGCGAGAGTTAAGTATTAAATATCGTATGGCAGTTTTCTGTTTGGAATTAATATTTATGTAGGCGTCTCATTTTAAACATAATTCTGAAGCCTTCTGAACTTTTTTACAGAGTGACAGGAGCTTTCGTATGTGGACATAGCAAGCGAGATGGAAGTTCGATCACAATTACAAGTGTTCGTTTTTATACCGTGCGCAGTGCCCGAAACAGCCATTTGCTCTGGCTGATAACAATCATAACAATCCAGTGAAACGTATCGGCGTTCCCGATTACCGTAATATATCAGGTTGGAACACTCTCTGTTAGGACACTGTTTTTATTTTTTGATTTAAATATTTAACCTCGCAGCCAGGGAGACTCTCGGGAATGTAAACTAAAGTTATCGCCATCGCTGTTCTGCGTGGAGCAATAGAAGTGCCTCGAGGGAACAGAATTTTTCCCGTGCACTCTCTTTGCCGATAAATAATTATGATATGGATGCCCGTCAAAGTGGAATTTAATTTCCGTGTTATTTGTTTATAACCGGATCACACGACGCCATTAAACCTCGAATGGCAGCGGTTTGTATTGATTTGCACCTATCAGGACAGGCATTACAGTGCGTCAGAGACGAATCGTTTCGAGCGGCAAAAATAAATAAACAGATAGACAGATAAAAAATATAAGAGGAGAAAAAGTTCTCCAGTCATTAGCAGTCCGAAGTAAAGCGAAAAATGCTGCCACTCTGTGGGAAAAAAAAGAGGCGATGGCTACTGTTATCTAAATAAATGAATGACTTGTTTTAAGTATGGAACTACTTCACTGCTATAAAAGACTATGCGTGATCGCACTGTGATGCTAAATGCAATATACTTCTGTCGTGTTGCACTACTGGTTTTCCTTATATTGGAACGACGAAACTGCACTACATGCTGAACAATATCTTGTGCAATGCATATCTACTTTCTATGCCTTTAGCTCCTTTCTGCATACGAATGCACTAATTTTTGTACTGTGTTATGCTGCTGCACACACACACACAGACACACACACACACACACACACACACACACACACACACACACACACACACACTCACACACAGACAGACGCACAGAATGTTGTCTGTGATTTGGAGCGCGATTTTCGAATGGTTTTGATACTTGCATTGTCTGTGGGTGTTGTGTTTGTTTTGTTGTGTGTGTGTGTGTGTGTGTGTGTGTGTGTGTGTGTGTGTGTGTGTGCTGAACAGAGAGAGAGAGAGAGAGAGAGAGAGAGAGAGATAGGTAGAGAAAATACTGTATGTGTGTGTGTGTGGGGGGGGGGGGGGGCGCTGTAATGTGGTAGTGGGATTTATTTGTAAACTTCTTTTATGGTCTCAAAGTGTGTTTTGTTGCATAGTGACGTGTATTCATTTAGTACTTTCTTATCTTGGGCTATTGCTTTTTGGATGTGATAGCAATAGCAATAGCTCCAAATCACAGACACACCACACAAACAAATGGAACACCATACAGACACCACCAAAGAGGTTAGAATGCCCACTACAACAAGAAAAATTGGCGATGTAAACAGTGCTGTTTCACAGCAAAAATCGCACTGAAGACTGTTAAACATAACAACACGACACAAACAAACAAGCAGCAACACCACAGCTCAAATGTAAGTAAGACAAAACAGCCACATAGAAATAATTTCAATATCATTCCCAGGCTAATGTAGGCCTACAATAAATCAGCCAGTTTTCGTAAACAAAAACGTCTTGTTGTTTTCAGATGACAGACTGCCAAAACTTGTCATTCCACAAGTAATGCACATGCAAATCCTGCGAATGACTCCATGTAAGTACCTTGAATAAATTAGGCCTAAAACATCTTACAAAATTGTCAAACCAAATAACTTGTGCAAACGATTGTATAACCAAAATATGTAACATGTTATTATAGAAAATAAACACCAGAAACCCACGGAAGATGGCACAATAAGTGCCGAAACAAATTTGGGTATTAAAACAAAAAAAGTGTCTTGAATAAGGCGGAATCAAACACAAATCTAATACTGCAAGCACGGAAGACACAAGAGCTACACCATCACAAGATGATCATGTCAGATACCATTTGGCGAAGTGTTTTATTGTTACTACTATGGGAGGTATTCAAATGAAAAGGTTCGAAACGTCTTAACAACCAGACCGGTTAAAATTTGAATATGCCGCCTTGTGATATCGTGGTGCGACATGTAGGGCCGCGAACTTCGTGTCCTCACTGTTGTGGCAACGCCACGCCAGTGTACGAAAGAGCGAAATGTTTCAAATGTTCAAATGTTTGTATAGTTTACGGGACTAAACTACGGGGTCATCAGTCCCTAAACTTACAAACTACTTATGAACTACTTACGAACTAGGACGACAGAAATATCCATGCCCGAGGGGGGATTCGAACCCCCGACCGTAGTGGCCGTGCAGACCGTGACTGGAGCGCCTCAGTCCCCGCGGCCACCGCGGCCGGCGAAAGAGCGATAAGTCGCTGCCGCGGCGGAGCGGCCGAGCGCATTGAGGCGCTATGCTACGATGCGCGAGGCCGTTCCCCGTCGGGAGTTCGAATCCCCCCCTCGGGCATGGATGTTTGTGCCGTCTTTAGTATAAGGTAGTTTGTAAGTTTAGGTACTGATGACCCCGGAGTCAAGTCCCTTAAGCTCTACAAACATTTGAACATTTTTTTGATTGATAAGTTGCTCCATAGTACTTCTGACGCCGAGGGTGCTCGCATTCTCAGAACCTCTTTGCTTGATTCGTGCGAAGGCCAATAGGAAGAAGGGGACTCGTCTAGATGTGCCGGCGCGCTACAGCAACGAGAGGCAGTACGGGAGTTCCCGTCAGCATGAGGCAGCTCCAGGAATACTAAAGTTCCAGAAGTTCAGCAGAGGAGAGCCACCGAACAACATTCTGTAGCCAGGACTCTAATACACGGCAGAACTGTTTAATACTTCAGAAGAATATTGTGCCAAAACAAGCACGTCAAAGTTGTTACTTTCATCTGAAATACAAGTTCTTGTGGACTAATCAGTTCTTTTAGTTGCAAACTTTGTCCACATCCTCGCTCGTCACGTCCACGTCTTGAACCCAGTAGAAAGCAGAGACACAACACTCACAACTTCAAGGCTTTGTCCTCAGCAGGTAGGGTGATGCTTACTGTCTTTATCGACGTCCGAGGCCCGATACTGATAGAATTCCTCGAGCACCGAAAAACCGTTAACATTGACGTGTATTGTGAGACACTACGTAGCCTACGCAAATCCATCAAGAGCGAACGGACTGGGCTGCTCAGGGAAGGAGTAGTTTTGGTCCACCATAACGCGTCACACGTCTCCAGGGTCCCACTAAGTGTCCGGCCAAGTTGAAGTGGGAGTAGCTTGAGCATCCGCCCTACAGTCTGGAGATATCGGCCTGCGACTTCCATCTATTTAGTCCACTAAAGAAAGAAAGGAAGAAAGAAAAATCTCAAAGGGAAGTGCTTCAACTTGGACGACGATCTGAAGGATACAATAGAGGAATGTTTCTTGTCACAACCACAGGAATTCTGAGAACAGGGAATTCTTCGGCTCTTTAAACAGTGAGAGATTTGTTCCCAGGGCTGTGGTGATTACTTTCGATAAAGATTGCAATTATACCCACAGTGTCGTTTCGTAACTTTTCATTTGAACACCCCTCCTCGTAGCTACGTTCCTGGAAATCCGACGGTTGGTCCACGATTCTCGTACACTACGAACAAAAAGGTTCGAAACTGCGTAATTTTCTCGTATTGTAACACGGAAATTTGAAATTTGGCACAAAAGTGTCAACAACTTTCCTCTGCACCGCCATAAAACCGTGGTGCTCTGCGAAGTCTCCTTAGTGTTGGGCGACGCTTCAAACGTCAAAGGGTCCCTCTAACACACTCAAGTTCAGCGACACTCGGTGCCACCAGTGAACCTTCGTTAAGCACCTTAGAAGCGTCTCTGGGAGCGATTTAGACACGCTTTCAGGTTCGCGACTGTACTAACGCCTCTTTGTGGGCAGCCCCGTCCATAACTTCTACGGTTTGCTTGCCTACCCTCAGGCGCTATTGCAACAGTGGGTCTGAATAGGTGTCATGGCGCTTGAAGATGGGTTCGTAAAGAACTCAACAAATTTGCGTTAGTGGAACGAGGGTATTTTGGACCTGTGTCGATTGTGCATCCCCTCTCTCCTCTCCCAAGACCATCCCATAGTAGTGCGCGAAACTGGAGGGCTGAAAAAGTCACATTCATGTTTCGTCGAACGGCTTTCACGTTCTCCAGTGATTCTGCCCTGCACACCGGAGCAAATCGTGCTCTACTCCCAGAACCGAGCGAGGTGGCGCAGTGGTAAGACACTGGACTCGCATTCGGGAGGATGGTGGTTCAGATCCACCTCCGGCCATCCAGATTTAGGTTTCCCGTGATTTCTCTAAATCGCTCCCGGCAAATGCCGGGATGGTTCCTTTCAAAGGGCACGGCCGATTTCCTCCCCCATCCTTCCCAGAAAATCCTAGCGTAAGCTCCGTCTCTAATGACCAGGCTGTCGACGGAACGTTAAACCCTAAGCTTCCTTCCTTCTATCTTCTACTCCCAAGGAATCGGATCATATGTAATACGATTACAGCACAACAGTGTCCTTAGAGAAGGGTTCATTCATTCGGTGGATGTTTGTAGTGTACAAGAATGTCAAGAAAGTCTCCTGTCGTTCATCCACCTATCGTTTTCGGCCGCGTTGTGCGTTAAAATCAGCTCTCTAAATGAAGCGATGGTTTCATTGAAGCTTTTTATGCCACCTTTTTGAACTTCGGCAGTGTGTCTGAAATGTTTCTCTCGGTCATCCACAAGGATAACACATTGTTTTAATGGTTGGTGTGGCGATCCTGGCCTCCGTCGCAGAATCGTCAAAAGAAGAGGTCCAGTATGTTTAAGTGTAGATTTGTGTGACCTGTTCACAGTAGCATTGGGTAGAATAGTAGCGAAGTTGGGTGAACTGGTAACATCATAAACCCCATTTCAAGTTAAGAGCTGTGGCTTTTTTTCGCATGCATGGACACCTTGTTCTATGGAGCGTCGCCGAGCACAGGTTGACATCGTAGGGAGCTATGGTTTTGTACATTACAGAGAAGTTTTGTAGCAACGTTTGAGCCAAATTTAAACTCCTGCGCCACAGTGGGAGACTATTACACGGTTTACCAAAATTAGTCCTTTAATTTTGTTGCGCAATGTACACATTGGGTAACAATTATTGAACTATATTACATAAAATAGTCGTGACTTCTGAATGGTTTGCCTTAGTACTTTCAAACGGCACAGTAGGCAGCGTGGCATGGTAGAAATCAGTTTTCGGACATCGATGTGATTATGGTTTGGTTCAGCGACGAAGCCCACTTTCATTTGCAATGGTTCGTCAGTAAGCAAAACTGGAGCATTACAGGGATAGAGAAACCGCATTTCGCGATTGGAATGACTCTTCACTCTCAACGGGTGATTGTGTCGTGTGCTGTCTCCAGTCATAAAATAATCGGTGCGATATTCCTTGATGGAATGATGACTACCGAACGGTACATGAAAGTGTTGGACGATGATTTCATCCCCATTATTCGAAGTGACCATGATTTCAGCAAGATGTAATTCATGCAAGACGGACCTCGACCCTATCGAGGCTGGAAAGTGTTTGATGTCCTGGAGGAGCACTTTGTCCGCATTCAGGTTATGGGGTACCCACTGGTCATTGTCATGGGTCTCGATTGGCCGCCATATTCTCCGGACTGAACACATGCCACTTCTTCTTGTGGGATTGTACTAACACGTTGGCTGCCGCGATGACGTGCCAGAGCAACACCATCTAGAGACAAGGCCTTACTACTGACCAGGCAGCGGCCGCCAGCTGAATGGCTGTCCACTGGGACACGCCAACTGCCTCGTAGCGGCCAGAGAGTAAGCTGGCGACCGCGGCCTGGTCAGTATGACGTAGCACGGGCTGTTGTGAGGCCTTGTCTCTAGGCGGCGTTGGCCAGAGCCGCCTTCTGTGGCCGCCGAGGGCCACACGGCAGCCAACGCCTTAAAGACAAGCTGCACAGCAGTAACCCCAAAAGTATTTCTGAACTGTAAACGGCGATTCCGGAAGTCATCGGCAACATCGATGTTCCGACACTAAAGCGGGCCATGCAAAATTTCGAACATTTTATACCATAAATCCGAATATCTGTAGTAACGTTTACACGTTAAATAAAGTGCGTACACGCCGTAGTTTGTCACTAATTTACGTTTTGTTTCATACAGTTCTATAATTGTCACCCTGAATGAAATTATAACTACGCTAGTATCGAATCTGCATTGAAAACTGACCGCCACAAGGAAAAGCTAAATTGACATATTTACATGTACCATTACTGTGTACTTCGAAAGATATACTTAATTTTATTTAGTGATGTATATATCACTAGCCATGGCCTGACAACATGATTCTTTCATACACACAAACACACACTACTCCAACATATTAGCAAAGTAAACTGAAGTATGCATAATATTTCACCACCTGGCTGCGGCTCCATACCAACCAATTTCTCCTTATATTGTAAGAGACGAGTACTCCCAAGGAGAGTACGCCTACTCGTCGTCGCCGAATCCGTCCAAATTCATGGCAGATGTAGGGCGCGTTGAGACATGAAAGTTCCCCAAGTGGGAACTCCAAATGGCCATGCGTTTAGCAAACAAAAGGAGTTTTTATACTGGTCTATCACCATATGCACCTTATCAGTTGTCCCTGTAGAAGTGTGAAGTGTGTTTAGGAAGCGGTGTTTGGCTCAGCGGTTGACGGCGCGGTGACACAGCGTGTTTGGTGAGAGGGCTGAATGCGCTCTTTAATGGTAATAATAATATTAAACTGAGCCAAAAACTTAATGGTGAGTAACGATCAAAAACGAGCAGACGTTCGCAAAGGATCGAACTACACGAAGAAGAAGAAAAATGCGGTAAGAGATCGGATTCGTATTGACAGGTTCACTGCATCGACTCTGCCCGGCGACAAATATTTGCGTTCTCCTTAGCAAAGTGTACACTACTGACATCACAAGTATCCGCAACAGCATATAGGATATGTTATTAATTTATATAAGCACAAAAAGTATAGGCAAGGAACAATAGGGGCCCTACAACACTTCCCTGTGGAACGACAGATTTACTTCCATTTTACTCGAAGACTTATCGTCAATTACTACGTACTGTGTTCTCTCTGACAGGAAATCGCAAATCAAGTCGCACAACCGCGGCGATATTCCATAGGCACGTGGTTTGATTGGAAGCACTGATGTACCCTGGGACGCCTCACTCTGCAGTCGAAATACGTATTTCTGCTTCAGTCTATAGACTCAGCATGAACAGGGAATTTGGATAGATTCTATAGACGTGAGAAACTGGACTGAGGAAGGAGGCGTGCCTGGTCATATGTATATCTTTGCGGTTGTACGTCGTTCAAATATCTAGCGGTAACATTGCAGAGCGATATGAAATGGCACGAACATGTAAGGACAGTTGTGTGTAAGGCGGACAGCCGACTTCGGTTTATTGGGAGAATTTTGGGAAGATGTACTTCATCTGTAAAGGAGACCGCGTATAAAACGCTTGTATGGCCACGTCTTGAGTATTGCTCAAGTGTTTGGGACCCGCAGCAGATCAGTTTAACGGAAGACATAGAAGCAGTTCACAGGCGAACAGCTAGGTTTGTTACTGGTAGGTTCGACCAATGCGCGAGTGTCACGGAAATGCTCCGGCAACTCAATTGGTGATCGCTGGAGGAAAGACGACGTTCTTTTCGTAAATTTCTGTCGAGGAAATTTAGAGGGCCGGAATTTGAAGCTGAGTGTAGTACGATCTTGCTGCCGCCTACTTACATGTCGCGTAGTGATCACAAAGACAAGATAGGAGAAATTAGGGCTCGTACGGAGGCATATAGGCATTCTTTTTTTCCTCGTTCTATTAGGGAGTGGAATAGGAAAGGAAATGCCTATTAGTGGCACAGTGTACCCTTCGCCACGCACCTTACGGTGGATTGCGGAGTATGGATGTAGATGTAGAAATCGCTCTGAATTGTTTGATAGTCGAATATGTGTATCGGCACTGTTGTACCCAGAATCCTAGAATACATCCCACTTCTTATTTATCAACGGATGTGGTTCCATTATAATGGATCCTAAATTCTCTACTGACTAAGGGTTCGCCATGGTGGAGTGGCCAAGCGCTCTAATAAGCCTTGCTGCAGAGTGCACGGTTGCTCGCTGTCAGAGCTTCGAGTCCTCCCTTGGACATGAGTGTGTGTGTTGTCCTTAGGTTAGTTTAAGTAGTTTGTAAGCTTAGGGAGTGATACCCGCAGTAGTTAAGTTCCATATATTTACAAACATTTGATTTGCCTGAAGGTCCGTGAACTCTTCGATCAGATATTCCTTCATCAGTGGATAGAATGAAATCACCTGATATCGTACTAGTTGAATTCTTCTCGTGTAGACATATGAAAAGCTTCGTGTAAGAGTTACGCTCTAAGGCTGATGCAGATCTCGTGGTAAGAATTATTGCTGAATACGCCACTGTTAAAACGATGCCAGGGAACGAAAGAACTCAGCGCGACGATGGAGAACACTAGTTTGTGCAACTGTTATAAATGCCCGGGTTCGTGAAAGCGATGCAGGTAAATGGAATTAATTATTACTCTACGACAGAATTAGAATTTTCGGTTTCTCTGATTTCAAGTTGTGTGTGCTGTTAGTGGTCCATCAACAGGGGACAATATGTCATGGTTCTGGTCAGTAATCATTAAGACTTCTGTACGCCATGATCAGAGTTTTGTTGTTAGTTCCATTAGTGTGAGCGCTTCGCGAGTCTTAGGTACGCCGGTCGCCGTGACCGAGCGTTCTGCGGCGTGCCAGTCTTTACGGCCGCTACTGTCGGGGTTTGGAATCCCCCCTCGGGCATGGATGTAAGTAGTTTGTAAGTTTAAGTCCCTTAAGCTTAACAAATATTTGAACATTCTTAGGTGCGACTTGAGCAGAATTTTGCTTATAACTTTCAACCCCTTCATTTTCTGTCTAGGGTCCTTACTTCTAATTAAAAAGGAAGTTAGGAAGATTAGGGTTACCGTCCCGTCCACGCCGTGGTCATTACAGACGGAACAACGCTCAGATAGATTATTTATTATAAATCAACTACCAGACATATTTTGTCTGGACATATCAAAGATATTGAACAGAAGGAGAAGCACTGAATTAAAATTTGTGCTGCGGCGAAGTTTCTAATCCATGCCATCTTGCTTGGTAGGTAATAACTTTTTTTTCCATCGAGTTTTTAGATCCGTTGCGGACGTTTGTTCGTTTTTGGTTCGTGGTTTGTCGTAGAAGTTTTTGGCAGAGTTTTTTTTTTTTTTTCATTAGAGAGAAAGTTCAGCCCTCTCACTGAATGCGATGAGCCACCGCACCGGCAACCATTCGGCCTAAGAGACCTCATATATATCACCACTGCGCGCACTGTCTTACAGCACGTCTTCCTCCACAAGACAAACTTCAAGCCGGCCGCGGTGGCCGAGGTGACTGAGGCGCTCCAGTCACGGTCAGCACGGCCACTACGGTCGGGGGGTTCGAATCCCCCCTCGGGCATGGATATTTGTGCCGTCCTAGTTCGTAAGTAGTTCATAAGTAGTTTGTAAGTTTAGGGACTGATGACCCCGTAGTTAAGTCCCATAAGCTTAACAAACATTTGAACATTTTTGAACAAACTTCAATTCTGCCTCATGTTCCCCTATGTAATATGTATCAATGTTGTAGAGGCTCTCTAATAGCACAATACCACCCCATTTCTGTGGTGTTATGTAATATTGATACGTATTACATAGGGGAACATTTCTGGGATGTTGTGTAACATTGATAACGTATTACATAGGGGAACATGAAATGGAATTGAATTTTGTGTTGTGGAGGGAGACGTGCTTTAAGACAGTCCGCGAAGTCGAAGAATCCACAACGTTCTTGTGAATGACTGGTTAAAGTTTTTGTTTTGTAAACAACGACTCCCTGGTTCGACTCCCGGCGGCAGCTCGAATTTCAATTCAATGCACCACCTTCTGTTAAATATTTTTGATATATCGAGACAAAATATGTTTCTGGAAATTGATTTATTATTTGATATTTATAATATATATGACGATGTTTCGATTGCTGTCTGTCACGATTAAGAATCAGAACTGAACTGTATACTTAAATTTAATAGCTCACAATCAATCGACTTACCATTACGGCAACAATTTATTAGCGTGGGATCTAATTGCTGCTGGAAGTGCAACAGGGAAGAATAGATTAACTGCAGTGTGGATCGATGACATAAGCAGTTTGGTCCCTTCAAATAACAAGCCAACAACCAAGAAAACTGCGACTGGAATAGCAATTGAACAACTGCAGGCTGGAAGACAGAAACGAACATTTAGAAAAATCCCAGAGAAACTGAAAATGTTAACTACTACGCGGCTCCATTTATCTAAGACTGGCAGAATAATGTTTCATCTGCAAATTCTTTGCAACTAGCGGCTGATAGATCTCACTCTGTGAAGATTTTATAGTGGAGCAGAAACAGAAAAAGTTAAATACGTAACTTGCTGTGGCACAGGGGACAGTATGCAAAGAGAGACAGACGGACTAGCGGCAACAAATGTCGCTGGCTGTTGTCTGTGGCCTGCCCCAGTTTACAGAACAGCGTCTCATTTTAGATACGCCACCGGCTTCTCAGCCCCTACTGCCTCGTTCCTCAATCCCCTGGTCACACCAGTAGTGGAATTTCTCATTCGTTCAGGTTGGAAAGCTGTACTCTTAGCCGTCATTTTTTAAAAACATCGCCACGGAACTGGATCACGTAGTTAACTCGTGCATACGAGTAACGTCCTATTTGGTGGTACTTTTACAGATAATGACATGTAGCTTTATCACTGAACATTAACCTTATAGAAATTTGTTGTCTTTCATCTCTAGTCAAGTATAGATTCTTGAAACAGACACATTGTTCTGTACATCTTAGAGGGCTTGTGGCAATTGAATCATGTAGTTAAGTAAATGGTGCCTGTTCTTTCCCATATGTTCACATTAAAAGCTGTAAATTTACGGATTAGACGTATTTTAACATCTCGGCTGCATCAGGGCACTTAATTATATTACATGGCGAAGTCGAAAATTTCTACTGGACCACAATAAGAACTCGTATTTTCCGCTTTGGGCCAACGGTCGCCTTAACCATTAGCGTATTAGGAAAGTCTTCTCGATCTGTCAGAATTCTGAACTTATAGATCACTATGATAGTAGAGTCCCCTGTCCAGTAACACTTGCTTACAGATGAACCTCTGCTACCGCAACGGATCGGATATAAATTGTGTATCCACATTGAAGTTGTTTTTTACCTGTTTGGTTGACGTTAACAGCCGTTAGTTTATGAATTAGAAATATTTCAACATCTCGTATCTATAATTGTATGTATGCCGCAAACAGCCGGATGACGATTCAGTGCGAATACTCAATTTCAGTCCGATCCCTTGCGGGAACACAGGTTAAGATGCTAGCAAGTGGAATAATGGACAGGGTCACTACGATAATAGTGTGAAGTTCAGAATTTGGGTAGGACGAGAAGCTTGACCGGATAGCCTTGTGGTTAAATCAACAGCCGGCCGCGGTGGCCGAGGTGACTGAGGCGCTCCAGTCACGGTCAGCACGGCCACACGGTCGGGGGTTCGAATCCCCCCTCGGGCATGGATATTTGTGCCGTCCTAGTTCGTAAGTAGTTCATAGGTAGTTTGTAAGTTTAGGGACTGATGACCCCGTAGTTAAGTCCCATAAGCCTTACAAACATTTGAACATTTGAACATTTGTTAAATCAACTGCCGGCACTAAGCGGGATGTCGGAATTTATGTCCCGGTTCCGCACCCTTTTTAACCTTGCTCCTGAATTTACTTCGGTGCTCAGAAACAGCTTCGATGCAGAAATACTTTCATTTCCTGAATCATGAAGGGCTCGACATACAAACCTAGCCACAAAAGACGCAGACTCATGTGAAATTGCTGTCTCTCATCTGGCACAACGAGCAGACGTTTGTGGACTGGAGTCAAAACTAACATACGACGAGTCTTCTCTATTTCCCATTAAATAAAGAACCTGTTTCGTGAAACTGCTGGTGTCATTGTCGAATGCTTCAGGCTGACACTCATTTGCTGTTGAAATGGCAAATAATTAATATAGCTTTTATAGTTATGTATATTAGACAATAATATATTTAAACGTTAATTTCATATGCAAAACAAGTGTGTTTACCCGTATTTCTTCAGTAGTCGAGTTGTGTGTCTTTAGTTCCAATTAATAAATTGGAATAGTATGTTACTAGAAAAATAATTTAGACTTTATCACAAATAGGAACGATTCCAAAGTTTGCGATGTGTAACAAATTTTCTGCTCTTTTGCTGGTGATTTTTAAAACTTTTTCCAGAATTCAGGTGTGATTTACTTCTATTGAAAGTGAACCTCGTAACAGGAATGCCAAAACTGCTCAAATGTTCAAATGTTTGTAAATCTATCGGACCAAACTGCTTGGTAATCAGTCCATAGCTTACAAACTACTTAAACTACGGTAAACTAACCTAAGGACAACACACACACCCATGCCCTAGGGACGACTCGAACGTCCGAAAATGTTCAAATGTTTGTAGAACTTATGGGACTTACCTACGGGGTCATCAGTCCCTAAGCTTACAAACTACTTATGAACTACCTAAGACTAAGGACGGCACAAATATCCATGCCCTAGGGGGGATTCGAACCAGTGGCCGTGCAGACCGCGACTGGAGCGCCTCAGTCTCCTCGGCCACCGCGGCCGGCCTCGAACGTCCGACGGCGAGCAACCGTACAATCCGCAGCGAGGCGCCTTACACCGCTCGGCTACTCCACCGCGGCCAAAACTGCAATTACAAGTAAAAGTCAAGAGGAACTGCACACTATGGTACTGATCGAGTAGCAGGTAAAGAAAGATGAAACATTTTACGCCATTGATTTATCAAAGGAAACAGCACTGTCTTTTATGTTAAGAATTAACCACGTGTATGAGAAATTGCCTAAGGAAGTTCCATTCTGAAGGTATTTGTATGGAGTGTCGCCCTGTATGGGAGTGAAACATGGACGATAAACAGTGCGGACAGGAAGAGGATAGAGGCTTTTGAAATGTGGTGCTACAGATGAATGCTGAAGATTAGGTGGTTGGATCGTGTAACTAATGAGGAGGTACTGAACAGAATTGGGGAGAAAAGAAATTTCTGGCATACCTTGACTAAAAGAAGGGACAGATTGGTAGGGCACATTCTTAGACATCAAGTAATTGTGAATTTAGCATTGGAGGGACGTGTGTGGGATAAAAACCGCAGAGGAAGACCAAGAGATGGATACAGTAAGCAGATTCAGACAGATGTAGGTTGCCGTTCTTATGTAGAGATGAAGAGGCTTGCTCAGGATAGGGTATTGTGGAGAGTTGCATCAAACCAGTCTCCGGACTGAAGACCACAACAACAACAACAACAACAACAACATGAGAAATTGTTGTGCAGACCAGGAACTGTTACTCATTCGATAATTATGAGCCGGCCGCGGTGGCCGAGGTGACAGCCGCTTCAGTCACGGTCAGCACGGCCACTACGGTCGGGGGTTCGAATCCCCCCTCGGGCATGGATATTTGTGGCGTCTTTAGTCTTAGCTAGTTCATAAGTAGTTTGTAAGCTTAGGGACTGATGACTCCGTAGTTAAGTCCCATAAGTTGTACAAACATTTGAACATTTTTGATAATTATGAAACTTTATACTGTTGTCCCTTCCTGACTATGAAGACAATTGAATTCTTCTCTAAATAATATAAAACAGCTGCTATGAGAGTTATATCGATTGCAAACGATAATTCTGCGTCCATGTATAGTCTCACTATTACTGAAAGGCAGCATGCATTTAAGAGGTTTTACCGCCTTACAGAAATAATTAAAAATGCATTATTGGGAAATACCGGAAATTATCACAGGAATATTTCTGTAACAGCTTCCAAATGTATCCCCCAGAAACGAGCAGACGGCATTTTTTTCGTTGGGAGAAATCACGTAAGAAGAATGAATTATGAATAGAGCAATTCTGCGCAGGCGTGAGCAGCTGTGGGCACGGGTTAAGTTGCGCTCAAAAATGTATGCCAGTGTCGGAGTTTCATCGTGAGGACGCCCTCGCAGCCCGCAGAATCTCGCATCAAATTTTAAGCTTCGTTCCCGTATGCCTTCAAAGTTTCATCCCTCCTAAAACATTTACAAGGATACTTGAGATTCTGTCTCATTCGTATTCATACACAAGTTGCGGATTCTTTTCTTTGTGTAATTGCTTCTACAACCATACTGTTAACCCTTTCCGCCCCAGTGGTTTCAGTCTGAAACCACATGTTTCCTTTGACTGCTTTTCCGGCCCAGTGGTTCCTTCTTGAAACCACCATCCCACATTGATTGCTGGTGACATCTAGCGTCAACGTCAGCTAGTTGTTGCAATAGCGAAGTGACTGTTGTAAAGTAAAAGCCTTCTTTGTGTAGTGCTGCGCCGAGTACAAGTGCTTTCGACCCAGACTTCCTCATAAAATTAGTTTGTGACATCTATAGAGCAGATAAGTGGAATTTCAGGTAATGCCATATTCTTATGCTTTATTCTTTTGTACGTGGAATACGGTTTTATGTATAATTATAACGTAAAGTTTAGCTTTTTTTACAAAAATGCAGGTGGTTTCAGAATGAAACCACTGGGACGTAGCGACCTTCAAACGGTAAATCTACAGTTGTTGTTTCTTTTATTATTATTTACGGCGTGTCAATGTAAATAATAGACCACCATCTAGAGTAAAGATGCAATTCAGAGCCTGGGACCTTTGCACAAATATGCTAATGGACATAGTTGCTGAAATTCCAAGTTATACTGAATCGGCTGGTTCGGATATTGGAAGTCAATCAGACGAAATTAATGAAGAACTTTGACTTTTTTTACTTGATGAGACGGTAGTTGAATTTGAAGAGAATGTGAATGAAGGTGTGTGTGTGCTTAAAGTGACTGTTCACGTTAGTAGTGGCAACAATGAGGACGGTTTGTTATGACAATATAGAATGCTGATGAGGTTTTGAACTTATGGTCACTCATCCCTCTGCCATGCACTTCAATGTAAGTAGCACAGTAGTTATATAGATGTAGATGACCATTCATTGACTCTGCAGCGTCCTACGGTTATAATGAACATTGTGATAATGATCAGAAAAATCAGAAGCAATTCAGACTCTCTGTAATTGCTGGTCTAGTTGAAGCAACGCCGTCATCAACTCCTAACCGCAAGAGATTTCAGATCCAGCGGAACCAATTCAAGTCATTTGTTGCACCAGAAACACGGTTTGACAATGCATCCCATATCCCAGAAAGAGGACCGAGTCGAAGAGGTGCTCACTGTAATACTGCTAAAGAGCCACGTCGAACAAAATCATTCTGCCAAACGCGTAATGTAGGTTTGTGCATAACAAAAACTGTTTCACTGAATTTAATAAAAAAATGTAGCCATGAAAACTGTCTTAACAGCCTAGACGTTTCACTATGTAACCACCAAGAATATTTTATTGTGAATTACAAATTCTATAGTTATTACACTATATTACTGCCTTTTGAGACAATGAAAATAGATTTTGAAAAAACTGTTATAGCTTTCTTCTTATGTTTATTCATGGACCTACCTCAAAGGGTTAATCCCACCAAAAACATAAAATGTACAAAAATGCAAGTCTCGCGACGAAAACCTTCCACTGTGAAAGGCTATGAGCTCTCATGGGAAACCAATTCGGTTTTTTTCATTGGTGTTCAGGGAACCACCTCTTCAGCACCGAGTCATAGTTTGTTATCTAATTAGTCATATACCAACATTTATAGTGACTTTATCAATATAATATTTAGCTTAATAACTAAAAGTAGTAGTTATTATTTTACATAGTATTGGCTGAATGATCAATTTATTTTATGCAACAGTTAGTAATTTAGACAATTATTTTCGAATTCTTAATTACTTTAGTCTGTAAAAAGGAGCCTCACTTTTCAGGGTACACAATTGTGTAGTATGAAAATGTTGACAACTGCTTAAATAAGAGGAATTTCTTTAACTTTTATACATTGTGGCATCTAGCTGGTATTGTTTTTGGACAACAAACTTATTTTGGCATTATTATTTAGTGAACTTGAAGTATAGTGCCAGCTGTGTTAGTTTCGTACTTCAGTCCCCACTTCTTTGTAAGATACAAATTAATAACCGCTATTTCAGGAAGATCTACAGGCCTATATGCTGTACTCTAAAGTTCATGTCCACTAATATTTATCCCTGCGTAACCACATACTTTAAATTAATGAAAAGGTCGTAATAAGAAAATACTTATTTTTTTTTTTTTTTTATGTTCCATAGGACCCACTAGAGGAGTAAGACTCCATGGTCATGGAACAAGTCAATACATTGTTACACAAGAATGGTAATAGAAAAATTTTAAGTAGTCCTTTGCACACAACAATCTTAAGACAAAGTGAAAAGAATCAATAAAGAAAAAATGAATTAGCTTAATTGTTTAACTTTTCTAGGAGTTCCTCGACAGAATAAAAGGAGTGAGCCACGAGGTAACTCTTCAATTTAGATTTGAAAGCATGTGGATTAGTGCTAAGATTCTTAAGTTCTTGTGGCAGCTTATTGAAAATGGATGCCGCAGAATACTGCACCCCTTTCTGCACAAGTGTTAAGGTTGTGTGGTGCAAATGTAAATTAGACATCTGTCTAGTATTCACCGAGTGAAAGCTACTAACTCGTGGGAATAAGCTGAAATTATTAACAACAAACGACATTAAAGAAAAAACGTATTGTGACGCCAGAGTCAAAATTCCCAGACTACTGAAAAGGGGTCGACATGACGTTCGCGAACTTACACCAGATATTGCTCGAACCGCCCGTTTTTGAGCCAGAAATATCCTTTTTGCATCAGGCGAGTTACCCCAAAAAACAATGCCGTACGTCATAAGTGAGTGAAAGTAAGCGAAATAGACTACTTTTCGTGTTGAAAAATCACTTATCTCTGATATTGTTCTAATGGTAAATATAGCAGAATTTAGTTTTGGAACAAGATTCTGAACATGGGCTTTCCATGACAGCTTACTGTCTATATGAACACCTAGAAATTTGAACTGTTCAGTCTCACTTATCACATGCCCATTATGTGTAATCATAATGTCAGATTTCGTCAAATTATGTGTTAGAAATTGTAAAAACTGAGTTTTACTGTGATTTAACATCAACTTGTTTTCTATTAGCCATGAACTTATCTCTTGAACTGCATTATTTGATACTGTGTCAAAATTACGAGCAACATCCTTCACTACCAAGCTGGTATCATCAGCAAACAAAAATATTTTACAATCACCTGTTATACTCGAAGGCATATCATTTATATAAATAAGAAACAGCAATGGTCCCAAAACAGACCCCTGGGGCACCCCATACTTAATTGTGCCCCATTGGGATTGCACGTCATAGCCATTTTCTACACTGCGGAGAATTACCTTCTGTTGTCTATTATTAAAGTAAGAGGTGAACCAGTTGTGGGCTACTCCCCGTATTCCATAATGTTCCAACTTCTGCAACAATATTTTGTGATCAACACAATCAAACGCATTTGTTAAATCAAAGAAGACGCCTAATGTCCGTAGTCTCTTATTTAACCCATCAAGTGCCTCACAGAGAAACGAAAATATAGCGTTTTCAGTCGTTAAACCACTTCTAAAACCAAACTGTACGTTTGACAGGAAATTATGTGAACTGAAATGATCAATTAATCTTGAATATACAGCCTTTTCAATAACTTTGGAAAAAACCGATGGCATAGAAATAGGTCTATAGTTGTCTACATCATCCCTTTCTCCTTTTTTATAAAGCGGTTTCACTACTGAGTACTTTAATCTGTTAGGAAACTGACCATTCTGAAAGGAAAAATTACAAATATGGCTTAGTACTGGGCTAACATATGGAGAACAGTACTTTAGAATTCTGCTAGATACCCCATCATATCCACAAGAGTCCTTAGTCTTTAGTGATTTAATTATTGACTCAATCTCACCTATGGAAGTATCATGAAGGATCATTTCAGGTAACAGCCTCGGATACGCATTTTCTAAAAACGTTATATGATTACCTGTAGAAACTAGAGTTTTGTTTAGTTCCTCTACTATATTCAGAAAGTGATTATTGAATATTGCACATATATCTAACTTGTCAGTAACAGAAACATTCCTACTACGCACTGACGTTATATCTTCTACCTGCTGCTCCTGACCAGACACTTCCTTCACGACTGACCAGATAGTTTTAATTTTATCCCGAGAGTTTGCTATTCTTTTTGCGTACCACATACTTTTTGCATTCTTAATGACATTTTTCAGAACCTTACAGTACTGTTTGTAATGAACTACTGCATCTTCATTCTGACTGCTTCTAACATTTTGATACAACTCCCGCTTAGTTCTACATGATACTCTTATCCCCTTTGTCAGCCACCCTGGCTGTCTGTTACTGAAAGTACCCTGTTTTGAGCGTTCTAGCGGAAAGCAACTTTCAAACAGCATAATAAATGTGTTCAGAAAAGCATTATATTATCATCTGCATTATCAGCACTATAAACATCCTGCCATTCTTGTTCCTTAATTAGGCTTAAAAAGGTCTCAATTGCAACTGGATTAACTTTTCTGAGTAGTTGATATTTATGTTTAACATTTGTTTGAGAACAAATACTTTTTAGAATTAAAAGTTGGGCATCGTGGTCTGATAGGCCATTTACTATTCTGCTGACAGAGTGCCCCTCTAATAATGAAGAATGAACAAAAATATTGTCAATGGTAGAACTGCTATTTCCTTGCACTCTCGTTGGAAAAAATACTGTTTGCATCATGTTATAGGAATTAAATAGATCTAACAGCTGACTTTTCCTTGAGCTATCACCTACACAATTAATGTTGAAATCTCCACACACAATTAAATTTTTATACTTCCTATACAGTGAACCCAGAACCAATTCCAGCTTGGGCAGAAACATTTTAAAATCTGAGTCAGGGGATCTATAAATAACAACTATTACTAGTTTAGTTCCATTAACATTAACAATTCCTGCACAACATTCAAATATCTGTTCTGTGCAGTGTTTAGAAAAATCGATTGACTCCGATGAAAAATCGTTTTTTACATACATGGCCACTCCCCCACACTGCAAGGAACTCCTAGAGTAGAAGGCAGCTAACCTGTATCCTGGCAAAGGAAGTCTCTTAATTGTCACACCACTTAAAAAGTGCTCTGAAATTCCAATAATGTCAGAATCAGTATCAATAAGCATTTCATTAACTTTATCTCTGATACCCTGTATATTTTGATGAAAAACAGTAATTCCCTTATTACTTATATTCTCAGACTTTGTCAAAGGTGGTTCATTTCTTAGAGGGACTTCCTTTAAGCAGGAATATCTATCAGCTGTCTTCAGTCTAAAAAAGGTGCAGCCCTAACACCAACTACTACAGGAATTTTTCCATGAGTGAAACCCCCACCCCCTACTACACTGTCACCTATGAGGTTTGCCAACCTCCCCTTCCCATACCTATTGAGGTGCAGACCGTGCCTAGTAAAATCCGACCTTTGGATAGTCTCAACTGGCACCACTGCAATGTGATCCATGCCCTCCGTCATCAGCGCCTTCTCAAGCCCCATGTTAACACGGCTGACAGCCGTATTAAGACAAGGCCTATCATGACGCTGAAACAGCTGCACGAAATGCACATTCGTGCCACCAGTTTCAGTTGCTATCCTTTCCAGATCACCACCTATATCATATTCCCCGTCCCTATCAAGACTATTCCCGGCCCCACCCACTGTAACTACCTGATCCTCTTTTGAAAAATTCCTACATAAGTCCCCTATGTTACAAGTGACCTGAGCTAACCCTGCACTAGGCTTCACTATGCTGGTGACCTGGTACTCACTCCCAAGTACTTCCTGCAACTGTTGGCCAACACCTCTGCCATGAGAACTACCTAGCAGCAGAACCTTCTTCTTCCTAAGAGACCTCTCTACAGATTTCGGCTTACCAAAAGCTGAGGTCTGCTGCGTACTTCCTACACCTACAGCTACAGGAGGTTCATCTCCACTCAACTCTGACAGTTAGTCAAACCTATTTGCAACTTGCAATGTAAAGCAATCTGAATACCTTCTCCCAGCTACCTTCTTGCCAACTGCCAGTTCCCATTCCCCAGCCCCCCTTCCCCTCCTCAACCTACCTAGTCCCTCTTCAGCGTTTTTCAACTGCACCTGAAGGGCGCAGATCAAACGCTCCTGCTCCTCTATCAACTTATTCCTGCTGCAAATCCTACAGTTCCAGGAGAGAACCTCACCACAATGCCCACTGTCTTCCCCACTGCACTCCCCCCCATGAAAATACTTACTACAAATCCCACACTGCAGCCCACTACGCACGACCCTACGACAGAGCCCACACTTTTCACTCATGGTAAATTTTTACAATAATTTGTTAAGAAAAACTAGACGTCTACGTTATGAAGTTAAGTTTCTACAAAATAAGTAGGAAGTACCTCTTAACTACAGCAATCAACAAACCTCAGTCTCTACAAATCAAGTAACAACAACTAATAGTATCAGAAAAGAGCAAATAACACTACCACAGAAACTTTACACTGTTGCTTGTATAAACAAGTTCAAATTAAAGCGTCACTAATAAACTAACTAAACACAGGGAGAGTACAAGAGTTATCAAATACCGTAACTTAAAGTTTCCCAACCTCAACTACGTTAAAAACAGCAAGTCACCTGTTGAAAAGTACTAAATTTACTAAATAACTAGCGTGGTAACACCTCCTGAAATCTACTAACTTTAATAATTTAACTACAATACACAAACACTTATTGGAACTTAGCTTTCGGAACCGCTACGGCTGGAACCACTCGCCACCAGATGTAAACAAAGCATAAGACGTCGATGCCGGCGCACACGCGAACACAAATAACACCACTTAAAGCAATTACGGCACAACAAACGCTAAAATAACTGACGAACCTTTACTAGAACCCCTCTAGATTGAATATTGTCACAGACTTTTGTAGATGTCATTGGTGCTGGTTCCATTTGCAGCAATTTAAACTATATCGTACCAATTCAAAAGTCCTTGATCACTTCTCAGATACAGAAATGTTCATCTCTGTTAATATACATGGTTCAGGGACTTTACCCATCTGAGAACTACAATGGTTTCGTGGTGGTATTTCGTTATTAAATCTTGCATATCGTGTAATAACACACTCGAATATCGCCACGCGTTCGGAAATAAACAGTCAAATATACCTTCATTTTCTAATCAGGTGCCACATGTCATATCTGACGATTCTTCACATCGTAGAGAGGTGTAGTCTAGAATAAGATGAAAGTTTTAAAACAAAAATACTTTGCAATTCCGGGTATGGAACCTAGGACCCCTCACCTGCAAGTACAGCGCTTTACCGCAAAAGCATTACATTCATGTTGCAAACAAACTAAATTTAACGATACTGTTGCGGCAAGGGTTCTGGCGATCGAAAAAGGGCTAGATATTTAAGGAATTTTCTGTGTATGCTATAAGTACCTTAGAAGTTTGGTGATAGATCGAATCAATATTTCGTAAACTTTAAGGTATATAGTAGTATAATTTGAGAATATTGCTAGTTGTGGTAGATACTCTTGCTCACCGAGAATTCGGGTTTGTAGCTGTATCCACAACGAAGATACAGAGGGACTTGGGGGAGGGGGGGGGGGGGGGTAGACAGTGTCGGGAATGAATTCGAGATAAGGGTACTGGAGCTGTGTGCTCGACTTGGCGGGGGAAATGCAGTGTCCCCAGATAACAGAGTTCATGTTAAACTCCTACATTATTTTCGATACCGATTTTTTCCTTTTTTCCACAGAAGTTTCGTTAGTCCGAGTTTTAAGTTTTTCGATGTGGTCCTGGTCACCTCTAACTACCCAACCTTTTTTTCTTATTCTTATGTGATTATACTTTATTCTTGTATGATTATCTTTAGTTAGATAGTAGACTTTATATATTCGTTGTTAAATGTAATATGCCTTAGATTTTGTAGGCTTTGTGTAAACAAAGTACTTGTCAGAGGCTTTGATGTAATAAGGTTTGATAAGTCTGGACGGCGAATGCCTCTAGGTGGAATATATTTAGCGATTGAAGACCATCGATCTTTGATACTAATGAAGTCGTCATTCGTTGGATGAAATCCGACCAACTTTTCACTCTCAAAATTTCTGTGTACATTTGCCTTTATATGAACACGGAAGAATCCATCAGTGCACGTATTGCACCTGCAGTTTAAGGTGACAATCGAACCACATGTCTATTCTGATGACTAGGCTAGATTGAAATAAAATGTGAAAAAAAATGTGCCTCACCGGGAGTCGAAACTACGAACAATTCAATGGCAGGCCAGCGCTTTATCACGAGACCATTACCTACCCTTTTATTAAAAATCCCAATCTATTAAATCCTATTTTTTCAAGAGAAAAAGGGTTCGAAACCGAAATTGATATTTACGGATGTTTGAATTTTTCATTCCATTACTGGCTAAACACGTTTATATGTCTGCTATAAATACCTTACAATTTCGATTATCTATGAGTTAGTGAGTGACGGAAGTAGCGATTTTCAACTGTAAATATTTCGGAAATTCTAAGGTGCAGAATAGTGTAATTTGGAAATATAGCTAGTTATTGTAGGTACTCTTGGTCACTGAAAGTTAGACTCCTAGCTTTATCGACAACGAAGTTACAGAGTAGTAGTACCGTGAACGGCTTCCAGAAAAGAAATGTACGGTTGAGCTCGCTCGACTTGGCGAGGGCACTGCCGTCCCCCAGATTAGTTGCGCTCAAATTAATGAAGCCGTTCTTGTTTCGCTATATCTAGTAACCATAATCGAAAACGTGCAGCTATTAACCACACGTGACATGCCTTTCTGCCACAATATGAAAGATTACTCACTGAAACAGTGCAAAAGTCCTACACCATTTCTGAGATGTTCAATTTTGTTGCCTATATTAAGAAAAAAAGTGCATTGATTTTTCTGCAAGTCATATATTAAGTTCGTTTTTCCTTTAATTAGGTAAGATCAAATTTTTTAGAATACGCAAGCACATATTTTGCTATATTTAGTAACTTTAATCGGAAACGGGAAGCTGTTTACGATACCGGTAAGTGACAATCTTTTTAATGACAAAGAAAAAATACTTTTTTAATTTTAATTGTTCAGTTGTGGTAGCCAAATAGAGTAAAAAACTCAGTGATTTTTAAGCAAGTTTACTTTTTTCGCGGCTCTTAGATAAGAGTACGAGAACTCAACCTCCACTCTCCTTCACTTCAGTTGTAAATTGACAACATATTCTCAAAGAAATAAATACATCAGAATTTACTCTGTGGCAATCAATGCTCTTTTTCTACTAGCCAGGTATTAAAACAGAGCGAGTTAGCGCGTTGGTAAGCGCAGTATATTCGCTTGCGGGAAGACGACGGTTCAGATGCCCGTGCTGCTAGCCACATTTAGCTCTGCGTGATTTCCGTAAGCCGCTTAAAGCCAACTCCGAGATGGTTCGCTTGAAAAAGGCACGGTCGATTTCCTTCACCATCCTGCCCTAATCCGAGCTTGTGCTTCGTCTTCAGTGACCCAGTTGTCGACGGCCGTAAAATTCAAATCTTCCTTCCTTCTTGCAGATATTCAATTTCCAATTTGAACTGCAACATTTTATCAGGCATAAATTCTAAATGGGATACACAAAGAACAGTTTTCAATCCAAGAAATATAGTAAGGCCTCTCTAGCAGAATTTTTGTGTTCAGCAAACAACTTATTTCTAAAGCACATTGTCCTGATCACATACTTGAATCTGTTTTATTACCAAGCGCTTATGTTTTTTCATCTGTGGTTACGGATGGAGCCACTTATTTATTCTATATTGCTGAACTGTTAAGAGCCTCATCCGCTCTATGCTGATTCATATTTGAGGACATGGTAATGCACTCCCGTCCACAACCATTGCAGCCCCTCCGGCTACGGGTCCCCCGTGTTTGATCGATATCCCTCGGAAGCTTGGGGGACCCTCTTCCTCCTTTCGCGGTAGAGCAGCTGTTCGATCTTACCAGCACACGTTTTACTACTCTCACTGTAGTTTGGATTGCCGAAACCTATTTGGAGATTTTCCACTGGTAGTTAAAATGTACCTTTTAACTACGTTCAGGATTTGGGGCGTTTGTTGTTCGTACACTTTCATCGCAGACACTGAGATGAGACTATTCAACCATCGATCACCTTTCCTTCTATTATTATAAATGGAATAGAAGTACCACAGCTTCCTTTTTGGCAGTCAGTGTTTCTTTCTGTCACTAACAACATATAAGGTGCAGCGAGAAGAAAATGAGATAGACGGAAAAAAGTAACAAAGATAATTATTATTCACAAATAATCGTCATAACTGATAAAAAATTTATCCCACTGCGAGACAAGATGCTCAGTATCATTATGAATAACTGTTTGCGATTGCCTACTGTAACGTGATTGTTCAATGGCATACACGTCTTTGAAGCAAATGCACGGTCAAAAATATTATTTTTCAGGGACCCAAAAACAAAGAAATCGCATGCGTTGGAATCGGAAGAGTATGGATGTTGTGTAGGAGTACGTGTAAGCGCTTCTCAGCGAAACTTCTTGAGCACAGTCGAAACAGCATCATTCTTCCACAGGGTAAATCCTGCCCATATACTGTGAAGGTTACTTTAACTACTCTGTAGTTCTCTAGGAAGCCTTTACTCATCATCCATAAAACCCCCATCTCATGTATGGAGTGCCGAAGGAGGACATTCCCATTTCCTTCGGACGGGTACAATAATGGTTCCGTAGGGAATCGCGAAACTTTTATTTATTAAGGCACTGACCGTCTTGTTTTGAAGTGGAATAGGTATGTTAACAGATACGGCGATTACTTACGAAATAGGAAACAGTTCATCGACTTTTTACCACCCGTCCCGTCTATATTAGAACGTCACTTTCATTAAAACCGAGCGATGTGGAGCAGTGATAAAACACATTACTTGCAATCGGTAAGACGACGGTTCAAATCCCCGTCCAACCATTTAGATTTAGGTTTTGCCTGATTTCTTAAGCATCATCAAGAAATTCATAAGTGTTGAAAAAATAAGACACACGACAGTATTAGAAGTTTACGTGTCATTAGGTAAATAGGCTTCAGACGAGTAAAGAAGGCCATCGTCCACTCTGCCTCCTTGCGACTTGTCCAGCCCCAAATTTTAAGGCAGTTAAGCACGATGGCCACTCCCATGAACCACAGACATTGCCGATGTGGGGTGGCTTGCGTGACTCAACGATACAGATAGCCGTACCGTAGGGGCAACCATAGCGGAGGGATATCTATGGAGAGGCCAGACAAACGTGTGGTTACTGGAGAGGAGCACAGCAGTTAAAGGGCAACAGTCTGGATGATTGACTAAGCTGGTCTTGTAACATCAGCTAACATGGCTTTGACATGCAGTTACTGCGTACGGCTGAAAGCAAGGGGAAACTACAGCCGTTAATTATCCCGAGGACATGCAGCTCTACTGTATGAAAATATGATGATGGCACCCTCTCGGGTAAAATATTACGGAGCTAAAATAGTCCCCAATTCGGATCTCTGGCTGGGGACTACTCAGGAGGTTGTCGTCATCAAGAAAAAAAAAATCGTACTGACATGTTTTACGGCCCACTTTAGATTTGTAGTTTCATAATTTTTTGAAAACATTTCGAACAAAAATAATAATGTAAATAATAAAAAAAAATTATAGTGATACGATTATGGGTGCACTATAGTGGCCGCGGTGGAGTAGCCGAGAGGTCTAAAGCGTCTCACTGCGGAGTGCGCGGTTGCTCGCCGTGGAGGTTCGAGTCCTCCCTGGGGCATGGGTGTGTGTGTTGTCCTTAGGTTAGTTTACTTAGGTTTAAGTAGTTTGTAAGCTACGGACTGATGACCACGCAGTTTGGTCCGATAGAATTACAAACATTTGAACATTTTTTTAGCACTATTGTGATAATATCTATGCACCCAACACGTAATATTCGCCGGCCGCGGTGGCCGAGGGGGCTGAGGCGCTCCAGTCACGGTCTGTACGGCCACTACGGTCGGGGGTTCGAATCCCCCCTCGGGCATGGATATTTGTGCCGTCCTAGTTCGTAAGTAGTTCATAAGTAGTTTGTAAGTTTAGGGACTGATGACCCCGTAGTTAAGTCCCATAAGATTTACAAACATTTGAACATTTTTGAACGTAATATTCTTTCTGACCGTGTTTTAACAAACAGCCAAATTTATATGATATTTGGGTTTAGCTTTTTGATCTTTTACCTCTTTAAACTATCATTTTAATTTCTCGACTACATCTTCATTATATTTTTCCGTTAAAATTCTATCACTTGTCTTGCCTAAAACTGTTGGTAATATGGCATTTTTAGTCACTAGATTATCATTTATCGTACGAAGAACGACGTGTTGTTGTTAATTCTTCAGTGTGCCGTTACCTTGAAATAACAACGTTTATGTTATAATAAGAAAACCAACAAATACGCAACGCAAGATGTTGTATACCAGAGACTGTTCTGGGCGTGGAATGTCACGTGAATCACCGGACGGCTGGTTTTCGTAAAATCAATGGACGGTATCAAAACGCCGTTATTTTTGCAAATATCTCTCAAACGATACGAGATACGGAATAAACACAACAGAGCAAATTTGTAGAGAATTTTCTCCTTTACAAATTCGGTTATTTAATTTTCGTGTTAGTTGAACGGTTTATTTGCAATTAAAATGATATTACAAACGGCTTTTTTGGGTGTTACTAACGTAGTTTTTGACCGAAATGTTTGAAAAAGCCAGGTTCTGGTCTCGGGTGGCCAACAATTATGTCTGTAGAATTTGTTGCCGATCCATTGAACGGTTCGACTTAAAAAGTGGGAACACGTTACAGACAGGCAGACATTATCAAATCGCCGTTATTTTTGCAAATATCTCTGCAACGAGGCAAGATATGAAAAACTATAAGAGAGCGAAGAAGAATTTTCTCCTCTAAAATTTCGGTATTCAATTGTCGTGTCAGATCAACGGTTCGTTTGCAATTACAATTACAATCGTCTTTTTTTAGTGTTACTAACGTATTTTTTGTCCAAAAAATTTGAAAAATGGTGGTTCTGGTTTCTGTCGGCCTACAATTATATCTGTAAAATTTTGTGCTCATCGGTTGAACGGTTCGACGTAAAAAATGGGAACAATTTACGGAGAGACAGACAGACAAACAGACATCCCAAAATCGCCGTTATTTTTGCAAATATCTGTGAAACTATGCGATATAGGAAAGAAATATAACAGAGCAAAGTTGTAGAGAAATTTCTCCTCTACAAATTCATGTACTCAGTTTCCGTATCAGATGAATGGTTAAGCCTTTTTTTTTTTCAATTAAATTTCGAGCTGTCAAAAGGCGATCGCAAAGGCCCACTTTTAGTGTTCTACCGTGACCTAAAGTGGGCCAACAGGCATTGTAGGGATCGAAGCGTGAAATGTTCTAACCCTTAATTCGGTAGGTAAGTTAAAGAAATTGAAAAAAGAAATGGATATCTTAAAGTTAGATATGGTGGGGATTAGTGGAGTTCGGTGGCAGGATGAACAGGATTTTTGGTAATGTGAGTACAGGGTTATAAATACAAAATCGGTGGGGTAGCCGAACGGTCTAAAGCGCCTCGCTGCGGAACACGCGGTTGCTCGCCGTGGGAGGTTCGAGTCCTCACTGGGGCATGGGTGTGTGTGTTGTCCTTAGGTTAGTTTACCTTAGTTTAAGTAGTTTGTAAGCTACGGACCGATGATCATACAGTTTGGTCCGATAGATTGACAAACATTTGAACATTTGAAGCAACGTTAGGCAAGGATTGGCTGAAACGGAGGAAAGTAATACAGTAGAGGAAGAATGGGTAGTCCTCAGTGATAGAGTAGTGAAGGCCGCAGTGGATCTTATAGGCAGGAGGACAAGATCTAATAGAAATCCTTGGATAACATAGGAGATAATGATCTTAAATGATGAAAGGAGAAAATATAAAAAAGGCATCAAGTGATGCAGGCAAAAGGGAGTACGGACGTCTGAAGAATGAGGTCGACAGGAAGTGTAGACAGGCTAAGCAGGACTAGCTTGAGGAGAAATGCTAGACCGTAGAAGGCTATATAACTAAGGAAAATAAAGATACCGCCCACAGGAAAATAAAGGAGACATTTGGAGATAAGAAAAGCAGCGGTATGAAAATCAAGAACTCAGATGGAAAAACAGAAAAAGGAATGAAGGGAAAGCTGGAAGATGGAAGAAATATCTAGAAGGCCTGTGAAAGGAAATAAACTTGAAAGCAGTATTCTTTAAATGGAAGACAAAGTAGAGGAAGATGAGATAGGAGATACTATACTGCGAGACGTATTTGAAAGAGCACTAAAAGATTTGAGTAGAAACAAGGCCGCCGGAGTAGATGATGTCCCGTCTGAACTGCTATTATCGTTAGGTGAGCTAGTCTTGAACAAATTGTTCTTCACAGAAGCTCTCCTGCGAACCATGCAAGACTAGCACTCCTGGAAAGTAGGAGGCGAGGTACTGGCGGAAGTAAAGTTGTGAGGCGGCATCGTGAGTCGTGTCGGGATAGCACAGTCGGTAGTGCGCTTGCCCGCGAAAGGCAAAGGCTCCAGGTTCGAGTCCCGGTTCCAGCACACAGTTTTCATCTGTCAGGAAGTTTCATATCAGCGCACACTCCGCTGCAGAGTGAAAGTTTCATTCTGGAGACATCCCTTAGGCTGTGGGCTAAGCCATGTCTCCACCATATCCTTTCTTCCAGGAGTGCTAGTCTTGCATGGTTCGTACGAGAGCTTATGTGAAGTTTGGAAAGTAGGAGGCGACGTACTGGCGGAAGTAAAGTTGTGAGGCGGCATCGTGAGTCGTGTCGGGATAGCACAGTCGGTAGTGCGCTTGCCCGCGAAAGGCAAAGGTCCCAGGTTCGAGTGCCGGTTCCGGCACACAATTTTAATCTGCCAGCAAGTTTCATATCAGCGCACACTCCGCTGCAGAGTGAAAGTTTCTTTCTGGACACAAACATCCATGCCCGAGGGGGGATTCGAACCCGCGATTGTGCAGACTGTGAATGGCGCGCCGTAGATCGCTCGGCCACTGCGGCCGGCGGATTTAGATTAGATAATGAGACCATAAAAGTAGTAGATGAATTTTTTTATTTGGGTAGCAAGATAACTTCTGATGGCCGAAGTAAAAAAGATATAAAATACAGAATGGCTTGGGAAGAAAAGTGTTTCTGTAGAAGCGAAAGAATTTTTCTGGAGTGTAGCATTGTAAGGGAGTGAAACGGGGACGATAAGGAGTTCAGACAAAAAGATGATAGAAGCTTTATAAACGTGCAGCTACAGACTAATGATGAAGATTAGATGGGTAGATCACGTAACTAATGAGGAGGTGCTAAACAGAATTGAGGAGAAAAAGAGTTTCTGACATATCCTGATTAAGAGAAGGGATAGTTTGGTGGGACATTTTCTGAGACATCAAGGAATCGTCAACTTAGCTTTAGAAGGAAGTGTGTGGGCTAAAAATCGTAGACTAAAGCGCATGCTGCGGAGAGTGCGGATTCTCGTCGTCGGATGTTCGAGTCCTCCTTCAGGCAGGGTTTTCTGAGTTGTCTTTAGGTTTAATTTAGTTTGTAAGCTTGGGGATTGATAACCACAGACTTTAAGTTCCATAAGATTTACAAACATTTGAAGATTTGAAAAATCGCAGACGGAGACCGAGGGACAAATACAGTAAGCAGATACAAAAGGATGTAGGTTGCCGTACGTATTCTCAAAATGTTCAAATGTTTCTTAAGCTTATGGGACTTAACTACGGGGTCATGAGTCCCTAAACTTAAAAACTAACTTATACTAAAGACAACGCAAACATCCATGCCCAAGGGGGGATTCGAACCCCCGACGGGGAGCGACCTCGCGCATCCTTTTTTTTTTTTTTTTTTTTTTTTTTTTTTCCTATGGTTAGTTCTCTTTGTTGCGGACGCTAATCGTTTGTGTTCGTTCATGTTCGGTGTGTTGTTGGCTCAGCTTTTTTTATTACAGAGGGCATTCAGCCCTCTGACCGGGCGCGCTGAGCCACGGCGCCCGGCACGTCGAAGCATAGCGCCTCAATGCGCTCGGCCACTCTGCCGCGGCGTACGTATTCTCACATGAAAAGGCTTGCACAGGAGAGGATAGCGTGGAGAGCTGCATCAAACCAGTCTGAGGGCTGAAAATCACAACAACGAGCACGATGGGGCAGCTGGTTGCCTGTAACCTAGGTTCAGAGACCATTCTCGGTTCCCACAAGCGGTTGACGGACTGGATGAAGGCTGATAGCCTCAAAATGTTCAAATGTTTGTTAAGCTTATAGGACTTAACTACGGGGTCATCAGTCCCTAAACTTACAAACTACTTATGAACTACTTACGAACTAGGACGGCACAAATATCCATGCCCGAGGGGGGACCGCTGTGGCCGTGCTGACGGTGACTGGAGCGCCTCAGTCACCGCGGCCACCGCGGCCGGCGCTGATAGCCTCGCTCGAGGGACAGAAGCAGAAGTTCCGACGTTTCTAGAACCGATTGCCATCTTCTAGTTCGGAGCTGAGTGAACGGCTTAAATCAGAGATTCAAACGATTCTGTGGCAATCTTGGGTACAGATATCTAGTCCTTTATTATTTGGAAGAGGAATGTAGGATCCACCTTGAAAGGATAGCGAGACAAGTGTTGGGTGCTCTTTTGGGTTTTTTAGGACAGAGAAATGACTACATAGCCACGAAAAGATGCAACCTGAGTCCATAGAGGGTAAACACTTGCCACAATATAAAGGAGAAAGGAAATGTTAATGTAGTGTTGGTTAACCGCAGGAGCGTCTATTGAAAGAGCTCAGAATTGCTCTCGCTTATAAACGACAATTATGCTCACATAGTATTAGGGACGGAAAAATCGCTGAAAACCAATATCAACAGCACTGAAATACTAAACTCCACTGGAATGTTTATTGCAAGAACAGGATGAACACTGATGGTGGATAATTTCTAGTGAGAGCGAGAATGTGAAATAATTCGATAACATTATTTCCAGTAAAGTACCTGGTCATGTCATAGTTGTAGGTGGAAATTTTAGCTTACGGGATATAAAATGGAAGACACAAATTTTTAAGACTGGTGATAGCGACATAAAATCTAATCAAGGTTTTCTACTTGATTTATCCGAAAATTACCTTGAGCAATTAAATAAAGAACTGACTCGTGGGAATAACATCTTAGACCTGCAGGTGAGAAAGAGACAAAACGTTTCGATTCGCTTAGCGCAGAACAGGAAATTAATGATCGTAAGAGCGTTACATCATCAATGAATACATCTGTAAATAAGAATGTGGAGAAAGGTCCGAAGGCCTTCCCGTTCAGTCAGAGAGACTCGATACATTTTAGATTACCTGATAGTTCTACAGGAAAATTTTATCTTCTCCATCGTCTATGTCCAGCATTAATGGACAAAGATCAAGATCATTATGTTGGAAGTGGAATTGTGAGGGATGGGAAAGAGCCACCGTTGTTCGACAACGGATTTAGAAGTCGAATATATTTCACTGGATATTTTATCGTAGCCAGGGCCACGGAGAAAAACGAAAATTAAAGATGCCCGAGTCGGTGTATGGAGGGAGCCAAGCGTGATGTGTTCACTGAATTCGAAAGTGAGGTTCGTTATACCGACTTGACAGAAAAACGTAAGAAGTTCTTTCCTTAAATGTATCCGGACACTCTGTAGCCAAAATGGCAGTGAAATTATGGCCACTACACAAAAGGCCGAACTGCGTAATGCCTTTTTCCAAAACTTTCATTGAGGAAGACCGCATTGTTTTTCTTCTCTAATTGGTCGCATGTACAAGAAAATAGGAGACGAAGGGATACAAAACGAACTAAAGTCACTCAAAAAAGCAAATGTCACAGGAAAATGACGAGATAATTATAAGGAAACTGCCTACAAGTCTCCTGCACCACATTTTAGTATGAATGTCTCGTAGGTCTCTAGAGGAGCGAGGCGTTCCTAATGACTGAAGAAAGCCCACATCATTTCCGTCTCCACAAAGGGCCAGTTGCCACTCCCTACACCAAGCATGATACGCTGTAAGTACTCCTGCATTTGTAATTTTCGAAAGGTCATTGGCGAGTAACAGCGACTTTGTTGTAATGATTTATATTTAAAATCAAAACAGTCCAGATTCTAGATTTCTTGTTTTACTTCGTAACCGGTTTCGGTCCATGTAGACCATCTTCAGACAAAGACCACCATGATGACAGGCTATGGCGGTGGAAATAAAACAAGAAAACTGCTATCTGGACAGTTATAATTTTAAAACTCCTGCATTTCGCTGCAGTTATTTAGGGGTGCAACTTTTCGGTATACTATCGCATCATCCGTGAAAAGCCTCATCGAACTTCAAAGTTATGTGCTATCTCGTTTACATATACTGTCAAAAGTAAAGATCCTATCGCTGCGGTTTAGTGGCCGAGCGGTCTAAGGCGCCTCGCTGCGGAGAACGTGGTTGCTCGCCGTCGGAGGTTCGAGTCCTCCCCGGGCATGGCTGTGTACGTTTGTCCTTAAGTTTGTTTTAGTTAGTTTAAGTAGTTTGTAAGCGTAGGGACTGATAACCAGAGTTGTTAAGTCCCATAGATTTATAAATATTTGAAATTGAATGATGCTATCACTGCTGCCTTGGTGTACGACAGAAATTTCTTTCAAACAGGAAGACTTGCGTTTGTTGTGAATGGCATGCTTTGCTCCCTTTGCTAGACGCTCTTCAGTCCAGTCACACAGTTGGCCTGATATTCTGGGGGACAGTCAGTGTACCCAACGACTTCAGGAAGTCCGGGAACACGGCATCTACTTGGAAGTCTATTTCGAATGCGTTCTGGCTCTCGTGGACGAATAGAGCGAGCAGTGTCTAACACTACGGTTACCTTCTTAAAAAAGGTAATGATTCTCGCTTTTTTTTCAATCATTAGGAACTCTTCGCTCCTCTGGACACGTACGGCGCATTGCTGCTAGAAGTTCTTTCGCATGCTTTGTGTAGAATCGGCAGGTCCATGGCCCTTTCGCTGTATGGGATTTCAATTGCTTTTCTGTTCCTGGGTCATTTATCTTGGTGCCTGTCATTCTATCGTTCATGCTTCGATTTAGAGGAGGAACTACAGTGCGATTTAGTAGTGGACCTTTTAATGTAGTATGCGGAAGTAACATCAAATGTTCAAATGTCTGTAAATCTATCGGACCGAACTGCGTGGTCATCAGTCCGTAGCTTACAAACTACTTACACCTAGGTAAACTAACCTACGGACAAACAAACACACACACCCATGCCTCAGGGAGGACTCGAACCTCCACGGCGAGCAACCGCGCGCTCCGCAGCGAGACGCTTTAGACCGCTCGGCTACTCCACCGCGGCGGGGAAATAACATAAGTCATGACATTACTTTTATTCCTTGGAAGTGAGAAACTATCTGAGTTTGCGACTTTTTTTAGTGATAGTGGTTCCACGATTTTTCTCTACCCTGACCATGAAGTTAGTTTACGGCTTAATTAGCTGTTACAAGATAGCAAGTATTCGGGATTTTATTCCGTTCCCTTTTGTGTGACATTTCCATGAATCGATAATTTCGACTAGGTACACTAATGTCCTAGAAGGCAGGTTGACAGATGTTACAGCATGAACTCAAGTACAGTCAGCGTCCCTAGATTAGAGGTCCGTCACATACTACTTAATAATGAGAGGGAAACTGTAGCCATATACCACGAAAGAATTGCAGAAATGACGTCTTTGTATGTTTTACTGATATACTTTTTGTCCACAGATATGACAAAATGTCAAACATTTCACTTTTAACGTTTCTAATGAGAAAGCTGTCGACGAGACGTTATACCCTAAGCTTCCTTCCTTCCTTATTTCGCTTTTACACAGAACGGACCAACACATTTCTGCCACCTGCTTGTATGAACATTTCTTAAGAAAGACGCGCCTCAACGTTGGTACGGCCACAATAGGCGTACGTATTCGCTATAGAACATTATCCTCCAGGATTGCCTGACCCTTATATTAAGTTAATTTCTCCACCAGAGTTTGAGGAAATCTCAGTCCGTGTGCCTTCCCTTCCAAAATCTTTAGGTGAACAACGACGTTACACAAGAACAAATGCGAATGCATTAACTCCACACACGATCGCAAAGTAAGGGATGAGACTGACTATCGTCTGCATTCACACTGGATGTTCACTCTGCAGAAGGGTGTGGAGCGATATGAAGCTTCGTTGCGGATTAAAACTGGATGACAGATAAAGACTCGTAAGTGTAGACTGCCTCTCGCGGACATCTCTATGACCAGACCTACCCTAGCACGACTCAAAATCCGTCCTCGCAACTTTGGTTCCGTCGGAACATCTCCTTCCTTTCAGACTTGCCAGAATTTCATATCGGCAAACACTCCACTGCAGAGTGAGAACTGATCTTGGAAACGATCTCCAATACTGTGGGAAGGCCATGCATCCGCATTATCCTTTATCCCAAGAGTCATAGTCCTGCAAGTTTCGCAGGAGAACTTCTATCAAGTTCGGAAGGTAGGAGATGAAGTACTGGCGTGAGCTAAGTTAGTAGAACAATTACCCGCGAAAGGTGAACGTCCGTAGTTTGGAGTTCTGATACGGAACAGAGTTTTAATCTGCCAGAAAGTCTGCATGTTTGTCGTGCGTCTGGTAGAGTACAAAGTGAAAATTTATGAAAGGCAAAAGAAAAGATTTATCCAAAACATAATTTAATAAGCACGATAAAGTAAAAGATAATGCGTTATAAAATGTGACGAGTCTTGTTCGATATTATTTGACACAATCGTCATTCGTTCTTTGATTTGGCTATAGTAGTATCTATGGTTGAAGATTATTTCTTGAAATTGAGTGATTTAAGCGAAGACAAGAATTGTTTGTTTCTCTTTCTTTCTCGCGAAGCTGAGGTAAAAGTGTGTCTGTCCGTACTTAAAGAATTGTTTCGAATTAAATGGTGTTGTATGACGCAGCTTCATACCTCACCAGTAGTTCAAGTCATGTGACATACACTTCATTAAAATGATTATTTTTACAATTTAAATGTAGGGATACCATCAAGTGCTCGTGTGGAGCGTCTGTTTAGTGTGTGTCAAGAGATTCTTTCACCCAAGAGGGATAGGCGTAGGGGCAAATACTCTGAAATGTAGCTGTTTCGCAAAATCAACAGTAATCTAAAACTATAAATGTATACTTAATATGTTCGTAATTTGTCTGTTCATTCCTGTATCATCCTCTGTTTTTATATTATTTATTTATTTATTATTTAGCGATTCGCTGATACAATTCAAATATATACATATATACAGAAAGGAAACAATGAACTTTGGAAAGTAGCATAAGTCTTATAACTCGATGTCTAATCCTTGAATCCAACACACGGCTTCTTGGGGTGCCAGGAGGAAATCTTCTGTTTCAAATATTCAAATGTTTGTAAAGCTTATGGGACTTAACTGCGGGGTCATCGGTCCCTAAGCTTCCAAACTACTTATGAACTAGCTTATACTAAAGACGGCACAAACATCCATGCCCGAAGGCGGATTCGAACCCCCGACGGGAAACGGCCTCGCGCATCGTAGCTTAGCGCCTCAATACGCTCGGCCGCTCCGCCGCGGTGGGAATCTTCTCTTCAACCATTTGCTCGAAACATACAGTCTCTGACAATGTGATGTATCGTCTGGGGTGGAGCTCCGCAGTCACAATCTGGATTAGACGGCTTGTTCCATTTATGAAGTGCATCGTTACACCTGCAATGGCCCGTTCTAATTCTATTCAGTGGTGTCCAGGTCTTGCGTGTTAGCTGATATTCAGATGGTAGTTCAGCGCCTGAGAAGATGTTATGCAGGCATGTTGCCGCTTGCCACCGACACTTACATTCTTCGAGAGGTTTAAAATCTCTAGTAACCAAATGAGGTGGAATTATACCTGTTAGCAGCGGAAGTAAGTAAACCGGAGGAGATATGACTGCGCCAGATATTAAGCTACACATGCCTCATGGGTAGTGCGAAATGAACAACAGCCATACAGGCAGCCAGACCAACCATAGGAAGTTCTTCTCAGAGCTTACTAACAGGAAACATTGGACCAACCATCTGACTCCTCTGTTTTTTGTTTTTTGTTTTTTGTTTTTTACCTTTTACGTATATAAAGTGCTATTAACTGTCGTTTGGTGTTTTTTTTTTTTCATGTACAATGACTATCACTAACTTGCAGTCCCAGTGAAGTCTGTCAGAATTACCGTTATTTCTCATTCAGACCACTAAACATCAAGTTAAAGGCTGTGTCGCTTCCCTTTTCCATTGGGTGCAACAGAATTGGTGAGTGAATGATGCCTGTTGAATAAAGTAGCTGTATACCGGTATCGTCGTTAGAAGTGAGAGAAGGGATTGAGTAAGGCGGAAGTAAAGTGGACCTGAACGGGATGGAGCGGGGCATGTTGGATCGTTTTTTATATTAATCCGTTCTATTTTAATGTGTTTCATTTTTGCTCCAAAGAATCTTTCTATTTTTTATTAGGCCAATAATTTCACCAAACTAAAAAGTAATTTAATTTGTACTTGTAATTTTCGAACTACGTTTTGAGAAAGTTATTTGTAATTGTAATTAAGTAATTGTAATTGAATCCAATTACACTGAGTACTTTTCTAACACTGGCTATTCCCAAGAGTCGCATATTGTTATGTAGTTAGTTGCTGTAATACATTTCCATCTGCTTTGTTTAACAGATACAATAAGGGTAACTGGTCAGTTGTTTAACTGTTATCAGATTTATGTTCGCACGTCGAGGTGATTACGTTAATTGAGCGAGATTTACACCTGTGAACAAGACATCGTTTAGAGCGAACGGGGAACAACAAGGCATTTCAGTGTTGGGAGTGCTCGTGCCTGCACAACGGCCGCGGCTCGTTTCGAATGAACGAACTTGATTCAGGGAGCGAGCGGCAATTATCTGCCCGGAGCCGCGACGACATCTGTCATTGTGCTTCTCGCGGACAACGTATTTCTGTATGAATAGAAGAATGCAGGCTGCTGCCCACTTATCTCCAACACAAAGGACGGCAGTCTTGCAAATGTTAGACAAGTGTACAACTCTCCCGCTTCCCAAATCTGAAATGAAATTTTTATCCAAAAGAAAAGAAAATATGCTTCGTTTTTTCGTGGCAGAATAGTAGTAATGAGGAGGACAGAGAAAATATCTGTTCTGAAGAATTATAAAGTAGGGGAGACCGGGGCACATTTTCCATAGGGGCAAGTTTTCCAAATCCGTTTATTTTCGAAACAAACTGCTAGATGTTACCACCGGCGATACTGTAGGAAGTAGCAACAAAGCACGCTTCATTTACGAAAGTTTCAGTGTCGTACCAGCAGTCACTTCGTCGGCAGGGCTGTTTTCGTCATTTTTGCAAATGTGAGTAAACTTTCACGTTTTTCTTGAAACTTAAAATAAACATTCTAGCGTTAAACTTATTATTTTGACATTGCACACACTAAAAGTGGGTTTCTTTCTTCACGTAACTGTGCATTTGTTTTGTAAATAGTTTCGACGGTTACTCATGGACGTAGTGGTTCCGAATATGACGACGGGGCACGTTTTCCGAGTGCATATGGGGCACATTTTCCTTATTGCTTTGAGTCTTACGCCAAGTCTAAAGCAAATGAAAAGTGTGTACAGTGCACGAAATGGGCGCACGGAGACTGTACGAAAGGGAATGTTGCATTTTTGTTTGCTTACATTGTGATTCAGACAATCACGTGTAAGTATTGTTAAAATGTCTGTATTTGTAAAATATTTAAGTCACATATTTTGTAAACCCATTAAATAGCATTTGTTTTTATTTAATGTGGCTATTTTTACTATCCACTTTTGTAATGTATTGTAAATTCATGATAAAAATACGTATTCAGTGAAATCAAGATAATTATCTCTGTTTTAACATTGAAAGTATAATTGGAATATTTGCCCCTGTAAATTTTCCAACGCAACATGGTCAGAAAAAACCGTTTGCTACCAAGAATGATATTTACTATTTTCAAAAATATCTGTACAAGACTGTAGATAAAGGTGTAGGAAATATAATGATCCGCTGTTTACCGCAAAATCGATAAAAATAAGAAGTACAAAAATAAAAATGAAAAATGGTGGAAAACGTGCCCCGGTCTCCCCTACTAGCGACCCGTCCTGTCTTCGTACATACGAATTTATATTCTACTAGCTTAAACCCGCGGCTCCGCTCGCGTGTTGGTTGATTATGATAGATAATGCGCGGAACGTCAAATCGATTTTTTTAAAGAGATGTATTAAAAGAAATTTCTTTTTTACTGCTTTATTTATTTATTCTTATATTTCCTTATTCGTATGCTTATCCGTACAGAGAAAGAGCTGAAGACATTGTTGCACGCATAGACGAAAAATATGGTCTGTGGCATCACGCTGTATGTAACCTCCTTGCTATAGAGTCGCAAACGTCATCGCTGGCCTTCAGTCCGAATATTTTTATAATATGATGACTTTCAACCACCATATCTTCAACCCCCTTATAGCTATCGGCATGGAACTGCTATGGTGTACAACGGGAGGCTTCGGACAACATTTACACAAAGAACATTCGTTTGCGTTCTTTAGTTTTCGCTGCAGAGCGAAATATTAACACACGTACACACACGTAGTATTTTATATACACCGATAACTTTCCATCGCAATACACTCCACCCTTTTATCATTATCAACCCTTAAGCAACAATGCAGCCAATAAAACCATTTACAAAGAGTAACTATAATTTTCAAAGAGTAATTATTGTTCCGCATTTCGCGTTATATTCCTCAAATTACTAAATATCTATCAGATCGCTATAAAGCCGTACCTAAAATCTTCCTCAGGTATAAATTAGTAACTGTACAAATATTTATGTCTCTGCGTCTTGTCGTTCGAACGTGATAAGCGTACACCGAACAGATATTCACATTAATATATAAAGATAAATAGCTTTCCGATCGCCATAAACCGTGCCTAAATCCTTCCTCGGATAAACATTAGTAACTGTACAAATTTTTAGCTCTTTATGTCTTGTGGTTCAGACGTGATATACGTACACCGAACAGACATTCACATTTATAGATATAGATGTATATGTATATAAATATTGGTGTGTCTATGTATTTTATTGGTTGGTATGTTGTATGTAATATGATTAAACACACTTGATACCATGCTTATGCAATCCTCAGCGCATCTAATAACGTATATGTAGATGTTTAGGTTTGTCGCTTGGAACGACAGGAGAAGAGAAAGAGTCAGCTGTACATGGAAGAAGCTAAACTAGCTGTCTAAGCGGCAGCATGCAGTTACAGAAGAGTTGCATGATGCAAATGGTTGACTCTTCCTCTGCTAAGGGCCCTACTGCCGTTTCAAATGCCAGACGTAAACTTTTACGAATACATCAATAAATACCTTCATCCGATCGCTGCCAAACTTCACAGGTTCATGAGATGCGCGAATCTGAAGATTTCCTGAATGTTTCATCAAATTGCTCCAGCTGTCTTAGAGTCTTTAAGCAACATAAATACACACATCCATTTGTATAGATATAGACAGGTGGATTTGGGTATATTTACATATTTTCGCAGTCGTATGTATGTTATTTATTCGCCGATTTTCACTCAGAATCGAATTTACTGCGATATATTCTAACTTCTTTTTTTATATGCTAATTGTTGTAAGCTGCAGTCTTTCTCCGTCAAAGACAAACCGACATTTTTATGATACCTGTGGGAAAAAGATTTATAAGTAACCAGTACCATTACAGTACACGTACGCCAGACTCATGACCTTCGGCAAAGTGTAACAGCTCCAGAGTTTACGGAAAGAAGCGAAAATACTTGTTTGGAAACGTCCCACGTTTTACTAGAAAAGGGGAGGCAGTTTATGGTTTAATATACCGCACAGGATGATAAAAGTACCACAGGCTAGGAGTGGACAGGCATATGGGATGAAGTCGGTCGTGACCTAACAATGGAGTTATTGCAACGTTTAAGTGACTTGGATAAAGCATGGGAAACCCAAAGTTTGAAATCCCGAGGAGGAACTGAAACATGCTCATTCCAAATAACGTTATACTGCAATACAATAGGAAACTTAAATTTGATAAAGTTGTATGCAGTTTCACGTGTTACACAAGCACGGAAAAAATTCAATTTGGATATTTTATCCACAAACTTGCATAGCGTCTATAACCTAACATATTAACGGCTATAACATCTTTGGAAACAATTTCATGTTTCTTATGTGGAGCTGGGCCACGCTTTGTGAATGCTTGTGGTGTGCGACACGTTACATTTTAGCGTGGTGATACGTGAAGCGCTTATCAGTAGAGCTAACAGCACTCATACAGTCCACGTTCGAAAGCTTTTAATGTTTAAAATCGATAAGAGGAACACAGGCTGATTTAGTGACAGACAAAGACACGACACGTATGTTTTTGTGAAAATTCATCGCAAAATGAATCAGGATCAGTAACTGTTATTAAATAATCTGAAGGAACTGAGGTACCAACAGCCGTAAGTATAATGAAATATTTATTCTACTAAAACCAGTTTCGGCATTTCACAATGCCATCTTCATGTCCCTACATCGGAGCATGATATCCAAAAATAGGGATACTAAACTGGATTCGTGGATTTCGTCTCTTAGATGGAAACATTATTAAATAATGTTGATTTAAACTGTTCACCATCCCAGGTGCACATTTATTTGCAAGTTGTGACTAGTTTCGATACAGTTCGTCCAGTTTTAAACTTATGGTCTGTGATTCAACCATAAGAAACCCAATGATTTCAAAATTATAGCTTGATGAAAAAAATTGTTTGTTTTTGTACATGCATGTAACCGACGCATACAGGTATCGGTTTTAATTACAGAAATGGACGGAACAAGTTGACGTATTGGGTAAGATAATAGGTTCGTACTCACCTCACATTCTGATATTTTCTCTGAAGTGAACCGCACAAGTATAGTTTCCTTCACACAAGCATTCTCCTTCCATTAACCTCTCGCAGAAAGACTCACCCTGTCCTTAGCCCTCTCATCACGGGACAGGACACCAGAAAACTGGGTCTTGCCGGCCGCGGTTGCTGAGGGGACTGAGGCGCTCCAGTCACGGTCTGCACGGGGTTCGAATCCCCCCTCGGGCATGGATATTTGTGCCGTCCTTAGGATTAGCTAGTTCATAAGTAGTTTGTAAGTTTAGGCACTGATGACCCCGTAGGTAAGTCCGATAAGCTATACAAACATTTGTTATTAAAAAACAAGAACAACAACAAAACTGGGTCTTCAATTTGAGCAAGCTGCTCGATAACGACACGAGTTCATGATTTTTGCTTTTTGATAAGCCACAGCATAAAATACGTTTCCGCTATTTCGGCCTTAAGCCATTTCCAAATATTACACGGGAAGCGGTATCAGAAGAGAAAAAAATATAAAAGACGAAATGCGGGCTAAGAATAAAAGGTTTAAATCGCTTTTCAGGTGACTTACAACCTGTATTATTGCATGTTATACTTTTATTGTGATGAGATGATACAAGTTAGGTATTAGAATGATACCGTAGTCTTCATTTGCGCCGCGGTGGAGTAGCCGAGGGTTCCAAGGCGCCTTGCTGCTGTGCGCTCGGATCCTCGCAGACGGAGGTTCGAGTCCTCCCTGGGGCATGGGTGTAAGTGTTACCCTTAGGTTACTTTAACTTAGTTTAACCAGTTTGTAAGCCTTGGTACTAATAGCCAAAGACGTTAAGCCTCACAGATTTAGAAACATTTGATTTGAATTCTTCATTTGCTGTTGTACAAATATCAATTACCATGGATGTAGGAGAACTTTCGACAAAGATCATCTGTACCGAATTTGACAGAGCCGAGCAATAATTCACTTAATAGTTATACAGTATTTTTCAATTTCTTTAAATTTATCTTCACTAGCAATGGATAGGGAATTAAACATGTAGACAAGAAACATAATACTCTAGATTGCCCCTTTGATTGCATTTGAAAACGTTCGAATAGTCCCCAATCGAAGATTTGACTGGGATATTTCTGAAATACTTTATGTCAACGTCACCTATGACTCCTGACTTGAACGTTTCAGTCGTTGTTATAAGTCTCCTTGAGTATGTATATAGTTGGCATTATGGACTAAATATTCACGCCAACCATTCTTCGGGTGTTAGGTGCAACGTTGGTCTGTGGCAGAATTAGGCTATGCTTTTCTGATGTCACAATAACAAGATGGTCAAAACAATTAGGAGATCTGTTGACTTATTTAGATTCTGAAGCATTGTCATCCGCAGAATGAACGAAAATGTTTCGACGTCTTTCTGTCGGTTCTACGGAGTGGAAACAACAACATTACGGGAACTGAGATAGCGGTAATAACAGAAAGTTAATGCAGAGGGTGTTAGTGTTGACGTGTGTTTACCAAACAAATTACACAAGCAGTTGGGTTGAGATGGTGTAATGATCAGGTAGTGCAATGCAACAACAGCACGACTTACCAAAAGCTATGAAATGGAGAGTCATAGGAACGTTGGAAGCGGGACAAACACAAAGGGAGGCGGCTGCAGCTATTGGAGTGTCCCAAAGTGTAATTCTCAGGGCCTGGATGCGATTACAGACAACAGGAACCGTTAAAAGAAGGCAAGGCCAAAGTCGTCCATGGGTAACATCAGCAAGAGATGACCGTTTTATCCGGTTAACAGACTATCGAGACAGGTTGCTGAATGCAACTCAGCTACAACGCATTCTCCAGGCAGCAACAGGACACGCAATATCCAAACAAAAAGAACGAAATCGTCGTAGGGAATGTGGCCGCTACGCACAGAGGCCTATCGTGTGTGTCCCATGAAAACCACGGCGCCATTTAGCCCGTACAAATTAGGCGGAGGAACATCAGGATTTGAGTAGTAACAAATGGCGCTGGGTTCTGTTCTTATCTGGAGAGAACGTGTAACTTGGAAGAGTCCTGCTTATGTGCAGGAAACACCATATAATGGTGGTAGACGAATCATGTGGGCAGGAGTCAGTATTGGCAGAAGAACGGACCTCTATGCCTTTCAGAATGACTCTTTGATTGCTCATAGGTATAGAGACGAAATCTTTCGACTTTTTGTTGTGCCCTACGCTGGTGCCATAGGAGATGGGTTCCTTCTGGTGGACACTAACGCTCGTCCCCACAGAGCTGCATTGGTGCTTGAAGCTGATGGAATTGAACGAATGGAGTGGCCAGCTTGTTCACCAGATTAAAACCCTATGGAGCATGTCTAGATGCATGTGGCAGACGCAGTGCAGCCAGATCAGCACCTTCAACAACAGTTACCAAGCTGGATATTGCACTCATGGAAGAATGGCCAAATATCTCTCAAGAGCTGACTGATAATGTCATACTGTCCACGTCATGCAAGTGTACATCTGCACAGGCCGTCCGAGGTGATCGCACACCATATTAGAAGGCAACGAGAATGACTTTTTCACTGTTATGGTCGCCCCATGGTGCCTCACTCTAAGTAACTGCCATATAAATCTCAGGTAAGAAGTTGAGACATCAACATATCGTACCGTATCACAAGAAAATTGCAGGTGTAACCACTATCTGAATAAAATATGTTACGATATGTAGATTGTGTATGATATCTCCCCTGATCCCCTAATTGTATGAGCAGTATATAAATGACGTCATTATCATCAAGCCATGCCCTACCCCTGTTAGTCCCTTTCCTCTTCCACTCTCCAGCCAGTCAAAGCGCAACATTTGAGACTAATCCAGTTATGCAAGTGAGAAATGAATAAAAAGAAAATTAATTAGTTCAGTTGTTCTCTGCAACCCGCAGCCCATTAGCCATCTCCAGGCAATCATAGCTTGGTACACTATAAAACAGTAAAATGTAACAACGAAACACGTGCGTCTGAACGCTGTGACTATATTTGGTGCAGTATTTAGCCAAAAATTAGTCTGTAATTTGTTGTGTTTATGGCTATTTCCAAAAGTATCTGAATGTTGAAATTTATGTGGCATATTTAACCGAAAAATTACGTACAGATTTAGCAAAGTAAACAATGGCAATTTTGTTTGTTCACAAAAAAAATAAATAAATAAATAAATAAATAAAAAATAAAATAAAAAATAAAACAAAAAAATCACTTTTCAGCAAAGCCAAACGTGCTGCAAGTTGCAACCTTTATGTAATTTTTTAAATAATTTCATATCATGTAAAAAAATCAAAGATTATGGATACTTTTGGGAACACCTAATGAGGATAGAATGTGACTGGATATTTCATTTATGCTGTGAAAGTGCAAACACGTAATGAGCTGGACACCTGTGGAGAGGAATGTGTTTCAAAGCACAAATGGTTAGTTCATCTACATACATATTCCGCAATCCACCGTAAGATGCGTGGCGGAGGGTACGCTGTACCACTACTAGGCATTTCCTTTCCTATTCCACTCCAAAATAGAACGAGGAAAAAAAAGAATGCCTATATGCCTCCGTACGAGCCCTAATTTCTCTTATATTGTCATTGTGATCACTACGCGAAATGTAAGTAGGTGGCAGCAAGATCGTACTACACTCAGCTTCAAATTCCGGCCCTCTAAATTTACTCAACAGAAATTCACGAAAAGAACGTCGTCTTTCCTCAAGCGATCTCCAATTGAGTTGCCGGAGCATTTCCGTGACACTCGCGCATTGGTCGAACCTACCAGTAACAAACCTAGCTGCTCGCCTCTGAACTGCTTCTATGTCTTCCTTTAAACTGATCTGCTGCGGATCCCAAATAGTTGAGCAATACTCAAGACGTGGTCGTACAAGCGTTTTATACATGGTCTCCTTTAAAGATGAAGAACATCTTCCCAAAATTCTCCCAATAAACCGAAGTCGGCTGCCTGCCTTACTCACAACTGTCCTTACATGTTCGTTCCATTTCATATCGCTCTGCAATGTTACGCCTAGATATTTGAACGACGCGACAGCATCAAGAAGCTCACTACTAATGCTGTATTCGAATATTATGGGATTGTTTTCCTACTCATGCACATCACCTTACATTTTTCTACATTGAGGGCTAGCTGCCATTCTTCGCACCAACTAGAAATTTTGTCGAAGTCATCCTGTATGCTATTACAGTCAGTTAAATACGACACCATCACATACACCAAAGCATCATCAGCAAACAGCCGCAAATTACAAGTTAGTCTGTTCATCAGATCATTTATATAGATAGAAAATAATAGCGGTCCTATCACACTCTCCTGGGACACGCGTGACGATTCGTCTCTGATGAACACTCGCCGTCGAGAACGACATACTGCGTTCTATTACTTAGGAAGTCTTCCAGCCATTCACAAATCTGTGATCCTATTCCATAAGATCGTATCTTCGTTAGCAGTCTGCAGAGTGGCACCGAGTCAAACGCCTTTTTGAATTCGAGAAAAAGACAATCTGCCTGTTGCCCTTCATCCATGGCTCGCAAGATGTCATCTGAGAAAAGGGCAAGCTGAGTTTCACATTTCCTTTCTTATAAACGGGAGTCTCCTGCGCCTTTTTACAATCACTAGGAACTTTGCGTTGAATTAAAGATTCGCGATAAATGCAAGCTAAGTAAGGGGCCAATGCCGCAGAATACTTTTTGTAAAACCAAACTGGTATTTCATCCGGACCAGCAGACTTTTTCGTATTTAGCTTTCTCAGCTGCTTCTCTACACCGGAAATACCTATTACTATGTCCTTCATTTCGGAATTAGTACGTTGATCAAATGAAAGATTTCTTAAAGGTTAAATTTAGAACTTCAGCTTTCCGTTTGCTTTCTTCTATTACTGCCCCGGAATGATCAACGAGTGACTGGATAGTGGGCTTTGACCCGCTTATTGATTTTACATAGGACCAGAATTTCTTCTTGGATACTCTAAAACAAATCTTTTCTACAACAAGGTGTTTGCTTTTCTTATTCTGGGAGGAGACACTATGGTACAAAACAAGGAAACAATTCTATTAAACGTGGGCACTAAAAAGCATATCTATATCTATAAATGTGAACGTCTGCTCGGTGTACGTTTATCACGTGTGAACCACAAGACATAAAGAGCTAAAAATTTGTACAGTTACTAATGTCTACCCGGGGAAGGCTTTAGGCACGGTTTTATGGCGATCGGATAGCTATTTATCTATTTATATTAACGTGAATGTCTGTTCGGTGTTCGCTTATCACGTCCGAACGACAAGACGCAGAGATTTAAATATTTGTACAGTTACTAATTTATTCCTAAGGAAGGTTTGAGGCACGGGTTTTTAGTCATCTGATAGATATTTAGTAATTTGAAGAATATAATGCGAAATGCGGAACAGTAATTACTCTTTGCAAATTATATTTACTGTTTGAAAATGGTTTCATTGGTTGCATTTTTGCTTGAGGGTTGATAATGATAAAAGGGTGGATTATATTGGGATGGAAAGTTATCGGTGTATATAAAATTCTACGAGTGTGTGTGTGTGTGTGTGTGTGTGTGTGTGTGTGTGTGTGTGTGTGTGTGTGTGTTAATATTTCGCTATGCACGAAAACTACAGAACGCAAACGAATCGTCTGAGTTTAATTGTTGTCCGAAGTCTCCCGTTGTACAACATAGCAGTTCCATGCCGACAGCTATAAGAGGATGGAAGATATGGTGGTTGAAAGTCGTCAAATTATTAAAAAATTCGGACTGAAGGCCAGATATGACGGTTGCGTTTCTATAGCAACGAGGTTACATACAGCGAAAAGTGATGCCACCGACCATATTTTTGGTCTATATGTGTTACAATCTTTCTCAGTAATGATAAGAATATGAATAAGGAAATATAACAATAAGTAAATAAATACCCGGGCAAAGCCAGGGGTAGTTTCCTTGTTGCGGTCGCTGATCGTTTTTGTTCGTTCTTGTTCGATGGGTTGTTGGCTCAGCTTTTTTATTACAGAGAGCTTTGAGCCCTCTGACCGGGCGCGCTGAGCCACGGCGCCCGCCTATATTAAGAGCTACACCTCAAGAGGTGTACATTGCAAAACATCAAAAGGAAGCAACGAATCAGAAGTATATGAACGCTCTGAATATTTCTGTGCAATACTCACCAAAAAAAGTTATGTGTTACTTGTAGAATTTGTGGCTGTATTCAAAAACTTCATCTCCGATATTGTGGAACACATATGTTCTAATCGTCAACTGCTCATAGCTCTTAAGGAATGCATTTTAGAGACCATGTTTACTAGAAATTTTTGTGTAATTTTTGTCCAGAGTACTTCATTCCGAAATATGGAAAGGAAAGAGCTTGCAGTAAAAGAGACTTCATTCATATTAACAAAGATGAATAAAAGCTCATAACGCCGAGCACGGGATCCTATCTTCTTTTTATACCTCAAGAGACATTCAACGTCCCCTGAATTTTGTCAGACTCATTTAAAACGCTTTTTCAGAATATATGGAAAAATACAAATCGGATTAAGAAAAGTTGTAATAAAAGTTGTTCGCCTCGAAGAAGGCCACCCATTAACATAAATCTCAACTCCCTGCACCATCCACGGTGGGAGGGGGTGACTTTGAAATTTTAAATAGAAACACCAATTTTTAACGCAGATTTGGATTACCCGTGAGAAAATATGTAACTTTTGTATGAAACATTTTTTTCGTTTCATGATTGATGGTGTTGTAATCGGCCAAAATAAAAATGAGTTGAAAACTGTTGAAAAACGGAAATATTCCGAACAAACAGACATTGGACTCTTTATCTAGGTTTAACACTTGCAGCAAACAGTTGGATGGTATTGCCGACAGTCAAAGCAGAAGGAACATTCACATCAGGGAACAAATTAGTATGCCTTTGACGAGTTGTTCAACGTTTCTATGACCCTCATTGTACCAGAAAATGATATCTACTCTCTCAGCAACCGTTAACATCGTGGAACAATTGCATAGAGACGTGTACAGTCCGAAACATTTAAGTACAATGAACAGTCTGATAATAGCGTGAGAGCCGATCCCAGTCTGTACTTCATTCCATGGTGGGAGTTACCACAGGATAGCATTAACAAAAATATACAAAAACTGTAACGTTTATCAATAATTTTTAACTTATTTTTATTTCTGCTGATTACGGCGCCATCTATCATGAAATAAACAAAAATTACACAAAAGCCACAAATCCAAATCTCTTATTTAATATTTCAAAGTCACCACCCTCCCGCCTCCGGGCGTGGTGCATAGAAGTGGAGCTTTATGTTAATGGCTTTTCCTCTTGGAGGTAAACAACATTTATTGCAACTTTTTTTTTAACTCGTTTTGTGTTTTTCCAAATATTCGAAAGACAGTTTTAAGTGCCCCGCCCTGTATATCTACAGGACACCTCCATCACGCAACCTTTTGTGAATATGTATGGGCCGCACGCAAGTACGTTTTCTATAGGTTAATCTAGCACCTCTAATGCGTCCAAGGAGATTAACCAATGGGAACTGACACACAAGCACCACATCACTTTCTCAACTCACGTATCATGCCGGCCGCGGTGGCCGAGGTGACTGAGGCGCTACAGTCACGGTCACCACGGCCACTACGGTCGGGGGTTCGAATCCCCCCTCGGGCATGGATATTTGTGCCGTCCTAGTTCGTAAGTAGAACATAAGTAGTTTGTAAGTTTAGGGACTGATGACCCCGTAGTTAAGTCCCATAAGCTTAACAAACATTTGAACATTTTCACATATCATTTGTAAATGAAGTATTTTGTATCTTGGTAATATCTACATTCGTTCAAGACCTGCGTGTAGCTTCCTTTAGCTAGGAATGTAATTCTCGAGATTTTACTATCATGTAATCAACACATTTTTAAATCAAATTGATTACTTCAGTGTTTAAACTGTTCGTTTCTCTGTAACCGCACAACACTTCACTTACGATGATGTAAATTAGATAACCAACACACTAATAACGTGTCAGTATGATTCACGGAGGCTGTTTTTGTTATGAAACTCTACAGTTCTCCTTTTGCATGTTTTGCGATGCGTTTTCTATAATCACCCTTCTGCGAATATTCTGGTTGGTAAAAAAATTTATATATATGTACGAGGCAAGTCCAGAAAATAAGTTCCGTTTCAATTTATCTCCGCTGCAGCGCTGCGATTGCAGTTTCGCACATGCGCTGTAGACGATGTGTATCAAGGAGAAGAACGTGCGCCATTTGGAGATCGCTGTCAGTTACATACGCTTTGTTGTGTTTGTTTGAAATGTCGGCGTTGATCGAAAATCCCGCCGCCCGTGAAATCAGGTCGGTGATTCGGTTTCTGAATGCGAGGAAAGTGAAACCAAGTGATATTTTTCGGCAAATTTGCGATGTTTACGGACCAAATGCGATGAGTGATTCGATGGTGAGAAGATGGGTCCGACAGTTCAATGGCGGTCGTAGTGATGTGCACGATGAAGAACGAAGTGGGCGTCCACCTTTTGTTACAGAAGAACTGGTTCACGTGATTGATGATTTTCATCTGTTCTTACATCTCAATTCTTACCTTGGCGGTCATCACTTCACCAATGACGACGAGCTAAAAGAAACTGTTTCCAACTGATTGAAGACACAGGCGGCAGGATTCTATGAAGAAGGTATACAAAACCTAGTGCCACGCTATGACAAATGCCTGCAAAATTTCGGCAGTTATGTGGAAAAGCAGTTTAAGAGTTGTAGAATTATGTGTAATAAAAAATTTTTCTGTATCTGTGTACAATTTCATTTTATTACCAAACGGAACTTACTTTCTGGGCGCGACTCGTATATTCTGCCCCTGCCACCCGTTTCTCATTCTTAATAAGTCTCGTCTATATTATTATATTCTGTCCTCTCGATAGTGTTTCTATCTGTTTTTTAACATTTCTGAACGATTATGAAACAGTTGTTTTGTCTTTTGGACGCTGTAAACAGGCCACTTAATATTAGTTGTAGTAGGAAATTCCTGGGCTTTTACATTGCTGCATTCGTCGGTTCGATAGAACAGGTCATTGTGGACACATATTCAGGTGTAACGACAACGACATTTATGCTACAGAACGAGAACAATGGACATAAACCGGCAACTATCAGCCCGCTGCAACTGGGGTTATACGTGCAGCACAATGGCACGCCACTCGAGCTATCACTTGGCAGGTACACGGGCAGGGCACAATGCCACCAGTCTCAGTGCAACTCAAAGCGGATTGCGTGTGTAAACAAACGCGCGTGCGTGTGTGCCGACTGGTAACACAGTTCGCTTGCTGCCTGCCATCTGTGATTGGCCTATTCACTGTGCTTCGACGTGTCAATACTGAGCTGTCAATGGCCTTCTTGTCTGTAGCAACCACTAGAGATTAGCTGCCCAAAAGCTAAAAGTCTACAGACGTATCACTTGTGCAGCAGGATCCTCTTGACTATTATGAAAGTAATAGAAAATCACTTAAATAAAGCTTAGCCACGTCGTCGAACGGACTTTACATTTCTTTCCCTGTCAACTTATTTAGTACGCCTACTGGATGTAAAAGCTACGGCGAACCGTGATTACCTCTCATTTGTACAGTTTTTATCAATTAATGCTACACAGTTATAGAGGTTGTAGAGACTACTTTGCACATGAAATTTTACACAGGAATCTATGTCCGTAAATGGCATCCAGTGACGTTGTGGGCACTTATTCATATTAGTTACTGTGAAACGAATTTCTTCTACGTCAAGGTCTTTGATTTACATCTTTTGGGAGGAAGTACTAAGGACCAAACAACCAAAAATTGTCGGTAAATATGAGATCTAAAATGCATACAACAAGAGCTATGAGCACTTGACCGGTAGAAGAGATGTTTTACAGGGCGGAAGGTGAAGTTTTCGAACACAACCATAAATTCCACAAGCTAAAACCTTTACGCATATTTTTTGATAAATATTGCACCAAGAAATATTCAAAACATTAAAATACTTGTAATTCGCTGTTTCATTTTAATGGCTTGTAATGTATAGCTCTTAAGTTATGAATTTTAGACACTTATTCTTGTTTGGTCCATAGCACATAGTCCAAAATGAAGAAAGCGAAGAGATTGCAGCAAAAGATATTTATTTCATTGTATCGAAATTGAAGAAGTGGTGATAGTGTTGTTGAACGATATTTCCGAACATGAGTTGCTACGTTAAATTTCATGTCCCCTCTACAACCTCTAGAAGTGTGTAACGTGGATTTGCAAAACACACTGTATAATATTATTTAAATTAATTCATGAGACTAAATTTTACTAAAAGAAACGGATGCGCATATAAATTTAGAATGATTTGTGATGATACACTGAAAATGTACTCATTTGCCAACAAACGTGATAAAGAAACTTTCACCAGTGTACCTGACCGTGACTCGTCTCCGCAACTTTCTCTTTCACGAGAAACGACGCTGTAACCTTCAGAAAATAGTCTATGGGTAGCGGGGATATATAGCGTCATAGCTTTGGAATTATATACAGTACAATCTAGCCACTACAGCGGTTAGTTTCTGCTTATGTGAATTATGATACCACATATATAGAACCTACCCTCGTCACTGGCCCAGATCTCATTTCTTAAAGTGATGAAATTCAAATGTTTGTGTAGTCTATGGGACTTAACTACAGGGTCATCAGTCCCTAAACTTACAAACTACTTATGAACTACTTACGAATTAGGACGGCACAAATATCCATGCCCGAGGGGGGATTCGAACCCCCGACCGTAGTGGCCGTGCAGACTTAAAGTGATGATACGGTCTATACATAAGATAAATGGTCTTTCTTTATTATGCTCAGAGCACATGCTAGTGAATATCTTAACAATTTATTCTGCTGTCATTTTAACCGACATTTCTTCTCTATTCTAATATATCGTTTATTTTTCAGTCCGAGTTAGACATTTTGAATACATGACTAGTTTCGTTCTCTTAGATTACCTTCAGGTCCATGTAGGTTCGTCAGAACTACACATCGGAGTACTGTACTCTACGCCAGCAAATGTAATTTTCAACACCAAGTGATTTGTTGCTTTTAGCAACGTAATAAAGCAGTGAAGGCGTGGTGATTAGCTTGAGATCATAACACTGACGACGATGAGCTAGACATTCGTATAAATGTCTAATTCAGCAGAAACCTCGTCTCACGGTTCACCTCGGGAGGATGGCTTACCAACTGTACGATGTAGGTGGTCTGTAGGTTTCATGAGTCATTTTATTTACTCCGCTTCGTGAACGGGTTGTGAAGTCGCTTGCATAACGCCCATGCTGCCAGGGTTACATGATGAACGACGTGTTTAGGCTGGTCGACTGGACAGAGTCAGCATTGTGCTGCTTACTATAGGAGCGTTTCCAGTGACCGGAAATTGGCCGTGGTCGAACGTTGATAACGCTCCAAGACGAGTTTATTACAAGGCATTTTTAATACTTTATCCCACTGTATGGGAAGTTATCAACGAGTTTGTTGCGCTGCGCTCACTTGGTTTACAAATCTCAACGTTGTTTGTATCAATATATCCGCAATACCTGCAATATTTTATACTGTTATCCATTGTCTAGTCTACGAATTAACAAGGAGAAGGTCACCGATTTCGATAAAATTTTGCACGGACGTTCTGTATGGACTATAAACAGACAAATGTTTCGGCTTGTTGCTAGGAATTCAGTAGTTTTAATGATATACATCAAAAGATCGTCTGAATATGAGCATTTTTACTAATATTTACGGCGTTAAAAGCTGATGACGTTCGAGTAATTAACGTGTTTGTGTTTTCAAGCTGTAACTTGAGTACTCGTTAATACGAGCAACTTTCCGAGCGTCATCGACGGTGGAGCAGTACAGGGCGACTGTTAGACCGTTGATTCAGGTTAGAATCTCCATCTTTGCAATGTTTTGACAGATATTTTCCCATGTATTTGATAATATTCTCTCATTTGTAATACCTTTTCTTGCCTTATTTTGAAGTAGAGCATTGGGAAGTGCATTTAATATTCATTCAATGTATTATCGGTTTACAGCTGTTTTATTTCTGATAAGCAATAGAAATAGGAAATGAATAAAGTATATTATTACGTAATTCCAATTAATGGCCGTTTATTCGACAGCGTTCAGCCAGTAGGGTGAAACTTATCACTAAAAGAACGAAAACACTAATAGTTCTCACACCTTTAGACCAGAAAAATAAATTTCGCGTGATAAGGGATTCATGGGGTGGCCAAACCGACGTGACGTGCTACGCCAGGACTTTAGTCGATGATGATGCTCAACTGACCTGCATTGTTAAAGTGATACCACCGAAATGCACGTTTCTTTGTCAGCCTTTTGAAGTTTAATTGTTTCACAAAACTTCATAACCGTCGCACATTACACGATAGCAGAGAGATTCTTGATAGAGCAGATACTATTAAAATTCAACCATTGGTTCACAGACAGTTGTCCGCGGCTTTCTTTCAAAATTTGCTTTTATACTCTTGGTACACATCGAAATTAATATCTGATAGACCTATTTTCAGAAATGTAAAACAGGTATGTTTCCCTACTTGACAAAATAATTCGAAAAAAATGCTCAGCCTCAGACGATCTTTCAATGTATAGCACTAAAAACGCGATATTCCATCATCAGAATTGACCTTGATTTTTAAAAAAATAACTACTGAGTGTCTAGGAAAATATGTGTGTCTTACAACAAGCCCGGAAGAAATCTATTTTAAACATCTCTTCTAATGAAATAAAAAAAAAGAGTTCATCAAGACGGGAGAAAATAGTCACTGGCCGAGATTAAGTCTTCCTGTATGATGTTAAAACTGTGTAGTTGGAAGTTCCAAACAGTCTCTCAGCACAATCTTGCACCCTCTTATAAATTTCCCCTGCTTTACCCTCACTCCTACTACTAGGGACTTATGGTCCTATTTGCACTAGGTGATGCATATTGCATGAGGGGCCGTAGGTTTCACCAATTCTTCAGACTGCTGAAACTATGTTCTTTTGTTTATTACTGACCTTAATTCAAATGTTTGGAAATTATCGGACCAAACTGCGTGGTCATCAGTCCGTAGCTTACAAACTATTTACACCTAGGTAAACTAACTTAAGGACAAACACACAAACCCATGCCCAAGGGAGGACTCGAACCTCCACGGCGAGCAACCGCGCGCTCCGCAGCGAGACGCTTTAGACCGCTCGGCTACTCCACCGCGGCTGACCTTTATTCTCGATGTATATAATGTCCCACGCAGTTTCAGCACACAGGTCGCAGATTCTTGATGTCTGAAGCTAAAATACTGTGAAAATGATTTAAAGGCTTTAACTACGATTTTTTTCATAAAACACGGGATGCCAGTAGATTTTAAATTTATTCTTCCAACGTTTACACACGCTCAGCGAAATCCACAAATGTAAGAGGGTACATCGAACGATATTAAATTTACAATAAATACTATTTTTATTTATTTTATTTTTATTTATTTATTTATTTAGCCTGATCAGATTAGGGCCATCAGGCCCTCTCTTACATCGGATCAGGGTTTTACACATACAGTATTTCTTTACATGTGAGTTACCTATAACATAATGATTTTTACAGATGAACAGTTAATAACATTATTTATACAGGTTTATTACATGTAAAAGGATGTAAATAAAAGGTAATAACTTAACTCTACATATGTAATAACTTAACTCTAAATAGGATTAATACTAACAGTACCACTGAGACACCTTCTGCTGCTGCTGGTGTAATAATAGAAGTAACAACATTTATATTAGCAGATACAATATTTACTTTTGAATATATCGAGACTGGTTAACGCATGGCGAATTCTGACAGAAGCTGTACCTGGCGAGAGCAATGGCAGTTGAAAAATATCTGGGAGGAGGAATGGATGTGACGTACCTGGACCGTAGGGTAATAAAGACTGGCGTCATTATTGCTTTAGTAGATAATCCAATAACTGTTGTTTGAAGCTGGCAGTGTTATTCAGTTCTCTGATATACTGAGGTAGATTGTTCCAGAGCCTGGTTCCTGCTACTGAAAAGGATTTTGAGAAACCGGCTGAGTGATGGATAGGGACAGAAAGGGTTTTGCTCTGACAGGAACGAGTAGTTCTTTTATGTTGATCAGATAAGAGTGTTAAGGTCGAGGAAAGATATGAGGGACAGTGTACGTTGATAAGAGAGTAGAGGAAACAGAGTGTATGAAAATCTCTGCGCTTGTCAGCACGGAGCCAGGATAGTTGCTTATAAGATGGTGAAATGTGATCAAAGAGACGGATGTTACTTATATATCGAACGCAGGCATTCATGATTAGTTCCAGACGTCGTGAGCTTTCCCAAGAGAGACCTTGCAAGATAACATCACCGTAATCAATAATTGGAATTACAAGCGTTTGTATAAGTTTCTTTTTAAGATCGAGAGGAAAAAATTTCTTATATCTCTGTAGGGCATGAAGAGATGCTGATGTCTTCCTACACACGGCGGCTGTGTGCTCAGCCAATTTAGTTTGTCGTCTATTATCACTCCCAGACTTTTTGCCGAGGGCGAAAAATAGATAGGTGTGTCATTTAATATTAATGGTGGTTGAGATTCGCGGTATTTGTGGTTAATGAGTCTAGGATGACCTACCAGAATCGCTTGTGTTTTACTTGGATTGAGCTTTAATCCTATATTCTGTGCCCACTTTGATAGTGCACATAGGTCAGAATTAAAATTCTCGATTGTTGCCTTCAGGTTTTTTGGTTTTGCATTTAAATACAACTGGAGGTCATCGGCATACATGTGGTATTTACAAAAGGACAAGACCGATGATACGTCATTTACCTACAATGAAAAGAGAAGTGGACCTAGCACCGAACCCTGTGGTACGCCTGATAGAACTTTTCTCCACTGTGACTTTTCGGTGCCGGACATGACGCACTGAAGACGCGATGTAAAGTATGAGCGAAACCATTGCACCACGCCTATGCCATGCCTATTGCCATGATGATAAATATACAAGTTTCGTAATGTGACAATGTGCTACATGTTAACAGTTGGAAGGTCGGCACTGGACTGTGCTCGGCCAGGCGTGGCTGCTAGTTGCTACCTCTGTCTTTTTGGCGCCAAACGATCCTAATAGATTCAAATGTTCAAACACCAATGGTATTTCTGTCGCTACATTATAGAACATACATATTTCTTCGTGTTTTTGGCCTCCTTTTCCGCAGTTGCAGTTATACAATTTGTATAAGTTATGGGACCGTTTTATGCAACTGTAAATTAGTCTACTTTAGACCAGACGCGTTTCGCTTTATTCTAAAGCATCTTCAGTGGTCAGCTGTACAAGAAATGGTCTGTATTACATTATTTGTTTGGTTGTTTTACTAAATTCGATCGGTAACAGTTCTCATGCAATTGTATTGTTTTGATTCTGAATAAATTTGACTACTAATATTACTCACTAATTGTTATATTTTCCTCTTCATGTATGATTTGTAGCGCATTGCAACCTCAGATACGGTGTGTTCCATCTCTCGTGCGCCGACTATAACACTGCGTTCAAAGCCACTTAAATAGTGATAGCCTGCCATTGTAGCAGCTAACAGGTGCGGCGGAAACATGTTATAGGCGTTGCCGACCGTAGTACCGTACCCTGAAAATGCCTACACTAGTTTCGTCGGCTCTTAAGTGTATATAAATTTCAGTTTTCGTTAGACCAGTCTGAATGTATTTCGGATCAAGAAGATTTTGTAAATATCTTTTCTTGTGTTGTTGTTATGGTCTTCAGTCTAGAGACTGGTTTGATGCAGCTCTCCATCCTACTCTATCCTGAGCAAGCCTTTTCATTTCCTCATAAGAACGGCAACCCACATCCACTTGAATCTGCTTACTATACGCGTCTCTTGGTCTCCCTCTGCGATTTTTACCCCACACACTTCCCTCCAATGCTAAATTTACGATTCCCCGATGTCTAAGAATGTGTCCTACCAAGCGATCCCTTCTTTTAGTCAGGGTATGCCAAAAATTCCTTTTCTCACCAATTCTGTTCAGTACCTCTTCATTAGTTATGCGATCTACCCATGTAAGCTTATTACAAATGTTCTGATAAGATGTCCGGAAAGTAATCTTAAGTCATCCACGGAATTGCCCCGAATTAAACTTCCAATAATACTGAAACTAAAAACTCGGAAATGTTTCGAAAATATGCATGCGTCTGTTAATGTGTGTTGACCTACACTGACCAGGCTTGCATTGTGTATCTGACGTAAATCTATGCGTCGTGCAATACAGTGAAGTGAATTAGTTCACATGTAACAGCTTACCCCTCTCATTTTTGTTGAATTGCTCAATAGTACTGCAATCAGCGCCACCTAAAAGACACCAGAGCTAATTTCCTTTATATTGTTTATATTTTATAGCTATTGTAATTTGGTAGTGTAGATTTACGGTATCTACATTAAGTAGTTCCGTACATTTACAGTTTTCTTATAATTTCTTAGCTGGTCCTACTGCTCTCCTGTCTAAAATGTTGTAGGTAAGTCATGGAAACTTTGCGTTGCGAATACCACAAAAGATCAATTGACCGCTGACCGTAAACATACTTTGTGGTTAGATACTGTCTGAAAAGCTTTTAAGCGTACAGCATGTTAGGTAAAGTTGGAAATAATTGTTAACCAAAATTTGGTACGTTGCTCCGTTTGATATTTAATTAGCATCATAGTTATCTAGTCACGTGGTACCACGCAAGAGTTCAATCAGTGTGTCAGAGGCGAAGTTACAAAAGTGTAATTAGTTTGGTTAGTTGAAACTGGACAAAGAAAACGTTAGCGCACGAGACTACTGCGACGTTGGCGACAGCAGACGGCTCTCCATGGACGTACCCGTGGACGTGGAGATTTCTGTAATCAAAACTATGACCCGGGTAGTGTCGTAGGAATATCCGAGACACTTCCATGTCCCTACTTCATTCGTTGTGCCATGCATAACCATTCTGTCGCTGCTTTAGAGTGACTGGCAGACTGATGGGTTCGCGCAGGTCTGTCGCAAGGGGAATGTGAGAAATGATTGCACAGTGGTCCCATTGAGCCGTTGGAACAGGTACGAAGTGCTTAACAGCGTGGACGTCACATGGGAAACAGAATAAGAGTCGTCTGTTGAGCTAGTGGTCGATTTTCATGCCAAAGGTGGACCAGCACAGAGGGTAGGTATGTTGCTCGGTATAAGCTGAATGTTAAGAGACCTCCAAGAAAATAGCAGCCAGGTCAAGAAAGAAGGCCGCCAGTATGCGCTGTATACGTTTGTGAGGAGGTCTCGTCCAAGATGACCGTCCCTTCGTGCAACCGTCTGAAAAGTGGAACTAATGACAGCACGAAGGATAGAATCCAGGATTCTAAGACCGTCAGTTCCTGTAGATTTTTGGCTGCTTTGGTGAAGACGACTTTTCTTGCACTCTACTTGGAAGCATGGCTCACAGTTTGTACTATTCTAGTGAAGAGTCGATAGTAGTTCTCTACTTTGGAACCAATTTCAGAGTGTTAACAAGAGGTACAGAAGATGATGTTCTGGGATAGAACTCTTCGACTTCCGTTATCATGTCCCTCAATGGCAAAGATGGGAAATTTTGTGTACTAAACAAAGAAAGCGTTTAATCGAATAGCATTTTACGTGTCGCGCGAATATGGACGTTACAGAAACGCCTGCACAGATTCAGTGACAAATCAGTTGCCGTTATTGGTGAAATATAAGCTAGATAATAATGTTAACATTTGTAGGGAAGCAGAAGAACCTGTTATGCTGTTATCTTCAAACTGCAGGAGCATCCATCATGACATCCTAGAAATAGTTTAACTTAATAATGAAAATAAAACAAAAATCTCTAAAAGCCACCAGGGAATGGCCGTACGCTCTAAGGCGCCTTGCCGCGGAATGCGCGGTTGCTCCCAATTGGAGATTCGAGTCCTCCCTCGAGCATGGGTGAGTGTGTGTTGTCCTTAGCATAAGTTAGTTTAAGAAGTATGTAAGTCTAGAGACTGATTACCATTGTAGTTTGGTCCCATAGCTTTACAAACATTTGAACATTTCTTTTGAAATCGCTGAAAAAGGAAGTGAGTACAAAGTAACTGCAATATTGAGAGGGTCGCGTCCTGAAAATCAAGCAAAAGTACTTAACAGTGGAAAGGCATCTGTACTGAATGAAATATTTGTGATGTACAGACATATGTCATGAGGATAGGCTATACCTCATTCGTGGTGGTGTATTAGCTGCCGTAAAGAACTCGTTAAGATAGTAGTATAGATGAATTACAATAACAATCGCCATATAACAAGTGTTCAAATTTTGTTTAGTACAGAAATAAAGCTGTTGGTATGTAACTTAAAATTAAAGGAAAGCATAAGATGACGTTTTCATTGATTCTTCCTTGGTTTCTTACTGGAACATCATCCTATTGAATTAAAAGCACAATTTTTTGTTACATTCTACAAATCTTTATTTTATTTAATGAACCGGTTACCGATTTGAAGGCTTATTACGACTTCAAAGTTTGAAAATGGCCTTGCAACACGAAAACCGGGTAACTAAATAAAAATTATCTAAAGCCAAGTTCTTATTTTTATATCACTAAATCATTAATTGCAAACAGTGTCTTTTCAATAATGAGTAAAGTTGTATACAATTTACTTGACTCCGCAGTAATCAATTTCTTTCGTACTTTCGCAGTGAGCATTCGATTCTGAAGTTCAAAAAATGTTTGTAAAGCCTATGGGACTTAACTGCGGGGTCATCAGTCCCTAAACTTACAAACTACTTATGAACTAACTCACGCTGAAGACAACACAAATATCATGCCCGAGGAAGGATTCGAACCTCCGACGCAGGAGGCCGCTCTATCCGCAACGTGGCGCCCCAGACCGCGATTCCGAAGTGGTTAATGCATTTCGTAGCGCACTCCATAAGTATGATTCATCTGAAGGTGAAGCAGAACATTGTGAGAGGAATTTCCTGTGATAAACCTTACAATCATAGCACGGTAGTGATGGGATGTTACGGACCATTTCCCCGTAGTGTAGACCCTCACATCGGTATGTGAGGAGGAACTGACTAATCAAAATGTGCAAATGTTTGTCAAGCTTATGGGACTTAACTACTGGGTTATCAGTCCCTAAACTTACAAACTACTTATCACCTAGCTTATCCTAAGGACGGCACAAATATACATGCCCGAGGGGGGATTCGAACACCCGACCGTAGTGGCCGTGCAGACCGTGACTGAAGCGCCTCAGTCCCCTCGGCCACCGCGACTATTCAAACTAGCGGTAATGTTCAGTTGTGTATAATGATAATATTTTTTTGTACTACTGCACACTGACTTCTTCGCAAGCGTGTTAGCAACTGCAGTTCCTCTAAAGCCAATATAAGGTGACGAAAAATTCCGTAGCGTGTTATAAGGTGAAATTAAAATAAAGTTTGTTGATAATAAATGCAAGTGATTTCATTAATACTGGGACAAGTAAGACAAAACAACATAATATGTTTCAGATTGGCATTGTAGCCGATAGACGAGGCATGGTACACTACTGGCCATTAAAGTTGCTACACCAGGAAGAAATGCAGATGATAAATGGGTATTCATTGGACAAATATATTATACTAGAACTGACATGTGATTTCATTTTCACGCAATTTGGGTGCATAGATCCTGAGAAATCAGTACCCAGAACAACCACCTCTGGCCGTAATAACGGTCTTGATACACCTGGGAATTTAGTCATACAGAGCTTGGATGCCGTGTACAGGTACAGATGCCCATATAGCTTCAGCACGATACCACAGTTCATCAAGTGTAGTGACTGGCGTATTGTGACGAGCCAGTTATTCGGCCACCATTGACCAGACGTTTTCAATTGGTGAGAGATCTGGAGAATGTGCTGGCCAGGACATCAGTCGAACATTTTCCGTATCCAGAAAGGCCCGTACATGACCTGCAACATGCGGCCGTGCATTATCCTGCTGAAGTGTAGGGTTTCGCAGGCATCGAATGAAGGGTACAGCCACTGTTCAAAGTGCCGTTGATGCAAACAGGTGGTGACCAAGACGTGTATCCAATGGCACCCCATACTATCACGCTGGGTAATACGTCAATATGGCGATGACGAATACTCGCTTCCAATGTACGTTCACCGCGATGTCGCCAAACACGGATGCAAATGTTCAAATGTTCAAATGTTTGTGAAGCTTATGGGACTTAACTACGGGGTCATCAGTCCCTAAACTTACAAACTACTTATGAACTACTTACAAACTAGGACGGCACAAATATCCATGCCCGAGGGGGGATTCGAACCCCCGACCGTGGTGGCCGTGCTGACCGTGACTGGAGCGCCTCAGTCACCTCGAAACACGGATGCGACCATCATGATGCTGTAAACAGAACCTGGATTCATACGAAAAACAGACGTTTTGCCATTCGTGCACCCAGGTTCGTCGTTGCGTCGTTGCGTACACCATCGCAGGCGCTCCTGTCTGTGATGCAGCGTCAAGGGTGACCGCAGCCAAGGTCTCCGAGCTGATAGTCCATGCTGCTGCAAACGACGTCGAACTGTCCGTGCAGATGGTTGTTGTCTTGCAAACGTACCCATTTGTTGACTCAAGGATCGAGACGTGGCTGCACGATCCGTTACAGCCACGCGAATAAGATGCCCCACATCTCGACTGCTAGTGATACGAGGCCGTTGGGATCCAGCACGGCGTTCCGTATTGCCCTCCTGAACTCACCGATTCCATATTCTGCTAACATTCATTGGATCGCAACCAATGCTAGCAGCAATGTCGCGATACGATAAACCGCAAGCACGACAGGTTAGCCGGCCGCGGTGGCCGAGGGGACTGAGGCGCTCCAGTCACGGTCTGCACGGCTACTACGGTCGGGGGTTCGAATCCCCCCTCAGGCATGGATATTTGTGCCGTCCTTAGTGTTAGCTAGTTCATAAGTAGTTTGTAAGCTTAGGGACTGATGACCCCGTAGTTAAGTCCCATAGGTTCTACAAACATTTGAACATTTTGAACACGACAGGTTATAATCCGACCTTTATCAAAGTCGGAAACATGATGGTACGCATTTCTGCTCCTTACACGAGGCATCACAGCCACGTTCCACGAGGCAACGCCGGTCAACTGCTGTTTGTGTGTGAGAAATCGGTTGGAAACTTTCCTCATGTCAGCACGTTGTAGGTGTCGCCATCGGCGCAAACCTTCTGTGAATGCTCTGAAAAGCTAATCATTTGCATATCAAAGCATCTCCTTCCAGTCGGTTAAATTTCGCGTCTGTAGCACGTCATCTTCGTGGTGTAGCAATTTTAATGGCCAGGAGTGTAAATTGTATCACAGAGTAACTATCTTTGTCAGTGAAGGTACGCAAGGTAGCTGCCCTCTGAAAGCACTTGGCAAATCTTACAAGGGTTGGCGGCGGGAGACAGGGCCTACCAGATGTCGATAGACACATCCCACGTGTGCTCGATAGGTTAAAGGTGGGGCACCTTAGCTGCCCATTCCATTCTTCGGATAGCTTTCTCCCTCCAAGCTATGCCTTCCTAGTATTGCCGTGTACGAACCGCCGTTGCCAATCTCAAAGATGATTTTTGTAATCGTTCTCATGACATTCTAAGTAACATTTGCAAAATTTGTCTTCTTAAATCTAAGACGTTTTTGAATCACATATGATGGTCCTATAAAGGTGACCATGGCGAAGAAGACAATGCCAGATTGAACGTCGCCGTTGTTCACTCACAGCACGCCCTACAACATAACCGTGTTAATTTGCAGTTAGTTGACATAGCGTGACAAGCTCTCCAAATAATCTTAATAATGATTCACATATTATTATTTGAGATAACATGCGATCGGTTTTCTTTACAAGACAGTGAGGCATTTTCTTTAAAGTACAGAAGACAGAATTTCATGACTAATAAACTACTGAAAGACGAAAACAGGAAACCATACGCTGTCATCCTGTGCTGTCCTCCTTCCAATCATCCGTACGTAAACCACGGCAATACATTGGGAATATATGGACCCCAAGCATTGATTATAAACATTAGAAAGACGATATAGATATGAAACTGAGTATTTTAACATTGGGAAGTAATGGTTAGGAATGAATAATTGTGGCAATATGAGATCTCGAATGAGAGAAGATTATGTCGCAGGTGTTTATAAGCTACCTTCGCTTTATCTGTTCAGTTCATACAGAAAGGAACTAGTAGTAGGCTGTATCATCAAAACTGCCGAAGGAATCTTAATGAGATTGCCCACAGAAGACTGTGTGGTCCCTAAAAGTGTCCTGAGGCCCAAACAGCGTGAACGCACAACAACGCGTCACTGTACACCGAACGCACGAGGAAACGTCAGCAACCCGACGCATTGCTTTTAGGAAGTCAGCAAAACAGCCCAATTGCAGGGTATCAGCTGCAACAATCAAAGCTGCGGTAAAATTTGTGCTATAATTCTTATAGTACGCAGTTTTTAGACTAAGGAAGACAAAAATGAAAAACTACCCGCCCCGAAGGAGGTACCTGGAGTGAACAGCAATCGTAGATGTGCTGTACATGTGCAGACAACCAAATGATTAAAATATCAGAAAATTGATTTGTTTATTCAGGAGGAAGTACGTTATAAACTGAGCAAGTCAACAATGTTTTGATATTCCTGCGAGGCATATCTACTGTCCACCTGCGTACACGGAATGGAATTCACAAAGCCTTTATGACATGCGCCCTTTTTGCCTTACCAGGTACGCTGTGAAATTAGACTGCAGCCTCATTCAGCCATTGCCGCCATAGTTTACAGTTTTGCTTTCTCCGTCGATACCTACACGAATATCAGTTTGTGACCATTTCCTATCACTCCTTGATTATGTGTATTTTTTTCTTTTCTTTTGTGTATCTGAAAGTATGATCCTTAAACTCTGATGCCTACCATTTGCTTTTCATTCGGTCCTTCACTCTACAATCTCCTAAACAGCGAGTGTGGCGTGCTGTGCAGGGAGTAATAGTTTTCTGAGATACTGTTTTGACGTGGAAAACACGCTTCATTGACTGTGTCAAAATGCATGGTCTGTAAAAGTGCGAGAGTTGACATTTCTTTGAATATTTTTGTCACAATTCAAAAATTCAGTGTAAATGAATAAACTATATAGTGTGTAATTAAAGAAGTAGCGTAACCTTATCTATATATTGACGTTATTGTGGTGTGGGTTTTACTTGGATTTTGAAGCTGGTAGTGTTAGAGTGAAGCAACCTGTAGGAGATGAGCTATTCAGCTTAATTTCAGCCGAAACAGCTTCCCGGGAGCTTCCGGGGATTCGTATTTTACTTATTTATAGTTTTTCCTTACTCGAATTAGGTGCTGCTGACGTAAGTAAGAGCACAACGCAACACCGTCTCTGGAAAGCCGTCTAAATATTCCCCCTAAACGACTTCATTAGCTAACTTAAATGCTAATTTTATCGGAAACCCTGTACTAAGCTGGTCCAAACAATTAGGAGATCAGTTGAAATATTTGGGATCTGAAGTATTGTCATCTACATCTGCATAAATACTCCGCTAGTCACATTGAAGTGTATGGCAGAGGGTTCATCGAACCGCTTTTGTTATATTTCTCTACAGCTCAATTCTCTAATAGCTCACGGGAAAAAGGAACACCTAAATCTGTCTGTTTTCGTTCTGATTTCTCTTATTTTTTATGATGATCATGTCTCCCTCTATAGGTGGGTGCCACCAAATTATGTTGGCGGTCAGAAGAGAAAGTTGGTGAAAGAAATTTCGGGAATAGATCCCGCCGCACCGAGTAACGCCCTTTTTTAAAATTATTTCCTCCCCAACTTGAGCATCATTTTCGTGACACTCTCTCCATTATATCGCGATAAAACAAAACGAGCTGCCCATTTCTGAAATTTGTCTAAATCGTACGTCAGTCCCACCTGGTGTGAATCTCACAATGTGAAGGCAATACTCCGCTTTGTTATGCAGAACTGTTCATCTTCTAAGTGTTCTGTGAGCGAAACGTAGTCTTCGGCTCGCTTTCCCAACAATATTTTCATTGTCTTCTTTCCAGGTATTTAGTTGAGGTGACGGCCAGCAGATTTGACTGATTTAACGTGTAAATGAAGATTAATGGATTTCTTTTAGTTGTCATACGAATGACTTCACACTTATCATTATTACGCGTCAATTGCCAGTTTTTGCAGCATGAAAATATCTTGATCATTTTACAATTGCTTTTTATCTTCAGGTGACTTTAATAACCGATAAATGACTTCATCATCCACGAAGAGTCTAAGAGAGCTACTCAGATTGTCTCCTAAATAGTTTATAAAAATAAGAAACAGTACGGGGCCTGTAACACTTTTCTGGGCGACGCCATATATTACTTCTGTTCTACTCGATGACTTACCATCAATTACAACGTACTGTGTCCTTTCCGACAGTCGCACAAATGTGGCGATATTTCATAAGCACGCTTTTTGATTAGAAGATGCTTGTGAGGTACAGTGTCAAAAGCCTTCCTGAAATCTAGAAAAATGTAATCTATTTTATATATCTCGTTGATAGTACTCGTCACATCATGTGAGTAAAGAGCTAGCTGTGTTTCACAAGAACGATATTATCTGTATCCATGTTTACTATTGGTTAATATGTCGTTCTCTTCAAAGTAGTTCATAATGTTTGAGGAAAGTATATGTTATAAAATCCTGCTGCAAACCGTCGTCAATGATATAGGCCTGTAATTTTGTGCATCAGTCCCATTGCCTTACTTGTATGTTGGAGTAAACTGTGCAACTTACCATTCTTTGGCTACGGATCTTTTTCTGAGCAAGCGGTTGTTTATGATAGCTAGGTATGGGGCTATTGCATCAGCATACTCTGAAAGGAACCTATAGGTATACGATTGGGACCGGGAGACTTTCTTTTGTTAACTAATTTATTTGCTTAAATACTCCAGGAGTATTTACTTCTAAATTACGAATGCTGACAACTGTTCTTGATACGAATTCTGGGGTCTTTGCTTCGTCTTCTTTGGTGAAGGAATTTTGGAAAGCTATGTTAAGAAATCCTGATTTAGCAGACCTGTCATCAGTATCATCACCATTCACTGACTGTGTTTTACCGCGAGTATACTTTGAATACGACCAGAATTTCTTAGGGTTCTCTACCAAATTACGTGACAGGATTTGGAAGGACCTGTTACACGTATGTAATGACTCCAACCGGTATGCACACGGAGTACACGTTGGCCTTCTTCCGCTCCTTAGCAGTTATATCCCTAAGAGGCTCCATTACCCGCCTCGTGCTGGAGCTCCTACCAACTACAAGCAAACCCACCGTCTGTGGTAGCTCGGAACGTGCAGGCTGCGTGGTAACCTCAGGGTAAGCGACACCATCCGGCTCAGGAACATTGTCCGCAACAGATAGGCCTAGCGTCTCAAACCTGTTAGTAAGACGAACCAGGAAGGCCTCACGATCGGTCCCCCAGAATGTCTTACCCCACTGGAGCGACCTCCCACGTGAACACGGGAGTCTGCCTCATTGTTAGCAGTATCAGGGGATGTCACTCCCACAGGTCGATCGGTGGACACGCCGGGAATCCGGACGGTTCCTACGACCTGCCAACTACGACGCCCCCAGAAGCCTCCGGCTGTGCAACAGAAGCTAACACAGCCTGAAGCTGGGAGCGAATTGTCACCAAGTCAGTCTCCATCCGCACCCAGCAGTCACAGTCCATATTCATGACTACAGTACCCAGAAAAACTAACGACTGGAAACACAGGATGTAGACTCGACAAAGAGGAACAAAGGTAAACAAAGACGATTAGAGCTGGTAATAATCCAACGAAAACAAACAAGACAACTGTCGCGATTCACACGGCGGAGGAATACACTAATCAGATATTTAGCGCGAATCTGAATTTAATATACACGCGAGTATACGATAAATTTAATAAACCGAAGCAAGAAGCACAATATGTTGCTTCTAGCTAGAATCCGGTTACACTACAGGTAGCGGTGTGCTCTCTATCGCACTCAAGAAAGGCTACACTGTTGCTTAAACGCGAATTTGAATGTATTATGCATGCGAGCACAGAATAAGTTTACAACCTGTAAGAAAAAAGCGCAGAGGAAAGTCAAATTACTGAATGTCACTTCTAATTAGAAGCCGGTTACACTTAAGAAATAGAAAGGCGCGGTATGCTGCGTATCGATCGGCAGATACTGACCAAGGTCTACCAACAGCTGGGGCGATCAAAACAAAACAAACGAATGTCGTGACTCACTCAAGGGAGGAATACACTTAGTTAAACGCGAATGAACTAAAATGTTTCAACTTCTTTCTGTCGGTTCTTCGCAGTGAAGAAAACATTGCGGCAGCCGAGACAGTGATAATAACAGCAAGTTGCTGCTGAGGGGATTCGTGCTGATTTGTGTTTACTCAAATTGATCAAATGTTTGTAAATCTAAGGGAAGTAACTACGCTGGTCATCAGTTCCTAGGCTTACAAACTACTTACACTAACTTAAAATAACTTATGCTAAGGACGACGCAAACACCCATGCCCGAGGCAGGACTCGAACCCCCGACGGCGAACGGCCGCGCGCACCGCAGCAAGATGCCTTACTGCGCATGGATATTCTGCCATGGTTGTGTTGTGTCTACCAAACTAATCACACATGAAGTTGGGTTCAAACAGTGTAATGAGCAGGTAGTGCAGTGCAGCAGCAACGTGACTTACCCAAAGCTGTGGCGTGGAGACTAATGGGAAGGTTGGAAGCGGGACAGACGCAGAGGGAAGAGGCTGCAGCTATTAGAATATCCCGAACTGTAATTTCCAGGACCTGGACGAGATTTTAGACAACAGGAACCGTTAAATCCAGGCAAGGTGTGGGTCGTACACGGGTAACATAAGCAATAGATGACTGTTATCTCCTGTTAACAGCCCGTAGAGACAGGAGGCTGAATGCAACTCAGGCAGCAACCAGACGCACAATATCGACAGAGACAGTCCGAAATCACTTTCGGGAATGTGGCTTCTATGCACGGGAGCCTATGGTGTGTGTCCCATTAAAGCCACGACAGCGTTTAGCATGTCAAACAGGGCAGAGGAATATCGAGATTGGACTGATAACGAACGGCGCCGGGACCTGTTCACAAATGAGTCCAGAGTTTGGGTTCTGTCGTCGTTCCCTCATCTGAAGCAATCCTGCTTATGTGCAGGAAATGTCACCAAATCGTAGTGGAGGACGAATGGTGTGGGCAGGAATCAATATTGACGGAAGTAAGGACCTCTGTCTCGTTCATAATGGCGCTTTGACTGCTTGGAAGTACAGATTCTAGATCCTTCGAATCCTTCGATCTTTTGTTGTGCCATAAGAGATGGGTTCCTTTTGGTGGACGATAAAGGAAGCTTAGGGTTTAATGTCCCGTCGACAGCTTGGTCATTAGGGTCGGAGTTCATGCTCGGAATTTTTGGTAAGGATGTGGAAGCAAATCGGCCGTGCCTTTTCAAAGTAACCAGCCCGGCATTTGCCTCGAGTGATTTTAGGAAAATCACGGAAAACTTAAAGCTGGGTGGTCGGAGGTGGATTTGAACCACCGACCTCCCAAATGCGAGTCCAGTGTCTTAGCACAGCGCCACCTCGCTCGGTCCCCACAGAGTTGCCTGCATTGGTGGACAACATGCTTGAAGCTGAGGGAATTGAACGAATGGAGTGGCCAGCTTGTTAACGGGACTTAAACCTGATTCAGCATGTCTAGAATGCACTTGGCAGACTCATTGCATCCAGATCAGCACCTCCCACAACGGTTGAAGAGGTGGATATTTCACTCATGGAAGAATGGTCAAATATCTGTCAAGAGCTGATAGATAACCTCTTACTGTCCTTGCCACGCTTATGTGCAACTGTACTGCCCGTCCAAGGTGATCACACACTGTATTAGGGGGTAACGAGAATGACATTTTCACTATTATGGTAGCCTCGTGGTTGCCTCGCTCTACGTAAACGCCACTACTGTATAACACACAAATTACGAATTGTAACAAAAACTGAATAAAATAAGTTACCATATGTATATTGTGTACGATATCTCATCGGATCCCCTATTTGTTTTGAGCACTGAATGTCGAATTTTTGTCAAAACTCTTTTAAAGCACAAACTAATGTTTACCACTTTTGTAATCTTTTCATGTTGTCTTCTTATCATTCTGAGTATGAACTTAAGTAAATACAGCTGCAATATAACTCAATGAGTAGAATACATCCCTCATTGCTATTTTATCCACCGACCCTTCATGAAGTCTGATTTTTACGTTCCCAATGGGCCAGTAAAAGTTTCATCGTCATTCATCAGTAAATGCTTTATTAATACTCGAAACATGCTCACCGAGCAGCTTCAGTGCAACCGTTGAACATTGCGCCTGATAGGAGCTGAACACAAGACGTAGTGGTAACGATGACCACTCACTTGCTCAAGTAAGTCGTGACTGTTCTATCCAGACACAATTTATTAACTGAAATAGTGGTGCTAAGCCACGCAACAATCAAAACAATAATTCTTATAATTATAAAATAACAATTTTCCTTAGAAGTTTTTGTTTAAATTCTTCTCATAACAGTTTCTTCGGTATAACTCTCTTAAAAATATTGCAATATACGTGACAACCAAATTTCACAAGCAATGCAGCTACTCCTAAAGCAGAGTAATGAAAGGTAGAAATTATTACGATCCTTTGGTTCCTGCGTTCCTGGTGTAGCCTTCCGTGGAGAGCAGAGGTGGCCGGGAGTTGGGCAGCGCGGCGTGGCGAGACGACGGCCGAGAGACTCCAGCAGCTTCCAGCGGCGACTTCGTGGTCCAGGACGCCTCGACGTTTTTTTTTTTTTTTTTTTTTTTTTTTTTTTTTTTTTTTTTCCAGTTGAACGAAGTAGATGAAGTCCCATCGCCAACTGGCGACTTACACTTCCTGGGATTACAGAGGTATGTGGGTGAATGAGAACTTCATTTTACAATAAACTTTGGGGGTAGGCTTCTAAGGGCCAGTATGTCGGTCCGTAAGGTACCCCACTTGATTTTAGTACGTAGTTCCACTGTCGAGTAATTCACTTGAAGGTTACAATGTAAATTACGTTACCACATCTTCTTACTAACACGTTTTTATTCAGGTAACTAACGATCGTGGCACCTTGTACCTATGCCACGGGCGTGGAGCTGTCATTCCTAAGGTTTGGATGTTATGTACTGTTGCCCTAAGTTGATCTATTTTCTTGTGTATCTTTGTCGTTCTCTTCTTAATTGCCTCCATGGGAGTGTCCATATGGAGTTCCTGGTGGATGTCCACGTTTCTCGTGTAACGGCCAGCTCTGAGGATCCATCGTAACGTCTTATTTTGGATAACTTGCAGTCTTGAGATTTGTGTCGCACTAGCTAGGCCCCAGACTGAGCTGCCATATAACATTTTGGATAGCACTGTTGCTTTGTATAGTCGCAGTTTGGTACTGGTATTCAACTTTGCGCTGAGAAAGAACGGCATTAAGTTTTTGGCCATTGCATAGACCTTAGGTCGCAAGTTATCAATATGTTTGTGGAGAAAAAAGTGCTTATCAAGGGTAATTCCCAGGTAAGTGACCGCCGATCCCCATGGGATGACCTGTCCGTGAAGTCGTAAGTTAGTTGACAACTGTGGTCGTTTCCTGGAGAAATAGATCGCCGTGGTTTTTGCTGCATTGAGTTGTACTTTATTCAGCCTACACCATTTAGCAGTCCTGTCTAGTTGTCGTTGTAGCCGTGTTATGTTAGCTTGAACATGCCTTCCGCTGGTTATAAAAGCCGTGTCATCGGCGAATTGTGCAACTTGCACTCCTTCCACCATTGGAATGTCGTTAGCGTATATATTAAACAGGACCGGCGATAACACCGAACCTTGGGGTAGCCCAGCTGCCTCGACGTGGCTGTAGGGCCGGTATTTAACGCGGCGCGGAAGGAGACACTCGAAGCTGCTTGGCGGTCCGCGGCGTGCTGTGATAGGCCGCTTTCGTGTCTACTTCCCTGACGTCAAGTAGTCCGCGGTGTCGCTGATACTGCGCCGGCGCCCGGCGGGAACGGCCCAGCGACATCTCGCGGCCACGGCTGGCCTGCGTGCCTCGTGACGTAGCTGAGCCGAGGCGAGGCGCGGGGTTTAAGCAGGGTACGCGCGGTGATATTGTTGCGCCGTGGCGCGTGTACTGGCGCACTTTCGTCTGTTGCCGTTGCGCGCCAGGAATTATTAATATGGGGAGTTGTGGTACAAGAAGAGCGCTTCAGCACATAAAATTTCATAAATTAAGCTCCGCTGCAAGGTGATTAACAAGATTAAATTATAAATCAGTAATCGTTAATTTCATTTAATAACAACACTGTAGTTGCTGAGGTTTACTCATTTTGATTTTAATTTATGCATATAGGCCAATAGAGCTGCAAAACATGAAAATGATGATAGTGCTAAAGAATTATTAAACGCATGTGTGCATGAGGTTTACGTTTACTTATATTGCTAGGCTTCGTGTAAAATGTGTTCTCAGAGAAGATTCCAGAAAATGTCTGTACTACTCAGCCGGCTCTAATAGGTTCGCGTGAGTGACGATTGCGCGCCAAAGTTTAAGAGCCATACTTTCACAAGATCAAAGCTGAGTACTATCAGATTTATGCCCCACATTTTAGCGCGTCATCTATTTCTGGGGTTAATGTAATGAAAGTATACTTTCCTCTCCTTAGAATACAAGGTTAAGCAGATTAGCTTTTCTTCTCAGTCGTACTGAAAATAAACAAATGAAGGTTTCGAAAGAAGATCACAGGTTTGTAGGTATTCCCTTACAGCACAAGGAGTGCAAGGAACGACAATTCAACGAAGAAGGCACAAGTGTTTGGTGAGCACTGAATGTCTCTTGCAGTGCCGATGCTCTGTCCGTGCAATACTTAAACGAACAATTATGTTTCAGTCTTCTGCGACATTCGGTATTTCGCGTTGCCCCTGTCACTTTCCGTATCGGCAACAGTATGTTAGCTCAACGATTGAACGGATGATTAAAAAAAAAATGTCCAAATGTTTGTAAAGCTTTTGGGAATTAACTGAGGGGTCATCAGTCCCTAAACTTACTAACTACTTATGAACTCACTTATACTACAGACAACACAAACGTCCATGACCGAGGAAAGATTCAAACCCCCGACGCGGGATGCCGCCCGATCCGCAATGTGGCGCTCCAGACCGCTCGGCTACTCCCGCACGGCACGGATGATTTCGATCGACTCGAAAATGTTCAAATGTTTGTATAGTCTATGGGACTTAACTACGGGGTCATCAGTCCCTAAACTTACAAACTACTTATAAACTAACTAAGACTAAGGACGGCACAAATATCCATGCCCGAGGGGGGATTCGAACCCCCGACCGTAGTGGCCGTGCAGACTGTGACTGGAGCGCCTCAGTCCCCTCGGCCACCGCGGCCGGCCGATCGACTCGTGTTAACCACAATGACATTTAGATGTAAGGTGTATTGTACAATCATTTTTTATTTTATTCATTTGTGCTCGAGACATTCGTTCCAGAGCTGAGTATTAAATGATTACTGCTCCATACTATACAGTCTGTTTCTTCTGTCTTACCAAACTAAACTGTTTTTCTACTTTCCTTTATAGTCCATGTAATACCAGTAGTCTGTGGTGCTATAACATTTTTCTGGTCACTAATTCCTTCATCTATGTAATTAGCTGCTTGAAGTTTGTTTCAGAATGAACGTTCAGAACAAACTCACACGAATCCCTTTGCTTGTAACTCTCCCATTCTGTAACTCGCAAACTGTAGACCACCGCTATCGAGGTAGCATTTTCGAAAAATTGCTCTCGATATTCCCAAAGTTATTTCTGAAGTTATTTGCCCCTACACAAAAAGTTCAAAATTCAAATGTTTGTAGAGTCTATGGGACTTAACTACGGGGTCATCAGTCCCTAAACTTACAAACTACTTATGAACTACTTACAACTAAGGACGGCACAAATATCCATGCCCGAGGGGGGATTCGAACCCCCGACCGTAGTCGCCGTGCAGACCGTGACTGGAGCGTCTCAGTCTCCTTTTTTTTTTTTTTTTTTTTTTTTTAGCAACTGTTTAAATAAAATCTAGGAATTAACAGCAATATCCATTGCAAAACAGAAACAAAAGTATTCTTCTTTAAAAGGAAAGCAACACCTGACCGCGTTTAAGCAGTGCACACACACTACTACAGATTAACTAAACCAAACAAAACTTGTAGAGAGGAGGGAGGTGCGCGCTGCCGCGGCTACAGGAGGCCGGCGGCAGGCGTCTGGCCGCCCACACAATCCACCGTTACCATATGCAGTAGACTGCTTTTTTTCTTTTTTTTCGTTAAAAGCAACTGTTTAAATAAAATCTAGGAATTAACAGCAATATCCATTGCAAAACAGAAACAAAAGTATTCTTCTTTAAAAGGAAAGCAACACCTGACCGCGTTTAAGCAGTGCACACACACTACTACAGATTAACTAAACCAAACAAAACTTGTAGAGAGGAGGGAGGTGCGCGCTGCCGCGGCTACAGGAGGCCGGCGGCAGGCGTCTGGCCGCCCACACAATCCACCGTTACCATATGCAGTAGACTGCTTTTTTTCTTTTTTTTTCGTTAAAAGCAACTGTTTAATAAAATCTAGGAATTAACAGCAATATCCATTGCAAAACAGAAACGAAAGTATTCTTCTTTAAATGTAAGTAAAACTGTTGCTGTTTTAAATGGCTTAGTAGCAGTAATTACAGTCTCAAGACAAAAAAAAAAAAAAAAAGTTTATCCTATTCCAGCCTTTTCAAATGCTATATTTAGCATGTTGCTAAACTGTTTTTTCTCATCAATAGTGCGTATGATTCTCCATCTCGCAGTGTTCATGTACGATTGAAAACTTATGGGATTGTCTTCTGCAGGTCCGTGGAATATATAGTTTACATAATTACCGAGAAGCCACATAATTGTATTGTTCTTTGTTTTCGGGTAATATCTTGTTTCCGGCCACATCATAATTTCTGAAGTGTAACTAGTTTCGGAGGTTCTTGATAGTAATGCTATTCGTTTCCTCACCCACTTCCAGTTGTCGATATGTCCGCTACATGTGAATCTATGTATTATGGTGTCCAGTAGTCCACATTTTCTGCACTTGTCTGTATCACTTTTTCCGATGCGATGTAGCTTTTCGTTCGTTGCTATCGTCTGGTTGACGACTTTATACCAGGTGGACGCAACTTCTGACGTGTGGATTTTAAGGCTGATGTTTTTCCACACTGTTAACCAGTTTCTATGTGGAAACTTTAGCATAATACTGTTTGGCATATCTTTCTGTTGCCATATCTGTAGGATTTGGGTTGTAGTTAAAGTCGTAGATGGTACACGACTTTCTTTTAAGTAACTATACTCCAGGTAAAACAGACTGATATGTTTCAGACGGAAGTTATGATTGCTGATATCTATCGGCGGATTCATGCTCTTTGGCTGCAGTATTTTAAAGAGTTTTTCTGTAATATTACTGTGGTTGCCATGTATTAATCTTTCTGTTCGTCTAAGGTATAAAGCAGTTGCCTTCCTATGAATATCAGTGAGTGCGAGTCCTCCAGTCAATCTTGGTTTTGTTAATGTTCCGGGTGTGAGCTTAAAAATGTTTCCTCTCCACACATACCTGGCTGCTAACTGCATTACTTTATTTGCCTGTACTTTTGGAATCGGGAAAATCTGAGCCACATAGTAGGCCTTGGACAATAGATAGGTGTTGACTATCCTCACGGCTCCAATAAGGTTTAGTGATCGCCAAGTTGCTTCTAAAGTAGTTCCTTGCATTTTGTTAACTGTCGATCTCCAGTTCAGGGCCGCCATTTTTAATGGACATTTATCAACGATGATCCCTAAGGTTTTGTGTTGTTCGACGGTTTGTGCCCATGGCACGGCTACGTCGTCGAACCCTCTGATATTTACTAATTTACACTTTCCCGTGTTAATTTTTGCACCTGAAACTGCACAGTAGGTGTCAAAGTCCTCTTTTAGGCTTGTGACCTCATCTACTGTTCTTAGTAGCACTCCCACGTCATCAGCATACGCCCCTGTAGTGAATTTAACACCCGAAAGTTGTAACCCAGAGAGTTTCGTGGTAACCCTTTTGAGTATTGGCTCCAAGGAGAGCACATACAGCAGCATAGAGAGAGGACTGCCCTGTGGGACCCCCCTTTCAATGTTTATAGCCCCAGTTAATTGTCCATTGACAGCTATTTTAGTCGTTATCTCTGTAATCAAATTTCGTACCACTTTTAAAACTCTTTCTTCCAGGCCTACTTCCTTCATTACTTTTTCCAGGTATTGGTGATTTACTCGATCAAACGCTTTATTAAAATCTATAAAAAATAGTGCACACTTTATATTTGTAACGGAGGCTATGGATATGACATCTCTGTAAGCAGAAATTGTGTTCATGACAGTTCGTGCAGGGAAACAGGATTGGTGTTTTCCAATAATTTTACTTATGGGATGACTCATTCTACTGGCAACTGCCCGGGCGATGGTTTTATAATCAAAATTCAGCAAAGTAATAGGCCTGAAGTTGTCGATGCATTTTCGTCCCTTGTTTTTTGGAACTAAAACAATTTTCCCTTCCTTAAACTCTTTAGGAACTACGACACCTTTTAATATTTCATTTAGAATATCCGTAAAAGTTGGTCCTATAAGGTGCCAAAATTTACAATAAAATTCTTTCGGCAACCCATCAGGTCCAGGGGATTTGTTGGGCGGCGACCTTGAAATGAGATCTAAAACTTCACGTTCTGTAAAAGCAGTTAATATGTCACTGTTATCATCAGAGTTAATTTCCGGAGTAAGTACTTGAAAAAATTCACCTACTGCACCCTCATCAACATTTTCCAGAGAATACAATTCTCTATAATGTTGATGTATTTCCTGTACTATGTCGTTTTGATTTACGAGCAGTCTACCATTTGACGTCAATAGCTCATCAATGAACGTCCGTCTTCGGTTCGTATTATGTTTAATTAAATGGTACAGAGACGTTACCTCTTCAACTACCAGAGAGCGTGATTTGGACTTTATTTTCAGACCCTCTAACTGTTTGCGCTTGATACTAAGTAATTTTGCTTTGATACACTTTATTTGTTGATAGTGCGATCCATTGTTGTCAGATTTATCATAGAGCTCTCTTAATATAGAGTAATAAAATTCTGTGGTGTTTTTTATTTCCCTAGCTTTTTGTCTGCCGTAGTTTATCACACACTGACGAAGTTTTCGTTTTGCGTGATTTGTCCACCAGTCTACTTTGGATTGATAGCGGCTGAGGGATCTGAGGCAAACGTTCCATGTGTGCCTGACGTCGTCTTCTAATTCTCTGTCTTGCAACAGCGAGATATTAAGCATCCAGTGTGATCTATATAATTTGGTGGGCTGTTTATCGAGCTCAAGTGTTACAGCAAGCGCACAATGGTCAGAGAATACTGCAGGGATTACTTCCGCGGCGCGAAGCCTGTCACTAATGTTATCCGTCACATATAGTCGGTCAAGGCGGCTGCATGAGTGGGCGGTGAAGTAGGTGAATCTCACCAGTGTGGGATATTTCACTTCCCACGCGTCCTGCAGCTTTATATGTTTCACAAGTTCGTGTAGCTCTTTACAGTAATTGAAATGAGGACGCTGATCTTTCGCATGTAAAACGCAATTAAAGTCTCCACCTAATAATATGTATTGCGGGTTTTTCCTTAGAAGGTAGATAATCTCCTCCTTGAAATATCTGGAACGTTCAGTTTTATTAGAATTCCCCGACGGAGCGTATAAATTTACCACGGTGACAGTATACAATTTAAAACTTATACCTCGACCGGATTCCAATTTTTCAATCTCTTGAAATGGAATACCGTCTTTAATTAAAACTGCAGTACCGGTACTGTTCTCCAGGGCTATGTTTTCTATGGTGTTGAAGCCCGATATACGGAGGTTCGTTGTTAACACCTCCTGTAGCAGCAAAATATCGGCTTCAGATTCGTACACGAACTGTTTGAAGGCCGCGAGTTTCAGGTCAGAGGTGATTCTACTGATGTTCAGGGTTACAACTTTATATGCCTGCATCTATCTAGTCCAGAAAAGCACTACTTTTTAACTTTCCCCCCTCCTGCGTCCGCGTCCCAATCCTTTGATGCCTTGCCACTTGTTTTCTTAGTATCAGTCTTGTATTGAGAGTCAGAGTTTTTATTTTTCTTTCGCGCAGCGTTCATTTTCGGCTGTACTTTACTCCTACGCCTCCCACTGCTGGTGAAACCCACATCAGAAGGCGAGGTGGGCGGCTCGCTGCAGACGTCCAGCTCCATATCAGAGTGCGACAGTTGGCGGGCCACCGCGGCGGCAGGCTGTGGCCCCGCCGACTCGCCACTTCCTGCTTCGCTTTCCATTACCGCGTCCCTGTTTATGCTTACGTCCGCTCTGTTGTGGACGCTGCTCTGACTTGGCGCAGTTTGTGCATTGACAACAGTATCACAGTCCGGGTTGTCTACTATCACTGGTTCGGTTTGTTGCTCTCCACTAACAACAGTGTCGGGTTTGTCTGGTGTCCCTAGGTCTACGTGCTGTATTTCTTCTACTGATGTTTGCAGCACGGGTGATGGAATTTCTTCCCGTTGCTGCGGCTCGGATCCGATACTAGAACTGTTTGAAATCTCTGTGTCCGTACCGGGTGTAGGAACTTTAGTTTCTAACACGGTGTTAACCGTGCTTTTCCTGTTATCCTGCGACGAATATTCGAATTTGTCATCCACACTACTTTCGTCAGAGGTCCGTCTCCGTTTGTTAGTTATGGACTGGGTTACAACTGGGGTAATAACTTTAGTGGGCACCTGATCTACGTTTACTTTTGGTGTCAGTGGTGGAAAGTCTGCCGGGACGACAGGTGGTTGCTCAGAAAAACTGCTACTGGGTGTTGGGTCATCAACTTCCCGAGTGGGTGCAACTAATTCAGCTAACGTTAGTTTTTTGCGTTGCTGCAAGTTGTTTCTTAATATAACCGGTTTTTTCGGGCAATCCTGACGAATATGTCCGCTTTCGTTACAGATGTAACACGTTTCTTCCTGACCAGAATATGTCACATGAGCCCTGTACCCACAGACAGTGATATGAGAGGGAATATTAGTTCTAACGTGCATTTCTACTGATCTTACACCACTGAAACACTGAAGTTTATGTTGCTTTGACCAGCGCTCGTTTCTAATTTGTTTAATATCGCCATAACATGATAACACCTCCCTAAGATAACAATTTTCTACTTCTGGCGGCAAATTGAAAACGCGAACATTCTTATATTCAATACCGGCATTAGATATGGAAACTGTACTCACCGTTGAGTCTCGATGTCGAAATTGAGCAGATGTTCCGTGTTTTATCAGGATTTTGTCTAGTTGAACGGGTTCCAGTAACTTGACGTAAAAGCAGTATTCATCCAAATCGTAATAAGCGGTATGTATTTGTTCAGAAACGATTCCAAAAACGCTGTCGATCCAATCATGAACTTCTACCGAACTCGGTTGCTTATTCCTGGTTGCCTTATCAAACTCGAAACGCAGAGTGCACTTCCTGGGGACCTTCTTTTCCATATTTACGGTTTTAGCGGCCGAGACCGCTAACATTTACACAACACACGCACCAGAACACTAAGTGACGATACTGCACAACAAGTTAACACTTAACACGAAAGAAAGCTGTTCGCGACTAGTGAACGCTTTAAACTGTGAGCACACTCCCGGACGTCCTCACGCTACCGCGACTCAAGCGCCAACTGTCACGTCTCCTCGGCCACCGCGGCCGGCACACAAAAAGTAACTAAGGACCATGATTAACCATCCATAATTTAGATGCAAAGACATATGATTTATATGGATGTGGGTTTATGGTGAGGAGAAGTGTTAATTATATTAAGATTTTATCTGCGTTAATTAAATTATGATTTAATTTTCATAATACTTGTTTACGATTTTCAAATATGAGAAGGTGGCTGAGAGGATGCTATCCAAATGTCTATTGGTAAAGAAATTTGTACAAGAGATACATATACACATAAACATCATGGATGTGTGTTAGAGGTCTGCAAATCGCCGGTTTCGCTCGCTCGTACTAGGTCGAGTGCACAACGCTCGGCGGCGGCGCGCCGAGTGTGTTACGCTGGCAGCGAGCGTGCTGACACTCGAACCAGGCTGCGTGGGGCGGGGCGGGCAGAGGCCGCACTGCGTAGTGCTGCCGCTGTACTCACAACGAAACCTACCCAAGTGTCACTCTCCGATTTTTATGAAATTTGCATATGTTATAATACATGAAAAAATATGGGACACGTATTTTTTTAGCGGCGGGGTGAAACGGTCCCTACAAAATTGTCGCTAATATAGAAACATGGCGATAACTTAGAGGCTAGAGAAGCGATTTTTATGATGTTTGGTATGAAAGTATCTTTTGATAAGAAAAATTCCACAGATTCAACTTCGATAAATTCAAAATAATTTTTTGAGCTGTCCCCCCCCAATTGTCACTTCCCCTGCAATGTACCTAGGCCGATCTCTTATCAAGACACGAGAGAAAAGAGGTTCCTATGTATTGTACAAAAGCTTGCATACGTTCTTTATTATGTAGATAAGAAAGACGACAGTGGCAGTGGGGGATATATCAATGTTGCAACTGGAAAAATTCTCTTTAAGGACTCACTCGGAAAAGGTAGAGGTGCAGCAACCACGCACAGTGCCAAAATGCTACGGTAATATATATTAACGGGGTGCAACAGAGAGACAGAGATGCACAAAACTAATCTAAAGGGTGTACATCAATATCGTGTATTTAATATCAATATAAAATTCGGACAAAGTATTCCAGGACTTGAGAGTGATAAGAGGAATGGATATAAAATACAATCACTTCCTCGTTAAGACGGCAAATAACACCTACCACTAAACAGGCACTAACAATCCACAAAATGGGAAAGAAAGATCCTGGAAAAATCATTTAGTAAATGACCTTAGCACAGAAACTTTATTTTAATCACGTATAATAACCTGTATGGTAAAGTATAAAATGAGAAACTGAATGGTTAGTTCAACTGGTTCGAGAGAACAGCTTTCGAAGCACCCGGGAAAGGAAACAATTTCAAATTTCGCAGTCGGGATTTATTCTCTAGCGTGTAGTTTGCTCAGTCGCAAATGTTCAAATGTTTGTTAAGCTTATGGGACTTAACTACGGGGTCATCAGTCCCTAAACTTACAAACTACTTATGAACTACTTACGAACTAGGACGGCACAAATATCCATGCCCGAGGGGGGATTTGAACCCCGACCGTAGTGGCCGTGCAGACCGTGACTGGAGCGCCTCAGTCCTCTCGGCCACCGCGGCCGGCTAAGTTAAAGTATAATGAAGTCTGATGACAAAGAGAGTGATGTATTGGGTGCTGCAACTAAAACAGTTGCAGACATCTTAGATGACTCTGTGTCTCAACTGATAAATTTCCTTATTAAAGTCTGAGTAAAAACACGTAGTTCATCTGATATTGACTCTTCAGCAAGTGCGTTTATTTACCTGAAATTGTTAAATATTTTCTGATCAATAGTATACCTTTTTTAGGGCAGTGTCGGCTGAATGTCTCCGAGGGCTATGCTCACCCGTCGGATCGAAAGGTTTTTGTTCACCGAACTTTGCGATTTCATCCGTCGGAAACATTACAATTCTATGAGATGCTAAGCAGAGGTTTAGAGTTTAATCCACGACACTTTCGAAAAGTCTGATCATCTGAGACTTAACGGTAAAACCTGTCTTCAGGAAAAATATTTACCTTCGAGTCGATTACCAAAACGCAAGTATGCCCAGCGACCTTGGCTACGGAAGAACGGAAATTGTTAGTATGCATACATCATTCACTAATAGGTGAATAGAGAACAACACAATATAGTTTGCAGTAAATAGCTACTCAATTAACGTCTTATTAGAGAACGTTTCGAAATGATCACGCCACTGTCAGTGAATTCTCACGTGGCTACCTGTGACAAAGTATTTGAAGAAAAAAAATGTTCAAATGCTTGTAAATCTATCGGACTCAACTGCTGGGTTATTAGTCCGTAGCTTACAAACTACTTAAACTAATTTAAACTAACCTAAGGACAACACAAATACCCATGTCCTTGGGGGGAACTCGAACCCCCGACGGCAAACGGCCGCGCGCACCGCTGCACGGCGCCCCAGTGCGCACGGTAATCCGCAGCGGCTTTCAAGAACAGCTCCAAGTAGCACTGTTAGTTCAATTCCAAGTTAAAATGGAGGCCACTCATTACTGACAGGTTGGGCTGGTTTATATATTGAAAAGTGGCGTTTCCACCACACAAGAAAATTCGTTTCTGTCTGCGCCTGACCGCAAAATGTAATTATGTGGGCAAATGGCTCTTGCGGTCGGATAGCTTACCGAGAAAAATTTCGAAACAGGCTAGGCCGGTATTGCCAAGCATAGTTTATGATTTCTATCGACTTTGCGGTGACCATTCATTCACAGTAAAAGGGGATGGCCAGAATTTCGCGAAGCTCATTTATTAACCAAAGAAAATGGCGACTATACTGGAATATTCTCATTTCACGTGTGTTTGTCTGTAAATATTACCGCAGGTACCTTCAGCAATAAAAACGTATCAATGCTAAACTTGGAGAAAGCGACATTGCCGCTAGTGGGAACAGGCGTGTGATACAGGGCCGGCGGAAGGGGAAAATATCACCCGGGCAAAGAATCAATATGGCGCCCCCTACAACTCATTGGTATTACTGACTTTAAATTTGATATGCTACCTTTCAGATAGCTGCTTTTAAAGGATAACTCCTTGAACACTATAACTATAATAATCAGTTATCAAACTGAGTAAGATCTTAACTGTTGTCAGTTAAATACACAGAGTAGGTTTGGTTAACGATATACGAAACAATTATTTACACATGAGCATGCAGAATATTCTACGTCACTGATTAGAAATTTACACAACCATTCAAGAAACGATTTATATAAAATTAAGATTGATGATGCGATATATCATTTATTTACACATATATGAACAAAAGAATATACAAATATATTTTGTAACAACATTGTACAAAGATTTCGTAATGCAAATAATACAACCAAAAATATAATTTTATATCTTTATACAGTTTTAATTGAAATTATCCTGTGAGTTGTTTACAAACCTACGTGCCTTTTTCTCTGCAAAGTCTTTAATTAAAGTTGGTTAATACACATCTAATGATTAAAAGTCTTATCGCTTTGGTACATGTATCAAGCAACAGTGTTGGTATAGAATGTAATCATTGCTACTTATATCAATGGGGAAAGAACTTTCTTTGAGCCTGAAGTTCGCCACATATTTGAGAGGCCGCCACCCTACCCACCCCAGCCTGCTAAGACGCTACATGTGTAAACACCTCTTCTCTATTAAACGTATAAAACGAAAATACGTTACGTGATGTAGGCCTACTTACCTGTACTGTGTTGTTATCTTCTGGAATATTTGTTGATTTCTTGCTGGTTTCCTCATTCTCTGGTTCTACGTTTTCATTTCCATTATTGTCTGTTCCAGGAGTACCAAAGAATTTCTTTAATGCTGCTGCCTGTTTCTCATTTTCAACCGCTAATTGTGCTCTTCTTTTTCTGTATACATTTCCAGAAGGCTTCTTTTTTCCGACATGTTGATAAAGAACACATTAACGCAACGATTCTTCTACTAAGAGTAGAAATTCAGGAGACAAAAGAAGAACACGCACACCATAAAGCCTGCAGTACATGTACATGACTTCTGATTCATAATTTTCTTTCACGAAACATTTGACAGTACAAACAGGACTAATATCTTTTTGGCTGCCGATAACTCAATATTGTTTGTGTGTATTGTTAGAGCGGCCGACATAGCTTTGTCGCAAGGAGTGCAATTGCCGGCACCGAGGCGGTTGTAATTGTCAGAGCGTGTTATTGTTGCTCAAAACTCCCAACTCTCAACAATAGCCTTTAGCTTTGTCAGCGGAGATTTTTTATAGACAAATAAGGTGAAGGGATGAAGAGATTTCTTTTATAGGATATTCAAGAAGAGCCCAGGGTTGTTATAAAGAGTGAGGCCTATGGCCTGAAGTAGTAACCAATGTTGCTACAAAATTTATGAACAAGTTAATTTTTAGTTCACTGTTTACAATAATGTAAATTTAGCGAGCATTTTGGCGCCGCCCAAACTCCCCTAAAATTTGGCGCCCCGGGCGGTCGCCCGGTACTGGTGCGATAATACAGTAACTGCTGCATTTTAGACAACGGATGGAGCATAAATTACTCGCACTGCTGATGATTACAAACCCTGCTTATAATGCGAATTTAAAGTGGTGTTCTATGTTAATAAAATGGTGATAAACGTACACCAGCACAGTGACAGAAGCCTATACTACATCTATACTGCGGAATCCACCGCACGATGTATGGTGGAGGGAACTATTTATACTACTGTTACTACTTCATCTTCCTCTTCCAGTCGTGTATGATTCTCGAGGAAAAAGACTGCCATTAAAACTCTATACGGACTCTAATCTCTCTAATTTTAACCACTGGAAGTAATATATTGGTTGATTCTTCTAAAAGCCAAGATGTAGAACTCTTTACTTTCAGTTTCTGCCACTGCAGCTGGCCGTGACGTTTTGGCGCTTACTAAATATAAAAAGTTATGTCTACGCGCAAGACAATGACGAGTTGTATGATATATCGTGTACAAAACTGACGGTACAGAACGCAGTGCAGTTGTGACGAAAATATAATGAAACAGCTGATGATAACTGATATATACTTTTTATAATAAAATTCGATGCACTCACATTGCCAGAAGATAATGGGAGACTCGAGATAATAAAAATGAAAGTTTAGTGTAAAACATTAGTAGGATATGGAGGGTCAGCACAAAAACACTATCACGCGTTTAGTAAAGCTAGGAAACCACATAGTTCTCGACTCCGGTTGAACGTGGAAGGTATTGTACCGTTATACACCTTCTTGAGAATTCCTTACCTCGAGCTTTCTGCAGTGACTTTTGAGTGGTCGTTATAAGGTTTTTTTCCTTATCGACAGACGGACCCTGGGAGGGAACTTCTGGCTGCAAATATTCCTCGTCACCTTTTCGTCAACTGCCAAGCATCTCTGGAGACTTGACTGGTGTCACGCCGTGTCCTTCAAGTTAAGATTATCGAAGAGTGAGATATGCCAAATAGACGTATTTTGCGACCTCTGTACAATGGCACTATGGTAGGTACTGTTCATTTAGTTCGCGATGACTATGAATTCAAACCTTATAGTAGCATTTTAGGATCTGAAGAAAATAGATGGCGATGCTGCGGTAACAATTCACGATGCTTGTAGTATTTTTCACTATAGGCAAAAACTTATTCCCCCCTCTCGAAGGCTAACGTAATCACACACCAGTTACAGCACACTCAATTCTATTCTTGGCGATCTTTATGCAGAACTTATCTTACAGCATGACGTGAAATATAGTTGTGCAGGTATTTTATAGTTCTATTGTGCCTGTCAAAGGTTATTCGAAGGCCGCTTGGCTGGTGCTGCAAAATTTTCTTAGTAATTTCAGAAAATGCAATGAGCAGTATATATAGATAAGCAAACGCATTTGAAGACAACATAAGGGCATTTTCAGTGTATTTTGAACTCGAATTTACACTTTTTTTATCGAGGAAACACCATTTTGTCCTCAGGTGAAACACTCAGAAGTAAACTGCTGGCTGACTTTTTCATCTTACAGATATTTTGAAAGCTATGCCCTGTTCTATTTCTTCCTAGCTGCAATAGTTTTGTCTGTTAAAGCGTTTATGTGTCTTCAAAGCAGTGTTCAAGTCCTTAATGTATTGCATTTTGTTATATACAATTTGTTTCTGCAAGACATTCAGAGATAATTGAGTTTTCTATTTTGGTTTTCTTGTGAGATAAAAGTTACAGTGCTTTAGGAGTAATGTTATCGTAGCTCTGTTGTTAACTGCGGCGTTCTCTTTGTGTTACGTTTAATGTTTGCGTTTTCTAAGTCTCCAAACAAGAATTTATTCTGTTGAAGGTCGGTATTTTGCGAAGATTATATTGCATTTGATTCATCAACTTTTTTGTAAGCAAACCGTACAAGCCATGTTGCATGTCCCATTAGTAATCCAGAGGACAGAAATGTCTGTAACTTATTCTTGCATTCTTAATATTGATCTGTTCTTCTCGTTTACAACTAGCTATCTTTTCACGTGGGTTTTCTAAGTCTATAGGGAAACGATGGTAAAGAACGCCGCCTTTGGTTCTATGTCCAGTGTAACATCAGCACTCGCAAAATAATGTGAAGAACTCACAGGATTACAAAAAAGTACTGGGAGACACCGACTACGCACAAGACGCGCGTGCACAGCGTCAGAAACAGCAGCGCGTCGTGCAGAAAGTACGCCTAGCTGGCCAATAACGTGCCGCTTCGCCACACCGGGCCACCGGCAAACACGTGGAAAGCCGGAATACAACACCCCCTCCTTCCTCGGGAGCAGGTAGAAAGTTGCCGGCTTCGTGTGTTTCGTAGGGGGACTGACTTAGGAGAGTTTCCGAGTTGGAGTGTTTGATTTCCCGGCAGCAGGTAGAAGTTGGCGAATTCGTGTGAGCCGTCGAAAACAGTCCGAGCTATGCTCCTGCTATACAGACCACGTTTCGGACGGGACGTTAAACACAAATCTTCCTTCTTCCTTCGAACACGCCTATCGTCGTCATAATGCGCTTACAACTGCACAGAGCAATGTCCTGACCACGAATGGCATCTTCTATGTACTGAGGGTATTGAACAGGACGTGTGCGTCGCCAAATGCAACAGAAATTACAGGCTTAGCTACTGTCTGCATATTTCTGTTCATCTCCTGTATGTTGTATCAGGGAGTTGGGTGGCCATCTCACCTCTGGGTGTGGCCAGGGAAGTGCTCACCAAGTTCTTCCTAGACCCTCCCAGCATGCGGAGGCAGCAAAATTTCTTCTCCATCGTCAAAAGCAAACAATCCGAGAGCTTGTTCCGTCTCTAATGACCACGCTATCAACGGGACGTTAAACCGTATTATTCCTTCCTTCAATCGCTGGATAGGACGTAGAGACGTTATCAATTCGCCTACGCATTCGCCATATTTATCGTGACTTGACTTTTCTCTCTGGGATAATTTGAAAGATTAAGTCCAGGCACAAGTTTCGATGGTCCAAAAATGATTTAAATCATCTCACTGTCGTAGCTTGTGGAACGGGATGAAAGGAATCACATTCATCTTTCCGGAATTATCTGGTGCAGCGACTGCAAACGTGTACTGCAGTAAACATCTGGCATTTAGAACACTTGATGACATAACTAGAATTTTGAGGAAAGACTGAAGACTTCCTCTGCTTGTAGTTTATTTATTTAGCAAATCCTCTGGTTGCAGTTTCACAATGTGTGTACGGTTCTCTTCTAAGACTCATGCAAAAACAGAAACGGGGTTGTTGCTAAACATAAATTATGAACGTCCTTCGTTGGAATGTCCTAAACTTTCCATTTGGTGTGTCGGCCCATACACAGGTAACACTGTGTGTTTGGAATTTTTAGTCCGACTGCACTCGTCAACTATTCGCGACGCTACCTATGGTAGCTTCAACTACCATGAAAGGCAAATACTAGTTTGATGTTCAAATCACATAAGTCATACTCTGCAGATAGTAAAATGTCTCTCAAATTGTTTATCGGGTTTTGGGATGCAGTAACAGAAACTAATGAATTTGTCTTTAGGAAAGTTATGTTCATAATTTTATCTCTTTAATTAATATAGCTTTTTTGATATATTATATGTCGTTTCGTGACAAATTTTTGGAGTTCATGTATAATCCAAAGTGTCGGAATAAAATGTGTACCTTTCAAAAGCCGGGTAGAAGGTTATAAATTTTTAAAATTATTCATACGGAATGGAAATATTGGAAGCCCAAAATTCGCCAAAAAAAATTATGTCTGCTAAGTTTCCTGTAGTAAAAAAAACCCTCCGATAGTTATCCTCCTAATTCATTAGAGTGTATTTAGTTTTTCAACGAGCACAAAGTTCTGTAAAAATTTCATTACTACAACTATCTTTAGCCGACAATACCAAGGCCACTACAGATTGCCAAAAAATAAACGTTTCCTTCTTTATGAAAATTGGCTTTTTGAGATTTTATTTCATTTTTGGTGTACATAATAGAAATATATTTCACAGTATACATTAAAAATAAACGTCTCACATTGCGGAATGGTCAGCACATACAGCACCGCTTACGTTGCATTTAGTACCTATTAATATATTCACGTTAGATTGCGTGAATATATAGTTTTTGTGGCATTTACGTAAATGTTTGTAAATCTATCGGACTAAATTGCGTGGTTATTAGTCCGTAGCATAAAAACTACCTAAGCTAAAATAACCTAACCTGAGGACAACACACACGCACCCATGCCCGAGAGGGAACTCGAACCCACGACGGCGAACGGCCGCGCGCACCGCAGCACGGCGCCCAAGTGCGCACGGCTAATCCGCCGCGGCCGTGGCATACATAGAATATCTAATTGCTGAGAGGCACCGTACACGTTCCACAGTTGAATGGTGCTAATGACTGGTTAAAAGATAAAAGCATGAAGAGGAAGTGCAAAAGAGAAGTAGTGTCCACGGCGTCCTCAAAAATGTTCAAATGTTTGTTAAGCTTATGGGACTTAACTACGGGGTCATCAGTCCCTAAACTTACAAACTACTTATCTACTACCTTATACTAAGGACGGCACAAATATCCATGCCCGAGGGGGGATTCTAACCCCCGACCGTAGTGGCCGTGTAGACCCTGACTGGAGCGCGTCAGTCCCCTCGGCCACCGCGGCCGGCACGGCGTCCTACTAGTTGCAAAGTGAATTTGTTCCTTTCAGTCAGGCTGTTAGGAACAGCATTCGCTCAAGGAAAAATGAAAGTTTTGCGAAACTATTAAGAAACATGAACAGCTAAACAAAGCAATTAATAGGTGCAAGAACCTAGGCGCTAACCGTGAAGAAATGATAACCCCAGAGAAAAGTTAACTATAGCTCACAATGAAGTTGTCAGCGGTTTTCAGACACTGGAAGAGTAGCAGTGTTAACCACAAGTTTCCCCCAAGAAATACACTGAATATTGCACGGTTTCTCACTCTCAAAACACGTTGCGCAACATCATTCGTTACGGAATTAACAGAAACTCCAGAGCTGGAAAACTCCTGAGTGATGGGTGTGTACTACGAGAAACCACGGTCCATGGCCTGTTGTACTGAGCAAGATACAGCACCTGTGTCAGTTATCCAGGCAGGTTCAAATGTTTGTATAGCTTATGGGACTTAACTACGGGGTCATCAGTCCCTAAACTTACAAACTACTTATGAACTACCTACAACTAAGGACGGCACAAATATCCATGCCCGAGGGGGGATTCCAACCCCCGACCGTAGTGGCCGTGCAGACCGTGACTGGAGCGCCTCAGTACCCTCGGCCGGCTCTCCAGGCAGGTTTCGTGCCCATGTAAGATGATGTACTGTTGCAGAAAGACGGATTTCAAATATTCTTCCATTTACAAGAACTGCCGTGGAGACAACTGTGAAAACATGCCACAATTATTATATGAAGGAAGTTATGGAAATTACTAAGGAAACGAACGTCGAAATCAACGAAATGAAAGAGGCTGAATCAGTATTGGAAGAATCCACTCGATCTAGTTACTCCGATTCCCCTCAGTCCGACAGAAGTGCTCATATGTTCACCACAAGGGCACCAGAGTTTCAAGTAGCTATCATAAGCACTACACATCCAGAAGTGATAGCAGTAAGTGTTGGTAATAGGTAATAGTTTTTCAGTGATAATAAAACGATGTATATTTCATTTGTATTGAATGATTTATAGACAAAAGTATAATTAGCTTCCAAAATTAATTTGCGTATTGCAGTTAATAAAACTTCAACTTCCTGTCAGTGCTTATCCAGAAAGTAATACACAATGAGAAAATTATGCAGTTTATTAACATGTGTAAGTCAAGTCTGAAGTACATTTGGGCTCAGTTCTGGCAAATGAGGTACGAATGAAAATACAGGGATGTTCTTAAATTGCCGAACTGCACACGGAATAATGGAATATCATAACGTGAAATATTCATTTCTAAAACGAACATTACATGGCGTATTATCGCATATTGTAAGGAAACTGAAGACTACTATACCATATCGATAGGGACGAGGGAACAGTAACAGATGGCAACACGAGTTCCCGCAATGCGCGAAGCATACAGTAACTACCACCGCCATACCTGAGCAAAAGATCTTGCCGGGAACCCGAAGAAATTCTGGTCTAAGTAAAATCAGTAGTGGATGGAAGGACTCCATACGGTCACTCGTTGATCACTCTGGGGTGGTGATAGCCAAATGAAGGGCGAAGTTTTAAATTTAACGTTTAAAGAATCTTAATCCAAATAATCAATCCCTGAGACGGATTTTCGTCTCGAATATGTCAAAGACATTATTGATAAATCTGAAGCATTGAATTAAAATTTGTGGTGCGGCCGGGAATCGAAGCCGGACCTCCATGCTCACTAGGTAGACGTCTTAACCGTTAGACCACCACACCACTAACGATTAAGGCGCCTTGGAATAGTCTAAGTACGATTTCCCTCCACGTCACAAACTTTAATTCAGCTTTCGTGGAACGCAGAAGCTGAATTACCTGGAGGGAAACATACCTTCACTTGATGATCGCACTGACTTCCGAATGGAGGACATAGTAATTGGCATAGCCGGAGAGAGAAACAGCTGAGAGAGATGAAAACAAACAAGTCACCTGGTCCAGATGTGGTACCAATCCGGTTTTACAAAGAGTACTCTGCGGCAATGGCTCTTTACTTATCTTGCATTTATTGCGAATCTTTCATCCAGCGCAAAGTTCCAAGCGACTGGAAAAATGCGCAGGTGACACCTGCGTATAAAAAAAGGCAAGAGATCGGACCCAAATAATTACAGACCAATATCATTAACATTAGTTGCTGTATAATTTTTGAACATATTTCCACTTTTAGTACAGTAAATTTCCTTGAGGCAGAAAAGCTTCTGTCCATGCATCAGCACGGCTTTAGGAAGCATCGATCGTGTAAACCCAGCTTGCTCTTTTCTCTCATGACATCTTGCGTGCTATGGATGAAGGGCATCAGGCAGACTGCATATTTCTCGGTTGTCGAAAGGCGTTCGACACTGTGCCTCACCTCAGACTGCTTACGAAGGTACGAACATATGGAATAGGTATCCAAATATGCGAGTAGCTCGAAGACTCTCTTAGGTAAGAACCCAGTACCTTGCCCTCGATGGCGAGTGTTCATCAGAGACTAGGGTATAGTCAGGAGTGCTCAGGGGAGTGTGATAGGACCGTTATTATTTTCTATCTATATAAATTACCTGATGGATAGAGTGAGTTGCAATATGTTGCTGTTTGATGTCGATGCTGTGTTGTACAAGAAGGTGTTGGCATTGAATTGCTGTAGTAAGATTCAGGATGACTTGATCATAATTCTAGGTGGTGTGAGAAATGTTGAAAATGTTTAAAAATGTAAGGTGATGCAGATGAGTGGGAGAAACAATCCCTTAATTTTAGAATACGGCATTAGTACTGTGCTGCTGGACATAGTCGTGTCAGTTAATTATCTAGGCGTAAAGCTGCACAGTGATATGAAATGTAACGAGAATATAAAGACAGTCGTGGGGAAGGCGTATGACCGACTTCGGTTTATTGAGAGAATATTGGGAAGGTATGATTTCTCTGTAAAGGAGACCGCGTATAAAACGCTTCTGCGATCCCATCTTGAGTATTGGTCATGTGTTTGGGATCCCCACCAGATCGGTTTAAATGAAGGTATGGAAGCAATTCTCAGGTGGGCTGCTAGGTTTGTTACTGGTAAGTTCAATCAATGGACGAGTGTTACTGAGATGCTTGGGGAACTCAAATGGGAGTCACTGGAGGGAAGGAGACGTTCTTTCTGAGAAATACTGTTGAAGAAATTTAAATGGCCGGAATCTGAAGCAGTCTGCAGAAAGATTCTACTGCCGCCTTCCTACATTTCGCGTAAAGACCACAAAGGTAAGATCAGAGAGATTAGGGCTCGTACAGATGCAAACAAGTTTCAGCTTATTTACATTCTATATGGAAGTGGAACAAGAAAGCAAGTAACTAATAGTGGTACCAGGTACCCTCCGCCATGCACCTTTGGGTGGACTGCGGTACCAACTTTATCAGTTGCGCGAATCATTATTGACCGATGCATAATTAAACACTCAGTGCATGTGGCCTGTAGAGAGAATTTTCCTCGTGATTATAGAGAATGTGCTACGTATTTGTCCGGACTGCAAAATGTTCATTATGTGTGTGCTTAGAGTTACCAGTGCTACAATTCAGCCAGAGAGACTTGCACATTTTTGTGCAAGTACCGAGCTACGGGGATAATGCCTCAAAGATTATTTTCGTATTGACACAGAGTCTAGCGGACAGAAATGTAACTGGAATTTAATTTACCAGTCATCATTCTATAACACCGAATTTAATAGTCATTAATTGTAATTAATAACTCATACAATTATCTATATCTATAAATGTGAATGTCTGCTCGGTGTAAGTTTATCACGTCTGAACCACAAGACATAAAGAGCTAAAAATTTGTACAGTTACTAATGTCTACCTGGGGAAGACTTTAGGCATGGTTTTAAGGCGATCGGGTAGATATTATATATATATATATATATATATATATATATATATATATATATATATATATATGTGTGTGTGTGTGTGTGTGTGTGTGTGTGTGTGTGTGTGTGTGAATGTCTGTTTGGTGTACGCTTCTCACGTCCGAACGACGAGCTGCAGAGAGTTAAATATTTGAACAGTTACTAATTTATACCTGAGGAATGTTTTAGGCACGGGTTTACAGTGATCTGATAGATATTTAGTAATTTGAAGAATATAACGCGAAATTCGGAACAATAATTACTCATTGAAAATTATATTTACTCTTTGAAAATGGTTTTATTGGTTGCACTGTTGCTTGAGGGTTGATAACGATAACAGGGTGGAGTATATTGGGATGGAAAGTTATCGGTGTATATAAAATTCTACGTGTGTGTGTGTGTGTGTGTGTGTGTGTGTGTTAATATTTCGCTCTGCAGCGAAACCTACTGAACGCAAACGAATAGTCTGTGTGTAATTGTTGTCCGAAGTCTCCCGTTGCACACTATAGCAGTTCCATGCCGGTAGCTATAAGGGGGTGGAAGATATGGTGGTTGAAAGTCATAAAATTATAAAAAAATTCGGACTGAAGACCAGCGATGACGTTTGCGACTCTATAGCAAGGAGGTTACATACAGCGAAACGAGATGCCACAGACCATATCTTTGGTCTATGCTTGCTACATTGTCTTCAGCTCTTTGTCTGTAAGGATAAGCATACGAATAAGGAAATATAAGAATAAATAAATAAAGCAGTAAAAAGAAATTTCTTTTAATAAATCGCTTTAAAAATCGATTTGACATTTCGCGCATCACATCAAGTGATCGATCTGTGATATTATTACAATCCTTATTGCTGAATTTCGTGTTTGGATTATTCGAAATGAGTGCATTTTTATGAGTGATTTCTTATATATTGTCTGAAAAATGTAACAAGTTTTTAGAAAAAAGGAGATGGACAGAGAGAGAGAGTGGATAGGAAAAGTACTAACTCAAGGCTCGAATAAATAAATAAATACCCGGGCAACGCCGGGTTTTCAGCTAGTTGACAATTAAGTTCGGTGAATAGCCCTGTAACATTAACGTAAATGAACCATGAACTACTGTTACCGTATTGTCCTTCGAAATAGTTACTTCCCATAACTATGCACAGCTGAGCTCTGCGATACATGTCCTGGGAACTTTGCACGAAGTCTTCCTTTGGGATGGCGTTCGAAAACCTCGTCACGTTTCGTTGGATGTCAGGAATATCCTCAAATCTCCTTCCTTTCAAAGAGAGTTTCAGTCGAGGGAATAGGAAGAAGTCTGGAGGAATTTTTCAAAATCAGTTTGACTATATTGGTTGTATGTGGGCGAGCTTTGTCGTGCAACTTGAATATGCACGATACCAACACCGTGTGAAGAGAAGGCGTGCCACGTGACGCAGAGTAGGTCGCGATCGCTTAGCTCACTGGCTGGCCGATGCGAGGCAGTAGGCCGTGCCAGCACCACCTAGAGGGATAAGAAGGCCGCGGCGCTCTCGTGCGACGTCACGCAGTGTAGGCATTGTTCGTGTAGCTAATTGGGTGGCAGCTGGGGCACGGCCCACTATGCTGTAGCGTGCAGCCACTCAGCTGCGCGAACAATGCCTACACTGCGTGGCCACTGCCTAGGTGGTGTTGGCCGTGCCCCATCGGCCAGCCAGTGAGCTACGCGATCGCGACCTACTCTGCGTCACGTGGCACGGCAGCGCGCAGGCCTTCTCTTCACACGGTGTTGACCATACCCGCCGGATCTCAATCCTCCAGACTTCTTCATGTTTCCTCAATTCAAGTCCACTTTGAAAGAAAAGAGATTTAACGATATTGCTGACATCCAAAGAAACGCGACGAGGTTTCTGAACACCATCCCAAAGGAAGACTTCCTGGAAAGTTTCCAGGATACGTAACCCAGACAAAATGTTCAAATGTTTGTAAATCTATCGGACCAAACTGCGTGGTCATCAGTCCGTAGCTTTCAAACTACTCATAAACCTAGGTAAACTAACCTAAGGACAAACACACACACACCCATGCCCCAGAGAGGACTCGAACCTCCACGGTGAGCAACCGCGAGCTCTGCAGCGAGACGCTTTAGACCGCTCGGCTTATCGCGGACATCAGCTGTGCATAATTATGGGAGGTGACTATTTCGGAGGACAGTAAGGCAACTGTAGGAGGATGCAGGATGACTTGATCATAATTCACCGAATTTTATTCTCAGAGGTTGTATTTTATTAAAAATTGTGGTATCTTCCTACTAAAGTGTAACAGTTCACATCTACAAAATATCACCACCAAAACACACAGAATTTTTGCACCTATACACAGAATTTAAAATAATCATGCTTCAAAACTAGATATTTTTCTGTTTGATACAAATATGATTTTTACGTATAGTGGCGTCCTCGGTATTCGGCGCAGAATGAAATTGTACAAATCAAATTTGTAGAAAATGTTGCGTTCTTTTAAAATGGAAATAGACGTCAGACCGCTAGGAGCACATGAAACTTATACTTTTTGGTGAAAAAATAGAGCCTGTAAAATGTCTGAATTTACTTATTTATTTATTTATTTATTTATTTATTGTGAATAATATGGCCCTCATAAATTTTATCAATATTTTTTCGCAATAGCGAATTTTACTTTGCGTCACTATATAAGGTGTAGATATTCTACCAAATATGAAAATTTGTGCCGGGCCGGGACTCGAACCCGTGTTTCCCGCTTTTCGCGAGCGGTCGCCTTAACCACTAGGCTACCCGAACGCGACTCCAAACTTCCATATGCCACACTGATTGCACTTATGAGTCAACGCAAAGTGAAATTCGCTATTGCGAAAAAATTTTGATAAATATATGAACACTGTAAATCGTCACTTTCGTGTCCCAGCCTCGTCGCCACTTTTGTGTCTCGTTTCCGCTGGTTTTCGTGGGTGTTGGTGGCCGAGTAGAAAGAGACCGACACAGGAATAAAGGATACACGCTTGTGCAGGTACGGAGGTGAGCAGCCAGTGGGACAGCAGAAACTAGAAACACTAGAGTAAATTAGAACGAGATATATATTTCATAGAGACTTAGTAATACTTAACTTTTACATAGTTCTTGACTGCAGATTGCTGATACATAGATTCGATAGAGGCCTGCCTACTGATGATTCCTAGTGCCTATCCGATAGCCAAGTCTTTACTGGTGCCTATCTGATTCCCAAGTGTTAACTGGTTCCTATCTCAGTCCCAAGTGAACGATGTCGTTCAGTGGTGGCCACGAGCGGAGTTGCAGCAGAGGGCGCTCGTGGCTGACGTCGTAAGAACGCCGCGCCGTGCGTGCATGGCGGCGCGAAGCGAAAGTAGGTGGCGCGCACTTTAGACTTGTGCGACACCACAGTCACCATACAGTAACTCATAAATTTTATTGGCAAAACTTGGGTTTCCAACCATAGAATAATCCGTCGATAACGCGAATTCCACTAATTAGGTTTCCGTAAACGGCATCGTTATCGTTTCTGTGGAACGTTGGTGACAGACTACTTTCGAATTAAAGAGCCATTGTACACGCACGCGTCCTATGGCATTTAAAACAATAGACTGGTGGCGTGTGACTAACTACGCCGGTGGGCAGGTGACGGCTTGACATGCAGCAGGGTGACAGATTCACTTTCTGGCGATTGTCGGGAGCGCGCGGAATGAGGCTGGCGGCAGGTGCTGGCCGCTTTTCTTAGCCGCCGCCGCTATGGCTTTTGTTGAGCACGCAGCCTCTGCCCCGCGGCTATTTCTAAGCGCGACCCCGTCACAGTCACGCGAATGCAGCGCGCGCTTTCACATGCCACCCCGGAACCGCCGCGCCATTTCGTTTCCCAGTTAAAGCTCTCAGGGACTCCAACTGCTCGTACAATCTGCACCGCTCGTTCAGAATGCAGGAGCTCAGGTTGAAACAGTTCCGTGCCGTCGTCTAGTAACAAAATGCTTGCATACGGAATATTCGAACATACGTGAACTCCATCTGAACACTTACAGCCGGCCGCAGTGGCCGAGCGGTCTGCGGCGTGCCAGTCACGGTCTGCACGGCCGCTGCGGTCGGGGGATCGAATTCCCCTTCGGCCATGGATAATCTAATTCATAAGTAGTTTGTAAGTTTAGGGACTGATGACCCCGTAGTTAAGACCCATAAGCTTTACAAATATTTGAACATTTTTGAACTCTTACTCGCAGACAGAACTAGCAAGTAGAGCAACCAAAGTGACAAACTTCGGCTTTGAATATTTTGTAGTATAGTAAAGAGACACGTGATTTTCAATACGTCCATTAATGGCGTCAAACATACAATTCAGAGAAATTGCATTTAATATTTGGGTATGAATACCGTTGATATGGTAAAAGTTAAACGAAAAAAATTCGAGGAAGAAGTTCTACGGTTTTTAATGTACATTACAACGGTGGGTGCACATTTGTCGAAATAGTTACATTTCTGAAATCCCCTTCACCTCTATTTTGTATTTGGTTTCGACTTCTGACTGATAGAAACGTCTATAGCAAGGTCATCATCAAATGCAATCATATTATGATGCTGTAATATTCCAAGCCGCGGCGGAGTGGCCAGGCGCATTGAGGCGCTATGCTACGATGCTCGAGGCCGCTCCCCATCGGGGGTTCGAATCCCCCCTCGGGTATGGATGTTTGTGTGTTCTTTAGCATAAGGTAGTTCATAAGTAGTTTGTAAGTTTAGGGACTGATGACCCCGCAGTTAAGTCCCTTAAGCTTAACAAACATTTGAACATTTGATTTGCAATTCCAAATACGCTTTTGTCGTAAACAAGCTAAAAATATCCCTGTATCACTGTACACGTGGTAGATATGCATCCGCTTCAATGTGATATACCGTACAGCAATTTCTAATTATTCCCGACAAATGCGTCTTTGGAATATCATCATTTCACATAAATGTTGGTATAGCGCATTGACAGTGCTATATATTTTTCTAATAGTCAGACGTTGAAATTAAGAAAAAGAAAAAAATAGTGGAAGGGAGCGAATATTGAAAAAAAAAAGGTCCATTAAGGTAAACCTAGGTGTAACGAAGAAACTTACATTAAAACATTTTAATAAATGAGAATTACCCTATATGCTGCAATTATTTTTATTGTTATACAGCGGCCGTTTGGGCTTATGCCATTTGCAAGTGATGCCTGCAAAGAACCTATGTTATTTATCTGTAATACACGTTTTATGAGTTTCATATATATGTCTTGGAGGCAACAATACTTACATCGTGTAGATAGATACTTCATATAGTATCTGTTTGTAATGAAAACGTTTATTTTATTTGCTATTTCCGTTTTGAAGTATACTTTTGAAAAATTTGTTATAGTTTCCACGTTAGTTTTTCGCTAAATATTAAACTAAATAACTTCAATGGGGTCTCCACGCCCGTAACAGCCGAAGGGCACGTTTAAAAGAATATGTACCTCTTAGTTTGCTCTTCACCACAACACACTCGAAGTCGGTCAAAATAGTAGTATAACCTTGTGTAAGTTTACTTGCCAGAATATTCTTTTGAATGAAGTGCGTAATGTCTTTCTTCACTGAGAGATAATCAGAGACCAGTCCTCAGAAAATATGTTAATCATTATTTTGAAGGGAGGTGCATCAAAAGCATACTCATATACTAAGATGTAAAGTTTGTTACTAAGATGATTTTCTTGATGACGGCTTGGTTGCCTTCTTCACAGGTAGTACAATGTCCGAATTCTAGAATATTACGTTGCAAATTGTATGATGAAATGATTATAAAAAATGTTGTAATCACCAAATTACAAGTTGAAGTAAAGTAACTGAACTCTTAAACATAAGCGCGCTGAAACTTTACATAGCCCCACACAAAGTCTTGACCACCATCCACCACAGCTTCCCGCCAGAACCATGCATGACAGAGACGAAAACAGGTATTATACAAAGCAAAGAGTCCCTCTCTTTGTTAGAGACAGGCTTTGGTACAAATTTACCAAAATTTAATAGAATTGAATCTAGACATACACTGCAAAAAACAATTAGCAGAACAGGTGACATGTTATAAACAATAACATATGGTAAAGTATTTTATTCAGATATCGGTTGCCGGCCGCGGTGGCCAAGCGGTCTGCGGCGCGCCATTCGCGGTCTGCACGGCCACTACGGTCGGGGGTTGGAATCCCCCTCCGGCATGGATATTTGTGCCGCCCTTAGTATTAGCTAGTTCATAAGTAGTTTGTAAGTTTAGGGACTGATGACCCCGAAGTTAAGTCCCATAAGCTCTACAAACATTTGAACATTTAGATATTGGTTACAATTGTAATTTATGTGAGATAAAATACGATATTTTGTTGTCTCATCTCTTTACTTGAGGTTGATAAGGCATTTATTTAGAGCGAGGCATCATGGGGCTACCATAATAGTGAAAAAGTCATTCTCGTTGCCCTCTAATATGGGGTGTGATCACCTCGGACGGCCAATACAGTTGCACACCTGCGTGACGTGGACAGTATTAAGTTATCAATCAGCTCTTGAGGGATATTTGGCCATTCTTCCATGAATGCAATATCCAGCTCTGCAACCGTTGTGGGTGGTGCTGGTCTGTCTTGTAATGCGGCTGTCAGTCGATCAAGTGATCCAGACATGTTCAATCCTGCCGCGATGGAGTAGCCGAGCGGTCTAAAGCGTCTCGCTGCGGAGCGCGCGGTTGCTCGCCGTGGAGGTTCGAGTCCTCCCTGGGGCATGGGTGTCTGTGTTGTCCTTAGGTTAGTTTAGTTTAAGTAGTTTGTAAGCTACGGACTGATGACCACGCAGTTTGGTCCGATAGAATTACAAACATTTGAACATAGACATGTTCAATCCGGTTTAAGTCCGGTGAACAAGCTGGCCACTCCATTCGTTGAATTCCTTCAGTTTCAATCATGTTTTCCACCAGTGTATCTCTGTGGAGACGAGCGTTTTCGTCCACCAAGAGAAATCCATCACCTATGGCACCAGCGTAGGGCACAGAAAAAGGTCACGGGATCTTGTCTCTATAGCTCTGAGCAGTCAAAGCGCCATTCTGAATGACACAGAGGCCCGTACGTTCGCCAATACTGACTCCTGCCCACACCATTCGTCAACAACGATGATATGGTGATGTTATCTGCGCATAAGCAGGATTGTTCCCAGTTCCACGTTCTCTCCAGATGTGGGAACGTCGATTGTCCCGCTGAATACAAAACCTTGACGACAATCCTGATGTTTCCCAAATCAGTTTCGGCGGTCTAAACGGTGTCATGCTTTTAATGAGACATACACCATCGGCCTCCGTGCGTAGAGGCCACATTTCCGAAGTCGATTTCGGACTGTTTGTGCGCGTCCTCCTTGTCAGGAAACCTGTATCTGTCTTCCTGCTTTCTAAAATTCGCCTGATGCGTGATGAATTGATTTCTCGAGATTGTCTCGAAATGTTCCATGCACTCTGTCAATATATGGTACATGCAAATGGAGCATTCATATCGAGGAACTTCACTGACACTGTCTCTTTACATTGCTTGAACCAACTCATGATGCTTGTTTCTGCCGATAGCACATACCCATACAATTCCGCTGCGCCGTTGTCACAGATTTGGATTCTGTATACCAGATGACATATACGCCTTCCTCCGATCTGTCATCATTTTGATGCAACACAGCTAGAATCGGGAGTGAAGTAGAAAAGGAAAAATTTAGCGAATTACTACGCGTATTACAACAAACCAGGATTCCCTATCTGTATTAACTTCCGTGTCATAAAGTTTTGAAATTATTTATTTATTTCTCGCGTCAAAACATGTGAACACACATTTTGCTATATTACTGTTACCTAAAATTTGGTAATTTCCAATGTGTTTTCCAGCTTTCTAAGTCATTCATTCTTTACCATAGTGTGGAGGCAGAGCTTCAGACACACTTTTACAGCCAGGGAGACTGTGTGTAGTAGTTCTCCACAGTAGCAATCTACTTTTTGACTAGTGGTTGTAAGTTCGGTGAATGTTCTAAAGAAAGTCATCCTTGATTTCAATCTCTGCGCGTATGGTTTGTTCACATGTAAAGAATAGGCTCTCTCTTGTTATGACTCTTCATTTGTTATTTAGAACTGTGTCTACATGTTTGGCATATGTTTAGTTATACCGAACAGGACATGTATAGTTTTCCGCAGAATAGTACAGTGCCATAGCAGAAGCCCATATAGTATCAGGTATACCTCACTGCTACACATCAGTTTCCGAGGAAGTTTGTCTTTTACCTTACCATCTTTCTTTTGGGACAACAGTTGCAATGGCCTATTTACCATGTTAACTGCAAAAGTATTTCTCAATCTTATGCATTTTATTAACTTTACGTGTTTTTTAACTTATGTAACTTCTTTTCATTTGTCTCGAATTTTCTTATAAGTATATTGAAAGGTATGGTTGAAGGGCGAAATTTTGTACCACTGAAAGCCTTCTCCCCGCTCACCTGGGCGAATGGCATGAAGTAACAATAAAGAGTGAAAAATAATTTATTACTTATCTCTACGTAACTTCTAGAAATTCTTTTCACCCATGAAGTTGAAAATATTCTCTCCTTTTCGATGTAATTTGCATACTTTATCAGACCAGTTGATGACAGTAAGTTGCTATCGAAACTTGTCATCTTGAGACAAAAATTAAAAAAAGAATTGTATCGATGTTTGCTTATGAAGACCTTTGCTTCATAAATAAATGAATCGATCCCAACACACAAAGAAATTCAAGGTATAAAACTCGTTTATAATTAGGAAGAAAATGATAACTTTGAATGTATAGCACTGCGAAATGAATATAATATAATTGGCGAATTATTACTGCCGGCCGCGGTGGCCGAGGGGACTGAGGCGCTCCAGTCACGGTCTGCACGGCCACTACGATCGGGGGTTCGAATCCCCCTCGGGCATGGATATTTGTGCCGTCCTTAGGATTAGCTAGTTCATAAGTAGTTTGTAAGTTTAGGGACTGATGACCCCGTAGTTAAGTCCCATAAGCTATACAAACATTTGAACATTTGATTTGAACTATTATTTTCTATTTCACCATGCGTCTGAAAATTGTCTCAAGCCTGACTGCAGATAAATCTCCAATAAATTGTGCAGAAAGTTAGCAACAACCTGTGAAATAACCTAAACAATTCACACAAGCTCCTCCTACATCAGAAATTCCCACAGTGTGGCAGTATTTGGGGCATGCGTAAAATTTCAACTGTAACAGCTCCTATTCACCTCTGCAGACTCACAATTCTAGTTCTCCATTATTTCATTACATACGTTACCATCACTGAATGAACAGTATACCTGTTGTCAAAACGAAAAGTTTGGGTTTGATCGTCAGTAGGATCATGGTTACTCCGTGGTGGGCAACCAGTATATAGCACGTGCACTAGTAGTTTGGCTTATCGCTGTGCCGGCCGCGGTGGCCGAGGTGACTGAGGCGCTCCAGTCACGGTCTGCACGGCCACTACGGTCGGGGGTTCCAATCCCCCCTCGGGAATGTATATTTGTGCCGTCCTAGTTCGTAAGTAGTTCATAAGTAGTTTGTAAGTTTAGGGACTGATGACCCCGTAGTTAAGTCTCATAAGCTTAACAAACATTTGAACATTTGATTTGCTTATCGCTGGTCACTGCCACAGTCCTGAGACCCATGCAGACCTGAGCCTACCATTGGAATTTCTCTTTCGAATTCAATTATTGGCCACCTTTACGACATGCCTGATGGTTTTATTTAAATATTTAAAATCACTACGCTAGAGTTAATAACTTTTAAATGAAATCTACTGCATGGTAAAGCTCATTTGATTTACTAAAGTCACGTATCTAATTACTTCAACCAGTTTCGTGCTTCGCATAGTTACATTTCATAGCGAAATTGCAGCAGTCGTACCTGTCAGAATAGCGAAGGTGGAGCCAAGCTGAGGTTAAAGAAGAACTTACCACCTCAGGTCAGGCATGGCAGGGGGCGTCCCGGTCAAGAAACAAAAGAGAGAGAAACACGATGCCGAGATGGAGATATATAACTCATAACACATGCGCCCCACGAATGACTGCGATGGCAGATGGCTTTGTGGCCGGAACAGCGGCGCCTTGTGCGCCGGGCGTGAGATACTAACCTTGGCTGGCCAGGCTGGCACGCGCTGCGTGGAGCGGCGCCAACCTCACAACATCAACATCCTGTGCGTGCCAGCTGCCCGCGCACGCGCGCTCGCCGCCCGAGCACGCTTGTTTACACCTTGTCCACAACACTGCACTGGTCGCGTGCTTCGTTCCTGGCCTGGGAGTGAACAAAAATATGAAAAAATCAAAAACACATCACGATACCGTGCTTAATAGAGTGTAGGAGAATCGTTGGCGTTCAAGTAGGTTTCAGTTATGCCAGAATAGATAAATACAGTCCTGTATGGTTTTCAAGCGAATCTTTACCGCCGGCCGCGGTGGCCGAGGAGACTGAGGCGCTCCAGTCACGGTCTGCACTGCGGTCGGTGGTTCGAATCCCCCCTCGGGCATGGATATTTGTGCCGTCCTAGTTCGTAAGTAGTTCATAAGTAGTTTGTAAGTTTAGGGACTGATGACCCCGTAGGTAAGTCCCATAGACTATACAAACATTTGAACATTTTTTTGAATCTTTACCATTATTCATACCAACGTCTAACAAGCTTAGGTGATGAAGATGAGTATCAATTACGTACATTACTCTCCAACGTAGACCGCAAAGGCTCAATGAAATTGATATCTGGTGACAGCTGGCCAGGAAATACGTGGAAGTTAATTCTTGTGCTCAAAATCCATGACAATGCGAAATGTGTAAACAAGAGTCTTGTAGTCTTGAACACAGAATCATCTTTGGGGAACTAGGATTATACTAGGCGATGGAGGTTATCAGCCAAAATGGTCCCATAATCTTTGACAGTAATACGACTTTAACCCGTGTGACCCATAAATTATCATGATGTGATTACCCTAATCGCCAGTGAAGTCTCGATATGTTTCACTATTGGGACATTAACTCAGACATACGTTGGAAAGTATGGAACAAGTCTCATCCTACCAAATGACTTTCTTCCATGGCTTCGTAACACAGGATTTTAAACTTATGCACCCCGTATTTCTGTAACAGGCATTTTCATCTGTGATGCGTGATTTTAAAATACCATCTTTCCACGCAATTCCCTGCTTCTTGGAGCTCTCTTTGTGTTGTTTTGTTGTTGACAAAAAATGTTCAAATGTTTGTAAATCTATGGGACTTTGGTTATTAGTCCCTATGCTTACGAACTGCTTAAATTACGTTAAACTAACCTAAGGGCAACACACACACCCATGCCCGAGAGAGGGCTCTAACTTCCGACGGTGAGCAGCCGCGCGCTCCTCAGGCTAGTTTACACGACACTGCGCGACTGGCCAGTGCGCATGCGCGGCAGGCGTTCGCGCAACTCGTTGGCGAAACTAACATAAAAGGGGGGAACGGAAGAAATAATTCGGATTTTGAACATGAGGTGTCGCACAAGTATGAATTGCGCGCCACGTACTTACGCCGTGCGCCGCCATGCACGCACGGCGCGGCGTTCTTACGACGTCAGCCATGAGCGCCCTCTGCTGCAACTCCGCTCGTGGCCACGACTGCGGCATCGTTCACTTGGGAATCAGATAGGCACCAGTTAAGACTTGGCTATCGGATAGGCACTAGGAATCATCAGTAGGCAGGCCTCTATCTAAACTATGTATCAGCATTCAGCAGTCAAGAACTATGTAAAAGTTAAGTATTACTAAGTCTCTATGAAATATACATCTCGTTCTAATTTACTCTAGTGTTTCTAGTTTCTGCTGTCCCACTCGCTGGTCACCTCCGTACCTGCACACGCATGCATCCTTTATTCCTGTGTCGGTCTGTTTCTTCTCAGCCACCGACACCTACGACAACCGGCGGACGAGACACAAAAGCGGCGACGAGGCTGGGTCACAAAAGTGGCGACGAGGATGGGATACAAAAGAACATATATGCGATGCATAAGTGTTTGTGCGATTTTAACGATTTAAATTTAAGGAATAAGTAGCGGCGTGTTAGTGCTCTTGAAGAATTATTCGTGAATTAAATATTGATGAGTTCACGATTAGTGAATTGCAGACTAAAATTCATTCAGTTCCAAATACCTATACAAACGAACTATGGAAATTGTGAATTTGGGGACACGGTACAGGAACTGTAGAGACGAATATCTACTTGACAAGAAACGTAATGCAATTTGTAATTTCAGTTCTGGTAACAATGCTTCACGCATAACACTATCTTGTTTCTTTATTGCATTACTAACTCTGTTTAAAACTAACGTAAACTCTTTTGGTGACATTCTAAGTTGATTAAAATAGCTTCTAGGGTATTTAATGACAATTTCTTTCTGCAAGGTCGCTAAGCAACCGCGCTGACGTCTTTTTTTAATCCAGTCACAAACCCAAACACGTTCTTTATTCTTTTCATGTTTAGTATTATGCAGTGACTTCACACAGAGAAGCAATAGCTCCGCCACAACCCTCAACAGCTACCTAACTTTCATTCTACGGCAACTACGGCACTCACACAATAACGAAACTGAAGTGTATATTATTGGCGCCGTGTCTACAGACACACACGAAACCAGTTGCGTGCAATTCATTTCATGAAATGAGTGTCGCAATCTAGTGTCGTCGTATAGACTAGCCTTTAGACCGCTCGGCCACTCTACCACGGCTTGGCGTTGACAAGTCCCAGGAGTACGACATGAAGTCCTATAGTGTTTTTCGCCATCCTCGTATTTTTCGTCACAATCCTCTTCAATAACTGAATCTCTTCACGATTACACAACACAGTTTCGTCCGGGATGTGACAGGGCGGATGATGTTTTCACTTTCCCTGTGTGCAGTAAACAATGATCAGTCAGAACATCATGACCACATACCCAAAAGCCAACTCCTTTGGCACGGATAGCAGGGGCAACCCCTCCTGGCGTGGAAATAATATGGCTTGGGTAAGTCGCTAGAGGGAGTTGGCACCTCATCAACACACTGAAGTCACCTAATTTCCGCAAATTCTGGGATGGGACAGCAAGATTAGCTTTGACGCTATTTTAAACCACGCTCCAGATGTGTTCGATCGGGTTCAGATCTGACGAGTTGGGCGGACAGCACATCAATTACAACTCGCCACTGCGTTCTTCGAACCACTCACTCCATAACACTCCTGGCTTTGTGACATGGTGCATAATCTTGCTGAAAAATGCGATTGCCATTGGGAAAGAAGCATGATCGTAATGAAGATGTGTACGTGATCTGCAACCAGTTCACGGTACTTCTAGGTCGTCATGGTACCTAGCACTAGCTCTACTGGACCCATGGATGCTCTCGTGAATACTCCTCAGAGCTAAACTGAGCCGCCGCCAGCTTGCCTCCTTCACACACTACAGATGTCGTCTCTGGAAGACACCGGATTACATCTTCCCATCGGCTTAGTGAAGAAGTTATCGAGATTTATCAAACCACGAAACTCTCTGCGACTGTGCAAGCAACCACTGACGGAGGTACCGTTCCCATTCCAATCATAGTCGCCGATGTCGTGGTTTTAACAGTGGTACATCTATAGGTCGTCAGCTGCGGTTGCCTATCGTTAGCAGCGATCGTTGCATTGTGTGTTCAGAAACACTTTTACTCTGCACTTTATTACTTCAGTTTCACGCTCATGGGTATCATTATTGTCGCAGAGGCTATGATGGCTATTGAGGTCTCCAAGTATTGAACTGTCTTATGCTGGTAGCAGAGATTTCTAGAACCAAAATTTGAAGGCTTTTAAAAATTTGTGACTAAAATAACTTACAGGTCTAAAAAAGGTTTGAAAGATGTCGATGAAGATGGAAATCTGACAGAAGTCCTAATTATTCCTGACATATGTGGCTTCGCCCACATTTCTCATGGTGTTGTACAACTTATATAATGTACCTAGATGTTGTTCCTCTAGTTCGGAGCAGTTTATTGTCATTAGTATTTGTTATTTGTAAGATCAGAACGTCGACATAGTGATCAGGAAGCATCTGCTGTAAGTAATCTCTCATAGCTTTGATTATGTCTTTTATGTTAGGTTGTTAGACACTTAGCGAAGAGTTTAATGCAAGTGCATGAAACAGTGAGTCTTGTTAATACAACTCGCGGTCGTAGTAGTGACACAGGAGAGCATCTGCTCTCTGTCGCTCTACTAGAACCATTCAGAGGGCACGTGGAGGACATGAAATATTTACTTGTTATACGGTAAGTATATGAATGGAGCCATAGATGAAATGTACAAACCCATTATTTTTGATTCCCAAATCTCTGTCACAACCTACAAATTACGCTTTCGTATTACACCTGAAACCCGTCGTCGTCTTTCCACATCAATCGACCAGGTGATCGTACATGCCGTTCCGAACGTTTCATGTCTGTCGCCCTAGAGAGACGATATAGAATAGTCAATAATTAAAAATGAAATTGGATCCGATAAGGAGGCCATTAGAGATTAGGGGAGTATGGGGAAGGAAATCGGACGTGTGTTTCAAAAGATACATTACAGTATTTGCGATTTAAAAAATGAACGGAAACCTGACATTAGGGTTGCCTGACAGGACCTGACCCGTCGTCCTTCCGAATTCGAGAGCTGTTTGCTAAGCACTTCGACATCTTATCATGTGGCCCAATAATAAGGCTACACATCCTACCTATAAATGCTTCGTTACTTACGATGATTTTTGCAAATAATTATGGTATTTAGGTAATGTTCCCGATTAATACACTCCTGGCCATTAAAATTGCTATATCATGAAGATAACGTGCTACAGATGCGAAATTTTACCGACAGGAAGAAGATGCTGTTTCAGAGCATTCACACAAGGTTGGCGCCGGTGGCAACACCTACAACGTGCTGACATGAGGAAAGTTTCCAACCGATTTCTCATACACGAACAGCAGTTGACCGGCGTTGCCTGGTGAAACGTTGTTGGGATGCCTCGTGTAAGGAGGAGAAATGCATACCATTACGTTTCCGACTTTGATAAATGTCGGATTGTAGCCTATCGCGATTGCGGTTTGTCGTATCGCGACATTGCTGGTGGCGTTGGTCGCGACCCAATGACTGTTAGCAGAATATGGAATCGGTCGGTTCAGGAGGGCAATACCGAACGCCGTGCTGGATCCCAACGGCCTCGTATCACTACAGTCGAGATGAAAGTCATCTTATCCGCATGGCTGTAACGGATCGTGCAGCCACGTCTCGATCCCTGAGTCAACAGATAGGAATGTTTGCAAGACAGCAACCATCTGCACGAACAGTTCGACGACGTTTGCAGCAGCATGGACTATCAGCTCGGAGACCATGGCTGCGGTTACCCTTGACGCTGCATCACAGACAGAAGCGCCTGCGATGGTGTACGCAACGACGAACCTGGCCGCACGAATCACAAAAGGTCATTTCTTCGGATGAATCCATGTTCCGTTTACAGCATCCGTGTTTGGCGACATCGCGGTGAACGCACATTCGAAGTATGTATTCGTCATCGCCATACTGGCGTATCACCTGGTGTGTTGGTATGGGGTGCCATTGGTTACACGTCTCGGTCACTTTTTGTTCGCATCGACGGCACTCTGAACAGTGGCCGTTACATTTCAGATGTGTTACGACCCGTGGCTCTACCCTTCATTAGATCTCTGCAAAACCCTACATTTCAGCAGGATAATGCACGACCGCATGTTGCAGGTCCTGTACGGGCCTTTCTGGATACAGAAAAATGTTCGACTGCTGTCCTGGCCAGCACATTCTCCAGATCTCTCACCAATTGAAAACGTCAGGTCAATGGTGGCCGAGCAACTGGCTCTTCACAATACGCCAGTCACTATTCTTGATGAAGTGTGTTATCGTGTTGAAGTTGCATGGGCATCTGTACCTGTACACGCCATCAAAGCTCTTTTTGACTCAGTGCCCAAGCGTATCAAGATCAAGGCTGTTATTACGGCCAGAGGTGGTTGTTCTGGGTACTGATTCTTCGGGATTTATACACCCAAATTGCGTGAAAATGTAAATGTAATCACATGTCAGTTGTAGTATAATCTGTTTCTCCAATGAATACCCGTTAATAATCTGCATTTCTTCCTGATGTATCAATTTTAATGGCCAGTAGTGTATATGAGAATTGCACCCGGCGTTTCTCTATAGTCTGTTCCCCATGTAATGAATGACGCCGTTACTTTAGCCCATAAAGTCGTCCTCGCAGACATGCCTCTCTGTTAATTGGACCGTCCTTTCCCTCACTCTGCGATATGTTGCTTGGTGCCTGCCCGACTCACCAGAGTACCGGTACAAACATGGGTGTGATTGGTGGTCTCACTATTGCTTCTTACCGTGATGTCATCACGCGACATCACACCTGCGCTGGCATTCGTAAAGCGTGCTAGGCCCCGAAATTACGCCACTGCAGTTCTGCGCACTAGTGGAGCCTCACCCACCTAACAGCAGAGGAGGCTCCCCGCTGTTCTATCATCGACACAGAACTAGCGCCCTCTATCATACTACGCCGCCGTCGAGATTTGCGTTCATTTCGTTCCAGGAGCTGGCTAGCGTCAACTGGACAAGGGACAGAATGGTATTGATCCTCGCCATCTGCTAAAAGTAATCCCGAAGAAGAAGTTTTATTTGTATTTCAGAAGTTGTCACTGGAAAGTCTTGGTCACAGGAGAAATCATTATGTTGAACCACACAATCTGAAGTAAAATTTCTGCTGGTTCTTTTTACAAGTGTTTATTATTGTTTCTGATTTCTAATGCTTCTGTCTTCCTGGCCTGCCTACTGTTTCCTACGTACTTAGCACATAAAACTGCCTACGGAGTTCTGTTCTCTTCAGCCTGGAGGACATCACACTTAACAACAGATGTCGCTTCATCTGCGACGGCCAGGACTGAAATATCCATAGAAGTCGTGGTGGAGTGGTCGAGCGCTCTAAAGCGCCTTGCTGCGGAGCGCGCAGTGGCTCGCCTTCGGAGGTTTGAGTTCTCCTTCGGACTTAAATGTATATGTTGTCCTTAGCGTAAGTTAGTTTAAGTAGTTTTTAAGCCTAGGGACTAATAACAGCAGCAGTTAAGTCCCTTAGATTTATAAACATTTGAACATTTGATTCTCCCCAGAAGAATCACAGCTCTTTTTCAAGTAAGTGCTTGGCAAGCACGGGGTCCTAAGCAATTACAGTGTTATTTCTTCACATATCCCCGTCCTTTCTTCCCCTCTGATTATTCTTCCCCTCTGACCACACACTGGGTTAGCTTGTTATATGCAGACTAAGATAACGCAAGGATTTTCATTTTTATCTATCCTTTAGCTTAGATAGCCTAACAAAAAAAGTGAAGCTCCTAGAAGACGTGGTTGGATGCACAATATAATTTCATTCAATTATTATTTGTGGTGATTTCAATGTAGATTCACTGAAAGAGTGTAATACGAAGAAAGACCTGGAAGTCGTACTTGGCTCATTCAATTTGACATCCGTTATTGATTTTCCTACTCGGGTTTAGGACAGGAGTAGAATGATAAACAACTTTTTTATAGACCAGATAAGTTTAACAACGTGAATTCTTGTCCTGTTGACAATAGTCTTTCTGATAATAGTACACAGCTAGTATCAGTATCCAACATAGCTCCGTTCAGTTATTCGAAACAGTCCTCCAGAGTTGTGGCTTTGATAAGTGACTTAACAAACAGAAATTTCAAAGAAAGTCTACAGCTGTTACACTGGGATGAGGTTTATAAGGAACCTGATGCTAATTTAAAATATAACTTATTTCATGATACATTTCTGAGGGCATTTGAAAACTGTTTCCGCAAGGAATTAGTAAAATATAATTGTAAGAAACAATGCAAAAAAAACATTCCTTACTAAAGGAATAAAAATGTCTTCTAACCGAAAAAGGGAACCATACCTATGCGCAAGAAAGAGTAATAACCCCGAAACAATCAAATATAGGAAAAACTACTGTGCATCATTAAGAAAAGTTTTAAAAAAATCAAAAAGCATGTGCATCGTATCTGAGAATAGTTGCTCTGATAATAAAATTAAAACGATTTGGAATATTATTAAAAGGGAGACGGAGAAACCAAGAGCAAAGGAAGCACCATTAAAACAAATGAAAAGTTAGTAACAAAAAGTCAGAAGTTGAAAAAAAATTTCATGATTACTTTTTAAATGTTGTGGAGAAAATAGGATCTAAATGTTCATTAGAAGTAGCAAGGCAGTTAATAGAAGAGGCCATACATACAAAATTTGATACAATTGAATTTTCACCCACATCTCCTTCAGAAATTAGGAAAATAATAAACTCTCTCAAGAGTAAAAGATCACATGGATTTGATGGCATTTCCAGAAAGGTATTAAAAGCTTCTTCTCAAGAGATAAGTAGGATTCTGAGCCACATATGTAATTACTCTTTAATGCTGGGTATTTTCCCTTATATACTGCAATATACTATCGTTAAACCATTGCACGAAAAAGGGGATACGTCTGATGTCAACAGCTTCCGCCCAATCTCACTTCTGACAGCTGTATCCAAAATTTTTGAAAAAAGTTATGTATTCTCCACTAGCTTCACATATTATTAAAAATAAAGTTCTAACAAAATTTCAGTTTGGTTTTCAAAAAAGCTTTTCAAGAGAAAATGCTGTATATTCCATCACTGATGAAATATTAAATGTTCTGAATAACCGGACATCATTCATTGGGATTTTTTTGTGATCTCCCAAAGGCTTTTGATTGTGTAAATCATAGGATTCTTCTAGATAAGCTTACGTATTGTGGTATGAGTGAGACAGTGGACAAATGGTTTAAATCATACTTAGCTGGAAGAGTGCAGGAAGTTGGAATAAGCAGTTCACACAATAGGGAGAAACAATTAATTCCGGGAGCTATCAAAAATTGTAGTCCCCACAAGGTTCTGTCTTGGGCCCTTTGCTGTTCTTATATATATTATTGACTTGCCATTCTATATTCACGAACATGCTGAGCTAGTTCTTTCTGCTGACGATACAAGTATAGCTATCACGCCTGACAAACAGGGATTAACTGATTAAATGGTAAATGATGTCTTTCAGGAAATTGTTAAGTGGTTCTCTACAAATGGACTCTCATTAAACTTTGATAAACCCCAGAATATACAGTTTCATACAGTAAATGGCATAACACCATTAATAAATATAGACTTTAAACAGAAATCTGTAGCTAAGATATAATACTCAAATTTTTAGGTGTTTGCATTGACGGGGGATTGAATTGGAAGAAACACATTGAAGGTCTGCTGAAACGTTTGATATCAGCTGCTAATGCTATCAGGGTCATTGCAAACTTTGGTGATATACATCTCAGTAAATTAGCTCTCTATGTTTATTTTCATTCACTGCTTTCATATGTGATCATATTCTGGGGCAATTCATCATTGACTAAAAAAGTATTCATTGCACAAAAACACATGACCAGAAGCCGAAAAATCAAGGGCGTCGTTTAGAAGAATTTTTACAGAACAAGCCCGCGCCGGTCCCCCACTCCGCCGCCCGCACTCGCTTGCTTCACTTTGTTACTCAGTTGGTAATACTAGCAGAAAAATTAAATATATTTTTGTATGTTTCCCTTGAAGATAAAAGTACTGAATATTAACCACTGTTCAAGCGCACTGCTATAAAATCTTGATTATGCGCACATGAGTTTTTCTAGAAAAACGTTTTTCCCCAGAAGGTTGTAGAAAAAGTTCATTATTAAATGCAAGATGTATGAAGTAATTTTTTATCCTTACAATTAACAAAATCTTGTGACTTTTTGAATAGAATGCCATTACAACTCTTTACGAACGAAGTTAAAGAATGCTAGGACTACTACCAGACAACTCAAATACCTTCAATTGCTTCTATATATAACTGTGCGGCGTAATCCCTGAATTAGGCTTTTACGTCTCACGAAAAAAAAAAAAAAAATGTTAGAAATTTGTATCGCTTTTGTTTTCAGCTGCAGTATTCTGTTCGCTAAGAACGAAAGCAGGTCACGTTTTCTGCCTGGTCCTCTGTGACATTATTTTGACATCCGAAGCTATACTGTTTCTCTAGTCATCTCATCTTAGCCACTATTCGCATGACTACAGGTTAGGTGGACCAGCTTGCCTGGGCAGCGCTTTACACGTTAAATACTCCGGTAACGAAGCTGACCTGTACTATCGGTGAATCGATGTGCGAGTAACGTACAGTGCCCTCTGGTCGAGACAGCTTGCCTTCCGCTGCACGTGAAAGGAAATTTAATGAGTTCCACCACAAGCGGGAGAAAGAATTGGGAAATGCTTCTGCAGGTTTATCCTGGTGTTGAACCAGGTATAACTTGTCGTTAATTCCGTCCTGGTGCCAATATGTTGAATAACAAAATGCTGTTAAAATGTTTAAATGTTTGAAAAGCTTATGGGACTTAACTGCGGGGTCATCAGTCCCTAAACTTACAAACTATTTATTAACTAACTTATACTAAAGACAACACAAACAACCATGCCCGAGGGAGGATTCGAACCTCAGACGCGGGAGGCCACGCGATCCGCAACAGGGCGCTCCAAACCGCTGGGCTCCTCCCTCGCTGCAATGATGCAGTTAACCAAAGAAAGCAGGCACAGACATGTATGAAAACTACACAACCATCAGTTTAATAAGTCATGGTTGCAAAATATTGACACGAATTATTTACAGAAGGATGAAAAAGCTAGTAGGAGTCGACCTCGGGGAAGATCAGTTTGGGTTCAGGAGAAATGTAGGAACACGGGAGGCAATACTCACTTTACGGCTTATCCTAGAAGATAGATTAAGAAAAGGCAAACCTACATATCTAGCTTTTGTAGATTTGGAGAAGGCTTTTGACAATGTTGATTAGAATAAACTCTTTCAAGTTCTGAAGCAAGCAGGAGTAAAATATAGGGAGCGTAAGGTTATTTACAACTTGTACAAAAACCAGACAGCGGTTGTCAGAGTTGATGGGCATGAAAGGGATGCAGTGGTTGGGAAGGGAGTGAGACAGGTACATTGAGCACGCTGTAAAGGAAACCAAGGAGAAATTTGGAGAAGGAATTAAAGTTCAGGGTGAAGAATTAAAAACATTGCGTTTTGCCGACGACATAGTAATTCTTTCAGAGACAGCTAAGGACCTGGTAGAGCAGTTGAACGGGATGGACAGTGTGCTGAAAGGTGCATATAAGAAGAAGATTAACAAGAGCAAAACTAGGGCAATGGAGTGCAATCTAAGAAAATCAGGTGATGCTGAAGGAATTAGATTAGGTAACGAAACAATAAAGGAGGTAGTAAGATAACAAATGATGGTCGCAGTACAGAAGATGTAAAATGCAGAATGGCAATGGGTAGAAAAGCGTTCTTGAAAAAGAGAAATTTGTTAACATCGAATATTGATGTAAGCCTAAGGAATTTCTGAAGGCATTTGTGTGGAGTGTTGCCTTGTATGGGAGTGAAACATGGACGATAAACAGTGTGCACAGGAAGAGGATAGAGGCTGTTGAAATGTGGTGCTACAGACTAATGCTGAAGATTAGGTGGGTGGATCGCGTAACTAATGAAGAGGTACTGAACAGAATTGGGGAGAAAAGGAATTTTTGACCTTGACTAAAAGAAGGGATAGATTGGTAGGACACATTCTTAGACATCAAGGAATTGTGAATTTAACGTTGGAAGGAAGTGTGTGGGGTAAAAACCGCAGAGGAAGACCAAGAGATGGATACAGTAAGCAGATTCAAACAGATGTAGGTTGCCGTTCTTATGTGGAGTTAAAGAGGCTTGCGCAGGTTAGGGTATTGTGGAGAGCTGCATCAAACCAGTCTCCGGACTGAAGCCCACAACAACAACTTTCTCACCAGAATTAGTGCATGCCTGCAGGCCAAAAGAGGTGCCACGTCATGTTGATAAGCGTTCTCATTCTGCCAACTTATATACGAATTTTATTCCGTTTTTAATCAGAGAAGTAGCATCACAAGCGCACTCAAGTTCCATTTATTTCTTCCTGCTTTTCTGGGTGCTTCACTTACCTTGTTAGTATATCTAAATTTGAATCAAGTTTGGTGCCAATTTGTTGGTTTGCTGTAAAACATTTTCTCAGTAGTATGGTGTGTGCGGGTTTCGCATCTTCTGACAGAGACAGAAATATCCCAGTGCAGATGTTACGTAAATATTATGTCAATATACGTAGCCTCAAATACCTTTTAAAATTATCGAATTCGTTTCTAGGATCGAACGACCTGTCCTCCATAAAAGCCCATAAATGTCGCTAGGAGGGGTGGGTTGATAGCCGAATGCGTTGTGACTGCACACTATCAGCCGATAATAAACAACGTTGTTAAAACAGGAATTTAGCCTCTCTACTGCAAAACCATCAGACAATATGCCAACCTTAGAAACATCCACACCTAGTAACACATAAATTCCTTATTTTAATGCCTCTCTGAGTTGTTTATAAGTAATAACTAATTGTTAAAACTGACACCCTCTGATATTGCCTATTAAAGATCTTTATTTTCAGCTTTAAATGATTGGAAGGGCGTTTATACTCCTCTAGACCCACAGCTATGTCGGAATCCCAGTAAAATATCTCTCACATTGTCAATAAAATTCTTCAGGGAGTGAGGCCGTATTGTCAATCTCCAAAAGTGTCCAACGTTTCGGCCACTGTTGCAAGACATATACCCAGAGGAAGGTCATTTGCAACAATCGCCGAAACAAAGAACACTTTTAAAGACTGACAATGCGGTGTCACACCCTGAAGAATTTTATTGTCAGTGACAACGGCCGCGGACGCCCGTGCTTACGTTTGCTCTCGCAGATTATTTGACTATGGAGCTTACTGAAAAGGATGACCTACAATTAAAACGACGAAGAACCCTTCTTTAACAATTTCTAGTGTCATAGAATACGTAGTGATAGGATGTAGCTTTTTCTAACAAACTATATACCATAAAATATTTTACAACAAGGGAGGGTACCTTAATGCAGAATGATTTTGCATGGGTTACATTTGGCTGACCCATGAATGTATTTATTCACTAAGAAGGAATTCCGTGAATGCACGATGGCAGGTTCAGTCCCTATTAAGGTTAATTTGAATGTGTTATTAACAATTACGCAAGAAAAATATTAACTGCTAATGACTGACCACGTCCATCAGGAGTGTGACAGAAAATGAATGTCCGAGACACTCAGAGATCTGCCCTCCTTAGACCTCCGTGGCAGTAGATACCACACTCAAGAAATCTTCAAAACAAGCCATTTACTAGCACTATGAGGACCTCATGAAAAATGGCGCGCCACAGTGATCAGAAGGTTCGCACCTCCAAGATCGAAGACGAACTCCTTGGGAATTATACACAGTGCAGGACGTTCTACTAGGTATCCACTGTTAAAGAATACGTATACAATTATATATTTCCGGATACGTTCCACGACAGACTGTTTCGCATTCAGTTGCATGTTGTCACATTCCATCAGTTCTCATCACCACGTCACACCAATATGATTTTATATGCAATCTTGAAGAGTCGATTCCTAGCTGATTTGCACGATTTGTAACTCCAAAAACCTTGTCTTCGATCTTAATGGTGCGAACCCTTGTGATTACTGTAGTGGATTATTTTCCATTCGGTACTTATGATGTCAATGAGTTATTTTGAAGATTTCTTGGATGTCGACGTGGCTATTTTGTGCCGTTTAGCACATACATCCCATAGAAGGTTGACCTCAGCACCTCCCAGATATTTCCTGTCGCCCTCCTGATACATACGGTGAGTAATATTTTTCCTCTCATAGCATTTTTAACACAACACATTTAAATTAATTCTAAATAATCAGACATCTCAACTGTTAGAGGGCTTTGAAATAAATTCGACGACGAAGTTGAAAATTTTTGTTCGACCGGGATTCGAAACCGAATTTCCTTCTTCTGACCAGCGTTGGCCTTAACCAGTTAGGCAATCCAGACACGCTTCCTGTCCTGCCCAAATTATCAACTTATCTCCCTCTAAGACTGTGGTTCTCCCCTGCCCATCACTTACTCTTACTCGCAGTTGTAGCTATATTTCTTCAAGGAATAGGGGCGCATTTGTACATCGACATAGAAATCGTCATTTTTCTGTTGGAGGCATACACACGATTATAGAAATGGTGGCTGTTCTTGGGAACATTTTCTTAGGAATAGCACTATATATATAGCTTTCAAATGTACCTCACTAGAATTTGAACTTTGAATTCCTTGTTAAGCCTATCCACGTTGTGTTTTAGTGCCCCCTTGTCAGCGGCAAACATTGGAATAGACTGTCGATTTTAGTGCATTAAGACAAACACTAAAGCTAACTGGTTGCTGTGGAATGGCCGAGCGCTCTAAGGCGCCTTGCTGAGTGGCGCGCGGTTTCTCCCCGTCGGAGTTTCGAGTCCTCCCTCGGGCATGGGTGTGTATGCTGTTCCTAACTTAGTTTCAGTAGTTTGTAAGACTAGGGACTGATAACCGCTGTAGTTTGATCCCACGCTTGAACATTTGCTCTCTGACTCAGTGCCGTCTATTATATACGATGCCTTTAAGCATAGAACGTATAATTCGTTCATCATCGTTAAAAACTGATGTCAAGAAACACAAACGAGATGATTGTTGAGCACCCATTGCACTTCAACACTGATGTGACGCTTGTGGAAGTCGATCCTGCTAATGTATTACATATCTTATTACAGTTTTACTGTAAATGAAACTTACAGATATTCAAATGTATGAACAACCATAAAATTTTTTCCAATCAAACTTTAAATATGTTTCTCGATTGAAAAAAAATGACAGGAGAGAAATCTTTATTCGCGCTCTAATTGTTGCGTGGTCAATAGGTACCTGCTCATAAGTGAAATCAGCTCGTAAATACCGTTACAAAGTGGCGAGAATATTTTTCACAGTTTTAGAAAGGAAATCGATGTTTAAATAAGCCGAATCAATTTACTAAAGTTGTGATTTTTATGAATCGTTGGTTCTAATCTAAACCTGACTTTTTTCCATTTATTTTTCCACACAATTCGCATACCCACCGTAGGAAGCCAGGTTTCCCTACTCTACCATATGCCAGCCTAATATCAATTCATGTGCGCCTGCTACATAGTTACGCACGCAAATGACTGTCCAGTCATCAGAACCTACAATACGTACAAAATTAAAGTGACAAAATTGAAATTTTAGAGTCACATCGGGGATGACGTAAGACGGGGGAGAAGTGTTTTCATGATGATATTTTATTAAATTCAGGAGTTATTAAAACAGTGTAGATTAAGAGGCTCTTAGAATTAAAGCCATATATACTCTGTTCACCGAAAATAGAGACAGACTGTAAACAGAAAGGAGCGCGTGACCAGGGGTGGACAAAATCGGGGCGCTCGCTCAATGTCGCTACGTATGTATCAATCGATGTGGTTCCATGTTGTAATGGAGTAGGGACTGTGGCTGGTGGTCGAGTTTTAATTCCAAATTATTAACTTATCCTCCAACAGCCGTAAAGCTTATGTTGTTTTATTTAATGACTGATTTCGGTATTACATTAATTCTCCTTTATATTTTTTATGACATACATACAACACGATGTTACGGATGCAGCACTGATTTGCAACTTAATTTGTATAGGGCCTTGAAGATGGCATTAATGCAATATCGAAACCGGTTGTTAAATGAAGCAACGTAAACTTTACGATTGTTGGTGGATAAGTTAATAATTTGGAATTAAAACCTCTGTATCAGGTGTAAAGCGGCTGTGTGTTTTGCTATATAGCAGTGATATTAGACGCCTCAAATATTCAAAATTAATATCTTTTAATAATCCAAAGAATCTCCGAAAATTGACCAGATCTGCATTTTCGTTTACTACAATAACAAAACAAAAATCATGTAGTTTCGTTCGTATCACATTTCTGTGAAAGTCATCAACACTTTCTGTAAGCTTCTGTCGTGATTGTTTTGTTTTGGAGACTTCAAAGAGTGTGTGGCCTGGTAATCGATTACCATACGATAAACTGAGGAACAACTAACACCCGCAGATGCAAATGTTCAAATGTTTGTTAAGCTTATGGGACTTAACTACTGGGTCATCAGTCCCTAAACTTACAAACTACTTGTGAACTACTTACGAACTAGGACGGCACAAATATCCATGCCCGAGGGGGGATTTGAATCCCCGACCATAGTGGCCGTGCAGACCGTGACTGGAGCGCCTCAGTCCCCTCGGCCACCGCGGCCGGCCCAGCAGATGCAGCTGTTTCTCTAACAATATCTGTCTTTTATTGTTCTGGACACAACAGCTCCATTTTGTAGACATTAAGAACGTAACCATGTCTTCTTTCATCGCTTCTTGCGTGGATTCGAAATGTAAGATGACAGTGTGTTCACACTTGCGCGATACAGACGAGAAGGAGAAAAAGAGAAAATGTTGTATACAGCAACTGGACCTTTAAGATGATACTTCTAGACAGCTTCTAATATCACTCCTCACAACCCACACCAACGCTTTACACCTGAAACGGATACGGCGACACTGAGCGAGTGCCCCTGTTTTGTCCACCCTTGCTCACGCGCCTCGCTGTGTTTACAGTCTGTCTCTCGTTTTGGTGAACGGAGTATATTTAGTGCTATAGAAATTTAGTTAGTAAGCAAAATGGTGAAGCTGTGGCAAATATCACGAGCATTCGGTTAATAGAAAATGTTTGTCAAGCTTAAGAGACTTAACTGCGGGGTCATCAGTCCCTAAACTTACAAACTAATTATGAACTACCTTATACTAAAGACGACACAAACATCCGTGCCCAGGGGGGATTCGAACCCCTACGAGGAACCGCCATGCGCATCGTAGCATAGCGCCTCAATGCGCTTCGCTGCTCCGCCGCGGCGGTTAATAAAAAAGGTATAGGAATTTAGAATGGAAACAGTTCAGCAATTGTAATACTCATGGTTGCAGTTCAAAAAATTCTAAAGGTAAAATTTTCTAACATATTTATTCGAAAGATGTATTAGTATTTGATGCAATACTTGTCACTCTGTAAGTTTTCAACTTACAACGATATTGGTACTTGTGTACCGAAAGGAGGGCTAAATTTAGCACAGTTGTGACATCGTAAACTGTCAAGAAGCAGGTGTTAACGTGGCCGTCCTCGCCGATTTTATATGAGGAAAAGGTGAGTGCGGAAGGCAGTTCAGTTCCACACAAACTCGCGTACAGTTCACGGCAGCTGAGAGAGGCAGGGAAATGTACAGTGTTTCGAAATTTACTTAGCCGCGTCTAGATTCGAATGTCCGTTAACGACTGTTGGCGTAAGTCTTGTGGAATATGTTAAACTTTAAAGAAGTGAATGTGTGCTTGAATTCGGTTTCGCTGTTTTATTTTGCATTGCCGCCCGTGGACATGGAGTGGGAAGTGGCGTGACTGCTCTCTTTTTATGGCGAGCACTATTGACTTTAGCTGCTTGATAATCGGAACAATAAAGCTAATTACTTGGGATTTCGTGTGGACTAAAGACCTGAAATGTTTCGAATGCTGTTGACTGTGGAGGAACAATTTTCTGAAAATTCAATGTTATGCGCGTCTACTTCTTTTGGAAATGTTATAATGATTTATTAAGAACTATAGAAATTCATTTTCGTTGTAGTTAAGAGCCGCGTGCATTTAATAGAGATTAGGAGCATTCTATTTCCCTTTCGATGAGCTGAAGTGTGGACTAGTTGACTGAAGATTAAGAGAAGTAATTTCTCTGTCACTTTCTGGCTGCTTAGAACATTATTTTTCAAGCTCTAGGATAGGCAGTCGTAGATAAAAACCACGCGCAAAAATATTCATACAACTTCTCAGAAGCAAGTATCCAAATATAATCACTCTCTGCCCCACAGTACATCATTTAATTATAAAATTTATGAAATATAATCTCTATTAGTATAAAAATGCGTATATTCCTGTTTATAGTTATATAGGCTATTGTACACAAAACTGCAGTATAAATTCTTAATCAAATCAAATGTTCAAATGTTTGTTAAGCTTATGGGACTTAACTACGGGGTCATCAGTCCCTAAACTTACAAACTACTTATGAACTACTTACGAACTAGGACGGCACAAATATCCATGCCCGAGGGGGGATTCGAACCCCCGACCGTAGTGGCCGTGCTGACCGTGACTGGAGCGCCTCAGTCACCTCGGCCACCGCGGCCGGCAATTCTTAATCCTTGATATTTTATTAAAGAATATTAACAAGGACATCATGAATTAAGAGTAAAAGTTATTTTTTGGGACAAATATGAAAAATCACATGTTCATTGTTTTATCTCGCAAATGTGGTGTTATACGAGACAGAGTGGAAAGTTTCGTAGAAATATGAAAAATAATAATAATAACGGTACAAATGCTGCATTTTAGCAGTTGTCATTGCACCTGAACAATCTGGACCCAGTACAAATGATATACAAACGTTGCACAATTTGTCAAGATAAGTAACAAGACATTTAAGCTGCCGGACGTACTGCAACTACGGACGAAGCTAGGCTATACGTCACCAACGAACTGTAGCTAGACGCAGAACAACATGTCATAAAACAAGAGAAGAAAAAGTGCTGCTTATGTGGATCGTGGATTCTGTTGTTGATCATCTCGTTGTCTACGCAGCAGCTGACAGTTTAATTCTTATATATATTCTCGGATTCGGATACGGAAGTCAGTGGCTTCAATATTTACCTATACGGTGAAATCCACGAAATGAAATGTTTGTAAAGCTTATGGGACTTAACTGCGGGGTCATCAGTCCCTAAACTTACAAACTACTTATGAACTAGCTTATACTAAAGACAGCGCAAACATCCATGCCCGAGGGGGGCCTCGCGCATCGTAGCATAGCAACTCAATGCGCTCGGCCGCTCCGCCACGGCGGTGAAATCCATTCAATGAGCTTTTGTGATACATGTAGCTCACGCAGGTACAGTATTCTGAGTTTTTCAAGAATTATTTCACACTTTTTATTTATGTATTTACTATTTTTACCATGTTAGTGGCGAAAGAGAGTATGTTATGTTTTACGTCTGCATCCCTAAGAAGAGTATTCCCAGAGGCGTGCCGTATATTTTTTTATTCGGTTTGAAAATTAAATCACATTGAAGTTATATTGTTTCTCTGCTTGTTTCCTTTTACACTTTAACTGCAATTTTGCACTTCACTGTAGGTTAGTTGAATCAGCTGTCTGTGCTGTCCAAGTTAAATACTCCGGTAAGCTGTTGTCCCGTATTATTGCTGAGCCGATGTGCGAGTAACGTACAGCATAACACGTATCGTTGTTATCGTAATGTCTGTACTGGGGACTGTGGATACCGCTCCACGTAAATCTAAATCTTATGACATCCCAGCAAACAAGGAGAAATACATAGTGTAATGTGTGATAGGGTATATATTACTCACGAGAGCAGTGTAGTTTTATGCTTATTCGACAATCTAGCATGCCCTGTAGCACTCCCTTGGTGCACACCAGAAATCACTTTGACGTCTGAGGACTTTTCTCTGTTGAGAATGACATGCTGCGTTATGTCGTCTAGAATTTTTTCAACCCAATCACATAGTTGCTCTGACATACCGTACGGCCGGCCGCGGTGGCCGAGGGGACTGAGGCGCTCCAGTCACGGTCTTCACGGCCACTACGGTCGGGGGTTCGAATCCCCCCTCGGGCATGGATATTTGTGTCTTCTTTAGTCTTAGCTAGTTCATAAGTAGTTTGTAAGCTTAGGGACTGATGACCCCGTAGTTAAGTCCCATAAGTTCTCCAAACATTTGAACATACCGTACGCTATTATTTTGTTCATTAGGAGCCAATACGAAACCGTATCGAACGCCTTCTCAACGTCAATGCATGCGGCATCTACCTGGGAGTCTTCATTTATTGCATTTTGGGTCTCATGGACGAAATGCGTGAGCTGGGCTTCACATGATCTTTACTCTGTGAACCCATGTTGATTCCTAGAAAGGAGATTTTTCGAACTCCTGAAATTTCATAATACTCGAGCACAAAACATGTTCTAAAATTCTACAACACATCGACGACAGAGAAATGGACCAATAGTTTTGCGCATCTGACATCAAACCCTTCTTAAAAACGATAATGAACTTCGCTTTTTTCCAATCTTTAGGACTGCTTCTCTTCTCAAGAGACTTACGATACACTGCTGTTAGAAGGTGGGAGTTCCTTCCCATACTCTGTGAAATATTGAATTCGTATCCCATTGAGTACAGTAGCCTTTCCTATATTGAACGATTTCAGTTGCTACTCTATCATGCTGTCATTTATCTTCATATCTGCCATTATGATGTTCGTGCGACGATCTAGAGGAGGAATTACACTGCAGTCTTCCTCTGTGCAACTGATCTGGAAACAGAGGTTACGTATTTCGGTATTTTGAGCGTCATCCACTGTTTCAGCGCCATAGTCATAGGTTGTCTGAATGTATGAATTCGATCCGCTCACTGATTCAGCATATGAGTAAATTTCTTAGGATTTTCTGCCAAGTAGGTTCGGTAGACAGAACTTTACTTTCGAAGTCGCTGAATGCATCACGCTAATTTTGACATCGTATAATTTTTGTTTGTCTCTAAGGTTTCCGCTCTATTTAAATTTGCAGTGAAGTTTCCTTCGTTTCTGTATCAGTTTTCTAGTTCGGTTGTTGAATGACGATAGATCTTGCCCATCTCTCATCATTTTACTCGGCACGTATTTGTCTAACGCATTTGTACCATGCTCCTGAACTTTGTCCATTCATGTTGAACAATGCCGGTGCTGGAGACGAAACATGCAAGTTTAGCCATTACGTTGTTTCAAATATGTCTGTCGTCGTTCTTGGTCAACAGAAAGAGCTTCCTATCTGTTTTGATATTCCTGTTTACGCCTGTATTCAGTGATGCTGTAACGGCTTGACGATCACATATTCCCTGTTCTAAACTAAGTCCGAAAGTTCGTGTCACTTTGATATCAGCCGGTCTTAGATGATGTATCCGTAAGTTGGTTTTCCATTTAGCAGATGAAAGTAATTTACGGATAAAGAACGTAGAACCATTTCTTTCAACTATTTATTCCTGCCAACCGTCCAATTTAAATCTCCCAGTTTCTATCCAGTATCTTAGAAACTTCACCCAGTATTATCACATGACTTGGAAATTTACGGGAAATATATTCCAGATTTTCCCCCAGAAAAAAAATGTTCAAATGTTTGTAAGGCTTATGGGACTTAACTACGGGGTCATCAGTCCCTAAACTTACAAACTACGTATGAACTACTTACGAACTAGGACGGCACAAATATCCATGCCCGAGGGGGGATTCGAACCCCCGACCGTAGTTTCCCCCAGAAGTTCCAACTCTCTGAGCTTAGCCATGGCGTCTATAAAAGATCCAGTGACTATGTTCAATCCACTTTTAACTTCGATCTTCACAAAAATTATTTCAAATTACGCATCTATACTAATCTGTTTCAATATTATGCTACTTTTATCGCTATTGACACACCTTCACCTTCAGTGTTCTACTTGTCCTTCCGATATACGTCATAGTCTGTATTTAGAATTTTGTTAATTTTGATATCTGGTTTCAGCCAGCTTTCCATCCCTAGTACTAAGTGGGTATTGTAGCCGTTTATAAGCGGGAGCAGTTCTGGTACCTATCCGTAAATGCTCCCGCAGTTAACCAGCATTCCATTCTCTGTTGTTATTTCGAACTCTAATTTACGACGACCCAGATTCAGTCTTTTCCGGCATGTGGAGGGCTTTCTTTAACTTCAGAAACACTCATGTGCACGCCACACGTATGTTCCTACCTCAGTAGTCGATTCATGGGTGCAGTAAACGCGTGATGTATTAAGGGGAGCCTCCATACCGGCATATCCACCGGAAAGAGGAGGCCGAAATATCCAGGATCGCCACTGAATCGCCTTAACCTCTGGTGTAACCATCCACTCGGATCCAAACCAGAGGACCGTGATGGGGTCTTCTATCCCTCTCTGTGCCCCTGCTATGAAAAATCACAAATATCAGCCATCTGCCAACTTTCATAGTGATACTCTGTGACATGCACCGTGTGGTTGGCTGCGGACTATTTAAACTTTCTATCTGAAAACAGACATACATGTGCCAAGTTTCATAGTGGTCAGTCCGACAGTATCGAAGCTATCGTAATGCATCCTCCACCATGCACCGCACGGTGCATGAAAAAGTAAGTGTAATATGTGCCAAATATCGTAGTGATCTGTTAGATATGTTGCTCCTTTCGTCAGTTAAGATCGCAAGTGCATTAAAAATGTATAATTTTTCCTTGCTTATCCGAATTTTCCGACTTTTCTTTGTAATTGTCCCTAGTTTGGTTTCGTGAAAACTTCTACAGGACCATAATGAAATGAAAAAAAAAAAAAAATAAAAAAAAAAAATAAAAATCGCACTGACGTGTTTTACGGCCCACTTTAGGTTTGCTTGTAGTTTTATGTTTTTTTGCAAACATTTCGGACAAAAATAATAAAAATGTCGATACGATTACGACTCTACTATTGTGATAATATATATGCACCCAACACGTAATATTCTTTCTGGCCGTATTTTAACAAACAACCAAAATTATTTGATATTTGAGTTTATCTTTGACAAACATACTCATTTTTGAACGTGTTTAAACAATTATTAAATTTATCACCTGTTGTGCCTTGGTAGTTTGTTAAAGGTTATTTTCTTAGCCTGTACTGGTTACAAATGAGTATAGCCTGGAAGGAACGTAGCGCATATTTGGCGTTCGGGCGAGTGACTACAGCCTGGATGGAACACAGCGTACATTTGGCGTTCGGAAATCAGTAACGAGACATCCCTCGCCCGAAGTCTCGCCCGAAACTTTCTTTTGCATACACCATCTTGCTTTCCGTATTTGATGATTTTCTTATTGTAACCCAATCGCTGTCATTTCAAAGCAATGGCGCACTGAAAATGATCAAAAACACGTCGTTTTTAGAACAATTAATTATAACCTAATGTCTAAAGATGCCACGTTAGTTAACACCTGCCATCGATGGTACGAGAATTACGGATTACTCTCGCAGCTGTTCGCCGTAGCGTAATGGGCGCCGAATTAGTTTGTGATGTACGAACATGTCAGACGGTGGTTCGAAACTTGCTGGGTCGCGGTGGCTTAGCGCGCTTGTTCAGAAGGTTTCCGGCGTGGTAGCTTGACGCCCTCCGAAACGAAAAAACTGAGTGAACGACGAAACGATAAAAAAAGAACAAAAAACACCAGTGTCCACAAAGTACTGATCAAACCGAAGAACTAACAAAGAGAAAGAGGTTTCAACGCTTTCTGTAATAGAAAAGTGAAGTTGAGAACCGATTGCTATGTGCGTGGTACACCGTACGGCGATCCTGCCTTGTTGTCATTAGACGTGGTTGACCATAACCTATGCTGGGTTCGACTACTACACATTCTCGTACAGTTCAAAGGAGGGGAGTCTCTCACCCAAGTGCATTACAGATATGGATAGCCCACTACACGATTAGACCACTTGACCGATTGAGTCCGAATACGTGGCCTATTTTAAAAACTGACTTAGGCGAACAGCACTCTTACTCTCTGCCTGTCCTTCACGGTGGTTAATAAATCTTCACATCCTTCGCACAACTTATATACCATACCATGCCTGGCAACCACACTCTTGTTGCCATTCTATTTCTACATCTATCTACATCTACATAGACACTCTGCAAATCACATTTAAGTGTCTAGCAGAGGGTTCATTAACCACTTTCATAAACTTTCTCTACCGTTCCATTCTCTAATAGCGCGCGGGAAGAAAGAACACCTAAATAGTTCCGTTTTCGATCTGATTTCTCTTATTTAATTGGGATGGTCGTATTTCCCTATGTAGGTGGGTGCTAGCAAAATATTTTCACAATCAGAAGTAAATGTAGGTGATTGAAATTTCGTTAATAGATCTCGCCGCAACGAATAACGTCGTTCTTTTAATGATTTCCACCTCAAATCGTGCAACATTTCCGTGACGCTTTCCCCTCTGTAAAGTGATAAAACAAAACGAGCTGCCCTTCTCTGAACCTTCTCAATGTATTCCGTCAGTCCTACCTGGTGAGGGTCCCACAGTGGGCAACATTATTCCAGGAGAGGACGCATAAGTGTGATGTAGGCAGTCTCTTTGGTGGAGCTGTAGCATCTTCGAAGCGTTCTGCTAATGAAACCTTTGGTTCTCCTTCCCCACAATATTTTCTTTCGTAATTGTTACTCCTAGGTATTTGGTAGAATTTACGACCTTATGGATTGACTGATTTATCGTATAATTGAAGTTCAGGGGATTTCTCTTCGTGGTCATGTGTATTACTTCACACTTTTCTTTATTTAGTGTCAATTTTCGCACCATGTAGAAATTTTGTCTACATCGCTTTGCAGTTGCTTTTGATCCTCTGTTGACTTTCTAACGTCCATCACCTCTTTTCGGAATGACTCAAACTGAGCCCTAATATATTCCTGAATCACGGAAATGTTTATTAGTTCTCAGTCTATAACGAAATCATTCCACTGTAGGTGAAGTTGAACTTATCTTATATGCTGGCTGAAGTCCATTGCGTTGTGATTTGTCTTCGGCATTCACTAAAGAAATTGGTTTTACAGGATATTTTCATAAAGTAAATCCATTTTAGTTGATATGGAAACAATTTTATTTCCACTTAAACATTGCACAATCAAGAAATGCAGCAGCAAGCCAACACAGCTGCTTACAGGCTTCTGGCCACTCACAAACTCTATCCACGACTCAACAAACAAATGTTTCTCTCCAACATCTTTCTGCTTAACCACGTATTAAAAATGATGACAAAGTTTTGTAATTCACTATTAAACAATATTCTTTTCCATTAAATATGCCAAAATACAGAAATTTAAACATTACATTTAAGCTACGACTATTTATGTCAATGTATGTATTTATTTCACGAAATTTGTATTTAAATGTAGTGCACAAATTTAACGTCATCCTTTTGACTAGTGTTTACAGTCGTCAAATTATTTACATTATGTGTGTTTTTGAAATGCACACATATTTGTTTTGCCAATAGTGTGTAGGCGTATTATTATTGTAACATATAATTTTAATGTGTTTCGGTTTGCGGTCAAATTATTTATCAATACGGATTTGTATATGGTTGTCGTAGTTTTGTTAATTTCGAAGATAGTTTCTTAGTACCAAACGGATTATTAATTTTAGTGCATGAAAAATTATCAGTATTTAATTTAGGATCTAGTGATATATAAAACATTGTTTGCCCTAATTTATTTAAACAATAGGTATATATGAAATCATGTTGTGCAATAGTTTATAACATGTAGCATTGTTGTTTTTATACAAATTAGTATCATATAGTTTCAGCAATATCCAAAACTAAGTGTAATGAATTTCTAGTGTTTGCAGCTATTATTTACGAAAGTATTAAGAACAGAAAATTACGTAAAAGGTCTGCCAAAGTTATATTTAAATGAACGTACTATTTCTTAAAAGTGTTTTACTAATAGTGTAAATAGAATTTCAATCTGAAGGCGAAAGTGTGAAATATCACATGTCCGGTAATGAAGTTTTACTTTAGGTGTCAGCTATTTCGTGTTTCAATGTTGGCAACTGATTTTTAGGAGTTCGTAACATAGCAGAAACGTTACACACCCCCCTACATAGTGTACCTGAAATATAATGTAAGGTTCACTGTGTACTATCGTTTCAATATGTTGTGATTTAAGTGTACATAGTGAGTCTGTATTAGTTTAGGTTAAAATAAAAAAAATGTATGTTGATTGTAGTCTTGCGAATACTGGTGGTGGTTGATGTTGCATGATGCGCCGACATTGGTCTATCTGCAAACTGCTGTTGGTGATGTAGTGGCTCGCAGCTTCAGCTGACTGTAGATACAGGCATTCCTATAACATGGTTGTATCTTTCTCAGAACCACATACTAGTTTTCCCTAACTACATACATAAATAAGCATACTGTTACCAGGCTATTGGAAAGAGCAATCAATTTTCTCTATACGGTATTTAAAACATACAAAATTATGGGTTCAAATTAACCCTTAAATGTTACTGAAAATTAATGAGAAATCTCTCTAATTTACTTTAGTTTGAATAATGAAATAGCAAGCTTTTACAACTTTTTTTTTCTTCTTTTCACAAGAGCATTGATATTCATATTGTAAACAGTTATGTATGGTATTAATTCATATAAAAAAGTATTTTACTAGTTTCTTCTATGTGTACGTGTATGTAAATGCCATGATGTGAGTACTAAGCTCCTAATTCCTCTAGAAAGGGTGTTGTACATTGTAATACTTCAAAATTTATAGTCAATTTACTAAGTGGAATGAATGACATAATTAAATAGTAAAACAATGGATAGAAACAAGCTCTCAGTGAGCACATCAAACATTTATCATTCAAAATTATGGTATAGTTCAAATGGTTATATAGACAGAAAATTTAATCGTGGTTTTGAAACTTTTTCAAGTACTGTAGGTATTGAATATTTCTCATACAGTTTGAGAGATTGAGCTGTTGTAAAGAGTAGAAACAAATTAGATCATAGTATTACATAATATTTTACTTATTGAAAAAATATATGCATTAATAAAGATTCAAAAAAACCAACCCCCCTGCGAGTAGTTAGCAGTGGCAATGGTTAATCTCATAGCTCAAATCAAGCATGGAAATTTTTCAAGTGTCAGTTATCAACTGATCCACCAAAGTGTCAAATTTTTCCCAAATCATGGAATAATTTAAAGAAAAATGAAAAAGTTTAAACAAAAACTGCCAAAATACACCCACTCTCAAGGCAGTAATCAAGAGAGGGCGGAAAAATACGCTGCCATTAAATTACGTCCACGGCCAGGGCAGGTAACTGACTCGCAAACGGCTATATAAGCAGAAAAAGACTCTGGTTGCGTTTACTTATATTTTGTTTAACAATTTAGTGTCCGTAAGGTATTACGATACACCACTTAGTTTTCATAGATTATCTTCTAAACGGAATGTTTGTATTAATGGTAACTACCTTACCAAGAGTTACAAGATGCAACTGGCAACTTTACTATTTCCGCAGAAGTAAAAAAACAGTACATAGTTCTTGTTCTTCTTTGAACAAACTGCCCCAATCAAACACAACACAGTCCAGAGTACCCTATGTTTGTTGAATGGTGAACAGTTACTACCTCCGAATAACTCAAAAACAACATTCAATGTTGTCCAGTAGTGTTTGAATATGAGTGACAATCATACAGTAGAAATGGATGAAAATGAGTAACTTAAGTGTTCTGAAAGTCTGTACATGTATATGTTAACAATGTAAAATCTCATAATTAGATACTACACAAAAGTCAAAATTTACATATGGTCTGCCTGATCATTTTTCAGATACAGTACCATATCAAAATTAAACACCCTGTAATCAACTACAAATTGATACACAAAGCTTGCATGCATGAGCAAGTAAACAAGTGTGTCATGAACAAAACGTATGTGTTTCACATGAAAAATACAAATTTATACAAGTTTAATGATAATAATAATGAGTAATAGGTAGTCTGTAATGGTTCATTATGACCTTACATCATGAGTATGTGCAAGTACACTTGATAAACATTCCAAGTATGTAACTTGTAAAACCTCAATAGTTTCATTGTAAACTTTAAGAATAAAAATGAAAATTAAACCTTGCATCAGCCAAAACTGTGTCATATGTACAATACACTATAATATGGTCATCTTAAATCAGTATTAAATATTTTCCTATTAAGCTGTAAGCTCAAGGATAGAAATTGAATTTTACATTGGTCAACACTTGTGTGGTCTGTGTGTCCTCCCATGCTTATAGTCACTTTTGTACTAATTGTTAGCAAGTCCCTCTTGACACATCACAGTACAACACAAAATTCAACCAACAATACAAAAATATTAATGAATGACTAACAAGAGTGAAAAGACTTAAAGAGTTTGAATTTTAATGCACTGTGGACGTGATTAATAGAACAGATCCCAGTACATAACTGAGGTAAGAATTTTCTCGTATATACAATGACATTTAAGCCATAAACAAATAATAAACACTTCAACATACCTTTTACTATGCATATGAAGTTAATAAATAAATTATTGTGTGCCATATTCATAAATAGTATCTTCCTTATAGGTTTCAGAGTAAAGTAAACTATTCACAAGACAATTAACTTTTATGTAGGTAGTATTTAAATGCATTAATCTATCTCAGACCGATCAACTTTATGGATCGTGGATAAACAAAGCTATAAGAATTCAGCTAAGGTTTTCAATTAACTTCAAGAGGCTCAATGTATACATGTAGATGAACTTCAACTCAGATCTTAACAAATGGACTACTAACATAGTGAAACATTACTTGGTTTTCAGGTTCAGTTACTAGATTTTTTTTTAAACTTCTTCAAAATTATTCATGTTACTAGAATCACAACTTAAGTTGACAAACAGAAGGTATACTTTCATATTTGCTTTCACTTATTTCTTTAACTAACACTTCAGTAGATGACTTAACATTTATATCAGGATTTGGAGCTAACATTTCTCAGTACACTTAACACTATCATTTTGAGATTTCCTCAGCAGTATCAAGCAATTCAACATCTTAGACTTCAAGTAAAGCATCTGTTCAGAGAATACACTAATCTTAATCCTATATCAATATTTTTCATTTAAGTATTCATTATTTTCATAGTCATTTTCTTTATGACATATCAATTCTTTCTTTTCAATATATGGAGCATTTTTCACTTCCATTTCAGTAACTTAATAACTATTTGTTCAGTACTTTCACTGACAATTCTTAACCTAATTTCTCATGAACAGCACTTCCCCTTTTTCTAACTCTGTTAACATCTTTTGATGACTACTCAAAGACTTCCACATTAGCTAGTGGTTCATAAACATCATAACATAAGTCTCCAAAATTCCTGTCAAACACATTAAATAAACCCCCATCATCTACCTATTTTCTTTTTCTGTACTTAAATTCACATAGTATTTTTATTCATAAATCCTTCTCAATATTTATTATTCATTGTAACTGTATTAACTGTAAACATGAATTCACTATTCAGTTGAAACTGTATTTCAGTATATTTACTTTTCCTAGCTCTTAAGCAATAAATCTCATATTGAAAACCCCCAACTAGTATATCAGATTAGGTACAGTATTACTATTTGGTATAAAGTTCTTCTGAACTGATGGTTAACATCCACCTACACATTTTTTGTTCATATTTTCTCAAAAATTCTTATTGGTAATAAAGTTTAGGCGTCACCTATTTTAAGTTTCAATAAGCATATAGCAAAAATGTACATGTCAAAAGGTATGTCTCAGCTGCTTTCATTTGTCAGTGGTAATTAAAACATTTTATCAAATAATCATAAATATTTACACTGAAGAAAAACTTAAAGACTACAATTTTTTCTGTACTGTGAAAATGATTAATAGAAGTACACAGCACACGACTGGGGACCTGAACTGTTGTCAGCAGTTTCATAACTAAAGAGTAATTATGCCCCTAAGGTATTACATCAGTACATAGTCTGATGCATCTCATTTTGTCTATCATCAGGTAGAATAGGTAATAGTACATTATTACTAGGTCCAAAATTAAATGCAACTAATTGGGTCTGGTTTGCCCAAGAACATACTTTACACCTTAGACTTTGCTTAAGCAACATAATTTCTAAAGTGTCATTCAAGTCTGAATGAAAACAATCATTGTCCTGTGGCATAAAATAAACAGGGCGAAATTTCTTTTTAGGCCTACCAGTTAACCTCACTACTGGTAAACAAATTACATTAGTACATCTAGGAATAAACAAAGTTTCAGTGTGTGACTTTTCTTGCATTTCGTCTACACACTGTGGTAATTCTGTGACTGTACATTTACTTTCGATTTCTTGCTCAGGGTTATCTATAATACAGTTACATTCAGTTTCTACTTTAAAATCAGAAATATCAAGTTTGCTATTACATTGTTCAACATCGCGAATCTTTCCAGTTAACTTTGTTTTAGTATCCTGGCTCTGAGAATTTACATTACATGAACTGTCATCTATTTCTTCAACATTGTCACTCGTCTGAGAAACTACTGAAGTAGCAGCTACCACAACAGTTTTTTCTACACTATTGAATCCAGTACTAAAATTTGTCACTAGACTTCCAATGTATTGTTTTAAATCGGTCATTGAGTCATTTGTTTTACTAATTTCCAATTTAATTGAATTTGTTTGAGATTTCATGTCAGATAGTTCGGTTTTCACGGTTTTTATATCTAACGAAAGTTCGGTTTTCATAGTTTCCATAGTTTCCGTTTGTAATGAAAGTTCGGTTTTCATAGTTTCCGTTTGTAATGAAAGTTCGGTTTTCATTTGTAATGAAAGTTTGGAGTTCGATTCTAATATAAGTTCCAAGATTGATTTTCTTTCTATTTCCGCATTTGCTGCCATATTACTAATCTGTTGTCCAGTCTCTTGTAAATCACTAGAAAATGGGACCTGCTGCTTTCTTGTAATCGGTGTAGAACTCGCGATACCAGAACCTTCTACCCCACTGTCAAAGTCCGAAACTTGAGTACTATCATCTCCCTCCTTTCTTACTGTATCCATTTTAAGATAAGTTTTCAGTCCACATAAAACCCCTATCACACAAACAGTCACTAAAAAAAAAGAGAAAAAAAAATGAGTACTTAACTTCACACAAGGATGCGGCGATACAGGAATCTAGTAGTCCAAATTATTGCCATCTTCCTCCATTAAATTTCGACATCGTAGGTGTGGGTAGTATTGTAGTCGAATTCTGCACTTTTATGATGGTTTTACTGCACATCCATCATATACATTATTTTCCTTGTATCCTGAAACACATTCTTATATTAGCGAATACTCATTAAAATCGTTTGATCTCGTCACCACTTTTAACACTTTACATTAGTGAATACGCTTTTTAAAATCCTGGTCACACGGCACCACATCTAACGTCCATCACCTCTTTTCGGAATGACTCAAACTGAGCCCTAATATATTCCTGAATCACGGAAATGTTTATTAGTTCTCAGTCTATAACGAAATCATTCCACTGTAGGTGAAGTTGAACTTATCTTATATGCTGGCTGAAGTCCATTGCGTTGTGATTTGTCTTCGGCATTCACTAAAGAAATTGGTTTTACAGGATATTTTCATAAAGTAAATCCATTTTAGTTGATATGGAAACAATTTTATTTCCACTTAAACATTGCACAATCAAGAAATGCAGCAGCAAGCCAACACAGCTGCTTACAGGCTTCTGGCCACTCACAAACTCTATCCACGACTCAACAAACAAATGTTTCTCTCCAACATCTTTCTGCTTAACCACGTATTAAAAATGATGACAAAGTTTTGTAATTCACTATTAAACAATATTCTTTTCCATTAAATATGCCAAAATACAGAAATTTAAACATTACATTTAAGCTACGACTATTTATGTCAATGTATGTATTTATTTCACGAAATTTGTATTTAAATGTAGTGCACAAATTTAACGTCATCCTTTTGACTAGTGTTTACAGTCGTCAAATTATTTACATTATGTGTGTTTTTGAAATGCACACATATTTGTTTTGCCAATAGTGTGTAGGCGTATTATTATTGTAACATATAATTTTAATGTGTTTCGGTTTGCGGTCAAATTATTTATCAATACGGATTTGTATATGGTTGTCGTAGTTTTGTTAATTTCGAAGATAGTTTCTTAGTACCAAACGGATTATTAATTTTAGTGCATGAAAAATTATCAGTATTTAATTTAGGATCTAGTGATATATAAAACATTGTTTGCCCTAATTTATTTAAACAATAGGTATATATGAAATCATGTTGTGCAATAGTTTATAACATGTAGCATTGTTGTTTTTATACAAATTAGTATCATATAGTTTCAGCAATATCCAAAACTAAGTGTAATGAATTTCTAGTGTTTGCAGCTATTATTTACGAAAGTATTAAGAACAGAAAATTACGTAAAAGGTCTGCCAAAGTTATATTTAAATGAACGTACTATTTCTTAAAAGTGTTTTACTAATAGTGTAAATAGAATTTCAATCTGAAGGCGAAAGTGTGAAATATCACATGTCCGGTAATGAAGTTTTACTTTAGGTGTCAGCTATTTCGTGTTTCAATGTTGGCAACTGATTTTTAGGAGTTTGCAACATAGCAGAAACGTTACAACTTCACTAACCGATGAACGACAGCATCGTCCGCGAATAGTTTAAGAGAGCTATTCAGATTGTTTCCTAAATCGTTTATAAACACAAGGAAGCGTAGGGGACCTATGACGCTTCTCTGGGGAACGCCAGATATCCTGTTTTACTCGATGACTTACCGTCAATTACTACGAACTGTGTCCTTTTTGATAGGAAATCGTGAATTCAATCGCACAATTGGGGCGATATTCCATAAGCACGCAAATGCAATAGAAGCCGCTTGTGAGGTACAGTGTCAAAAGCCTTCCGGAAATACAGAATTGTGGAATCGATTTGAGATCCCTTTTCGATGAAAGTTATCACTTCATGTGAATAAAGGGCAAGCTGTGTTTTGCAAGTGCGGTACTTTCTGAATCCGTGTTGACTACTGACTAATAGTTCGTTCTCTTCGAGGTAGTTGATAATGTTCGAACAAAGTATATGTTCCAAAATCCTACTGCAAATCGACGTCAGTGAGCTGGCCTGTAATTTTGTGGAACACTCATATTGCCTTTCTTGAATATTGGATTGACCTGGGCAACTTTCCAGTCTTTGGGAGCGGATCTTTCGCTGAGTGATCGGTTGTATATAACTAAGTATGGAGCTCTTGCATCAGCATACTCTGAGAGGAATCTTGTTGGTATACAATCTGGCCCGGATGATTTGTTTGTGTTTAGTGACTTAAGTTGTTTTACTACTCCAGGAACATCTACCTCTAAATTTCGCATGCTGGCAGCTGTTCTTGGATTGAATTCTGGAGTGTTCACTTGGTCTTCTTTGGTGAACGAATTTCGGAAAGCTATGTTTAGCAATTCTGCTTTATCAGTACTGTCATCGGTAGTATTATCATTGCTATCGCGTAGTGAAGGTATTGTTAGTGTTTTCCTGCTAGTGTACTTCACATATGACCAGAATTTCTTTGGATTCCCTGCAAGTTTACGTGACAGGATTTCGTTGTGGAATCTACTATAAGCTTCTGGCATTGAGTTTTTGTAAAAGATTGCCCGTCCTGGGGATTCTGTGTCTTTTTAAATTTTGCATGCGTTTTTATTTGCTTCTGCAACAGTGATTTGACCTGTTTTGTTTACCATGGGTTCAGCCCCCTCTTTTATTAATTTATTTGGTATAAATCTCTCGATTGCTACTGATATTATGTCTTTGAAAGTAAGCGACAACTGATCTACACTATCACTCAGGAAAGCGTGAAGAGAATTTTTATCTGTTTTATTGAATAGATGTATTTTTCGTTTATTTAGTACATTTGGGAATTTCGATATTCAGTCTGGCTACTACAACTCGATATTCTCTAATCCCTGCATCTGTTTTGATGCTCTTTACTAGCTCAGGATTATTTGTTGCAAGGAGATCAAGGGTATTTTCGCAACCGTTTACTATTCTAGTGGGTTCATGAACTAACTGTTCGAAATAATTTTCAGAAAAAGCATTAAGAAATAGTTCGGACGATGTTTTATATTGGCCGCCGGTTTTGAATACGCATTTGTGCCAACATATCGAGGGTAAAATAAAGTCGCCACCGATTATAACAGCATGCTTGGGGTACCTGTTTGAAATGTGATTCAGGGGACTGAGGCGCTTCAGTCACGGTCTGCACGGCCACTACGGTCGGGGGTTCGAATCCCCCCTCGGGCATGGATATTTGTGCCGTCCTAGTGCGTAAGTAGTTCATAAGTAGTTTATATGTTTAGGGAGTGATAACCCCGTAGTTGAGTCCCAAAGGCTTTACAAACATTTGAACATTTTTGAAATGTGATTCAAGCTTTCTTTTGAACATTTCGGCAGTTGCATCGCTTGAGTCAGGGGGCCGATAAAAGGTCCAATTATTAATTTATTCCGGTTGTCAGGTAAACCTCTACCCATACTAATTCACAGGAAGTATCTGCCTCAATTTCACTGCAGGATAAACCGTTTGTAACAGCAATAAACACTCACCCCCTTTTTTATTTATTCTATCCTTTCTGAAGACCATTTGGCCCTTGGAAAAATTTTAGTCGAACTTATCTCTGGCGTCAGCCAGCTTTCAAAACCTATAACGATTTGTGCCTCAGTGCTTTCTATCAGCGCTTGGAGCTTTGGAATTTTCCCAACACAGCTACGAAAATTTACAACTGTTACATCAATTGTTCCTAGATCTGCATTCTTCCTGTCTCTGACGTGCACCCGTTGAGACTGAAACCCATTTTGTGTATTCCCGAGGTCCTCTCACCTTAAAAACTGCCCATTCCACGCCACACAGTCCCCGCCATCCGTGTAACCGTTTCCTGAGTATAGTGGACTCCTGACCAATTTAACGGAACCCGATAACCCATGACACTTTGGCGCAAGTCGAGGAATCTGCAGCCCACACGGTCGCAGAACCGTCTGAGCCTCTGATTCAGACCCTCCACTCGGCTGTGAACCAGAGGTCCGCAGTCAATCATGTCCACAATGCTGTAGATGGTGAGCTCCGCTTTCATCTTGCAAACTAGACTGGCAGTCTTTACCACTTCTGATAGCCGCTCAAAACCAGAGAGAATCTCTTCCCATCCAAAGCGACACACATCGTTGGTCCCGACATGAGCCCCCACCTGCAGCTGGCTGCACCATGTGCTCTTCATGGCATCCGGAAGGAGCCGTTCCACATCTGGAATGACTCCCCCCGGTATGCACACGGAGTGCACGTTGGACTTCTTCCCCTCCCTAACAGCCATTTTCCTAAGAGGGCTCCATTACCCGCCTTACGTTGGAGCTCCCAACTACTAACAAACCCACCCTCTGTGAGTGCCCGGATCTTGCAGGCAGAGGGGTGAGTACAGGACAAGCGACACCATCTGCATCAGGAACATCCTCTGCCACAGACAGCGCCTCGAATCTGTTCGTAAGACTAACCGTCGAGGCCTCCACTTCGGTCCCCCGGGAAGTCTTACGCCACCTGACACGCCCTGAGCCTCGCAATCTACCACGGATTGGGGGGCGACACCCTCGCGGGCAGTGACCGGGCTGGCCACAGCCGCAGGCCGATCGGAGGGCACAACAGACGCACAGGGCGTCTGCTGCACCCCCGCGAGCGGCCCACAACAGCGGCGCCCACCCACCGCAGACTCAAGCGTTGCCAGCGAAGCCAGCGCCGCCTGATGCTGCGAGCGAAGAGTCACCAGCTCGGCCTGCATCCGTTCGCAGCAGTCACAGTCCCTAGCCATTCTAAAAACCTATGTATGTTCCAAATATGTACGACTGTTGTGACTTAGACTTTGGGAGATTACACCGATCTGTGACTTTGACGGGAATCTAAATATAAGCAGTGGACACTAAACTATTCCTTTGAAGCGAAGCTGACTAAATATACGATCGAGGACACAAAAGTTTGATAAACAGTGAGCTTCGAAAAATATGTACCAAACACTAAACTGTTTATTAACGAGGAATCTGAAAAATATATACGCGAGCTAATAAATCAAAATAGCATCACTGATCTGTCAACTAAACGCGATTCTGAATAAATAAATACGCGAGCACACGAAAATTTGATGAACTGTAAGAGAAAGCACGCACGGAATGAAAATCAGTCGCTTCTATTAAGAAGCCGGTTAACTTACAATGTAGAGCTGCTGCGCGACGCGTGTACTGGCAGGCGGTCACTGAGAACTTCTGGTGTGATCATTTACACTGCCATAAATGGTATATTGGCTACGTAAAATAAATTAGACGTTAATCAAAGCATGTTCTCTGGCTACCTCACGATTTTATACCTGACAGTGTATTTCAGGAAGTCTCTGCGTTTTCCTGAACTGATGTGTAATAATTCATATAATTATTACACACTCAAAGGAAACCTTAAAAATTTATAGATAAGGCAGTAAAGTATCTGGTTCAGCATAAATTATTTAAAAGATTAATGTGCCGTGTCAATTGTGAGTTCTTTGCTCTCAGATCAAATTTCAATTAATACAGCTTGAACACGATATACAGAAATCATTGCCAAAGAATTTCTACAATGTTACGTGAAAAAAAAAAAAAAAAAAAAAAAAAAAAAAAAAAAAAAAAAAAAAAAAAAAAAAAAAAGAAATCACAAAAAAAAGACGAAGAGGAAAAAGAAAAAGAAGAGAAAATAAAAAAAAGGAAACAGCTATGTTTCGTCGATTGGACTTGATATATTTTGGCTAATATTTTTTACATTATGTAAAGAATGCATCTCTTCATACAGGCTTAAAATTCGCTCTTATTTGGGCAGAAGGGTTGCCCCAACTGTACACGAGAGCAAACACAAAGTTCAGGGGACACCTGACTAAATTTGAGTAGAAGAATGTTCGGTTTTCCAGTTCGGTTATGTGGTTTTATTCATTCCCTTCACATGACTAAGAATACCATATGTCTTAATGAAAGTAAATCGCACAGGCGTGTTTTACGGCCAACTTTAGGTTTGACAGTAGTTTCATGATTTTTTGTAAACATTTCGGACACAAATAATAATAATATAAATAATAACAAATGATGGACGATACGATTACGACTCTGCTATTGCGATAATATCTATGCACCCAACACATAATATTCTTCTTAACCAAATTTTAACAAACGGCCAAAATTATTTGATATTTGTTTAGCTTTGACAAATATACTCTTTTCTTAACTTTTAACTCTTTAAACTATTATTTTGCTATCCCTCCCACATTGTAACTATCACTTAATTTACTCATCTTAGGGAACGATCTTATTTATAAATAGACCGCAATTTTTATTTTATTTTTTCGAGATGACCGGTTTCGACATTCTATGGTGTCATCATATGGTCTCATTGATATTAATTATTATAGTGCTCCACATAAAATCCGGTAGGTGTACTCGATGATAGTTATATAGAAAATCATGTAGTGGTAGATAGTCAGATATAAAATGGATGGCTGGTGAAAATTAAAACAGTAAAAAAAACATAAAATAACAACCACCATAGTGCATATGTATGCTTGGTTTTATGGAGTGTTCAGTATTTGGCGTTCGGAAATCAGTAACGCGACATCCCTCGCCCAAAACCTTGCCCGAAACTATCTTTTGTATACGGCATCTTGCTTTCTGTATTTGATGATTTTCTTATTATAACTCAAGCGTTGTCATTTCCAAGCAACAGCACACTGAAAATTATCAAAATTGTTTTGGGTAGTGCCGGGTTTTGAACCACTGACCATGAGTACAGTCCAACGCGCTGCCCACTACACCAGGGCTAACAATTAGAACATGCGACCTCTTATCTCGTACTATTGATGGCAGTTATTAACTGATGCTAATATGGCAGTTTTAGGCACTAGATTATCATTTATCGTACGAAGAACGACGTGTTTTTGTTAATTCTTCAGTGCACCATTGCTTTGAAATGACAACGTGTAAGTTGCAATAAAAAAGTCATCAAATATGCAACGCAAGATGGCGTACGCCAGAGAGAGTTCTGGGCGAGGAATGTCACGTGACATCTCCGAATGGCTGGTTTTCGTTACTACAATGTAGGGAGTCAAATCTCCGTTAGTTTTGCAAATATCTCTCAAACGATCCGAGATATGGAAAAAAAACCATAAGAGAGCAAAGTTGTAGAGAATTCTCTCCTCTACAAATTAGGTTATTCAATTTTCGTATGAGATGAATGGTCAAGCTGTTATTTTCATTTAAATTTCGGCCTGTCAAAAGACGATCGTAAAGGCCCACTTTTAGTGTTACTACCGTAACCTGAAGTGGGCTAAAAAGAAAGGGAGAGTGAGTGAGCGAGTGAGGGAGAGAGAGAGATCGGAACTCAAACGGTGGAATGTAGATGTACTTTCCCCCCACATGCTACTTGAGAATGGAATGGTAGATAGATAGTATGAAACCGGTTAGATGAATCCCTGCCAGGCACTTAAGTGTGATTTGCAGAGTACTGTAACCATTTAGATGTAGACCCATACAGAGATCTTTTAATTCCAATTGGCATCAACCGCAAAGAAGATCAGAGTTCGTTTCCTGCATGAAGAGGTGATTGCGGAAGCAGCACAAGTTCGGTTTGGTGAAGATGGGGAAGGGAAGCGGCCTGTTTCTTTTCCAAGGAATTCCCCTTGGTTCTTGTGGGGAAGCCACGAAAAATGTGAATATGGATTTACGAACGGATATGTGAAATCATCTAGTCGTGCCGTAACCACTGCAGCACGAACCACGTTAGTTGTCCTGAACTTTGCCCGCTCCATCATTGCTGTCATTTGAGCTACAGACATTCTTTGACAGTATTTAGACAGTCATTGCAGCTAGAAAATTCCTATGGAGAACCTGAAAATAGCTTGACATCCTCACTTGCACTGTCTATCCTACATGGGCGCCACGAGCTCCTTGCAACTGTATGTCCAAAAGTGCATGTTCTGTGGAATAACTAGGAAGTTATTTAAAGTCACTCCAAGGTGGGCACGGTGATTTCGTAGAATTTACTCGTTTCCAATTTCCAGAAGTAAAAATTAAAGCTCGTTTAGTAAGATTTCTCTCCAAGGAGACACAATAAGCAGTTAAGTGATACTAGAAGCGGTAAAGAACTGGGAGTCATTAACAAGGGAGACTGCCTAAAAGGTCTACAGAAGTACAGTCCAACTCTCATTTCTATCCGTAGTAGACTTGAACGTATTCTGCCTCAACATATTCAATTAGATGAAACAAAAAGATATTTTTCTCGACCCTGAACATGATCACAAAAAACCTTGATTATATGGAACAGGCGATATGTAGCTTCTGACGGAATATCTAATGCTGCTAAGCATTCTGTTAAAAATTACTTGTTATTCCTGGAAGACGAAACGTAAAAAGTATGAACGTAAAGCTTGTCAAAAGTTTGTATGTAAATGTTCAATCATATACAAAATATTAGTAGTGTCGACGCGGCGTGATACAATAGTGTATTTGTGAGTGGAACTGGCCGAAAACTGCATACGGTAACGATAAAATAAAACCATAACGACGACCATGACTAACTACACAATACACACAGAAATTAGCACACTACTAAGAAATGTGCTGAAAAGAACATTAAAGTTAAGGAGTTGTTGAAATTTAATTTCTGCTGATAGAAATTATTACGTTGTTTTCACCCAATAAATGATAGCTTACGTTTGCTAGTGACGGGTGTTATGAGATCACTTTTATCCTAAGCACACAGTCGGAAATAGGGTACACGCTGACATTAATGTTTTATCCAGAAATGTTATGTCTGCCGCCGGATAAAAGGAATATTGGTCTCCCCGAAAGACTTACTCTCTTGGCAAACTTGCGTATCAAGGAAATCCAAAACTGTCAGCATGCGACTGAAACGCAGAGACCAGATGGGAGGAGACGGCGCAGGTGGCCATGCGGCAGTACTACTGCAACGCCGACGACCGGTTTATGGCGTCTCGCCGTCCAGTTGGCAGCCGCACAGACGACCAGCGTTTCGTCGCGGCCACGAGATGCGCCAAAACGCTTGCCAACGTCAGATGCAATACCTCGCTCAATTATTGTAGATCGAACGATGTGGTTAGTCAGGCGACACTTACACACATTAGGAAATTCTCTTTTTTCTTCCTACGAGTCTCCCTGTATCAACTTACTACTGCAGAGATGATTGATTTTATAGGCTTTGTATAGCAGAAAAAGAAGGAAGGAAGATTAGAGTGTAACTTTCCGTTGACACGGTGGTTATTAGACACGAAACACACGTTATTATAGCTTCTGTTACGAATGAGGAAGGAAATCGGCCGTTACCTTTGAAAGAAATCATCCAGCAAATTGCCAGCGCCGGCCGCGGTGGCCGAGGGGACTGAGGCGCTCCGGTCTGCACGACCACTACGGTCCGGGGTTCGAATCCCCCCTCGGGCATGGATATTTGTGCCGTCCTTAGTATTAGCTAGTCCATAAGTAGTTTGTAAGTTTAGGGACTGATAACCCCGTAGTTAAGTCCCATACGCTATACAAACATTTGAAAATTTTTTGAAATTGCCAGCGGGAAACAATGAGTGTATAGTAGTTATGTGCCAGTCACACAACAACAGAATAACACTTGGGATCTGAAGGAATCATACAAAATGAACTACAGGGTCCTGTTGTGCTTTGTCTGTTGTTTATGATTGACGAAGTGTTTGAAAATGACTCCGCGCGGCCGCGTGGCCTAAAGCTGTCCTCACACGGGACGTGTTGTCCTAGCGTGGCGCACGCCAGACGTGCTGTCTATTTAGCTTCAGCACGCTCTCAAAATGTTTGTAAATCTATCGGACCAAACTGCGTGGTCATCACTCCGTAGCTTACAAACTACTTAAACTAAGGTAAACTAACCTAAGGACAACCACACACACCCATGCCCCAGAGGGGACTCGAACCCCCGACGGCGAGTAGCCTCGCGCTCCGCAGCGAGGCGCCTTAGACCGCTCGGCTACTCCACCGCGGCCAGCACGCTCTGAAACGACCTGCTGCATCCCACGGAACGTGCTGCTCATTGTGATTTCCGACCGCAGCGCTCTAAAATTACACGGTATCTGTTAGCGATCGCCGGCCGCGGTGGCCGAGGGGACTGCGGCGCGTCAGTCACGGTCTGCACGGCCACTACGGTCGGGGGTTTGAATTCCCCCTCGGGCATGGATATGTGTGCCGTCCTTAGTGTTAGCTAGTTCATAAGTAGTCCCATAAGCTATACAAACAGTTGAATATTTGTTAGCGATCGCCGAAAATAAAAAAGAAAGAAAAAAAAAAAAAAACCTGAATACTGTAGCTTTCTTATGCTTGCACGTTGCGTGCAATACTCTTACAGAAATTGTAATTTTTTCTTCAAGAAACACAAAGACGGTACATTAACTGAAAGCGTTTGATAATGATAACAAAATGTACGTTCAACTCATTTTTGGCAAAATATCGTGAAAAAACTGTAAACGGTGAAATCTATCATCTGCGCCAGCTCCGCTTATCTTGCTCTCTAATATTCCTATTTTTCACGATGTAGATATTCTGCATATTCAAATGTTTACTTTGGCATTCCTTCGAAGATAATAAGTTCTGTCAGATAAATTCTACTTGCTCATACATGCGGGACAACACCTAAGCTCTACAATGTTCGTTGTGATAATTTTTGCTTTTAGTATTGTACATAAACGCTTTTGCTCCTTTACTTCATATGCTTCCATAACCACACTCTCTGCACTGTGAAACTGAACTATTCCAGCACTGTACTGAACTACAACAGAATTCAAACACCGTGGCGAAAACCGAATGACGTAGGGTAATGTCTTGAAATTTATTGGTACCTGTGCCCTTGTACGAAAAACTCAAGTTCTCTCGTGAGCAGAGTTCGTTTATGTTCGTAACGTCGAATACTGGTTATTATAATTGTATTAAATTAACAAATAAATTACATAAACCGTAATTAAACCAAATATACTATTTATACCTTTTATACTATTAAGAAACTGTTATGTTTTTTATTCCATGACACCATTTGAATTCTAACTCGTTCTGTTTTTGACATCTAATTGCTAATATTCTACAATGGTAAAACTCAGTATATATTTCTTTTATTTTTAATGACAACCTAAATCATTATACAACAGTTCATGGACTTTTCATATATGGATAAAATACATTCCATTTGCGTTAACTTTATTACAATAGCATTGTAAAAAGTAAAATCAACCATTCTTTGCACAGTACCAAGAATACAATAGCTTTACAAAAATGTCAACTACAAATGAACCAAATAGTTTTCTGCAAGGTATCATATCCTTAATTGTTTTTTCCATGTATCATATATAAATTGTATAGTTAATTTTTAATACCACTAAATTTAAATACAACACTGCAGAACAACTTATAGAATATCTTTGAAAATATTAATAAGAACATCATACAATTTGTTGTCAGTATTTTAATGTTTTAATTTTTATTTTAAATATACGAAAGATGACTATAATTATTTATTTATGGACTAAAATAATTAATTTTGAAGTAGTAACTGTTGAATGAAAGAAAATGATCAATCAATAAATACCATGCAAAATAACTACTACTTTCAGTCATTCAGGAAAATATACCTTATCCACATCTTCCATGTATTCTGAAGTTCTCAAACTGATGCAAAATACGATACTATTTTGTTGATATTTTTGCAATTATCCAACACAGGTTGCAGTAGATGTACATGATAAAAGGATAGAACATTAACAATATAATCGACTTTCCAGAATTCCCATATATTGTTACATCAAATCCTCTGAGATTAATTAAAAGAGACGGGATATGGGTTTTAATGAAATCCATGATTAATGTACAAAATGTGTTACCCAAAAGGAAAGAAAAGGACTAACTATAAAAACAGATGAAATCCCATCAAAAACAAAATATACAGAAATTGTCATACAGAAAGTGTCATGATGAATTCCTTCCAGACTAAATATTTGTGAGATCTTGTGGGAAACATATTTGTTATTTCAGTTAATGTTCATGGAAACACTTATTCAATACCTAGTCATCTACCAACATTTTAGTGATTATATCAATATTATGGCAACATAAACTGATGTTTAATATAATTTATGCAAATGTGTGTGTACACCATGATTGTGTTTGGTTACATAATGGAATATAAATTATTATCTTAATCCCATTGGAGGTTCAAGTCCTCCACCAGGTTATGTCCTTGGGTAGGTTTAAGTGACCTTAAGTAGTTTGTAAGTCCTCAGTAGTTTGGTCCGATAGGTTTACAAACAATTGAACTTCTGAATTATTATGTCATTATGTCGATGTGCAAGTGCCAAATCATTATATTATGGTGCAATTTCCAAGTAATTATTTTCATTGTATAAATAAAGATGTATAATATTGATATAGTTGCTATATAAGTTTTACATAACTAATTAAGTAACACATTATAAGGTGTTGAATAGGTCATTGCATGTACAGTAACTAAAATAATGGACTTGGTTTTCCATGACATCTCACAATTTCTTACAGTGGAATGAATTCATAGCTAGACTTGCATTTTTGTACTTTTCGGGTTTTTTGATGGGATGGATTATTCTAAGCTGCAAGCACAATATAATTTTATCTGTATTATGACCTTTTATTAACTGTACCTAAATGTTTTCACAAATGCCATTTTAATTGTACATTTCGTTATGCTAGAGGATTATTGACTTTGTAATTATCATTATTGATGTGGCGGCAGGGAGCTCTACTCTACAGTTTTTCTTTATAGTATAGCTGTAAACATGTTGTACAGATTTCAAGTTAACAATCTTTACCTTATTTTATTATTATTTTTATAGAGACATTTCGCTAATGACCAGTGGTGTATGTGAGGGTACATGGGAAGAGGAAACTGAAGATTAATGGAATGTCACCAACTTTTTATCACACAGCATAGAAGGCCAAAAGAAGGAAACTTAAACACTCAAGATTGCAGCAGTTTCTGAGCAGATACACATGCTGAAAGCCAGCAGCACTGTGATGAATTTTCCATGTGTATGTGTAAGTGTAGAAACCAGTGATTCAAGTGCATTAGTAGAATGTGGACTCACTGCTAATTACAGAAGCTAGAAGGTTTTATTGAGGTAAAGCAAAGTTTCAGCTTTCAAGAAGAAGGTCAGTTATCTGTTTGAATATTCTGAATATTGTTAGTACAGCTTTTGCTTCTAGTGACATATGGCACAAATTAACCTGAAATAGGTTTCGTTTCAATCTTTTATAAATATTTATTATTTACATAATGATGGAAATATGATTTATATTGATTGGATTGGAAGTGATGAGATCATAATTTACCAAAAATTGCTGTGTTTTTATAAAATATATGAGTAACAATCTTGAGAATTCTTATTATTTTGGGCTCTAACTTAAATTCAATAACTCAACATACGCATTCATTATTTTTATAAACTAGTTTTAGTTTATAAAGTTTAAAATTTTATAAACTTAATTGATAGGGTGTACATAATAGAAGTCATGTATTTTTTAAAGAAAACGCCTTTTGCTACTGAAAATTAAGGGTTTTTATTTTTATAATTCATCCATACCAGGTCGAAAAATAGTGAAGCTTTTCGACCTGGGAGCCAGAAACAGGAAGATATGGAATAGCAAGTGCTGACACCCACTGATGATGTCTTGGCATAAAGGCGAAACGCATATGGGTGAATTGTAAAAATAAACACCTTTATTTGCAGTAGCAAAAGGCGTTTTCTTTAAAATGTACTGCTGTGAAAATCCACAGTATTCAGCTGCTGCTAAAATGGCCACTAAAAGAAACGTAACAGAAGTTATTCTTGTGATAGACAAGCACATTTCCAAGCATGTAATTTATTTATTTTTCTAGAGCTCCAGACCATTTACTTTTAGCCTGTATTTTTCAGTCACAAATTGATTGCCATACTAGTAGAGGAATTGCCAACATTTTCTCCACAGATAGGAGCCACACAGCCCACTTTAAAATTTAACCTTGGGTACTACTGTGCACAGAGTTTTATTACACAACATATGAATTCTGACTGTTTCTCCAGATTGTAGCACAATGTTTCAATTGCCCCTATTTACTCATTCAATTTTGTGTACCATAAAGATCTAAGAATGGCAACATCATTTCAACCAAACAAGCAAAATGATCTGTCATTAACAGCTACATAGTTATTCTATATTTGTAGTGTATACATTATATATCAAGGTTTTTAATGTGATTGGTCCTATATGCTACCTATCACATAAAAAACAAAGAACTAAATATTTGGGCCACAGTTTATGAAGTACTCACTTATATTTTCTTTTACAGTGTCAGGTTTCTTTGGTATGCAGAAGTTCATGTTTTTCAGTTTATCTGTGCGATCTGTGTAAATATTGGTGGAATGTTTGAATAATATTGATTCCAATGCACTGAAGCCTGTTTGTTTCCAAACTCTTAAAATGTGAGATCCTTCTCAATACGACGAAAAGTTTCAGTAATATGAAATATCTCATGTTATTCCGTTCTGTTCCCTACATAGTATATATAGATACCATCTTTGTACTATTTCAATCTATTTTTGCACATTATACTTCCTTAACAAATTCGCATGGTGTAGAGCAGGGGTCTCCGAATCATTTGAACATCAGGGACACATATCAAGTTTACATTCTCATTGGCACCAGATGAAATAGATTTGAATTAGTGTGTCACTGAGATGGTGGGCACTCCTGCGTCAATGGTATACAATATAACCACCACAAAATACCTCATTACACCTCCCAACTAACATAAGTAACATTAAAATATTTAACTGCATCAAAGTCTTCAACACATAATCTACAAACACAGTCTGTGGAATCACAACTTTTAATTGATCACACTTTTTCTCATACAAAAATAATTCAACGAATGTTTTTCAGCACAGGTACAATATTCAGTGAAAACGTTCGTTAATCTTTATTACTCTTCAGTACACTTATTGCGAGGTATAAAATTTGTCTTTTGAATTCAAATTTTTGTCAAATTATGACTCCAACATAGTCTGCTATAGGAATAAACTTTCTTCTAAACCGTCCTCACTTATATTACTCTTGTATATAGATTCCTATATAACAGCAAAGTAGACTATTGTTCATACACGCGGTTGTGACAAATACTGATAACACAATGTGTGCAAAGCCTTTTATATTGGGGTAGTTTTTTAACGAAACAAAATTATAAAACTGAACAATACTTCCTCCCATAAATGTGTCCTTCGTTGTGTCAACAGCTAACAAGTCAATGATTCCCATTTGCATCTATTCCTAGACTTCAAAGAAAAAGGCGTTCTGGATAATTTAGGTTTCCTTGGAGTGTGCATCTGTTTCTGAGAACCTGAAGAAGAACCCATTCTTCATATTACCAAGAAATTCCATTGCAATAAAGCGCGATGCGGCGACTGTAAGCCATTGCGTTGCAGTCAGTCAATATTAAAAGCAACTTTCCACATTCCTACGAACACAGAAGTTCAGTCACATGGGTGGAAACATATATAAACATGGGGCATTGATAATTAATAAAGGAATAAAATATTTGACATACAAATACGCAATATTAATGGCGGAGAAATACTTAAGAGTAATGAATAACTAAAAATGGAACGCGGCCACACATTAAGTGGACGTGTTTCAATATGAAGTAGTACCGTTTAAGGAAAACAGATCTGCTGGTCTTCAGTGAATTTCAAGTTTGTGTACAAACCCCTGATAAAAAAAGGAGAACTTGAGCAGTGTTATAGATATCTCGTCTGGGGCTACAAAGTAAAAGGATAACTTACATACATTTTCTCCTAACTGATTTGTTAAAAGTCTTCATATCGACACCCCAAAATATGTACAGAAAGAGAAACGGTTTTGCATTGCTCTGTTTTGACAGGGAACAGAATTCAATTATAATTAACATGCAACTCTTCATGTAAATACTATTGGTGAACGGCTTTCCTCAGGTGGAGATTTCATGGACAATTCTTAATGTTACTTTGTAACGAATTCACTTTCTTGGACACATTTCCTAAAGATCTTCTTTGTGAAACAGGGTTGGTTGGTGGGGTTAGGTTTTTTGGGTGGGGCAGCAGGACTAAACTACTAAGGTTATCAGTCCCCTGGTGGGGAGAGGAAGGAGTGAGGATAGGAAAGGAGGGGAGGGGGAAAGGAAATGTAGGCCAGGAAGTAAAGAAGAAAGGAAGACTGCATTAGCTCGGGGCCCTGTACTCGCCACGCACATACTCACGAAAGAACTGTGAGCCACCTGGGAGAGGTGTGTAAAACACGGATCACGTTTTATATTTCGAATTTTTGTTCATCTACATTGTCAATGAATTCATCAAATTGTGGACCATGCTTTTCTCTTAAGGACGACTAATGTATATTCCCTGATCACAGCAATAGTTCCATTACGGAACACACACGTAAATTGTTGCCTACAAGGCATATCTAGCCCCATATTTGACTGAATATGCAACTCTCTTCCTCTGTTCCTCTTTTAGCTCCAATCGACTTATTACATAAGTACTCTGAACAAAGAACGTACTCATATTCCAAACAGAGAAATTTTGATATAATAAAGCAATCAAGATGAATGCAGCAAAACACAGCAGGAATAAGAAACACTGTCACTTGGAGATATGGCACTCCTACTGTGGTTTCTTTTCTTTAAAACAGGTGAAGGCGATTTCGACACGCTTTACACGCTACAGAGCTCCTAATAAACTTCTGTCAGTGTTAAACAAGCACAATTCTAGCACTAAATTACATAAGAACTTTCAAGTGCGGGCCTGTTTAAATCGCTTAACAGGTTGTATCCTGTCTGGGGGTTATATTTTGAAAACCCATGGTCTAGAGTGTCAAAGGTTTCAGTTGGGTCTAAGAAGAAGCCTGTCAGATATACTTCTTCATCTGACATTTCAAGAACTACTTCTGTGAATGTTGTCTCTACAAATTTACAATTTCTGTGTATGAAGCCACAGTGTCCTGTACCAAAAAGACTTCAAAAGTTGTGTTATCAAAAATCTGTAGCAAGTAAATTTCATATGGCTAAAATATTTGTTTGAAAATATGCCAACTTCCTGGGATTAAATATAAGACTGATTTTTTCTACATTTTTGTGTTCAACTATTTTCAGTGTTATGTTATAAGCTTCTGGCAGGACATAAACCAATATAATTAACTGGCATGTGAACAATGAGAATTAATTTCAGTTATTGTACCCAGAAAATGTGTACATGTATAATGTTTATGCACTTCATTTGTACTGTTGCAAAGTTATGACTAGCATAAATGCTATATGCCTTTGATGCCTTTGTTCTATTTATTGCCTTGGTTATTACTAATGTACACTTTGCTATATATCTGTCTGTTATCCTGAAAATAAAGTAACAACTTTGGTTAATTTTTGGTGTTCTTAATAAGTCTGTAGCACTTGTAATGTTCTGAGAACTTTCTGCTGCTTATAACCATCCTACTCCTTGACAATCCCCTCTGAGTATTTCAGGAAATACTTCCTCAAATATATCTTTGTTAGTGTCTTTGCTGTCAGCTGATTGTCAAATAATGTACATTGGGTGACTATTTTTAATAAATAAAACACCTCATCGTAGGGATGAGTACCTATTTTTCCTCCCTAAAGAAAATCATACCTTGACAGCAGTATTGCCTGCTTGTATTATCTGCAGTCATAGGGCCCAAAAGGTTATATCAATATCTAGGAGATACTAAAATTACAGGTAATAGGCATTGATTTTACGATAACTTTGTGATATTCGATTTTTTTTACAAAAACATTTAATTAATTTGCATAAGCATCGGACATTAAACATCTGTCAATAGGCATCAGCTATGGTAAAATACTTAATTTAATGTCTTATTTATGCATAGATAGCGTTTATTTTGTTCAGTTACAGCCTTGTTAAAGTTAGCCAACATCCACAACAAAATGTTTGTTATTCACAACTGATTAGAACAATTTCTTTTGTTGTTGGGATTGTTTGGTCTAGAATTAGCTCTGTTTGTATGGATTGTAGGTATTACATTTACAATAATATGGTAATAATCGATATAAAAATCTCCATATGTGAAAATTATGTTCTTACAACTGTTGACTATGATTGCAAATGTTATTAGCTATGTTATACCTGGAGGTCACTAGGGGTGCTTACTTTGGCATTTTTATCTTATAAGTAAATATCGTGATTATTAAAGTGCAATTATCCTGTAAAAAGAATATATAAAACAATTATTTGACCTCTATGATTTTAGGTCTGCTAGGCCTGTAAATAGCTTGAGGAGGCTTACTTTAGTGATGTTGGGCATTAATATTACGATTACATTGTGATAATATATGTAATATCACAATTAGTAGATTTTCCACTTTTAACATGAAATCAAGTAATTTCTCATAAATATCACTTATCCGCACACATTCTATAACACAATGCATTTTGGTTGAAGGAACTTCTTCAGTTAGGATATAAATGGGTCTTAAACAATGCAAAAGAAAAAAAATGAGTGTGAGGGTGTCATACGAAGATTGAACTTTGGTAGTGAATATTTATATATTTGGTTGGAAATGCTATAACGACATTTAACTGGCATGACAAACAAGGTATAAAAAATGAGTAAATTTTGCATACTGAGCCAGTCAGGACACGATTTTCATGACAACGATTTCTTTTCCGTCTAATTTGCTGCATTTCAGCTGTTATTCAGGAAGGAAATGACATGACAGAGCCTCCCATACATAGTTAGGTAAAACTGCAGAGTCTGTTGCCCGTGTTATTTGCATGGCGAGTATGTTGACAACTTTGCTGCGAGTGACTATGGGAAAGCAATAATTTAAGTGTTTCCGAACCGGAGATCTGGGCGCTATGCACCCTCACATCCTAAAAAAAATTCTTGTTTAACCTCTACCTAACCCAACTTCGACTTAAAATTATCATTGTTTCGTACAGATCATAAAATAAATAAAACATGCTGTACCTGCTCTATGGCTGACTGCTGTGGTGTGTGCATAGATATTCTGTAGTGTTGCCAACATTTGCAGCGTGTGGGCAACAGACTCTTCAGTTTAGCCCATAGTTTATTGCTATTACGATTTAAAAAAAAATGGGGAATTAGTTTCATACCTAACTAGTACTGCCCTCTCTTGAAGACAAAAGTAGGCTTTCAGGTTACGTTTTTAATGGAAACAAAATATTTTTATTCTCTTTTATAGATAATTAATTTGTTATTTAGCTTTGAAATATTATCTGACAACTTACATTAGAGATTTTAATGGTATTAATGTTACAATAACATTACAGTATTTGATATAACCATTTTAGTATAGCTGACATCTGTGGATAGGTGCTGCCACTTACTTGTAGAGATGAGCAAATGGAGGTTACTACAAAAAACGTTATTTCGTTTTTTTTTCAGGATTAGTAATATTCGATTTAAGGTAAATCACTTGTCACCAGCTGCATATTACTATTTCTTTATTTACATTTTATAAGAAAATTTAGGTTTTCTGTTATTTACGCACAGTTAGCTGTATACTCATTACCACATTCCACAGGACCTGTTATATAAATTGCATTGGGATTTATTTATTTGACCAGCCTCAAAGCCCGTAGCTTAGGGCTGAGCTGAGCTGGGATGGGATGGGATGGGATGGGATGGGCTGGGTGGTGGTGGTGGTGGTGGTGGTGGTAGTGTGGGTGGTGTGTGTGTGGGGGGGGGAGGGGAGTGTGGCTGAAGGCACTTGTGCCCAGTTATAAACGAATAGTGGTGGTCAGTAATGATTTTGACCTGTAATGAGCTCAGTGGATGTGTTCAATCCAACTGGGCAGTGGGTGGAGGCAGGAGGCAGGGTATTTTGTAATATAATGAGCAAATTTCTTAGATATGTGGGGGCAAAGGGAGTGGAAAGGGGACAGAATGATGATGAATACGGGATATGGGTAATATGACCTTGTCGGAGTTCTGTTATTGGACGTAGTGTAATCTGAGGCCCAGAAAGATGGAGGAACCTCCCTTCACCCCCCCCCCCCCCCTTTCTTGACATGTGGAGACCGGAGAGCCTGATGAATCAGTATTTCCGAAATGACGTCTGGGTAACTGTTACATGACATTGTTGACCTCGAAGTGAGCCGCACCATACCTAGAGTATCTACTGACGTCCACTAATATTACACGGACATTATTGGAAGGAAGACACAGATTTATTAGTGGGGTAAAGTACTCATATTTCCGGTGGTTGCCTAATTTCTGGTAGCTCAATATCTCGATTGCTTGGTGCTGCACCCAGCTGATCGTTACGAGACAGTAGCTAAGATCATTCTGATTCGTGCTCCACTGTTATTTTTATATTGTGTTTAACCCATTTCTTCCCAGCGTTGCGTACAAGCAACACGAAATTTAGCCTTACAAAATGCAGTCGAAATGGACTTACTATACAAAACTCACCATGCAAGTGTTAAAACCTTTTAACACACATGCATGGTGAGTTTTGTATAGTAAGTCCATTTCGACTGCATTTTGTAAGGCTAAATTTCGTGTTGCTTGTACGCAACGCTGGGAAGAAATGGGTTAAGATGAAGAGAACTTGTTCGAATTTCTAAGCAAAAGGTTGAACTTGAATAAAAAGGTTATGTTACTATTGGATTAAATTGTAATGTTTGTTTCCAATCTGTTATTAGGGATCCTGTAAACTCGAATTAGGAACTCCAGTTTATAAAGATTATAGTTCTTAATTCTTTGTCCTGTTATTACCAAATGGGTAAAAACGCAAAACTTTTTTTTTTCGCTGGGATAGTATTCAAATATTTTCTAATAATAAGTACCTGATATTAAGACCCTTTCGCCTGAAAGACTATTTATGGACACGCTATAAGATGGCTTTTGTTCTGTACTGTTACAAATCTAGCTGATAGAGTGAAGAAAAGATAAAGACTATTGTATAGCGGAAAGGGAAGACTTTATGTAAAATCGAACGTAAACTTACCCAAAATCGCGTACCTCTCCGCAAAGATAGAAAACTTAACATTCAAATCTATAAGCGTAAGATGAAAATAAAATCTAGAATATCAAGAAATTCACCACAAGCGAAAGTCGTTGCGTATTATCGTTTCCTTAGCTAAGGCCTCACATAAGCAGGGAGAACATGTCGTTAACGAGAATACGACGCAGTCGGATTGAGGAGGCGGCTGCAGCCAGTTAATGGAATGCGGGCTCCGATCTTGAGCGAGAGATTGGGATCAGCGGTTGGCCGAGGCCAACCGTTTAGCCGTGCTTCACTTGCAAGTGCAATTTCCTCGCTTTAATTGGCTGTGGAATGGGAGCGCCGGCTCGGTATCGCTGGCTCTGGCTGCTGTCGTATAATTGCAACGCGCCTCACCATTGGCTGGCGTGTATTCGTACCACTCCATGTTGTAAGTCTCCTCAGAACTCAGTAAGGTAATCCCGAAAGGATCATTAGTTTATTTTGATAATGAAACATCATTTCGATGTACATACTGATTTCAAATGAACAATACCTTTCTTTGGTAGCAGCTTTACCCTAGATTTCCGTCGTATTCCAGATATCTAGCTGAAGCACTTTGTACTAATGTATTCCGGACATTGTTATTTTTTTTTTTTTTTTTTTTTTTTAAAGAAGAAAAGAGAAAAAGAAAAAAAAAAGGTTCAAATTTCTGTAAATCTATCGGACCAAACTGCGTATTCATCAGTCTGTAGCTTACAAACTACTTAACCTAGGTAAACTAACCTAAGGACAAACACACACACCCATGTGCCAGGGAGGACTCGAACCTCCACGGCGAGCAACCGCGTGCTCCACAGCGAGACGCTTTAGACCGCTCGGCTACTCCGCCGCGGCATATTATTTCATCCTTTGATATTTTCAGCTTCGTAATACAATGCCATTGTGAAGAATTGCTTTTGAATGCCTTCTGAATGCGGTGCTGTATAAAGATATACACAAAGAAAGTGTAATTTTAGGAGGAATATACAACTCCGTAATGATTATGTGTTGGATGGTTGCGCATCTAATTTCGAAGGAATGCAGACTAGACGGAAAGTCTGTGGTTAAAGAAGCTGTAAAGCTATGGCTAAAGGAGCACCTAATTTCATATTTTTTAGTCACAGTTCATAATCAAAAAATTATCGTTAAAATTAAAATATACCCCAGTAAAGGTTTTACAATTTATTGATTTCGGATTGTCTGTCTTACCGTTAAGTATATGAAACATTCCGGTGTCAACAGATCCCTTCCACGTATACAATTTCTATTGATGATTCTTTAAACTAAGTTTAAGCAATGATTAAACCGTGTTTCGTGTGAAATGCTACTTGTCATATTCCTCTATTAGTCGATCCAGTCCCTGTTATCCTACCATTTTTCTTCGCTTCCTTTTACTACTATCGAATTAAAGTAATCCACCGCAATTAACTTTATGTTACCTTGACAAACTTTATTTTTTGTTTTATCTCAACATAAACTCTTTTAATTCCGCCTTCTGTGGAGCTCCTGGCATACTAACTTGTACAGGTGTTTTGGGTGTTGCTTTTGTATCTGTCTTGGCTAGAATACAGGAACAATATGGTTAGATTTAAGGTTACAATCTCAGATCCTTTCTAAATCAAAATAAGAATAACATAAGAATATGGGTTGTCACTATTACGTTTCAGCTTTGTCCTTTAGAATTTTGTATGATTATTGTGAAAAAAAATACTCTCCAAACTGACCAGACAAACAATATCTAGCATTTGCAGGCGATTACGCCATTTTTAATAGTGACATTTCATCAGCATATAACGATTCACAACTGATGAAAGAATCTGTAGAAAAGCTCGGTCACCAGATACCTTTTAAAAAGACATAACTCTAAACCAGCGACAAACAATCACCAAATTCATGAAGACTAAATATTCCAAAATCGAACTACAGCCACAGTTTAAATACCTCATAAAAACATTCAGGAAAACGGAGATGGAGTTAATGAATTTAGATCTTAAATGATGGAAATGGCCAAACAGACTTAACCACTATACCTAAAGCAAGTAAACTCCAATCACACATATAACTAAGACATTAAAGTACAGTATTTCAGTCACAATTACCCTATGACCAAAAGCACTAATTCTGAACAGGAGTACAGAACGGCGAGAAAATTATAAAAAACTTCTAGTCCCCAAATTTGTAGACAACATTACCGACTGTAAGGTCCTCCCCTATTGGATTCGTGATTTCCTGTCAGAAAGGACACAGTTATTTAAATGACAAACCAGCCAAATAATATATACAAAACTGTGAAATCGAGTTTTAATATTTTACTTAAAATGACACATACCGGGTGGTCAACCGATTTTATTTCTGACGGACTGAGGGAAGGTGCTAGCACTCGGATCTGATCCTTAATCCCCGTTATTCAACCAAGGAATTATATGCAAAACATTGTAAGTAAATAAAAAATAATTACGCAATAATAAGCCTACTGGCTTACCGGAGCGGCCGAGCGCATTGAGGCGCTATGCAACGATGTGCGAGGCCGTTCCCCATCGGGGGTTCGAATGCCCCCTCGAGCATGGATGTTTGTGCCGTCTTTAGTATAAGCTAGTTCATAAGTAGTTCGTAATTTTAGGGACTGATGAGCCCGCAGTTAAGTCCCATAAGCTTTACAAAAATTTGAACATTTTGGCTTACAAAAATTGCCATATAACTTTCTTATACGCAATTTTTTGGATTTTTTTTTTTGCTATTTTAATACGTAACATTTGAATGTAAATGTTCATTTTATTGAAACAATATCATTTTCGTACAGTAATTGAACATGAAGATACAAGTATAAAGTTGCGAAACCGGATGTACAGGTCTCGACGACTCTAATGAAAAAACAGTGGACCAACGGCCTTTGAATCAGACGATTCCAATTTTATTTTAACACCTGCATTTTAACTGTGTGAAGGTTCCTTACCTATGTGTAAATATATAACTGTGGTTGCCCTTCATAAAAAATTCTCTGTAAAGTCAATGTGCGTAAGTAGCATCCAGTTAAGTAAACAGCGATCTTAGCTGGAAACCTTTGTTAATTAATTCGAGATCGCCCCAAAGAAGTAATGTTTTCCATACATAACATAATGCCATGCTAGGCTGTAGGGAGAGTATTACCCTGTTGGCACTATGGAAGAAGATTACGAAATACAGTTTGGACATTAACTTTAAAATGTTCAAATGTTTGTAAAGGTATGGGACCAAACAGAAATGGTTATCAGTCCCTAAACTTACAAACTACAGGGTGTCTCACGAAAGACGCCTGGGAGAGGTCCGCGAGTTGCGCGGCGCGTTTGCCGACTGCTGCCGCTCAGCCTGCTGGTCACTGCTATGCGTGTTCTGGGACACTTGGCAACAGTGCCAAGTCCGTCGTCAGGTAGAAACACCGTGCTCTTGTGTTCTGTACTGCGTGACAGAGTGTTTGGATGTTTTGTTTTGAGTTGGCTATCGAGTATGGTATACACGAAGGATCAACGAGTGTTTCTTGTGATGAACTATGCAAAAACAGAATCGTATGTGGAATGTCGGCTGGAATTCATACGAAAATTTCCCGGTATGCATGTTTCCAATGAATCTACGATACGCAGATTAGTGAAGAAATTTCAAAAGACTGGATCTGTGTTAGACGAACGAAATCGTAGAGAAGGAAGACAGGATTCGACTAGTCATTTCCCAGATTTCGGCAGCCGAAATTAATCGAGTGTTCGCAAAATGTATTCAAGAGATGTCACGCCGCTCTTTCCATAGAGGGACATCATTTTTAACATCTACTGTAAATAAAGGTAGGCTTAGGTTACTCAGATGGCAATGTTTTTTAGACTTTAACTCAGTGTATGCGCCCACGGCACAATAGAGTTCGAGAATCGGAAGCAGCCGTGGCCGGCGGATGCGGTGGTGGTGGCCGGGAGCCGTACCGTGTGATCCGCGGACGCCTGGCAGCGTCTTTCGTGCGACACCCTGTACTTAACCTAATTTAAGCTAAGGACAACACACACAGTCATGACTGAAAGACTACCACTGTTTTCCAGTATCTCGAATTTTTAACCGTCAGTACTGCAGCTGATATCTTCTCCTGCGTCAAATGCAACACCCCTTCATCTCCTCTTCGGTTTCTTTATTATCGTTTATTTTCTCTTCGTTCCCTGTAAGATTTCCTGGAGATATGATAGTACATGGGTTAACTTGAGAATCTCTGCTTTTGTTCCTGATACACATCTCGAAACAGCGAACATTGTACTTTTAAAATATTAACAACTCCATTATTTTTGTATGGAATTTGTGTACGTTCCAATTTTAAAACACCGCTGCCTGCTCCACCGCAAACGAACATCAACATGTAACTCATACTTATCCATGCTACCGCCTCAATCACATTGTATCCTTCGGTACTTGGCGTCAATAGTCTCCTTTACCTCATGTTTTAACCGTCAGTTGTATATCAACCATCCATATGCATATTACACTCCCATCCTATGACACTTCTTTCCTTATCGTTTCCTCGTGTTGTAAGATTTTACACAGACTTTATTACCCTAATTAAATACGGAATATGTCTCCATCAGAACCTGGTATGTCCTCTTGCCAATGCTGTTTCTTATTAGCCCCTGCAAGTCAGGATTCTGGAAAGGTAAATTACAAATTCTGCTTATTATACCTCATAAATGTGATGTGCAGATACTCGTTTCTACGCATCACTGCGAAAAATCACATGTATGATTTACTTTACTGTAATCAGTGTTTCTGATGTTTTATGTTACTATCCATCATTTTTCAATACGCAGGCAGGGATCGCCATATAATACTTTTACATTTGGAGGCGAATTACTGGGCATTACAGAATCGATATCTTTCTCCTAACAACTACCCAGGTTAATATTCAGAATGAAAGACAGTATCTGTTTTTTTTCTTCACATATGCGTCCGTGTGAATTCGGTATGCCTCTTGCATTTTTTCATGCTGAGACTGCTCGTTATTACCTCCAAGTCAGGATATCCATAATGTCAATGTACAAATGTTTTTAAATCTAAGGAACCAGACTACTCTGGTCACCGATCCCTACACTTACAAACTACTTAAACTAACTTACACTAAGCACAACACACACACACCACACACACACACACACACACACACACACACACACACACACACACCTGAGAGAGTACTCGAACCTCCGACGCGAGCGGCTGTGTGACGCTCCATTTAATAATAATAATAATAATAATAATAATAATAATAGTCATATAGTTAATATTATTTAGAAATAATAATAACTTTAATATTGAGAAATTGATGAAAATATTACAGTTGTAAAACCAGAATTTCTGTTTGCAAGCAAGTACGTCACATAAAATTACAAGTTAGTAAAAAGAAAAGCACTGGCGAGAAGAAATATGAGGCAAATTTTAGATACAATAAGAAGCACATATGCCTGATTATTTAGACATAATGATAAAATATAGCAAAAACGGAAAAAGTAAAGGAAGAGACATACTTTTTAGACATTTACACAGAATAACAATCTAGAACCAAAAAGTTTGTGGATGACGACATAGAAATATACAATGAAATAAAAAGAAGAAGTTGCAATCGCAAGAAATATTTTCAGAACTAATACTTTGAAGCTATGATCGGTAAAAGAACAAGTGTGAAGTGGTCTTAGGAAAGAAGAGAAATAATGACAATTTGAAAGAGTGTGGTAGGGAATTTAAAACTATGTGTGAAGGAATCGAAATTGGCACATGGTACCTAGTTCGGCATTCCGAAAGGAAATAGTATAAGAAAAGGAAATTGAGAGTAAATGTGTCGCAGTGGCGCGGAAACAGGGAGGTTCCAGATACACGCGTTGGTACAGAGCCTGCTTGTACGTGCAGCACACTAATATTACACCCGCGCTTGCGTCACTCTCTTGGTCGCCTGGGATCGTATTTAGATCTGAGGAGCCTCGTGATTTACTGCCATCTGAGACTCTGTTGAGCAGGTGCTACTGCCGCTCTACCACATTCCACACTACATCATTACGAATGTAACTTTTTCCACATTTTATAAAATTTTTGCGTGGAGCGGAAACTTCCTGGAAAACGCATTATGCAATTAGTTCAAAATTGTGAATACAGCATTAGTAATGAGCTTCTTGATGCTGTCGCGTCGTTCAAATATCTAGGCGTAACATTGCAGAGCGATATGAAATGGAACGAGCATGTAAGGGCAGTTGTGAGTAGGGCGGACAGCCGACTTCGGTTTATTGGAAGAATTTTGGGAAGATGTACTTCACCTGTAAAGGAGACCGCGTATAAAACGCTTATACGACCACGTCTTGAGTATTGCTCAAGTGTTTGGGACCCGCAGCAAATCAGTTTAAAGGAAGGCATAGAGGCCGTTCAGAGGCGAGCAGCTAGATTTGTTACCGGTAGGTTCGACCAATGCGCGAGTGTCACGGAAATGCTCCGGCAACTCAATTGGGGATCGCTGGAAGAAAGACGACGTTCTTTTCGTGAATTTCTGTTAAGTAAGTTTAGAGGGCAGGAATTTGAAGCTGAGTGTAGTACGATCTTGCTGCCACCTACTTACATTTCGCGTAGTGATCACAATGACAATATAAGAGAAATTAGGGCTCGTACGGAGGCATATAGGCATTCTTTTTTTCCTCGTTCAATTTGGGAGTGGAATAGGAAAGGAAATGCATAGTAGTGGTACAGTGTACCCTCCGCCACGCACCTTGCGGTGAATTGCGGAGTATGTATGTAGATGTAGACCAATTCTGTATAATTAACAGTCGATGTGAAAAATCAGGTTTCTAAAAAAAATTCTCGTTACCAGTTTCGGAAATTTCAGAACATTTTCAAATCAACCAAGTGAAGTCTTACTTTACCACCGTTGGCCACGTGGTTCTTTTATGTAGGTTCACAAGTCTATGTGTTACATAAAACTACTATTGTTGCATAAAGAACCTTGTGGCCAACGGTTTCATTGTGGGACTTCACTTGGTTGATTTGAACAATGACTAAAATGTCCGACACCGGTAAATTAAAAAAAAACCGCATATCTGTACAACTTCTACTGTTAATTATAGGAAATTTGTTAAACAATCACGTTTCAGCTTTCATCAGCCAACGTGATGGAAATAATTAAATAGCGGAATTTGTCCAAATTTTTTATCATCAAATGAAGAATGGTAAACTGGCGCCGGCCGCGGTGGCCGATGTGACTGAGGCGCTCCAGTCACGGTCAGCACGGCCACTACGGTCGGGGGTTCGAATCCCCCCTCGGGCATGGATATTTGTGCCGTCCTAGTTTGTAAGTAGTTCATAAGTAGTTTGTAAGTTTAGGGACTGATGACCCCGTAGTTAAGTCCCATAAGCTTAACAAACATTTGATTTGGTAAACTGGCAAAAGGGAAATTAAGCTGAGCAGTGTGGTATCCTGTTTTTCAAGGAAACAATGAATTCAGAATGAAACTTTCACTCTGCAACGGAGTGTGCGCTGATATGAAACTTCCTGGCAGATTAAAATTGTGTGCCGGAATCGGGACTCGAACCTAGGACATTTGCCTTTCGCGGGCAAGCGCACTACCAGTACTGGCCGAAGTAAAGTTGTGAGGCGGCATCGTGAGCCGTGCCGGGATAGCACAGTCGGTAGTGCGCTTGCCCGTGAAAGGCGAAGGTCCCAGGTTCGAGTCCCGTTTCCGGCACACAATTTTAATCTTCCAGGAAGTTTCAAACATTGAATTACTTGAAGATAAACACGCAAATTAAAAAAAAAAAAAAAAATTAAAAAAAAATTGATTCGCGGGAAAATAAAAGATTTCACTGATTGCCACTGTTAACTGTGTAAATGAGGAGTCAAAAATCCACCTCTTCAAGGCTATTTTGCACATATACAATTCCACTGTAGTGATATTTAGCCGTAAAAATCGATTTAAGTTGTAGGAAAAATTGGAAAACACGCCCACATGCTAAATGTTCAAATGTTTGTAAAGTTATGGGACCTAATTGCAGTGGTCATCTGCCTCTAAACGTACAAACTACTTAAACTAAATTATCCTAAGAATAACAAACACACACCCATGCCCGAGGGAGGACTCGAACCTCCAACAGCGAACGGCCGCGCGCGCCGCAGCAAGGCGCCTTTGTGAGCACGGCAAATCCTCCGCGGCCGCCCACGTGCATGTGAAATAATTAATGTAAAAGTTAAAAGTAAAATAGAACAAATTAACATTAAACGCACCTTTCACTACTGCTGGCTATCACGTACAGGAGATGACGTGGTGATTTGGAATTTGCCGCAGTCGAGTGGCGGAGCGCTCAAAAATGCCTTGCTGCGGAGCGCGCTGTTGTTCACCGTCGGAGGTTTGAGTCCTCCCTCGGGCATGTGTGTGTGTGTGTGTGTGTGTGTGTGTGTGTGTTTGTTTGTTGTCCTTAGCATAAGCTACTTTAAGTAGTTTCTAAGCCTAGTGACTGATAATCGCAGCAGTTAAGTCTCTTTGATTTACAAACATTTGGGCATTTGATTTGGAATTTAAAGTTCAGTGTTTAGACTACTAGACGCAGTTTTCTTGGTTGATTACGGAGACTATATAGCCTTATTTCCTGTAAACCATTCAAATGTTTTTCTAACCTATTTTATTTTTCACTTTTAGACAAATAAATTCCCAAGATATTTGAAAGCTTCTTCCAATTTAGTGAAATTTTATTATCTTTTAACACACAACAACCAGTGGTGTAGACTGATAAGTCGTTGGTATCCTCTTTGGAAGGAGCATAGTTTAAATTCCCGTCTATGCAGTGGATTTATGCTATGCGACCTTGCTATATCATTTGTGGCGAAGATTGGAATGATCCTCTGCATCATGCTACGACCGATTTCCATTATCAGGCACGTTTAGTTGCAGCTAGTGTACCGTGACTAGTGCGTAGGACATCGCCAACACTGTGAGAGTATACAATTTTTGCTATGTGTCTATGTGAGTGATCACGCCAAAAAGGTGGAACTTTTTACATGTATAACCCAGATACAGTATGAATTCTAGGCACAAAAACATACACCAAGTTAGTTTTTGGGGCATTTGAGGTTTTATTAACTTTAAATCCATGTATGTTACCATGGAAGTCAAAAACAGAAATTAAGAAACAATGACATCATTTGTAAGTGTACGAATTTCTGAGCGAAAGACTTTTTGTTGTTGTTAATGCGCAAAACACCAATGTCAACTCCAAAATAAAGCCGCAAGAAAATAGTAAGAGCCATCTGAAGAAGCATTTTTAATAAAACCGAAAACATTCTTTTAGAAAACAGAAAGGAAGTGAACTTTGGAAACAACTATGTGAGCTACCACTTCTCACGCACGCTTATAATATACGGCCTGAGTAACCTGAAACTTGCATCCGAAGTATTACGGAAATGTTAAGTACTATTCACATGCTACTTCACAAGATGGATTGGTAGTCAAGGTCTCCTATTGTTAGCGAAATAACTACAGTTTAATAATACTTAGGAAGTTTATGTTTGTGCAATAATACAGTTTTAAATGGAACAAAGACCACTGACATTAACAAACTAAAAGTAGGGAGAAAGAATGCTAGTGGAGTTTGTTGCACGACTCTAGTGCAAGTCGTATAGGAGATATCCTATTGTCAGAAGTTTCCACAGAAACACTTGTTCAATATCTGTGGTAGCACAATCGAAAGAACAACACGATAGGATACAGTAGTGATATGCATTCTGTCAAGTAAAGAGGCAATTGACCTTCACAGATCTGGCAAAGCACCGAAAGATTGGAGTAGAAACAAGACCCCTGGAGAACATGATATTCCTTCTGAACTGCTGATATCTTTAGGAGATCCAGTCATTAAGAAATTTTTCCACCTGGTATGCAAAATGTATGAGAATGGGAAATTATCCTGAGACTTCAAGAAGAATATAGTAATTCGAATTCCTAAGAAAACAAGTGCAGGCAAATGTGAAAATTACAGAACTATCAGTTTAGTAAGTCATGGTTGGAAAATACTGACACGAATTATTTCCAGACGAATGGAAAACTGGTGGAATCCGATCTTGGGGAAGATCAGTTTGGATTTAGGAGAAGTGTAGGAACACGCGAGGCCGTACTCTCATTGTGACTTATCTTAAAATGTCCCCAATGTTGTTCAATCTGTACACTGAGAAAGCTACGAAGGAATGCAAGGAGAAATTTGGAGAGTGAATTAAAGTTCGGGGAGAAGAAATAAAAACTTTGTGGTTTGTTGATGACATAGTAATTCTGTCAGACACAGCAGAATACCTGGAAGAGTAATTAAACGGAATGGACAGTGTCTTGAAAGAAAAGTAGAAGATGAACATTAACAAGAGTAAAACGAGTGTACTGGAATGTAGTGTCAAAAAATCAGGCGATGCTGAAGGAATTAGTTTAGGTAATGAACCAATAAAAGCAGTAGATGAGTTTGGTTATTTGTGTAGCAAAATAACATCTGATGGCTGAAGTAAAGAAGGTATAAAATGCAGAATGGCTATGGGAAGAAAAGCGTTTCTGAAGAAGCGAAATCTGTTGACATCCAATATCATTTTAAATGTTAGGAAGGCCTTTCTGAAAGCATTTTTCTGGAGCATAGCATTATATGGGAGTGAAACGTGGACGATAAGGAGTTCAGACAAAAAGATGATAGAAGCTTTCGAAATGTGGTGCTACAGACCAGTGACGGACTAAGGCTGTCGGAGGCCCGGGGCGGCGACAAAACAAAATGAGGCCACCCGTACACTTGGAAATACATGACGTATTACTATACAAAAGGAACTTTTGAGAAATGGAGACCCCCCAGGGCGAGAGGATAGTTTACAACTCACGCAAAGACGTACAATGAGATGTAACAGGCGCATTCATAAAGGAGGCAGCTGGAGATGACGGTTGTGTGACTGTGAACTGTGCCTGTGTGATTATGTTTTTGCTCTCTTTCTGAAGACTGCTCATGGCCGACAGCTTAAGTGTTGTATGTGGGAGTGACTTTCTCATGTGTCTGGCACAACTTGTCTTTGCGTTGGAAAAAATTATTCATATAGGTGAGGCCATATCTGAGTTTTAAGGAGACATTCGCACAGCAATTGATTCGTATGAGGGTTGGAACTTAAATAGTGCCAATTGTTTGTTCACAACCTATACAAAAACGTTACTTGTTTACACCTGTTACTGTCCTTCAACGTAATTACCAGCGTTGTTTAGAACCCGTTGCCAGCGAAATGGAAGGCGTAGTATACTGTTAACAGACTCTGTTCTGTTGATGGTGTGAATGGAGCGGTCTATTGCCTGCCGAATCTCTGGAACATTTCTGAAGTGAAAGCCACAAAGTGGTTGCTTCATTTACGGAATCAAATCAAAATCACAAGGGATTAAGTCAGGGGAGTATGGTGGATGGTATGGGGCATGTGTGTGTGTGTGTGTGTGTGTGTGTGTGTGTGTGTGTGTGTTGTCCTTAGGATAGTTTACCTTAGTTTAAGTAGTTTGTAAGCTATGGACTGATGACCACGCAGTTTGGTCCGATAGATTTACAAACATTTGAACATTTTTTTTATCTTTCTTTCTATGTATTCGCAGCACATTACACTTATCTACATTGAGATTCAGTTTCCATTTCCTGCACCATGGGTCAATTCGTTGCAGATCCTCCTGCATTTCAATACAATTTTTCATTGTTAACTCTATATACTACAGCATCATCCGCATAAAGCCTCATTGAACTTCCAATATTAACCGCAAGGTCATTTATATATATTGTGAACAGCAACGGACCCACGACACTCCCCGGGGGCACACCTGACATCACTCTTACTTCGGAAGACTTCTCTCCATTGAGAATGACATGCTGCATTCTGATATCTAGGAACTCAAAGATGTTCAAATGTTTGTATAGATTATGGGACTTAACTACGGGGTCATCAGTCCCTAAACTTACAAACTACTTATCAACTAGCTTATCCTAAGGACGGCACAAATATCCATGCCCAAGGGGGGATTCGAAACCCCGACCGTAGTGGCAGTGCAGACCGTGACTGGAGCGCCTCAGACCCCTCGGCCACCGCGGCCGGCATCTAGGAACTCCTCAATCCTGATAGACCATATGCTCTCACTTTGTTCATTAAACGTCTTTGGGGAACTGTATCAAACGCCTAGCGGAAGTCAAGAAACACAGTATCTTCCTGAGAACCTGTGTCTATGGCCCTCTGAGGCTCGTGGACGAGTGGACACTGGCCTTCTTCCCCGCCCTTTCCGCTATTTCCCTAAGGGTCTGCATCGCCCGCCAAACATGCAGCTCCCAATCACTAATAAAACCCTCCCCCAGTGTGCCTGCTCGGACCCTGCTGAAGGAGCGGCCACATGTTCACTCACAGGCAGAGCGGGTGATGCCGCACGGCCAGTCTCCACATTGACCCTCCTCCCCGAGTGATGCGAACGTCGTTGAACCCGCCACACCCCTTGAGGAGAGGGTGGCTCTACCGCGTCCGATACGCGCGAAGATGTCCGGACAGCAGGAACCGTGTGTGAAGCATGTAACACCTGTGGTGTCACATGCGACGCACCAGAGCCCCCACTGCCGCAACACTCCGAGCTAGCAGCTTGAAGACGGCTGGCCGCGGCCAACAGCACGCTCAGCTGCTCGCGAACAGCGGCCAGATACTACCATCCTAACAAATCAACAATTGCCTGTAGAGAATTACGTACAAACTTGTTACTAGCGCGTGTTTATAAAAATTTACACTGCTCAGGCCACAACTAAGTGACAATAGTTCACTTCTACTTAGCTGTAACTCTGCTGGTACTGCTGACTGTGCAGCCGGCGCGCCCAACACTACCTATCAAATACGCGAGAATAAACTATTGAAACAGTAGAACAAACGAAATCTGACAAGTACGCGATAATAAATCTCTTGAAACAGAAGTACTAACGAAAATGAACTTGACTGGCAAATTAGACACAAATTAAATTATGATACTTAGCACTGTTTATGATGTGACACTGGCAGCTGCTGGCACTGGACGAGTTTATTAAAGAGGGAGTTCCGTTTAGGGTAGGATAAGGACGATGTTATTAACTAATATATGCCGGTACTCACATCAAGCGCTCAATGGAATGAAATGAGAACCAGCATCTGTGGAGTTTTGAACCAGCGTTCTCCCTAATTTCATTCCATTGCTTTGCCGCTGCTCTACCTTACTCGTTACCTCGTCCGAAAATTCGCAAGAGAAGATTTGTAAATATAAGCACTTATTCTCTGTCGTCAGGGCATTCTGGAAGAAGGAATAAGAAATTAGCGATGTAGAGTCGCACTAGCAAGCAATCCGTTTAATGCACTCTGACGGAACTTCCTTATTAAGAAAGCATACAACAGGACGAAGTTGGACTGCGAACGACAGAATCTGAAACAGCGTTAATCGATAAATTTGAGACACAAACGTTGTAGTTTGTAGATAATACTTCAAGAGCAACAGATAAACCGAACATACCAGCGAATATGGAAAAATCACTTGCCAAGATTAATTAATTGATTGGAAGACTAAGAAAAACCTTGGAGACCTGCAAGAATGCCATAGAAGAAGTAAAGAGGACTGTGGTCTCAGAAGGTGGCAACTGGCAAAGTTGCGCGCCAGTGGCCATGGGGTCAGCTGCACCACGTTACGCATCGCACTGCCGCTCGCATCGGAGGTTCGAGTCTCCCTCGAGTATGACTGGATGTTTTGCTCTTAACGTAAGTTAGTCAGTTAAGGAAGTTAATAAGTCTAGGTACTTCAGCAGTTTGGTCAATTAGTATTAAAAACATTTGACCATTTGAAGCTGGCAAAGAAGTTGAAGACATCTCGTGTATACGAGACTAGACCAACATTTGGATAAAGACCAACTTAAGTAAGATCATGTAGCTTATCTTGAACCTTTTATTAAGCTCCATATGTTCCTTCTCGACATGGATAGTAAATCATTATTATTCGTAATATGATTAGAGGGGAGTATTGTAATAATAGGTTCAAACACCGAGTCGTAACCATTCTGGTTTATATTAAGAAATGTGCACTATTTGGCAATCTATCGGACCAAACTGCGTGGTCATCAGTCCGTAGCTTACAAACTACTTAAACCTAGATAAACTAACCTAAGGACAAACTCACACACCCATGCCCCAGGGAGGACTCGAACCTCCACGGCGAGTAACCGCGCGCTCCGCAGCGAGACGCTTTAGACCGCTCGGCTACTCCACCGCGGCAAACGCCACTGATCTGCTTGTAGTATGTCAGTGATTTCGAAGTTATGTTTAACAGTGTGAATTTCTTGCAGTTATTTTTGCAGATGCGTTGTTGATCGTTACTAATTCATACCATATTGATCTCACACACATTGCTATTACTTTATTACTTCAGGTAACAGTCTCTGAATGCTGCTTTCTAAGAGAGTTATCTGATTACCTGTATGAGCTAAGATTCCATTTAATTCTCCTGCTACATTCAGAAAGTGATTCTTAATAACTGTACATGTATCTGGCATATCAGTAACAGAAAAATTCTATTACACACTGACTTTTTATCCTCAACTTTGTGCTGCTGGCCAGTTACTTACTTCATGACTGAATATATGACTGTAATTTTATCCTGAGAATTAGCTTTTCCTTTTGATACCACATAATTTTTGTCTTCTTAACGACATTTTTCAGACCTTTCAATAGTGTTTGTAATGGGCTACTGCATCTCGATTCTGACTGCGTTCAACATTCTGAAATAATTCCCACTTTGTTCTACATGATATTCTTATTCCTCATGTCAGCCACCCAGGCTGCCTATTAATGGTAGTACCTTGTTTTGTTCTTTCAAAGATCATGAGAAATGTTTTAAGGCAAGAATTATATTTATCTATATTATCAGCACAATAAACACCGTGCCAATCTTGTTCCTTAATTAGGTTTGGAAAGACCTCTACTGCAACTGGACTAATTTTCTAAATAGTTTAAATTATATTTAACAGATGTTTGAGTACAAGACCCTTCTAAAGTTAATTTTTTTTCTTTCACGGTCTGAAAGGCCATTCAGTATTCTGCTAAGAGAATACCCATCTAATAATAAAGAATGAACAAAAATGTTGCCTATGGTTGTGTTGCTATTCCCCTGCACTCTCGTTGGAAAGAATACTGTTTGCAACAGGTGATAAGAATTAAAGAGATCTAATAGCATCCTTTTCCTTGTACAATCACTTACATAATTAATATTAAGATCACAACAAACAACAAATTTTTGTATGTCCTATAAAACGATGTTGAAAACCCTCTCTAGCTCGAGTAGTAATGTTTTAAAATTATATTCAGGGGAGCTATAAATAACAACAATTAGAAGTTTATCTCAACTGTAATGGATCACTCCTGCAAAACGCTCAAATACATTTTTAGTGCAGTATTTGTAAATATCAATGGACTCAACGATAATATCGTTTATCACGTACGTGATCACTCCTCCACACTACAAAGAACTCCTGAAAAAACAGGCACAGCTAATTGGTAGCCTGGTAAAGGAAGCCTCTGAATTATCATGTTATTTAAGAAGTGCTCTGAATAGCAGTGACATCTGACTCAACATCTATAAGCAGTTTACTAACTTTATCTCTAACACCTTGTACATTTTCGTGAAATACGCTAATTACCTTATTATTTGGATATGTGGCATTTGCCTAACGTGGTCTCTTGTTAGAGGGGCCGGCCGCGGTGGCCGAGGGGACTGAGGCGCTCCAGTCACGGTCTGCACGGTCACTACGGTCGGGGGTTCGAATCCCCCCTCGGGCATGGATATTTGTTCCGTCCTTAGTCTTAGTTCATAAGTAGTTTGTAAGTTTAGGGACTGATGACCCCGTAGTTAAGTCCCATAGACTATACAAACATTTGAACATTTTCTTGTTAGAGGGACTTCCTTTAAGCAGGAGTACCTATCAGCTGACTTCAGTCTAAAAACTCTACCGCCCACTACTACAGGAATTTTTCTATGAATGTCTTGAGTGATTATACCCCCTCTCCCCACAACACGGTCACCTGGTCACCTATAAGCGTTTTTTCTAACCTGCCCTGCCCATAACTGTTGAGTTGCAGCCCATGCCTGGTGATACCCGACCTGTTGATGGACTCAACTTTTACCACTGAAATATGAGCCTTACATGCTGCCACAGCGCCTCCCCAAGCATGATGCGTATACGTCTTAACAGCTGTATTAAGATGGGGCCGATCATGACGCTGAAACAGCTCTACGAAATGCACATTAATGGGACCAGTCTGAGTTGCCATCTTTTCCAGATCACCACCTATGTCGTACTACCCATCCATATCAAGACTATTGCCAGCTCCACTCACTTACACTACCTGATCCTCTTTTGAAAACTTTCTGCAAAACTCCCCTACGTTAACAGATACCTGATCCAACTCTGCACTAGGTTCACAATACTGATGACGTGGTACTCACTCCTCAAGACTTACTGCAACTGCTAGCCTACACCTCTGCCATGCGAGCTACCTAACAGGAGAACCTTGTTCTTTCTATTGTCCTCTTCTACCGTTTTAGGTTTCCTAGCAGCTGAGGCCTGCTGCGTGTTACATACACCTAAAGCTACAAGAGGCTCCTCTCCACTTGAACTCTCTGGCAGAGTCCACACTTCTCCCTCACGGTAAAATTTTACAGTTACTGTATGACAAACTGAATGCAAATGTTTACTACTTACGATACGTCACAACTACGATTTTATGAACTAACTACGAGAACCGAAATTTCCCTCCAAAGAAATAAAGTGATTACTACTATTTACAGTACTGAATTTCCACAGTCACAGTGTATACGTCTACAATTTTTATCGATTATAAGATGTAATCCGTCTTACGCTGACTGCAATTGACAGATTTATTTTACACCAAACGCGTTTCGCTTTTTATTTCAAAAGCATCTTCTGTGGTCTGTAAATGATACAAAGGTTTGTACAGTTTGTTTTCGATAAATAGATTAAAAACAGTTTTTTTTTAAAACTTTGTGCACGTTAGGCTTATGAGTTTTTTAATTGATATTCGGTATAGTCACTTAATTGATGGTACAACATTTCTAGAGATTTCTAATCACGGTCAATGAAAATTGTTGTTGTACTTCCTGTCCATTACACAGAGTGAATACGCATAATGCGTTCTGTCTGTGTTGCCAATTCGTCTTGGTAGAGAGCCTAAACAGCGTAGCGCTGCACGAGAATAGACCGTGCCAGAGTTCTGTAAACAGTTTCCTTGGCAAATAAGCTACACGGTTCCAGAATTCTTCTAACAGGCCAGAGTCTTGCAAGCTCTATCTGTACAGTTCAAGGTACGGGTCTTTCCACCTCTGACATCTCTTGAAATATTCAAGTATGAGAAAAAAAATTGATTCACCGAGCCGTCGTCGTGACGTCATTACAATTGGATGAAAATAAGTTTGTAGAAGAACGTCCAGTCCGTATATTTTTCCTTAATACATTATAGTTTCCAAACCCCGCTGTTGAAATTAAACTAGCAAGCGACCTTATAAACAGAGATGGTGGTTTTTGTTTAAATTCTGCTTGTAATCCGGCATGTCCTCTCGTCAAAAAACAGAGGGACAGAATTAATGCTGCCTCACCTGTTGATTAATAGTCACTATTGATATTTTTGATATTTGGTCATCTTTGGTTGTGTTGACTCTGCAGTGACTTGTACTGTGTGTGTAATCTTCCGCCGGCCGCGGTGGCCGAGGTGACTGAGGCGCTCCAGTCACGGTCAGCACGGCCACTACGGTCGGGGGTTCGAATCCCCCCTCGGGCATGGATATTTGTGCCGTCCTAGTTCGTAAGTAGTTCATAAGTAGTTTGTAAGTTTAGGGACTGATGACCCCGTAGTTAAGTCCCATAAGCTTAACAAACATTTGAACATTTTGTAATCTTCCTTGTTTACCCTTTGCAAACCGAGGTATTAAATACGCTTGCACATTGCTTCCTCGAGTGCAGTTGTGTCTTGAGAATGGCAGGGTGTCCTCCTGTCGAAATATCGGCGGTTGTCGACGACGTACCAGCGGAAGGTTAGCCGCGCAAATTGGAGCGCCATGCTGCGGTGCGCGCGGCCGTCCGCCGTCGGGGGTTCAAATCCCCCCTCGGGCATGGATGTTTGTGTTGTCCTTAGGTTAGTTTCCCTTAGTTTAAGTAGTTTGTAAGCTACGGACTGATGTCCACGCAGTTAAGTCCGATAGATTTGCAAAATTTTGAACATTTTTTTTTTGTCGACGACGTCAACCGGCAGCATACCCGTAAGTTGTTTAAACATTGAAGTAGTACTCGAACAATGGTTTCGTGAGCTACATCCTTTTTGAGAGACTATGCTTCCTCATCCGTCTCTAATGACTAAGCTGTCGACAGGGCGTTAAACTCCAAGCTTCCTTTATACTTCCTCAGCGTGTGGCCTAGTATACGTTTACTTTATCTTATTCGTTCTACTTTAAATCACACTGTATGCTTTCTCCTACACTTTTTATGATTGTAACTGCTTCCAGTGATTGATCCGCAAACGTATATTAAACTGACAGAGAGAGAGAGAGAGAGAGAGAGAGAGAGAGAGAGAGAGAGAGAGAGAGAGAGAGAAAGAGAGAGATAGAGAAAAGAAAACGAATAACTCTCACGAACAAGGTCATTCTATTGACAGGTGAGGTAACATAGTTCATCTTTATGAATGTATATGATGTCAAATTGAGGCCAAATGAAACACACTTGTCACAGAAATGGATACCTATAAATGGTGGCACTCTGTGTCGCATCGGCCATGTATTATCGTGCTGAAAAATCACCTCACCTTCATGTCGGTGTAGTGACCGTAAAACGAGTATAACGTGTCCAATGTAGCGAACACTGGCTACTTTAGCCCACAGGTAACGTGACCGCGTGCTGCAACTGACTGCAGCCTCCTGTGGGACCTGTGCGAATGCTCTCTGTAATAAGCAGCTTATAAGGTCTACGTCACAGATATGTCTGTCCACCACTCGCACACAGACAGAACACAATTCCTTCACTGAAGCAACAGAGGGCCTTTCTACTCCTCACGACTCAAGGGTAGTAAGACAGGGTTGTACCCTTTCTCGAATGTTATTTCATTTGTACATTGAGAAAGCTGTAAAGGAAATCAACGTTGCGTTTTGTCGATGACAGTGTAATTATTTCAGAAACATTGAAGGAATTGGAAGAGCAATTGAACGGAATGGGCCGTATGTTGAAATGAAAGTATATGATGAGCATTAACAAGAGGAAAATATGAGCAACGGAGTGCAGTCTACGAAAAACATGCGATGCTGAAGGAATTCGATTAGGTAACGAAACAATAATGATGGGCAGTAAAATATGTTGGTCGCAGTACAGAGGATATAAAATGCAGAATGGCAATGGGAAGAAAAGCGTTTTTGAAAAAGAAAAAATTGTTTACATCGAATATTAATTTAAGCGTAAGAAAGACTTTTCTGAAGGCATTTTTGTGAAGTGTTGCTTTGTGCAGGAGTGAAACATGGGTGATAGACAGCTCGGACAGGAACAGGATAGAGGCTTTTGAAATGTGGTGCTACTGAAAAATGCTGAAGATTAGATGGCTAGATCGCGTAACTAATGAGAAGGCACTGAAAAGAATGGGGGAGAAAAGGAATTCCTGGCATAACCCGACTAAAAGACGGGTTCGATTGGTAGGGCACTTTTTTAGACATCACGAAATCGTGAATTTAGCGTTGGAGGGAAGACCAAGAGATAAATACAGTAAACAGATTCCAATGCATGTAGGTTGTCGTTCTTATGAGGAGCTGAAGAGGCTTGCTCAGGATAGGGAAGTTTGGCGAGCTGCATCAAACCAGTTTCCGGACTGAAGTAGTGGTACAGCGTACCCTCCGCCACGCACCTTACGGCGGATTGCTTAGTATGTATGTAGATGTAGAACACATTTGTCATGTTCCACAGGACCCAATTGAGGAGCGGGTCTCCATGGCTACGGAACGAGACTGTACTTGATATTGTAACAGAAGAGTAGTGATAGGTACATTGAAACGTACAGTAATATTATGTACATTACATGCCTAAGGATAAGTAAACAATATAACAGCGCAATACAGAAATTAGCATAAAAATCCAGCCATCACAGGCCCTGCAGACCACGCGCTGCTTCCAGAAACTGCCTGCATACCCTCCTGTTTTGTGCCCGGTTCCTCCAGGTGTATTCAATCCCCAGGGCTTGCAGATCCTTCGGCAGGTCGTCCACCCAGCGCTGCAGTCCTTTGACAGGTCGTCCATACTGCGCTGCCTTAGTCGTCGAATGTGGCGTTTGATGTTGGGTTTCCCTTCCACAGTATTCTCTTGCTCTATATCTTCTGTAAGATATTTGCCCGTCCCATCGGAAGGAAGATTTCCTCCATTCTCCGTTATCTAAAATTGGTCCTCATATCTTTCTCATTACTTTTCTTTCAAATATTAATAGTTTTTCCTTGTCTCGTTTAGTCATGCTCCATGTTTCTGAGCCGTACATTACCACTGGGCATATCACTGTGTTATAGATTTTCATCTTAGTGTTAACCGGAACTGATTTAGAGCCGAGAGTCTCTTTGAGGGAATGCATGCATTTCATTCCCATTGCTATTCTTTCCTTGATTCATTTATATTTTGTTGTCCGTGGTAAACCAAGATCCCAAGTATTAGAATTGGTGAACTCAATTGAATCTCATGCCATTTGTCTCCATAAATTCTTCTTGCTCTTGTCCTCATCCTAATTACACGAACTCTGTTTTATCTTGATTTACTTTGAGTCCACCTTTCTGCCCATAGCTTTGATCCACTTAGCAGGACTATGTCATCTGCATATGCGAGACAACTGAAGTTATCTTCCATCTGTACTCCAGCCCACTCCTGTTGCCTACACTCTCTTATTATTTTCTCTAAGATGACATTGAACAAAACACACGAGAGTGCATCCCCTTGTGTGAGACCTGTTTCACTCTCGAATGTATCTGATGTGACTCCTCGGAAACATACTTCTGCCGTTCACCCTTCTATACAGGTTTGCACCATTCCCACTAGCTTCTCAGGTATTATGAGGTCATGCATTGCATTGTACAAGCTATTTCTGTGGATGCTATAATATGAACGTTGAAAATCCACGAACAGTCTATAGATATGTTTGTCATATTATCAGTGTTTTTCAAACTGTTATCTTAGAGTGAAAATGTGCTCTATTGCTGATAGGTTTGGTTGAACGTCAGCTTGGTATTCCAGTACGTTGTTCTCTATTAATGGTTGCAATTTTCTGAGGATGATGATACACAGTACCTTATGTGTTACCTTCAACAGGCACATTCAATTTCCATTCTTCTGGCAGTGTCTCCTTCTCCCACATCAACTGGATCAGTTTATACAGGATGTTACAAAAAGGTACGGCCAAACTTTCAGGAAACGTTCCTCACAAAAAAACAACAAAAAAAAATTATGTTATGTGGAAATGTGTCCGGAAACGCTTAATGTTCATGTTAGAGCTAATTTTAGTATTTCTCTTTAAATGTAAATTGAAATAATTCGTGCAGACAATTGTCAAAATACCCAGTTGTTTCATTAGTATGTACTGTACTTCCTCGATTCACGTCATCAACACAGATTTTCTGTGAACTTTTGGGTAGGAATTGTTGGTGACGTCTTGATTGGGCCTCATGTTCTTCCACCTACGCTCACTGAAGCACGTTGTCATGATTTCATACGGGATACTCTACCTGTGCTGCTAGAACATGTGCCTTTACAAGTACGACACAACATGTGGTTCATGCACGATGGAGCTCCTGCACATTTCAGTCGACGTTCTCGTACGCTTCTCAACAACAGATTCGGTGACCGATGGATTGGTAGAGGCGGACCAATTCCATGGCCTCCACGCTTTCCTGACCTCAACACTTTTGACTTTCATTTATGGGGCCTTTGAAAACTCTTGTCTACGCAAACCCGGTACCAAATGTAGAGACTCTTCGTGCTCGCATTGTGGACGGCTGTGATACAATACGCCATTCTCCAGGGCTGCATCGGCGCATCAGGGATTCCATGGGAAGGAGGGTGGATGCATGTATCCTCGCTAACGGAGGACATTTTGTACATTTCCTGTAACAAAGTGTTTGAAGTCACGCTGGTACGTTCTGTTGCTGTGTGTTTCCATTCCTTGATTAATGTGATTTGAAGAGAAGTAATAAAATGAGCTCTAACATGGAAATTAAGCGTTTCCGGACACATGTCCACATAACATATTTTCTTTCTTTGTGTGTAAGGAATGTTTACTGAAAGTTTTGAAAGTTTGGCCGTACTTTTTTGTAACACCCTATATATCTGTAAGTGCAAGCTCTCGCCTCCCTCCTTGATTAGTTTTGACGTTATTCTATCCTCCCCTGGGGCTTTGTTATTTCTGAGTCCGTTGATTACTATCTTCACGTCTTCTTCAATCACTACCCATTCTTCGTGTTCTTTTCTTTACTCCGTAGTGCCTGCAGGCAACCATTCATTGGGGTTTGGGCGATTTAATAGTTCTGAAATGTATTCTTTCCATCTTTCTACGATTCTTCCCTTGTCTTTTATCAAATTGCCGTTCTTAACTTTAATGAAAAAACAATTGGGTTCTGTAATTCACGTTTCTGATTTTTTATGGATTGGAAGAAATGCCTCGAATTCTTGTTTTTGCTCTCCGCCTCAACTTGTTCTAGCAAACTGGTTAGATATATTCTCTTCTCTGCTCTTAGGATTCGCTTCGTCTTCCTTTTGATAAAATTTTCTCTTTTCCGCCCATTCTCCCTATCAGCCAGCCACTTTTCCCTCATCATCCTTTTTTTTTTGTAGCCTTCTGGCATGTCTCGTTAAATAATTTCCTCTATTTCATTATCTTCTTTCTTCCTAATGTATCCTCCGATACCCTTGGTACCGTGGACTTCATTTCCTTCCATTTTTCCTCCAAGTTCTCTCTTACTTCCAGGGTCTCTAGAACCTCAAAACGGTTTTCGATTTCCATAGCATATTGTTCTTTAATATCACTTTATCGTAGTTTCTCAACATTCATGGGAGTTTCTAGTGTCCGCTTCTTCTTTTGAATGTTGGTGAACATCAGTTTAAGCTTGCAAACAACGAGGAAGTGGTCTGACGCGTAGTCGGCTCCTCTATACGACCTGACGTCCACGACTCTGTGTCTATAGCGCTGGTCCACCAAGATGTGATATATCTGGTTGGTAGTTCTTTAATCCGGTGAACACCATATTCCCTTATGTATTCTCTTGTCTTCGAAGTAAGTTGAACTTACTCTCAAATTCTTTGAGATGGCTAGGTTGATCATCCTCTCACCATTCTCGTTGGTCTCATCATGCAAACTGTGCCTTCTGATAGCTAGTCTATACAAGTCTTCTTTTCCTGCTTTTCCAATAAAATCTCCCAGCACTATCTTCATATTTGTAGTTGGTGCTATCAATTGTTTGTTTTAGTTGGTCGTAGAACTCCTCTTTTTCCTCATAAGTTTCATCCTCAGTAGGGGCATGAACATTAATGAATGTGATATCTGACATTTGATTTGCATGTACTATGCTGGATATTTTCTTGTTAACAGCTTTGAATTCTTTAATCGAATTTGCTGCTTTTTCATGTATTACAAAACCGTGTTTATCCTCACAACCGCCGTAAAATAGTACGTATCCATCCTCTTTGTGAGTTCCCTCACCCAGGCATCTTGTCTCTTGTAGTGCCACCAGGTCCAGTTTATATCGGCTAATTTCTGAGACGGCAGTCTGGATGGTTCCTGATCTATATAGGCTCTGAACACTCCAAGATCCCAAATTAAAATTTCTAAATCGTAAACGCTTTTTCCTTTTACAGTTTTAGTATTCCATTGTATCCATCCATATCTGAGGTATGTTTGTGTTTCGTAACTAAGAGCTTTTTACAGGATTGGGTTGTTAGCCCAATGCCCAATCCTCCTCCTTTATCCGGGCTAGGGATCTGCAGTGGCTGTTGCAAGGCAACTGAGTCCAGGCGGAGTTAAATATTTAAAAAAAAATTCATGAGTTCGTAGTCAGAATAGAAAGAGTGATTCATGAGGAAACTCTTCAGTTTAGACTTGAAAGTATTTGGCTTACTACTAAACTTTTCGAATTATTGTGACAGTTTATTGAATAGGGATACAGCAGAATATTGCACGCCTTGTTGCACAGGAGTTCAAGAGGTGTGACAAAATTGCAGATTCGAAGTGAGTGAAAGCTGCAAACTCTTGGGAATAAGCCGATATTATTAACAACAAATGACAGTAAAGAAAATATGTATTGCGAGGCCAATGGCAAAATTCCCAGGCTACTGAACAGAACTCGACTAGAGTTTCGCGAACTTACACCACATTTTGCTCGAACCGCTCATTTTTGCGCCATAAATGCCGTTTTTGAGTAAGAAGAGTTACTCCAAAATTAACACCATACATAAAACCAACGTAGACCTCTTTTCGTGTTGATCTATAACTTACTTCAGATACTGTTTGAAAGGTAAAGAATGCAGCATTTAGTTTATGAACAAGATCCCCAACATGGGTTTTCCATGGCGGCTTACTATCTAACTGACCGCCGAGAAATATTGAACTGTCCAGTATCACTGAACATATGTCAAAAATGTCAGTTTTTATTGAAATTCGTATTGGAAACCGTGAAAACAGAGTCTTATTGTGTTTTAGTATCAACTTATTTTCTGCAAGCCATGAACTTACGTCTTGATCTGCATTATTTGATACTGTGTCAATAACGCAGACAGTATCTTATACTAGTAAGCTCGTGTCAGCAACAAATAGAATTGTCTGTTATAATAGAAGGCAAATCATTTATATAAAAAAGGAACAACAGCGGCCCCAGATCAAACCGTGTTTGGTGGTGTCATGGGATCAAAAGTAGCATGACGAGAAGCACACGAGATATTGACCCTGCTGCAAGTAGGCTGGTCCCTCACGACACAGCAGATGCTACATGTGCCCTAATTACGTGCCATTATAATGTTCAGATTGCCACCGCTGCTCCTACAACGTGTCGGTCTGGTCGTGTGGTGTCGTATGTTTACGTCCAATGTTCCACAGACAATTTTCAAAAGTAGCGACACTCCAACAATAAACTTTACGCAGCAATAAGTAGATGCGTCAATTCAGCTTCCCAAAGGTCGACAATGTTAGCACATTCAAATGGCTGAAACTGTTCAACAGAAGTACATACTTGTCGGTGGGACAGGCCTGCAACCTAGAAGGAGTCTACTGTCACCAGTGTTCACCTCTAAACTTGACACAGTTACAGCCTACAGAGCCAAAACGGAGCGGCCAACTGAGTGCCACTTGATCGCTGATGATCGTGACACTAACACTACAGCCCCTCAGCATGCATGTCTTACACAAAGGAACCAATTAAGACATCCCATGAGGGTTTTGCATTTTTTCCCGTAGGGCAGAATTTATTAATGTTCTGGGATCAAAATACTTTCGTCATTAGTCCCTAGACTTACAAACTACTTAAACTAAGTTAAACTAACCTAAGGACAACACACACATTCATGCCCGAGGGGGGATTCGGCCGGCTGCGGTGGCCGAGGGGACTGAGGCGCTTCAGTCACGGTCTGCACGGCAACTACGGTCGGGGGTTCGAATCCTCCCTCGGGCATGGATATTTGTGCCGTCCTAGTTCGTAAGTAGTTCATAAGTAGTTTGTAAGTTTAGGGACCGATGTTCAAAAATGTTCAAATGTTTGTAGAACTTATGGGACTTAACTACGGGGTCATCAGTCCCTAAGCTTACAAACTACTTATGAACTAGCTAAGACTAAGGACGGCACAAATATCCATGCCCGAGGGGGGATTCGAACCCCCGACCGTAGTGGCCGTGCAGACCGTGACTGGAGCGCCTCAGTCCCCTAGGCCACCGCGGCTTGCGGGGGGGGGGGGGGGGACCGACGACCCCGTAGTTAAGTCCCATAAGATTTACAAACATTTGAACATTTGGGGGGATTCGAACCTCCGACGCGGGAGGCCGCGCGGTCTCGAAAGTCTTCATTCCACTAACATACACGATCATTTCTTAGTCGACAGTGCGGATTTGTAGGGAATACCTTCCGGAAGGAAAGGAAGATGCCATCATTATGGGCACTGCCATCTACAGATTTATGTGTCTCTTGGACGAACAGAGCAAAATGGATTTGCACGAGCATTGTTTTCGGAATAAATGTTGATTCTAATGAGGACATTTTCTGTTTCCAGGAAGCGTAAAACATGTTCCAAAATTCTGCAACTGACCGACGTCAGAGACAGGTCTATAGTTTTGTGTGTCTGTTAGATGACTCTTTCATAAAATGGCGGATACTTGTGCGTCCATCAATTCACTAGATGCGCTTCGTTTCTCCAGCGATCTGCGGAACACTGCCGCTGGAAGAGGAGCAAGTTCTTTGACATACCCCTCGTAGAATCATTTGTCAGGTCAACTGCCCTTTCTTCAGCCGAGCGATTTCACGTCCTCTTCTGTCCCGTGGTCATTTATTTCAATATTTGTTTGTTTGAAGTTCTTGCGAGTATTTAAGGATGGACAGAGGAGACCAAGCCGGAGGTAGAGAGAGTGGCAACGGGGAGGAGAGAAGAGAAGCGAAGATAAGAGGAGAGGGGTAGAAAGAGGGCAGGAGCCGAGAATGCTGTACATGCAATCCCCATACATATTAGCAACTGAGGGGCACTGTGTGGTTTCGCTAGTAATTCAGTCTTAAAAAAGAAACACTTCTTAATGTTATGAAAATAATGTTTATTCGGTTACTAATCGGCTTTCCACTTCTTATGGCAACTTCAGGTGACAACATAGCTGAAGAAGCCCAAGCTTGATAATAACCAAATAAATGTTCAAATTCAAATGTTTGTCATTCAAAAAATGTTCAAATGTCTGTAAATCTATCGGACCAAACTGCCTGGTCATCAGTCCGTAGCTTACAAACTACTTAAACCTAGGTAAACTAACCTACGGACAAACACACACACCGATACCCCAGGGAGGACTTGAACCTCCACGGCGAGTAACCGCGCGCTCCGCAGCGAGGTGCTTTAGACCGCTCGGCTACTCCACCGCGGCGGTTGTCATTCTATGGAACCAAAATACGTTGGTTATCAGTCCCTAGTCTTACAAACTACTTAATCGAAGTTAAACTAACCTAAGGACAACACACACATCCATGCCCGAGGGAGGATTCGAACCTCCGACGCGGTAGGCCGCGCGATCCTTAACGTGACGCTCCAAACCGCTCGGCTACTCCCGCGCGGCGACCGTATAAATATTATTTGCAGAATATTAATAAGTGTTCACTATCTTAACATTACTGCTGACGTTCTTGCAAACACGGACGAAAACGCCAGTTAATTGTAATATGATTCGCTTGTTGCTTGTGACTTGACACTTTCCGCATTGCAGTTACGTGCCTCTAATTAGAGCTGGCGGCGTCATATTCCGCCTCTGTGCGCTGCCAATGCCGCGCGAGGTGTCAGTTGACTTGCAGTGCGGAAATATCAGGCAGGCCATTAAACGGCTTCCGGCCGCAGCGGAAAGCCGTGCCCTGTTGTGGCTGACAGCCGCTGCAGTGCCCCGCTGACAAATTTCAAAGAGCAGGTAGCAATTACGGCCACCTCAAACGTCTATACCAGTATTCCCGCACAACTCACTTCCACTCGTGCTTCCGAAGTATTTCGCGCCGCGTTCGACGTTTCCTTCGATTACGGCGACACGTGTTATCTCTAACGTACGTCCCTGTGGCCAGCATACGCCCGTCACATACATACGTCGAACGGAATAGTCCGACGGGCCTTTTTTGTAAGAACGTCAAGCTGTCTGGCAAGAGACTTCGTCGTGCTACATGAATTCCCGCTGACCTGAAAACTGGGAAGTTTGATATCTATTGCCAATCGCACGATCCTGTTTTCACAGAAATACAAAACTTTTGTATGGATTCTTCCATTGCATCTTGGTAAAGAAATTCCATATTTCGTGTTAAAACAAATAAACTGTTGTTGTTTTACTGATTATTTTAATCTCTTCGTACTAGTTTTCAGCTTATTAGGCCATCACCAGGAAACAACTGACTAGCGTTGATAAGAAACGCTAGTTCATTGATTTTCAAACATTGCTTAAAGATGTACATAAACAGAAGATCTTACGTAACGGCATACGTTGAGAATTTTTTACTTTCTTCTCTCATTACATATAACGTTCAATATACTTGCTTATGCTACTTATAATTTTAAATAGCACAAGGAAGTTTATTGAACACTATCAGTAACGAAAGGAAAAGTAAAAACTTTTCAACGAATGCTGTAACGTAAGTCCTTCTGTTTACATCTTAAGTAATGTTTGAAAATCAAAGAACTTGTGTTTCTTGTCAACGCTAGTCAGTTGTTTCCTGATGATGACCTAATAAGCCGAAAACTAGTTCGAAGAGAATGAAAAATTAGTAGAAAAAACAGTTTATTTGTTTTAACCCGAAATACAAGACGCTTTTAACGAGAGAAATGTATTACTTGAGTACCTGCATCATTCTGCGAAAAATATTGAATTTGAACTATAGCGCTGTTCACTTCAAAATGCCGATCCGATGACCATTGTTCAATGTGCTGCTCGTCAATGAAGACACATAGAAATGACACAGTCACGTAACTTAACTTTCAGCCTCAGACTTCATTAGCAAGAGAGAGCACATATATTCTTACAGGCACAACTCACTTACCGTCTCCGGTTGCTTGATTGATTAAGGCTGTAGCCAAAAACTAAGTTGTGCGCTTGTCTGCGGCTCAGCAGTCTTTTTTACAGTGAGTTACAAATTATCCATATTGTATTTATATAAATAAAAATTAATTTCCACATGTGTAAAATGTCATTACTTTAGAATGGCTTGACAGAATTGGCTGAGTCTACATTAATTATCAGAAAAATTTGGAAAAGTTCCCAGGAAACTGGAAAATTTAAGAAAACTAAAGGGCTTTTTATGGGCATTTGTATGATCTCAAGACCATAATTCAAGATTAAAACGTTGAATATGCATGGTTATATCTTTTCCTTGCAACAGTTTCCCGGAAAAAAAAGCTGAAACTTACGAAAACAAGTCGGAAATTTTAGCCAAACTTCAAAAACTGTATTTTGAATGTATTCATATCTAATGATACGTATGACATATTTTGGCACGTCAGTATATTTGCCACGTATATGTACTTTTTCATGGATACGTTTAAGAGGGTATATTGCAATAAGTTTGGAATATTGTTTGACCAATCACCATGCAAGTTGGCAGATATTTGTAATTTATCATTGTTTAGGTGAAGAGAAGACGTACAGAGAGAGGAGGAAGTTGAAGAGTAGGCAATAGACGTTTAGGCGGTGGAGAGGTAAAGTAAAGTCTTATGGCATGAATGGCTGGGAGACTCCGAAGGGCAGGTTCACCCACCTAATTGGGAAGTTTCTCCCTACCCTCCGCGCCCGCAGAAACCTTTCCTGAGAACTGTGTGCTAAAGTGGCTATGTTAGGTATAGGAGACTGTAAAAGGGTGCGTGTTTAGAGTAGAGTCATGTTCAGGTTGGAGATGATGGGAGAAGAGAGGTGAAACTCCTCTCGAAAAGCACCAAGAGGGCAGCCGAGCGTAACGTCCCCATCCGACGGACGGATCACCATCAACAGTGGACCATACCCTCACTCTTTGAGACAATGTGGAGCGGTTTGAAATTTAATCCAGGGCATTGGTGCAAAGGCTGGTGATCAAGGACTTCGCACCACCACCGGTGGGGAGGTGATAGGTCAAGACGAGGAGAGAGGATGGAGGAGGGAATGGTAGGTGAGAGGAAGAGACGGAATAGAGAGGAAGCAGATAAAGGGGAGGCGTAAAGTGAGGGGGAAGGAGGAGCTGGACTGAAGGAAATATGGAATAAATACGTGATTTACAAAGTGATAATGTTTAGTACATGTACATGAGAAGGGGAGGAGGAGATGGATAGTGAGTGGATACAAGTGTAGATGGACTGACAGAAGACTAAAGCAAATAAACCCAAAAAATTTCATTCACCACCAAACGTTGAGGTGAAAGCATTAAAACAAGCAACAAATGACTGATAAAACTATGAATTCTGATTTTATTCCGTAATAAGTAATTCGTATGCGTAAGCATTATCTGTTGCAACAGAGATAAGTCACTAATTTGAAATTCTATTTATTTCATTTCAATAAATCGATTATCGTACTGAAATCGGCTTGTTTCAAATGTTAGGACAGATCGATTGTATGAATCTCTTCTAGTTTAACTGACTGAATGAATGATATACGAGCTGGCGATATAGACATGTTAAGAAGTATTGATATTCCTCTTTCGATAAGTGCACCTCACGTTTTATTCATTGCGAAGCCAGGGTGGGTCGCTAGTTTGTAATGTAAATACAGATCGGCAATATTGTTCAAGAATTGTAATTTTACCTTTACTCATCAGTTACATATTATGAAGCTTTGGTTGGGGAGCAATAAAAATCATTAAAAATAACGTTATATTAAAATCAGAAACCTAAAAACACACTTTCGCATGTCACCCAAAACATCGCAGTGATCATCAAAATATCGCTCAAACCACGATGGTCACGATTATTTTCAAACAAAGGAGCAAACTTCTGTCAGTAATAGCCGAATGGGAGACATTGTCTAATCTTTTATACCCGCGTTCGCCTTCTGCTTATCTGTAACGAAGTTCAGTGTTTGAGGTTTCTGTTGTAGAACTCAAGAATGGACTCCGCTCTCGCAAGGTTGGCTATTCCACATGAAAATATTGGAAATAAACGAACCTGCATTTTGAGTTTTACAGTTTTCTCGCATCGGAATTGGCTGGCTAGTGCACTTACCCCTTTTATGAGTGCACACGTTTCAAGTGTACTACTAATTTACCAAGGCTTATCCACAATTTATTGTCCAGGTCGTGCTTTCCCCCTGTAAGTTACTTAGGTAGTTGAAGGTTAGAGAGGCTGATCATGTGTGTTATATTAAGTGGATGAATACTGTGGTGTCGCACAAGTACAAAGTGCGCGCCACCTACTTTCGCCGCGCGCCGCCATGCACGCACGGCGCGGCGATCTCACGACGACAGCCACGAGCGCCCTCTGCTGGAACGCCGCTCGTGGCCACCACTGAAGAACGAGAGTGCACTTCGGACTGAGATAGCAACGAGTTAGGACCTTCGTAAGCAGATAGGCACCAGTGAAGACTTTGCTATTGTACAGGCACTAGGCAGGCCTCTAACAACTATGTATCAACGTTCTGCAGTACTATGTAAAAGTTAAGTATTGTTACATTCTGTGCAATATATATCTTTCTAATTTACTCGAGTGTTTATAGTTTCTGGCTGCTCCCCTCCGTACCTGCATCGGCGTGTCGGTCTCATTCCACTCGGCCACCGACACCTACGACGAGGCTGGGACACAAAAGCGGCGACGAAGTCGGGACACAAAAGTGGCGACGAGGAGTGATAGAACCTTGGACCAGCCCGCTTGCAGCAACCAGACAGCAGCAGTCGGAGCATGCAGAAATTGCTCCCGCCCACCCACCCTTATTATAAGAATTTTGGGGGAACATATTCATTACGTGTTTTGTGGACATTTTTGTTGCAGAGCGAGCCCTCCTTTCATATTGCATTTGTGTTTTTTTATAATTTACTTGTATGCGCGGCGCCTAATCGGTCAGCATGGCCACTACCCCGAACCCAAACTTAATGGAAATTATTCAGTTACAGACGGCGCAAATTACCCAGCTTCTCCAGGCCGTGTCGCAGTTGACGACACAGGCTGCTCACCAACAACAACAGTCGTCACATCAGCAGCCCACACCTGCCGCCGCACCGCTTCCGACGTTCCGCCAGTACAACGAACGTGAGGAAGAATGGAGTGATTATCTGGCGCAGTTTCAAGAACTCGTCGCGGCTCATCAAATTACAGGTCAGAGAGTGAAGAACCTTTTCTTATCGACTGTAGGAACTCCAACATTTGTGTTACTGCAGAAACTATTCCCCAACGCATCTCCTCGTGATGTAGACTTTGAACAAATTGTAGATGCACTGAATGCTCATTATGAGAGAAAAGTTCTTGTAGCCGCTGCACGATACCGATTTTTCAGACTTAAAAAATTACCGCAGCAGTCACACCAAGAGTGGATCACCGAGTTGAAGGGCTTAACCCGCCAATGTAAATTTACTTGCTCTTGTGGACGTTCGTATAGTGACGTGATGTTGAGGGATGCGATTACGCAGAATATTCAGGACCCCAGAATTAGGGCAGCAATTCTAAAACAGTCAGACCCTTCATTAGACAGTGTACTGCAGCTTATAGAAGCGCATGATACTTTTGACTTAGCAGATGTAGAAATGCAAAGCCATAGTGTAAATTCAGTGCGCCGCAACGGACGCTTTCCTAGCCGTAGTTCTCAGTATAGCACTAGTGCTTCTTATTTTTCTACCGGCCGTGCTGAACAGACAGTGAACAGTAGCCAGTGTAAAAGTGCGACGCAAAGGCCGCCCCGTAGTGTTAGACACAGTAATTTGAATAACGGGCGCCAACGCTCATTTCAGAAAAATGTACGTAAATCTTGCCCCCAGTGTGTGTCTCGCCACAAGCGTGCTCATTGCCCTAGTCGCAACGCAACCTGTTATCAATGTGGCAAATCGGGACATGTGCAGTCTGTGTGTATGCAAATTAAAAACTCGAACAGTAAAGTTAGAAACAGTGCTTCGCAGAGTGCGAGAACAGTTCATTCTGTAAATGTTATACGGGCTGTGGAATTGAACACTGCTTTCCTTGGATCTCAATTGCAAGAACGTAGTTCTGCGCCTATGGCAAATCTATATAGTGCACCACGTAGCAAGCGCCGACGAGCGCGTAAAACAGTGCAACGGAAAAGGGTTCGGGACAAGCAAAATGACTATGAACAGTGCATTCCTGTAGTGAAAATAGTGCCTTCTGCAACTGCTCCTTGTAATAGTGTCCAGTACTGTGTAGCTAGTGACAGTAGAATTGGTGTAGCTACTCAAAGTAATTTTAGTGCAGTAGCCTCGCATTGCGCGGACGCCGATCCGGCGGTAGTGTCATCTAGTGACAGTGTGGTTAATCCGCTGTGTGCCGAGTATGCGCCGCTTCCTACCGCACGCAACCCGCGCAAGCGCAGAAAACAATATGTATTAGACGTTGCCCACATTCGCGCACCTGTCGAGCGCCGAAAGCAAAAACTGTTTGTGACTCTCTTCATAGAAAATAAGACTGTGCAATTTCAGCTTGATACTGGTTCCGCTGTCACATTAATAAATAAAGATACTTATGAACTTCTGGGTTCGCCAAAATTGTCGCCGTCACAGCAAGTGTTAACAGCTTATACAGGTCAAAATATTCCCGTGCTAGGAACGTGTAGCCTGCCTGCCTCTTTTCAAGGTGTTACGAAAACAGTTGCTTTTGTTGTTCTTCAGGCCAAATCTACGCAGAACATTTTTGGACTAGATGCTTTTGACTTGTTTGGTTTATCAATTCAAAGAGATGTGCTTCATATTTCGTCAGTAGTGCCTCAGGACAAAATCAATGCATTGTGTGACAAATATAGTGACTTGTTTTCGCCGGAACTAGGTTGTGCAAAAGACTTCGTGGCACATGTAACTTTAAAAGAATCTGCAGTTCCAAAATTTCGTAAAGCTAGACCAGTGCCTATCGCCTTGCGTGATACAGTTGCCGAAGAACTTAAACGTTGGCAAGATAGTGGGGTGATTTCTCCTGTTTCTGCGAGTCAGTGGGCCTCGCCTATAGTAATTATACCAAAGCCGTCAGGAAAACTTCGTCTCTGTGCGGACTTCAAATCTACAGTAAACAGTCAAACACTCGTAGACACTTATCCCCTACCCAGACCTGAGGAACTTATGGACAAATTAGGACAGTCCCGCTTCTTTTCTAAGATTGATTTAGCAGAGGCATACTTACAGATTCCACTTGATGACGAGTCAAAAAAGTTTTTCGTCATTAATACTCACATGGGCCTTTTTCAATTTCAACGCCTACCCTTTGGCAGTTCTTCCGCTCCCGCTATTTTTCAGCGCTTTTTGGAACAGCTGACAGTTTCTGTACCGTGTTGTTCGAACTATTTAGATGATATTGTGGTATCTGGACGTACAGTTGAAGAACATTTAGCAAACCTGGAGTGCCTTTTCAAAGTTTTGACTGCAGCAGGTCTACGTTGCAATAAAGCAAAGTGTTCGTTTTTTCAAACTGAAATAGAGTACCTAGGCCATGTGATTAATGCCCAAGGAATTCATCCCTTACAGTCACATCTTCGAGCAATCAAAGACTTGCCTCCTCCTAAGAATGTGCATGAATTGCAAGCAGTGATGGGAAAGCTTAACTATTATTTCAGGTTTATTCCCAATGCCTCTCAGATTGCAGCTCCACTGCATCACTTACGTAGGAAGAATGTTCCTTTTGTATGGTCCAAAGATTGTCAGGTTGCCTTTGACAACTTAAAGTCTGCACTACTGAGTGATGCATGTTTGATTCCCTTTGACCCACAGAAGCCTGTAGTGTTAGCAGTTGACGCCTCATCGTACGGCCTAGGCGCTGTAATCTCACATCGTATTGGATGTCACGATCGTCCTATTGCCTTTGCATCCAAGCTACTGACGCCGACGCAACAGAATTACAGTCAGATAGAAAAGGAGGCCTTAGCAATCATTTACGGCGTCACAAAGTTTCATCATTATCTGTATGGCAGAAAATTCTATTTGTTGACAGACCACAAGCCTCTCACGTCGTTGTTCTCACCCACAAAGCCAATTCCGCCACGAACGGCACAAAAGCTTCAGAGATGGTCCTTGATATTATCAAATTATCAGTATGAGATTTTGTACCGACCTACCACTAAACATGCTAACGCGGACACACTTTCCCGACTTCCGGTTGGCCAGGATGTATCATTTGATTCTTCAGAAATGGCATGTTGTCAGATAGACTCCAGAGATGCTTCCGCTGTCGCAGACTTTCCTTTGAACTCTCGTCGGGTTGCACAGGAAACAGCTGCGGATGCAGACCTAAGTGTGGTAGCACGTTTTGTTCGCTCAGGGTGGCCTGCCAGAGCCAAAGACATTGATCGGCCTCTGGTTCGACGTTATTTTGCACAACGTCATGCATTATCTTTAAGTCAGGGTGTACTGTTGTTGCATACCGACAACGACCAAGCAAGAGTGATTGTTCCTCGTTCCCTGCAACGAGAAGTGTTACGCCTCCTGCATCAAGGACATTGGGGCATTGTTAGGACAAAGCAACTGGCCAGACGTCATTGTACCTGGGTTGGTATGGACGCTCAAATAGAGAGCATGACATCACAGTGTACAGTTTGTGCGGAGCATCAGGCGGCTCCTCCACAGCGTTTCTCAGACTGGCCACGCCCCAAGGGACCATGGCAACGTTTACATATTGACTTTGCCGGACCTTTCTGGAATACGCGCTGGTTAATTGTTGTAGACGCTTTCAGCAAGTTTCCTTTTGTGATTGCCATGAACTCAACGACGGCGTCTAGTACAATCAGTGCCTTAACGTCAGTGTTTTGCATCGAAGGTTTGCCTGAAACTATCGTCAGTGACAATGGACCGCAGTTTGTTAGTGCGGAATTTCAACAGTTTTGTCGTGTGCATGGCATTCAGCATATCACCACCGCACCTTTTCACCCTCAGTCCAATGGTGAAGCAGAACGTTTCGTTCGAACATTCAAGTCACACATGGAAAAGATGAAAGGTCAGCACTCCAGGCAGCAAGCTCTTCAAATTTTCCTGTCTACGTATCGGTGCATGCCACGTGACGGCCCGTCTCCTGCCGAGCTGCTACACGGCCGCCGTCACCGCACTCTCCTTCACCTGCTGCAGCCTCCCACGCACCGAGTCGGTTCGTATGGCGCTACGCGTTTTCAGGTTTCTACGCCGGTGCTGTACAGAGTGTTTGCTGGAAACAAGAAGACATGGTTGCCGGGCACCATTCAACGCGTGCTTGGGCGCCATATGTATGTTGTACGTTCTTCCACAGGGTCGGAGCTGCGGCGCCACGCAAACCAATTGCGCCTGCACAGACCGCGCGATCCTGTCTCCGGTTTCTTGATTCCAGACCCAGTTCACCGCCAGGGAGCACAACCACATCGTTCGTCCCCGGACTACGAGATCCCTATGGACGTCGACGTACATCCGACGCAGTCGTCGCCGCCGCTGTCGCCGCCGCAGATGACAGCGTCACCGAGAGGGACTCCGGGACCGTGCGGGCCCCCCCAGCTTGGGCCACGCACCTCAGAAGAAGATGACCTGCTCCCTCTGGGCGGGGGCGGGCGCCCTTCCCCAGGTTTCGGCGGGTTCCCTGGAGGATCGCAAGGCGGATGCCGGGGCGCGGACGGCGTCTCGATCCCGGCCTCAGCTACGACGCCCGTCCCACCAGTAACGCCCCCGCTCAGGCCCTCCTCCCAGTGCCGTCGCCGTGGCCCTCAGCCCTACGCCACGACGGCGCGGCGGTTTGGGGGGGAGGGGTGTGGTGTCGCACAAGTACAAAGTGCGCGCCACCTACTTTCGCCGCGCGCCGCCATGCACGCACGGCGCGGCGATCTCACGACGACAGCCACGAGCGCCCTCTGCTGGAACGCCGCTCGTGGCCACCACTGAAGAACGAGAGTGCACTTCGGACTGAGATAGCAACGAGTTAGGACCTTCGTAAGCAGATAGGCACCAGTGAAGACTTTGCTATTGTACAGGCACTAGGCAGGCCTCTAACAACTATGTATCAACGTTCTGCAGTACTATGTAAAAGTTAAGTATTGTTACATTCTGTGCAATATATATCTTTCTAATTTACTCGAGTGTTTATAGTTTCTGGCTGCTCCCCTCCGTACCTGCATCGGCGTGTCGGTCTCATTCCACTCGGCCACCGACACCTACGACGAGGCTGGGACACAAAAGCGGCGACGAAGTCGGGACACAAAAAATACGAATTCTATTCGACGTAGTGATTCGGAACCGTAGTTACTATAATTAGCTCTGCACTGAAAAGCATTGTGTTTCAAGGCGCACTCAGAACTGTAATATGCACTTTATACTCAGAATCGATATTAAGTGATGACTGGAACAAAAGTGCCTCTGTACCTCTTTATATATGCTTGGAAATGTTCGTAGTATAGATCGTATGCTTCATCCCATTTTACTTATGAAGAACCGAAATAAGGAATTAAATGATTCCCATCACTCGCAATATTTGGAGGTGCTACTCATCTACAGTACCAGTTGCGTCAGAGACAGTACCGAACGAGGAGGCACACTATAACACACTGGGCCCACATTCAGGAGGAAGGCGCTTCAAACCGTCCCCAACCCAACAGATTTAGGTTTTCCATAATTTACCTTAATCACTCCAGGTAAATGCCGGGATGATTCCCATAAAAGAGTAGGTCGCTTTCCTCCCCCATTCCTGACAGAAACTATGCGAGGAGGTGCTCCGTTTCTAATGACTTCGATGTCTTCCCTTCTTCCACTCACAGTCATCAAGAATTTCCTCACGTGAATCCTAGTTCAAACATGCACATGTATCCTTCTTGGAAAAATAGTTACTATTCTACGTCTATTTGTGTGCTGGAACATAATGGACAAGTTATTAGCTCAAATCTTAGCAAGAAAAAACTTTTTAATTCATTACTCTTCAGGAATACCACGACTGGAGAAATAAAATTCAACGTTAGATAGTGCATAGTTCGTATTACGTAGAAATTAATGAAACTATAAAACTTTGAACATAGCTGCTACTGCCAACGACCGTTACAACGTCAAAGGATAAAAATACAGCCCTTGGTCGCAAATTAAAAATTATTTAACCTGGTTTCGGCAATGACTATGATTGCCTTCATCAGAAATTATAAAATAAAACAAGTCACATAATAAAAATATACAACTCAGCTGTACAGCTTACGTCACAAATTTTAGAAACAAATTTTTTAGAAAAACCTAGCCACTATGGGCTGCACGCCTGCACGGAGACATCAGACTGGCGTGTGCTAAGTGGAGTTGTGAACAGGAATACGTTACCTCAGTAGTGCCCTCTAGTAGCCGCAATTATAACTAGGCTACTGTACAGAGAGAAACAGTATTGAAAAAACAATTGCTACTAAAGGCTTTGTTTAACATGAGAGATGGCTGAGGCGTCATTTTGCCAATGCAATATTAGTAAAGAGAATAAACGAGTAACAAAGTTTTAATAAGCAAAAAAGTTAAAAACTGGCTTTTGGAATACAAATGCTTTGGATCATGACGGAAGAAATATTTCGGACACTGCACGAAGTACAACATCAAATACCGCGTAACGGCTTAATGCCGTTAAAAAAGTTTCTATTACAGAGTTGTAACTGTTCATTTAGATAAATGTTTAAATATTTGCAGTTCCTGGAGCACGTCTAATTTGTGACCTTCCTTTTCGGTATGCAAAATGTTCAGGTCATGAATGTCTTAAGGTGCGTGACCTGTAATGAGAAGACGGTCAGCAAAAGACGATTTCTGGGTCAGTGCCATTCCTTCTCAAACGATGTTCTTTAAACCTGAATGACCTATGTAGTAGGAAGAACAAGTATCACAAATAATTTTGTAAACGCCGAAATTATCTAAGGGAGAACAGGTTAATTTTAAATTATGAATGAAATTTTTATTCAAATTAATGTTTGTCGAGAAGGCAATGTTGCAGTTATAATTATAACGAAGAAGTCGTTGAATCTGATACCAAATGGGGCCCAGAAATGGATTGGAGAAATATTTTTCCTTTTGGTCAGATTCAGTGGGAGTGCCAAGTGTTGCAACTCTTATAGCAGTTTTCTTTTTAAGGATGTTGTCAACTATGGCAGGATCGTATTCATTATTAACTGCTACGGTTTTTATCAAATTTATTTCCTCCTCGAATTGTTCTATCGAAAGTGGAATGGAAATGGCTTTGTGGATGGCAGAATGAAAGAATGCATTTTTGTGACATTAAAGGTGCATAGAAGAGGTGGATACAATTTGATCGTGTATGTTTCCTTTCGGTAGATATTGAAAGAGATTTTATTTTTTGCTACTGTTAAGGTCAAATCAAGAAAGTTTAGATGATGAGCCTCGTTTTCAAGTTCACAGGTGAAGGTGATATTCTCATATAAACCATTAAAAAGAGTAATAATGTGATCAATGCCAGTGGTAGGTCCTTCGTAGATGACTAAAATGTCATCGACATATAGAGAATAGGAAATAATGCCTAATGTTGTAGTTGAGAATTTGTGAAAGAATTTTTCTTCCAGAGAATTGATGAAAATATTTTTCTTTTGGTCAGATTCAATGGGAGTGCCAAGTGTTGCAACTCTTTTAGCAGTTTTCTTTTTAAGGATGTTGTCAACTATGGCAGCATCGTATTCATTATTAACTGCTATGGTTTTTATCAAATTTATTTCCTCCTGGAATTGTTCTTTCGAAAGTGGAATGGAAATGGCTTTGTGGATGGCAGAATGAAAGAAGGCACTTTTGTGACAATGAGGGTGCGTAGAAGAGGCGGGTGTGTAACGTGGACGGCCGCAGCGGATTGGATGGGTGTAGGGAAGTGGCAGATTAAGATTCGTGGTGCCTGGGAAAAATACAATTTATTTCTGTATTAGTTTCTTGTGGTTGAATGACTCCTCTGTCCGTGACTCGGACAGGCGTGGCGAGTGGCAGGCGGAAGCGGTAGCTAAGGCGCCAGGCCGGCCGGCAGACGCAGCTGGGATTCCCCTGAGCCGAGCGGACAGCAGCGCGCCGGCTGAGGTTGCCGTTGGAGCCACGCGCCGCCTCCTGCCGTACGCCGACCCCGCCCAGATGTAGGCTGGTGACGTCTCCGGCGTCGTGGTGTCTGGCGGCGCTCGCTGTGGAAACCCCGCCGCTAGCCCGGCCCGCGTGATGACGTCAGAGGAGTGGCGGCCTGCCAGAGCCGCGCCGCTGAAGGTCCTCACTTCGACGCCCGCTGTCGGTGGCGTGCTGCCCTGTAGGGTCGCGGCGGCGACATCCGGCGTAGAGGCGTTCCGCTCAATGCATTCTGCGGCCCCTGAGCGCCCACTACCCAGTACAGCGCCTATAAGTACCGCTTTTCTGCTTAGGTGTTCTCCGGCATGGCCCACTTGCGTACACCGATCTCCGAGGCTCTGCATACCTTCGGTCAATGGTCTCACGGCGACGACCACGTTGTCCCAGTTTCTGGTTTACTGTCATCAGCAGACTTGTTTCAACACCTTCTGCTTCTCCCGCGCCGCGGTGGAGTAGCCGAGCGGTCTAAAGCACAACGCTGCGGAGCGCGTTTGCTCGCCGTGGAGGTTCGAGTCCTCCCTGGGGCATGGGTGTATGTTTGTCCTTAGGTTAGTTTACCTAGGTTTAAGTAGTTTGTAAGCTACGGACTGATGACCACGCAGTTTGGTCCGATAGATCTACAAACATTTGAACATTTTGAGCTTCTGCCGCCTTCTGCTGCTAGAACATGTACTCGCGAAAACTACAATATAGCTTCACTTGTTAAGTGATAAAATTAACAAATATCTCCATGCCTCTACAGGTACAATTTGATCAGTGTATGTTTCTTTTCGGTAGATATTGAAAGAGATTTTATTTTCTTCTACTGTTAAGGTCAAATGTAATATTCAAATATAACTATTTTGAATTTAACGGAAAATTATACCAGCAACATTATGGTCTTGCTATGGGAAATCCTTTAGCTGGTATCCTTGCCGACATTTTCATCAATACTCTGGAAGAAAAATTCTTCCACAAATTCTCAACTACAACTTTAGGCATTGTTTCCTATTCTAGAGATGTCGATGACTTTTAGTCATCTACGAAGGACCTACCACTGGCATTATCAAATTTTTACTCTTTTTAATGGACTACATGAGAATATCACCTTCACCTGTGAACTTGAAAACGAGGCTCGTCAACTTAACTTTCTCGACTTGACCTTAACAGTAGAAAGGAAACATACACTATCAAATTGTACCCACCTCTTCTACGCACCCTCAATGTCACAAAAATGAATTCTTTCATTCTGGCATCCACAGAGCCATTTCCATCCCACTCTAGACAGAAAAATTCGAGGAGGAAATAAATTTGATAAAAATAATAGCGGTTAATAATGAAAACGATCCTGTCATTGTTGACAACATCCTTAAAAATAAAACAGTTACAACACTTGGCACTCCCATTGAATCTGACCAAAAGAAAAATATTTTTCCATTCCATTTCTGGGGCCCATTTCCTATCAGATTCAACGACTTCTTCGTAATAAGTATAACTGCAATGTTGCCTTCTTGACCAATAATAATTTGAAGAAAAATTTCATTCATAATTTAAAATCATCCTGTTCTCCCTTAGATAATTCCGGCGTTTACAAAATTATTTATGATAGTTATTCTTCCTACTACATAGGTCAAACGGGGCAATCAGGTTTAAAGAACATCTTTTGAGAAAGAATGGCACTACCCTCAGAATTGGTCTTTTGCTGACCATCTTCTCATTACAGGTCACGCACCTTAAGACATTCATGACCTTAACATTTTGCATACCGAAAATAAAGGTTACAAATTAGACGTGCTCCAGGAACTGCAAATATTTAAACATTTTTCTCGTAATGACGGGCTTATTCTAAATGAACAGTTACAACTCCGTAATAGAAGCTTTTTTAACGGTATTAAGCCGTCACTCGGTCTTTGATGTTGTACTTAGTGCAGTGTCCGAAATACTTCTTCCAACTTGATCCAAAGCATTTGTATTCCAAAAGCCAATTTTTAACCTTTTTGCTTATTAAAACTTTGTTACTCGTTTTTTCTCTCTACTAATATTGTATTGCCAAAATTGACGCCTCAGCCATCTCTCATGTTAAACAAAGCCTTTTGTAGCAATTGTTTTTTCAATACTGTTTCCCTCTGTACAGTAGCCTAGTTGTAATTGCAGCTACTAGATGGCACTTCTGAGGTAACGTATTCCTGTTCACAACTCCACTTAGCACACGCCAGTCTGATGGCTCCGTGCAAGTGTGAAGCCCATAGTGGCTAGGTTTTTATAAAAAAAATTCTTTTTAAATTTTGTGACGTAAGCTGTACAGCTGAGTTGTAGTAAAAATATACTTATGTGACTTGTTTTATTTTATAAATTATGATGAAGGCAATCATAATCATTACCGAAACCACGTTAAATAATTTTTAATTTGCGACCGTGGGCTGCATTTTTATCCTTTAATGAAACAATATTCGACGTCTTTTTCGGTTAGTTAAAAGGACGCTAGTCGCCGGAAGAAGTCCCAAGTCCAGGACCAACAGAGAGATTTTCATCGTGTAATTGTAAGTTGAGACTTCCTATTTGATACCTCAAAAAAAAAATGTTCAAATGTTTGTTAAGCTTATGGGACTTAACTACGGGGTCATCAGTCCCTAAACTTACAAACTACTTAGGAACTACTTACGAACTAGGACGGCACAAATATCCATGCCCGAGGGGGGATTCGAACCCCCGACCGTAGTGGCCGTGCTGACCGTGACTGCAGCGCCTCAGTCACCTCGGCCACCGCGGCCGGCTTTTGATACCTCATAAAAATAGGATTTTCTATATTTCTATACGACTAATCACTAATGATGATCAGTACTTTTTACTCAGTCTTGCATGAAGACTTTTTGTTTGTCAACTTTAGGTGTATATAGTGGTTTTGAATCGTATCCACTTCAAATTATTCTGTAAGCAAAACATTTTTGTTAACCAAAGGCACCATACTACTGAAGTCATCGGTCCCTAGACTTAGAAACTACTTACACTAACTTACACTAAGGACAACACACACAGTCATGCCTGAGAGAGGACTCGAACCTCCGAAGTGAGCGACTGCATGATTTGTAAGCAACCCGCTAAGGAATTCATCACGTAATTGCATAAATTATCAGGGATATTGGTGTCGTTTCACCAGGTGTTCCAATATACCCTAAAGATCTTAAAGTCAGGTGATTTTGCAAGTTAGTCGAATGTAATATGGTAGAGGAGTGTTCAGAAAACCGTTCACACGTTCTTCCAATCTGATGAAATCTGTTGTTGGAATCAAGAGCATACTCAAATGTTGATTGGGAGCTTCCGTAGCAACGTTCTCTCCACAACGAGTTGGAATGGGTCTTAATGCAATAGCTGCTACAATTACTGTTGGGTTTTGATGTGATTGTGATTCACGTGTGTATAAACGCTTTTGGGGTTCCTCTTTCGTCAGGATGTTTTCCTGCCACAGTCCTTAAATCGTGTTTCGTGGCATCATGTGTTACACCCTGTTACCCGCTGAGTATAGCACCGCAAAAATAGAAAAATATCCAGCAACTTCCCACAGTATTTCCTCATTGCATTTTTTTTTTTTTTGCATTATGTCACGAATTCGCGAAATTACGTTTACTCATGTTTTGCGTACAATTTCCACTTGGATCATAAATGTGTCAGTGATCAGAACTGCTTTATATTCAGGTAAAGGTCGTGCGCATGGGGCTAAGCTCGTGATTCAGCCATCGCACTATGTATAAAAGCTTAACTTCAACTGTGCGTGCTCACTAGAATGCCAAATTCATTGCTAGGTGAACGTATGTCTTTTACAGTTCAAGCAGGTGTACAACTAACTACTGATTGATACCTCACATGATTAATGTTACTTTATGGTGAGAAGTAACCTACAGATTAAAGTGCACGTTGACGAAAATGACAAAAGGAAACAATGGTATACCCGTACATAAATTCGTGTAAAATTCGTCTGTAAAAGCGATGTGAAAGTCAGCAAAACATTTTAGCGGTCTCGTACTAGGATACTAATTTCCAATTAGAGTTCATAACTTTCACACATTTACTTCCACACAGTGGAGACTAGATGAAACTTTGCTGAAATAGTAGACTAAGCAACAAATAACAGAGACATGAGGGTTGCTATGCTTCCAAAGTCACCAACATATTATATTGATTCCATTCAACGGTATTATGTTTTTGTAGAAATTCATTATCGCTGATGATAATGCTAAATATCATTAGCTGATGTTGGGTGATACAGAGATGGACAGTTCAAAGGGTATGGATAATGTAACATTTCGGCCAGGGACGCTTTTGTTCAGTGTGTGTGATAATGACGTTCGAGGGCCAACACACCGAGCAGAGCAAGGCAGTAAGTGGCCGTTTTGAGGGGTTATGAAGCAGCGCGCGATATTACATGTCCATTCTGATCTATGTACTTTTCTGCGTACAATTTCCAATATGATATGCACATGCTTAGTACTCTATAAATGAAATAATTGAATTGATGTGTTTGACGCTAGCGTGGGTGGTGACGACCAGTCACCCACCGACATTTAATAGGATTTTTGTTGCAGTCCACAGAGATGTGCCAGAATGCAGTCGGAGGAGAAGCTGTTTTGTTTAGATAAAGTAGTGCTTGAATCCATGTATCTTTTACAATTCAAAATGTTTCAAATGTTTGTATAGTCTATGCGACTTAACTACGGGTCATCAGTCCCTAAACTTACAAACTACTTATGAACTAACTAAGACTAAGGACGGCACAAATATCGATGCCCGAGGGGGGATTCGAACCCCCGACCGTAGTGGCCATGCAGACCGTGACTGGAGCGCCTCAGTCCCCTCGGTCACCGCGGCCGGCAGATGTTAGTTTTAAAAAGAAAGTGCACTGGGGAGGAAGGTGATACTCTTCTAACAGATGTAATGTTATTGAATCCTGTCCTATTCTACCCTCTCCATCTTCTCCTGAGGCAGTTATGGTCAAATAATATCTAAATTACAATAAATGTTTTTATGTGTTTGGACTGATATAAATTTTGAGTGACATATTTTATTAAGAAAGGTATTACTGCGCAAGGAATATTTGAACGTGTGGCCGTGTTTCATTTTGATTTATTCATTAACCTAAAGTGTTTCTGCACCATTAGTGTTATCTTTCTGTGAGTTAATTATTTTATTCTTTTTATTAATGATCAGTGCCCCCTGTTTATTTATGTTTGCCCCATATTTATATATGTTTCCACCCCTGTGACTGAACTGTTCATGTGAATGTGGAAGGTTGCTCTTAATATCGACTGACTGCCACGCAATGGCTACAGTCGCCGCCTCGCACTTTAGGCCTCGTTTTGCTATAGTTAAGAATGCATGGCTTCGTTTGATGTCTGCGCTGGCGCCTGCTGGATGGCCAGAGACAAGCTTACTTGGCAAGATGGCAACGTGGATGAGTTATTAGTGTCGTACCAACCTGGATGAAAGAGGTGACAGGAGACCTCTCTGGGAGCGGTTGTAGCGGTAATTGTCTTTCTCAGGTAGCAAGGGTTGCTAAACAGTAGTCTCTGAACGCGCAATGTGTCGTTCTTAGCGCGCTCTACATCCAGTGTATCGCAGGGTAGGTTTTTCCCGTGGCCTTAGAGCTTCACTCTTCATTGCGGCTCCGACGACTCTGGAAGTAAGTACTCCGCCGAATCATGCTGAGGGGAAGGCATGCTGTTAGGACTTTGCTTTCTTTGTGATCAGGCAGTCTTGGTTTTTCAGTGATAGTTCTCTTGAGTAATTCTTTCACTATGCGAGGCAAAGTGTTTCTTAATTTACAGAACTCGAGTAAATTCAGTGTAAATTTATTATTTACATTTTCATTCCAGTGAAGATTGTGTGTCCAGTTTTGTTGAAGTTAGAATACAAGTGTGTGGCCTTCAGCCTTTATGTAAACCTAGTATGTTTGAATTTCATTCGTGTTTTTAACTAATTTTTCACATCTTGTCTGTATCTGCAAGTATGCTAAATATTTCTCAGATTTTCTAGCTTGATTCAGTCTTTCCTGTCTTGTATGACCGATTGCTCTAAGTGCTATCGTAACGGTCGCTACTTCAGCCTTCAGCCATGCTTTTATTAATACTAGCTTTCTTCTATACGAAATCTCGCTTGTGCTTTACTTGCTCATTCTAAATTAATTTCTGTTTGTAAATTCAGCATGGTCGCACACCACGTGGTACTTGAGAATAGTATGCCACTGCCTTCCCACACATGAGTTTGTTTAGTGCACAGTGTACTTAAATTTGTGATCAAAGACACTCGCCATCTCGTCAAAGCGCCGCCGATGGTTTGTTTCGCCTTGGTTATTGCATGTGCCCACAGAGTAATGTACCACCAAGCATTATGCATGTGTCTGTGAATGAATGAATGTGCTTTCAACCATCCATTGTGTGTTTGCAAATTTCCTCCCACGTTACCTCCATATTCATAAAGGGCAGAAACAATTTTATCATGATCAGTAATTACATGATTTAATTCTTTTTTGTACAAGGTGTGTGCTTAATTTGGTCTCCCCACATTTAGTTGCTTGTTCATTTTACTGAACAGATTCTGATTTAAAGTATCAAACCTCTGATTTATGATTTCATGCTCCCCATCCCATGTTTAATCATCTAGTCATCTATTTTTTAACATTGATTTTCTGTTTGTTAAAACATTGACTGCTCCCTTAAGGAGTAAGCAGTTAGATAAATTTCTGTTGCAAATGTACTGTGGCCACTCATAAAGTAATTTAGAGCAGCAGTGAGCGTTTTAACTTACATTTGCAGATCCCACCTGCCTGAGATCTTGCTTATCTTAATAACAGGCTATTTTCAGTCTGTTTATTTTCGTTCTTTCATGTTGTTATTCATGAGACATAACTACTTCAAGATTATCACAGGAAATGTTTAAGTGTGTCTTCATTTCACAGCTGTTTATGTTATGAGTATACTCCTGTAGAATGGTATTCTGTTGATTACTGTAAGGCTTATGTTTGCTTTAGGTAACCAAGTTTGAAATGTCTTCCATGTGTACATTATTTTCATTTGTAAAAATAAATAAATAAATAAATAAATAAATAAAAACAAAAATAAAAAAAAAATTAGATTTTAAAGATACGCAAGAATGTATTCCATGTTTTTTTAATGTTTTTCTTCCGTGCCTCATTTGTACATGTTTTATTTACATTTCCAACGTTGAAAGGACTTTCATTGTAATTTTTGTGTTCATTATGCATTGTTTACTTGTTGTTAACTTTATTTGTGCATTTCTTGTTACGATTAAGGGCAACGATGTATGTAAATGTTAGACTGAACATGACATATTATGACACGACTAAAGTTGTCACCCCTCCCCTCACAGTTAAAACTCCTACGTCAATTAGTACAGTAAAATGTGCTGGATCATAATCAGTGAGCAATTTTTGTTTCAATTACTTCGTCAGTGTATGTGCAACGAACCTAGTAATCATAAAGGGACCATTGTGCCATGAATCTCAACCTTCCGTAACTAGCAGTAGCGTGCTGGTAATTATAAGACATCGCCAAGATTTTTGTTCCCACTACTTGCTTTTATAAGACCTACAATCTTCCCCATATGCCGAAAACGTTTTACTTGTCTCTGTTACAAATCCTTCGTCAATGCACTCACCATCATGAAATCCAATTTACGCTAAGCAAAACAAACTACAGTAACTTTCAGTCAGTATTTCCACTGAAGTCGAGCACAATATATCTATTCGGTTTTGCAAGCCCCCAGTAAAAATCATCAGTACATTCGGTGTTAAAATTTTCGATTGTTTATGACTCTCTTTTTGCTCTTTAAACAACCCAAGCGCAGAAGTAGTACACGAAAGCCTTTGTTCGTGCATTTCGTTGAGTGCTGAACCCGCGCCAGTGCACCTTTTTACAACACGCTGAAACCGCATGTGAATACACGATATCGAACGGAAGCACTGAATATTCATTTGGGTCTAACCGCAGTGCCAACAGTGCGAATGTGGCTAAAAAGCTACAGCGTTGCCGCATCACAGCATTCATCGTCTGTGCATTACACAGAACGGACGTGACCTTGAGGTGTCTATTTTCATCTCTCTCTTTCTCTCTCTGTGTGTGTGTGTGTGTGTGTGTGTGTGAGAGAGAGAGAGAGAGAGAGAGAGAGAGAGAGAGAGAGAGAGAGAGAGAGAGAGAGAGAGAGAGAGTATCTGACTTATATCTGATGTGGGCCATCACGCCATTTACGAAATTTCTTCCATAAATACTTCTTGCACATTACACACATAATTCAGATCGTTCAGATTATTTTGAGAACAATCAAAATGGCTGATAGAGCCTGTTGTGTGATTGGCTGTTTCGATTTCACGGATAGAAAAATACTATGCTCTGTTTGGTTGACATGGGAAAGAAGAATAGCGGGGGCAGGAAATTCAAGGCACAACAGGATTAGTTCCACCATTTGCGATATATTTTTTTTAAATCCCCCCTCCCCCCAACTTAACGCCCGTACCATCTTGCTTCCTCTTAAATTTTATACCTAACAAATTTTTAATGACACCATTCGTCATAGTGAGTCTTCAACTTTGGAACAAACTCACGTCAAAATGTTCAGATGTTTGTAAAGATAAGGGACCTACCTGGAGTGGTCATCGATCCCTTACCTTACAAACTTCTTAAACTAAATATCAACAGATAATACTTTTCCTTGAGACAACATTGTCTCGTTATACCAGAGGTATTAAATATAATTAGAACCATTGAATTAAAATTTGTTCTGTGGCCGGGATTCGAACCCGGGACCTGCTACTTACTAGGTACTTACTAGAGGCAGAATGGCACTTGTAAGAGAACATGTTTTCAGGACGACTTCTTTTCTCACGACAGCAAGTTGCTGTGTGTTTTTCAAATCTAATTCAACCACTTAAAAAAATATCATTTAAATTAGGGGGAATAGAAGTGAGCACACTTATAACGCCTGATTTACTATTTGTATCGTCGCGAGCTAAGTATTGTTCTATAGTTTTGCTGAATAACTACCACATTATACTGGGTGACATGCAAGTTATGGATAAAAAGTAATGAATACTATTATTTTTCTGAGAAATGACTTGTACTTACACACCTCCAATTAATCACACTCGTTATTTATGACCTGTTGCTAAATTTCGAGAAAGTATAAATGTTCAAATGTTTGTAGAGCTTATGGGACTTACCTACGGGGTCATCAGTCCCTAAACTCACAAACTACTTATGAACTAGCTTATACTAAAGACGGCACAAACATCCATGCCCGAGAGGGGATTCAAACCCCCGACCGCAGCGGCCGTGCAGACCGTGACTGGCACGCCACAGACCGCTCGGCCACTGCGGCCGGCGGGAAAGTATAGTGTACCATATGCGCGTCTGTTTCTGCTGATGTCCCTTATTAGCTGTCATAAGTTATATATAATGTCGTCTGCAACTATTTTCTCGCTGCGGCATAAAAGCTGTGCCCACTAAGGCGTCCAGTTGCGGTGCGTGCGGCCGTTCGCCGTCGGGAGTTTGAGTCCACCCTCGAGCATATTGTTCTTAGCATAAGTTACTTTAAGTTAGTGCAAGTAGTTTGTAAGCCTAGGGACTGATGACCAACGTAGTTAAGTATCTTAGATTTACAAACATTTGAACATTTTGACAAAGATATCTTATTCACAGAATCTCATGTCAGGCGAATATGCCGGATGTTCCAAAATCTCCCACTGTTAGTGTTTCAAGACGTTCTGGATAGGAGCAACGGTGTCGCCGTGCAGAATTATGGGGTGCTGTGCCATGAAATGCAATACAAACTTCGCCAGCGCTCAGGTGTGTGCCATAATTCTGCATGAAGCCACGCCGCTGCTGCTGTCCAGGGGCTCTTGCGCAGCATTGGGAGATCCTGGAACAGGAGGTTTGCACCTTGCGTCCATGTTCCCTCGAACAGGAATAAGCACGTATTTCCGTTACAGTCCGGTGGAAGTCAATGTTTCTTGCCATGCTACGAACAGCTGCACTCGCTTCTCCTCGTGCTCGTTCCAACATGCCACGCTCTTCATGCAAAATGTTCAAATGTTTGTTAAGCTTAAGGGACTTAACTACGGGGTCATCAGTCCCTAAACTTACAAACTACTTATCAACTACCTACAACTAAGGACGGCACAAATATCCATGCCCGAGGGGGGATTCGAACCCCCGACCGTAGTGGCCATGCAGACCGTGACTGGAGTGCCTCAGTCCACTCGGCCACCGCGGCCGGCTCTTCATGCCCTACCGTCTAATCTGAGAAAGCGGATAAATCTGCTCCTCTGATTTTCATGCTTTCAGAATACTCGAAGGTACATAAGACAACGCCATTTCGTTTTTATTTTTTTTTATTTTTCTAAAATAAAAGGTACAAGTTCCTAGAGGAGAAAGAAATTTATTAGTTTCATTTGGCGTAATTTCTTTTAGTTCGGCATTTAATAGAGAGTAAGTTTTAAAATAATCTGGTTATTTTACACACGTTTTAGTGCGAAATATTAGCTTTTCGATAAACCATTCACGCCGCGGTGGAGTGATCGAGCGCTTTAAGGCGTCTTGGTGCGAAGCGCGTTGTTGATCGCCGTCAGAGGTTCGAGTCCTCCCTCGGACATAGGTGCGTGTGTGTGTGTGTGTGTGTGTGTGTGTGTGTGTGTGTGTGTGTGTGTATGTTGTTCTTAGCGTAAGTTCAAATGTTTGTAAATCTGTCGGACTCAACTGCTTGGTCATAAATCCCTAGCTTACAAACTACTTAAACTAAGGTAAACTAACCCAAGGACAACAAATGTTCAAATTTTTGTATATCTATCGGACCAAACTGCGTGGTCATCAGTCCGTATCTTACAAACCACTTAAACTAAGGTAAACAAACCTAAGGACAAAACACACACACGCGCGCACACACACACACACATGCCCAGGGAGGCAACCTCGCGTCCCAAAGCGAGGCGCTTTAGACCGCTCGGCTACTCCACCGCGGCCTAAGGACAACACAAACACCCATGCCCAAGGGGGGACTCGAACCAAATCAAAAATCAAATGTTTGTATAGCTTATGGGACTTAACTACGGGGTCATCAGTCCCTAAACTACTTATAAACTACCTTATACTAAAGACGGCACAAATATCCATGTCCGAGGGGGGATTCGAACCCCCGACCGTAGTGGCCGTGCAGACCGTGACTGGAGCGCCTCAGTCCCCTCGGCCACCGCGGCCGGCGGACTCGAACCCCCGACGGCGAACATCAGCGCAGCACGGTGCCCCAGTGCGCACGGCTAATCCACCGCGGCCATTAGCGTAAGTTAGTTTAATTAGTTTTTAAGCCTATGGACTGATAACTGCAGCAATTAAGTCTACTAGGTTTACAAACATTTGAACATTTTTTAAACAACTCACGTCATAAGTTATAACAGGCTTTGTGAAATATCTTAGTTTTTCTAGAACGTACAGTTGACTGTTATATCTGGCATTGAAGAAAAGTAAAGGCGTACATCTTACTGATCGCTACGATGTAGGTTATACATTACTGCAAGTGAAATGTAGCTAAGACTAAAAAAGAGTTTTCTAAATAGTACTGACATTAATGTCTGTAGTTTTTCGTAAGTAAATAAGTGTTATACTATGGTGTTAACGCAGCATTCGCAAGTCAACGGAATTTTAGCTAGTTTAGCTTGCAGTGCCAAACATTGAAGTAGTGTAAAATGAGTTACTTTTAGTGCAGGATTTTAACCGTCCAGGTTCAGAAAACTTACACACATATAATTTCTTCCATCCGCGACGACAGTTTGCAGTGGAGAATCAGTTACTTACTGTAGCACTACCTTATATCGCAGAAAAAATTATTCTTAGCTATTTTTATGACAATGCTGAAAGGTATCCACTTTACTGCTTACAATTTTCCTGCCTTGCTAAATGCTTCTAACTTCGATCATGACACGTTAAATATTTTAGTGTAGTTAAGTGACTACAAAATTTTATTTCTGGTGGGTCGAATCGTTCTTATTATACTTGTTTCGTTCCAGTTCTTCCTTTCATCCCGCAGGTTATATTATGTATGTGAATGCGTGCTTGCTGAAGTTTGCAAACGTTTGAAACTGAATTTGTTTTGCCTAAAAGCGCATGAAACAGTGAAATGGAGCGGCGGTTTTAATTAACAACTTACGTGATCCCTGAAACTTTCAGCTGATTCCATTAATTTCAATTTTTATTTATTTTTATACCATGCCTGAATATTCGTGAAAAACGGGTGTAGCTCCATCAGTTGGGAGGAACACAGTGTACCAGATGCAGCAGCAGCCCTCGGACATACAGAACTGGTGGTGTGACTGCGTAGGCTTTCCCGGCGTAATGCTTCATAATATTCTTCTCGGGTTTCCTGCCGGATCAAAACGTCATCTTGACACTCATGACGTTTTGATCCGGCAGGAAACCCGAGAAGAATATTATCAGAACTGGTGGTGTCGACCACAACAGCAGAGCGGCGAGCTCCAGAATGGCCGGCCTGTGTTCTCCCCGTCCGATCGAGCCCCCCATCATTCATACTGCAAGAAGCCAACCCTGAACGCGGCGCACTCCATCGAGTAGGCGCGAACATAGTCCCTAATACACACACCCATGTTAGAAACATTCAGTTCACTCACCCGAACTGAGTTACTGTGGTTACGATTTCTTTGCGAAAGTGAAAACAAAGATGAAAATAAAGACACTACAAGGGATCCGACACAACACCAGAGATAGCATTATCCAAGTCATATGTGAAGCATAACAGGATATCAACGTAAATAGACGCGCAGATAGTATTCGGCGCCTCCAGGACAGAAGATGACTAACTACACTCCGGGTCATTAAAATTGCTACACCACGAAGATGACGTGCTACAGACGCGAAAATTAACCGACAGGAAGAAGAGGCTATGATTTGCAAATGATTAGATTTCAGAGCATTCACACAAGGTTGGCGCTGGTGGCGACACCTACGACGTGCTGACATGAGGAAAGTTTCCAACCGATTTCTCATACACAAACAGCAGTTACCCGCATTGACTGGTGAAACGTTGATGTGATGTCTCATGTAAGGAGGAGAATATGCGTACCATCATGTTTCCGACTTTGATAAAGGTCGGATTGTAGCCTATAGAGATTGCGGTTTATCGTATCGCGACATTGCTGCTCGCGTTGGTCGCGATTCATTGACTGTTAGCAGAATATGGAATCGGTGGGTTTAGGAGGACAATACGGAACTCCGTGCTCGATTCCAACGGCCTCATATCACTAGTAGTCTATATGACAGGCATCTTATCCGCACTGCTGTAACGGATCGCACAGCCATGTATCGGTCCCTGAGTCAACAGATGGGGACGTTTACAAGACAACAACCATCCGCACGAACAGTTCGACAACGTTTGTAGCAGCATGGACTATCAGCTCGGAGACCATGGCTGCGGTTACCCTTGACGCTGCATCACAGACAGGAGCGCCTACGATGGTGTACGCAACGACGAACCTGGGTGCACGAATGGCAAAATGTGATTTTTTTTTCTTTTTTGATAAATCCAGGTTATGTTTACTGCATCATGATGGTCGCATCCGTGTTTGGCGACATCGCGGTGAACGCACATTGGAAGCGTGTATTCTTTATCGCCATACTGGCGTATCACCGGGCGTGATGGGTGATGGTATGGAGTGCTAATGGTTACACGTCTCGGTCACCTCTTGTTCGCATCGACGGCACTTTGAACAGTGACTGTTACATTTCAGATGTTACGATCCGTGGCTCTACCCTTCATTCGAACCCAGCGAAACCCTACATTTCAGTAAGATAATGCACGACCGCATGTTGCAGGTCCTGTACGGACCCTTCTGGATACAGAAAATGTTCTACTGCTCTCCTGGCCAGCGCATTTTCCAGATCTCTCACCAATTGAAAACGTACGGTCAATGGTGGCCGAGCAACTGGCTCGTCACAATACGCCAGTCACTACTCTTGATGAACTGTGGTATCGTGTTGAAGTTGCATAGACATCTGTACCTGTACAAGCCATCCAAGCTCTGTTTGACTCAATGTCCAGGCGGTATCAAGGCCGTTATTACGGCCAGAGGTGGTTGTACTGGGTACAGATTTCCCAGGATCTATGCACACAAATTGCGTGAAAATGTAATCACATGTCAGTTCTAGTATAATATATTTGTCCCATGAATACCCGTTTATCATCTGCATTTCTTCTTGGTGTAGCAATTATAATGGGCAATTGTGTATAAGTGCTTCTGTCAATGAAGTCCTTTCAGAGAAAAATAATCTTAATAAAAGTTCATATTACTTTTTATTTAGCCTTTGCATTAGTGCACAACGTAGTGTTATTTCTGATACGTTGTTCTTCATTTCTGTTAAATATTTAATTAGTCTAACAACGAGAATCATATAGTCTCCTCATATCAAGCAACAGAACATCATTCCCAGATTATGGTGCAGGGTCACGGAGAATATCTCTCTCCCCGTCCACCTGAAAACAATGACACGTCTTCCAAGGAGGTTGAATAGTTCCAGCTGTGGCTTAAAACAGAAAAATAATGTGGTACAATGTAGATGAAATTTCGTAATAGTTCGTGGAAGAAGCCCCAAAACTTATCTTAAAAATATTTTATACGAAATTAGGTTTGAAGACAAAAGTGGTTCCAATCGCAATCTAACATTCTTGATCCTTGCTCAGGAGTGTCCGGCATAATTTGTCTCACTATGTCTGGGCTGAACTTAAGAATAAGTTATGGTGTCAGAAGTGGTTTTGCTGTGTGTCAGTAGGGCTGGTTAGTCTCCTGCATATGACTGTGCTTCTGAAGTGCAAACGATAGCACACGTCATAAATGTCTGCACTGAGAGGGCTAAATCAGTATTGAATGAGGCGCCCTCTTGGCTTGAAGAACTCCACATACGTCAGCAAGGGGCACCCGGAGAACCCAGACGACCCTTTCCTTGCGCTATGTAATTTTATACGCAGTAAATATATTTGCGTATTACGTCGTTGTATTCACCGTTATTGTACCATTATACACTAAATACAAAAATTTATGTACACTCATTTACCAACAGCTCATATATGTTAGTAAAAATGAGAAATAAATCGTTTAATTTCGTTAGAAATGAAAAATCGTTGGTCCTGTTCTTTGTGAAAGATGAAATTCAGAAGCAAAAATGTTGAGCTACTCCATTATTGCCATCATATGTTAATTTTCGTTACAAAAATGTGGAGAAAAAAGGTGGCATGCGTGACCTTACACCGTAAGATATCAAAATGACCAGATCCATTGGATTACAATCTCAACACCTGTTTTACAACTTTACATAAGAATTTAGAATATTGCAGTTCCTATATTTAAGACATGATGACAGATAACGTTTATCATCTTGGCCAGAAACCTTAGTACTCCTGTATATCTGTTACCTCTAGTGGCTTCGTAATCAATGTTCACAATCTAGAAGACATAAATATTCAGGGGGCTCTTGATACAGGAAAGGCGAATCAGAGAACTGTTAATACTCTGCAGGGCGAATCTAAATTCGCGCACTAGGGCTTCCCAGCGCGATTCCTCACATACTAGCAATAAAAAAAGTCTCTCACAAAATTTCGTCCTGCGAATATTTCCGGCAGTAAATGGACGTCGAAGATTGAGATGGGTGTGTGTCCCATACTTCAGTGTGTTTCAGAATTACATTACTACACCAACAAACGTCTAGGGGATGTGGGAGGTGTCTTGAAAAAGAAAGTGAGCATAGAAAGCCATGCCCGGAAACGCTACAAAGCGTCGAAGTTGCTGGAGGGAATGTCTAGCGGCAGGAGCTGGTGCCTGTAACTTGGACTCTCCCTAGCGTCGTTGAATGGCATTTCCGGGCATGTGTTTCCATGCTCATTTTGTTCCTCAAGACGCCTCCCACATCCCCTAGAAGTTTGTTGGTGTAGTAGTGTAATTCTGAAACGCACTGACGTATGGGACACACACCCATCACAATCTTCGACGTCCATTTACTGCCGCAAATATGCGCAGGACGAAATTTTGTGAGAGTCTTTTTCTTATTGCTAGCATGTGAGGAAGCGCGCTGCGAAGCCCGAGTGCGCGAATTTATATTCACCCTGTATATCAGCCTGTACTGTGGGTCTTTCGGACAAACTCACAAGATGCGTAATTACACTACTGAAGTTTCATCTTTTTGAAAAAATGGAATGATGTTGCGTTTTAATGGAAGAGCCTAACGCTGCTCAGTTATAAAAGAGAATTTACGGTTGTACACTTTCTAGAAGGAAAAGGAGGGAATAATAACATATAAACATAATTACCAGAAGAAGGTCGTAATTAATTGGTGTTAGTGAGAAAAAATACATTTGAAAATAATTTATGTATCGCGAAACTGATTGGTTCCAGTATCAATTTGTGATGAATTATATAAAATGTTGTCTCAAATGATCTTAAGTGATCGCCAGACATTCCTGTACTAAATACTATATCATACTGATTTTTTATTTTCTTTTGCGTTTCTTTCGCGCTGTGGTTGCAACATGAAATCAAAGAAATGAGGAATAAGTATCACCTAGTGTGACGCCACTGCGAGGTTCTGCGAGAAGCAACATCCATACATATTAATTTTACTGAATTTCCTAAGTTAAATAACTTTCTCCCTCCCTACCACAATGGCATGCAGGTTATCGTGAAAGAAGCGAAACTCTTTGAAGAATGTGAATACTAATGGATGTTATTACTTACAGGGAACCAGAAATCATCAAATTGACGAGGATATACTGCCATGATACCTAAGACTGCACAATCTTATCAATTGGGAATTCGGAAATCTATGAATGTGTCTGACATATTTTAAGGCTTGGATGATGTAGCAGACGTCCTGGTAACTGTCGTTGATATGACGTTGGAAACAGGTTTGGAAGGTGATAAAAAAGTCTATTAGCATGATAATGTAAAGTTATTTATCGTTAAGTACAGTGGATTTCCTATTTCAGATGTGAGAGAATACCCCAACTAACTTTAGCACGCAACTGAAACTTTAAGAATGGGGGATTTTTTAATGACTTTTCTGCAAACAATAGTGTGTCAACGAGGCCAAAATCGAGGCCAAAATAGTTTTGAGCTAAGCACTAAAGCAATTCCATTAAAGATAAGTAGAATATGAAAGTTCAGATTCAGATTTGTTCAAATGTTCAAATGTCTGTAAATCTATTGGACGAAACTGCGTGTTCATCAGTCCGTAGCTTACAAACTACTTAAACCGGTTCCGGCACGCAGTTTTAATCTGCCAAGTAGTTTCATATCAGCGCACGATCCGCTGCAGAGTGAAAGTTTCACTCTGGAAACATCCCTTAGGCTGTGGCTAAGCCATGTCTCCACCATATCCTTTCTTCCAGGAGTGCTAGTCTTGCATGGCTCGCAGGAGAGCTTCTGTGAAGTTTGGAAAGTAGGAGGCGAGGTACTGGCGGAAGTAGAGTTGTGAGGCGGCATCGTGAGTCGTGTCGGGATAGCAGAGTCGGTAGTGCGCTTGCCCGCGAAAGGCAAAGGTCCCAGATTCAAGTCCCGGTTCCGGCACGCAATTTTAATCTGCCAGGAAGTTTCATGCTTAAACCTAGATAAACTAACCTACGGACAAACACACACACCCATGCCCCAGGGAGAACTCGAACCTCCAAGGCGAGCAATCGCGTGCTCCGCAGCGAGGTCCTTTAGACCGCTCGGCTACCCCACCGCGGCTCAGATTTGTTTCCCAAATAATAGATATGGAAGATTTGAAGAGGCTCCTGCGGCGTGTTGTTTGGGACTCAGTGGCAGCTGCTCATTAGTGTGGGTGGCTGACACGTGCTCCCATTTGCGCCTGTGGTGGCACTCCTCACTCGGGAGCAGTAACGCCTATCAGCTACTGTTGATATCGTCCTCCGGCGGGGCCATTAAATTAACTCCTCTGTTTTTCAAACTGATGAAAAGAAATAATCTTAATGAATGTTCACACAAACAAAAACTGACGTCCTTTATACGTATGCTGCCTGTTCGTTCGCCGGAAAGAACAGATATCCTTCACAGATTCAGTAGCTATATATGTAAGAAGGAAAGAGGAATTCCAAGTCTTGGTTGATGCAGGGCATTGAAATGTATCAACGGTTGCAGCTGAACATTTGTGCCAAACCCAGCACCGGATCTACGATTTTTTCGAACCGGAGCAAAAACTCAAAGTGGCGCCTCCCCCTTCACTCTACCTTTTCAGACAACGTTGCCAATAAAGAAAAAAGCGGCCTCTACACAACGTGGATTCATATGTTTTGCAGATGATTTTGCTTTGCCCGTCATGTTGTAATTGGACAAACGAAATTTCATGAGGTTGTTCAAAATTCAAATGTTTGTTAAGTTTATGCCGGCCGCGGTGGCCGAGGGGACTGAGGCACTCCAGTCACGGTCTGCACGGCCACTACGGTCGGGGGTCCGAATCCCCCCTCGGGCATGGATATTTGTGCCGTCCTAGTTCGTAAGTAGTTCATAAGTAGTTTGTAAGTTTAGGGACTGATGACCCCGTAGTTAAGTCCCATAAGCTTAACAAACATTTGAACATTTTTTGTTAAGTTTATGGGATTTAACTGAGGGGTCATCTATCCCTAAACTCACAAACTACTTACAAACTAACTTCTACTAAAGGCAGCACAAATTTCCATGCTCGATGGGGGATTCGAACCTCCGACGGGGAACGCCCTCGCGCATCGGAGCATAGCGCCTCAATGCACTCGGACACTCCGCTGCGACTCATGAATCTGTACACGATAAAGAATTGATTCTTTACCTCTTGTTTTGAACTTTTATGTGAATATGCGATGTAACAGGCTGGTGTGGAAGCGGAATTGAAACGTATTTCTTTTTCTAATTTTGTTACTTACATGCGTCCCCGTTTAAGATTGTCAAGAAACGCTCAGACAGCTGAAATTAAACATCCAGGTGGTATAGAGATCAATACGTAAGACGAAAGTAAAAAACCCACTGAATGGTATTGTTATTTACCCCGCTCCCGCCCCAAAACAAATGAAATTTCAACGCCCTGGTACCGGAAATAAGAAACAAATACTTTTCACTCTTCGAGAGAGTCCGATCGAAAATGGATAAACAAATAATGATGTAATTGTTATTTACGAATAGGTGATGTTCAAATGTTTGTATAGTCTATGGGACTTAACTAAGGGGTCATCAGCCCCTAAACTTACAAACTACTTATGAACTACTTACGAGCTAGGACGGCACAAATATCCATGCCCGAGGGGGGATTCGAACCCCCGACCGTAGTGGCCGTGCAGACCATGACTGGAGGGCCTCAGTCTCCTCGGACACCGCGGCCGGCACGAATAGGTGAAAGCGTTTCCTACACAACTGTGATACTTCAGTGAATCGTTCGCTGTATCATCGACAGCAGTTTGTTGAAACAATCCACGTCCTGTCACGTGAAGTTCCAAAATGCCAGCTGATCATCGGGACTCAGTTTCTTCTAATACAAGTCCCTGCCTTTGTCTCTTCTTCCCACCCAGGACTGAAACGAACTACGTCTGGCTTTTCGCCTTCGTCGTCGTCATCTTCCCCTACTATTTCAGACTATGCCGCCAGCAGTTCAAGAAACAAGTGTGTCTTTGAGATGCAAAATGCTGTAAAAACTTAAATTTAGACGAATGTATGCTTGTGCAAACATATGTCGTAGTATAAAACATACAGTTGAGCCCACACTCGAGAAGAATAATACCGTAATATAACGAGAGGACAACAATTACTTAACAAAAATCATTATAAAACTATTGCTTAATAAACAGTAACCATATCTGATAAAATGTAATTTACATGAATGACTAGAAGAAATCAGAGTTCCTTAGAGTTTTAGAGTTTAGCGTGGTAGTGTCACGCAATGCGCATGCGTGGATTTGACGAAGCACGAACTTGCGGAGGTATTACTGAAAACGGCGCCTGCGCATTAAGCTGGACAGCATTAAAACTTACAGAATTGTATTTCAACACAATTATATATTTAATAGAAGTCAGAAAATGTCGTTTTTATTTTAATTTCAGTTAATGACCCATCAACAATACAATTTCAATCCCCACACAAAAGTGTGTAGTGGACCGAGCCACAGCTCTCAGAGATAGAATACGGGGGTAATGGGTTCGCGCGCTAATACACCGTATTTTTTTTAAATATAAGTGACACACACATTTGATATAACAATTATTTTGATTGTAGACTGGCCAAATTGACACTGTGGAAATCGTTTCTCGAAACCTAACGTCGAAGGATCTCGAGAATAATCTTCTGTGTCTTCCATGAATAAAAGAAGTACACAAGAACCTCGTTTATCCGGTCCATGTGTGACCGGATGTAATATGGATCATCGAAAATCCGGAATGCCTACAAGAAATAGAAAAACTCTATTGCGTACTGTAATACATGTACAAAGTTTTATTCTGGCACTCTAAGCTGTATATGTACTGCAGTCAACTCAAGTTTATTTACTGAAATAGTGTGTAAGTTTCTCCTGCTTCAAATTTGTGTGGCGTTTTACCGGAGCACGATCGCATAGACGTTTATAAATCTGGTATGGAGTTACGTTTTCGGAAGAAATATAGTCTTTAAATTCTTTAAATTCTTTTTTGAAGTTTTTCTGTAGTCACTGTGTCCCCCGAAAAACTCACTCGTCACTGTCAGCTGACGTATACCATGACGAGATTCGCATCTTTGCAACCAACTTTGGCTGGCAGTGAAGCTAGAATAGCCGTCGGATAACTTGCGGTTTAGCGCCATTTCCTGTGGAATTGGACCGGATATCTGAATAACATGCTCTCTTTTCTCAATCAACCAAATGAAGAGTGTTTCATTTCTTGTTTCATTATTGTACTGCTATTCTTCATACTATCTTTAGTCATCATTTTGAAGCAGAAGTCTTCAATCGCTTTTCAGTTCTTCTTCCAGAATGATACATTTGATGTCCTAACACCATGTTGTGCGGCTGCGTTTTTCAGTAGTGCTCTATTGTCTATTTTGTTTACTCTTTCCAAGTTTTGGCTACCGAAACAACAACTTTCTTTCGTTTCGAAGCCTTTTAACTCACGTACACTCAAAACACGCAAAAGCACTATACAGTACTGCTAGGGAAAGAATCAACAATGACCCTAGTTAGTTTAACTGAAATGGTGGGACCGCTACTCTCTTTGTTGACTGCGTTGCGAAAGAACAGACATCTCACTTGGAATCGCACCCTGCTTATATGCATTCTAACGAGAGAAGGATAAGTCGGAAATAATTAACTTTTGGTGCATTGATATAAATCAACGGTGACCAGTGAACATTTTGGCCAGACGGACAATTGAACTCAGGATTCCCCCTTTAGGCCAGTAATAATTCTATAATAATTCTATACTACACATTTCAGCGAAAAAATAATCTGGATAAACCGGGAATCCCAATAAATGGGGACTGGATGAAGGAGTTTCTTATGTAATAGTCTAGTATCCCGCTTTCGGTTGTATGTGGTTTTGTTGCGATTCTAAGGTAATTATTTTGTCAAAGCGAGAAGATATAGAAAAAAAAGACAACTGGAACTTTTGTGACAAGCAACATTATAATCAACAAGACGACAGAACTGCAGTGCCAGGTTATCTATTCTTTGAAAACTCAACCACATATAATGACATTAGTGATGACAAAGAAGTAGGTAATTATGTACCTGATCTATGGTTTGTGGTGTCGCACAAGTCCAAAGTGCGCGCCACCTACTTTCGCCGCGCGCCGCCATGCACGCACGGCGCGGCGTTCTTACGACGACAGCCACGAGCGCCCTCTGTTACAACGCCGCTCGTGGCCACCACTGAACGACATCGTTCACTTGGGACTGAGAGAGCAACCAGTTAGGACCATCGGAATCAGATAGGCACCAGTGAAGACCTGGCTATCAGTTAGGCACTAGGCAGGACTCTAGCTCAACTATGTATCAACATTCTGCAGTACTATGTAAAAGTTAAGTATTGTATAAATTCTGTGCAATATATATCTCGTTCTAATTTACTCTAGTGTTTCTAGTTTCTGGCTGCTCCTCTCCGTACCTGCACCAGCGTGCTATCTTTATTCCTTTGTCGGTCTCATTCCACTCGGCCACCGACACCTACGACGGAAACGAGACACAAAAGCGGCGACGAGGCTGGGACACAAAATGGTTGACAGGTTTTTGTATGTAAATCTTCTCCTTTCAGTAATTAAAATATCCTATTAGAAGGGACATTTTATAAGAAAACATTTGCAGTGATATGAAGAGACTGTCATGAAAAGGTGTAAGTATACTATCACCCGATTAGCTAATACTAACGTCACATCAACAAACTATGGCACCCCTGCCGTAAGCAAAACCTGACCGAAAAATAAATAACACGGAATAATGTACAATATGCATGTATTATACTCACTCATAAGAAAGGCGAAAAAATCGTACTGACGTGTTTTTCGGTCCACTTTAGATTTGCTTGTCGTTTTATGATTTTTTGCAAACTTTTCGGACAAAAATAACGAAAATATCGATACGGTTACGACTATACTATTGTGATAATATTCAACACGTAATATTCTTTCTGATCGTATTTTAACAAACAGCCAAAATTGATTGATATTTCAGTTTAGCACTGACAAACATACTCATTTTTGAACTTGAACCTGTTTAAACTATTATTTTAATATCTCCACATTTACATTATATTTTTCCACTAATATATTATCACCTGTCTTGCCTTGGTAGTTTGTTAAAAGTTTATTTTCTTTGCCTGTACTGGTTACCAATAGCCGGGCAGGAGCGTTGCGTACATTTGGCGCTGGATGGAACACAGAATATATTTTCTGTTCGGAAATCAGTCACGTGACATCCCTCGCCCGGAACTCTCTTTTTTATCTGCCATTTTGCTCTCCGTATTTGATGATATTCTTATTGTAACTCAAGCGTTGTCATTTCAAACCAATAGCCCACTGAAAATTATCAAAAACATGTCGTTCTTAGAACAATGAATTATAATCTAATGTCTAAAAATGCCATGTTAGCAGCTAACGCCTGCCATCGATAGTACGAGAATTAGTTTGTGATGTACGAACATGTTAGACGGTGGTTCGGAACTTGCTAGGGCGCGGTTGCTCAGCGCGCTCGGTCAGAGGGTTGCCGGCATGGTAGCTCGACGCCCTCTGTAACGGAAAGTCTGAGTAAACGACGAAACGATCAAAACAGAACAAAATAAACCGACGTCCAAAAAACACCGATCAAACCGAAGAACCAATGAAAAAGGGTTCAACGCCATCTGTAATAAAAAAGTGAAGTTGAGAACTGATTGCCATGTGCGTGGTAAAGAGTACGGCGATCCTGCCGTCTTGTGATTAGATGTGGTTAACCAAAACCTACCATAAGTGCGACTACCACACATTCTCGCACAGTGTAAAAGAGGGCAGTCTCTCATCCCAGTGCATTTCAAATGTAGATAGCCCACTGCACGATTAGACCAGTTGACTGAGTCCCACAACGTGGCATCTTTTAAAACCTGACAGAGACGAACAGCGCTTTATTCTCTGTGTGTCCTTCATGGTGGTTACTAAACATGCACATTCTTTACACAACGTATATATCATACCAAGCATGGCAACGGCAAAACTTTTGTTGTCATTCTACTGATCATTTCCGCTACCATCAATGGTATGTACGCTACGTAAAATAAATTAGACGTTCATCAAACTATGTCCTCTGGGTACTTCACGTTTTTATACCTGACAGTGTATTTCCGGAAGTCTCTGCGTTTTCCTGAACAGATGAATAACAATTCACATAATTATTACACACTCAATGGGTACCTTAAAATTTAGAGATAAGGCAGTGAAGTACCTGGTTTAGCATACAATTAATTAAAAGCTTAATATGTTGTGTTAATTATGAGTTATTTCTTCTCAGATCAAAGTTCAATTAATACAGCTTGAACACGGTATATAGACAGATCTACAATGTAAAGCGAAGAAAATAAAATCATAAAAAAAATTAAAAAAAATAATAATAAAAAAAAAACAAAGAGAGGGAAAAGAAAAAAAAAACAGCGATGTTTCGGCGATTGGACGTGATATATATTGGCTAATATTTTGTGCATTACGTAAAGAATGCATCTCTTCATACAGAGAATTCGCTCTTCTTTGGGCAGACGGGTATAAGAGTATAACTACAGTTGCCCCAATTTTACAGGATAGCAAAAACGATGTTCAGGGGATACGTGACTAAATTTGAGTTGAAGATTTTTCGGTTTTTCATTTCGGTTATGTGGCTTTATTCATTCTCTTCACATGACTAAGAATACCATATACCTCAATGAAAGTAAATCGCACTGGCGTGTTTTACGGTCCACTTTAGATTTGCCTGTATTTTTATGAGTTTTTGCAAACATTTCGGACACAAATAATAAAAGTATAAATAATAATTGATGGACGATACGATTACGACTCTACTATTGTGATAATATCTATGCACCCAACACGTAATATTCTTTCTGATCGTATTTTAACAAACAGCCAAAGTTATTTGATATTTGAGTTTAGCTTTGACAAATATACTCTTAATTTTCAGCTCATTAAACTATTATTTTAATATCGCTCCAAAACTTTCATTATCACTTAATATACTCATCTTAGTGAACTATCGTATTGCATAAATAGGGTCGATGACAAGATAGCAATTTTTATTCTATTTATTCCAGACAACCTGTTTCGACACTCTATGGTGTCATCATCTGTTCTCATTGACATTAAACGGCTTATTATCGTGCTCCACATAAAATCTGGTACGAGTATTATATGATAGTTATATAGAAAATCATGTATTAGAGGATAGTCAGATATAAAATGGATGATTGGTCAAAATTAAAACAGTAAAACATACATAAAATAATAACCACCATAGTACACATGTCTGGTCTGTCTTATGGAGGTGCTCAACACTTGGCGTTCGGAAATCAGTCACGTGATATCCCTCGGCCAAAGCCCTCTCTTGTATATGCTATCATTAATTTGTATTTGATGATTTTCTTATTATAACTCAAGCCTTCTCATTTCAAAGCAATGGCACACTGAAAATTATCAATGAAATCAATGCAGTAGCGCACTGAAAATGGTCAAAAACACGTCATGTTAGGACAATGAATTACAATCTAATATCTAAAAATGCCATGTTAGCAGATAACGCCTGCCATCGATGGTACGAGGATTATAGATTAATCTCGCAGCTGCCGGCGGCGATGGCCGAGGGGACTGAGGCGCTCCATTCACGCTCTTCACGGCCACTACGGTCGGGGGTTCGAATCCCCCCTCATGCATGGATATTTGTGCCGTCCTTAGTATTAGCTAGTTCATAAGTAGTTTGTAAGTTTAGAGACTTATGGCCCCGTAGTTAAGTCCCATAAGCTATACAAACATTTGAACATTTGAATCTCGCAGCTGTTTTGCGTAGTGTAATGGACAACAAATTAGTTTGTGATGCACGAACATCATAGACGGTGGTTGGAAACTTACCGGGCGCGGTGGCTCAGAGCGCTCAGTCAGAGGGTTGCTGGCGTCGTAGCTCAGCCTGCTCGGCCAGAGTACTCTATGCTCTCTGTTACGAAAAACTGCGTCAACGACGAAACGATCAAAATAAAATAAAATAAACCACGTCCAGTATTACTACACTTATTCCGTTTGTTATTTTAGCTGTAAATGAAGACGTATTCACGGTTTAAAACAGAATATTTGCTTTTCATTTTAGTGCAGAACAAAGTAACATGTACAAAGTCATATCTGAACTACAGAAAAGGTAATACAATCAGCATTAAAAGTGTCCATAACAACCATGCCAAAGACAAACATTTTGGTAGGCACATTGATTCTAATTAATAACTTTCAACATATTCCATTAATAGTGGATAATTGCTTAGGAAAAAACAGCTAATGTGTTGTAATGTATACACCTCCTTTCCGTTTCATTAAGGGACGACAGATATTACAGAAATCTAGGACTCCATTTATATATGAAACTACCAGTATCTGCACGTTGTTCAGAATATTCATTATCACAGTATTTTCCCCATTGTTGTGCAAATGGTTCAGAAGACAAGTGTTCAATTCGTTGTTATGTTCACGAAATGGAACAAATGCACATTTTAGAGAGAGCACTCTTACATCTGCATAACTCTAAACATTGCAGAAGTTAGCTCTATGTAATTAATAAGAGTACTGGAAACCCTTTTAGGAGCCAAGGCGATAAAAATTGTATCGGCGGGTTTCGAACCACCGACGACACTCACCACTCACCACTACTCACTACACCACAGTGAACAACTGCGACACTTGCTATTAATTCTCGTACTATTGCTGACAGTTGCTAACAAGTAAAATGCCATTTTTGGACACTATTATTATTTATCTTACTATGAACGACGTGCTTCTGTTACTTCTTTAGTGCGCCACTGCTTTGAAATGAGAACGCGTAAGTTATAATAATAAAATCATAAAATACAAGAAGCAAGATGGCGTATGCTAGAGTGAGTTCTGGTCGAGGAATGTCACTTGACATCTCCGAACGCCTGGTTTGCGTAAAGTCCAAGGACGGTGTCAAATCGCTGTTATTTTTGCAAATGTATCTGTAACGGTGCGAGTTATGAAGAAAATCATAAAAGATCAAAGTTGTAGAGAATTTTCTCCTCTACAAATTCGCTTATTCAAGTTTCGTGTCAGATGAACAGTTCGTTTGCATTTACAATTACATTACAATTGTTTTTTTAGTGTTACTAACGTATTTTTTGTCCGAAAAATTTGAGAAAGGGAGGTTCTGCTGGCCAACAATTATGTTTGTAAAATTTGGTGTTGATCGGTTAATCGGTTCGACTTAAAAAGTGGGACTACATTACGGATAGACAGACGGACAGACAGACATATATCGTATAATCGCCGATATTTTTGCAAATATCTCTGAAACGATGAGAGATATGAAAAAAAAACCATAAGAGAGCAAAGTTGTAGAGACTTTTCTCCCCTACAAATTCATGTATTCAATTTCGTGACAGAAGAATGATTAAGCTGTAACCTAAAGTTAGCCAAGATAAGTTTTCCATCGCTACAGTGGAGAAAATATAAGTTATGGCACGACATGACGCCACTACCTCACGCATTCTGCCCCAGAGAATAGTATCGCTGTCCGTTACACCACCGATACAACATGAAAGCAATGTCTGGTGTAGCGTGTAGGTGAATACTTATCATGTTCACAACATTACAGGAGCATACAATAATTTGCGTTTTAATATCAAATTTCTTGTCATTTGTGGTATACCTGACTAGGCTATTGCACCAAAAAGATAATGTATGTAATTCTCCTTGCCTTTTTTTATTGCAAATTTTTAGTTTCCACTGTGGTTGTTTCCACATTTAGATTTTGCTAGTACTTTTAATAACACTGATTATGCGAACAACCATTGAATCACATAAGTAAACAGTGATCGTCGCCTATCGAGTAACCGTTCCAGTTTCTTCGGCTCATCTCATGTAGAAACATGCCCTTTGTCTGCGAGACTGCTTCTACTTTTCTAGATGCAACGGGGATTCACCTGGCTGCGTCATCAAATACACTGTACTAGAGATGGGCAATCTGATCCTGAAATGATTCCAAGGGCCAGATACTTCTAAGGAGTGAGTGATGGATGAATCCGAAAAAAACGTGGTATCTCATCTGATCTGTGAAGTTCCTCTGCTGACAGCAATGAGCTGCATCAGCATCCCATGCCACGTGCTTGAGTCATTTATCAAGCTACCAAATAAATGTGGTATAGACCACATGCAAGTATAAAAGTGCAAAAAATGAGCGCCTAAATACGTGCAGTGCCACCCAACTGCGAGCCGAGAATCGATGAATCGACAGTCGGCGATTCACGCAAGCAGCAGGATTCACGCTGGCTCACTGCTCCGCACGACTCTGGCGATCAGGTCGATCGGATCGGCAGCCTAGTCGCTGGTTCACTGATTCACTGACTGACTCACTGGTTCACCTCTCCCCACTACTCACCTGTCACCGCTCGCTTACTGAGCCGCCCGTGTGGCGCGCTGCTCACGGCCCCTCCACTCCTCTGGCGAACCGCATGGCGCCGAACAAAGCGACTCCACGCATCACTCTGTTGTCTCAACTCCTGTGTTCCGATTGTGGTGTCGCACAAGTCCAAAGTGCGCGCCACCTACTTTCGCCGCGCGCCGCCATTCACGCACGGCGCGGCGTTCTTACGACGACAGCCACGAGCGCCCTCAGTTACAACTCCGCTCGTGGCCACCACTGAACGACATCGTTCACTTGGGACTGAGATAGGAACCAGTTAACACTTCGGAATCAGATAGGCACCTGTGAAGACTTGGCTATCAGATAGGCACTAGGCAGGCCTCTAGCTCAACTATGTATCAGCCTTCTGCAGTACTCAGCTATGTAAAAGTTAAGTATTGTATAAATTCTCTGCAACATATTTCTCGTTCTAATTTACTCTAGTGTTTCTAGTTTCTGGCTGCTCCCCTCCGTACCTGCACCAGCGTGCTATCTTTATTTCTGTGTCGGTCTCATTCCACTCGGCCACCGACACCTACGACGGAAACGAGACACAAAAGCGGCGACGAGGCTGGGACACAAAACCGATAGTTTCCAGCTGGCTTACAGAAACGATCATCTGAAGCAACAGAAACAGTCATATTGACAAATGTCCTATTCCTAATAGTTTTCGAGATAAAACATATTTATTTAATTTTACTTTTATACGTTTTTTCTTTAACAGAAAAATGCAGTCTGTAGCGATAGCACGTTACTGTACAAAATTAAACTATATAAGAAGATCCTACTCATTTTTTCTGTAAGACTTTTAGTTTGCATGAAAAGAGCAAGAGAGACAAAGTCTTGTGCATTGTTCAAGCTCTGCTGCTTAGATAGATTTTATAAGCTCATATCACGCATTTTCCTGAATTGACAGACAAGTGTTATGAATCAAATTATGCGTCTTCTCTTCATCTACACTACGTTGGCATGTTGAAAACAATGACTATATACCGAGTAACAAAGAAACTAACACTGTGCATTAATGTTTTCTATCTCAGAAACCATTCAGTTTAGGGAATAGGTCCATTTGAAATTTTTGCTGCTGTCGTCGAATCTTTGACAGTAACAACAAACTTACTTCGCAAGACAGAGAGAACACTAGGATGTCAAACGAGATGCGTGTAAAATTACGGTTCTGAGTAAAATATCTTGATATAATGTTTCATTAGGAATGTAAAATGTTTGGTACAGTCGGATGTGTATGTTTGCAATTAAAGATAAAATATATTTGGAAGCACTTAACAAATAATTTGTGGTGGTCTGTATAAAGAGTAAATAAAACTTTGCACAAATAACAGGTGAAAGAGTTGTAGTTACAGGAACTAAAATATGAGATGGAATGGAAATCGTACCAGCAACCGCAAAACTTACAATTTAAGAGCCCAGAATGCTACCTCTGTACTGCGCCGACTGTACAGTATCACCACAGTTTTAAACGATTTACCTAATGATTTATTTCAGTAAGACTCTCTTCATACTTAATGGTTTGTAGTCACAAAAGAAAAACTCATTGACGCCATAGTCGAAAGTATCTGTACTCTTCGTCGTATTTTCGAAGAATTTGCCTGGAGATCACAATCTTTTTTTCGTGTTTGAAGTTATTAATGAAATAGTCTACAAACATTCCACGCTTTGCAAATTTAATGCACAGCATTTTTTACACGTTATTTCCTAAAGTAAATAAAACTTTATTGCCTTACTCTGCAGCTATCATTATTCTACTGTTTATGGGTGCCAGACTTTAGAAACAGGTGACCGGTTCTAGCGGACATTTTGTAGCGAGAATCTGTCGCGCTCACGTAGGACTCCCGGCCGTGTCGCCGAATGTTGCTGCTTGTAGCTGCCGTGTCGCGTCGCTGAATGTCGCGCGCTGTCGCTCGTATTTGTCACTCACGTAAGACATGACTTTACTGAGCACGGCTATTCCGCCGCGACAGTTGCCACGTCCCGCACGGAACTCTCGCGATATATCAAGTTTTATTCAACTCGCTCAGACTCGCAAACTACTTACTGTATAAATATGGAACTAGTATCATTGTATTCTGCAAAGTCTTCTATTTTTGAATTAAAGTATAAAAATAATCAATTTTTATTTTTCGAATTATTTCACATGCTAAAATACGTAAATTCTATTGTACCGTTTTTAATTTTTAGTGTAGCTGTAATTTTCAAATTTTTATGGTCGAAACTACTAAGGGCTTACAATAAAATTATTACTCCTCTTTCCTCTTTCACAATATGGCCAAATCAAATAAATATAGTGACAAAAGCAATGTGCCATCGTTCTACACTTTTTATGAGTTGGTGAGTGGTGAGTCGGTGAGTCATGAAAAAGAACTAGTTGATCCCAGTGAGTGACTATTTCTGATCTGATTCCTGAAAAGATCGGTTGTGCCCATCTCTACACTGTACAGTGTACAGGCTGTTGCTGCTAGAGAACAGGCGGGCCGCGGGTGCCCGTGTGAACTGGCGCGCAGAAGCGAGACGACAGTTGGCGCTCGGCACCAGTCCCAGTGCTTCTGCCACTGGTCAAACGTTTTCTGCAAATCCTGTTCTTTGAGGGTGCTTACCACCGCCAGCGATGTTCCTTGTACCGTCTCTAGAGTGTTGAAACGGCAGTCTATCAACTTGAGTTTTAGTTTTGGGAATAGTGCGAAGTCTCAAGGTGCCAAATCTGGCGAGTACGTTGGGGTACAACCATGTTGTTTTTTGCCACAAAGATAATGGTGAAGAAGGACGAGTGACAGGGCGTGTTGTCGCGTTACAGCAGCCAGTTCCCTTGACGCTAAAGTTTGGGTACGTTTTCACAGAGCCGTCGCAAAACTCACAGTAGTATGCAGAATTCACTGTTTGGTTGGGTGGGACGAGTTCTTTGTGCACAATTCCCTTGGTATCATAGAAAACGATGATCATGCTGTTCACTTTGCTCTTCACTTATCTCGCTGTTTTGAGTGTTGGAGAGCTCGGGCTCTAGCACTGGGACGACTGTTGCTTTGTGTCTGGGTCATAACCGTAAATCCAGCTCTCATCGCTGGTGATAATCCGTGACAAGAAGGTTGGATCATCAGATGCAAGTCCGTGCACACTTCAACATGCAGTGCCTTTAGATCGGCAGACAAGACACTTGGCACAAATTTTGCGGCGACACGATGCTTGCACAATTCATCAGTCAACATTCGTTGACATGTTCCATAACCAATACCCACTTCATTCACACGATATTGAATTGTTCGATGTCGATCCACAGGAACCATCTGTTTTGAAGTTTGGCAGAAATGTCTGGCGTTGTGGGGCCTTCCACTGCAAACATAATCTCCGACGTCTGTACGGCCGGCCCTGAGCCGTGCAAGCCACTCAAACACACGCGTATGGCCCATGCTCTGTCCCCCAAACACTTGTTGAATTATTGCAAGGGCCTCCATAGCACTTTTCCCGAGATTCGCACGGAATTTGATACACACACGCTGTTCTGTTCGCGGATCCATCGTAAAATCGCCACACACCAAACAAACAGTATTACGGAAATCACTGTGGACACGCAATACGTTCTCCCGGCTGAATGTCACTCTGCACACTGACTCATCAGATATGCAGTTCTCGACACCTAGTGGTACAAAGACCTACTTTCCAGGTGGCAGCAACAGTCCCGAAAATTGTGGATTCCATATGATTTACGCCCTCCCCTCCTCCCCCTGAATTGGCACGCGGGACAGATGCCCTGCTTTTCCAAATGAAACTGGCATAGGATCCGTGTTTGAATCCAGCTGCTGTGTAAATTTGAGGTGAATTTAAAAATAATCTGTGGATCGAGACATAAAAGTTCTTGTCTTCTTCCAAATGATCGTTTTTTCAACATTTGTCATATTACGTTGTGAATGGCCTCATATTTTACAAACCGCTCAGGCGAGGATGAGGTGCCTGCGTGTACAAATTGAGGGACATGTCAACAAGTGCCCCCTATGATGCAAACCACTACTTTGCTGCAACCCAGCTAACAAGGTCAAAGTGAGAACTCGTGGCATTGCAACATGGAGACCAAAATGGAGCAACGCATTAACATAAAGTTTTGTTTGAAATTAGGCAAAATGGCGCGGATATCGACTTTACTATTGTGTGGCGTGGACTGGGCGTTTTTTTTTAATTATTTTTTTTTTTTAAATTTTTATATAGGTTAGAGGGTCTCGGAAACAGACTGGAAAGGTCTATCTCTCAAGGGATGCAGTTGTCAATTGTCGCAGCTATGTGGGAAAGTACCAGAGCTCTAGGCACTAATAGAAAGTACTGAATCTCAAATCGTTGTAGGTTCTGAAAGCTGGCTAAAGCCGAAGATAAGTTCAGCTGAAATTTTTACAAAAGGACATATGGTGTTTAGAAAAGATAGATTGAATAAAAAAGGTTTTGGGGTATTTATTGCTGCCAAAGGCGATTTATCCCGTAGCGAAATGGAAGTAGATTGCTCCTGTGAGTTGGTATGGGTAGAGGTTATACCTGACAACCAAAATAAATTAATAATTTGTTCTTTTTATCGACCTACTGACTCAGACGAAGCTTGGATTAAATTTCAGAAACGTACCCAAAGCATACGATTTTAATTGGTGGCGACTTTAATTTACCCTCGATATGTTGGCAAAAATACATGTTCAAAACTAGAGGCATACATAAAACATCGTCCGAAATTGTACTGAACGCATTCCCCGAAATTTATCTCAAGCAATTAGTTCAGGAACCCACTAGAATAGTAAATGGTTATGAGAACATACTTGTCTTAGCAACAAATAATTCGTAGCTAATAAAGAGCATGAAAACAGATACAGGGATTAGTGAACACAGAGTTGTCGTAGAGAGACTGAGTATCGGACTTTCCAAATTCACCAAAATTAGAAGAAAATTATATTTGTTCAAAAAATCAGATAGAAATTTGATTAACGCCTTCCTGAGTGAAAGTTTCCAGTTTTTCGAAACTAAGAATGTGAGTGTAGATCAGATGTGGCTTACATACAAAGAAATAATATCGACAGTCATTGACAGATTCATACCAAACAAATTAACAAAAGAGCGGGCTGACCCGCCATGGTACACAAAACAGGTTACATCACTGTTACAAAAGCAAAGAAAAAAGCATGCAAAATTTAAACGCACAAAAAAATCACCAATAATGGCAATCTTTTACTGAAACTAGAAATTTAGCTCGAATTTCAGTGAGAGAAGCTTACAATAGTTACCACAAGTGAACCCTGGCACGTAATTTGGTAGAGATTACAAAGAAATTCTGGAAGTATGTAACGTATACTAGCGGCAAAATACAAACAATACCTTCATTACTCGATAGAAATGGTGATGTTACTGCCAAAGCAGAATATATTAACACAACTTCCCGAAATTTCTTCACTAGAGAAGACTAAACAAATACTACAGAATTCCTATCAAGAACAGCATCCACCATGCGTAAATTAGAAGTAAATATCCCTGGGGTATTAAAACAACTTAAAAAATAAGTCTCCAGGTCCTGACCGTACACCATTAGGTTCCTTTCAGAGTATACTGATGCAATAGCCCCACAGCTAACTATCAATTACAACCGCTCGCTTAGCGAACGTTGCGTACCCAAAGAGTGGAAAGTTGCCCAGGTCACTCCAATATTCAAGAAGGGCAATAGGAGTGACCCGTAAAATTACAGGTCAATATCACTGACGTCGGTTTGCAGCAGGATGTTAGAAAATATACTTTACTCAAATATTACGAACTACCTCGAAGAGAACGACCTATTGTCCCATAGTCAACACGGATTTAGAAAGTATCGTAGCTAGCTCTTTGCTCACTTGATGTGATGAGTGCTATCGATAAGGGCTGTGAAATAGATTTCGTATTTCTAGATTTCCGAAAGGCTTTCGGCACTGTACCTCACAAGCGTCTTCTAATCAAATTGCGTGCTTATGGAAGATCGGCACAGTTGTTGGATTTGATTCGTGATTTCCTGTCAGAAAGGACACAGTACACTGTAATTGACGGTAATTCATCGAGTAGAACACAAGTGATATCTGGCGTTCCCCAGGGAAGCGAAGTAAGGCCCCTACTGTTCCTTATATTTATAAAAGATTTAGGAGACTATCTGTGTAGCTCTCTTAGACTGTTCGCGTATGATGCTGTCATTTATCCGTTAGTAAAGTCACCAGAAGATCAAAATCAACTGCAAAATGATTTAGATAAGATATCTTCATTTCCTCATAAGAACGGCAACCTACATCCAATTGAATCTGCTTACTGTATTCATATCTTGGTCTCCCTTTGCGATTTTTAACCCACACAATTCCCTCCAACGTTAAATTCACGATTCCTTCGTGTCTAAGAATGTGTCCAACTAATCGGTCCCTTCTTTTAGTCAAGGTATGTCAGAAATTCCTTTTCTCCCGAGTTCTAAATGTTCAAATGTTAAGCTTATGGGACGTAACTACGGGGTCATCAGTCCCTAAACTTAAAAACTACTTATGAACTAGGACGACACAAATATCCATGCCCGAGGGGGGATTCGAACCCCCGACTGTAGTGACCGTGTAGACCGTGACTGGAGCGCCTCAATCCCCTCGGCAACCGTGGCCGGCTCCCCAGTTCTGTTCAGTACCTCTTCATTAGTTACGCTATCCACCCACCTAAGCTTCAGCATTCTTCTGTAGCACAACATTTCAAAAGCCTCTTGCATCTTCCTGTCCGCACTGTATATCGTCCACTGTTTATCCACTGTCCACTCTTTATCGTCCATCAAAATCAAATGTTTGTAAATCTATCGGACTTAACTTCTAGGTTATCAGTCCGTAGCTTACAAACTACTTAAACTAAGATAAACTAACCTAAGAACAACACTAACACCCATGCCCTAGGGGGGACTCGAACCCCCGACGGAGAACGGCCGCGCGCACCGGAACACGGCGTTCCAGTACGTGCGGCTAATCCGCCGCGGCTATCGTCCATCCCAACTAAATACCTAGGAGTAACAATTACGAACAACGTAAATTCGAAAGAACACATAGATAATATTGTAGGGAAGGAGAACAAAAAAATACGTTTCATTGGTAGGACATTTAGAAGATGTAACAGGTCTACTAAGGGAACTGCCTACATTACACTTGTGCGTCGTATTTTGGAGTACTGTTGCCCATTGTGGGATCTCCACCGAGTGGGGTTGACAGACGATTTACAGAACGTACAGAGAAGGGCAGCTCGTTTAGTGTTATCGCGATATAGGCGACAGAGCGTCACGGAAATTATGCATGAGTTGAGATGGTAATCATTAAACGAAAGGCGTTACTCTTTGCGACGTCATATGTTTGCGAAATTTCTTTCACCAAGTATGTCTTCCGAATTCGAACAGATTTCGTTAGCACCCGCCTACGTAGGAAGAAAATGTTCAAATGTTTGTAGGACTTATGGGACTTAACTACGGGGTCATCAGTCCCTAAGCTTACAAATTACTTATGAACTAGCTAAGACTAAGGACGGCACTAATATACATGCCCGAGGGGAGATTCGAACCCCCGACCGTAGTGGCCGTGCAGACCGTGACTGGAGCGCCTCAGTCCTCTCGGCCACCGCGGCCGGCTACGTAAGAAGACATGATCATAAAAATAAAAGAAATGAAAACGGAAAGATTTAGGTGTTCTTTTTTTACGCGAGCTATTAGAGAATGGAAATGTAAAAGGAATATCATAAAAGCGGTTCGATGAACCCTCTGCCATGCACTTCAATGTGACCTGCAGAGTATTTTTGTACATGTAGAAGGAGAAATATAGAAGAAGAAACATGAGAACAGTTCAGTAGTAAGAAATAACATTGAAAAACACTCCACTTCGTGTCAAATTAAAGAATTTGAACATGTTTCTGTATGCGATCTGTACATTGCGTAAACTTCGGTGGTATCAAGCCAAAATCTCGTATTAAAATTGCCACATATTTACTGGTTTCAGCTGATCTTTCTGCCATCATAACAATTAAAGACCCCAAAAGACAACATCAACAAATGCACCTGAGTCTCTAATTCCCACGATCATTAAAAATTATAGTCTACCAACACAGTCTACCTAAGTAACGTGAGCAGTGACAACTGCTCTGGTAGGATTCCATAGGTACGTAAACATCACAGTAGACTGTGTTTGTAGCCTGTAATTTTTAGTGTTTGTGGTGATTAACGATGTAGATGCATTTATTGATTTTCTGCTTTGGTTTTTTGTTCTCATGATGGCGGGAAGATCCTTCGAAACTGTTAAAAGTGGAACTTTTAATACGTGATCTTAGTATTAAATTCATGTTGTGGTCAATTTATTTCTCCTGTCACCGCGAAGCCAATCAGTCGTGTAATAAATAATATAAAGTGTCAAATCTATGGCGTTACTACAATCCGTGGAGAACGTTAGCAGTGTTCACTCAGAGCCATCCGAAAGGTCGCTAATTAAATTTCTGCCAACTATTTTCTAAATTACACTCACCAGCCACCACGAGCTAAATCTGTGGAGGTCTGGTCTTGCGTAATGAAACGCATTCTCTGGCTGCGCCGTGGGACATTTCATTTAGTTGAAACGCACTGCAGCATAAAATGCGTGCCGGGCTTATGAACGCGGTCTGTCCCCTGTCCCGTAGGCATCCTCATCTTCCACTCCGTTGACCTCCAGCTTGCACCATCGCTCGAGTGTTCTGCTCCATCCACACAAAAGTCCATTTCACTTCACTTCTTCCGACCTCCTAGCTCTCACATTCCTTTCACCTCTTTCTACTGCGTGAGGTGGCGCAGCGGTTAGCACACTGGTTTGGCATTCGAGAGGACGTCGGTTTAAATCTGACTTTTCAATAATTTCCCAAAATTACTTCAAGAAAATTCGGAGACGGTTCTTTTGAAAGAGAACCCCCGATTTTCTTTCTAGTCCTTGACAAATAACAACCCGACTTTATTTTGTTTCTCTAATGACAACATTGCCCACAAATCGTTAGACCCCCAATTTATTTTTGGCATTTTCTCTCCACCATTGTTTACTAATTTATATTTACAAATTAGGCCAACGAGACTGCATCAATAAAGACGATGTCCGCTGAATCACAACCCTGTATGAATTGCATGAGCGGTTTAATTCTTGTATAATTACTAATAACACCAAACTTGTCATATAATCTGTCGTAAACTGCTACCATTAAGAGTCTATCCGTACTGCAACAGGTTTTGCAAACTGCCGTAAGTATTCAGAACCTTACATTTATAAGAAGCCCAGTAAAACAAGTTTGCACCTATCTCCAGAGAACAATTTCAGTGCCTTACTGCAACCATACCGAATACTCATCCTTCTTCCTTCCTTTCATTTAAATACGTGAGGCAACAAGCCAGCCGCAGTGGCCGAGCGGTCTGCGGCGTGCCAGTCATGGTATGCACGACCGCTGCGGTCGGGGGTTCGAATCCCCCCTCAGGCATGGATGTTTGTGCCGTCTTTAGTATAAGCTAGTTCGTAAGTAGTTTGTAAGTTTAGGGACTGATGACCCCATAGTTGAGTCCCAGAAGCTCTACAAACATTTGAACATTTGAAACAACTACAAAATTGTACTGGATATTTTGACACCTGGGGATACAAAAGGAATTTATTGGAATCTGGAAATTATAGTTTTCAAAAAAGCCACTCTTAATGAAAGGCTAGTGCATCGGGATCACGTAGGCTACCTTGAGCCAGGAAACAGGCGCCAAAATAACTGTGTGATGATGCCTTAACTCCAACAGACTGTTAACAGGAAAATCGTTGTTGCAACGTCAGCAAAGCGAGGCATGCACCCAATGCCAACTCTGGACACATGAGTGTCTCCACGTCGTCTTTTCAGATGATTTCCGTTTATGCGTAGAGCACCACAATGGACGCTCGTTTCGCATAGGCTCCGAAGAGATCGGAAACTGAAAGGCAGCATTCGTTATTGTCACACAGGCGCAGATCGTAGCAGGGTGTTCATGGGTACACATCACGATTACATGATTTCTACAGACGTTAATTTGGACAGCAGGGCTTTTATATCTAACGTCTTAAGGCCTTTGAATGTGCCCTATTTTCGAGGTCTCTGTGATGTGTAAGACGACGTCTTGGTCTTGCTGTCGTGACCTGCCTTTATTTGACTATAGCCCTGACCAACATTTTCTCCAAATCCGTCACCCACTGCAGTCATCTGGTCAAACGATTTCGGGAGATTGGCACACCACCGCTCGCTAGCCACTGAGATTTATTAAGTATGGCACTGAGTCGAAGCTGCATGAAAAGACATGTTAACTCAGTTTGTCTAGATGATCAGCTGCGTTAGAACCTTAGAAACTGCTAGTATCGACAGCTCGGTATATCAAAGTTCCAACTTCGTACTTCGTACTTCAACTCACCTAGAAGTGTAAGCATAGCAGATAAAAATAATCACGCAATTCGACCAAGTTTCGGGGACAATGATGTCAGCGATTTATCTGTTGTTTCATAATGTCACACATATTTTCTTCTGTGTTACAGTGAGCTGATTTTGGAAGCCAACATAGATGTAGTATGGCGGAGGACTGTTCAGGATACCAGTCATTTATTTTTCCAGTCCAGTGAACTCGATTGCAATGTATCAGTAACACACGTTTCACACAGATGTTGATTGACATTTTGCTATTTGTGACAATAACTGTCACTTTTGGACCTTGCTTTTAATTCACAAGCTGTGAAACGTGTTTTCAGATTTTCTCCATTGAGGAGCTTTCTTCTGACCACAATTTCTGATTTCGTGTATCGCCCCACGTTTGTTACACTATTTGTTGTTGACGCATAGACTGTATGCCGTGAAGAACCAACAAATTCCATCAAATTCACACATCTTTAAGACCATTCGCACTTGCAATCTCAAATAGCCTCTATGTGCCATCTTTCATGCCATTACATTTACCCGTGATTACGTACAATGTTTGCTTCAAACTTAAATGTCTGGCTGGTGACTTCACCTGGTTATTAACCACTCCACCCCGCCCCTACCCCCTATCCTTTCTCCCCCAGACAATTACGCTCTTGCCCCAAAAGAGGATACCGCCATAGATGATTGACAGTTTACATTGGTGATTGACATCTAACATGAAATCGCAAACAAGCATACAATGTATTGCACTTCACTCTCCCCTACCCCCACTCAAGGACAAGCGAAAACTGACATGACATAAGCCGCCGCCACCACCAAACAATTTCGTGGGAGAATCAAAATTATAGTTTGAAATTTTGAATGTTAATTGCTTCCTAATGACCATTGCTCGAATATTTTTGACGGGAATAAAACTTATAATTTTTGCTACTAGATGTCATCACCTTGACTTGAAAATGAGGATATGGCAAAAAAATCGCCCTATTCACATTCAGAGTTATTTGTTTAAAGCATTATCATTGATTTAGAACGTTTTGGAGGGAACTATGTGTACATTAGCTCTGTCCAAAAGTGTTCCGTTTTCTGAATTCGTTAGTAACTTACACTTTGGGAAGACTATATACCATACCTTGGTACACTATGTTTATGTAATGTAAGACATTTAACCTTAATTACAAGTCATATGGCATACAGAAATGCACGTACATACATATGAGCCGCTCTGCGTTTAGACGGTGTACGCAACATACGGAAGTCGCGTTTAAAAAATACCTTAACCCTGCATATGTGCGATCCGCGCGCGTTGCATCGCGGACATGCTTTGGCGGTCGCGAATTCCACAACTCTACGAACTCGATTCCATCTTAATAATCACTCTTTCGATGTCGTAGTGTCAAGTCGTCTTGTTAATGAAAAGATTCGGATTTACTCGTAGAATCGCGAAAATGGGAGGAAAATACTGTGTCTTTATTCCTTCTGATTCTAGCACAATGGATGCGGAATGCTGAGGATGTCGAACACTGCTGCTTACTCCCAGGACATTACCGATACATTCACGTCAACAAACACTCACATACTTGCCAGTGACCACCCAACTATAATGGTGCTGAGTAGGAGTATGGGGAGTGCGATGATTTACATCACACATTCTCCATGGGTGGAAAATAAACCACTTTGAGTCATCGATCTATCACAGACACAAACCTTATTTCACACAGGACAGTATCGAGTTTCAGTTACGAGTGTAAACCGTTTTTCACTCGTGAAAGAAACACAGTATGGGTAATCCAGTGAGCTGGTTTTTGATCACGAAAAAACAGTGCAAAAAATAATAAAAATAAAATAAAATAAAATAAAAAAGAATAAAAATATGTAATTATTTTGTCAAGGAATAACCATCAACGAAAATTATAAAATTTGTGATTTTAACTGATTCTCAATTGTGAAAAAAAAAGTACCCTGTACGGGAATCCCCTCACACACACAATATATGGCGGACATAAACAATATGGTGAGCACAAACAAGTTGGCGGCCATAAAAAACAACAAGATGGTGGACATGAACAATATGGCGGTGGCAGCGGGAAGATCATAATCAAACATTATATATATAACAAAAGTTTATTACTATTATTCCGGCATGACAGAAACTGGCAAACTACTAACCTGTCCTATTATTTTGCGGCTCTCTGCTCATTTCAGCACATTGAATATTTATGATGTGCATCGTTTCTATTCACATCATAAATATTCAATATGCTGAAATGACCCGGGACTCACGGCGAGGACGTGACTGCAAGGCGAGTCCCACCTCAACCCTTCCCAACCAACCAACCAGGGTGAATTTTATTTACAATATTTACAGTAACTATTTACTTTGCACAATGTATAAAAGTATAAAAGTACTTTAGACCTTTTGCACGAACTCAGTAAAACAAGAAAGGGGCTAGTTGTATTTCGTATACATTAAGGACACTCTTAAAAACCCTTTTGTCCTATTAGAACAACAACAAAAAATGTACTTTTTGTATTTCATCATTTGTAATGACGCCTATGTGCAAGTTTTTCGCACTATTAGATTTGTATTGCAAACAAACACGTTTTTTAATCCACCCTAATATATATATATATATATATATATATATATATATATATATATATATATATATATATATATATATATATATATATACAATAACAGTTACTCATTCTGTTTGCAGTCAGCTGTCTTTCTCGAAAGTGTCCCCAATTCCCAAGCTAAAGTACTGACTTTATCATTCAGGATGTAGCGTTATCATCGTTGGAAGATAAAGCTAATTTAGATTCTTTTATTGTTGAGACAGTGTGTAGTTTTGATCGAATTATGTATTGTTCTTTAGATTTCTCTTTATCAATTAACACACATTGTCGATAGTCGTCAATACTTAACGATTTAGCAGAAGAGCGTTTTTTTGCCTTTAGCTTTTCGCATAATTCGTTGTTCTTCTGTTTCTAGTGCGTAAATTTTTGCCCTCAGACCTATAAATTCTGTTATAACATCTCCATTTAATTCATCTTTCATTAAACAAAAAAATGTTCAAATGTTTGTACAACTGATGGGACTTAACTACGGGGTCATCAGTCCCAAAGCTTACAAACTACTTATGAACTAGCTAAGACTAAAGACGGCACAAATATCCATGCCCGAGGGGGGATTCGAACCCCCGACCGTAGTGGCCGTGCTGACCGTGACTGGAGCGTCTCAGTCCCCTCGGCCACCGCGGCCGGCATTCATTAAACCTACTACCTTTTTATTCACAAGTGGAATGTTATATTTGTTGTCTACAGAATAACTCGATGGATCAAACCATTTGTGTGCACCGTTTCTTATCACATCATAAATATTAGCGGTTTTTATGTGGTAAATTAGGTTATCTGTGTCAGTACAGCAAATTTTAACATGGCTTACTTGAAATTGTTTTAACATTTAAACATAATGAAAATCAGCAAGAAGTGTCTTTGATATGTCTAAAATGGCCATACCCACAGCTATTGGTTTATCAAATACTACATTGAGTTGGCCTAACTAAATTTTCCTGAAAAATAACACTCCTTTTATGATTTGGTTTTTCAATTAAAGCAGCGGCGGCATAACGTTCATCCCATTTAGTCCAAGTTTTATATCTACCATTTTGCGAACATTTTGTATATTTTTTCCAAAAAGACTATTATTCCTAAGTTTGAAAAAAGTCTTCTCAAAGTCATTGGTGGCAGCCATACGTTTCTCGGCATTAATGTCAATATAAGGTTTCATCCATGGAGCCTGCGGAAGACAATACTCTGTGAATTTTTCTTAGAATGAGGTTGTTGTTTAAACATTGTTTTAAATTTAAATAATGAATAACATAATTCTTTTTATTATATAATGTGCATGTCAGATTTTTAGGCACACCTGCTTTGCTAGAGTGATGAGGTGGAACCATTTTCTCAGGATATAAAGGTAGATCTGAGTGTAGATCATGAATATTTTCTGGATAGTCCAGATCAACTTCTAAAATATAACCTATCTCTGAATCATCAGCTATTTTTGTCACATCTAAGTTATCTGCAGGCACCCATATGAAATCGGAGATAGGTAGGTATTGTTTAATTGCCCATCTATAGAGACTATTAACATCAAAGTAAATTATATTACATTCTTCTTCATTTTGATTATAATTTGACATAAACCTATTGTTAGCAATAACAACTCAGCCACTACAGAGATTGATTCAATAGACCCACCAGCTCAAGCCTGGAGTTGTGGATAAAAAGAATGAACTTGAAGACATTAATGAGAAACGTGCATTCATAAAACCAGATGATACAGCTCTAGTTGCAAAAGAAGAACAGGAAGTAGAAGATTTGGATGAAGAAGGAGGAGGAGATAATGATAATAATGATGATGATGATAGTGCTGACGAAAATGAAGAGTGGCGAAATTATTTTTTCATTAACCCCAAGACAGAAAAACAGCAGATCCTATATATGGCATTAGGTTTGATGATGAATTAAAGACGTGGGCGATTGGAAATTTCACAATACGAGTTGATGGAAATGATTTAATAATTTCCAAAGTAAAATATACTTGGAACGAAAGGATTGTATAATCTCTTGGTTAAAAACAAGCCCAGTAAAAACAGTTATACCGCTATGGATCTTCGCAATTATGCTAAAATACTATTTGTCGCCAATGCATATAGACAAAATTATAATTCCCGCAGACCAATAACTGTCAACATGGGTAACAAATAAACTAACATAATTCGCCCCTTGTTAGAAAACAAAGGTTTGTTGGCTAAAGAAGGAATGGGGCTGGACGGATATGGTAAGAACGAAAATGATCTCAAAGTTAAAGATTGGAAAACTAATACTGAACTTGTGAGTTACGTGCACTGGAATGATCTGAATGAACTGGTGGAACGATTGCTATGGTTACTAGCGTCCAAGGGAGCTGGGAATAGAGATCACGATAATGAAATAATTGCTATTGAAGAAGAACTTCTAGAGGCTTTGATTATACATTGAAATCAGAGCTTGTACTCAAAATTACTAGTTGAGGGAATGCAATGTCACTCCCACAACACTCCCCTTTGGCACACCTGAAATCACGCCTACTCCGGAAGACTTCTCTCCATTGAGAATGACATGCTGCATTCTGTTATCTAGGAACTCCTCAATCCAATCACACAATTGGTCTGATAGACCAAATGCTCTCACTTTGTTCATTAAACGGTTGTGGGGAACTGTATCAAACGCCTTGCGGAAGTCTAGAAACACGGCATCTACCTGGGAACCGGTGTCTAGGGTCCTCTGAGTCTCGTGGACGAATAGCGCGAACTGGGTTTCACACGATCGCCTTTTTCGAAACCCATGCTGAATCCTATACAGCAGATTTCTAGTCTCCAGAGAAGTCATTATACTCGAATATAACATGTGTTCCAAAATTTTACAACTGACCGACGTTGGAGATATAGGTCTATAGTTCTGCACATCTGATCGACGTCCCTTCATGAAAACGGGGATGACCTGCACCATTTTCCAATCTTTTGGAACGCTACGCTCTTCTAGAGACCTACAGAACACCACTGCAAGAAGGGGGGTGAGTTCCTTCGCGTACACTGTCTAAAATCGAACTGTTATCCCACAGGTCCTGTGGCCTTTCCTCTTTTGAGCGATTTTAATTGTTTTTCTACCCTCCTGTCATTTATTTCGATATCTGCCATTTTTTAATCTGTGCGACAATCTAGAGAAGGAACTACATTGCAGTCTTCCTCTGTGAAACAGCTTTAGAAAAAGACATTTAGTATTTCAGCCTCTAGAGTGTCATGCTCTGTTTCAGTACCATTTTCGTCACACAGTGTCTGGACATTTTGCTTTCATCCACCTACCGCTTTGACATAAGACCAACATTTCTTATGATTTTCAGCCAAGTCAGTACAAAGAACTTAACTTTCGAATTAGTTCACGCCTCTCGCATAGCCCTCCTCACGCTACATTTCGCTTCGTGTAACTTTTGTTTGTCATAGCTTTGGCTATGTTTGCAGTGGAGTTACCTTTGCTTCCGTAGCAGTTTTCTAACTCGGTCGCTCCTTTCCATCTCTTACGATCTTGGTTGGCACATACTCATCTAATGCGTAGTGTTCCTCAATACTATCTGTACTTGAGATAAAACTTCTGTGTTGAGCCGTCAAGTACTCTGAAATCTGCTTTTTGTCAATTTTGCCCAATAGAAAAATCTTCCTACATTTTTAATATTTCTATTTACGGCTGAAATCATCGATGCTGTAACCGCTTTATAATCGCTGATTCCCTGTTCTGCGTTAACTGTTTCAAATAGTTCTGGTCTGTTTGTCACCAGAAGGTCTAATATGTTATCGCCACGAGTCGGTTCTCTGTTTAACTGCTCCAGGTAGTTTTCAGATAATGCACTTAAAACAATTTCACTGGATTCTTTGTCCCTGACACCCGTTATAAATGTTTTAGTCTCCCAGTCAATATCCGATAAATTAAAATCTCCTCCAAAAACTATAACATGATCGAGAAATCTACTCGATATATTTTCCAAATTATTCTTCAGGTGTTCTGCCATAACAGCTGTTGAGCCAGGAGGCCTATAGAAACATCCAATTATCATGTTCAAGCCTGCTTTAACCGTAACCTTCACCCAGATTATTTCACATTTCGGGTCTCCGTCAATTTCCTTGGATAGTATTGTACTTTTTATAAACACGCATCCCCCTTTACTGTCCAGCCTGTCTCGACGGTATACATTCCAATCTGAGTTTAGAATTTCATTACTGTTTACATCTGGTTTCAGCCAACTTTTCGTCCCTAGTACTATGTGGGCATTGTGACCGTTTATTAATGAGAGCAGTTCTGGGACCTTTCTACAGACGCTCCTATAAGAGTGAGATTCTGGTTGTAACAATAGAACATAATACTTTAACAATAAGAAAGACAAAATAAAATAATCATTAACGTCTCGAAAGTTTCGTATGGATAACAAGGGTCATTGTTCTTCCCTACAAAACATGGCACAGTACACAAGCACTCAGCACCGAAGATAATAAATTGTAAGATGTAACTTACATTCACCGCAAACAAACTTTCGGAAATGTTAACATAGCTTGGATGTGGAGTTCTTTGAGTACTCTACGAGAACGATGCACTAATTTGCAGACATGAGTCGAGAATACAACAGTGTTTCGATTCAGTTGAATGGAACCTCGAAGTTCCAACCACTATTTACACCACAACACTACACGGACAACTGCAGGACAAGTACAATAACGATCTGATTACATTTATCTCGACAGGTCCACTCTCAATCACCGTGCTTGTCAAAGATAGCACAGATCAAGAGAGACCAGACCTATCAATATCAAACACTACCTTCCAGGTTGCAGTCTGCATTTTTTGTGAAGCAATAATCACACGATTCTGTGCCTTATTAGAGGATGATAACACCTAATCGAAAATTTTTCTAACTTACGCCTCACCAAGTCCATTATCCACAGTCACCTGACTATACTTATTACTTATCAGCTGATTTCTTTAAAGTCGCAACATAAGAGAGCACCATCCACCAAAGCAAACAGGCAATGCATTGATTACTTAGAGTAATTCTAACCATTTTTACTAAACATTTGGGCTGACCCACTTAGTCTGCAACATTCCCTTTAAGTAGTCATAGCAACAACCAAATCAAACCCAGTGACATGGCTATCATTGCAGTCATCATTAACCTACAACAAATGGATTTACCATTTGCAAGTTCTCTCCATACACCGAAACAAGCAAGTTGCTTCAAACAGAAAAGTCTCCAGTACGACTGCAGATATAACTGTTTTGAAAAAGTTCCGTTAATGAAAGTATAAATATGATGCATTACATTTACATTTTGCTCCACGCAAAACCTTCTCGTAGCTCTTGATAACAGCTAACTCATTTCGACAAAGCTTAGAGTGCTGCTATCAACGTAATTTTATGAAGTTTCGAACTCACACCACCCATCAGCCATATTCTTTGGATCCATTCCGAACACTCAACTAGTAACAGCCTGTTTAAAGATCCAGTAACTTACGCTATGGATAGTCTGTCAAAAAAGATTTCTGAATCGCTTTCTATCACTCATTGTACACTTATCCTTGTTGTTTATCACTGCAGCAAACACATTCAACGCTATGTCCCATTTGACAATTCACAAAATTGGGCATTCCTCATCAGTCGTTACTCTCGATAGACACACGTAATACCACAGTTTACCAGCAAAGATCTGTCTACACGTCTACATCAAGTCATCTGTCAAAAGAACACCAATATAAGACGTTCAGTCCTGTTAAATAATAGGCGACTATGCTTAAACACAAAGTCCGCATCGTGATCACACAGCACAAAAGATATGTTAACAGTTTACATTTAGATTCAAGCACATGAACTCTTCTGTGGTAGTACAATTAAAATGTTAAAAATTAAACAATCATTAATAAATGTACAGGAGATGGAAATCATAAATAAACATAATTTTAAGCTGTGAAATGCATGTGTATAACATTTCTAACAATTAAAGATAGCGGCGGCGGACTGGCCGAGCGCATTGAGGCGCTATGCTCCGAAGCGCGAGGCCGTTGGCCGTTCCCCGTCGGGGGTTCGAATTCTCCCACGGGTATGGATGTTTGTGTTGTCTTTAGTATAAGTTAGTTCATAAGTAATTTGTAAGTTTAGGGACTGATGACCTCGCAGTTAAGTCCCATAAGCTGAACAAACATTTGAACATTTGTGTGTTCTAAATCAGTGTTTTTCAACCTTTTCTAATATGCCGGCCGCGGTGGCCGAGGGGACTGCGGCGCTTCAGTCACGGTCTGCACGGCCACTACGGTCGGGGGTTCGAATCCCCCTCGGGCATGGATATTTGTGCCGTCCTTAGTTGTAGCTAGTTCATAAGTAGTTTGTAAGTTTAGGGAATGATGAGCCCGTAGTTACGTCCCATAAGCTGTACATTTTCTAATATGCACTACGTTCCAAGTAAATGTATTCTGGCGACCCCCCTCACGAACCATAACAAAACAGTTTTATGTCGAAGGAAAAAAAAACTTCTTTCTTTTGTTTCAATTTTCTTTGAAATTGTTGGATGAAGTTTTTTTGCGTATTTCTCCGACTGGTACAAATATCCTATTTTTACGTGATTTCCGACTGAACAATATTTTGTAAACGAGTATTTCGCATGCCATGCAAGATTCAGAAGCGAATTTTGTTCATTAAGAAAGGTCCCACTGTATAGACACTTTGTATAGAATTAGAACTTTTTTTGGAATTTTTCATAATTACTTATTGTATCAAATTCTTTTCCTTTAAACAGATTTCAGACTTTGTGCTTATGCATCATTAACACATTGTTTGTAAATCAGTCTACGATCTATTGAATTCATAAGGAATATTACACAAAGAACTCAGTAATTTTAACATTAAATAAATTTCACTTAGGCATACGTTTTGTATTACTGAAGCCCTAGTTACTTTACGGTACAAGAACTTCCTTCTCTGACGGCGACACCCCCAAGCAAGACTTGGCGGTTGAAAAACACTGTACTAAAGGAATAGAGAACGATCATTTGCCGCGCGGGATTAGCCGAACGATCTGGAGCGCCACGCTGCGGCCTCCCGCGTCGAAGGTGCGAATCCTCCCTCGGGTATGGATGTTTGTGTTGTCCTTAGTATCAGTTGGTTCATAAGTAGTTTGTAGCTTTAGGGACTGATGACACCGCAGTTAAGTCCCATAAGCTTTACAAACATTTCAACATTTGAACGTTCATTTCTGACTTATCAAGTTGCTTAGCAGTGCAGTATAGTCAAACAGCAGAGTGTCATCAGCAAAATAAAGATGGTTCCCTTCAGATGCGCCACATTGACGCGTGATCTTGGTATGTTTCTAGTTTAAGAACAACACCTGTGTCAGAGGATTCCTCTTCCAATTCAAAGATTCCCACTACCTTGCGAAAGTGTAATGAAATGTGTAGCACTTATATATTCATTATTTAGTGTATTAGCGTATTTTGTATCAATGCCTTTTTCTCAAGGACTTTTAATTGTAAAAAAGTGAATCCAAAGCGTTATCAAAACCTTTGATCTGAGAAAGTAGTCAATCACTCTTACTTCTGCACTTCACGATTTCAGTCATGACTTGCAGAAAATCAGACAATGATTCAGCGTGTATAAGTTTCCACATTACCAGGAATTATATTAGGTTAAATGTCTATAAATGACTGGAAAAAGTGGCGTCAGGTACAGCTAGAAGACAAGAACTACTTTTTAAACATTTAAGGTAATTTCAAAATGTTCAAATGCTTGTATAGCTTATGGGACTTAACTACGGGGTCATCAGTCCCTAAACTTACAAACTACTTATGAACTAACTAAGACTAAGGACGGCACAAATATCCATGCCCGAGGGGGGACTCGAACCCCCGGCCGTAGTGGCCGTGCAGACCGTGACTGGAGCGCCTCAGTCCCCTCGGCCACCGCGGCTGGCTAAGGTAATTTAAAGGTGTACTTTTTTAGAGGTTTTAGGATGACCAGCAAGCTGCGATATTATTTACACTACAGACTTGTACTATAACGAATCTCTCCTTGCCGGCCGCGGTGGCCGAGGGACTGAGGCGCTCCAGTCACGGTCTGCACGGCCACTACGGTCGGCGGTTCGAATCCCCCCTCGGGCATGGATATTTATGCCGTCTTTAGGAATAGCTAGTTCATAAGTAGTTTGTAAGTTCAGGGATTGATGACCCCGTAGTTGCCGGCCGCGGTGGCCGAGGGGACTGAGGCGCTCCAGTCACGGTCTGCACGGCCACTACGGTCGGGGGTTCGAATCCTCCCTCGGGCATGGATATTTGTGCCGTCCTTAGTGTTAGCTAGTTCATAAGTAGTTTGTAAGTTTAGGGACTGATGACCCCGTAGTTAAGTCCCATAAGCTTAACAAACACTTGAACATTTGACCCCGTTGTTAAGTCCCATAAGCTATACAAACATTTGAACATTTTTTGAATCTCTCCTTAGTCCCTAGTTGGCTGTACTATAGCCTATATTCCCATGGTACTTATAATACTTTAAATAAAAATTAAATGATGGCCTATTTACTATAATCTTTTACAGTAATGCCATAGTCTGTGGTATGTTGTGCTAAAATAATTCATTGTGGTCTATTTTTAAAACAATATCTAAAACAGGAAACCAGGTAGAGGAGCTGCGTGTTGCAGAAAATCAGAGCGGTTAATGGGGGAGAAGGAGCGAGACTGCCCCGGGGAGGGAGGCAGGGTGGCTGCGGTTGGTTACGTCAGTGCCAAGTTTGGCTCCCCTTCGGGCTTTGTCGTCGAGTTCAGATTCGTCGATTGAGAAAACTAATCAGAATTTCCGCTGGAGTCTCGAAACAGAAACAAACACGATTTATGTTCCGGAAATAACTCTCCGCTCCAGCGCAACGTAATGAAGCCAAAATGTTGTTACGTGGGCAGCGAGGAATAAACACGGCCAACATTAAAGTTTTACAGCAGTTACCAAGTAAACACGTTACAGGTAACACAAAGGTACAAACGTAGTATACAAATTGTTTATTTTTATCACGTTTTGTAGACGTATACGTATTATTTACTAGATGTTGCAAACTTAATTTTTTCACGGAAACCAATTAGACTCACTAACTACAACCACACATGAAATCCTAAACTCTCTACACATCGTACTTCGGATCAATACAGTGTATTAGTACACGCTAAAATCATTTTAAAAGTCATTGATTCGGTTAATATTCACAACTTTCATGCCATTTTGGAACAACTAAAGGTGACCAGAATTCAATCTGCGTAATAGGCAACAATTTTCCCTGTACATAGTTTTCTTTTATTTTTGAATGAAAATTTATATAATTTGAAGGACAAATGTTACTTTATTATTTGTAAGAAGTATTTTTACTTTCGTTCAAAAAAAAAAAAAAAAAAAAAAAAAACGTAACTTGCTTTATGCTGGTAGTCCCACCTTATTTCAGACACTGTATCTACCGCTGTATATAATACATCTATGGAGAAAGAGCAAATAAATGATAAAAAGCTTAATAAAGCTCATATTTGCTTTGGTTCAGATTACAAGAGATGTATCCTTTCTAGTAAATGCAAAAGAACATGAGAAAATTTGCGAATCTGCAACACGAACCGAAGAGACACTCACCAAAACTGTCTGAAAATGATAAAGTATCAACGATAGGAAGGAAACGTAAAAGTACACAGGATGTTAGGGTAAGACGTCTCTTGGTCAGCGATATTATTGTGGCTGCAGTAGTCTCGTGTGGCGGCAATGTTCGACCCATCTATCTTGCACAGTGCGAATCATACGGCCGTTGTATGCCTTGCTATACTGACACGGTATGTTGTAAACACCGAATTCCCTCAGTCCCACGTCATCTTCGACGGAGCCAAGTAATGCCCTAATCTCGGAGGGCGGACGGGAAACAATCCTGATGTTAAAAATGTTTTAAAAGTCTTCCAATTTTGAAAGAAACGCCCCCAGCGTAAGAAATGAAGTCTAGAACCCCATACTCATCTTCATGCACTTCTGGAGAGGGTCCAAACTCCATAACACGGCGAATATGTTTTTCAGAGTAACAATTTTCCTTGAAAACAGTCGTCAGATGCTCCAATTCCGCCGCGGTGGAGTAGCCGAGCCGTCTAAGGTGCCTCACTGTGGAGCGCGCGGTTGCTCGCCGTCGGAGGTTCGAGTCCTCCTTGGGGCATGGGTATATGTGTGTGTGAGTGTGTGTGTGTGTGTGTGTGTGTGTGTGTGTGTGTGTGTGTGTGTGTGTGTTTTGGTATTGATGATGAAGTTGTAGTTTTATCAACTGACAAGGGGAATGCTACCGTCGTTTTAATATGAGGTGATTTCGTCCTTAAAATGGATTCTCTACTCAACTATCCAGCGTACATAAAATTACAGAGTGACTCCATTGAAAGTACTGAGTGCAACACTCTTTCACTTTTGGAAATAAGCACGTTGTCGGAAGAACTGCGCAAAAAGCTTCATTTCCGTACTGCTGTTCCTCCTAGGTTGTACGGTCTTTCAAAAGTGCGCAAGCAAAGAGTGCCTTTACGCCGTATAGTTAGAGGTCTGCGCGGATATTAAAAGTGTTATATGCAGCCGCATCACATCCGCAACGCCCATATCCGCAACCGTATCCGCATACGTGGCACTTTATCCGCATCCGCAAGTTCGTTATTCGCATCCGCCGATATTAAAGTTTTGAATGGATACTAGTAATAGATAGCCGTATTTAAAACCACGGTATGCAATTATATAATTATTGTTAGAGAGTCATTTCTGCGACAACTACTTTTGACTTCTAGAATCACGGTAACTGTTCTATACCTACTCCAAAACAGGCTATTCCAAACAGGAAAACATTGGCGCTCCAGACACACAACGTAGCGTTTCAGAGTCCGTGTAGTCGGAGCACTACCTCAGCTGTTTAATACACGCATCTTCTTAAATTTAAGTGGTTAAAACTGATCGGAATTGGAGATTTTACTGTGTTTACATAAAAACAGAAACGCTTCTTTCGGAATTTTACAATAGGAGACTTTATTTCCCCCAATATTTGAACCTCTGTCCGTAACGAACACGATATTGTTCACAGCATTCAATAAATCAAACGATCGTAGTATCTTGATTAATTCAAGTTTAATGTTTTCTCCTGTTTTTTAATGTCTCTGGTGCACAACAGTCGATCCTAAAGTTTCCCTCCATAATTAGTATAATGTGCAGTCACTCCCATATAGTTCATTTTACGGTACGAATCTGTCCACCTACACCTCTAATAAATTTTTCACTTATTCAGTGACAGTCTCACGCAGACGCTCGGCGGTTTCATTCAAATTTCTGGATATGGTGGTTGGATGGGGTAGCAGTTCCTTAGGACTCACTGCACCGTACTTTACCCCAACATCAATCAGAAACTGTGCCGGCTCAAGAAACCCAAATCCATACGCAAATTCGATTGGTAAAATGTCTTGATGTCAAGATTGATAAGTTATTCGGTCGCGGTTATCTTCAAATTTGCTAGAACTTCAGGAATATTTGTATCTGTCTTGGTATTTAAATAAGTAATTATGGTACTTTGTCCTGTCTCCAAGAATGTTTCAGCAAATTTGAAGTTCCACTTTTGTCTCCAGTGTAAGAATCTGCTTTATTACTCGCAAAACAGGCCACTATATTGTTGATCTTTTTATGCCATCAAATACGTATCCAGATTGACGATTTCGATATGTTTTCCCTCACGAATGTCAAATCAACTCTTTTCTCTTTACACTATGCATTATTTATCGATGTCGTGTTCATTTTAAGAAAGAACTGTCACTGTATTCTCTACGACATACGTTGTCACTTCGTCACTACAAAGCGCTAACTGAAGGCAGCGTTAATTTGGCATGGCACCTCTGGTGGGCAGTGGGCCGGTTTTCCACCCATAAAGCATTTGATTGACCGCAGATAAGACACAGTCGCGTAAACGCAGTATGCGCAGGTCCCTCGGATGCAGCTACGTTCGCTGTGGCTACGTGATGAGTACAACAAACATCCACTCAACCTGGGCTCTGCAAGGATTCCAAGAATGTCCACAGAGTTGACGTTTTAACCTAACATTTCGACAGACTGTTTAATACAGGCATCTTCTTAAATTTCAGTGGTTAAAACTGATCGGTATTGGAGATTTTACTGTGTTTACATTAAAAAAAAAAAGAAGCACTTCTTTCGGAATTTTACAGTAGGAGACTTTATTTCCCCAAATATTTGAACCTCTGTCCGTAACGAACACGATATTGTTCACAGCACTCAATAAATCAAACGATCGTAGTTATCTTGATTAATTCAAGTTTAATGTTTTCTCCTGTTTTTAATGTCTCTGGTGCATAACACTCGATCCTCAAGTTTCCCACCATAATTAATATAATGTGCAGTCACTCCCGTATAGTTAATTTTACGGTACAAATCTGTCCACCTACACCTCTAATAAATTTTTCACGTTCTCAGTGACAGTCTCACGCAGACGCTCGGCGGTTTCCTTCAAATTTCTGGATATGGTGGTTGGATGGCGTAGCAGTTCCTTAGCACTCACTGCACCGTACCTCTTACTTGGCAGACAGCTCGCTCTTTATCCGCATATTACACGTGGATATCCGCGTCGCTCACAATTTTATTCGCAAAGTAAGAAATACTGCGGATATCCGCGGCTCTCCGCATCCGCGCAGATCTCTACCTATAGTTGGGTGCACCCACATACAATATGGCGAAGCATTTGGCGTCTGTTCTTAGTCCATACGTTGGCAATTGTGAACACCACATCTCCAAAGGATTTTATTAGACGGTTAAAGTCCTTGAAGCTCGGTTCTTCAGATTCACTAGTAAGCTTTTATGTGGTATCGCTCTTCATCTCTGGAAGGATCCTTGAGTCTAATTTGTGAAAAACTGGATGAAGAGGTGGTCATGTACTAACGTCCACGTACTTTCATTTTAGTGGCGCCGGCCGCGGTGGCCGAGGGGACTGAGGCGCTCCAGTCACGGTCTGCACGGCCACTACGGTCGGGGGTTCGAATCCCCCCTCGGGCATGGATATTTGTGCCGTCCTTAGTATTAGCTAGTTCGTAAGTAGTTTGTAAGTTTAGGGACTGATGACCCCGTAGTTAAGTCCCATAAGCTATAAAAACATTTTAACATTTTAGTGGTAACATCTTTGAGCAAAAGGACTGAATGGCTATAGGCGGCCCCTTTATCACCAATAGTCGCAAATTTATTTATCGAGGACTTTGAGGACAGGGCCCTGAGAACTTCAACTCTGCAACCAACGTGTTTTTGGAGATACGTTGACGATACCTTTTTTCATCTGGCCTCATGACGCGATAAGCTTAATGGATTATTGGACTATTTTAATTGCCTTCATCCAAACATTAGATTTACTATGGAGTTCGGAAGCAACGGGAAACTTCCTTTTTTGGATTTAATGATTGATAAACAACACGATGGCACTCTGGGACAACGTTCACCGTAAGCCGACACATATTGATCAGTATCTACATGCCAGTAGTTGCCACCCACAATACCAGCGCAACAGCGTCCTTAGAACTCTGGTACGCAGAGCATATGCCATTTCAAATGCGAATGGTTTATCTTCGGAACTGGAACATGGGACGACAGTTTCCAAGGAAATTGGTTACTCTGAAAAAGAGATTCGCCGTGCTGTGGAGTTTGGACCTTCTCCAGAAGTGCATGAAGAGGAGTGAAGGGGTCTATCCTTCATTCCTGGCGCTGGAGGCATTTCTTCTAAATTGGAAGACCTGTAAAAAGTTTTAACATCAAGACTGTTTCCAGTCCGTCGTCTAAGATTAGGGCATTGCTCGGGTTCGTCAAATATGACCTTGGAGTCAGGGAACCCGGTGTTTACAAAATACCGTGTCAGTATGGCGAGGCATACATTGGCCGTACGATACAAGATAGATGTGTGGAATATTGCCGTCACACGAGACAACTAAAACCGGAAAAATCGGCGGAAGCATAACACTGTTTAACGGAGGTACACAAAATGGTATTTGGTGAGATTCGCTTAGTAACCATACCTCCGGTTTTTGGAACAGTGTTAACAGAAAGGCTATTGTAATCAGGCTGAAGGACAATTTAATAATATAAATATGGGTTTTCCTCTTAGTACGACATGGAATCCGCTATTGAATAAAATCAAATTGCAACATTCGACTACGATCCCAGCACCAGTGATTGATTAACGTAAGGTGGAGTATATCGCTGTGCCATGTTCCACAAGGGCAGCGCCACCAGCCCTGTCTAGGAGGCAGCATGTCGCCTGAATAGGACGCACAACTTCCGTTTAGCATCAGGACTTAGCAGCAGCGACGGTTACTGAAGATGACGGACAGTTGTACCGCCGATATATTGCAGTTAGATTTTAGTAGTACGCAGAAAACCCGAAGAGACTACGAAGATTTATTACGCCGGAAAATCCTATTAAGACACGTATATCCTAACCGCCATCCATTGTGTCGACTACTGTGGGATTCAACAGCATCTGGCACAAATATAAGGATTCTGACGCTGGTACAGTACTAGAACAGCCATTATGATTAAGAGAACAATTTTATTCATAGAACAAGAAACAAAAACTTACTTCGAGTCTTGAAATAGGGAATCATTACAATGTGAACAGGAAGACTTCTATGTGACAACCATGCACTGAACTATGCTAAAATCTACTGGCTGTTTCTCGTATGTCTGGTTGCCGACTGACTGGGCCTGAGTAGCAAGTGCGGTTGTTTAAGTCAGCGATGTAGAGGACGCAGCTCGCCGTGGAGGCCGCAGGCGTTACGTCTCGTGCTAAACATCGTTCTCTCGTTGCTGCACTGGTCGGTGTGCAGTCGATACCGTAGGACTTCACATTCCTCCCCCCCTCTCCCCCACAAAGTGTAGCTCCGTTGTCGTGTAAGTTGCATTTATACGACAATGGGGAGGGGGAGGAAGGCAGGAAGCCGGACGTATTGAGGAGCCGGGAGTCGCTATCATGAACGACTCCGAGCTCCCGGCCGCACCCCGAAGTACGTAGTGCGCTTCAAGGAGAACATCGGTTGTGAAACCCCAAAATGTGCACGCGTGCTTCCTGAGTCGGCGATGTCGGTGACGTCGATGAAGGTGGTGCCGGCGGGGGCGAAGGGAGTTGTGACGGCGCTGGTACCAGTGCTGGGAACTTGAGCTGCTGTCGCGCCCGAGACGGAGGCGGCAGCGGTGGCGTTGGTGGCGAGGTGCCGGATCGGCCGCCACACGGGAATCTGGGAACAACAACTCTGCGAACAATCTCGCAATCGGAAATCAGGCATTTGATTCTGGTGACGGCCCAGATACCCGTATGGATATTGAATAAAAAAATCGCACTGGCGTGTTTTACGGCCCACTTTGTATTTGTAGTTTTATAAGTTTCTGCAAACATTTTGGAACAAAATAATAATCTAAATAATAAAAAATTAATTAACAAGAGTGTCTGAAACCCTTTTAGGGGAAAAAACTGTAGTCAGTGCCGGGTTCCGAACCAGTGACCACCATCATAGTCCAACCCGTTGCCCACTACGCTATGCTAGTAAGTAGGACTTGCCATCATTAATCACATACTATTGATGACCGTTGTTAACTGATCCTAATATGGCATTTGTAGATAATAGATTATCATTTATCGTACGAAGAACGACGTGTTTTTGTTAATTATTCAGTGCGCCATTGCTTTGAAATAACAACGTGTAAGCTACAATAAGAAAATTATCAAATACGCAACACAAGATAGTGAATGCCAGAGAGAGTTCTGGGCGAGGAATGTGACGTGACATCTGCGAACGGCTGGTTTTCGTTAATTCAATGGAGGGTGTCAAAACTCGTTATTTTTGCAGATATCTCTCAAACGATACGAAATATGAAAAAAAACATAAGGGAACAAAGCTGTTGAAAATTTTCTCCTCTACAAATTCGTTTATTCAATTTTCGCGTCAGATGAACGGTTTATTTGCAATTAAAATTTAAATTACAAACGCCTTTTTTGGTATTACTAACGTATTTTTTGTCCGAAATATTTCAAAAAGCGAGGTTCTGGTCTCTGGTATCCAACAATTATGTCTCTAAAATTTGGTGCCGATCGGTTGAACGGTTCGACCTAAAAATGGGAACACGTTACAGCCAGACAGACGTCATCAAATCGCCGTTATTTTTACAAATATGCAACGATGCGAGATATGAAAAAAACATAGTAGAGCGAAGTTGTAGAGAATTGTCCCCTCTACCAATTAGGTTATTCAATTTTCGTGTCAGATGAACGGTTCGTTTGCAATTACAATTATATTACAAACAGCTTTTTTTTGGTATTACTACCGTATTGTGTGTCCGAAAAATTTGAAAAAGGGAGGTTCTGGTCTCTGGCGGCCTACAATTATGTCTGTAAAATTTGGTTCTGATCGGTTGAACGGTTCGTCTTAAAAACAGGGAACACGTTACGGACAGACAGACAGACGGACAGACAGACATACATCCCAAAATCGCCGTTATTTTTGCAAATATCTCTGAAACGATACGAGATATGAAAGGTTGTAGAAAAATTTCTCCTCTACAAATTAGGGTATTCAATTTTCGTGTCAGATGAATGGTTAAGCCGTTATTTTCATTTAAATTTCGAGCTGTCAAAAGACGATCGCAAAGGCCCACATTTAGTGTTACTACCGTAACCTAAAGTGGGCCAAACATAGATGCACCCACATGACGAATAACAGTAACGCGTTCAAAATGCTTGGAGTGTCACAATCTATGTAAAGAACAGTGTCAGTAGACGCGTAACGACACTTGTGTGATGTAGAAGGTGCCGTGCAGAGAGGTGGGTGCAGCAACTGGAGCAGCGTACGGTGGCGTCGGCCGTGAAGAAGCTCTGCAGGCGACAGACCGTCACGGGGTTGAGAGGGGTACGTCGACAGGAACAGCAGCAGAGCTTTTCCCGTGTGTGGGAGGCTGGCAGGATTGACGTCTGTTACTTAAATGTTCGTACAAAACGTTCAGCTACTTCGTGAGATTGCGAATGAAACGGCGAACTAGCGACATGAGTGCACAGAACGGCGCAAAACTCTTCAAACTCCCTAGCAGTAAACTGTGGTGCACTGTCAGAAACCAATACTTCAGGCAAGCCTTCTAAGCACAAAATTGATTGCAGAGCCTGAATGGTGCGATGTGACGTAGTCTAAGACATGTGCACAACAAACGGATAGTTGCTAGAGTCCACCACAATCAGCGAACCAAAATGGTCACTCGAAATCAACTTGACTCGTTGCTATCGAGACAAAGACTTTGGGCAAGGTGAAAATGTTTGTGGTGGTAACGACTGATTGTGTACTCAGACGTGACACTGTGACGTCTCTTGCTCAATGTGGGCGTCCTTGCCGGATCAAGTGCAATGTCGAAAATGTTCAAATGTTTGTTAAGCTTATGGGACTTAACTACGGGGTTATCAGTCCCTAAACTTACAAATTACTTATCAACTAGCGTATACTAAAGACTGCACAAATATCCATGCCCGAGGGGGGATTCGAACCCCCGACCGTAGTGACCGTGCAGACCGTGACTGGAGCGCCTCAGTCTCCTCGGCCACCGCGGCCGGCGCAATGTCGACGCGGTGCCTGTTTAGTGCTTACTAATCTCCATTGTCCTTGATGGAGCAAACGGTACACATCTTTTTGCATCACTTTTGGAATAAGCACACGTGAGTGACCATTGTCATTTTGCACTATAATCGCGTCGTGCTGATCGGAGAAGCGATGACACCTAGAAAAAGAACGGCGCACCAAAGAATTCGTAATGTGTTTCAGAAAACGAGGCCAATCATTCCAGATATAATGCATAAACGTTTCAAATGAGGGTTCGCTACTATAGCCTGTGGAATCTGCCGATAGTTGAGGGGAAATGATGGTAACATTTCACTGTCCTACATGTGAAAACATCATGCTTCGGTGGCGTCTATTTTTTAATCTGGGCCGACAGGAAGGCAATATAGGGCGTTAACATTTCCATGCTTTCACGGGGTCCTGATACTAGTATAACGCCCAACGTTGCAATTTCTGAGCCGTATGTGAAGGTACAGGTTTGGATGGATGAAATAATAATTGAAGCAGCTTATGGTCAATCACCAGGTAAAACTAACGCCCAAACTTACACACGTGACAGACGATAAGAGCCACTTTCTCGATCTGTGAGTAATTACACCACGTCTTTGTCAACAACTTGGAAGCAAAAGCAATCGGCCTGTCCTGTGAACCTATTCTGTGCAACAGCAAAGCTACGATACCGTAAGAAGTAATCAAAGCCAAAACTACTGGCTTAGTGAGATAAAAATGAACAAAGTATCTTTCACTCAACAAAGCACGTTTCAGTTTCTGAAATGCACCCTGGCACTGTTCTCTCCATAAAAAAGCACATTTTTCCGACGCAGACGTTGCAACAGAGCCGCGATCTGGCCTGTATTGGGTGTAAACCAGATATAGTAAGTTAATTTCCAAATTAAAGATCAAGTGGGGCGAGAAGATTGCGAATTGCCAGGAAATGCGACTGAAGGTGGTGGACATCCTGGCTATTAATAACATTGCCCAAGTATTGAATTTCGGTTGAAAAAAGACACACTAGTCCCTGCGACACTTTAAACAAAAATCAAAAATGTTCAAATGTTTGTATAGCTTATGGGACTTAACTACGGGGTCATCAGTCCCTAAACTTAAAAACTACTTATGAACTAACTAATACTAAGGACGGCACAAATATCCATGCCCGAGGGGGGATTCGAACCCCCGACCGTAGTGGCCGTGCAGACCGTGACTGGAGCGCCTCAGTTCCCTCGGCCACCGCGGCCGGCACACTTTAAACCTGAAGCCGAAAGCACTGAAAACAGTGTAAAAAAATTGCTGACGTGTTCCTCTGGTGTCCATTATGATACGACATTGCTTTCCAAGTAATTTGAACAGAAAGGAACTGTTGCAGTAAGGTGTTCTAAATAGCATTGTAAAGTGGCGGACGCGCAGGGCTGCACAAGGATAAGTGCAAAAACTTGAACATGCCTAAACGGGTATTGAACGCAAACACTTTCTGAGACTCTTTATCGTGCAGAATTTGCAAATACACGTCGTGTAAGTCAATTTCTGGAAAATATCTGCTACACCATGACCGTCCATTAATTCCTCCAGGCGAAGCAATGGATAAGTGTCAGTAATTGTTTGTGGATACACAATTGATTTAATATTAATACAAGGTAGAAGTCTACCAGAAGATTTATCTATAATTACGAGTGGCAAAGCCCACTGACTGAAATAGGAGCTAGAACACCATTGTCCTGTAATTCTATAAGTTATTGCGTAACTTTGTCTCTAAGTGCATGCGGGATGGGTTGTGCCTGAAAAACCTTCAATGTGACATACGCTTCAAATTTATTTGCCTTAAATCTGGAACTGAGGAAGGAATTGAGGAACGCTGTCCTTAGATCAAAAACAGAAATAGAAAGCACATTGATCTGAATGTGAAGAACAAATAAATAACAGTAATCTGAACCAAAGCCGGCCGCGGTGGCCGAGGGGACTGAGGCGCGTCAGTCACGGTCTGCACGGCCACTACGGTCGGGGGTTCGAATCCCCCCTCGGGCATGGATGTTTGTGCCGTCCTTAGTGTTAGCTAGTTCATAAGTAGTTTGTAAGTTTAGGGACTGATGACCCCATAGTTAAGTCCCATAAGCTCTACAACATTTGAACATTCTAAACCAAAAATTTTCTCTCAGTCTCGTGCATGCAAAATTGTAAATGTCACTGTCGTGGTGCGACACTGTAATGTGGCAGGCAAGCAACATGTTTCACGGACTGGAATGGTTTCACCTTTATACACAGTAAGTTACATACTAGATTTTGTCATTCGTGATCAGCCTAACATTTTATATGTGGCACGATAGAGCAAAGTAACAGACACGCCATTCCCAATTAAAGGCGCATGGGACGACCGGCTATGTACAATCTCACAAACAGATTATTTGTTTGTCTTTGAATTGCACCGGGGAGGGACGAAGGCACAACCTATCTGCGTACATCACTAGACTTGGCTGTCAACTATGAAAGAAAAAAAAAGAGAGAAGAGAGAAAGAAAAGTTCACATAGACTCGGGATCTACAAAAAAAAATGTTCAAATGTTTGTATAGCTTATGGGACTTGACTACGGGGTCATCAGTCCCTAAACTTACAAACTACTTATGAACTAACTAATACTCAAAATGTTCAAATGTTTGTTTACTCTATGGGACTTAACTACGGGGTTATCAGTCCCTAAACTTACAAACTACATATGAACTAACTAAGACTAAGGACGGCACAAATATCCATGCCCGAGGGGGGATTCGAACCCCCGACCGTAGTGGCCGTGCAGACCGTGACTGGAGTGCCTCAGTCACACCCCCCTCCCCATTTTTTTTGTTTTTTTTGTTTTTTTTTTTTTTTTTGTTCTATGGGTAGTTCTCCTTGATGCGGACGCTGATCGTTTGTGTTCGGTGTGTTGTTGGCTCAGCTTTTTTATTACAGAGAGCGTTGAGCCCTCTGACCGGGCGCGCTGAGCCACGGCGCCCGGCTCGGGATCTACGAGCTGTGTTAGAGTTCCATGTCTGTTGCAAACACACAGATTGGACATGTCCAGATATTCTGCAAGAAAAGCAAGTTAGATTCCGCGACAGACAGTTGTGTCTCTTATGTTTGGTAACGCAATAGGGGCAGGATTTAACATGTGGCGAGTCTTGTTTACTCTGAACGCTGCGCAGCGTGTGTGTACGGCGCGTCGTGCCTGCCCCTCGGCTGTTCTGTTTACTGCTGCCTGTGATACTGCAAATAGGACCTGCCTCAAAGTTTCCCGCCGCCCTGTCGCACGCATCCTGATGTTCAATAATTTGTAATACTCGTTAAAAAGTCAGATCCGCATGTTTGAGAATTTGCTCGCAAATGCGTCTGTCTGGCACATTGCTGGTAACTGCATCACGGATCATTGCGTCTGCATAATACTGGCAACAAAAACCACTCTGAAACACGCAATGTCTAGTTAAGCCCTGAAGTTCCATGATCCACTGACGATATGACTGTTCAGACGTCTTAGGCAAACGAAAAAAGTTATATATGTTCGTACATGTCCCAAAGAACAGTCGCCACAAAGTTATCTATTCATATTCACGGAATGTATGCCATTAATGGGTAAGGTTGAAAATGTGTACTCCCCGCCAGGGTTCGAACCCTGGTCTCCGGATTTCTAGGCAGTTGTGCTGACTTTTTTTTTTTTTTAATTGGTAGTTCTGTTTCTTGTGTTCCTTCGTTCTTTGTTGTTCGATGTGTTATTGGCTCAGCTTTCTTTATTATAGAGGGCTTTCAGCCTTCCGACTCGGCGCGCTGAGCCACGGCGCACGGCTTGAAAGAACAGCAGGAATCACGTCAAACATTCAACGTTACCCATTCGCAGTTAATTTCATACGTTCCGTGAACATGAAAAAAAATTATATCGAGCAGGCGATACTAGAACTTGATCCCGATAGTATTTAGTAAGGGCACTACTTTGTTCATCAAACTGAAGCAAATCCGGACGGCCGGCCGCGGTGGCCGAGGTGACTGAGGCGCTTCAGTCACGGTCTGCACAGCCACTACGGTCGGGGGTTCGAATCCCCCCTCGGGCATGGATATTTGTGCCGTCTTTAGTATAAGGTAGTTCATAAGTAGTTTGTAAGTTTAGGGACTGATGACCCCGTAGTTAAGTCCCATAAGCTTAACAAACATTTGATTTGAAATCCGGACGCGAAGTCGGAAATAGTTTCTGTGTGCGCCAACAAGCAGGGGTGACTGCAACGGAGAGAAAATAATGCAATTTTACAGTACCTTGGTCTTGGTGTGTGACGCAATGCTCCTGGAACGTGGGCACCACTCATCGAAGTCTTCCTTTTGCTCGCTGAACGTCCTGAAGGGCGGCAGACCGGCAGCAGCGGAAACAGCTCAGGCGGTGCGGCTGAAACAGCAGCAGTCTGCGCGCTGATTAGATTCTGCCCGCTGTCGATAGGTGGGTGATTTTGTTGGGTCTGAAACTGCATTAGATCAATGGCAGCTGGAGCCCGAGGAAGTTGCTCATTTCCAGCTGGAGCCTGAGGAAGTAGCTCATCTAGTGTGGGAGGCGTGGTAGTCATGTCTAAATAAGGATATGAAACAAGCAAAAAAATCAAATAAAATCGCGAAGCACGCCTCTGAAGGAAAAAAACAAAGGAGAGAGAGAGAGAGAGAGAGAGAAACGTTGACGAGCGCTGTGCTGCAAAATGTTGGCTGCAAGAGCGAAGGTGAAGGGCACTTCGGCCCATTATGAGCCGTTGAGCCACTTCTTTGCCATGTGTCGTATATCCTCGTCGCTATGCGTTGTGTCGACTACTGCGAGATGTAACTGCAACCAGCATACATACAAAAACACTGACGCATTACTAGAACAGTCAGTATGAATATGAATTCCTTATAACAGACTAAATGTTTCAGTATTTCGAATTCGACAAATCTAGCAGCCCGCCTCTGAATTCCTTTTATTCCTTCCTTTAAACCGATATGATGGGGATCCTAAACATTTTAGCAGTACGTAAAATGGGGCCCTACAAGCGTTTTATACGCAGGCAGAATTTTTTCCATCCGAAGGGACGTTCTATATTTGAATTGAGAACAGTTCAAGAATTCTACAGCAAACTGTTGTTAATGATATTGGTCTGGAATCATGTGGCTCCATTCTTTTACCCTTCTTATAAACGGGAGTTGCCTGTGATAGTTTCGCACATGCAAGAAATATTGTAACATGGAAGAAATATTCTGTTGTGATGTAAAAGTGTTCCAATTGAAAAAAATCCTATCAGTGCTGTATTTATCAGTCTATTTGTTATATTATTACTCTACTCCATACCAGTAACCTATAAGTAAACCCGAAGTACGAGGGCCATCTGGAAGGTGGTACCCGTTAGCGCCGCATTAAGCGCTGATGACTCGGGTAGCCGGCCGCGGTGGCCGAGGGGACTTCGGCGCGTCAGTCACGGTCTGCACGGCCACTACGGTCGGGGGTTCGAATCCCCCCTCGGGCGTGGATATTTGTGCCGTCCTTAGTGTTAGCTAGTTGATAAGTAGTTTGTAAGTTTAGGGACTGATGACCCCGTAGTTAAGTCCCATAAGCTATACAAACATTTGATTCCAGAATCATCTCCATGGTTTAAATTTCTAATAGTTAGACTGAGTGACAGCCTGCCACCTAGTCAGTTACATCCAGTAAAAATAGTTGCTAGAAAACGTAGTAGTTTTCTAAGTAAAAATACGAATTTTGTTATTCTTTAAAGATGCGTTCCATAGCACTAAAAAGGTTGAGGTGAGATATGTTAACATTTACGAAAACTTGCGATGGAAGTGTCATTTATTCCGCATTTTGTACCGTACCGATCTGCTAAATATCCTGTCATGGTGCATAACGTGACAGCCTGAAAGTCAGACCCGAATTTATATGAAGTTCTGTAAAATGTCACATAATGTAATCATCATATTGCTACATGGACAAGAAATGGTCATTTCATCCCTCGCAGAAATTCTGGAGTTTACTTTGATGCCAAAAGTGTACATGGCAACTTGCTTGCGATCTAATCTGATTATAGTAATATTTAATTGTAGATAATTCACCTGTCATACACATACGACAGTGTTGACTACAATGAAAAGCATTTACTTCATGCCATAGGAAGTTCTATAATATAGATATTATGAAACGTTACGTAGTGTTCAAATAAATGTTCAAATGTTTGTATAGTCTATGGGACTTAACTACGGGGTCATCAGTCCCTAAACTTACAAACTACTTATGAACTACTTACAAACTAGGACGGCACAAATATCCATGCCCGAGGGGGGATTCGAACCCCCGACCGTAGTGGCCGTGCAGACCGTGAATGGAGCGCCTCAGTCTCCTCGGCCACCGCGGCCGGCTTACGTAGTGTCTTAAGAAGTTCAGAAGATGGAGAATAAGAACATTTCAGAAGCAGAATTGAACAATTTTAATATATCTTACAAATATCTACTTTTTACGTGTCATTAAAAGATATTCATACAAATTTTGAAAGTTGAGACTCAGAAGGGCGAAGGAAGAAGGAAGGAAGACTCGGGGTAACGCCTCGTCGACAGCGTGGGAGCATATCTGCACTGAAAATCATGATTCTTCTTGATGAGAGTAGTGGTTAGCGCACTGGACTCGCATTCGGGAGGACGGCGGTTGAAACACGCCTCCGGCCAGCCTGATTTAGATTTTCCGTGATTTTCCTAAATCACGAATGCCGGGACGATTCCTTTCGTAGGGCACGGCTGACTTCCTTCCCCAACTCTGACATAAACTATCCGAGCGTGTGCTCCGTCTCTAATGACCACGATGTCGACGAGACGTTAACTCCTAAGCTTTTTCCCTTATTTTGTTTTGGTAATGACGTTGCACTTCCTAAAGAATATTAGAGAGAACAGAATTGGAAAAACTCGGAAAAGAAAACGAATCTATTTCTAATTAAATAAAGTGGCAAAACAGCAGCAATATTAGTTGTGATAAATCTTATTACTCCTCTACTGATGTGAAAGTTTGTGATGGACGAGTTGCTATTTTGAGAAAGAGAGCATCACAGTTGTGCGCCAGTTGGGGAGGTAACATGCTGCCCCTTGTAGACCCCGCAGCGGAATCGTCTGACAGGAAATCAATCGTCCCTCTGTTCTCCAGAATGGTCGCAGCTGCGAACAACATCTGTTATCGTGTTTTGTGGAGTTGAATGTAAGCGAAAAAAAAAAGGGCATGGGCACTAACAATCCCGACTTTCTCCCAGCAACAGTACATCAATATTGCTAGTAATTGTGAAGAGTGCAACAGATATTGCTACTCAGGCGTTTCCTTTGCCCTTTTGCGTCGGGTTAACCTCTCCCCAGTTGCCGGCGAGGTGAAAATCTGTAGCCTTACATGAAAGCCATTTTTAGGTAGGAAGGAAGCTTAGGGCTTAACGTCCCGTCGACAGCGTGGTCATTAGAGACGGTTGTTAGGTAGGAAATATACAAACATAAGGAAGTGTTGAATCAGCAAAATTCCAGTGGTTCATGACCCTTTATATTTAAAGGGAACTGAGATATACAAAAACAACGTTTCAGTACCGTTTATTGCTCATGAAAACAGAAATTGATACGTTTTACGACAATAACTGAGAACAGTCAAAAATCTAGTGATGTGGTACTGTCATCTAATTACAAGGAAATCCGTGAAATTTAAATTAATTATAAAAAGTTGGCCATAGAGTCGCAGTAAGTAAATGAAAAAAAAAATTACGTAACTTTCCAGATAAAAAACACGATCTAAACTAAGTGCAATTCGATTTATTAAAGCTTGTTTCCATCTTCCCACCACAGAGCCAGCACTCAACATCACGCTCGAAATGAATCTATAACACATGCACCGTCTCAAGATGAAACTGAAAAGGTTCGAAAACCGGTTAATGGAATAAAACAGTGTCATTTCAAGTCAAAGTGGCTGGTTGCATTTTTCTTAAATCATATTGAAATTAAGGCATGGGTTCTGAAATATCCGTAATGGATAATCTAAATATAATAACTGAGATATTCTGATACACCAGTACCCATAATACCCGGTAACACACCCTTTTGCAGTGATGCATGCCTGTATTCGTCGTGGCATACTGCTCACTAGATCATCAAGGGACTGTTGTTCCAGATTGTTCCTCTCGTCGAAAGCGATTCGGCGGAAGTCTCTCAGATTGGTTGATGGATTGTTTCGTGCAGAAACAACCATTGCCGGCCGCGGTAGCCGAGGGGACTGAGGTGCTTCAGTCACGGTCTGCACGGCCATTACGGTCGGGGGTTCGAATCCCCCCTCGGGCATGGATATTTGTGCCGTCCTTAGTTGTAGGTAGTTGATAAGTAGTTTATAAGTTTAGGGACTGATGACCCCGTAGTTAAGTCCCTTAAGCTTAACAAACATTTGAATATTTGAAACAACCATTTACATTGAATCCCAGGGGTGTTGCATAAGGTTCATGTCTGTAGAACATGTTGGAAGTTCTACTGTTGCGATGTCAGTATAATGAGGAAACGCATTTACAAGACGTGCACGATGAGGGCGAGAATTGTCGTCCATTGAGATGAATCCTTCACCAAAATGCTGCCGATAAGACTTATAGTCTTATGATGTCGTAGCTGTATAGTATAGCCGTTTGATTGCCTTCTATGGTCACCGGTGGCGCACGGAAGCCCAACATAATACCATCACGAAACATTTGGCAACCACCACCTTGCTTTACTCCCTTGACGTTGTGTCTAAAACGTTCAGACTGAGTAGGCTGCCTCCCAAATTTCTCCGACTATTGTCTGGTTTTATGAACCTCTCTAACCAATTTCACATCTGAGTACAATAACATCACAAGTAACCACTGTTATCTGCCGAAACGCGCTCTTAGTACTCTTCGAAACTAAGTACAACCTAACACTTCACAGAATTTGGCGATTCACTTTAAACTCCGAACACTTGGAAATATATATCACAAAATTGTCGAAGTGACAGTCTATTCATTACAAAGTACTCTACGAATGTAGGTACACTTTAAAATAGTTAGTTTATAGCGACCAAACACTCGTTAACGTGTCCATCTGCTTAAACAAACTCTCAGCCTCAAACATCTAGGAATAACCTTACTCCATACTCTTCGGAACTAAGTAAAACCTAACACATATCTGGAATAGCTATCCACTTTAATGTTCAAACTCACAACATCAGGGGCTACCTCGCTCACACCTTTCACAAAACAATAAATTAGGTAAGTGCACAGCTGTTGGAGTAAATGATCATCAACGTCAAGGGAGTAAAGCAAGGTGGTGGTTGCCAAATGTTTCGTGATGGTATTATGTTGGGCTTCCGTGCGCCACCGGTGACCATAGAAGGCAATCAAACGGCTATACTATACAGCTACGACATCATAAGACTATAAGTCTTATCGGCAGCATTTACGTCTATGTGTCTATGTGTCATTATCCATATCAATCGTTACCCCCGATAAAAGATTGCGATTTCTATGGAAACACAATGGCTCACACACAAGCCAAGTCGACAATACTTCCATCATTTTAGGATTTCGTAGAGTCTAAGACATAAAAAAGATCAATGTTTGCATTACACGCGTACAAACACATATGTTTTTGCGCGTGAAACGGCAACGTGATTGTATTCAAACCCAACCTGCTGAGTCTCAACATCGCACAGGGGAAAAAAGCAAGTGTCCGTTCAAGTCATGAGAGCCCACACCAAATTAAATGCGGACAGAACAATTTATAAAGCTAAGTAACTGCCCTCAACCATGCAATCATCCGAGTAACGGCCACGATCGCCCATTAAACTGGTCACAAGCAGATTAATGCAGACAATAACAACCTCAGCATGAACGCAGCTCCACACTTCCAAACACTTCCACCAGTCCTTCCGCTCTAAAATTCAAATAAATAAATTACTACCGAAATAAAACACAACAAAAATAAAGAAGAACATTCCTGTATGCCGCAGATCCCAAAACAACGAAAGTTATCGCCAAAAAAGTTTGATACATTATATTTATGCCAGCCTTTCCGTAACTGTTGACAAAAGCCATCCTCCCATTCTTAGAATGCTTACAATGATTCTCCCTATCTGCATTTTGTAAATTGTTGATCAGTAGCTACCAGTCGCTCTGAATATCCAATTTCATCCCAGTAACACCACAAGATTTAACAACTGGTCGAAACTTCTTTCGATCCTGTACAACATAACTCGTTAATCTCGATAAAGCCATGTAACAGTCAATAGTTTCTTCTATCATGTAAGGTTCTAAGTAACATGAATAGTACGTTAAGCTCATCGAAAAAACGGAGACCCTTAGAGAGAACTTTAATACCACATCGAAAGATCCAAAAACTTACACCATGCGAAGTTCGTCATCAGGATCGTATTCTGGAGACGCTTTCTATCTTTCCACCATAAGTCATGCCTCGTACATTAAACAGATACTTGTGCAGAAAAATACAACTCACTTATATCACACACACACCAGTTCGATGACGCACTGATCATTACTGCCGGTTATCATTGTAATACACAGCAGATTCTCACCTACATAACGGCCCTAAGTACTTCTAAGTACTCGATATTTACGTAAATGGGGTGGTTCTGTCTATACATTTACTGAAGACCACACGGATATTTAAGTAAGTTAAAAACCGAAAGGTTGGCACCGCTGATTTTCAGTCAGTTTTGAAACTTTACATTGGAGGACACCGAGCAGTAACATTCATAATTTAATATCTGCAGTATCATGATGCAGACAACATGTGTGCTGCATCAGCTTTAATCTGAATTATAGATGCTTACCTTTTACATATGATTGAATAGTTTGTTCTACACCTTTATTCTATAATATGTCAAACCTATATCCCTGTGTTAATTCCTATCAGCCCCACTTTGCATGAAAGAATGAATGACTGTCTAAAACGTTCAAATGTTTGTATAGCTTATGGCTCTTCACTACGGGGTTATCAGTCCCTAAACTTACAAACTACTTATGAACTAACTAACACTAAGGACGGCACAAATATCCATGCCCGAGGGGGGATTCGAACCCTCGACCGTAGTGGCCGTGCAGACCGTGACTGAAGCTCCACAGTCCCCTCGGCCACCGCGGCCGGCATGGATTTACAACATGGCTAGTAGAGTAGTATATCCGTCTGCTGTAGCTACAGTTTGATTGACGATGAGTAACTTAACGAAGGCAAAGAGGCTTCTACCAGAGGTTTTTGTCAGTCGCAGGTCGTTAAGTTGGTGTTGCAGGGACCCCTCGGGCCACTTCCGGTGGTTCACTGGCAGGCGTCCAGCAGACTGCACTCGCCAGCTGACCACGGCTATGGAAACATCTTTTTGCAAGCGCCATCTGTTACGTCAGGATGGAAATTGTGTAAGGCGTCAGGCTATCTGAAGCTCTCTTACAGTTCATTTCCCTGCTCTAGCGAAATCATGATATGTGCGTAAGATTATGACTTCGTGTGCGAGTGTTAAGGTTCTTGCCGGTTTCCTAAATTTATTTGAGGGTTTCTTCATAACATCAGTGTCTTTTCACGTTCACTCTTGAACAAGATTCAATAAATGAGCCATCAGCTGCCGCTTATGGGTTCTATTTAGTAACGTTTAAATTTTCCGAATATTTTCTTTTTCAGTAACTTTGCTGATCCGATTCAGTTAAGAATTTCTCGAGTGTGTAAAACTTTACGCCGGCCGCGGTGGCCGAGAGGACTGAGGCGCTTCAGTCACGGTCTGCACCGCCACTACGGTCGGGGGTTCGAATCCCCCATCGGGCATGGATATTTGTGCCGTCCTTGGTCTTAGCTAGTTCATAAGTAGTTTGTAAGTTTAGGGACTGATGACCCCGTAGTTAAGTCCCATAAGCTATACAAACATTTGAACATTTTTTTAAAAACTTTACTTGTTTCCGGTGAAGCATGTGTTACTTTGATTTCACTTCACGTGTTATTTGTAATTTCGTACTTGGTATGCCTGAGGTAAATTCTTTAGTAACGACTAGCCGTTCGGTAGTGATTTTTTTTTTTTTTTTTTTTTTTTTTTGCACGTACATTGTATATTGTAAGGTGTTGGGTTAAAGTCCTCCTGTTCTTCAAATTTTAATGTGTGAATGTGTCGCGCGTGTAATCATTTCGTTTCGTTCCACGTTTTATATTTGATACCGTAAACAGGCACCAAAAATTCAAGATAGTAGCTTCCCTGTTTAATTCTCAACTATATAATAATTAATTGTTTTACTTAAATTTTAAACTTAGTGTGCGTCACAATTTAACTCTCACGTATGTATTTGATGTTTCATTACTTAGAATTTCCAACGTGCATTTCAGTCAGAGCCTAGTATAATTTATTATGGTGAAACGCAATGCACCGATTCCCATATAAACTACTTCAGTGTTGTACCGATAGCTATCCTCGAACTTCCTTCGTCTTATTAAATAAACTGAGTAGGTGTATCAGTACTGTAACTCAGGCTTCGAAACTTCGGCTGTAAGTTCCACGTGCTCATGACAGTAACGAAGTACATACCTAGTAATAGGTTTCATATGACAACCATTCTTTTGCCCTAGGAGACGCTAGACTTTGAAATTTGTGAAAAGTAGTTAGACAGCTGGTTCTAGTTTGTATTTTTTTTTTTTTTACAGTGCTCAAACATCTGTGTTGTTAACGAGCCGTGAACATTGATTTCGGCGTTGTTTTTCTTCTTTGATTTTATGTGTGCTTTCGGGGGATTTTTTAATTTTGTTCATTTATTGATTGCTTTTGTAATTAGGTACATTTCGTGTTAATATTAGAACAGTGGATCGCACGTGACGTAAGGTTAATCCTAGGCAGCGTGTGACTTTTTGAGAAAATTTATTTTGTATTTTTGGGGGCATACGTTGTTTGAGGGAATATCTTTTAACTGTAACCCTTGTGGTTGCGTAGTGGTTATGGATACGCGAAACCGTTCCAACTGTAATAGCCGACGCAAACAACTAGAAAATATCATGGAACAAAGCGAGGGAGGTTTCGTCTCGTGAGGTAGAGCATACAGAAAACGCGGACTTCCCAGTTAAGAATTCATCTTCTACTAAACAGAGTGAGCAATTTGTCGCATCCGTTTTTAGTATCGTGTTTCACCAACCACGCATGTACAGCAAATGCGAGTAACACAACAGGAACAGGGTGGGAACGAGGTCCTGGCGATCCTGCTTTTAATATGGCGGCAAGTGCTCACCTCAGCTTTGACGACGGCATGCTTGCCTTCTCTCAAGCTAATAAAACATTAAAATTTTGAACAGTGCTGCTATTTTCAGGGACCGTTACAACGTCAAAGGATAAAAATGCAGCGCTCGGTCGTAAAAATAAAAATCTTTAACCTTGTTTCGGCAATAAATATGATTGCCTTCATCAGAAATTATAAATTAAAACAAGTCACATAATAAAATTGACAACTGAGCTGTAAAGCTTCGGTCACAAAATTAAGTTTTTTTATTTGTTTTGTGACGTAAGCTTTAGAGCTGAGTTGCAATTTTTAATTTGTGACTTATTTTAATTTATAATTTCTGATGAAGCCAATCATAGTTATTGGCGAAACCAGGTTATTTTTGCGACCGAGGGCTGCATTTTTATCCTTTAATAAAACATTATCAGCGGACTTAGAAAGTAAAATTGTACGCTCTAACGAGCAGTTACCCTTGAACTTAGAGAAAATATGCGCAGATAATGCGAAGCTTCGTGAGAAGTTGGACGGGCTAGGTGAGCAAATTTGTACTGAAGTAACAGCTCAAATTGGGGAAACATTCGAGAAAGTGGAGCAGCGTTTGTGCACTTTAAGAACGGAAATACGTATTAGCGAGGACCTGCAAGCCATCCAGTCTCGGCACACCAGGAATTTCCAGGCACTGGAGGAAAGATGCCAGCGTGACCATGCTGAGCTATTGTCCGCGGTCCAACGGCTAGGAGCTCCATGTTCTGATTCCATTGGTGCCCTGGTAGTAAACAATACCCATGTAGTACATGTCCTGGAGCGGGTTAGACTAGCCACTGCAGGCGAGTCTCAGCAGCTTAAAGACGATGTCGCGAAGTTGGCAGAGGCATTGAAGCGAGTGAGAAAACTATTCCTGTCGCCGTAGTGAGCTTGCAGTAGAAGAGATGTGTATCACAATATCGAGGATAAAGTGCTCATACTCCTTAAGGAGTATTTTACAACTCATACTTGTTCGATGTTTTGTTTGTTTTGGTGTAAGGGAAATTGTCCCCAATATTTTGGGTATTCTTTTTATCCTTCGGGATACCCTGTATGTTACATTTTTTCTACGTGATGAGAGATGTTATACCTTTTGTCACAGTACACGATAGAAACTGTTCTTATTAAATTAACAGACTGAATAGCAATGTGAAATGTTTCGCAGATTATTTCACGACTTCCTTGAATACTGCTTGAAGCCACAGCATAGTTCTAAACTACAAAATTAAGTGAAAGCTGTTAAATATCTCCTGTGCTGTATTTTTCTCGATTATTCCCAAGAAAGAAAGATGAAGTAATGCGTACTATCTTTTATGGGATGTTAATTTGTCAATTATAACTAGTCATGGTATGTTTCTCTTGGACTTGATCGAGAATGGAATGTTTCTCGGACTATGTAAGTTTTATTTCTGAAATTGTTCGTTACTGGTTGTGTAAGTTTAAGCAGAGTATCTCACCCTCAGGGTAGCTTAACTTGAATTGTGGCGTGAGATGTTGGCGTTTCTTAGGCCGTGGGCTGACTTATTCTTCAATATCTGCAGCTGAGATTAAAAACCCGTCTGACTGCGCTCGAAAATAACTCGCCCATTGTTTCGGATGTTGGTTTAAAAAAAAAAAAAATCTCAGTTCACTGGTCAATACAAATGAAAGTAATTAGAAGCGCGTAGGTAGGCAGTTCCAATCTCTTAGTCTGCATTTTAACTTTTTAATGTATATAGTTGAATTTGGCGAAACAATTTTTTTCGAAAATCAATTACAGTCATTAGGTTTTTAATTACTCACAAAAATTGATGCTGCCCTAAGTACACATTGACTTGCTTGACATCGGGTGTAGAGCATTCGCGTCAGCTGTCAGGTCGAAATGTTGCAATGAAAAGCCAGAGTTATGAGCATGTTACGCTTTTTAAGAAAAAAGAAGCCTGTTTAGCAGCTGAAGATCGTTATCTACATCTGCATAGATACTCTGCAAATCACAATTAAGTGCCTGGCAGAGGGTTCATTAACCACTTTCATAACTTTTCTCTACCGTTCCATTCTCTAATAGTGCGCGGGAAGAAAGAACACCTAAATCGTTCCGTTTTCGATATGATTTCTCTTATTTTATTGGGATGCTCATGTCTCCCAAAGTAGGTGGGTGCTAGCAACATATTTTCACATTCAGAAGTAGAAGTCGGTGATTGAAACTTCGCAAACAGATGACGCTGCAATGAATGACGCCTTTCTTTTAATGATTTCCACCCTAATTCGTGCAACAGTTCGAGACGCTCCCCCCCCCCCCCCCCCGTAACGTGATAAAACAAAACGAGCTGCGATTCTCTGAACCTTCTCAATATCTTCCGTCAGTCCCACCTGGTGACGGTCCTACAATGGGCAACAGTACTCCAGGAGAGGACGCATAAGTGTGATGTAGGCAGGTCATTAGCTCAACCTCCCGTACGTTGTTACCAACCACATCACAATTCCCTTTGGGAATGCACGCTAATATTAAGCAACATATTACAGCTCAGACATTTGTAATTTTATCTGCTTTTATTGCAAACGTAATTTAGATCAAATGTTCGATAAGGGACGTCCGGGAAAATTTACATCTTCTGGAAGGGGTTCTCAGTAACTAGTTCATCTGTTACACCGTGAGTAATGAGATACAAGTACTGGTTGCAGTGCGCGGATACATATAGAGAGGTAAAAATGAAATATAGCTCCATCTAAGTTGAAACCAGTAAAAATACGCCTAAATTTCGCATTGCACTTATAACGTAACCCCAATTGAAATGTAGTGGGTTAAATGTTATCCCCAACAATTTTAAAATTGATATCATTCTGCTTAATCACTTTCATTGGTATTTGGTGTATCCTCCTACTCTTACTACTAGATAATTTCTACATTGTATAATTTTTTACTGTACCTGTTTTTTTTATCGTGGTTTAATGTCAGTCCAAAATGAGATGAATAACAGTCCTGTTATGAGGAGTAAGAGTAAGAAATGACAAGGTGATCTTCTTTAAGGAACTACTGTCTTCAATTATCTAGTGAATTCATCGAATATTCCATCCAATACCGCTACATTTAATCGCGCCTATTATTAATATTAGTGTAAATGTCAAGTTACCGCGTGATATGGAGCCCAAATTAAATGTAACTGGTTCTGTACGCAGTTCTAAGGCCAGGGCGATGCTAGGGCTCACTACCTTCAATGACATTCGTGGAAGAAATCTGGTTATCAACAACTTTTGGGTAGAGGGAAAATTTATCTTTTCATTAGCGACACTAATGGGACGGTTACTCGAGAGAATTAAAAGCTAAACAAGGGGGAAGCGAGACGGGTAAAGAGGGAAGAGCCACAGAAAGTTATGATGCTATTTGCTGTATCTCTGCCTTCTGACACAAAATCAATAGCTTGAGACCATCACTGCCACAAGCTGTATCGACCTTCAGCTGACGACACTGGAAAATGGATACACCGAGGCAAGTATTTACGTCACACAGGTAATATGTATTGGTCCATAGGTGAGGAGCCGTTTTGTAAAAAAGAGAAAAAAATGAATACACATAAATTTAAATTAAAGTTGAGTGTTTCAGCAGACGAAAGTGAGGGGGGGGGGGGGCAACCTGGCCATTTTAGAGCTAACATCTTGGATGCAACTCGTATTTTTCAAATGATAAGTGTGTCGTACGACATAGCAAGTAGATCTTGATGTACGCGAGAAAATGATATTTTTCAGTTTTCTCAAGTTATGTTGCATTTTGTACCGAACCAGGCCAGTGCTGCAGGTGTGTTCGGCGTTTTCTCCAGGACGTTCCGTGTTTGTTGTTAACCGCTTGACCCATTTACAATGGACTTCTAACCAATAGTTATACTGGAATGCGAGCACAAGTGTCAAAAATCCTCCCTCTGAGTTGTGAAAAATTTCTAATCACTACTGAAACACACAGTTACTTCACATTCTACAGATCTAATGAACGTAGATTCGCAGATCGTGCCGGCAACTCAGCCAAACCTATGTGATATACCCCTCACCGAGGAAAATGAATATGCGGGGTGTCTGCACTAAATAAATAAAGACCCAACAACACGAGAACACCATGTTTCACGATGTGCGGCTGACCTGTTTCCTGTTAAGTATGCTAGAGCTGCGTTCTGAACATTTAATGACCTGTAAAGAAGCAGCGGATAATACTGCTTCGTCCGTAGTCATTTCCGATCGTCCACCTTTTGGTTTCACCGCGACAGAGGCAATATCAAGGAAAGTCGCGAGAAGTTTCATAGCAGCTTTGTGGATAATGGATGGCACGTCGGTGTGGTATTGGTTAATATTCTCTGCGGCAATACTGGATCTCCTGTCTCCTGGTATCCAGGACGATATCAGTGATTCTGGCTTGTGTTAACGCTGTTGTGTCCACCTTGTCATGTTTGAGGAAGGAACGTTGATTCTACGTAGGAACGAAAGTAGCCTATAACAAGCAAAGAAACTGCAGCCGTAGGAAGACTAAAGCTGCAGAAGACACGAAGTAAGAGGTTTCCACATTTATATGACTAATGTCGTTTTTACTTAACTTAGACAAGTGCAAACGAGAAGAACTTTTTATTTGAATAATAGAACTGACAGCAATAATAGTTCTTGATGTCTCGAGGTTCAGAACTGTCTGTTGACAATCTTAATACTCCCTTTGATCTTGAGGTATAACTATCTTCAGCATACCATTAAACTGTAAGGACGGCGCCCATTCTAAGCCTTAAAACTGAGTGACGGCGTATCGCTCTCTGACGCTGACGTCTGGAGTGTAGGTGGAGGCTGAATGAGAATATGGTCTAAGTAGACAGACTTCTGCAACTCAGCTTTTATCCTCACTTCTTGTCGTTCCTCATATGTAATGCCACCTTTGGGAGTTGGACTTCTCAATTTAGTTGGTATTTGCTTACTTTTGCCCAATGTCATCTTTAGCAGGACGTTTGGCGTTGCCCTTCAAGCTTGCGGCCGTGAATTTCGTAATTATTTTTAATTTATTCTCCAATTATGCATTAATAATTTATGGCAAGTGGCAGTTTAATTTTATGCCAATGTTGTGACTACTGATCCTGCATGTTCTAGATGAGGTGTAGTGCTGTGGAGGTGGTCTATGTTATCAACTAATTATCTTCTCCTGGTTTTAACTCATTTTGTGTCGGTTGGAGGTCAAATTCCTGTTGTATTTCGATTGCCTGCTTAACCTCAAAAATGAGATACATTTGAGTCTGAGATTATGTAACGTTTGTCATTTGAAGAGCATGGTGTGACAAATGATGAACACCCATTTAACATCGCTGGAGGTATAATTCTTTTATAAATTGAGAATTTAGTCCTTGTCAAATTCGAGCTTATAAACAACGGCTATAAAGTATTGGTGAGTTTGACAAGATTTTCTCCCTTTTTTGAGGATATGTGGTTTATAGAGGTATTTGTTTTCCAGAATGACGCCGAAATATTATACTTGAGTTGTCCAAATGATATTGATACTATTAATTTGTAAGTGTTATATCAAGTCGCCTTTTTCGAGTAAACATAATCGTCTGTTTCTTTTTTCTCTTTTGTCATTGAGTTTGATTCTATTTGTAGCGGCCCATCTTTCAATCTGTAACAAAGAACTTTCTGTCCGCCAAAAAATTATCTAGAAGGTGAACGTAACAGTGTGGAAGAATTTGAGGTTGTGGAATTTTACTAGGAGGTTTTCTCTCCATCCGCTGTTGTACGCTTTCTGCACATCTAGAATCACCACCGACGTATAAAATTTCCTGTTCATAGTGTACGCGATATCGCGATAAATGTTTACATTCATGTAAGAACATTTTTGTAACCGTTTATATATGTACATTGTTTTGTAAGCTTTTATGTATACTGTCCACAAAATGTCAGTTGCGATGTTGATATGTGTGAGACTCTACACTATTGGACTATCAAGAAACTTAAAGACAACAAAATAATGCAGAACCCCACACATCAGAAACACCGCAACTAAAATGGGAAAAACTCACTTGAAAATGGGATTTATTTCCCGAAACGCGTCCTGCTAAACAAAATAAAACATCGTGATTGGTAGCAGAAATTTTATTTATATTTCTTGATCTCACAGTCACAGGCTTCTTAAAACCAATTTCAAATGGATAAAATCAAGTAGGAGGTTATAAATCTCACAATGCTGATACTCGTGAAGTTTTCTATTTGAGTGCCAAACATGGTTGTAACCGATCAATGGATTCTTTCTGTACTGGCAATAATTAAAAGTCGTATCTATTATGTCTAGAAGCTGTATTGTGAGGATTAGGGCCTGATGTTTATTATAAGTTATAATTATTTTAACTATAATTATGTGTGGCCATTGTGTTCAGAGAGCGAAGAGGTTGGCTTACTAAAAACAAATAAAAGTTTTTAGATCTAGGTTGTTTCAAATTATTAATAACAATTATGGTAGATTAATCTAGCTACTGTCGACGTCAGGGAAACATACTATTATGGACATTAGGGTAACAAATTACGTTAAATCACCTCATTGAAGATGTGTACTACGTATTGAGAGGTTTTATTTAATTGTGAAAAACATTTTACATAGCTAGAGAGCTATGGTGTGGGTAACTGTTAATAATGAATAAAGTGGCAGTCTGCTGCTTATGCGGCGTGTGTCCGTTATGGAAAGGAAGATGGGAGAGCTTTTGTTACAATCATGTCTTTTGTTTTCAGCGCCCCACTGTTGGCCTGGGTGTAACTATTATTAGCGCAGGAAGGCCTCCAGGTTGTGGATTACGCGGCCGCTGTATGGGTGAGTATGTTGTCCTTAGCATAAATTAATTTAAGTAGTTTGTAAGTCTAGGGACCGATGACCATACTAATTTGTTCCCTTAGGTTTGGAAAAATACGAACATTTTCTAGTCTTAAGTCTTCCCTCGGGTATGGGTGAGTATGTTGTCCTTAGCATAAGTTAATTTATGTAGGTTATAAGTCTAGGGACCGATGACCATACTAATTTGGTCCCTTAGGTTTGGAAGAATACGAACTTTTTTTTTTATTGTTATTAGTATGTGATTTTCGTCAGCAGAAACCGCCCTCGGCATGCATGTGATTAATTGGTGATACCAATTGTACGTTAAAAATTACGTTCCTCACAAGGTGATAAATAAAAAAAGGTAATAAAATATCACCTGTTTGAAAAAAAAAAATCTTCGCTTTGTCCAAACAGTTACAGAGTATCCAGAATGAAACTTTCACTCTGCAGCGGAGTGTGCGCTGATATGAAACTTCCTGGCAGATTAAAATTGTGTGCCGGAACCGGGATTCGAACCTGGGACCTTTGCCTTTCGCGGGCAAGCGCTCTACCGACTGAGCTACCCCGACACGACTCACGATGCCGCCTCACAACTTTACTTCCGCCAGTACCTCGCCTCCTACTTTCCAAACTTCGCAGAAGCTCTCTTGCAAACACGCAAGACTAGCACTCCTGGAAGAAAGGATATGGTGGAGACATGGCTTAGCCACAGCCTAAGGGATGTTTCCAGAATGAAACATTCACTCTGCAGCGGAGTGTGCGCTGATATGAAACTTCCTGGCAGATTAAAATCTGATTTTAATCTGCCAGGAAGTTTCATATCAGCGCACACTCCGCTGCAGAGTGAAAGTTTCATTCTGGAAACATCCCTTAGGCTGTGGCTAAGCCATGTCTCCACCTTATCCTTTCTTCCAGGAGTGCTAGTCTTGCGTGTTTGCAAGAGAGCTTCTGCGAAGTTTGGAAAGTAGGAGGCGAGGTACTGGCGGAAGTAAAGTTGTGAGGCGGCATCGTGAGTCGTGTCGGGGTAGCTCAGTCGGTACAGCGCTTGCCCGCGAAAAGGAAAGGTCCCAGGTTCGAGTCCCGGTTCCGGCACACAATTTTAATCTGCCAGGAAGTTTCATATCAGCGCACACTCCGCTGCAGAGTGAAAGTTTCATTCTGGAAACATCCCTTAGGCTGTGGCTAAGCCATGTCTCCACCATATCCTTTCTTCCAGGAGTGCTAGTCTTGCGTGTTTGCAAGAGAGCTTCTGCGAAGTTTGGAAAGTAGGAGGCGAGGTACTGGCGGAAGTAAAGTTGTGAGGCGGCATCGTGAGTCGTGTCGGGGTAGCTCAGTCGGAAGAGCGCTTGCCCGCGAAAAGGAAAGGTCCCAGGTTCGAGTCCCGGTTCCGGCACACAATTTTAATCTGCCAGGAAGTTTCATATGAGCGCACACTCCGCTGCAGAGTGAAAGTTTCATTCTGGAAACATCCCTTAGGCTGTGGCTAAGCCATGTCTCCACCATATCCTTTCTTCCAGGAGTGCTAGTCTTGCGTGTTTGCAAGAGAGCTTCTGCGAAGTTTGGAAAGTAGGAGGCGAGGTACTGGCGGAAGTAAAGTTGTGAGGCGGCATCGTGAGTCGTGTCGGGGTAGCTCAGTCGGTAGAGCGCTTGCCCGCGAAAGGCAAAGGTCCCAGGTTCGAGTCCCGGTACCGGCACACAATTTTAATCTGCCAGGAAGTTTCAGTTACAGAGTATCTTCACCGGACAAGTAACACTACGGTGCGTGGTGAGGGATTGATTGTGTGTGACAATCGTGGGAAGAACGATTACTGTTGAGCCTTGAATTTTACCTTTTTGGGAGTTTGACTGTTCTAGAAACGTGCTCTCTCCGAAATTCGGCAGCTGACCGTACTGAGACAAGTAGCTATACTTATCATTAAGAAGTCACATGAGGAGAGTGCGTTGCAAAGTTGTAGCAAGAGACCGCCCTATTCAGAAATGTCCAGATATTGAATCCAAAGACATTAAATACTGCAGAATGACGAATAAGTCATCTACAGTAGTCAGAACATTTAGGTGACAAGTTGAGATATCTAGGTTCTGAAGTTTTGTCATCGGCAGAATGAACTAAAATGGTTGAACGTCTTTCTGTCGGTTCTACGGAGTTCAAATCAAAATGTTCAAATGTTTGTATAGTCTATGGGACTTAACTACGGGGTCATCAGTCCCTAAACTTACAAACTACTTATGAACTACTTACGAACTAGGACGGCACAAATATCCATGCCCGAGGGGGGATTCGAACCCCCGACCGTAGTGGCCGTGCAGACCGTGACTGGAGCGCCTTAGTCCCCTCGACCACCGAGGCCGGCGTTCTACGGAGTGGAGACTACAAGATTACTGCATCCGAGATAGTGGTAATAACAGAAACCTACTGTAGAGGGAGTTTGTGTTGACTTGAGTTTACTCAACCAAACGAATTACACAAGTACTTGAGTTGAAACAGTAAAGTGAGCATGTATAACAATGCAAAAACAATGTGACTTACCCGAAGAAATGACACGAAGAGCCATATCAAGGTTGGAAGCAGGACAGACACACAGGAAGGTGTCTGCATATATTTTAGTGTCCCAAAATGTAATTTCCTGGACATGGACGCGATTTCAGACAAGAGGAACCATTAAAAGAACGCAAGGCGGAGGTTGTCTGCAGGTAACACCAGCAATAGATTACCTTTATCTTCGGATAACAGACCGTGGAGACAGGAGGCTGAATGTGCAACGCGCCCTCCAGGCAGAAATACGACACAAACAGTCAGAAATCGCATTCGGAAATATGGCCTCTACGCATGGAGGCCTGTGGTGTATGGCCTATTAAAACCACGACACCGTTTAGCTCGCAGAAACTGGGCGGAGCAACATGAAACTGTAGTCGTAATGAATGTCACCGGATTCTATTCACATATGAGTCAAGATTTAGTGTCGTGGTGGAGTAGCCGAGCGGTCTATAGCGTCTCGTTGCGGAGCGCGCGGTTGCTCGCCGTGGTGGTTCGATTCCTCCCTGGGGCATGGGTGTGTGTGTTGTCCTTAGGTTAGTTTACCTAGGTTTAAATAGTTTGTAAGCTACGGACTGATGACCACGTAGTTTGGTCCGATAGATTTACAAACATTTGAACATTTGAACAAGGTTTAGTGTTCATCCGGATAATTGTCATTCCTTCATCTGGAGAGAAAGTGGAACTCTGAACAATCCTGCTTCATGACAGGAAACATTATCATACCATGGTGGTGAATGTGTGTGCAGGAGTCAATATTGGAGTATGTACGGACCTCTATGTCGTTCAGAATTGCGCTTTGACTGCTTAGAGGCATAGCGGCTAGATCCTTCGACCTTTTGTCGTGACCTACGCTGGCGCCATAGGAGATAGCTGAATGGAGTGGCCAGATTGTTGACCGGACTTAAACCCGATTGAGTATGACTGGGATGCATTTTCTGACGCATTGTAGCTAGACCAGCACCTACCACAACGATTGCAGAGCTGGATATTACACTCATGGAAAAATGGTAAATATCCCTCAAGAGTTGACTGATAAACTCATACTGTCCATGCCACGGAGGTTTGCAGCTGTACTGGCCTTTCGAGTGATCACACACAATATTATAGGGCAGCTAGAATAACTTTTTCGCTATGGTGCCTCGCTCTAAGTATACGCCATGTTAACCTCAAGTAAAATCGTACTGTAACACACACAAATTGTAATTGTAACCAATATCTGAATAAAATACGTTAAAATAAGTATATTGTGTACGATATGTCACCTGATCTGAGTTGTACCTATGTTTGTAAGCATGGTATTAACTGCTACATGCTAACTAGCTGCAGCAGTCCAATAGGAGGAACGCGATCCCCCTCTTCCCCCTCCACCCTTCAGCCACTACAGACTCTGCAGCCACCGAAGCTGGCCTCTGCTGGAAGCCGGGCTAGGCAGCCGCAAATTGTCATCCTGTCACTGGTCTGGCAGTAGAAGACAGAAGTGTGAGCTCACTGAGAGACGACGCGCTCACGTGAAACTCGGCAAGTCGGTAGAAAATTTCTTGTCAGACATCCAACACTTTGTCTAGATAAGTCAGCATCTAGCTTTCAAAACCGGCGTGACTCAGGAAATAGCAAAATTGCTGTGACGCGGGTGCCCTACATGCTTATCATTGGTTTGTTGCGGCCCTCCACGAACTACTCTATTTCGCCAACGTCTTTATTTCACAGTAACACATGCGCCCTATATCGACCATTATTTGATTAATATATTCCAGTCTTTTTCTTCCCTTTCTTTTCGTTGGTGGTTATTCCCTGATGTCTTAACATGTGGCCTACCATTCCGTCCCTTCTATTTATCTTTTTTCCATCTCTCTCTCTCTCTCTCTCTCTCTCTCTCTCTCTCTCTCTCTCTCTCCCAACCTATTCATTCGTTATCTTACGTGTCAAACTAATTTTAACATTATACTATAGCACCACACCCCAAACCCTTCGATTCTCTTCCGTTACAGTTTCCCCGCTGTTCGTGTTTCAATTCCATACAAAGCATTGCAGCAGACGTATATTCTCAGAATATTTTTCCTCAAATTAAGGACAATTTTTAATGCCAGGAGGCGTCTTTTGACCATGAATACCGTCTTTAGCTGTGCAACTCTACTTGTTATGTCCTCTTTGCTTCGTACGATATGGGTTATTTCACTTCTAAGGTAGCAGAATTCCTTTACTTCAGCTATGTCGTAATATCCAGTTTTGAAGTTAAATTTATCACTATTTTCATTTCCTCTACTTCTCATTATTTTTTTCTGTTTTCTTTTTACTGACGCTTCATGGTCGGTAGTGATTAGACTATTCCTTAAATTTATAATAACCCTGCAATTCTTCTTAGCTTTAATTTACAATTGTTGTGTCATCATCAGCAAATCTTCTGATTGATTCTCGTTGATCATAAATATCTGTGATACTCTTGAACCTTTGTTTATTTTCCCATTGCTTGTTTGAGGTGTGTTTTCAACTGTAGGGACGAAAGATTACAACCCTGCCTTAACCTCGTTTCTATCTGAGCACTTGTTCTTTAGTTAGGAAATCTTATTATTATCTGTAGGCACTTTGTACATAAGGTATATTAGGGAGACCGGGGCTAGCTGTTGCAAGGGGTACGTTGTTTCTTGATAATAAAAATTTAGCGTTAGAGTAGTTTGGTCGTTTCTCCACGAGATGGAGAACTGAGAGTCTGCCTCCTCTTATATGTTCCGTATCAACCATCAGCTGGTAATAAGGAGCTCGTGACAGGAAAAGTTTTTTTGAGCTGGTGTAGTTCGTAAAATACTATGGATTTCAATTCACATTTGCAGCAGTTGAGCGTCCAACATTCAGTTACATTAGGGGTATATGAGGGTCGTTCACAAAGTAAGTTCCGTTTCTATTTCTCTCCGCGGCAGCATTACGATCGCAGTTACGAGCATGCGCTGCAGTTACTGAGATTCAAGGAGAATACATGTACGCCATTTTCAGATCGCTGCTGCCGACGTGTGCTATGTAGTGCTACATTATAATGTCAGCCTTATTTGCAAATAACGCCGCGTGTGAAAACAGATCTGTGATTCGTTTTTTAAATGAAAAGAAAGTTAAACCATAGGAAATTCATCGGCAAAACTGCGAGGTTTACGGACAAAATGCTATGAGTGATTCAATGGTTAGAAGATAGGTCAGACTGTTCAATGGTTAAGTGCATAATGAAGAATGAAGTGAACGCCCGTCTTTGGTTACCAATGAACTGGATCACACAATTGAAGAGGAGATTAAGCACAACCGTAAGTTAACACTTAGTGTCCTTGCTATCGAAGTTCCAAAAATTCCACGTTCACCAATTCATGAAATTATTAGTGGAAAGCTGAAATTTAGAAAACTTTGCAGGTGACTCCCGTTTATAAGAAAGGAAAGAGAACTGACCCACATAATTACAGGCCAATATCGTTGACATCAGTTTCATGTAGGATTTTGGAGCATATTCTCAGTTCGAATATAGTAAATTTCCTTGAAACGGAAAAGCTTCTTTCTATTAATCAGCACGGGTTTAGGAAACATCGTTCATGTGAAACTCAGCTTGCCCTTTTCTTACATGACATCTTGCGAGCCATGGATGAAGGGCGACGGGAGGATTGTGTTTTTCTCAACTTCAAAAAGGCGTTCGACGCGGTGCCACACTGCAGACTGCTAACGAAGATATGAGCTTATGGAATAGGTTCACAGATTTGTGACTGGCTGGAAGACTTCCTAAGTAATAGACCGCAGTACGTTGTTCTCGACGGCGAGTGTTCATCAGAGACGAGTGTATCGCCAGGCGTGCCCCAGGGGAGTGTGATAGGACCACTATTATTTTCTATCTATATAAATGATCTGATGGAGAGAGTAAGTTGTAATTTGAGGCTGTTTGCTGATGATGCTGTGGTGTATGGGAGGGTGTCGTCTTTAATTGACTGTAATAGCATACAGGATGACTTAGACAAAATTTCTAGTTGGTGCGAAGAATGGCAGCTAGTTCTCAATGTAGAAAAATGTAAGGTGATGCGCATGAGTAGGAAAAACAATCCCATAATTTTCGAATACAGCATTAGTAGTGAGCTTCTTGATGCTGTCGCGTCGTTCAAATATCTAGGCGTAACATTGCAGAGCGATATGAAATGGAACAGACGTGTAAGGACATTTCTGAGTAAGGCGAACAGCCGACTTCGGTTTATTGGGAGAATTTTGGGAAGATGTACTTCACCTGTAAAGTAGACCGCGTATAAAACGCTTGTGAGACCACGAGTATTGCTCAAGTGTTTGGGACCCGCAGCAGATCAGTTTAAAGGAAGGCATAGAGGTTGTTCAGAGGCGTGCAGCTAGGTTTGTTACTGGTAGGTTCGACCAATGCGCGAGTGTCACGGAAATGATCCGGCAACTCAATTGGGGATCGCTGGAGGGAAGAAGACGTTCTTTTCGTGAATTTCTGTTGAGGAAATTTAGAGGGCCGCAATTTGAAGCTGAGTGTAGTATGATCTTGCTGCCGCCTACTTACATTTCGCGTGGTGATCACAGAGACAAGATAAGAGAAATTAGGGCTCATACGGAGGCATATAAGCTCAAAAAATGTTCAAATGTTTGTAGAACTTATGGGGGTCATCAGTCCCTAAGCTTCCAAACTACTTATGAACTAGCTAAGACTAAGGACGGCACAAATATCCATGCCCGAAGGGGGATTCGAACCCCCGACCGTAGTGGCCGTGCAGACCGTGACTGTAGCGCCTCAGTCCCCTCGGCCACCGCGGCCGGCAGGCATATAAGCATTCTTTTTTTACTCTTTCTATTTGGGAGTGGAATAGGAAAGGAAATGCCTAGTAGTGGTACAGTGTACCCTCCGCCACGCACCTTACGGTGAATTGCGGAGTATGTATGAAGATGTAGATGTAGAAGAAGGCGATGGGTTTCTTCCTCGGATAGTCAGGGGGGGGGGGGGGATTAAACTTCGGTATCGTACAGCACCCCTAAAACTAAACGGCAATCAATGGCACACTTCATCTCCAACGAAGGTTAATCCTACGCAAATCTTGACACCTCGAAAAGTCATGTGCACCGTTTTTTGGAACACAAAAATCATTTTGCTGAGTGATTTCTTACCACGTGGCCAAACAATCAATGGATATGGTTACTGTGAGACCATTAAGAAATTGCGCCGCGCAATATAGAACGATACTGCCCGACCTCACACGGCGAAAGTGACCAAAAATGTTACGGGAATTTCAATGGGACATGTTTGATCATCCTCCGCACAGCTCGGACCTACCTCCTAGCGATTTTCATCTCTTTTTACATCTAAAATCTGTCCTTGGTGGCCGCGGCGGAGTGGCCGAGCGCATTGAGGCGCCATTCTCCGATGCGCGAGGTTGTTACCCGTCGGAGGTTCGAATCCTACCTCGGGCATTGCTGTTTGTGTTGTCTTTAGTATAAGGTAGTTTATAAGCAATTTGTAAGTTTAGGGACTGATGACCCCGCAGTTAAGTCCCATAAGCTTAACAAACATTTGATTTGAATTTTTCTTTGTGGTCAACACTTCAGAGATGATGACGAGCTGATAGAACATGTTACCACATGGTTGAATACACAGGGGTAACCTTCTATGAGGAAGGCATACAAAACCTTGTGCCACGATATGACAAGTGCCTACAAAATTTAGGAAGCTATGTAGAAAAGTAGTGCAGCAGTTGCAGATTTTTGTACAATAAATATTTATCTGTATGTGTACACTTCTATTTTATATAAATAAATGGAACTTACTTTGTGGACATACGTCGTAAGTGAAATGTACATAAAAACATTTTAAATTCGTGTTTTCTACAATAAGACAAAATGGTGTAGCATGGAGGTCAGTTGTTATAAAGGGGCAGGAACAAGTTATTACAGTGTAACAACTTGCCCCGCAGTGTTTCTGCTTTCCTTTAATTTACAAAACTTTTCTACAGGTAAAATGCGAAATGAGAAAAAGAAGAGGCACTACGACCCACGAAACATATGTCGAAGCGGAAAATGAAGTGCCGAGTGGCTCAGTTAACTGCGAAAAACGCCCAGAAAGTGGAATATAAATTTTAGGATATTTCAGAGGTTGTGTAAGCAAATGGAAGCAACCATGTTAGATAGGCAGCTTATTTTGCATTTTTAGTGTCGCAGACTGGAGCGTTGTAAATTATTGCTGTAATATAACGAGCAAATACATCAATATATCTTGTCGAACATAATACATGCGCCCAGAAAAGCCGATACGGGTCTGTTAATTTTTTTTCTTGTCTGTTTACTTCCAGAATCGCGAGAGATGCTTGTGCTAAGCGTTAGTTATACGCCATCTCCGGAAGTCTCGTAAGACGAAGAGGAACAGAAAACTCCGAAGCTCTACTATGAACTTTCCGAGACGTAAATGAGAAGTCTAGCATATCAATATGCCGTGATCAATAATTTCAAATATCTCGTTGGTTGGAGTGACGCAGAACTAGCTTCCTTTGGTTGGTTTGGAGGTTTTGTTTGTTAAGCTTATGGGACTTAACTACGGGGTCATCAGTCCCTAAACTTACAAACTACTTACGAACTAGGACGGCACAAATATCCATGCCCGAGGGGGGATTCGAACCCCCGACCGTAGTGGCCGTGCTGACCGTGACTGGAGCGCCTCAGTCACCTCGGCCACCGCGGCCGGCTTTGGAGGTTTTCTCAAAACAATGAAACGCCATTCCATCCGCACACTAGAGGCATTTCCTAAGCAGAGCTAAAAGTTTCAGCAGGCACAATTTAGGTAACTTTTTTTTTACAAATTTCGAAGTTTTGGATGGATACAAATTTCAGTGTGAAGACTTGTATACCTGGCGCGAGACTGCCGTCAGTAAGGAACAAAAGCCTGCGAAAATTGTTTCAAGGAAAGGAGTGAAATAAATCGGTGCGGTAACCTCTGCGGAAAGTCAAGTTATTTTGGCAGTGGCTGTGAATGTGAATGGAAACTCAATGCTGCCTTTATTTGCGACTCCAACAGAAAACTTTACGGATTATTTCTTGCGAAATGTGCCAGAAGGAAGCGCAAAGTCTGCAAATAAGTCAGTGCAGATGACTCTTACGGAGGCGTTAAAGGAATACAACAGCGTGACTGATCAAAAATTTATATAAATACTGAAGGATTGGTTAAAACGATCGTTTTACTCTTTCCATCACCAGAAACAAGCAACCAGCCACAATTAACACAAGAAAATGCGAACATTTTTAAACACTCGACTGGCATGCAGATATATCTAGGTGGTATAAATGAAGACTATTATCGATAGCATATCGCAGTTGAAGTTCCGACAAAAACGGGTAATTTGTGGCTAGGGCCCTAAAAAATTTTCATCTCGCAAAATGTATTTAAAAAAGAGAAAAAAAAAAACATCAAGCCAAGCCGTCAAAGTGACGTATCACGCACACACGGTCGATAAACAGCAGCGCCCGTCATGCGATAAACAGCGACTCGCCAGAAAAGGTAAATTACATGTCTCTGGCACGACACAAAATACTGAGTGTTCGCCCTGCAGGATCGCTGCTAGACGGGACATTGGGGCTTAAGGGCGAAGTCAGTAAAAGCGAAACAATAATGGACATACTCCAGTATTTGAACTCCACTAGTCCGACTCTCGATGAGGGAACAGTACAAACAAACTTCAGTTTGACCGCCACATGCTAGAGAGGTGCAGGGGCATGAGACCGCCCTCCCCAAAATGTATTGCCTTATAATACATACAGAGGAAATTTCTGCTTCCAAAATGCTGTCTTCATATTATACATCTTGATTATGACTTGTGGTCGAGTGGAAGGAGTTTCAGGTGTAAAGAAGGTATAAAAAAAAATAAATAAAAAAAAAAATTAAAGGAAGACTCACGAAACTATGCGACGCTTCAACTCTTGCAAAACAGAGAAGACGGTGAACAGTTTCATAACATTACCAAAGCTGTAATTCCATAAATATTTAAATGTAGTTGAAAATAAATCACCAAATGACTGATTTAATCTAATAAGCTTCCTTAGTCTCTTGCCTCAGTGCCATGTTTAGCCATACAAGGAAATATTTTGACGTAACATGGATCCGTCTATTTCAGAAAAGAACAGAGTGGACTCAGGGTTAGTAACTTTGTTCGAAGACTTGTGTAAAGTAAATAGATACCTTTCACATGGGAAAAAAGGGGGCGAATGATTTTATAAGGAAGGATAACGTGAAGCGGAACCGACCTCTCAAAGCGAGAGTGATCTTCAATCACATGTTCAAAGTAACCACCACCAACCATATAATCGGAGTTACCTAAGTGGGGATTATTTATCGATTAACTGTCTAGATAGCTTTCGACTCAAAAAGATAATGGAAGTAAGTTTTCAATTTGTGTATATGTTTGTTTTACCAATTAAGAAGGATATTTTGTGAGCTAGTAATGCATTCAGTAATTTGCACCCTAACTTCCACTATACTGTGGATGGAAATAGGCCGCCATAGCATCGTCAATCAAAAGAATTGATGTAATGCGAATTATTAAATTACTGATTTTAATTCTTCAAAAGTGATGTCGATCGTGTGGCATTTTTGGCCGTTAAACCACAACCTGTCTGTTTAGTAAACACCACTTCGGCGACTTTCGTCTCAATGATAGTGAACTGGTAATAAGAACGATACAACACGCAGTCCCAAAGCGAAGAAATATCACCCATCCGACCGCGAATTTAATCCATCTCGCTATCCATTGGATTACGTAGGCGGACATTTTCTTCAAAACTAAAACAGCATTAATGATTTCTTCCACATCAGAAACATATATGAGACAGAAAATGAATAAAACGAGATATAAAGCCAGCGAAATAGCGATTAGAGTACAAAATGCATAGCACAGATCCTAGTCCGCCTTAGAACACACTGTTTTTAGATAGAAAACTAGTTGGAAATTATATATCATTGCGACTGATGTTTGATCAGTGATAATTCATAATTCGATGTCGTATCTACCCATTAAATACATCAAACCAACAAAAGTAGCGACCATGACCTTAGTTTAGGTTCGCGTTCCCGCTATCTAGATAGGTTACATTGAATAATAAATTAGAAGAGAAAGGCACTACCAGGGTAATTCATTAGGGATATGGCTGGGTAAATTTGTAGTACAGGGCGCAAAGTCATAGAAGCGGTAGAGCGCGCAAGCAGCAAGTTCTTAGAGAAGTGAAGGAAAAAACTGTAAAATTTCAAATGAAACTTTATCTAAGCTTTTTTTTTGGCTGAAGTATGGAATTGTGGTTTTGCCTTTATCAAACATAATTCGTCTTGTTTTCGGTGGTTACGTGACATTGTCAGCTTAGGAGGCGATCTCATTGTATTAAGTTTTTTTTTTTTTTTTTTTTTTTTTTTTCAATTCCTTTTAAAGAAGATTTATTTGCGTAGCTCGCTTCTGATGACTAGTGTTTGCGAGACTGTATCGACATCTTCATATCATAAAAGAACACTGCTTACTGTTTTGTTAAACGTAGACTTATGAATCATTAAACATCCAGGAGTTACAAACATGTGGATTGTTTTGTGTACGCACTGCAAATTTCAGATCTTTAAAATCTTTTAAACACTGGTAAAAATGGCATGATGTGTACGTGTTGAAGCCAGCAGGAAGACTGCGGGATCCCACGACCTCGGCACCGCCCTGGAACTGCAATCCCTACCACATCCTGTTAGTTCCCGCACGGTGTCTCGACGGCTCGAATTTGCCGGACTGGGGTCCTACCACCCAATGCTTCTGTTTCCATTGACACCAAAATCCAATGCCGACGTTTGGAAGGGTGCAGTGGCCAGGAGTCAATGGACAGAGGACGAATAGCGTCGCGTTATGTTCAGTGATGACTCCTGCTTCTCCATAATATCCGATGACTATCGTGTTTTAGTTTGGCGGAGTGAAGGGCCAATGTTGTGGAGAGACACACAGGCCAGGCATTTTGATGTCATCACGTGGTCAGCATGATCTCCATATTGAGCACGTGTGGAATGACATTTGAAGGGCTCTCCGTTCCAGTAGCAACCCGTGAGATGTGGAGGCACAGCAGCATTACCTGTGGGCAAGTTTGTCTCAGGGAACGGATCCAAAGGCTGTTTGACACGATTCCAAATCGCAAAACGGCAGGCAGGGTATCACACCCTAATGACCTGGCGCCAACGTTCCACCTGTAGCTGTCAACGGCCTTGTCTCTTTCATCCCATACTGTAATCAGTCCAATAAAATTAATTACACCATTAATTACTTTATCTTCTTTATGAACTGAGAGTTGCAGGTAATTAAAATTTTAATTACAATATTTTCTTTTTTAAAAAAGTCGAAATATTTCCAAATGCGTTAAACACTTGTCATTACTATTTTATTACAAAATTAGGAGATATTTTACAACAAATAGTGAAGGTAAAAATAATTAATTTTTGAAATAAGGTTCGAACCTGGATCGTCCACATGAGAGGCGAACACGCTATCTACCACCTTTATCTGATTCAAAATTTACAATTAGCTTTTTGTCTCCGTTTTTGTAATTAAAGAAACACATTATTTCTTCTCCAAACGTTCATAAATAAGACTCCACTACAAATACATTCTTCAAATTTTGCAAGTAGACATGAAAACAACTTAAAATAGTTAGAAAGAAACAGAAATGTGGTAAACTTAAAGAGGTGCGTGTCCATGCGCCTTCCTTTTATGGGGTGTAGTTATTCATTTATTTAATTTTATCATGGTGCATGAATAGTTTTAGTCAATCACGAGCGGGGTGATGCAAGGCAGCTCGGAGCTAATTAGCAAAGAAGGTTCGACGCTCTGTTGCGGCGTGGGCTGTTTGTAAGTACTGCTAGAAGTCAAGGCGTGATTTGTCGTCATCTGAGTAAAGGTATTAGATCGTCAATTCTCTGATCCATGCAACAGCGTGACTTTTGGTTGGCGGATAGTGGGTCTCTTCAGTGGAGACAGAAGTCCTCAGCCGACCCAGTTTCCAGACAGCACTGATGGTTTCACAAGTCGTGTGATGAGCATCGTCGTCCACGAGTTGGTAAGTTGTGCCAAGTTCAATTGTCCGATCGCGTACAGTCACTGATATGTGGCAAATGTTCAGCACGTGACGTGGTACCAGGTGGCCCGGACGTTGATGGGAAGGATAGGCAGGTGAAACGTCTCCATACTGTGCTCCATCACACCCGTTGTTGCGGGGTATACAACCCGGCAGTTGTACATTAAAAAAGCCTTGGTTCGTGGAGAGCGTGTACTCGGGGGGCGGTGGATGTGGGCTACGATGAACTTGGAGATGTGGGCCAGTTGGGGCGTGATGTGCCTTACCGACACCGGCGGGGATATGGACGTGGACATGGGAATATTCAGCAACCTCCGCATGAGGGAGGTGCCTCCAGTCAATTATTTTCGCATGGTACCCATGTACAACGCCGCCGCTCGGAGTCGGAACGTTAGTGAGGTCGAGGTCTCCCTGTAAAAGGGAGGGGGGGGGCGTTTCGTTTCGGACTTTGAATAGTTAAGGACAACACACACATCCATGCCCGAGGGAGGATTCGAACCTCCGACTCGGGAGGCCGCGCGAATCGTAACGTGGCGCTCCAGACCGCTCGGCTACTCCCGCGTGGCTAAGAAAGTATCCAAAGGCTCCTGGATGCTACGTCCGATGGTGGCTGGCAATGAAAGCTCTTGCGCTACTTGGACCATCTTAAATTCTACATGTTGATTGAGGTATTCTACTGTTTGTAAAAAATCAAACCGTCGGAGGAGATTTTGCCGTACTGTCGTGAGGATGACAAGGAGTGAATACTGAAAATTTATGGCGGCGTAACGACGCAAGGTGGAGGAAAATGTAATGCAAAGGTATCGTAAGCTCCGTACGCATGTCACGTGAGGGGCGCTAAGTCGTCGTATGGGAAGCCGCGTCCAATTGTCATTGCCTCGGATTTGGCAACTTTCATAACACTGCCTGTTGCACTTCCATACGTTGTAACCAGATCGAGTACATTGTTTGTCTCGTCCCCTGGGCGGACTAAGAGGAGAAGGTTGTCCACATATGCACAACAACAAAAAATATCGTTTCGGAGCGTGAGACCTGAAAGATTGTTCGTCAGGCTGCCTATCAGTGGCTCCAGGGTTATGGCGTAGAGTAGCGAGGGGAGTGGGCAATCTGGTCTTTCGGAGCGGCGTAGGGCACAGGTCCCGCAACACGTCCGTTGTCCTGAATCAGAGACACAGAGAATCTGAGTTTCAATAGAGGCACCAGATGGTGTTGCAAGGAGATTGGGAATGTCATTCGTTCCACAACAGAGAACAGAAAATGATGGCGTAACTTGGCAAATTCGCTGAAGACATCATGGCTACCAACTCTGCACGGAGCGTGCATGCTGCTACTAGTGCAGTGAAGTCGCGACATGCTCCTGTGGTCGTATGTACATTGACCGAGTTCAAAAAATGTTCAAATATTTGTAAATCTTATAGAGCATAACGTCTGTGGTTATCAGTCCCTAAGATTACAAACTAATTAAACTAAGTTAAACCCAAAGACAACAAAGGCACCCATGCCCGAGGAAGGACTTGAACCCCCGACGGCAGGTGGCGCTTTAGACAGCTCGGCCACTCCACCGCGGCGTTTGACAGAGTCTCCCGGTGTTGTTCGTTCCGGAGATAGTATGAATGGTAGTACTTCCCGGCAGCGCGTTGTCAGTAGTTGTGCTAATATTTTACAATCTGTGTTGAGCAGGGTTAGTGGGCGATAATGTGCAGTTATTGAACCAAGTGTCGGTTTGTGGATGTATATAATTATAACCTGTACAAAGGCAGGCGGTACACCAGCGTTCGCCGTCAAGCGTTCGTGAAACATTGTCGTCCACCACGGCGCCATTAGCGCGTGGAGGGCGGGAGAAAATTATATCGATTAGTTCATCGAACCCAAACACCTTATTCAGAGCACTTTTGTTGATCGCGTCGCGTACTTCGTCACACGAAATCTCTGCCGTTAGCACGTCGCCCTCTTCGCCGACTAGGGTCAGAGTGACGTGCGGTAACATAACCTCCTCGGCATATATGTAAGCAGGATATTCTTGGTATTTTGTTTGGTAGTGGTCGAACGAAGCACTGACAGTTTCATCCTGGCGAGGAACGCACTTTCCGCGAATTGTTACGAGCTTGGTGACAAGTTGTCGTCGTCGTATCACCATGGATACAAAATGGTGAATGGAAGTGCGTTTTGTCCTACAGAATATAGGCGGAGTGTCACCATTGCTCGCTCCAGTATAAGGCGCACCATCATCACGAGTGGTGCCTTAATTATGTTGAGTTCTCTCTGGGTGACCTAGGTAGGCGGCTGGGAAGACGTCTTAGTAATATTCGGTGGCGTTTCGACGCCATCCAGTCACTTACTTTCCATATTGGATCAGAGTGCGTCGAATGGTGGGTTTGGCACACTCTAGCTACCAAGTTTAGGTAGTGCGGTACGTTGGAAATCGTCTCTCGCAGGCGTTCCATGTCTCTGTAATGGTTTGTATACAGGCGAAGATCGTGGAGGTGAGAGGTGTTTAACTTCCACGGTAGACGACTGTGCCAGATCTCTTGTTGTTGGAGGAGAACCGTGCAGATGTAGGTCCGAAAAGGCCAAGGAGCAACGTTCAGCATCTTGTATTGCAGTAATTAGTCCCCTGGTGGCATAAATCATGTCGAGACGACTCACAGAGTGACTCGTATGTATATACTGTTGCGTCACCGTGACGTATCTCCCACATGTCGCAGAGCATTAGATCTTGGACGACGATGCGCAGTTCTTGGTAAAGGTTGTAATGAGGGTTTTGGTTCATTGTGTATAAGACACAGTAGAAATTATCCAATGGGATATCTTCAAGGACGTAGATTGCTACGCCACGTCCGAGCACGTCACCATGGGTAGAGTAAGATTTATGCCGGCGATGTCTGGGAGTGTGGGTCAGAGTACATCCTGTAGGATAGCGACGTCGATGTCCGATACCCAGATCATCTCTCCCATAAGTTGTATTTTCGCGGGGGGCTAAAGTTGTTGTTATTAATCGTTGCAAGTCGGTACGTGTGTAGGTTGGAGGCGCCGTGGAGTGGAACTCCGGTGGAGGTGGTTGGGTTTGGGCGTAGTGGCCCCACAGCGAGCTGCGTGACCCCCTGCGGTTCCGGGTTCGACGAAACTAGATGGCCCTCCGGGGAAGATCCGGCTCCGTCTTCAGGTTCTGCTCTTCTTCCGTGCTGTCGGTCCACGCCATGGGGATCGTCGCCGCAGTGTCGTCCATGCGTGAACAGGACCGGAGGAACGAAAGTGGATCCTGTGTCAGTTGTGTCAGAATTTGTTTGTTCACTTGCCTCAGGACGGGCCGCCGAAGTGGGCGACATTGGCATGTCCTCCAGTGTCACGTTGTCTGTATGATTTTCGACGTGAAGACTCTCCGAGTCGTCTGGTCGAGCAGCTTGTGTATCTTTAGGAGCAGACGAGCTGCTTCGTTCAGACATTGAGCGACGCCTGCGCTTGCGTTGTTTAGGCGATCGTTGTTTTCACGTTCGGTCCTCCGTGTCAGAAGATGGGAAAGAATCGCGTCGGCCACGGTGGAGTAGCCGAGCGGTCTAAAGCGCCTCGCTGCGGAGCGCGCGGTTGCTCGCCGTGGAGGTTCGAGTCCTCCCTGGGGCATGGGTGTGTTTGTTGTCCTTAGGTTCGTTTACTTAGGTTTAAGTAGTTTGTAAGCTACGGACTGATGTCTACGCAGTTTGGTCCGATAGATTTACAGACATATGAACATTTTTGAGAGTCGCGTCGATCCAGGAGAAAGGCCTGTGAGGGAACGATGAGCGACACGACGTCCATTCAGGTTACCAGTGAGGGGCAGGTCAGTCGGTACTGTTGTCAGTGGCGCCGAAGGAGCGTCAAGTAGTGGGCCTGCCGTGGCGTCCTCGGGGCCATCCTTGTCAGAGTGACATGACAGTGGATCGACGTCTATGACAGCGGTGCATGACGGGTGGACTGCCAAACTGTTGTCAGTGTCGCCGATGGAGCGTCAGACTTCATGTCGGTCGCGGTGTCCTCGGCGTGAAGGGATACTGGGGCGGCTTCTGGCTGGCGGCGTTCGATGGACGGGGAAGAGAGAACAGTTGCTTATGTGGCTGGTATTACTTTGGTCGGTGTCGACGCTGTCAAAACGCCGGCCGGCAGTTGAGTGATGTACTGTGGGAGACATCAGATCGTGGCCTACTTTGCCGCAGCTAGAACAGATTCGAGGTTGGACGTCGTAAAAGACGATCCTGCGACATCCTCTGATTGTCAGGTACGACGGCACACAGCGTTGTAGATCGATAATGATCTGTAGTACTGCTTCGAGAACTGGGTATGTTTGAAATTGCACCAATCGTTCGGTGTTGTGACTATGTACGGTGTCATATGGGCGGGAGCCTCAATGACATCTATCCCCGCTAGTTAAAAACCCGTACAGTTCGCATGCCTAATCCGACTTGGTCGACAGTGATCGCGTCGACGTGGCCGTCGGCGTGGCGAAATCGTAGTCCGTGTTCGGTGGCACGAAGTATTTGTCCGCACGCCTCAAATGTTCAAATGTTTTGTAGAGCTTATGGGACTTAACTATGGGGTCATCAGTCCTTGAACTTACAAACTACTTATGAACTAGCGAATACTAAGGACGGCACAAATATCCATGCCCGAGGGTGGATTCGAACCTCCGACCGTAGTGGCCGTGCAGGCTGTGACTGGCGCGCCGCAGAACGCTCGGCCACCGCGACCGGCTCACACGCCTCTTCGTTCACGACTTTAACGTAAACTGCGCTGCTGTTGATGGAAAAATGGATTCACAAATGTCGGATGGTGGGAGCTTAGCTTCTTCACGTAGGAATCGTTAAACTTCCGGTGCCTTCTGTTTTGGGCATTCGTTGCAAATGAGAATCGCTGTGTAGCTTTTCTGAATCGGTTGGACATGTTCTTAAACGAGCGCGAGCGACCGGAAGTGAAGGCCGCGAGATGTAAACAAACACAGCAAGCATGCGCTGCAAGGGAGAAATGCGTCGCACGTGTGCTTCGCTCGGCTGCTTAGGCCGTTCTGTTTGAGCTATTCGACCGTATTGTAGTACAACTTTCATTGACAAGTATATCAAAATGTTCAATTGTTTCTAAAGTTATGCAGTGGTCATCGGTCCCTAAACTTACAAACTACTTAAACTAACTTATCTTAAGAATAACACACATACTCATGCCTTAGGGAGGACTCGAACCTCTGACGCGAACGGCCGTGCGCACCTCAGAAAGGCGCTTCAGTGCGCACGGCTATACCACCGCGGCGTCAAGTATATCAGTCATGTATTTGATGTGCTTAAAACTTTAGAGCCTTTTATCATAGAATTTTGATGCTGCGCTTCAGGACATATATGAGTGGACACCATTGAAGTATACTACTATCCTGCAAAGTCCCAACCCGTACTGAATTTCCGAGACAGAAAGGTTCCCTTATAAGTTTAAGCATATGTCTTAGCTGGAACCCAGCAGTAATATCAGAAGCAGACACGTTTTGAGGATTTACTGAAATTTGTCGAAACGGTAGATGCGACACATAATTTCTTGCACCGTAGCTCCAATATAGCAAGTAGAGCCCAGGTTGGTCGTCAAATCCATCTCATAGTTAGTATGGAGGATTTCCAGGACAATTTACAACAGTTGTGTGCCCATACTGCCAAGTTCTTTGTAAGGTTGACTTTATTTTGTAATCAGTTAAATAACACTACCTACGTTCTCAACCTGTGAAGTTCCGGTTTCTTTCCTTCCCTACCCCACCTTTACATGCTACAATTTTTATATTAGATGCTGCATGTATCACGTACACAATTTGTTTTTGATGAAGCTATCTGACGCCGTAATTAGAGACTCTACACACTGTACGGACGAATCAAAAAGAGTATGAATTCGTTCCGGAAGAAAATAATTCACATTTGCTTCATTTAATACAGAGTTCAATTGTTGTGGCTACATGGCTATAGTCTAATTATTTCACTTGCTATCTATATGCCATTTGAAATCAGTGAAACTAGTCCCGGTGAATTTGTAGGAAGGTGATATGTATCTGTTGTCTAGATAATAAATCTAGAAACTTGGCCATATCGATGGACGATGGTTTTCAAGGTGTAAAAAATATATATGAAAAAAGAATTCTGGCTTTAAAGTGTCTTTATGTACCAAGACCGTCGAGAGTACAATGAAGAACAACGTAGCATAATTTATGGTGTATCGTGTCGGAAATGGGGTGCCATTCATATCGGCACGTCACTCCATACACATTAACGTCACTGAGTATGAGAAACAGGCATACGTGTTACTGAAGTTTGTACTTGCTGATCCAAGTCATACTTACGAGGATTTTTTCAGCTCGGACATAACACAGCATCTCACAATAAAGTTGGGTGAGTGAACTGATTGGACAACACAGCTGCATCACAACGCTGAACCTACGTACGGCCGGTGTTGACAACCTGCCAGTGGACATCGTGTGTGTTCCGTGTTAGACTGTTGGATGAGTTCTTTTTTGGGCTTCTTTAGTGCGTTGGTTCTGAACTGAGTACAGGACAATAAATAAGAAAAGGATCGATTTAATGTTTTGTTTTAAGCTTGGCAAGACACGAAACACGTAAAGGAATGCATGCGATACTGGTACGTATTTATGGGGATGAAGCACTCTCCATAAAGTGTGTTTTATAGTAATCCGGAAAGATATTTCTGTCAATCAACGTTGCGGTCAACCGGTCACCACCGTCAGTGAAAACATTGAGAAAGTGAGAACATTAATCACGAACGATCGACAATTAACTATGCGCGTGATAGCGTATGAAGTGCAGATTAACCGTCAATTCGTAAGACAAAGACTTGCCTAGAAGTTATGGAAGAGGAAAACGTGTTGTGCTGTGTCACATCACTTGACGGACGATCACAAGGAGGCACGTTTAGAGAATTTACCTAGATTTTGTAGACGACGGATGAGACACCCAATTTCTTGAATCGTATTGTCACTAAGGATGTGTTCTGGCCAATATGTTAGAACATTTATGCGTAGGTCACGGCCGCGGTGGAGTAGCCGAGCGGTCTAAAGCGTCTAGCTGCGGAGCGCGCGGTTGCTCGCCGTGGAGGTTCGAGTCCTCCCTGGGGCAATGGGTGTGTGTGTTTGTCCTTATGTTAGTTTACCTAGGTTTAAGTAGTTTATAAGCTACGGACTGGTGACCACGCAGTTTGGTCCGATAAAATTACAAACATTTGAACATTTGAACGTAGGTCACGAAATGAGGATTGCCGCTTCTAGAACAAAGATCTGTTTATTAATGAAATACTATTTACAATGAGTTGAACAAGAACTTAACTTTAGTATGTCCTTTAGGTGTGGGTCGCGAGGTGATGGCCAACTCGGCGGCTGGATAGCTAATACTTGGTGCGAGCCACTAAGCTCTGTCTGGCAATGTCTGCCCTGTTTTCTCGCGTGGACCTCACTGTACTGAGCGAGCTCTGAGCCAACACCACCTAGAGGCAAGGCCTCACAACAGGCCGTGCCTACGTCACACTTAGAGCCCGCGGCCGCCACCTCACTGGCTGTTGCAGTGGCGGCGCTAGGCGTCGGCGACGTCGGCCACTGCCGACGGCCTCGCGCCTGTGGGGGCCTCGCAAAACATTGTTAAAATTTTAGCTTTATTTGTTCGATGTTTAACGGCGCTGTCCAACTGCTAGATTATGTAACTACGACCTACATCTAACTGACACTAGCTTAACAGAAGGACGAACACAACATCCGTACCCAATGGTGGGGTTCGACCCCCGACGAGAGCGATCTCGCGCACCGTGGTATGATGCCTTAGTGCGCTCGGCCATTCCCGGACGGCAGCTATTTAGTTGTCCGTATTTATTTCCGTATGAGTGCAGCAGTGATGCAATTTTCAGTTAAATACTTGCAAAACAATTTCTTCGGTACATTTTAAAAAACGATTTGGAAGAAGTATATCCAAAAGTTTATATAACAATGAGAATCATGCTCGGTTCCAGTCAGTGCAGATTCGGCCCAGAGAAGCTTCAGAAAGTTAAAATTGATTAAGAGTAACTTGAAAAGTACAGTGAGCCAAGAAAGACTATCTGAGTTGTCAGTACTATCAGCTGAAGCCGAAATAGCGGCTAGTATTAAGACGTGATCGTAAAAAAATTCTGAGAGAAGAAAATCTAAAAAGTCTCTCTAATTTGTGTTTGTTAATTGTAATTTTTGTAATTGCAATAATATTTGTATGTTATACTAATGGAATTTTAGTATAATGATTATTGATGTATAATTCAGCTCATTTAACATTTTCTTCATTGATGAAAAAATGAAAGGGGCCTCGCAAAGACAAGTTCGCCGACGCCCAATTTTAGTCTAGCGCCGCCACTGGGCTGTTGGCTGGGGCACGCCCACCGCCGCGCAGCGGCCGGCCAGTCAGATGGCGGCCGCGACCTCTAAGTGTGACGTAGGCACGGCCTGTTGTAAGGCCTCGTCTTCTAGGTGTTGTTGCCAGAGCCGTCTCTCTCCGGGCTCGCGCTAGGTGGCGCTCGGTTGGCGCTAGAGCTATCGCTGCGATCGATTGTGTCGTAGCATCTAGCGGTGATACTACAGGATGAAACCTGATGTCTCAGGTACGAAGCTGAAACGAAGCGGCAAAACATGGAATGGCGTTCGCCGACATCGCCTCGTCGGAAAAATGTCCGAGCCGAAGAATCACGCTTCAGATGGATGCTCATCACCTTTCTCTATAGCCAGAGCATTACCTACAAGGACATTCTATCTGAGCGAACGATGTTGAACTCTGCAAGGTACGTTGAAATTTTGACCCGTTTCAAACAACGTCTATGCATTCTGACCTTACTGATGAATTACTTGTAGAAAGACCTTTGGGTTTTGATGAAGATCGCTTAAACGCATTAATTCACAGTGATACATGTCAGTGTACTCGAGAATTCGCAAATCTGATGAACTGTGATGATTCTACAATGCTGCGAAATTTGCATTTATTAAGTTCATGGGAAAAAAAAGTTCAAATGTTTGTATAGCTTATGGGACTGAACTACGGGGTCATCAGTCCCTAAACTTACAAACTACTTATCAACTAGCTTATCCTAAGGACGGCACAAATATCCATGCCCGAGGGGGGATTCGATCCCCCGACCGTAGTGGCCGTGTAGACCGTGACTGAAGCGCCTCAGTCCCCTCGGCCACCGCGGCCGGCAATGGGAAAACGTCATGAAGTTTTTGCATCAACCTGATAAATTCCAAAGTTTGTGTGCATGTTTGTTAATCCTTCACACTTAAACGACAGGACATATTTCAATAGCATTTGGAACGGAGATAGATTACACCTTACACTATCTGTGTGCCGCGTTGCTTTACAAGCACCTTTAACAATACAATTTTGGGGATAGAAGAAAGCAATGGGCATAAGAAAAGATGGACTGATTTAACAATTCTATTGAAGGACCAAAACATATCTACATAACAATCTTAAAAAGCAACAGTTCATTAGACCAAATATGAAATGAGTACACCCGTGTACAGGAATTTTTCAGAGGTTGCAAGGACTGTGACATAACTTGGGCTAGTACCGCAACCATCTAATATTAGTTTGTCACGTAATAGCTTGAAAACGCAAGTTCATGACACGTTGTATCGAACAGAACACAATATCTCGTACCAAATATTGTTGCCTTAATTTAAAAAAAAAGAAGAAGAAGAATCAATGGAAACATGACCATAGCCCCAGATCACGTATTTCGTAGCTCACTGAAAGTTTACCCTTGAGACGTAAGTTAAAAGGCCACTCATAACGCTTACTACTAACATAAGATTCTACCCACCACTTACATACTACAGTAAATTAATTCGACTTACACTACTTCTACCTTAAAGTTTTCCTTATACATGAACGGATAGTACAGCTTATTACAATCGACGCAAGCACCCATCAATGAACATAGTTCCTTGGGAAAAGCACCTTTAACGAGAAGCAGGATGGTTCCACGTTATTTAATATCGAAATAAGCAACATCCTAAGATAAATTAGACAACGGGCTACCTTGACATACGCCCACCTACCGTAAACATCTCCAGTCTATAGAAAGATTCATTAAGTGAACCACTTTTTTTGACTGATCTTTGTCACCGTGACAAACTAGAGAAACACAATATATCGCGTTGCCATGAATAACAATCAGACTGGCAATACCACTAATTGTGTAGTACACATTCTACAATCAACAAGGGCAGCAAAAACGTGCTATGTGACTGAGAATTCTAAATTCATTTTCAGCGGAACTGAAAGGTTTTACGTAACATCACACGTTGACAGGGCATTGAACACATTTAACACAGCTTTTAGTTTTGAAGCACACATGTTTTAACTGACAGCATTCACCTGCGTCCGCATACAATATCATTCAACTTAAACGATTCGCTTAGACCGCAGTGTCGAACGATCTCCATCCGGACATTGACTGTTAATTTTTCATACTCTCCATACGTAGACGTATCTCACCATGCCCTATAATCCGACCAGGCACCAGGAATCAAAACCCTCTCTCCGCCCGATGGCGCCACCACCACGGAAGGCAAAAGTCATACGAAGATGACACAGTCAGATAGCAATTTGCCGTTGCCAGCACAACTGGTAGGTTACTTCTCGTAAGCTTCCGTACGGTGCAATGCATAAGGGGTACCTTACAAGCACTACAATACACTTCGGTACTATTGGATCGATGACCATGAAAGTTGGAAGGTACATGTAATTTTGATAGGAAGGAGGGGGAGGGGAGAGAGGAGGAGTACATGGACGGAGAGAGGGAAGAGCGATAAGCAACATTTAAAACTTCATAGTGCACCCCCTTTACCCCCAATATATATATGGTGTTTCACTAAGTGTGTCTGCCTCTGTAACTTATAAGATAATAGGTGATGGGAATTTTTAATGCGGTAGGTCAACACAAGAAATGTTCCACTTTCTGCGGAGCTATGAACATAGTTTACTGTATCATTTTTCAAAGAGTTACAGCACAAAGATATAATTTTTTAAATCGAACAATAGTTTTTTTCTATCGTGCATTGGGTTCGTTGAAACCAGCTGCGTCCAAATCAGTTTAAACTACATTCCTATCACTGTTAGTTTGGGAGCTACAACCCATCAAAGTTTAGGGGGCGGAGGCTACGACAACGTAGCTGACTGGCTGGTGGTCATGAGACAGTGGGCCGTGCCCCAGGGGATAGCCACTCGGCCAGGCAGCTACGCTATCGCAGCCTCCGCTCCCGGAACTTTGAAGGGTTGTAGCTCCGAAACTAACAGTGATAGGAATGTAGTTTAAACTGATTTGGACGCAGCTGGTTTCAACGAACCCAAAGCACGATAGAAAAAAACATTGTTCCATTTAAAAAATTATATCTTTGTGGTGTAAATCTTTGGAAAATGGTACAATTAACTATGTTCATAGCTCCGCAGAAAGTGTAACATTTCTTGTATTGACCTACCGCATTAAAATTTCCCGTCACCTATTATTTTATAAGTTACAGAGGCAAACACACTTAGTGAAACACTCTGTATATATATATCCTGTTGCATCCTTTGAGCAAATGGTTCTCGATGTACGTCGTGATGGTTCTCGGCTGACGCTACAGTTATTAATGTAAATGGCAGGAAAGAAGGGTGCAAAATGAAACACAATAAATATAGTTCGTTAGTTTTTATTGTTTATAGTAATGAGTTGCATCACCAACAATCCTTATACTTGAACACACACCAAGCCCTTTATACAAAACAGCAACTGACTCCATCTCATTAATATTGCGATGGTTCATAGAACCAATCATAAATGGCATATTAGATGACAGATGACACTTTCCACGTTCTTTGTTAGCAACAGAAAACACATTCCAAGTGCGGTAAGCAATAACGTCTCTACTGTTGGCACTCTCCAATCCTGCCAATGCTTTTACAGTGGCACCATTACATCGAAGAACAGCAACTGTTAACCAACCGTTCCCTGGCTGACAATCGGCACCCATAGGCAAAACACTGAAGCTCACAACACAACCACAAAATGTAGTCGGTCCCTGTAAAATAACTTGAGCACCGATGTTGCTATCAAACTCTTGTGTAAGTGCCTGGTGTATATAAGGCGGGACTGTCGGCAGCCGCAGCAGTGTACCTGCGTGTCATAGCCGAGTAAGATGCCTGGTTCAAGGAGATATAGAAGGCGCCGTGCCACTGTGTATAAAGCAATTGAGAGGGAGGAGGAGGCGGACAGAGGAGACGAAGGCATTGACAAAGGCTGGTGGAAGTGATGGAGAGGTGGGAGAAGGAGATGAAGATTTAGGGGGCTAGAGGAGACGGACTGAGTGAGGTATGGGAGCAGGTGAACGGGGAGATGGGTTAATGGAAGACTCGAATAAATACACAACGCAGGAAATGTTACTGTGAAGTACCTACACCACTGCTATGTAAGATGGAGGGCAGGAGCAGATGAACACATGTAGCGAGGCAGTGGTAGATAGAGGGGGAAGGAGTACATGGACAGGGAGAGGGTAAGGAAGAGATGGACATGGGAAGGATAAGCACTGGAACACATGAATGTCCGGGCAATGCCGGGTTCTTCCTACTTGTCTCATAAATCTACCATACCGTGCATTAATACTATAATGTTAATATGATTTGCATACATCTTTTGAAGTGCTGAAAGTTTTAGTGCGGAACACTTAATTTGAATAATGTCAGAAAATCAGGCGATGCTGAAGGAATTAGATTAGGTAATGAGACAATAAAAGTAGTAGATCAATTTTGTTATTTGGGTAGCAAGATAACTTCTGATGGCCGAAGTAGAGAAGATATAAAATGCAGAATGGCTATTGGGAGAAAAGCGTTTCTAAAGAAGCGAAACTTGTTAACATCCAATATTAATTTAAATGTTGGGAAGTCCTTTCTGAAAGCATTTGTCTGGAGTGTAGCATTGTATGGCAGTGAAACGTGGCCGATAAGGAGTTCAGATAAAAAGATGATAGAAGCTTTTGAAATGTGGTGCTACAGACGAATGATGAAAATTAGATGGTTAGATCACGTAACTAATGAGGAGGTGCTTAACCGAATCGGGGCGAAAAGGAGTTTATGGCATATCCTTACTAGGAGAAGGATTAGATTGGTTGGACACATTCTGAGACATCAAGGAATTGTCAACTTAGCATTAGAAGGAAGTGTGTGGGGTAAAAATCGTAGAGGGAGACCGAGGGACGAATATAGTAAGCAGATTCAAAAGGATGTAGGTTGCCGAACGTATTCTCAGATGAAGAGACTTGCACTGGACAGGATAGCATGGAGAGCTGCATCAGACCAGTCTGCGGACTGAAGACCACAACGACAACACAACGTTCATTACAAAACAAAGACATACTTTTACCTTGTAGACAAAAATAACGGAAAAGAACACGTCTATTTGAATACGGGCGCTTGTATGCTATAGCATCGTTTTCCCGTTCGATCTGTGTGATGAGAATTACTAGCAAGGCTTTGCTAATTTCATTTAGATGGCAGCGCCAAACTAAAGCCCTTTGCCTTTACGTAACCTCGGGGACAGGTTTAATTATATAGCCCGTCAAGAGAGCAAATTTGACACACCTTGAGCTGGAAGCTTCATTAGTGAAACAATACGGTTAGCGTGCTGCGCGGGGAGCCTTTGCGTCTCGGAAGACAGCCTTTCCGTAATTACACAGCTTATTTCATACCACTGCCAGGTGTTGATCCTTTAACTACAGTCGGGCCGAATACGTTAATAGCACGCTCACGACCATTTACTGAGGGCAGAATCACAGAACTTAATCAGTGACTTTTATCCAATCACGTCGAATGTCAAATTTTCAATCTTTCATGAAGGCCAGATTGTTAAAGAGTAACCTAGGCATTTTTATTCAGAAAATGAAATGCATTTAAAACAACGACCTCGTTCACATTTACATTTAAAATTTTTGACAAATGTTACAATTACTGGACACAGACTTAAGCCTAACAATGAGGCACAATTCTCTTTAATAAGACAAACATGGGTGGTGTTTGCATGCCTTGTCTATTAAGAACATTATACAGTTATTATGAGACTCATGGACAGAGAATATGGCATGGCAGACGATGCTAGAAAGAACTACGCACACCCCTACGCGCAAATGAATCGGACGTAGCGACTGAATTGTGGAAAGTGCTTCTGGCCGGTACGATGAATGGATTAGATCAACGTGTCACATGGCTGCATTGACCTCAAACGTGGTCGACATCAAAATCGAGGGTAACTTGAGAAATAATGGCTTTTGTTCCTGAATGGGAAGTTGATGTCTAACACATGGGATGCACCGTCTCTTGAGTTGGTGCCAGCAACTGGCTCTCTTACTGTATGCAGTGAGCGGAGTGCCGGGAGTTGCTGGATTCGGGTAAAACAGCTGATGGCAAAGACAACAATGTGTTGATATCAGGATTTGGATAAACGGGTTACTATGCACTAAGTCAGTGACGGAAGACTGCAAGGTCGGCCGCGGTGGCCACGGTGGCGCTTCAGTCACGGTCTGTACGGCCACTACGGTCGGGGGTTCGAATCCCCCCTCGGGCATGGATATTTGTGCCGTCCTTAGTCTTAGTTAGTTCATAAGTAGTTTGTAAGTTTAGGGACTGATGACCCCATAGTTAAGTCCCATAGACTATACAAACATTTGAACATTTTGTTTTGAAGACTGCAAGTGGCAGACGTTAAAAACCCTAATCTTCTGTCTTCCTTCTAAGTGGTGAATAAAAGATCTCTGAGGGCTGAGGCCCACACTTTTTCTTGTGCTCACTGGATGTCATAAAGTAAAATGGGTAGGGGGAAATTTCACCTCAACTAACGTTTCATGGTAGTCGATGGTAAGACACGAGCTTCTCCAGATCAGTGCAGGATTGTCATTGGAGCAACAATGGGGTTGTTGGTGGAAGCGTGCCTGTGCAAAACATTTATCATGAGACAGAATAAGGCCTCTGAGAGTTGAAAGTAGCCTGTTATCTAACTGCTCACTCCTTAAGGGAACAGCCAGCGTCTTATCAAACAAAACATCAATGTTAAGAAATAAATGAATAGATAATTAAACATGGGGCAGGGAACATGAAATCATAAAGCAGAGGTTTGATACCTTAAAATCATAATCTATTCAGAAAAATGAACAAGCAACTAAATGTAGGGAGACCAAATTGAGCACATACCTTATACAAAAGTGAATTAAATCATATAATTACTGCCCATAATAAAATTGTTTCTGCCATTTATGAATATGGACGTAATGTGGGAGGAAATTTCCAAACACACAATGGGTAGCTGAAAGCACATTCATTGATTCACAGACACACACATAATGCTTGGCAGTACATTACTCTGCAGAAAAACTCGATCACAGCAGTGAATCGAAGCGTTGGTGGTGTCTTGACGAAATGGCGGGTGTCTTGATCACAAATTTGATTATACTGTGCACTAAACGAACTTATGTGTGGAAAGGCAGCAGCATAATATTCTTAAGTACCATGTGGTGTGCGACCATAGTGAATTACATAGAATTTACAAAGGAAATTAATACAGAATAAGCAAAAAGAACACACGCGAGAATTCGTATAGAAGAAAGCTAGTATTAATAAAACCATGGCTGAAGGACGAAGTAACGACCGTTACAAAATCACGTGGTGCAATCGGTCATACAAGACAGGAAAGATTGAATCAAACAAGAAAGTCAAAGATATATTTAGCATATTCACGGGTACAGACACGATGTGAAAATGCCAGTTAAAAACAGCAAGTAAATTCAAACACACTAAATTTACACAAGGGCTGAAGACCACACACATGTATTCTAACTTCAGCAAAACTGGCCACACAATCATCACTGGAATGAAAATGCAAATAATAAATCTACAGTGAATTTACTCAAGTTCTGTAAATTAGAAAACACTTCAACTCACATAGCGAAAGAATTATTCATGAGAACTCTCACTGAGAAGCCAAGACTGCCTGACCACAAAGAAAGCAAGGTTCTAACAAAATGCTTCTCCCGCAGGATGATTCAGCGGAGTACTTACTTCCATGGTAGTCGGAGCCAAAATGAAAAGTGCTCTAAGGCTACGGAAAAACCTTCCACCCCCATACACCGGATATAGAGCGCGCTGAAGGCGACACAGATTGCATTCAGAGACTAGTGTTTACCAACCATTGCTACCTGGCCAAGACAATTCCCTCTACATCCGCTGCCAGAGAGATATCCTGTCACCTCTTTCATCCAAGATTAGGTTGGTACGACACTAAGAACATGGCCACCTCGCCATCTTACCAAGTAAGCTTGTCTTTGGCCATTCAGCAGACGCCAACACAGACGACGAACGAAGCCATGCGTTCTTAACTACAGCAAAACGACGCCTAAAGCGGAAGGCGACTGTAAGCCATTGCACGGCAGTCAGTCAATATTAAGAGCAACCTTCTACATTTACATGAACACACAAGTTCAATCACACTGGTGGAAACATATACAAATATCGGACAAACATGTAGAAATATGGTGCATTGATCATTAATAAAAAGAATAAAATAATTAACACAAAGATAGATAACATGAATGTTTGTGAGATTACCGACCATAAGAAATATTGGTAATTAATAGCATTTGTAATTAAACAGTATGAAGTTCACAACAAACATTGACCATGCCAATGCACCAAATGTTACACAATTGTAATCTTAATAATTATGGTAGAAATGTATGTACGCAGTTGGGTGACAACATTTATAGTTAGGCCATAGGCAGAAATTCTCCACGTTGAGATTTGCTGTGTGCTTGTAGCTGACGGGAGGCGGCGAGCAGGCCGACGTTGGTGGCTTGTTCCAGCTTAGGATTTTCCAGTTCGTTTCCGGTGAGGGGAGAGAGGGACAATGGCGAGTGCCAGGCGCAGAGCAGTGCACAGTGTGAAATAAAATAATAATTCTAATACTACTTGCATTTGAAGTAATCCGATGCAGTTAGGAACCTTTAAGGCCTTCATTACAAAATAGCCTGTTGACAAATAAACAATAGATTAGCTGATATAGTCACATCTGACGTAATATGTTTAACTGACAATGAAAAGTAATAAATTACCAATGAATACAAGACAGTTACACAACTAGCATGGCAATGTTTGTTTATAAAAATAATATATTAACTATTTCTCATTTTATTTTCAATTAATCTTGTGTATTTTATCTTGAAGTATTCAGTTAAATCACTTATCTGTGATATAAGAAATTGCACGATTATAATAAATAGTACAAAGGATGTTTATACCAATATAAAAAACTAAGAAGACATTTGTTTAATGTGTAGTGTAATTATTTTGATTTTAAGTAAAGTTTTAGAAATGTATTGGCTGAGCGCTGTATTGGCAAGTCGGTTAGAACAGCTCACATGGGGAAGTTGATGGCGTAGGGAAAAAACCCAGCAGTTGGGCTTTTGGCGCGCGCGCGCGTGGCCCAGGAAGTGACGAGTAGGGAGCGAGTGGTAAAGCTGGCTGGGCGGCGTCGCTCTGCACGGTCGGCATGTGGATCTCCAAGTGGAGACTATAGATTTTTGTGTGGCAATTGCCATGTGTGGTTGCTCGTCGTAGACTGCACCAAGTTGAATCGAGTGCTACTGTGTGTTGTGAATATTTAGCCGGTGGAACAAGGTGTGCATCGCACTGAATTAAAGTGACTGTGTTTTGTTAATGTAACACGTGTCGTCGCATAGGCATGAACATAAACGGTGTTTGAGACAGGCACATGGTGTGAAAACAATTTGCGACAAATATTCATTTTGTCTGGGGGCTCATGAGCTATAACTTTATTTGATAAATGTGTCGACGTACAGACGTATCAGCCACAGGGTTCTAATATTATGAAATAAACAACATAAAGTGAACTTTCACGTGTTTTCAAAAATAGTAGTTAGTACACCCTTTTCTCACATGAACATACTTTATTATGAATTTTTTTGTTAATCATATGCAGGGAAGGAAAGCTGCGAACGTGTGATATCATCCCCTAGAAAATGAGTCAAACAGTAGCAATCACAGTTCCAGCGTTTTTGCATGTTTAGGAATTTAGTTCGCAGTTGGTGGTTGTGAGTTTTAAAATCTTAATCTTTCCCTATTTAAACTCTCACCCCGAACTATCACCCTCGCATGGTGAAGGTACACTTTCGGTTAATGAATTAATCAAAATGGAACATGAACACACATTCAGTGGACGTGTACAGAGTTTAGCGGTAGTCTCTCTCAGTCGTACGCTACAAGAAGCAACTGTGCGATCAAATGCACGCAGTTTTCCGTTTCAGTATTCTAAATACGATGAAGTAAAGTGCCTGACAGGCCCTTGATTAGGTCACAAAGGTTAAATGTCGAAATGTTTGTAAATCTATCGGACTCAAGTGCTTGGTTATTAGTCCGTAGCTTACAAACTACTTAAACTCAGGTAATCTAATCTAAGGATAACACTAACACCCATTCTCGAGTGTGTTAGTGAACTCCTGGTCTCCTCTGATCACAATAGTATTAATTAAAAATCATAATTTATTGTATGTTCCAAAAGTTTATTTTAGTTCGTTAACAGGTTTTTGACTTACAAGACCATCTTCAGATTTTACTGTTCTATCAGAGAAGTTAAAATGTTTACCTACAGACTTGAAAGATAAGGAACTCGTTTATATTTAGATTCAAGCACTTAGGAAATGTCATATTTGGCTCTATTGTGGTACTGTGATTAAGATGTTAAAAATTGAACAATCATTAATAAATATGTTTAATTCAAAATGTTTCTTAAGCTTATGGGACTTAACTGCGGGGTCGTCAGTCCCTAAGCTTACAAACTACTGATAAACTACCTTATACTAAAGATAAACATTCATGCCTGAGGGAGGATTCGAATCCCTGACGGGGAACAGCCTCGCGCATCGGAGCATCGCGCCTCAATGTGCTCGGCCAGTCCACCACGGCTTTCTTTAATTGTTTGAAATGTTATACACATGTATTTCACAGCTTAAAATTATGTTTATTTATGGTTTCCATCTCGTGTATTTTTATTAATGATTGTCTAATTTTTAACATTTTAATGTACTACCACAGAGGAGTTAAGGGCACACTTCCTATGTGCTTGAATCTAAATGTAAACGATTAACACATCTCTCAAGTCTGTGTGTATACACTGTAACTTCTTTGATAAAACAGGAAAGTCTAAAGATTAAATTAAAATAAACCAAATTCACCAAATTTTGATTTTTAGTTAAGTTCCACCAATAACCGACGGAATAATCTGTCAAAACAATAATATGATAACGATAAAACTACACAGACTTGAGATATCCTACATTTGTAGGTGCTTTATGGTTCAAACATCAATTTTGGGAACCGTCGAGTGTACTTCATTTTTAGGTTTTCAGCTGTACAACTCTCATTTTTTGGACTCCTGGTTTCAGATTCTCAGCTGCTTTGTGCTGATTACCAAGAGGGGCACACAAGTCTAATTTGAACTCTGGCAAAGATAAATCTTGAGTCTGAATTACTGGTTACTTCTGTAGTCACCGCAGCTGACATTCGCATACATTTGAGCATGTTGATACATAGCCCTCATAGCGAAAGAAATCGTAGCTAAAGTTTTGGTTCACAAGTAGATGTTCGGTGCTGTCTGGGAACAGTAGTGAGCTCTAAGGCGTCTTGCTGAAGAATGCACGGCTGCTCCCCGTCGGAGGTTCGAGTCCTCCCTTGGGCGTGCGTGTTAGTTTGGAATTCTAGGGACTAATGACCACTGCAGTTTGGTCCCATAGATTTACAAACATTTGATTTTGATGTTCCGTAACTTATAGAGTTCAGTTTATTGTCAGCTGTTCAATATGATCGCGAATTTCCACCTCAGATATTGAAACAAAACCTTCTGTTGGATTTCTGTAATTTTCGTTGTTTTTCTGTTCTCTAGACTAACTTTTAATCAGTTATAGTACAATTTCTTTGAACATAAATGATTTTTCGTTGACGCTCTCCGGGTTAATTTAATGATTTACGTCATAATTGTCGTGCTTGGTATGAGCCAAACAGTTGTGCAATATTCTAGGACGGCACACACGATTGTTTTATAAGTAATCTTCTTTTTAGACTGACTTCCGTTTTCTGCTTTTCTACCATTGAACTGAAATCTACCACCTACTTTACTATGACGGAGCCTATGTGACTATTTCATGTATTTACGTTATGTAACTGCCAGATGTATGTTTCAGTTTATTAATTCAAATTGTAACTCATTGGTATGGCAGTCATAGTATAATAGATTTTATTTCGTTTAGTGAAATTCACAATATTACATTCTTGGGCATTTAAAGGAAGTGTCAGTTTTCGTAGAGCTTTGAAATCTTACCAGAACTATAGTGGTCATTGTCCGCTTTTTCAGACAGTTGTTCATTATAACTTACAGTATCGTATGGAAAAACCTGATGTTACTGTTAATACTGTATGATGGGCCATTAACACACACCTTTAACATCATGCACCTCTGCAGCATGTCTGAAGTTAGTATAATGGGCTAGCAAAAACTTTTCGTTTGAGGGCTTTGCAGCAGCGTGTCTACAATGTAGCACTACTACAACGAGAGTATGCAAACACCAACATGTAGCTAAGGGGTTCATGAGGCATTCATGTCTTGCAGCGTGCGTGCAGTAAATTAAAAAAAAACGTGAGCTATGGGATATGGGGACGCCATTACCAAAAGCCTAACTACAGGTCCAACATCTTATTCCTTCGTGACTGTCGATGGACAATACAGGAACACATCCATTAGCAAATGAAAAATATTGATGCGTCAGCATATGTGTATAAAAACACTGTTGTGGATTGGTGCACAGAGTAGCGCGCTGGAAGTGATTCGACACAAGCCCATGATCGATATGGGAAAAATAAGTATTGGGAGGCCCTAGAGGGTCCGTCCTATGGTGTTTATTTGATTATCTCGCCTTGAGTCCATAACAAATGACTTTTAAGGATCTATGATTCCTGTTGACAGTGTAGCAGCCAGTTAGAAAATTCTTCTCGCAGCAGGAAACGGTGTTTTACCAAACGGATATCTTCGACCTGGTGGGTTACAGGGATGATTTTGCCTGACTGCTTATAGATTCTGAACTATACGGCCTTCGTACATATAGTTTTTGATAGCTCGTTATGGCGATGACTTTCCGTCAGAGATACTGAGGTGCGTTCTCCCTATCAATAAGTCCTCAGGCCAGTCAAAAGTTTCGATTTATGCCCAGTACAATCATACTTTCGACAACAAGCGTAGAATTAAAATAAAGTACATACTTTTCAGAAGTAAAGAAATACATGGTGCGCCTGAAAATTTGGGTGAATGGTCCCATATTATACAAACCGCGCTAGCGAGGATGAGGTTCCCGTGCATACACATTGAGGGACATGTCAGCAAGCGCACCGTATCATGCAGAGCACTGCAGTGAAGCGGTGGTACACGCTGCGACCCAGCTAACAGAGTCAGTCTGAGAACTGATGGCGTTGCAACTTGGACCGCAAAATGGAGGAATGGTGAAACGTGTTAACATAAGGTATTGTTTCAAATTAGTTAAAACGGCGAAGGACACACAAGACATTTTAGTGCTAGTGTATGGTGTTGCAGCAGTGAGTACAAAGTGTGTGTGAGTGGTTGCGAAGATCCAAAAACACGTGACCTCAGTGCTTCGAGCGATTCCACAGGAAACGTTTTCTATCAGTTTCTAACAGCTGTACAATCGATGCCAGAAGTGTATTGTAGCCAATGGCGATTACTTTGAAGGCCAGTAAAGATATTTTGTTTGTAACTCTTGTTTCTTATATATTAGTGATACCATTCACCGAACTGTTCAGACGCATCTTGTATGGTATCTACCTGTCTTGATCGATGCTTCTAGGATGTCATATAAGAACACGAGTTGGATTTCTCATGACCAACAGAGTATTGTTCGATCCTGGTTAACAGTGGATCTGTCTACTTAGATGAATTCCCAGTTAGGCTGTGTATCCGATAAAATCTTGTAAATTCCTCGAGAGTCCTTACTGTTATTATTTTTTTGGTATTAACAAGCTTTCTGTACCTAGTTCTATGTGATTTATTAATTTTTAGTCTACGATTATTAATATATTTTTTTCTTTTTCTGCTTCACGAAGTGCACAGTTTTCAAATCCTTGTTTTCACCCCAGGCTGATAAGTTTTGAAGCTCTGATCAGGTATAGCTTCAGTGTTTCGAGGATTCCACTACAGAAACGTGGGGCCCACCACAGAACCTGAAACAGTGTTCACGCGATTGTGGGATGACGCTCGACTCGCAGATGACCGGTTCCAAATTCATTGTGAGTGGTGACGAGCAGATTCTAAACAATATTGTCTGCTCAAGAGTCCTCGAAAAAATTATAAGCCTCTTGGACGTTTCCCGTGAAGTGAGTAAAGGTGATACCACTGATGACGATTACCCCATAAAATGTGGGCATTACGTTCATTGGCTTTCTTACGATATCAGAAGGAATATGATGCGCTCATCACAGGCTGAAACCCTTAACCTCACTTACTATCAGCAATTCCACCATCACCATCACCGCCAACACCACCCCATTTTCACAGTCACCACAAATATTACATTACATCATACGCTTAGTCAATACTCATCCATAAGATAAACTTCGAAAGTTGTGCAGGAATGGTCGCGCTGCATGAGGCGTCATGCCAAGGATTGTGCAGCTGCTCCCGGCGGAGGTTCGAATACTCGCTCGTTCATGGGTGTGTGTTCTCCTTAGCGTAAGTTTGTTTAAGTTTTTCGGAGTTGTGTGTAAGTTGTAAAAGCGTAAAATAATTACAAGCAAACTTGCTAAAATTTTAGATTGCGCAGGAAATCGCTAGCCAAGCTAGGCGGAAGCCGGTCATCGGTTATGTCGTGAATGTAGAACCAGCCTTTCGTGACGAGCCGGCCGCGGTGGCCGAGGGAACTGAGGCGCTCCAGTCACGGTCTAAATGTTCAAGTGTTTGTATAGTTTATGGGACTTAACTACGGGGTCATCAGTCCCTAAACTTACAAACTACTTATGCACTACTTACGAACTAGGACGGCACAAATATCCATGCCCGAGGGGGGATTCGAACCCCCGACCGTAGTGGCCGTGCAGACCGTGACTGGAGCGCCTCAGTCTCCTCGGCCACCGCGGCCGGCAGTCACGGTCTGCACGGCCACTGCGGTCTGGGGTTCGAATCCCCCCTCGGACATGAATATTTGTGCCGTCCTTAGGATAAGCTAGTTCATAAGTAGTTTGTAAGTTTAGGGACTGATGACCTCGTAGTTAAGTCCCATAAGCTATACAAACATTTGAACATTTCTCGTGACGACTAGTTGAAAGCCTAAAGTCAGTAACCCGTAGATTGGGACAGAAGACAAGAAAAGCGAGAGGGTATATTCGTTAGCTTGTAAACATTTCATAACTACGCCGAACTCTTTCACAGGAGTGAATAGCAAGGTGATAAGTCAACGGTTAGAAGGCTTGTTGAGTGAACGCTGCACTCACAAGTCGTACACATTCGGTCCCTACGAACCGATCCACAAGTCATAGCTTCAGCCGATTATCATATATTTATATATAAACTCCCGCTTTAACAATTTGTGGTCATTTGATATTTGGGATCGATGATGCTCTGGAGAGTAGTCGTCTATCCAGTGATCTAATCACTGTATTCCGCTTATGTCTCAGATAAAGGTGTACAGACATGTAGCCACTAGTAGCAGGTAGGAGATGGAGTCCGGAAACTAGTACACTTCGAACTGATCTTCATCCGGGAAAGATGGTGAACTGAGCTACTACCTTCTTCACAAGGCAGATCATAAGTGATACCTGAGCTCCGCTCAGGCTTCATTGGTTGGTTTCCTAAAGGCCAATGATCCTGTCGACGCGCTAGCTATCTGGTGCTAAACCTGCCCGCCAGTATAAAGAGTTCATCCATCACCAAGGCATCCGACTACAGTGGTTCCAAGTATGGATCCACAAGCAACTGCATAGAACAAGGATACCTTTCTAAGGGTCTCTTCTTCGACTCCCAGACGCAACGGCGCGGGTCGGAACATCTCACGGCAAACGACGCATAGAAGACGCAGCGAGACGGAAGCTGACGCACCGAAGCCGACGTCAGCTTTTGGTCTAGCTCCTGCCGAGCTAACGCCTATACCACGAAAGCTTATAACAACTGAATAAACATGTAAGCACTACAGCTGTTTTACTAGCGTCCTCCGGCGCTCCACTAAGTATCTTCGCCTTACCCTGACATAAAACTGGGAATCTACAGGTCGGCTACCAGCAAAGTCTAAGGACGATGACCTCATATACCCGACATGTAAGCCGCCTGTTAATGACAATTTGAAACGCTGTTATCTGTCCGTGAAACAAACACCTTCACTATCTCACTTTCGTAAAGGATGACTTGTACATGGCACTACATTGGAAACCCCCATTGATCAAAAGTCATGGAAAGGTTGATTTACATTCCGATCGTCCGCTTATAGTACCTTAATATTGCGGCAGGGTACTGCATATGCTGGGAATGTAGCCATGAAGCTGAGCATTATTTACATGGAACTGATTCGTCAATATGTGCGCACGTGGCGAGTGAACAAATTTTTAAACGTGGGATGATAACATGCGGAATTTGCACGAGTCATAAAATGATGCAGATTACACGAGCATTAAAGCTTCCGTGACGAAGTGTATCTCAACGCCATTTCCACACGCATAAATCGCGGCATAGGACAACCGCAAATGATTAATAAACGGACGTCACGTCGCGTCCGCAGATCCGTTGGCTGATCAATATTCCACTCCTGAATGAGATCGCCGTCGATTTGATGGAGGCGTTCGAAGCCCATTTATAGGAGAACTGAAGGGAAAAATATGGACTACATAAGCTTCAGTAAGAGGCCACCGACATCACATCCAGTGCCTTCCCTCGTATTGGACATTCGGTGTACCTAGTGTGTAGTGGTCCTATCAACTTCCTAAAGGAGCGCACTCCCTAGAGATTGGAGTTACACGCGTCGTCTCTCGTAAAGGCCATTGCAGGAAATAGTGGTGTATTTTCTGAATAGAGTACATGTTCCAGGATCCTACCATTCGCATTAAGAATCACGAAAGAAAGTTAATACGTGTAAGAGACCTGAGGTAAGATATATTATGGCAAGACAGAGATTTCTGCACAACATGTTAAACTGTTAGACATTCCTAGAGCATATTAAACTGTCAGACTTTTCCGGGGTAAATGTGGACTGTATTATTGACTGTAAATTAAAACTGACGAATTTTCAAAAAGGTAAGGAATTAGGTTCAAAGAGCTAGACTTACTTGAGGATTTAAAGGAAACAATAGGTAATGATTGGCTGAAACATTGGAGACGAATACAATAGAGGCGAATTCGTTCCTTAGACAAAGTGGATGCATCAGAGGATAAATATGTCCAAAGATAAGGGCTCCGTTTTTCTCGAATGATTTTTGACCAGTGAATGCCTTTCTACCGCAATAGAGTGGCAGAACGTTCCGGCCGTTGTTCACAGACCCTTTGTATTGAAAAACAGAGTCAAATCGTTGTCTTGTTCAGCAGTCAATTAAAGTTACTTAGCCTGACATAACAATATATAACTTACTTTTATAAGTTCCTTCTTGTTTATATACCCGTGAATAGCCCTCCACTGGTGATAGGTGGACCGTAAGGAATGGAATCACCGGTTAATATCGACTGTTTACTTTTCTATGTAACCGTATACAGTATTTTTTCGACTACTTAAAACATACTAATTGGTATTTACTTATCACTGTAGCAGGTGTTTGCCGTTGCCTACAGCATTTGTCGTGGCTTCATCCTACCATGACTGGTACTAAATTGCGAAGGCTCGATATAGAAATAATTTTACACGGGCGATGAAGGCAGGCGATGTTTTCTCGCCGCGAGTAGAGTAAATTGGCCCTTCAGCTAACAGAATTTAACTTTCAATTAACTCGATGCACAACAACGGTGATGTGCACAAGTTAAGTGCGGCCATTGTGGGAGGGCGTTTTATTGAGTGGCTGCATTGGGTTATTAAGTTAAAGATATGTGCGTGTCGGCGAGTGGGTGATGAGCAGGGCCTGGCTATAAGCGCGCCCGCATGTCGGCTGCTCAATCTCACGTGGCCCCCACAGGGCACGCGTATCAATCGCATGGCCCCGCTATCACATTACTTGCATTTTGTTACCCACTTCTTGACTACAAACGCTACGCAAAGTGTGTAGAAATCCACGAATGTGGCTAGGACGTGTAAACAGCATCCGCATGCGGGAATTTTCGCATTTTCATCGACGGGATAATAAGTCTTATTCACGATTGACGACTATAATGGAATGCTGTTCGCATGAAAACCGATTTTTTTTATTCGTAAAATGTTAAAGATATTTTCTTTCAAAGCAAGAGACGAATTTTATCTTGAAAAAGCAAACAATGAAAATGAGGCTTCTAAGTAATTAAGAAATAAAGAAAGAATAGAATCTTAGAGCCAAAATGTATTACTATGGTTTAAATAATCAAGATGTCACCAATTTCTAATAATTTCGAAGTTGTATATTTTCCTCAATTAGGAAACTATTGTTCTTCTTCATTAATTGAATCAACAAGATTACATGTGGTTTCACAGCTTACCAATTACACTCAAATTAGTGTAAAACCTTTTTATAAAGAGGGGTCAGATTATTTTTTATTTATTTTTCATTTTTAACTAAACATATTGATATTTCTTTAAAAGAACATCCACATATAAACTGAAAAAAAAAAACAGTAATTGGTTATTTTCTTGTATGATATTACACATAAAGAGGAAGCGAAGAATCGAATGAATGAAATATTTACATCCTGTAATTTTTAATTCTTTCATTAATACGCAGAATATCTGTGTGCAAATACAACATATTTCAGGTAAAACAATTGACACGAAAGTTGAAAATATTATTTGCAGCCGCGGTGGAGTAGCCGAGCGGACTAAAGCGCCTCGCTGCGGGGCGCGCGGTTGCTCGCCGTGGAGGTTCGAGTCCTCCCTGGGGCATGGGTGTGTGTGTTGTCCTTAGGTTACTTTATCTGGGCTTAAGTAGTTTGTAAGCTACGGACTGATGACCACGCAGTTTGGTCCCATAGATTTACAGACATTTGAACATTTTTATTATTTGCACTCCTGTAACGTTTTCCTGGAGATTCTTCTGAGTTATATTCACCTCTGCTTTAAACGTATGTTTACTACCTGCACTAGTAATGAATGCATTAGTAAATATTCCAAAAGATTAGCATTCATCAAAAGATGTCCGTTCATAAATGAGAAACAACTAAGTAACTATTAGACTCCAAAACAAAGATCATTTAGAATACAAAATAAGTTACTTATAGGAAGCTGAATAGTAAAACTATTTCTGTACAGTAGTGGCAATGATTGCAGTCTATCACAGTAAAGATATCCATTTTAAAGAAGACATAACGGTGCAGTTTACTAACTACATAGATGTAAGGCTGTTGTGTGTTGTGGTCTTCAGTCCGGAGACTGGTTTGATGCAGCTCTCCACAATACCCTATCCTGAGCAAGCCTCTTCATCTCCACGTAAGAACGGCAACCTACATCTGTCTGAATCTGCTTACTGTATCCATCTCTTGGTCTTCCTCTGCGATTTTTACCCCACACACTTCCCTCCAATGCTAAATTCACAATTCCTTGATGTCTAAGAATGTGTTCTACCAATCTATCCCTTCTTTTAGTCAAGGTATGCCAGAAATTTCTTTTCTCCCCCATTCTGTACAGTACCTCCTCATTAGTTACGCGATCCACCCACCTAATCTTCAGCATTCTTCTGTAGCACCATATTTCAAAAGCCTCAATCCTCTTCCTGTCTGCACTGTTTATCGTCCATGTCTCACTCCCATACAAGGCAACACTCCATACAAATGCCTTCAGAAAGGACTTCCTTAGGCTTAAATCAATATTTGATGTTAACAAATTTCTCTTTTTCAAGAACGCTTTTCTACCCATTGCCATTCTGCACTTTATATCCTCTGTACTGCGACCATCATTTGTTATTTTACTGCCCAAGTAGCAAAACTCATCTACCTTCTTTATTGCTTTGTTTCCCAAACTAATTCCTTCAGCATCACCTGATTTTCTTACACTGCACTCCATTACCCTAGTATTGCTCTTGTTAATGTTCATCTTATATGCACCTTTCAGCACACTGTCCATTCCGTTCAATTGCTCTTCCAGGTCCTTTGCTGTATCTGACATAATTACTATGTCGTCGGCAAAACGCAATGTTTTTAATTCTTCACCCTGAACTTTAATTCCTTCTCCAAATTTATCCTTGCTTTCCTTTATAGCTTGCTCAATGTACAAATTGAATAACAATGGAGAAAGACTACAACCCTGTCTTACTCCCTTTCCAACATCTGCATCCCTTTCATGCCCTTCAAGTCTGACAACCGCTGTCTGGTTTTTGTACAAGTTGTAAATAACCTTACGCTCCCTATATTTTACTCCTGCTTGCTTCAGAACTTGAAAGAGTTTATTCCAATCAACATTGTCAAAAGCCTTCTCCATGTAAGGCTAACTTCCTTAAACTATTAGAAATATTGAGACAGTTCCGGTCTCAGAAATGCTGACAATGTGACGGCGGGAAGTATAGTTTACTACATAAGTTCTGGAAAAGTCTTACGTACGCCAAGTACTGTTTCTTTTGAGATATTATCAACATAACCGCAATAGGTGTGTTATAAAATGTGGTTTAAGGTGGAGTTATTGATTTGCATGATGATTTGCCTTTCATTACAGTGGAGAGTATTACATTCACGTACTATTATTTGATGAGCGTTGATTAATTTTTTTCCCCTCAGTACTGTCATTCATTTTCTTAACAGGTCTAGGAGTAACAGACTTTTAACGTACATTTTGGTGTTCCATCTCTTATGTCTTGGCAATTGGCACTCGGAGATTCTACTTCTGAGATATGTGTTGAAGCTTTCTGATTGTAACTGCCCGACCTTTTTATTTGTGCCAGTTTATATGTTGTGAAACAATATTCCTATACCTTTTCCATGTAGATGTAAGTTTATATTTTTTTAGCTTATGCTGTTTATCCGCAGATAAATAATTCCAGTTGTAGATTTTTTTTTTTAAAAAAAGAACAACTACCTAATTATCTATGATTAAAGGAATATGTTTACTTTGATAAATTCTAAAAAATCAATATCGTATGGGAATAGTATTTTTCCTCTTAATGTGACTTATTATATACCACAATGGATTCTTCTTTTGGCGACAAATAGTTATTTCACTGAACAGGCACACGTGGAATGGAAACATTGTTAGTCATGTAACAAAATTCTGTCGTGAGATCTTTTTCAACAGACTGAGTTTTAGCTTAGGCAATGGTGTACGATATTTGACAAATGACTAGGCAGAATCTTACATAGTAAGAAATAAAACAGTGTGCTTTCACGACGGTGTTTCAATGAAGCGGTATTCTGGTCGGTGTTTATTTGTTACTGTCCAGGCTTGGGATTCTGTATAGAATTTCCTGAAACTAAAACTGAAACTGATGAGACAGATCTGACAATAACTTAGTAAGATATGTAAACTAGTTAACGTACTATTTGTATGACTCTTACATGAGAAAGTCGTGCGGAGAAAGGAACAGATTACAGGAAACGAAAGGAACTTACCAAAACTTTTTAAATTCTTACTCTGTGTTTAGATGCTTCAGATACAGCAATACCGTGGACGTAGTGTGATCGAATGAATTTGAGCAGCCGGATATGTCCGTAGGGATGAACATTATCTTTAATCATTAGTGAGTGAGTCTTTGGATTCTAGATTACGTACACCAAGTGCTCACTCTCGCGTATTATGTGTTTGTGCACGTTTGTGCCCTTCCTACAGATATACGAAAGGTCATGCTAATATGTTCGCCCTTAGAGACCAGGAGATGATGTCTATTACATCGAAATCGGTCGTCTGTTATAAATAAAGACGAAATACCGCGATCTTGGCATTTCATTATTCACAAAATACATTTATAAGATCGCTCCCTGCCATGAGCAAATTGTGGCACCTCTCTCTGGTGCGTATCCACACAAGACCTTGCAAGTGGCCCCGTCAGTTCAGCCCCCTGTCTACCAGTCCTTGCGGTAACTGAAACACCAGAACTGCATATCGGGTCAATGATAATGATGAATTCGTGGCTCTGAGTGTTTCTCTGACGATTTCGTAGTACTCTCACAATCTATTGCATCTCTAGGTCGACTCATTCCTGCTTGACACTGTGTTCACTAGTTCATGCCAACATCGTCGAAGAGTGTTCAAAATTTGGAAATATTCGCCAATTACTCCAGCCGGATACTCTGAGGACAAGATGTCTCAAATAGTGACATCTGCGTCTATTGTTAATGCACCTGTCTGCAATGCATAGTTTATGTCCAACTAAGTGCAGTGAATGAAATTTGCAAATAAATTCCCGAAAATAAAAATTAGTACACCCTCTCAGACTTTTCCAAATATTTGTAACGAGGAACGGTCATAGCGGATTGGATGGGGGTGGGGAAGTGGTGGATTAAGACTCGTGATGCCTGGTAAAATACAATTAGTTTCCTTATTAATCTCTTGTGATTTCTGGTACCTCTGCCCGTGACTCAGGCAGGCGTTACGAGTGGCAGGCAGAAGCGCTGGCTGTGCGCGAGGTCTGGCTGTGGACGCGGCTCGGATTCCGTTGACTCTAGCCAACACCACCTAGAAGACAAGGCCTCACACCTGGCTGTGCTACGTCATATTGACCAGGCCGCGGCCGCGAGCTGAATAACTGTCCGCTGGGCACGCCCACTGCCTCGCAGCGGGCAGCCAGTAAGGTGGCGGCCGCGGCCTGGTCAGTATGACGTAGCACGGCCAGTTGTGAGGCCTGGTCTTCTAGGTGGTGTTCCTCGAGCCACCGCGCCGCATGCGCTGCTCTGCTGTACGCCTGCCGACCCCGCTCAGAGGTAGGCTGATGACGTCTCGCGGCATTCCGGAGTCGTGGTGTCTGACAGCGCCCGCTGAGGGAGCCCCCACCCCCTTTCCGGCCCAGCTCGCGTGATGACGTCAGAGGAGCGGAGTGACGGCCTTCCAGTGTCGCGCCGGCTGAGGGTCCTCACTTCGACGACCGCTGGCGGTGCCGTGCTGCCCTGATAGGTCGCGGTGGTATCATCCGGCATAGAGACGTTCTCGTCACGGCATTCTACGTCACCGAACGCCCACCGGGCAGTACAGCGCCTTTATGTACTGCTTCTCTGCTTAGGTGCTCCCACACTACTTGCGTACACCAAGCTCCGAGGCTTTGCATACTGTCGGTCGACAGTCTGAGCAGACGACCGCGTGCCTCATCCCAGTTCCTGGGCTACTGCCATCAGCAAGCAGACTTGTTTCGACACCTTCTGTTTTTGCCGCCTTCTGACGCTAGATATGTACTCGCAGAAACCACAATATAACTTCACTGGTTTCTTGCTAAAATTAACAAATATCTCCATGCCTCTACATATTGCAATTTTTATTGTTCAAACAGCGCATATTCATTATATGAACTGACTAGCTTACACCCGCGGCTCCGCTCGCGTGTTGGTAGATCAAATCATACGTAAAAATGCACTCGTTTCGAAGAATCCAATCACGAAATTCAACAATAATGATTGTAATAATATCACAGATCGATCACTTGATGTAATGCGCGAAACGTCCAATCGATTTTTTAAAGAGATGTATTAAAAGAAATTTCTTTTTTACGGCTTTATTTATTTATTCTTATATTTCCTTATTCGTATGCTTATCCTTACGGAGAAAGAGCTGAAGACATTGTAGCACGCATACACCAAAGATATGGTCTGTGGCATTACGTTTCGCTGTATGTAACCTTCTTGCTATAGAGTCGCAAACGTCATCGCTGGCCTTCAGTCCGAACTTTTTAAAATTTGACGACATTCAACCTCCATATCTTCCACCCCCTTATACCTACCGGCACCACCATATCTTCCATCCCCTTATAGCTATCGGCATGGAACTGCTATGGTGTACAACGGGAGACTTCGGACAACAATTACACGCAGACCATTCGTTTGCGATCTGTAGTTTTCGCTGCAGATCGAAATATTAACACACACACACGTAAAATTTTATATACACTGATAACTTGCCATCCCAATATACTCCAACCCTTTATCATTATCAACCCTCAAGCAACAATGCAAGCAATAAAACCATTTTCAAAGAGTAAATATAATTTTCAAAGAGTAATTATTGTTCGCATTTCGCGCTATATTCTTCAAATTACCATGTATCTATCAGATCGCTATAAAACCGTGCCTAAAACCTTCCTCACGTACAAATTAGTAACTGTACAAATATTTAAGTCTCTGCGTCTTGTTGTTCGGACGTGATAAGCGTACACCGAACATACATTCACATCAATATGTATAGATAAATAGCTATCCGATCGCCATAAAACCGTGCCTAAAGCCTTCCCCGGGTAGACATTAGCAACATTACAAATTTTTAGCTCTTTATGTCTTGTGGTTTAGACGTGATAAACGTACACCAAACAGACATTCACATTAATAGATATAGAAGATTATTCAGAGATCAGTAGCTGAAGCGGTTCTTAGGAAGCAGGCATCGATCCATGCTGAAATACGCATATCAGTATGTTGTGTAGCCACTTGGGCGGCAATTATTGGAGGCAGTGATTCTGGTATCCAATCAATGATACAGACGGCGACTGCTGTTTTGTGATACATTATTCTGCGCCTGCCCGACCTGTCCACGTAGCTCTGCAGGATTTGTGGGTAAACGAGTCTCACTTGTCAGTTGTTGTCGCGGCATATCCCACACGAGCTCGATTCGAGGCAACTCCGGAGATGGCGCTGATTGGGAAGTTGCTGCACGTCTTGAGAAAGTTCAGTTTCACGCGCTGTCTGGGCGAACATGATCCCGTTAGAACAAAACGTCACCTTCCTATTGCAAGAATGGCAAAAGAACGGGACTTACAACAATCTGCACGTACAAAGCGCTCATCAAAGTGAACGAAGGTGAACGAAGTTGAAATTTATCACACCCCAGACCATAACGGCTAGGATGGGGCCAGTGTATCTTGGATTAATACACTCTGCGAGACAGCTATCGACAGGTCTACGACGACTACGCAAACGTCCATCGGTTGTGTATTGTCAGAATCCGCTTTCATCGATGAAGACCACTGCCGCCATTCCATCTTCCAAGTGATACTCGAACAGCACTTTCAAGCCGTGGACATCAATGCTATGGCGTCAGTGGAAGACGGGCTAGAGGTGCGCGTGCCCACACTCCCACAGCTTCTAACAGGTATAAACGGCTGGTATTGACACTTCTGAGCTCACAAATCCTATTGTCCATGCTGTAGTAGCTGTACGATGTGCCACGACGTCTTCCGTTATGCTTAAGGATCATGGCGGACGTTGCGCTGTGTTGACTTTCAGGACATCGTCTAGAGGTGTGAGAATGTTCACGTGGTTATTCCAACAAGCATCGTTTGCTCAACTGACACAGCATGTCCAAATTGTGTGGTAGTTCTACGAAAGGACCATCCTGCCACTCGGAAGGTCATAATATAACCCCTTTCAAAGTCGCTCAGTTGGCTTTGGTACAGCTACATCTACATGCATATTCCGCAAGCCACCCGATGGTATGTGGCGGAGGGTACCTTGAGTACCACTATCGGTTCTCCCTCCTATTCCAGTCACGTATTGTTCGCGGAAAGAAAGATTGTCGGTATGACTCTATGTGGGTTCTAATCTCTCTGATTTTATCTTCATGATCTCTTCGCGAGATATACGTAGGAGGGAGCAATATACTGCTAGACTCCTCGGTAAAGGTATGTTCTCGAAATTTCGACAAAAGCAAGTACCGAGCGCGTCTCCGTGGCAAGGCGCCTTTTGATTCACACGTTGAGCCTTATGGCTGTAAACATTCCCTGGTAATTAATACACACAGGTGGCTGTCTGGCAGCAATTTCACTACGCTCTCACTTGACGGACGAGACTGAAACCATTATCACTACATCTAATATCCCCTAGGTGACATCTGCCGCCAAAATCGACGTCATATTTCCTCGTGTACTATTATTTCGGCAGTGTACTTCATACACTAGTATCAATAAGTTCTCCGTTTACTACAATTAACAGCTGCACGGTAAGATTTCACTTCATCACCACACATTCATCCTTCGTCGCTAGAGTTTGCGTCACCTGATGCACGTGTATGTATCATTCTGATTAATTATTCAAAAAGTCTGAGATCGCAATATTTTATTTTAAAATGACTGGTTTCGAAAAAAAATCTTCTGTCTTCTTCAGACATAGGCCACCATTTGACTGTTGCTGGTTGTCTTGAGCAGCGACGTGCAGTCACAGTAAATTAACTGCTGAGTTTATTCATTAATTCATCTTGTATAATATCGCTCAACTCCCGTAAAAAAGTTATCCAAGGTATTAATTTGGGTCCAGCTTTGATTACTTTTTCGTGATACAGTTTTTCCCCTGTTAAGGTGTATTTCACGTGCCTTAAGGTAGGCAAGCACGTCATATGACCTCTCACAGGTGCAAGAGATGTACGTTCGCTTACCTATCTTTAGATGAATGAAAAATTCACCGTGTCAGTTTCCTGGAGGGTGAGTCAGGAGATAAGGTACATGCTTTGCTAATTGATAGTATTTCTGGGCAAAAGCGTCATTTCAACATACGTCCCAGTCCTAAGAGTTTCAGAGGAAGCTGACGAAAATGGTGGGCAATAGACTACTACAGGGGATATTAAATGAAACATGCTGATCTTAGGTTTTGTTTATCTGTGTAGTTTTCCTGACACAAGATGTTTAATAAGTCCTGTAATGCATTTGCAGTTCTTGTAGATGGTTTCTGCGTCGATGAACTGAACTCATTCTTTCAGACTTTTACTTACGCACATATATGCAAAGTACGGGCGGGAAATTCCTCCTTTGTATCCGCTCGGTGCTTGCAGCTTTCGTTCATGACAAGCCCAAAAACACTGTTCTAATGGAATAAGACTAGGTAACGTGAGTGACCATGAGATGACTGCGGAGATCGGTAAAACGTTTAAATGTTTGTAAAAATACTGGACACATCTGCTATGGTCAACAGTCCATAGACTTACAAATTATTTAAATCTGAATCACCCACCGTAGGCTGTAAGTGTATTGCTGTCAGAGGTGAAGTGGAGCTGTGTCTCAATCGCTTGTTTCACACTTCGAAGAATCAGACACGACGCAGTGAAGCCTCCAAACACATCTCGTGCCGGCATCCACGCATTCCTTGCGACGTGCAACACGCGAATCAAAGTTGCTAACTGACTGCATTATTCATTAGAAAAGCAACGTTTATCAGTGGCAGCACGTGTATGCTTCTACTCCTACACTGGTGAGATTATATAAATGAGGGTCGTCCGCCAGAGTGTGATTCACGCGAGAAGGTTGCGGCAGTTAATGCTTCTGCACCATGCAATAAATCTCTGCAGCGATTTAGCTACTCGGAGAAATATTTTGGTCGCTAATGGCCAAGCTGTCAACGGGAGGTTAAACCCTAATCTTCCTTCTTTCCTTGTGAAAGATTTAAACTGCGGCTTGGAACATTTACAATGGTAACAATCAGCACTACTGGTGCATTTCAACTTCCTCAAAAGAGTCCACAAATGTATAAGCAATTAATAGTTCAAAGATTACGAATCTTCAATATATTGGTTGGATTAAACCTAGTAGAATAACACTCTTCTGTCAGTAACTCCTCTTTCTAAGAAAGCCGCGTCGGATTAGCAGTGCGCGTTCGGAATCGGGGGTTCGAGTGCAACCTCTGGCACGAATGTTTCTGTTGTCCTTAGGTGAGTTTACCTTAGTTTAAGTAATTAGTAAACTAGGGACTAATAACCAAGCAATTGAGTCCCATAGATTTACAAACATTTGAACATTTTTATCTAGGAAATAGCTCTGCTGTCTGATGGAATACGTGGGATGATGTAAAAATCCACACGTTTGATTCTACGAGATCATCTAAGAACGGAATAAATTACAAACGAAAATTACCTTCCTGGAAGTGTAGTAAAAATATCCAAATGTTTGCAAATCTATGGGACTTGACTACTCTGGTTATTGGTCACTAGGCTTGTACCCTTGGGAGGACTCTAACCTCCGACGGTGAGTAACCGCGCGCTTCGCAGCAAGGCGCCTTGGCTCGCTCGGCCACTCTACCGCTGCGGGAAGCATAGTAATCTCGTTCATTGTCGATCTGGTGACATCAGAAATCTTATCAAACAGCACAACTGCCCCAGAGAGCCTAAGTCCACAGGGCATCACTTTCATTAGAAGGGTTTCTGATCGACTTCCCAGATCTTGCGTGTTCTAGGCTACTCCAGAAACGTCTTAAAAATCCTGGCCTTTCAAGCAGACTCAGACATGAGGAACCAAATGATTGTCTCTCGTCTCGATCGTATACAGTCCCATTATTGATCGCACTTCTTCCAACTAAATGCATTATTAGTTACCACTGATATCACCGGAAATCTCTAATCCTTAACCGAGTGTGGGAGACTAGGAGCATTATAATCTGTAAGATAAGAAAAAATCGCACTGACGTGTTTTACGACCCACTTTAGATTTGTAGTTTTATAATGTTTAGCAAACATTTCGGACAAAAATAATAATGTAAATAATAAAAAATTATAGTGATACGATTACGACTCCACTATTATGATAATATCTATGCACCCATCACGTAATACTCTTTCTGACCGTATTTTAACAAACAGTCAAATTTATATCATATTTGAGTTTAGCTTTGATAAAAATACCCTTTTTTGAACTTTTAACTCTTTAAACTATCATTTTAATATCTCGCCTACATTTTTATTATATTTTTCGGTTAAAATTTTATCACCTGTATTGCCTTGGTAGTTTGTTCAAAGTTTATTTTCTTTGCCTGTACTGGTTACGAATGACTATAGCCTGGAACAAACGTTATGTACATTTGGCGTTCGGGCGAGTAACTATAACCTGAATGGAACACAGCATCAGTTAAGTGACACCCCACGCCCGAAAATCTCTTTTTGCGTACACCATTTTGCTTTCTCTACTTGTTGATTTTCTTATTATAATTCAAGCGTTGTCGTTTCAAAGCAATGGCGGACTGAAAATTATCAAACACACGTCGTTCTTACGACAATGAATAATAATCTAATGTTAGTTACTTAACACTTGAAATCGATAGTACGAGAATCACGGATTACTCTCGCAGCTGTTCACCATAGCGTAATGGGCGAGGAACTAGTTGTGATGTACGAACATGTTAGACAGTGGCTCGAAACTTGCTAGGGCGCGGTGGCTCAGCGCGTCGGTCAGAGAGTTCGACGCTCTCTGTAACGAGAAAACAGTGATCGACGAAGCGATCAAAATAGAACAAAACAAATCAACGTGTACAAAGTACCTATCAGACCGCATAAACAATGAAAAGAAAGAAAAGGAAAGAGGATTCAACCAACACCGTCTGAAGAGAAGGCCTGTGCGCTCCCATGCCACGTCACAGAGCAGGTCGCCGGCCGCGGTGGCCGAGGAGACTGAGGCGCTCCAGTCACGGTCTGCACGGCCACTACGGTCGGAGGTTCGAATCCCCCGTCGGGCATGGATATTTGTGCCGTCCTAGTTCGTAAGTAGTTCATAAGTAGTTTGTAAGTTTAGGGACTGATGACCCCGTAGTGAAGTCCCATAAGCTTAACAAACATTTGAACATTTGAACATTCATGTTAATAGCACCTTCTTGCTTCCCCATCTTGAAGAGCAGTTCGGGGATGGTGATTGCATCTTTCAACACGATCGCATACCTGTTCAAGAAAAAAAAAAAAAAAAAAAAAAAAAAAAAAAAAAAAAAATGAACTGAGTAAAATTCTCAACGAACAACCCAGAACGAACATCAACAAACGACCGCAAGGCATCACTCTCCCTGAAAAATAATATCCACTGACAATTTTTCCCCTCTTGCTTCCTAAACGGTTTTCGCACACTCTCGTTAACCGAACACAACTCTTCTGCAGTATTCCGAGTTGTTCAAAGGTATGAGCGCTTTCTCTGAAAAGTGCATTTGTTATATTTCGTGAACATAGCATGAAATACATACCAACGAATTGCGCCGCGGCGGAGTGGCCGAGCGCATTGCGATGCTATGCTCCTATGCGCGAGGCCGTTCCCCGTCGGGCGTTAGGATCTCCCCTCGGGCATGGATGTTGATGCTATCTTTAGTATAAGTTTATAAGTAGTTCGTAAGTTTAGGGACTGATGACCCCACAGATAAGTTCCATAATCTTAAACATTCTTTTTTAAAACGAATTGTAAACATGCACATAAACTGGGGAGATACTTTTACAATGACTGTTGTAAATGTCGTAATGATAGTACTAACTTTGTATATATATTAAGTACTAGATTTATGTAGAATTTGTTATTACCACACTTATTCCGTTTGTGATTTTAGCTGTAAAAGAAAACGTAATCACGGTTTGAAATAGATTATTTGCTCTTTATTTTGGTGCAGAACAAAGTAACATGAACGAAGTCATATCTGAGCTAAAGTAAAGGTAATACCATCTACGATAAATGCATTAATAGCAACCATGTCAAAGACAGACATTTTAGTAGATGCATTGATTCTAATTAATGACTTTCAATATATTCCATAAATACCGAATAATTGCTTAGAAAAAATAAACAAGGTAATTTGTTGCAATGTATACACTTCCCTTTCGTTTAATTAAGGAACTACACTTGCCACATAAATCTAGGACTTCCTTTATGTATGGAACTACCAGTATCAGCACGTTGTTCAGAATATTAATTATTACAGTATGACGGTGTCAAAACGCCGTTATTTTTTTCAAATATCTCTCAAACGATACGAGATACGAAATAAACATAAGAGAAAATTTGTAGAGAATTTTCTCCTCTACAAATTCGGTTATTCAATTTTTGTGTAAGTTGAACGGTTTATTTGCAATTAAAATTACATTACAAATCACCCAGTAGTGTATGAGATAGTAATTGCTTACGTCTTTACTACTAACACTATACACACCACATTTCGTACACAATTTCATGATATTCTACTCCATGCTCCTGGAAAATGATATTGTAGTAGGAATATTATTCATTAGATATGACGTCATAAGTACTGAGGAGCATTAAGAAGAAAATGAAACGGACAAAGTATGGGGTAGAAAGCGACGGGTAGAGGGGGAAAGGACGAGACGGACTAACGTTCGAATGGGACAAATAGATACCTGGACAAGGCCGGCGACTGACGCTAGTAATAACAAAGATGAGAGACTGCTCTCGTAGCTAGAGAACGGCGGGAGATAAGACCGCGTTGTAGGCATAATCACTGCGCATTGTAAGTCGGGCTCGCGAGTCGATAGTCTGCGAGACGCTCGCTGGAGCCGTCCTCAGAGAATAGAGAACGTCCTTGTTACGAGGGTCTGAACAGAAGCCGGAAGACTGCATAATGGCACAGATATTCAGCTCGGTCTTGGCAACGAATTACGAAGACGAAACCAAAGTGCAGTAATTTTTGGTCGTTCCGGCTGCGGGGCGCATTATGCGGCGGACAATGTGGCGTTTTATTGCGTCTGGAGCGAGGCCGCCGGCGTTTGCACTCAGCGCGCCGGGCGGGCGAGGCGCATTCACATCCAGCACGTGTCATCCCTAGCTGATACAAGGATACGGGGAAATCACATTTCCAGGCTCGGCAGTCGCAATTTGTGCATGCCCTCATGGACATGAAACCCTACTAAAAACTTCATTACTGCAGAGCACAGAAGTTATAGGTATGACACACACGAAAAACTGAGGTACAATAATATTAAATATGTTATCTTGAAATGCGGACATCAGCAGCCAAATCTTGTCATTATGAAACATAAGTCCGCAATAACTTTATTAAATAAAACATTACTAGTTTCGCGTCCAGCAAGACGCATCTTCAGGCGCTCTGTAATATATATCTATAAATGTGAATGTCTTTTCGGTGTACGTTTATCACGTCTGAACCACAAGAAATAAAGAGCTAAAATTTTGTACAGTTACTAATGTCTACCCGGGGAAGGCTTTAGGCACGGTTTTATGGCGATCGGATAGCTATTTATCTATATCTATAAATGTGAATGTCTGTTCGGTGTACGTTTATCACGTCTGAACCACAAGAAATAAAGAGCTAAAATTTGTACAGTTACTAATGTCTACCCGGGGAAGGCTTTAGGCACGGTTTTATGGCGATCGGATAGCTATTTATCTATATCTATAAATGTGAATGTCTGTTCGGTGTACGTTTATCACGTCTGAACCACAAGACATAAAGAGCTAAAAATTTGTACAGTTACTAATTTCTACCCGGGGAAGGCTTTAGGCACGATTTTATGGCGATCGGATAGCTATTTATCTATATATATATTAATGTGAATGTTCGGTGTACGCTTATCACATTCAAACGACAAGACGCAGGGACTTAATTATTTGCACAGTTACTAATTTATACCTGAGGAAGGTTTTAGGCACGGTTTTATAGCGATCTGATAGATATTTACTAATGTGAAGAATATAACGCGAAATGCGGGACAATAATGATTCTTTGAAAATTATGTTTACTGTTTGAAAATGGTTTTATTGGTTGCATTGTTGCTTGAGGGTTGATAATCATAAAAGGGTGGAGTATATTGTGATGGAAAGTTATCGGTGTATATAAAATTCTACGTGTGCATGTTAATATTTCGCTCTACAGCGAAAACTACAGAACGCAAATGAATGGTGTGTATGTGTAGTGTAATTGTCGTTCGAAGTCTCCCGTTGTACACCATAGCAGTTCCATGCCGACAGCTATAAGGGGTGGAAGATATGGTGGTTGAAAGTCGTCAAATTATAAAAAAATTCGGACTGAAGGCCAGCGATGACGTTTGCGACTCTATAGCAAAGAGGTTACGTACAGGGAAACGTGGTGCCACAGACCATATCTTTGGTCTATGCGTGCTACAATGTCTCCAGCTTTTTCTCTATAAGGATAAGCATACGAATAAGGAAATATAAGAATAAATAAATAAAGCAGTAAAAAAGAAATTTTTTTAATACATCTCTTTAAAAAAATCGATTTGATGTTTCGCGCATTACATCAAGTGATCGATCTGTGATATTATTACAATCATTATTGTTGAATTTCGTGATTGGATTTTTCGAATCGAGTGCATTTTTACCTGTGATTTCTTATATATTCCCTGATAAATGTAACATGTTTTTAGAAAAAAGGACATGGACGGAGAGAGAGAGGATAAGAAAAGTAGTATAATAACGCAAAGTCTCACAAGGACGTCTTTACAATATTAAAAAAAGACAATCACTCCTAAAATGTAAAATGGAACGATAAAATCGTGGCAACAGTACTTATTGTAAATTTTTTAAGGTATCATGTCTGTGCCTTTTAACCTCTCCTTAGCGATCAAGTCAGTTGTTTAAATAATAAACGCTTTTACCCAACGTTCACGTTACAATGATTAAAATGGTGAAACCTGCTGAGATAATGATGGGTAATGGCGGGGGAAACCTATGGAAGAAACCGAAACCAACAGTTGAAATTTCCTGGTATTATTCCGTAATAGGTCCACAATGAAAAATTGATCATGCATGAACGGATGCGACACAAAGTTCTTACCGTGCCATAAGTAGATGGTGGTAATGCGGCACTGATCGAGGCAATACTGGCCATTCAATAGTGCGCAAATTGTAACCGGGATGGCGTTAGCGTCGCTCGAAATGAAACCGTCGCTGTAACAATGCGTGAAGGGTGGGGTGGCTCTACATGACTTGAAATAACATCCTATTTTTGTATTTACTCTCCTAGAATTAGGGCCCAATCTATATGTTTGAATAAAATTACACCTATATAACAACAATGGTAAAAACCAATGTATGAGAATTAAATCAACCTGAGGGCTAACATCTAGTATAGTGCAAAGCAAAATGCAATGGACATTTTGCGATGTATATACCTCGAGCCCCGAGATCGAGCAGCAGAACTAGAAAATTAGAATTTCGGGGGAGAAAGGCTAAAAGAAGTGAAATAAAAATGGTAAAGGTGCGCTGTAGGAGTAAACTACCTATTTAAAATATCAAAATTTGTCAAAAGACTCATGGGACTTAGGTCTGCCTGCACATTTCGGGTAAAAGCAGGGAATTCCTTTACCTGACGGTATACTCCTACTTATTTGACATGTTGAGGATTTTGTCCTTGTTATATCTGATGTATGGTATCCTGCTTCACACAGATGCGCCCTTACCATTGATTTAGCTGTGCTGTCGTTGAGTGCTCTTTAAAGCGAGCCTTAAAATTTCATCCAGTCTGGCCTATGTATTTAGCTTCGCAATCACCACATTTTATGCTATATACCCCGGATGACATAAAAATTTAACGTTAAGCTGTCTCTCTGTGTCAAATGTTTGTAAAGCTATTCGACCAAACTGCTACGGACATCGGTCCCTAGACTTACAAACTACTTAAACTAACTTACATGAAGGACAACACACACCCATATCCGAGGGAGGACTCGAACTTCCTGCGCAAACGGTCGCCTAGCCCGTAGCATAGACCGAGAGGCCGTAACGCGCGGCCTCTCTATGTCTAAATTTTTGGCTATTATTCTCTTGGATGTAGAAAACCGGAGTTATACGTTTTGAAACGAGACATTACTAACACTGCTCAAAACTACTCCAAAGTAAGGTATCCTGTGGAAGCTATTATATGGAAATGGTCTATTTGTTGGAGTAAGTGTGATCGACTCCGCAAATGTCAGCGAGACACACTCAGTGTTACGACTTTGCCACAACATCTTCATTGATATAATGGACAAAATCAGGATCATTGCCATTTGAGTATCCAATAAACATTATTGTAGCCGCACTGGAGTGGTCATGCGCTCTAAGGCGCCTTGTTGCGGAGTGAGCATGTGCTCTCTGTCAGAGGTTCGAGTCGTCCATCGGGCATGGCTGAATGTGTTGTTGTCCTTAGCATAAGTTACTTTAAGTAGTTTATAAATCTAGGGACTAATGCCTCTGCTGTTGGCCCCATAGCTCTACAAACATCGAAACACTTTGAAAGTTTATTGTTTTCAATTCATATTGGTAAACCTCCTGGGATGGTGGGACACAGAGCCCTAAAAGTTGCCTCTTTAAATTGTACAACGACATCTGGATGGTTAGTTTTCAAATAACATGAAAATTCAGATCAGTAAATCCAGAATGGGAGGGGTTTTGTCAGAGCGGCCTTATGCAAGTGAAAACGGTGCAGTCGCAAAGGGCCCCGCGGTTCTAGGGCCCCACGCAAAACGTAATAACTTCATTTGGGAACTGTCATCCGTAATTTTGTTTTCGTCACTTCTTTTGAAGTAACGAAATTCAATTATTTACTAATTGTGACAAGGCCATGGCCACTGGAGTACGTCAGATTTAGAAAGTTATGCCTGTATAGGAGTCGAAGAAACCAGGGATTATGATACTGATGCGGTATAGTAATATCTAGTGTCATCACATGAATCAAATAAAAATTCATATGTTTGTAAATCTAAGGGACTTAACTGCTACGGTTATCAGTCCCTAGTCAAAAGAACACATACAGCCATGCCCGAGGTATGACTCAAACCTCCGACCGCGACCAACGACGTGCTCCGCAGCAAGGCTCTTTAGAGCGCTCGGCCACTCCACCGCGGCAACACACGACTGTTGCTTATTCTTAAAACAAGGGGTACTCGATTCATTGTTTCTCAGCTCCTTTCGGCGCCCTGTCTACTCGTCGTTGTAACTATAATCAAGCATTACGTTGGTCCGTTAGCAGATATTTCGTACTAGATAGGTAAGAACGCCTGTATTATCTTGCCACGTTGTCAGTGAAATACGACGTGGTTTCAGAATTCAGTTTTGAAGATATTCTTGATAAAATGTTCTAATGTTTGTATAGTTTATGGGACTTAATTACGGGGTTATCAGTCCCTAAACTTACAAACTACTTATGAACTATTTACGAACTAGGACGGCACAAATATCCAAGCCCGAGGGGGGATTCGAACCCCCGACCGTAGTGGCCGTGCAGACCGTGACTGAAGCGCCTCAGTCTCCTCGGCCACCGCGGCCGGCTATTCTTGATAAATTTGCTCGTCAAAAAGGAAGGAAAAGATGTTTTGTGTCAAGTGTGTAAAGCAGAAGACCCTTATAATCCTCAACTAATTTTTTTATTCATAAATACAGAGCCTGTCAAGTGCTGAAACGTGTCAGTGTATATCCTGAACAATTCGATTTTGAATTTTATTAAATTGGAAGGATTCCGATAGCTAAGTTATTTTTTTATTAATAATATTTAGTAATTGCCATACTTATTAAGATTCCTTCTGAGGTATTTTATTTTTCTGTAGGTCTGCTGTAGTAAGTCTTTTGATATTTTTTAGTGTGTCAATAAGGAAACTTAGAATTCTTTTGAACGTGGTGAAGGGGTATACCTCTGCTGGAGAGAGTGGGGAGGGGAGGGGAGGATACGAGAAACCCTTACGCGCGAAAAATTTTCACAGGGCCGTGCGCAAGCTAGGGCCGGCTCTGTGTTCCGTTAATGCTCTGATCCATAGTGAACGGGATACTGTCATGAATTTTGTGCAGCGCTCTCCGGAAAGTATCATAGTCTTGGAATGAGCCCTTGTACACCAAAATGATCATCAACGCACCTAGCCCAAAAAATATTCTATTGGAATGATTACTTAATAAAGTCATAAAGATGTTGGCAAGGCAGTAAGACAAAGGTGAGCCCATTGACAGACCATGTTTTTGGATGTATGTACAATCCTCAAATTTGAGTCAGTTAAAGCCTACAACCTAATTCAGCGACATAAAAACTTTGTCAAGTTCCTCCGCCGGTCTCTCACTGTAATTCTTGAGATTCTCACTGACTATTTGGTGTCGTCGGTCTGTTGATAGATTGTAGATAGTTTTTATGTCAAAGGAAACAAGGAAAGTATCCTCAGGGATTGGCAAATCAGAAAGTTTTTTAATCAGTTCCTCTCTATTCGAAACATTGATATTTACTGGGTTCCTAAAACTCTTAGTACGATATTCTGCTAGTAGCTTCTCTCGGGTGTATCAGGTACATTCATGGCGTTCATAATATCGTTATTTGGCGTATCCTCTTTGTATAACTTTGCTACATCTCGTGGTCTACATACAGAATAATGCATCGGGGTGATAGATCTCTTGTTAAAAGGTGTTGGGAAATTCTTCGTGTTTTTTACCATTTCTATTTCATCCTACGTAGTTTTCGCGGTTAGATCATACCTGCCTTTTCCGGTGCGGTTCGTTTCAATAAACTGCTGTACTTTTTTGACGAATTGCTCCTCTGAAATTATTACTTCTGGCTTGGAGTTGTCAGCCTGTACTATATGTGCACTGTTGTCTTGGAGCTTTCCATTGATACTTCTTACTATAATATTATCTTTAAAAGCTGTAGAAGCCACATGAAAAGACACACTTTATGTGCCGAAAAATCCTCTATTATGTTGTTTACTCCTATAGCCAACTCCAACTCATTGCGCTGGGCTCTTCTCAACAACTTTCCGTCTAGAGCGGAGAGAGTGTGGGAGATCCACTGATCCATTTGTTGTTAACATTTGTGAGATAAGCCCTTATGTAACAGCTGCTATTCCTCTTGTTCGAAGACGATATCTGTTAAGTTACATGACTTTGGAAAAAAGACTTATATTCACATTCTGATTTTATCAGTATGCTGCTTCACATCTTGAAGCTTTTGCTGTTGTTTTACCCTGATTTTCAGTCAAAACATGTCTAAAGGGCTGTAGGTACACATCCTGTCTATTTGACAAACTAGATAGATTTATATGTGCCAAATGTAAATCCTTACTTACATTGTATTTTTTTTAAATAATGAGGCTCTTTCGCATTGCGAACACAAAGAAACATTTTCTTTCGCTTTTCATTTTTTGTGCAACCCCTATATTTATGAAATAAATGCTTGATATAGTTAGGAATTTTTTTCTGATAAACTGTTTTGAACTGAATACTGGTGCAAACCTTTACAATAGTCTTCGGGTGCAAAAATCTGAAAAACTCCTACTTAGACTATCTTGAGCACGTTATCTTGAAATGCGGGCGTTCGCAGTTAGATCTTGTCATTATGAGAAATAAACTTTGTTAAATAAAGCAATAACGGTTTCGCGACTGCAGACACATCCTCAGGCGCTTATAAAATTTTGAAAACAACATGCCTTTGCCTTTTAATCTCTCCCCAGCGTTCACGACAGTTGAATAAAATGTTCAAAATAAATGATTAAAATGGTGAACGTTGCTGCGGGAGCCATACAAACGAACTGATGTGGGAGGGCGGAAGTAGGTGGTGGTCACCAGGCACTTTCCGAGAAAAAATTAAAATTTTTGATTGAGGGAGGTCGTGTCGGTCTAATCATGTCACAGTCAACTATACCCACGTAATTTAAGAATTTAAGGCAATAATGTGCTAGGGTATAAGTCCATATGCCAATGCTTCGTTTGACTAATACAAGTAAATGTTGCCGGCCGCGGTGGCCGAGGGGACTGAGGCGCTCCAGTCACGGTCTGCACGGTCACTATGGTCGGGGGTTCGAATCCCCCCTCGGGCATAGATATTTGTGCCCTAGTTAGTGTTAGCTAGTTCATAAGTAGTTTGTAATTTTACGGACTGATAACCCCGTAGTTAAGTCCCATAAGCTATACAAACATTGAACATTTCAACAAGTAAATGTCACCCAGCAAAGAAACCATGAATCAATCTTCACAGATTCGAATATACACTGCTCCAAACAACTAGAGGATCAGGTGAGATATCATGCACAACATAGGTATGTTTACGTATTTTATTCAGATATTGGCTGCAACTGTAATTTGTGTGTGATACAGTACGATGTTTTGCTACCACATCTCTTTAATTCAGGTTTACTTAGAGCGACGCATCATGAGACTACTATAACAGTGAAAAGTCATTCTCGTTGCCCTAAGTATTGTGTGTGATCATCTCAGACGGCCAGTACCGTAGCGCGCCTGCGTGACACGCACAGTAAGAGGTTATCAATCGGCTCTTGAGGGATATTTCGCCATTCTTCCATTAATGCAAGCGGTGTGGGAGCTGCAATGCACCTGTCAAGTGGATCCCAGACATGCTCAATCTAGTTAATATCCGGTGAACAAGCTGGCCACTCAGTTCGTTAAATTCCATCAGCTTCAAGCATGTTGTCCAGTAGTGAAGCTCTTTGAGAATGAACTCCAATGTTCAAATGTTTGTGAAGCTTATGGGACTTAACTACGGGATCATCAGTCCCTAAACTTACAATCTACTTATGAACCACTTACGAACTAGGACGGCACAAATATCCATGCCCGAGGGGGGATTCGAACCCCCGACCGTAGTCGCCGTGCAGACCGTGACTGAAGCGCCTCAGTCTCCTCGGCCACCGCGGCCGGTTGAGAATGAGCGTAATCGTCCACCGGAAGGAACCCATCTCCTATGGTACCAGCTTAGGGCACAGCGAAATGTCGAAGGACCTGGTCTCTATAGCTCTGAGCTGTCAAAGCTTCATTCTGAACGACGTAGAGGTCCGTACATTCGCCAATACTGACTCCTGCCCACACCATTCGTCCACCATAATGACGTTCGTTATGTATCCTGCAAGTAAGCAGGATTGTTCCGCGTTCCACGTTCTCTCCAGATGAGAGAACGACGATTATCAAAAAATCTTGACTCATCTGTGAACAGAACCCGGCACCATTCGTTACGACCTGAATCCTGATGTTCCTCCGCCCCGTTTCTGCGGGATAAACGGTGTCGTTTTAATGGGACACATACAATACGCCTCCGTGCGTCGGGACCACATTTCCGAAGGCGATTTCGGACTGTCTGTGTTGCTATTGCGCATCCTGTTACTGCCTGGAGGGTGTGTTTCAGCTGAGTTGAATTCAGCCTTCTGTCTCGACGGGCTGTTAACCGGAGATAACGGCCATCTCTTGCTGATTTTAACCGTGAACTACCTTGACCTTGCTTTCTTTAACGGTTAGTTGTCTGAAATCGCTGACAGGTCCTGGAAATTACATTTTCAAATGTTTGTAAATCTATGGGACTTAACTGCTTGGTAATTAGTCCCTAGGCTTACAAACTACTTAAACTAAGTTAAACTAACCTAAGGACAACACACACACCCATGCCCGTGGGAGGACTCGAACCTCCACGGCGAACGGCCGCGCGCACCGCAGAACGGCGCCTCAGTGCGCACGGCTATTCCGCCGTGGCTGTCCCGCTTCCAACCTATCTATGGCTCTCCATGCCACAGCTTGGGTAAATCAATTTGTTGTTGCATTGGGCTACCTGCTCACTAGGCTATCTGAACTCAACTGCTTTTGTAATTTTATTTGTTGTACATAAGACCTAACCCCATCTGCAGCAATTTTGTGCATTACCACTATTTAGGTTCCCTTAATGTTTTCATCTGCACTCCGTAGAACCAACAGAAGGACGACAAACTATTTATTTCGTTCTGCCGAAGAAAATACTTCAGAACCAAGATATCTCAACTAATACTCTAATTATTCACAGAATATATGACATCAACTGCGACTGGGCAAAGCTGAAAATGTGTACCCAGCCGGGATTCGAACCTGGGTCTCCTGCTTTCTAGGCAGTTGCGCTGACCCCTACACCACTGAGCACAGTGATCAGCGCACCTGGAAGCCCTACCTAAGCACGCCTCTCGTCAGTTACAAATTCTCAGCTTCACCCTGCCCACAGTACTCAAATTCCCGTAAGAATAAGGGCCAAATACTTGTCCACCCCTCCCCACTAACGAAAGGAATATTGCCCGTCTTTGGCATATTATATATATACACGTGGCGTCTGTTCCGAAAGAACATGTGTATAGATCCTCTAATTGTTTTGACCAGTGTTTTTGTTGCCTTTATGTTTGTAGTGTGTTGAAATGTTAAATGTTTGTTAAGCTTATGGGACTTAACTACGGGGTCATCAGTCCCTAAACTTACAAACTACTTATGAACTACTTACGAACTAGGACGGCACAAATATCCATGCCTGAGGGGGGATTCGAACCCCCGGCCGTAGTGGCCGTGCTGACCGTGACTGGAGCGCCTCAGTCACCTCGGCCACCGCGGCCGGCTTGTAGTGTGTGATGAAAGGATTTTCATTGCTTTCTTTCAAATACTTAGAATGAATTTTTAATTACTGGTAACTTTATAAATGTTTTCTGACTTCAAGTTAGTCGTGATGCACAACAGATAATTTTGTGGAAACATTTACTAGCTACAAATTCGCAATATTCAAACCTGAAACATCAAAATAATTTTTCTTCCACAATGCGCATATTAGTAAAGCATGCCGAAAACGTGTTGAAGGAACTTTGTGTTTGTCTGTGAAGTCCTTCTAAACCATCGGTTCGATGTTGATGAAATTTTGTTTGTGTATTTCAGTTGGGCCCTGAATTATTTAGATTCAAAAATTGACGCGGTTGGTGGCGCTGAAAAAGAGAAATAATTGAAATGGGTAATTTTGGTAACTTTGGATTTGATTCGTATTTTATGCGCTATCCCAACCGGTTATCTGACTACGATTACATATTTCACACTTGACATTCAAAACTAGAAAAACGTCGCTGTCTGCATAAGATTTTGTACGTTGCAACGGCGGAGGAACACCGTTTGACCGATCAGCACGAATTCTTATATACAGGTCAGGGAAGCGATAAACAGTAAGAGGGGAGAGATCAGAGAGGTAAAGGAGGTAAATAAAGAGGCAGGGGGCTGGATACCTGTATAGAGGGCAGTATGACTAGGTGGATGGGGGGGGGGGGAGAAGTGTGGCGAGGCAGAGCAAGTACATAGAGACATTGAGAGAAGGGGTGGACTAATGGGCAGAGAAAGGACGGAATGGTACATAAAGTAATTGGTAACTGGGTAGCGAATACAGTGAGAAGTCTAATAAGACAAAGGTGTAAGAAATAGGCATGCTGACAGGGGAGAGTGATGGGAAAAGAGATTAAGGGAAGAAGTATAGGATGAATACCCAATTCCCAAGCATATTTAGAAATTGTAAAGCATTGCTGAGTTCACTAGTACGATTTCGGTAATACAGTTAAGAGTGAGAGCAAGAGGAAGTAATGTGCAGGGAACACTACACTCATAGTGTGCCATAAGTTGAGAGTTTGTCAGGAAGGTAAGAATGCCAGGATGCCTTACTCCTGAGAGTAATGCAACCGCTAGCCCTAAGCAGGGAATGCGGGTTCGAATCCCGATCTAACACAAATTTTCCATTCACCATTCAAATTATTTCAATCCCTGTAATGGTTGAGATGTTTCAGTATAACAGATGTAAGAGGGTCGGGTTATTATTAAAAATTTGTCCCTTTTTTTAAATGGTGTTTTTACCCTGTGCATGGGGATACATCTTTAACATGTTGATATACAAATTAGTATTTATTATGCAAATTATTATTTGATATGCAAAGTACTATTTGATATGCAAATTGGTATTTGATATGCAAATGGGGACTAATACTAATCTGAACGTTTATTTTGGTTAATTGTCATGAAATCAGAGGAACTGGGTCGCCACTATGTTTTCTAAACATAGAAAGAATAATTCTAACGTATCTGACCACAGTGCATTCAGAAGTCACTTGATCAAGTATGTACTTAGTTAACTCAATTCCTACTCATTATCGACATGCCAATGCCTGTACTCTTCTCTTATAAACACGTAAGTAGTGGAATTATAGCGGTACGAATTCAAACTGATGACGTCATGAGGGTATCATATTACAGAAGTGTGTGGATGCCAGACTGCTGAGTCATCGAAAAACTCAATTGACAGAGGTAAGAGGCCAGACTGATTACGTAACCTATATTACACAAGTGTGGAGGGGAGGGTAAGCAATCAGAACATGAGTCATTAAAAAATTAATTAATGGGAGTATGAAGCCAGACATTATGTAACACACATTACACAAATATGGAGGGGATGCCGCGGCGGAGTAACCGAGCGGTCTAAAGCACCTCGCTGCGGAGCGCGCGGTTGCTCTCTGTGGAGGTTCGAGTCCTCCCTGGGGCATGGGTGTGTGTGTTTGTCCGTCGGTTAATTTACTTAGGTTTAAGTAGTTTGTAAGCTACGGACTCATGACCACGCAGTTTTTGGTCCGATAGATTTACAGACATTTGAATTTGAATTTGGAGGGGATGGCAAGCAATCAGAGCATTAGACATTAAAAAAAATTAATTGATGGCGGTATGAAGCCAAACTGATTACATTACCATGTTACACAAGTGTGGAGGGGAGGGCAAACAATGAGAACATGAGTCACTAAAAAATTAATTGATGGGAGTATGAGGCCAGACATTATGTAACACACATTACACAAATGTGGAGGGGATGCCACGGCAGAGTAACCGAGCGGTCTAAAGCACCTCGCTGCGGAGCGCGCGGTTGCTCGCTGTGGAGGTTCGAGTCCTCCCTGGGGCATGGGTGTGTGTGTTTGTCCGTCGGTTAGTTTACTTAGGTTTAAATAGTTTGTAAGCTACGGATTCATGACCACACAGTTTGGTCCGATAGATTTACAGACATTTGAATTTGTATTTGGGGGGGATGGTAAGCAATCAGAGCATTAGACATTAAAATAATTAATTGATGGCGGTATGAAGCCAAACTGATTACATTACCATGTTACACAAGTGTGGAGGGGAGGGCAAACAATGAGAACATGAGTCACTAAAAAATTAATTGATGGGAGTATGAGGCCAGACATTATGTAACACACATTACACAAATATGGAGGGGATGCCGCGGCGGAGTAACCGAGCAGTCTAAAGCACCTCGCTGCGGAGCGCGCGGTTGCTCGCTGTGGAAGTTCGAGTCCTCCCTGGGGCATGGGTGTGTGTGTTTGTCCGTCGGTTAGTTTACTTAGGTTTAAGTAGTTTGTAAGCTACGGACTCATGACCACACAGTTTCGTCCGATAGATTTACAGACATTTGAATTTGTATTTGGAGGGGATGGCAAGCAATCAGAGCATTAGACATTAAAAAAATTAATTGATGGCGGTATGAAGCCAAACTGATTACATTACCATGTTACACAAGTGTGGAGGGGAGGGCAAACAATGAGAACATGAGTCACTAAAAAATTAATTGATGGGAGTATGAGGCCAGACATTATGTAACACACATTACACAAATGTGGAGGGGATGCCGCGGCGGAGTAACCGAGCGGTCTAAAGCACCTCGCTGCGGAGCGCGCGGTTGCTCTCTGTGGAGGTTCGAGTCCTCCCTGGGGCATGGGTGTGTGTGTTTGTCCGTCGGTTAGTTTACTTAGGTTTAAGTAGTTTGTAAGCTACGAACTCACGACCACGCAGTTTGGTCCGATAGATTTACAGACATATGAATTTGAATTTGGAGGGGATGGCAAGCAATCAGAGCATTAGACATTAAAAAAATTAATTGATGGCAGTATGAAGCCAAACTGATTACATTACCATGTTACACAAGTGTGGAGGGGAGGGCAAACAATGAGAACATGAGTCACTAAAAAATTAATTGATGGGAGTATGAGGCCAGACATTATGTAACACACATTACACAAATGTGGAGGGGATGCCGCGGCGGAGTAACCGAGCAGTCTAAAGCACCTCGCTGCGGAGCGCGCAGTTGCTCGCTGTGGAGGTTCGAGTCCTCCCTGGGGCATGGGTGTGTGTGTTTGTCCGTCGGTTAGTTTACTTAGGTTTAAGTAGTTTGTAAGCTACGAACTCATGACCACGCAGTTTGGTCTGATAGATTTACAGACATTTGAATTTGAATTTGGAGGGGATGGCAAGCAATCAGAGCATTAGACATTAAAAAAATTAATTGATGGCGGTATGAAGCCAAACTGATTACATTACCATGTTACACAAGTGTGGAGGGGAGGGCAAACAATGAGAACATGAGTCACTAAAAAATTAATTGATGGGAGTATGAGGCCAGACATTATGTAACACACATTACACAAATGTGGAGGGGATGCCACGGCAGAGTAACCGAGCGGTCTAAAGCACCTCGCTGCGGAGCGCGCGGTTGCTCGCTGTGGAGGTTCGAGTCCTCCCTGGGGCATGGGTGTGTGTGTTTGTCCGTCGGTTAGTTTACTTAGGTTTAAGTAGTTTGTAAGCTACGGACTCATGACCACACAGTTTGGTCCGATAGATTTACAGACATTTGAATTTGTATTTGGAGGGGATGGCAAGCAATCAGAGCATTAGACATTAAAAAAATTAATTGATGGCGGTATGAAGCCAAACTGATTACATTACCATGTTACACAAGTTTGGAGGGGAGGGCAAACAATGAGAACATGAGTCACTAAAAAATTAATTGATGGGAGTATGAGGCCAGACATTATGTAACACACATTACACAAATGTGGAGGGGATGCCGCGGCGGAGTAACCGAGCGGTCTAAAGCACCTCGCTGCGGAGCGCGCGGTTGCCCGCTGTGGAGGTTCGAGTCCTCCCTGGGGCATGGGTGTGTGTGTGTGTCCGTTGGTTAGTTTACTTAGGTTTAAGTAGTTTGTAAGCTACAGACTCATGACCACGCAGTTTGGTCCGATAGATTTACAGACATTTGAATTTGAATTTGGAGGGGATGGCAAGCAATCAGAGAATTAGACATTAAAAAAATTAATTGATGGCGGTATGAAGCTAAACTGATTACATAACCATATTACACAAGTGTGTAGGGGAGGACAAATAATCACAGTATGAATCATTGAAAAATTAACTGATAGTGGTATGAAGCCAAACTGATTACGTAACCCAAATTACACACCAGACTGTTGAGTCACCAAAAGAAAAAATATAATTGATGGGTGTTCGGATTCAAACTGTTAAATTAATTGCTATATAGAACGTTAATTATTGTAAATTTTTATAACAAAAATGCTAATATTTCCCAGCTCGCGGAATTGATTGTTTATAACAAACTGCTAAAAATTTCCAAGCTGTCGTAAATGTTTATAACAGTTCCCCAAACAGTGTTGTAAGTTTTGAGACTATGTGGTACGTGCTCTGTGTGAAAACCGACAGCCCACTTCCGTGGGAAATGTTTTTGGCAGCGTCTCGCGCTGCCGGCGGCTGGCCCACTGCCGCTGGTGAGAAGGCGCCTCGCGCCACTGCAAGTGCCAGCAATCTGACTCCGCCGGCGGCCGCGTTTGTGTGCAAATCAATTGCGGACACATGTCAAAGTCAACACTTTCATTCAAGCAGGAAATTAAAAAAACCATTGATGTGAGTTAATGGAAGTATTTTTACCAAATTTGTTAACCATACTTGACTGGTGTTCAAATTATTACACTGCCTTTTTATTAATATGTTGATAAAATACATGATTTCTTAGGTAACATTTAATTTATTTTCTTTAAACCATTTTAATAAGATTTTTACATTGTTATATACACACACAACACTATTGTTCTTGAGTCGATGGATAGGAGGACAGCCTAAGGATCCCAGGTCCTAGATAACAGCATACTTCTAGATTCGACGCAGCCAACTAATCTTCTCTTCATCTTTCTCGTAGTTAACAGCATCTTGACAGTCAAATATTCGAAGAGTCATAGCCATATTGTCACAGCTTTATATGGTATACTGGGAGCATTCCAGTGAAGTTCATGACAGTTACGAGTCAACCACAAAGCACTCTGTCCTGTTTCAGCACACGTCACAGCTTTGAATGGTCTCGGTGATGCAATGCACACCGAGAATGTTTGTAATATATAGTCATCTTCCGTGACTGCTATGAAGGCACGCACACTCCTTAATTATGAACCACCTGTGATCGTGATCATAGAAGCCTTGAGCATCCACTACGACAGCGGTTGACAACATTTTTTGCTCTGCGGCCCACCCATTGCATAAAATCATCTGTGAGCAACTAAAAATAAAGTAAAAAAACCAACACACAAAAATAGGTGTGCGCCCGTAGTAGTACACTACTGTCCATTAAAATTGCTACACCAAGAAGAAATGCAGATGAAAAACGGGTATTGGGACTGATGACCTAACTGTTTAGTCCCCTCAAAACCAACAACAACAACAACAACAACAACAACGGGTATTCATTGGACAGATATATTATACTGGAACTAACCTGGAGCATGGGTGTGTGTGTGTGTGTGTTTGTCCTTAGGTTCGTTTACCTAGGTTTAAAAAGTTTGTAAGCTACGGACTGATGACCATGCAGTTTGGTCCGACAGATTGAAAGAAAGAAAAAAAAAATGAGCTGACATGTGATTACATTTTCACGCAATTTGGGTGCATAGATCCTGACAAATCAGTACCCAGAACAACCTCCTCTGGCCGTAATAACGCCCCCTCTGGCCGTAATAACGGCCTTGATACGCCTGGGCATTGAGTCAAACAGAGCTTGGATGGCGTGTACAGGTACAGATGCCAATGCGGCTTCAACACAATACCACAGTTCATCAAGAGTAGTGACTGCCGTATTGTGACGAGCCAGTTGCTCGGCCACCATTGACCAGACGATTCAATTGGTGAGAGATCTGGAGAATGTGCTGGCCAGGGCAGCAGTCGAACATTTTCCGTATCCAGAAAGGCCCGTACAGGACCTGCAACATGCGGTCGTGCATTATCCTGCTGAAATGTAGGGTTTCGCAGGGATCGAATGAATAGTAGAGCCACGGGTCGTAACACATCTGAAATGTAACGTCCACTGTTCAAAGTGTCGTTGATACAAACAAGAGGTGACCAAGACGTGTAACCAATGGCACCACAAACCATCACGCCGGGTGATACGCCAATATGACGATTACGAATACACGCTCCCACTGTGCGTTCGCCGCGATGTCGCCAAACACGTATGCGGCCATCATGATGCTGTAAACAGAACCTGGATTTATCCGACAAAAATGACGTTTTGCCATTTGTGCAGCCAGGTTCGTCGTTGCGTACACCATCGTAGGCACTCCTGTCTGTGATGCAGCGTCAAGGGTAACTGCAGCCATGGTCTCCGAGCTGATAGTCCATGCTGCTGCAAACGTCGTAGAACTGTTCGTGGAGGTGGTTGTTGTCTTGCAAACGTCCCCATCTGTTAACTCAGGGAACGAGACGTGGCTGCACGATCTGTTGCAGTCATCCGGATAAGATGCCTGTCGTATCGACTGCTAGTGATACGAGGCCGTTGGGATCCATCACTGCGTTCCGTATTGCTTTCCTGAACCCACCGATTCCATATTCTTCTAACAGTCATTATATCGCGACCAACGCGACCAGCAATGCCGCGATACGGTAAACCGCAATCGCGATAGGCTACAATCCGACCTTTATCAAAGTCGGAAACGTGACGGTACGCATTTCTCCTACTTACACGAGGCATCACAACGGCGTTTCACGAGGCAACGCCAGTCAACTGCTTTTTGAGTAGGAGAAATCGGTTGGAAACTTTCCTCATGTCAGCACGTTAAAACGTGCCAACGGCCACCGGCCACCGGCGCCAACCTTGCGTGAATGCTCCGAGAAGCTAATCATTTGCATATCACAGCATCTTCTTCCTGTCGGTTAAATTTCGAGACTGTAGCAATTTTAATGGGCAGGAGTGTAGTTTCACTACCATCGCTTCCACTTTGTCTTGTACAAAAACTTAATAACGTCCTTGCCCCACAGATTTAAGAATGTCGAGAGCACCAAAATTGTTCGCTAAATAAGTTAACCACGTCAACCAGGTTTCTTAGATCACACAGTATAAGTAGGAACTTGCAATGTTTCGAGCATAATCTTCATCCATCAAAAAATCCTTAGTTCGTCACGTAGTTTACCTCAGGACAGCAATCGAATTTCGAAGTTAAGTAGAGGCTGTTTGTGTTTCAATTTTATCACACAAAGCACTATACAGTCTCGAATTTTTTGGCCTTGCTTTAGTGAAATTGGCGATTTTTACTATATCGTCTATAGCACGTGTCCCTACGCATGTTGACCAATCTACAGGGTGACCGGAAATTCGAGTTACGAACTTCTAGGACTTGTAGAGGGTAGTCAGTATATAACATTTTGAATGGTAACCCATGTCTGGAAACGTATCGTTTCCGTTCTACGACAGTTACAATTAAGATGATTATCTCATCCACTCCTACTTGAGGAATGTAATTCGGCGTTGAAGAGACATCAAGTGGGATGGAGAGAGTGTACCAGAACATGCTTCGGAGGTACAATGTGTGCAACGTCGTTCGTGGTTGCCACATCGAGCCGCTGTTGTAATGCATCAGTACGTAGCGACTGGTGCCGTTGATGCTGGGTATTTGTTGTTGTCGATTAATGTAAAACCTAAAGTGTAAATTGTAATGAAAATGCGTACATAATAACGGAAAGATTCAGTATTCTTATCAATTTACGCGTAATTACATTCCTCAAGTAGGAGTGGATGATATAATCATCTGAATTGAAAACGTCGTGGTACGGAAACGATAAGTTTCCGGACATGGATTCCCATTCAAAATGTTATGTACTCACTACCCTCTACAAGTACTAGAAGGTTGTAACGGGAATTTGCGACCACCCTGTATATCATTTTCTTCCATGAATTGTCCATACATTTCAAAATCGGTTCAAGGCAAGGACTCACAGAAGAACAGTGCTTTTCACAATTCACCATTTAACTCAAATCGACCAAAAGCTAAAAAAGTAGCCTGGCCAGCAACGTCTGTACTGTTATCAAGCTGCAGCGAAAAACATTCGCTTTGTTTCAAAGCCGTAATGACAGCTTCTTCCACATATTCCGACAATTCGTCAATTCTTTTCTTCACGATAGTGTTTGAAAACGGTGGCTAGCTCTTCCAAAAAAACTTTCTTAAATTTTGTGACGTAAGCTTTAAAGCTGAGTTGTAACTTTTATTATTGGACTTGTTTTAATTTATAATTTCTGATGAAGGCAATCGTACTTATTGGCGAAACCAGGTTAAATAATTTTAATTTTGCGACCGAGTGTTGCATTTTTATCCTTTGACGTTGTAACGGTCGCTGACGATAGTAGCTATGTTCAAAATTTTATAATTGCTTATCGCTTCTGCTGCAGGTATAAGAAGTTCTTCTCATGCAGTTTCAGCTGCTCCCTTCTTTGCAGTTAACAGATAGCTTGTAAGAAACTCTAATGCTTAGTGTGTTCTGTATCGAAGACTTCTGCGTGGCAGATTTAGTCATAGACGAATTTCTTTTCTTGTTTTGAACGAAATCTATAGACTTCCCTATGCATTCAGGATGCTTAGCTGACAGATGCGTTTCAAGTTCAGACAGTTTCAAACAATCGTTGGCTGGCGTTTCAAACGAATCACACACACTTAGGCATAGGTTCTTCCTAAGCGCAAGAGTACACAAACCCGACTTTCAGGAAATCAAAATTGTATTTAGGAAAATATGTTTTAGTTTTCCCAGCTATTTTGCTGCTGCTTTGGCTCAGCGTAGACAAACGGCCTGACGACTTACAGAATCTGATATGGAATTTCCTTTACCACTTGACTGCTTCCTTCACTACTTGATTGCTTCGTCTTGCGGCAACTCCCACTTCGCAACGAAGAATCCATATTAACATAACGTATCAGTAACTAGGCAGACACAACCGTACGGTAGAACACACGATCACTACTATACTCCTTTCGCCGAACTGAGACAGAGCAGGCATACAATGTAACGCGATGGGCCAATTTTGAGGCAGAATTTGACATGAGAGAATTCTCCATTGCATTACGAGGGACACAGGATCTAGAGGACATTTAACTCTTATTTCATTTTTTTCCTGGGTGACCTTGAAAACTGACGAGTGAAACCCCTGAACCTAGCGATAATCTTTATCTCGTCTTCGACTCTCGACGAGCGTTCGCGGCCCAGTGACCGGCTGCCCGCGGCCCACGCCCATAGGTAGGGAACCGCTGCACTACGATGTTGACACGTCGAGAGCACATCATGCAATAAAGCAGGTATGGTATGACACTTCTTCTGTAAACAGCACGCGGCACAATGCCAGTAAGTGATGAGTGGAGTATTAGTGCATTGCAGCAGTGTTAAGTGGATAATTATCAGAGGCCTCAAACTCGATTCGGACATCGACAGGGCCAGTTTTAATAGTCTCGTTTGGTTTTGAACATTCAATCACAACAATTCTGTGGACTGAGCATGGCCACGGCCGAGCGCATTGAAGCGCTATGTTCCGATGCCGTTCCCCGTCGGGGAGTTCGAATTCCCCCTCGGGCTTGGATGTTTGTGTCGTCTTTAGTATAAGGTAGTTTATAAGTAGTTTGTAAGTTTAGGGACTGATGACCCGGCAATCCCTTAAACTTGACAAACATTTGAACATTCTGACTGAGCATGCAATCAGTTCCCTCTGTCACGTAGTAACACGAGCGGAATCTTGAATACATGTCATACAGCAGACTACATTTATTATTACTCCAATTAAGGTGTAAATCACTGTCATACGGGAAATACTCAGAGTTCAAGAAAACTCTTGCACTGGTCAGCTTGTAGTAATCGTACACACTAGAGTCATTCTTCGGGTTGCCTCTTCCATCTGTTTGCAGAGCTAGAATTATGTAAAGAGGTTTCTCTAGCTGCACAGATGTTTTTAGAGTCCAGATCTGTTTGCTTGTTGCAGGAAGAAATGGATATTCAAACAACTCCCACAATCTAAAACCTAATGACAACATCGCACCAAAATTCAGCACCTGCAGGAATTTCGGTCTCTCTTCATCCGAGACCGAAACATGTGGCATTCTCCACTCTATTTTATACAACACAAATTTACTGTCTTCGAACGTGGCACCATGATTGTACGCTTTTTTTGTCTGTTGCAGAACGTACGAGAATGAGTTCTTGTTTCACGTGCATGATAACTTTCTTCGTGTCCTCAAAGAAGCCCATCAACATCTTGAGTGGAATGCATACACTAAAGTGTCCAATGTTGTCAGTAACTTCGTCCGCAAACCATCCAGCGTTCAGCAGTCCATCCAGTTGCTGTCAATATGTACGTTTTAATGGTCGAAGTAATCCTGAGAGTCCTTGTGCGCTTGAGTTCAACTCCGTTGAGCTCATAACGGATCTCTTGAAAGAGGTATGCGAAGGCGTTCCTCATAGTCGTAGGATGTGACGACGTTGTAGCTGTTCCATCAATCTTCCGAAATTTCCCCTCCAGGTACAGGAAGCTATTGATCGGAATTGTTAAAGTATCCTGGTGTTGAATGAGTATTAGTATTTCATCGTTATTACTAAACGTAGACGAGGCATAAGGCTTATGAACAAAGTATTCTTGACGGATAATTCGCTCACCATAATCTACAGATTGAGTTACATCGAGTGACATCATGAGGTTTCAGACCGATCGATTTAAGGAACTCGTAGTTAGTAGGTGTTAACACCTTGTGGTTCTGTTGCGAAGTGGCAGGTGGTGGCCGGTGTGTACTGCCTTTATAAATTTATCCCATCCCGCTTTAGATGCAGTCGTCTTGCCGCGAAACCCCACGTTAACCGACTGCCGGCGTGGCGCAGGGGATAGCGTCACCGATGGCGGTGCTGAAGGTCGCCGGTTGAATCCACTTGCAAAAATTTATTTTTTGTAATTATCATTTCCAGAATGTTCTAAATGTTTCTTATGTTCATTTGTAATGTCTACTAGTTTCTTATGTTAACTATTCTTCTAATTTCTGGTACATTCTCTCTGTGTATAAATAGCAGAGCACTCTGCCCGAGAGGCAGTCAGTGCTGCGTGTACTATCAGTTCGCAATAAACCTGCTTTCAGTGTAAGTGCTGTGTTCAGCTGACAACTCTGCCTTCGAAGTCAAGCCTGCTTCCATTTCAACGCCACATTGTTTGGTGGAGGCGCCAGGTAACCTGTGCAACAGCTGCATCACCGTGGCTCCGATTAGGCAACGTGAAAGCCGTCGCTTACACGGACTAGAACCGGAATACAAGGGATATACCGAGTACATCCTTCCGAAAGTCCGTATCATCAGAAGAACCATGGACACGAAACCAGCGGTAAGCCAGCTGCACATCAGACACCCGGCGGTGTTCTCTGGAGACGCTGGACAGGAACCAACAAATGGCTAAAAGTTTTCAACCAAGTAGCCAAGTATAACAGGTGGGATCATACGATGTGCTTGGCCAACCTGGACGGAACACCCTAGCAATGGTTTGAGAACAACGAAGACAAGCTGAATGACTGGGAAACGTTCCAGACGGAACTTAAGAAGACGTTTGGAGACCGCCACGAGGGGACTGAGGCGCTTCAGTCACGGTCTGCACGGCCACTACGGTCGAGGGTTCGAATCCCCCCTCGGGCATGGATATTTGTGCCGTCCTAGTTCGTAGGTAGTTCGTAAGTAGTTTGTAAGTTTAGGGACTGATGACCCCGTAGTTAAGTCCCATAAGCTGTACAAACATTTGAACATTTGGAGACCGCCAGCGACAAATCCGCTCGGCGGAAGAACAACTGAAGAACCGGGCCCAACGACATGATGAGCCGACACAGTCGTACCTACAGAATGTTTTGGCCATGTGTAACACAGTCAATCCGAATATGACTGAGGCCGACAAAATCACGCACCTGATGAAGGATATTGCAGAAGACATGTACCAAGCTCTTCTGATCAAAGACGTCGCTACGACGGAAGAGTTCATCAAGTGGTGCCAGCGGATTGAAGAGATGCAACAAAGGAGGGTTGGGCGAAAGAAGTATGACAGATTCCCCAATGTAGTCCCTATGGCCGTTGTGGAAAACCAGCATGACTTCGCTTCTCTCATACGACAAATTGTGAGGGAAGAATTGCAACAGTTTATGGCAGCCGGGACTGTTAGACCGAGCGAGCATAAGATTATGGCCATGGATGTAAGCCCTGTAAGTCACGAAGGAGCAGACGCCGCCGAGGAAGAGGTATTTCAGACATTAGCTCCTGTCTGCCCCGCCAGTCGCACGCCACACCTTATCCTTTCTCTGGCCTGTCGAACATGTCTGATCGATGATTGCGGAACATTTGGCCTGGCATACATTACCCGCTGCTACACAGATCAACATTGCCAATAAGTGGAAGCAGCGTAGAAAGCTTTAGTCCAACAATATATACAGAGCCTATTTGATTCAATGTTGACGCGTGTACCATCGGAGATATCGAACACTTGGGGAATCATTCAATACTGATTACATCATATTCTTGACTTCACATCAGGCTCTATTTGCAATCATGTATCTCTGAACAGTGCGTTATCTCCCAAAAAGTACATGTGATGAGGTTTAAACATTAACGTAGATGAACAATGAACTAAAGTTATCTTACTGTCCACCTCCCCTAACTATGAACCCCTGAGCTCTGCTATACATGTCCTTTAAACTTCGGACGAAGTCATCCTTTGGGATGGCGTTCAAAAGCTTCACCACATTTAGTTGGATGTAAGGAATATTGTCAAATCTCTTGCCTTTCAAAGTAAGTTTGAATCAAGTGAGTAGGAAGAAGTCTGGAAGACTGAGATCCAACTAGTATGGTGGATACTCAAGTTGCACCACATTCTTTTTTGCCAGGAACTGTTTGACGATATTGGCTGTGTGTACCGAAACAAAACAAAAAGTAGACGTTGCATGAAACGAAACAAAATTTGAACGTACCTTGCAGTGTACAACGTCGTTCCTTCAGGTAGAAATTCCTTTTGAATAATGCCTTGACTATTGAAAAATATGATGAGCATCGTTTTGATACATGATTTTTCGGTTCTGATATTCATCCGACGAGGTAATGCCGGTGGAGCCATTCCGTGCCTTGCCGTTTCGTTTCAGGGTCTTACCGGAGACAACAGGTTTCATTTCCAGTGACAATATCGTTCAGGAAATTATGCGTCGCATCCACCGTTTTGACAAAATCCTGTGAAGCCTCTATCCGTGTCTGCTTCTGATAGTCAAGTGATGTGGCAGAAGACGACAACTAGTTTTCTTTTGGCTAAGGACTTGTCGCAAGGATTCATGGTCAATATTCATTCATCCGCTATAATGTGCACAGTTAATCGACGATCGTTAGTTATTAACGTCTTCACTTTTTCAATGTCTTCCGCTAAAGGGATTGTCAAAAACACTTTCCCGGCCTCCTCGAAAAGGGGCTAACCACCCGTCTACACATCTCATGGACAATTAGTGATACCCATAAACACTTACCAGATCGCATTCGTTACGTTAGGTGTCATACCAAGCTGTTGGGCCCGGTGGTCTTGAAGTACTCGACTGGAAACCGAAGGGGCGCGGGTTCGAAACCCGGTCGGACGTCGGATTTTTCAGTCTGCACTTTAACCCATCCTTCACCTCTCAACGATGTGAAGAGTCGCCAGAAACGACACGTGGTTCGGATTCCATGTTAAGCTGTAGGTCCCCTTTCGCCAGTTGGATAACTGGGGTAGGCTAGGGCACGCAAGTCGCCGAAGTGGCGTCCAATTGAAAGACATGCACCAGGCTTCCGAGCCACACGAAATTATTATTATTATACCAACCTTAAAACAAAATCTTAAATTGAACCTTTGCATGTTCCTTCAAAATGTTCAAATGTTTGTAAAACTATGGCAACAAACTGCAGTGGTCATTCCCTAGACTTACAAAGTACTGAAAGTAACTTATGCTGAGGACAACACATACATCCATGCCCGAGGGTAGACTCCGACGGGAAGCAGACGTGCTCTCCACAACAAGGCGCCTTAGAGCTCTCTGCCACACCAGCGCGGCTCGTTCATTGTGCTGTTCTCAGTTCAGAATCGATGCACTAAACAAGCATCACTTCCAAGTGATCTAACACGAAACACACACAATGCTCAACTGAACTCCGGTGGGGGCAGCTTATCAACACCGGCTGCTCTGCAGATGCGGCGTTGTGTTGCCCGATCGACCTTTCTGACTTCATTCACCGAACATCATTTTCGGAGGTTGTTCATTTTGCTGTAATATCTCTGGTCCTACGTAATGTATTTAGGATGGATACCAGTGTATATGTGTTACGTGTCTGGGCACTATTTGATGGTTTTGACACCAAATGACGAATGTTCTAGACACAGACTTCGTCTACGTCAGGATAGCTACACTAGTTCGTTCCATGTGGGCTGTGAGCTCAGTATTTAACTCGGGAGATGGGGTGGCAATGAAACAGTGGTCCAGTATAACAAAACAGTTTATTGACATTATAGCTTACAATCGGTTGGAGGTGAGTGGAGTGTGCGTGCGCACTGCACGTGCTGAGGTGGCGTCCAGCTGACGCCACGATTCTCGTAGTAGCTGACGCTGCTGGTGCGGCTACCTGCCGGCCGCTACGCCTCTGTATTGCGTTAGAGGTATCGTCCTCGCACCGCCCCGCACCGCTGCCGCCGCCGCGATGGCCGACCGCGCTGGGAGCTGCCCTGCAGTTGAGCCCAGGTCCTCCTTCTCCCGCCGCTGCTGCACCATACTCCAGACGGTCACAGGAGCGCTTCATGTGTGGCCGCGTCCTTTCGTCTCCCACCGGTGAGTAACTGGCTGCAGTCTTACCACGCCATGCGTTGGTTCGACGCCCGGTTGCGCTACTGTCGAGGCCGAGACCCCGCTGCCCGTTGCGTCAGGCTGTGCCGCCACTATTCCACTGGCTGCATCTCCCGTGGCGGATGCCGTGATGATTGGCTGCTGGCCGCGCTGCGTCGAACTGCTTCCAGCCTGCGACATACTCAGTTTTGCGATAACAATAATAACAATTGTTGTCGACGAGAAGCACAGTCCGGGCGGCAGGTGACTGCCCAGACGTGGCTGCCTCTCTCTCTGCCGTGGCTGACTGACTGACTTGTCTTTTTCGCCTGTATTTATACAACGAGGTTGATCCCGTCGGCCTGTGTTTCACTAATGTGGCATAGCTGATCTTTGCTGCACGTGACCGGTCTCCTACTTCCGATCAAGTATGTCCCAGTCACCTTTGGATGGGGGGGGGGGGCTACCAGCAGTAATAACAACAGCTCAATGTGAGAAACCGACGCTGTGCCTATATTTCGTTAAGTACTGCATCTATAACTAGAAACAAAACGAATGGAGATTAGGAATTAACGCCCTGCCGACAACGTAGTCTATAGAGAGCGAGCGCGGGCTGGGATATATTTTAAGGCTGAAGAAGGAAATCGGCTTACCCTTTAAGATGAACTATCCTGGAATTTCCCTCGAACGATTTAACGAATCACGGAAAATACAAATCAGAATGACAGGAGGCGGGTTTAACCGCTGTCTTCCCGAATACGCGTCCAGTGTACTACACACAGGGTCACTTCACTAGGCCCTGCGACTGGAGATAATACCTTTTATTGTGAGGAAATTCTTACAATTCATCTGGATTAACACAATTACGATATTTGAAACGGTTCCAAAAATACTTTCCTTGAAAAGCTTAACTGATATCCTCGTAACATTAATTTTGTGTATGATAGAAGTGTTGCGGCGGAATAGCCGTGCGCACTAACGCGCTTTGCTGCAATGAGCGCGGCCGTTCGCCGTCGGAGGTTCAAGTCCTCCCTCGAGTATGGGTGACTATGTCGTTCTTAGGAGAAGCTAGTTTAAGTAGTTTGTAAGTTTAGGGCTGATGACCACTGCAGTTAGGTCCCATAGCTTTACAAACATTTGAACATTTTTATGGTGGACGTCAGTACGATGTCTGAGTGAATCTTACTGGTAGAAAAGACGAGATGTGTTCTGTATGATAGCAAAACCTTAGCACCGGCCGCGGTGGCCGAGGGGACTGAGGCGCGTCAGTCACGGTCTGCACGGCCACTACGGTCGGGGGTTGAATACCCCCTCAGGCATGGATGTTTGTGCCGTCCTTAGTGTTAGCTAGTTCATAAGTAGTTTGTAAGTTTAGGGACTGATGACCCCGTAGTTAAGTCCCATTTGAACATTTGAACAAAACCTTAGTTCTCCAACAAAGCTGACTCGTCATTCCTTGCGCACGTACTATGTTCAATTCCCGGCCGTATGGAAATGTATCTAACGCCTAACAACTTGTGAGCCAGTTTCTAATACCTCTTAGAGCGACTGGATCAACGGAAAGAGTTGAGTTTTATAGTAAGCCCTACTTCGCGTCAGTCTGGGATCCGTATAAGATGGACTGATAGAAATAAGCACAGGGGATCAAAAAGAATGCAACACCTTTCGTAACAGGTTCATTTAGTAAGTGTGGATGTGTCACGGTTATGCTCAGTTATCTCCAGTGGCAGATGCTGCAAGAGAAGCGCTTTCTCACGCTGGAAACTACTGTTGAACTTCCGACAGTGTACTTTCCTAGAAGAACAAGCAAATTTATTGATTCCTTATACGTGTATCTTGCGAAAAGAGCAAAAAGATAACTTTAGAGAAATTATAGCAGACACCAATGCTTACAAGCAGTCATTTTTCCAGAGCAGCAGGAGAAAAGGGAAACAGGGGAAAAGACAATGGAACACAAAGGACTCCCAGCCGTACAGCGTATGTTGCCTTTCGGAGGACAGCCGTAGATAATAGAAAATGATACTTTTTACAACCTCACAAGGAAAGTACTTGGGCTCGAACAAACACATATACATCAATCCTGCTAAAGTATTGCGATTGGTTGAGATGAAGTTACGAAGAATCATTCTTCGTAAAGATGGTATTAGTGTAGAAGATGAATCATTCGCTTGCTTTCTCGTATCTGTTAAGGTACAGAAATATAGCATAAGTTAGATACTGTTGTAACACTAACACATAATGATGACAATAGGGATGATAATGACGAAGAACCCATTGCTAGCGGTAGTGCTACGGTAAGTGCGGTAAGAGGCGGTGGAAGCAGTGGCAGTGAATACCAACAGTCTTCCGAGAATAAGGTTAAAGTTGCAACTATCATCACGGCTTTTGATGACAATAAGCTAGAGAACATATACAAGGATTATTACACAAGTTATAGTTCAGATATCTGCATTACGTATGGTGTTTACATCTACGGTGCTATCTAGAGCATGATTGCAAAGTTTTGCATAAAAACGACACCCACCAGCACATTGAGGTGTACGTAGTGATACTGTAAACAAACGTTCATACAGATATGTTTGTTCGAGCCCAAGTACTTTCCCTGTCAGTGTTGATTCGCGCAGAGTACATTTTCGGCCCCCAGAAGTGTAACATTACATATACATGAAACACATTCCGCAATTCTACGGCATTCCGACGTAGTGACGCGAGTGTCAGAAAAGCCTTTTCGAAAACGCGGATGTGCTGAGCCTTTGTCCAGTTGCACGGAGTTCATCGCTGCTCCAGGAAATGGTAAAGCTAGAGATAGCGGTAAAGTTAATCACGCTGACATTCACTGTAGTAACCTGGAATTTGGGAAACGCAGATTAATTAGAAGCGCGTCACGCTGTATTACTGTACAGCCAGTACGATCCAGATGCGCCCGCAAAACTTGTCGAGCTTGGGCTGACAGAAAGGTGTGCGCTGCAATGAATTGAGGGAACGGCCGCGCGGCCTGCAACCACCTCGCTGGCCGCATTCATCCCATTCTACTGCCGTGCCGTAATTCTCATCAGTTCGGACAATTTGTCAGCACTGTCGCTTGTGCGAGGGTATTCATCTCGTTGCTGGCTACTCCATTTACACTCGAGCCAGCGTTTCAAACCCAGCGCTCTGCAGCGCACCATTAGAATCACTTGCGTTGAACAGCCCATTACATCACTGAGGATAAATCCTACACATTAATGAAATGGTATATATAATCAACAAAGAGAGTAATTTGCAGAAATTGTGTATCTCACAACCACTCCCAGTAATGTACTGTATTAAAGAAAAGCAGGAAGAGAACGAGAGTTTGAGCAGTGTGTGAGAGCTGCGAGAATGGTTCGCAGCTGTTTTAATCCACGTAATACGAGTAATTCATGTTGAATTAGACTGGGCTGAAACAAATGTAGCTTGGACTGTGAATCTGTGGGAAACGAAAACGAGACTGCGATTCCATTCCTGAATATGTTACGTTGCGGGATAGTGTGAAAACATCTGTAATGTTAGATCTAAAGTATCGGAACATCGCTATTTAACCCGGAGTAGTCCAGCAGATGTCACGAGAGCCGTATCGACCATGTTAAAATGAGGCGGGGAGTATCGTCAGCTGGGGAGTAACAGCACAATGGGTCGATTAGAAGAGATCATTTACTTCAAACGTGGAGTATCATCAAACTAAAGGTTCGATTCACGGCTACACCTATAATTTTTATATATTACTTTTGACTTCTTTTACCTCTAGTGGTGCTGTTGCTGCGAATAAAAGCCGAATTACACCTGTTAATTAACTGGGTAAGTCAGTTCAAAGGTCTAAAAGGCAGCCGGCCGCAGTGGCCGAGCGGTCTACGGCACGCCAGTCAGTCTGTACGGCCGCTACGGTCGAGGGTTCGAATCCCCCTTCGGGCATGGATGTTTGTGCCGTCTTTAGTATAAGGTAGTTCATAAGTAGATTGTAAGTTTAGGGACTGATGACCACGTAGTTAAGTCCCTTAAGCTTAACAAACATTTGAACATTTCTAAAAGGCAACGGAATACCACCTCCGAACAGGACTATGCCTAGTAAAGTTCTTTGGTGTTAAAACCAATCCTGTGGTTGTTGACTACTTTACCTTATGGAAAGTATATGCGCCACAGGACTGTAGTACATTTCAAACAGGGTAGTCAGCAACAATCAATCGTTGTTCAAATTGAATCTTTTATTACCACAAATCAAGATTTCGGAAATTAACTAGCCATTCTCAATGCATTTGTTTCACACTGAGGTTTTAAATGTCAAACTACGCTTTACACATGTTGGTGTACAATTTTCACAATTAAAATATGCAGAGATTCAGACATAGTATGTCTGAACTGTGAAAATATTTCATTGTGCTAGTGTTCATTGAGAATGTCTAGTTACTAGTGGAAATCTGGATTTGCGGTAATAAAAGACTCTTTCAACGACGACGACTACCCTGTTTGAGACTGGCCTAGTCACTGTACGACAGCTGAGTAAACTATGATCAGTGTCATTCCAAGTCTCCATGAGCTGTCTGAATAGACTGTTAGAGACATGGTTCTTAAATGGAAAACCGAACAAAAACCACATAAAACGAAGACTAGCTAGACGTCGTGTACTAACAGACAGACCTAGTCGAGCATTACAAAGTTCCGTTACACAAAAATCTCGCCGGCCGCGGTGGCCGAGGGGACTGAGGCGCTCCAGTCACGGTCTGCACGGCCACTACGGTCGGGGGCTCGAATCCCCCCTCGGGCATGGATATTTGTGCCGTCCTTAGTATAAGGTAGTTGATAAGTAGTTTGTAAGTTTAGGGACTGATGACCCCGTAGTTAAGTCCCATAAGCTTAACAAACATTTGAACATTTTTGAACAAAAATCTCATGAAGTCAGAGGAATTAATCACAAATCAGGTCTAAAGGGCTACAGTCATTGCAATAAAATGACTGCGAGTAGAGTGTTAAAACAATAGAGGAGAATGATCAAACAGCTCCTGATACGCCACACACCTGAAGAGGTCAAAAGAGCAGCGCCATTAAAGAGTGAATGACTGGAAAACTATTATTGAAAGTGATTAATCACGCTGTACATTGTGTAAATCTACTGGACGGGTTTAGATTTGACGAATACCTAAAGAAAAAAAAAACCTGGCTTCAAGTTGTGACGATACTATCCATTTGATAGTACAGAACTGCCACAACTACATTAAAGTCATAAATTTCATCACCTGTTTTGTAGGGTATCACACGACGACAGCCAGCCTCCCTACATTCCGTTTTTTTATTATTATTATTCATAGACACTAAAAATGTAGCTTCAGTTGACAAACTTTATTATATCTGTAAAAACTTTACGTTGACAAACCATAAACAATTTCAAAACAGCCAAAGTTGCAACTTGTTGGTTTTTTGATTGACGATAAGTTTCGGGCTTGCCTGAGCACAATTATCAAGTAGGCCTAAGAAACAATGAAGTGACGTATTACAAACGCTAAACTTGATTTACATAATATGATCTTCTTTTTTTAAATTGAGAACAGAATTTTCACAATACCAATATATACATACCAAGTCAGTGTCATCTTCAATACACATAAGACATATCACCAAATTTACAAAATATAAAATATTATTCCTCGTAGGCGAATTATGAAATTTACAGAACAAATTGTATTACTCTCTACAAAACCGGCCATCAACTAATAGTATCCTCTTGTATCGATTAATCAGGAAGGATTTGGGCAAAGGGCGCTACATACAATCTTCATTTTTATTACATAACGTACAACAAAACGGAACTTGTACAAAAATTGTAATGTCAAAACGAAAATCATTATTCTCATTCATAAAAATGTAGCCCATAAATATAGAAGTATTATTTGTAATCTGTTAAGAGATTCATAAGGTGTTTCAGTATGAAGGGGAGTGTGGGAAAGGGAAGGGAGGGGAGGAAGTTCGGAGGCACATACTAGCAAGTCCCTGTATAATTATCTTCTTGTTATTAACCAGAATATATAACTATACAGCCATACCAATCAAACAGAGGGTTTTAAAATTTAATATGAAGAACAATTTCAGGGAGGATATAAGCAGTTGTAGGTATTATTGTAATCTAATCTTTTGTTTTGCCCTACGCTGGTGATAAAGGAGACGGGTTTCTTCTGGTGGACGATAACGCTCGTCCCCGAAGAGCTGCACTGGTGGACATCATGCTTGAAGCTGAGGGAATTGAACGAATAGTGTTGCCCGCTTGTTCTCCGGACTGAGCATGTCTGGGATGCACTTGGCAGACGCATTGCAGCCAGACCAACACCTCCCACAGACCTGGATATTGCACTCGTGGAATAATGGTCAGAAATCCCTCAGGAGCTGATAACCTTATAATCTCTTACTTTTCATACCATGCAGGTGAGCAGCTGTTAAATGTTCTCTCCAGTGTTCCATATTTGTTGACGACTTCTCTATTCTTTTGCTCTTCTTCCAACCATGCAACAGCATCACGTCAGCTGCAACTAACTCTTCGACTTATGGATGAATGGGCAGAGAAGCATGGTTACAAGTTTTCAACCGAGAAGTGTGTTTGCGTTCATTTTAACAATACGCGTTCCATTGTAAACTTGCCTTAACTGCATATGAGGAACGGCGTTCTAAATTTTAAAGACACGGTCAGATTTATGGGCCTTACATTTTACACCAAATTTTCATGGTTGCCACACCTTAAATATATGAAAAGACGGTACTTCAAACACTGAGCATCTTAAAAGGTATTAGCCAAACTTCATCTGTAGCGGATAGAATATGTATGCTACGATTTTATAGAGCCTTTGTGAGGTCTCGCCTTGATATTGGGTGCGCGGTGTACGGCTAGGCACGGCCATCCTATTTAAAGATGTTGGACGCGCTACAACATTAAGGAATTCGGCTGTCCACTGGGGCGTTTAGAACCAACCCCCTACCAAGTCTGTTCAAATGTTTGTAAATCTATCGGACCAAACTGCGTGGTCATCAGTCCGTAGCTTACAAACTACGTAAACCTACGTAAACTAACCAAAGGACAACACACACACCCATGCCCCAGGGAGGACTGGAACCTCCACGGCGAGCAACCGCGCGCTCCGCAGCGAGACGATTTAGACCGCTCGGCTACTCCACCGCGGCTACCAAGTCTGTTGAGCCGCCACTACATAGCTATTAATTGTGTGCCAGGCATATAAAACGCTGTCCACCCCTTTCACTCCCGCATACCATAACGTTGCCCACACTCCATTGGGAACGCTTCTCCATAATAGGCAACGGGCCACGAGGCCTTATGGGATCCCCATAAGGGACTGCCTTTTAGATCTAGAAGTGGCGGATTTTAAAGTTTCACGTCATGGCTGGAGCAGATTTCCACCTTGGCTTCTCTAGAGGCCCATACTTATTTTACATCTGACTACTTTTAAGAAAGATGAAACCTCAAATTTTACCTTTTAGTGTGAATTTCTTACCACTTTAGATAGGCATCACAGTTTTAGAGTGGTGTACACTGGTGGTTCCGAAATGTTCACATGTTTGTAGAGCTTATGGGACTTAACTACGGGGTCATCAGTCCCGAAACTTACAAACTAGCTAATACTAAGGACGGCACAAATATCCATGCCCGAGGCGGGATTCGAACCCCAGACCGTAGTGGCCGTGCAGACCGTGAGTGACGCGCCGCAGTCCCCTCAGCCACCGCGGCCGGCGATGGTTCCGAGACTGGGTCGGGTGTTCTGTAATTTTCCTTAACCGCGTCATCACGATTCGCTTTCCCGAGAATTATACTGTTTTCTCAGCAGAGATTCATGCGATCGTGAAGGCACTGGAGCAGATACGAAGAGAACGGGGTAAGCGTTTTCTTATCTGCTCGGATTCTCTTAGTACGCTGCAATCCTTACATGACCTATAAACGGATGTGATATTGCTGCAGCATACACAGGACCAATTGTCCTTCCTCCAATGTCGGGGGAAGCAGGTGTCGTTTTGCTGGATGCCAGGATATGTGGGAATTAGGGGTGATGAAAAAGCCACTCGAACCGCTAAAGAGGTGTGCCGAGTCCATAATGTGACACGGTGCCTTATACCTTTTTTGCGGTTGCGGGCCCTGCAGTTGTAGGAGGTTGAATGGTTGTCATTAACGAATAATAAGTTGCGGTTGCTTAAGTCCACTATCCACCCGTGACGATCCTCCTGCCGGTCTCTCAAGCGAGAATGAAGTCGCCATGTCCCGCCTCCGCGGCGAGCACTGTCCATACCAAGGACTAGACTAGGGGGAGATGCCCTTAACACTACATAAGTGAAGCCGTTGTCGCCATATTGTGGAGTCAATAATTTTTTTGTTAATAAATCATAGTTCAGTTATCTGAAACGTCTGTATTTGTTCACTGTATCAAACGTATACCAGAAATGACAGATATTTATGTGTGAAAGTTAATAGGGCAAGAACCACACAGTGATTCAATCTGAATCATATTTCGTTGATTCCATAAGATGGTGGACTGGCTTCAATCGACTGATAAGCTTTTCATAGTAGCGCCGTCTCCCCTTATTTTAACCTCCTTGATCCATACACTAATACACTCCAGGGCATTAAAATTGCTACAACACGAAGATGACGTGCTACAGACGCGAAATTTAACCGACAGGAAAACGATGCTATGATATGCAAATGATTAGCTTTTCAGAGCATTCACAGAAGGTTGGCGCCGTTGGCGACACCTACAACGTGCTGACACGAAAGTTTCCAACCGATTTCTCATAGACAAACAGCAATTGACCGGCGTTGCCTGGTGAAACGTTGTTGTGATGCCTCGTGTAATGAGGAGAAACGCGTACCATCACGTTTCCGACTTTGATAAAGGTCGGATATAGCCTATCGGGATAGCGGTTTATTGTATCGTGACATAGCTGGCCCAGTTGGTCGCGAATCCTATGACTGTTAGCAGAATATGGAATCGGTGGGTTCAGGAGGGCAATACTAAACGCCGTGCTGGATCCCAACGGCCTCGTATCACTAGCAGTCGAGATGACAGGCATATTAGTCGCATGGCTGTAACCGATCGTCCAGCCACGTCTCGCTCCCTGAGTCAACAACTATCTGCACGAACAGTTCGACGACGTTTGCAACAGCATGGACTATCAGCTCGGAGACCATGACTGCAGTTACCCTCGACGCTGCATCACATACAGGAGCACCTGCGATGGTGTACCCAGCGACGAACCTGGGTGCACGAATGGCAAAACGTCATTTTTTTTTTTTCGGATGAATCCAGGTTCTGTTTACAGCATCGTGATGGTCGCATCCGTGTTTGGGGACATCGCGGTGAACGCAGATTGGATGCGTGTATTCGTCACCGCTATACTGGCGTATCACCCGGCGTGATGGCACGGGACGCCGTTGGTTACACATATCGGTCACCACTTGTTCGCATTGACGCCACTTTGAACAGTGGGCGTTACATTTCAGATGTGTTACGACCCGTGGCTCTACCCTTCATTCGATCCCTTCGAAATCTTACATGTGAGCGGGATAATGCACGACCACATGTTGCAGGTCCTGCACGGGCGTTTCTGGATACGTTAAATGTTCGACTGCCGCCCTGTGCAGCACATTCTCCAGATCTCTCACCAACTGAAAACGTCTGGTCAATGGTGCCCGAGCAACTGGCTTGTCACAATACGCCAGTCATTACTCTTGATGAACTGTGGTCTCGTGTTGAAGCTGCATGGGCATCTGTACCTGTACACGCCATCCAAGCTCTGTTTGACTTAATGCCCAGGCGTATCAAGGCCGTTATTACGGCCAGAGGTGGTTGTCCTGGGTACTGATTTCTCAGGATCTATGCACTCAAATTGTGTGAAAATGTAATAACTTGTCAGTTCTAGCATAATATGTTTGTCCAATGAATACCCGTTTATCATCTGCATTTATTATTGGTACAGCAAGTTTAATGGCTAATAGTGTAGTTTCTTATTCCGACGAGAGGATTTCCCACTATGTGATGCTTGTGGCGTTCGGATTACTGTAAGTCACAATTTAAGTGAGTGTCCTTCATACCGCTCAGAGAGGACGGTGGCGAATGTTGGTGGTGTTTTCCCTCTATTTTGGGTGATGACGTGGCGAAATTGTCCAAAGTTTTAATATTTTTTGAAATGTCTGCAGTCTGTCCCAAATTTTTAGATTGAAGGTTTTCGTGTCTTTTAGAGTGGCTGGCTGATCCTTTTTGTTCCCACAGTCAGTTAGCTGTAGTCATCTGCTATGACAATTTAACTTCTTGAGCCACATTCTTTGTTTCAGTGAAAGCTACGATATTGTGACTCGGTACACTTTTTCTTTTCTGGCAGTATACGTATGTTCCGACTGCATTTCCTATAGTGTCATATTCATGTTTTGAAGAACTCTGCTGACACTCGTCTCTGATACATTATGTCCGTGTGCTGAAAACCTCGTCCTCCTTTCATCATCATCATCATCGTCGTCGTCATCATCAGCACGTCGTATCAGTTAGTCACCTTGCGCCCAGCAGGGGAAACAAGGGGTCTGCGAATTGGTCAATCCCGTCGTCTTACATCTTTCAGTTAGCCATAATATTGACAGCAATACCCATTAACGAGAAACTACAGCATTTAATATTATTTATGTCACAAGTATTTACAGATTCTTACTACATGCTACAACTCAGTGTCTAAAGGTTTGTTAAACACCTCTCGACCGCTTACTTCTCCTTGACAACATGAATTGCTGAAACGGAACCTCCATCACCATATATGTTGTCTTTTTCATTCTGGACAGTCACATGATGGATGAATCGCTCCGCCATTTCCCAATAGTTTGAATTTAGGATCCACCTGGGCACCTACTTCACAAGAGTTACCCATTAACAGATAGGAGCAGGTTTTGAAGGATTTTACATTGAAAATTCCTGTCGTTAAGTGTCAGACCAGTGGGAAAATTACAGCAAGAGACAAATTACGTAACATCGATCTGACCACGCACCCCTAGGCAGTTATGTTCCAAAACAAGATAGCCTCACACATTAAATCGTATACTGATGTGCCCTGACGAATGTGTTATTTGGTTATGAACAAGGAAGAAATAGGCCTCAACTATCAGATCGAGCTTCAACAACACAATGCTGAAAGAAGTTTTTTAGGTAGTGCGATGAATGTTTCCAACACCCGACCAACGAATATATACGAGGAGCGTTAAAATAAAAAAATAATATACGTCTTAAGAAGCAAACCAGTTGAAATTTGAATACGTCGATTTGGGATAACGTAGCGCGACATCTAGGGGCGCGAAGCATGAGTCCTCACCTCCCCCTAAAACATTCAAGACTGTGCCCTCAGCAGGCAAGGTCCGAATACCTGGAGTACGAAAAAACCATTAACAGGACGTGTTCTGTGACACACTCCATCAAGAGCGTACTGTCTGGGCTGCTCACTGAGGGAGTGCTTCTGCTCCACGATAACGCTCATCCAGACGTCTCCAGGTTCACACAAAATGTACTGGCCAAGCTAAAATGGGATCAGCTTGAGCATCCGTCTTAGAACTCGGACATGTCGCGCTGTGTCTTCAAAAAAATGTTCAAATGTTTGTATAGCTATGGGATCAAACTGCACTGGTCATCAGTCTCTAGACTTACAAACTACTGAAACTAACGTATATTAAGAACAACACACACACACACACACATACACACACACACACACACCAATGCTCGAGGAAGGTCTCTATGTTCCGACGGGTAGTTACCGTGCACTTCACAGTAAGGCGCCTTAGAGCGCACCGCCAATCCTACGGGGCCCTGTGACTTCCATCTGTTTGATCCGCTAAAATCCAGCTCAAAGCTAGGCGCTTCAACTCGGACGACGAACTGAAGGACACAATAGAGCAGTTTTTATCAACCTTCCAAATATTCCGGCGAGGCCTCTCCTCTTGAACAATAACAAATGTATGTTATATTCCTTCAAACCGTCTTGATTGCAAATTTTTTATTAGTTAATAACGCGTTTCGCCCTTTAGTAGGACATCTTCAGATTATCTGCGTGACAGAATTTACACAAAATTACAAGGCGGAATTACAAACGGTTCTAATGGTGCATGGGCTTATTTTGTGTTAAGAAGACAGTATAAATGGTAAACAAAGCTTACAATGCGCTCTCCGTGGTGTGACACCGTAAGTTGCTATTGCGGCGTTTCTATTTTTCTGGATTTTTTTTTTTTTTTTTTTTTTTGATTTCCTTGTCGCCCTATAAATGATCGGGTAACAACGAATTACAATTGGAACATACTCGGTAAAGATGTGAGAAACATAAAACCGATTTTTAAGATTACCTTAATAGAAGCGGTGGTCTCTGTTGATACAAGATAAGCCCATGTTTACAATTGCGCTCACGGGCGGTGGGCGGGCGTGGGGTACTGCTCCGCCGACTTGTACAGACTAAGGGAATGTGGGTAGGGAGTGACATAGGAAGCCGATGTATAAGACGGGACGGGTGAAATCTAGCCATCTGAATACAAATTTAACGAAAGAGAGGTTATTAAGCAGGACAGAAGTTTATAATTTATGTTGGTATTTGTAAATGAGAGGAATTTTATTTGAACAGAGACATTATAATATCTAGGAATGTTTGATCTTTGCATGCCAATTGATCGTTTAGGAGGTGCGGGTGTCCAAAGTAAGTGCGCTTCGCTATCTCAAACTTTTCCAGTAAATTTATCTTACGTCCCTTCTGCGCTATATGTAAGATTTGCATGTTGTCAATGGTAGGTTGTTGATGATCGGATGCTTTAGTGTGTTCCACAAAAGGGGAATGTTTTTTCAGTTGGCCTTTTATTGTAAGAAGGTGCTCAGTAAAACGTACTTTAAAGGTCCGGCCTGTCTGCCCTATATATTCAGCTGGGCATTCGGGACATTGTAGTTTGTAGACTCCTGAGGAAAGGTATCTGTCCTTATTGGCTTGTTCGTTGTGTGGGAGAATTTGCTGTATGCTCAAAGGGCTACTAAATACGACTTCTGTCCTGCTTAATAACTTCCCTTTCGTTAAATTTGTATTCAGATAGCTAGATTTCACCCGTCCCGTCTTATACATCGGCTTCCTATGTCACTCCCTACCCACATTCCCTTAGTCTGTACAAGTCGGCGGAGCAGCACACCACGCCCGCCCACCGCCAGTGAGCGCAATTGTAAACATGGGCTTATCTTGTATTACCAGAGACCACCGCTTCTATTAAGGTAATCTTAAAAATCGGTTTTATGTTTCTCACATCTTTACCGAGTATGTTCCAACTGTAATTCGTTGTTATCCGATCATTTATAGGGCGACAAGGAAATCCTAAAAATTCCAGAAAAATAGAAACACCGCAATAACAACCTACGGTGTCACACCACGGAGAGCGCATTGTAAGCTTTGTTTACCATTTATACTGTCTTCTTAACACAATATAATCCCATGTACCATTATAACCGTTTGTAATTCCGCCTTGTAATTTTGTGTAAATTCTGTCACGCAGATAATCTGAAAATGCCCTGCTAAAGGGCGAAACGCGTCATTAACTAATAAAAAATTTGCAATCAAGACGGTTTGAAGGAATATTTATTCTAACTGATTGCTGTACACCATGGAATGGTAATCATTTTAAAAGTATGTTATGTCTTTGTTTTGCTTCTGTTTTATTTTAAATTGTTGGACAAAGTTTTTATGTGTATTTTTCGGAATGGAAAACATCCTATTGTTACATGATTTCCGATAGAAAAATATATTTTTCGCAACGAGTGTTTCGCATTTCGAAAAGACTCAGAAACGAATTATGCGTATTAAGAAAGGCACCACTGTGTAGACAATTTGTAAAGAAGTAGATCTTTTTTTTAGAAATTTTTCAGAATTACTTATTGTATCGTGTTCTCTTACCTATCGACTAGTTTCTGAAAACAATTTTCAGACATTACGCTTATTTATCATTAACACACTGTATAACAAAATAATCTGTGATCGATTTAATTCATAATGACTGTTACACAAGGAACTCCGTAATTTTAACATTAAATAAATTTCACTTTGGCGTACGTTTTTGGGTTAGTGAACCCCCTGGTTATTTTTTGGTGCAAATACTTCCTCCTCTGATGACGACCTCCCGACCAAGACTATGCGATTCCTCTACGGTTCGCGGCCTACAGCTTGAAAAACACTGCAACACAAGACTGGCTCTTGTCACAGCCACAGGAATTCTGGGAACAGGGAATCCTTAGGCTCGTTAAACTGTGAGACAGTTGTGCTCAGGCATCTTGTGATTACTTTTGAATAAAGGTTTCAATCATACCCACATTGTCGTTTCGTACGTTTTCATTTGATCACTCCTCATTCTTAATACAATGTCAGCTTCGTCCTTTCCAGATACTCCGGACGTGCGGGACTATCACATGTGTAGAAGATGACAGCGATCAGTCGAAAATATTTTACTAACTGCGGCAGATCTATATTTCAGTTATCATGTGACCTTTAAAAACGTAAAGCAGTCAACAATCCGAAGATTGGATTGAACACCACAGCGCTTTACTAGGCATGGTCCTGTCTGGCGGTGGTATGCCGTTGCCTTCATCCGACCTTGGAACTGATTTACCCAGCCAATTATAGGCATAGAGTATGTTACAGGGGGGGGGGGGCAACAGTTTAACGTGGATTTCGAACCACGGTGCTATTCGATTTTTTCCACATCAGCAACATTGCCAGAGGAGAAAGAAGTGGAAACTCAAAGCTAGAAATCCTAGGACCTCGCGGGGATCATACCCGCGACGTTTTGATTTATCGTCTGGCACTCTACCACTATGCTACCGACCATTATCGATGCTTACAATACGTTAAAGTCTCTAAGTGCTTTAACGTATTTTAAGCATTGATAATTGTCACACACTGAGCAAAATTTATATCTTCTACAATACAGATCGTTGTCATTTTCTATCCATTTGTAATTAGTTGCTCCGCACCACTGATTTAGTATAGCATTACACCGGACTCTCTAACGTATCAGGCAGTGACAACACATCATGAAAAAAACTCTGCAGAAAATATATTTAACTGTTGCATCTGTGTTGTTGCGTATTCTCCTAAATGTACGCCGGCCGCGGTGGCCGAGGGAACTGAGGCGCTCCAGTCACGGTCTGCACGGCTATTACGGTCGGGGGTTCGAATCACCCCTCGGGCATGGATATTTGTGCCGTTCTTAGTGTTAGCTAGTTCCTAAGTAGTTTGTAAGTTTAGGGACTGATGACCTCGTAGTTAAGTCCCATAAGCTATACAAACATTTGAACATTTACCTAAATGTACGTTAGCTGACACGATGGTAGGTTGTTCGTTTGGGCATCTTCACGGAGTAAGTTGTTATCAGTAATGTGATGTAAATGGCCGATTTAGTGGTATCGTCAGGGAAAAGTGCAGAAAAACTAGGAACAAAATCACAAACGTTACAACAACGTACTTGAGGTTAAAGTTTTAAAATGAAAGAAACTATTATGAAAAAAAAAATTACGTTTGCTCACATTATTGAGTATAGGACGAATAAATACTGAAAATGTGTGAGTACGTGTTGAAACATAATATACAAGTAATAAAAACAAGTCGTATTTTCCAGTTAAAATATGGGGTACTGTGAAGATTACGTCACGGAAAATAATATTTAAATTACTCCTTATGAAAATCGTCGAATACCGAGCTTCTCTTAAAAACTTCAGCGATGAAAGAATTATGTGCTTCTAGTTGATGTATGTTTCTCCAACAAAATCTGAAGCTCCCGTTTATTTCATCGGGGAACTAAATTCACTGAGGAGGCATTTGTTTCCTTCCTGGTGGACGTGTAATTCATTACCCGTCGGGAGATATCGATTAGCTTCTCTGTGCTTCCTTTAAGGTTTCTGAAGTGAAAAGCAAAAACATCGCTTTCTGAAAGCGACGATTGGTTCTTTTGTTAATCCTAGAGAAAAGTAGTTATAGAATGGGATTCCCAGTTCTATGCACTGCAGGTACAACCTGTACTTATCAACAGTGAGCCATTTTTTCAAAATAATAATTATTAACTTTGTTGTGACATAATATGAAGATTGAATTGAGGTATAGGAAACACGCGTATTATGGAAATCAGTTTAGGAGTGAATCATGATTTCTGTTTACTATTCTGGAAATAGGGCTTTTTTGTTAAAATCATAAGTACCTATTTTCCATGATTTCTGTGTCTACAGGAAGAAAACATACGAAAAATTGTGCCCATGATAGTCACTTAACAAAGTACTTCCCTGGATTTCTTGTGGAATGAACTTAAACCCCAAGGACGTAATAAGAGTTGTCATTTTAGCATATAGTTGGCTTCCGGTCTGTGTACACTACACTCTAAAAACGGATCATCAACGTCCATTAGAACTTCAAGTCCAGCGGCAGATGACAGTATTGTTTGGATGAATAGGAGGGACAATCTCCGCGGCTGACTTATTGAAGGACAGTACTAGAATATCCCAATTAATGTAAGGTAAATACTGAAACCTGAATGAAAATAGCTGACCGTTGACGATATTAACATCTATGAAAAAAAGTAAATTTTTACTCTGTAAGTTTATTAAAGTAAATATTAATATTAATTTCGTTCTAGATTATTTATAACGCATTCCACGAGCTTGAAAATTTTTAAAAAATATATTTTTTGAAAACAACGCCTTTCTTCAATCTTTAATATGAAACAGATTAAAACTGATCATACGGTAGTATACTCTGAGAAATCGAGCCGTTCAGTGTATGAGAAGGTAAATTCCCTTTCAGTACGTAAGTTTTCATTTACACAGTTTCCTTTAAATCACCAAGAATGTATAATTGCATCTCTTAGCCTCGTTTTCAAGTGGTTTCACCTGGTACGCTGTTTACTGGAAGTAACGGTGTAAGAGAGAGTAGAAAATATGATTAATTACGTTTTCGGTCAATTTAATTGATAGCAATCAAGGATATCATTAAATATCAATGAGATAGTAAAACTGTAACATTTCAGAGCTTAAAATTAATGTTTACGCCTGGATCAGAACTCGCTGGAAATATAAACCGTTCACTGGTTTCACTGAAAAATACGATGATAAATGGAACACGTCAGTCTTTTAATTTATGGGCAGTCACGAAACTTTGCACTTGACGAAGATATAATTGTCATTGGCACTTAACGAAGATATAATGCGAGATTCCAATGTTCCGAAGGCAACAATTAATTTCGTTCCTAGTGACTGCCGGTTTCGCTCTTATTTTCTGTGTGTTAATGGAACGTTATCTGCCGCATCGGGTGATATCGCGTCTTCCCTTCACTCATACAGAACTGTGAGTAATCTAGAAACTGGTGTCAGTTGCCGGTTTAAAATAAATATCTTGCGATAACTAAAGGTTATGTCATCCCTTTGATTGGGATATGCAGTGATTAAGACTGCGTCTTTTTCATAATGGAAGGTAAATACTTCGAGCGCTTTTTTTCCGTGGATTAAAGTAGTGTTAAAATAACGATAACTTGTTAGTTCAGCTGAATAAGACATCATGTCGCTATATTTAAAACATTTGATATTCAAGAAAACTGAAATTTAATATTACCTAAATAATACACGTTTACCAAACGTGCCCTGAACAAATATACTGTTTTCATATCAAAATGAACAGTGTGTTGTTCGATGCCACTGAGGCTGTGAACCGTTTATTTGTTACGCGGGTATTCAAATACTGAGCGCACATTTTCGATACTTTTTACATGAGACCCCTATTATCTTCCTCAAGCTGTTGTTTCGAGGTAGGTTTCTCTGTTGTTGAAATCATGATAACGTGCTCCAGTGAGCGTAAGTGGAGGAACATGAGGCCCAATCAAGACATCACCAACAATTCCTGCCCAAACGTTCACAGAAAATCTGTGTTGATGACGTGAATCGAGGACGTACAGTACATACTAACGAAACAATTGGATATTATGACAATCGTCTACACGAATTTAAAGAGAAATACTAAAATGAACTCTAACATGGAAATTAAGCGTTTCCGGACCCATGTCCACATAACATATTTTCTTTCTTTGTGTGTGAGGAATGTTTCCTGAAAGTTTGGCCGTACCTTTTTGTAACACCCTGTATATCTGGAGACCTCCGCGGGGGCATTAGGTGTCACTGTGTCCTCACCACTAACGAATATTTTCATCTGAAGAAATAAAAAATTACGAGAAAACATATGCGTAATATGTACCAATTTTTCATTGGCATGAAGTTTGCTGCAGCAACTTTTATGGGTAACAACATGAACACCGAAGCTAAAAGTGATACTGTCATCCTACAGAACATAAATTTTCATTGAAATTTCACTATAATTACTCACGAATAGTTGTAAAAATTGCAGCACCAGGGTCGCGGTGGATTAGCAGAGCGGTCTAAGGCGCCTTGCTGGCCGGCCGCGGTGGCCGAGGGGAATAAGGCGCCCACTACGGTCGGGGGTTCGAATCCCCCCTCGGGCATGGATATTTGTGCTGTCCTAGTTCGTAAGTAGTTCATAAGTAGTTTGTAAGTTTAGGGACTGATGAACCCGTAGGTAAGTCCCATAGACTGTACAAACATTTGAACATTTGAATAAGGCGCTCCAGTCACGGTCTGCACGGCCACTACGGTCGGGGGTTCGAATCCCCCCTCGGGCATGGATGTTTGTGCCGTCCTTAGTTGTAGCTAATTCATAAGTAGTTTGTAAGTTTAGGGACTGATGACCCCGTAGTTAAGTCCCATAAGATGTACAAACATTTGAACATTTGAGCGCCTTGCTGCCGAGCGCGCTGTTGTTCGCAGGCAGAGATTCGAGTCCTTCCTCAGCCATGGCTGTGTGTATGTTGTCCTTACGTTGTTTTAACTTACTTCAAGTAGTTTGTAAGCCTAGGGACTAATAAACAAAGAAGATAAGCCCATATATTTACAAACATTTGAACATTTGAATTGCAGCACCAGGGAAAATTGCTCAAAGATCTTTAGGTTTCCACATATGTAGAACATTGTACCAGCAGTGAGTGATTAGAACTGCATAAAGAGAGCTGGCATATATGTGGGCTCAGGTGCTCGGAGCCCTCAGTGTTACGAATAGTTCAGTAGTCAAGAGCTATTAACCTTACAGTAGTAGCACCAGTTTTTGTAACACCTGAAGAAGCATGTTTGACTCTGTCAACCAGCGATCGTTTTCTGCCTTAACATGCTTGGTGTTCTAAAATAATAAGTTTATTTTGCTTTTTAATTAACAGCAATACAAATTTAAATATTTGACCTTTAATTTTTCTAATAATCTCATGGAATTCTGTCACTACTTCTGTATTAACCTTAGCAGACCACTTTGAACCTGGTAGAATTGTTATTATATTTTTTTGAGGTCGTTTCTGCCGTTTTGACTGTTATAAATTTCTTGGTCGACTTACTTTTGCCATCTTCCCCAACAAAATACCTACATCTAAAATCAAAATTGCGGTCACCACCTTCTTCACCTTCTAGAGTCACATTTCCTCTTCTTCAAGATGTATACAAAAATTACATCTGGTTTTGATTCACTGTTGCAATCACTAGCTACTATTTGTTCTTCTTTCTGTGTCACACCAGACAAATTCAGAAAACTTCATTTAGAAGCCTTTCAATCTCCTCCTCTCATATCCCTTTTTTAAAAAAAGGCCCCAAAAGTATAAATAAAGATAAAGTATAGATGCTAGTGAAAAATTGTAATCCAAAATATAGTATATACAATGCCTATCATAAATTATACTTAAATCAGTGCTAACTTGGTTGAATCTGTGCACCATAAACATCAGGGACAAAAATAATCTGCAAATGTTGGCCTTGTTCGATGAATACAAATACATCAACAATACAATTAACGCCAGAGGACCAACTTGATGATAGATGGAACCGCAAGCACTGCAGCATTGCGTAATTTGAATTCAGGGGCCAGTTACGGGATTTGGCCAGTAAGGAGGGAAAGAAAGCCAATGTGCACTCCGTATGCATTCCGGGAGGAACCATTCCAGATGTGGATGAGTGTTTCCGGATGCCATGAAGGGGTCAGGGTGCAGCCAACTGTGGGTGTTTGCTCATGTCGGTACCAACGACGTGTGTCGCATTGGGTCAGAAGAGATTCTCTCCGGATTTGAGCGGATATCTGAGGTGGTAAAGACTGCCCGTCTTGCTTGCGATATGAAGGCAGAGCTGACCATCTGCAGCATCAGGACCAACTGCGGTTTTCTGGTACAGAGCCAAATGGGGGTCTAAATCAGAGGCTCAGGCGGTTCTGTGACCGTGTAGGCTGCAGATTCTTCGACTTGCGCCAAAGGGTGGTGGGTTTTCGGGTTCCGCTAAATAGGTCAGGAGTCCACTACACGCAGGAAGCGGCTACACGGGTAGCGGGTGTGTGTGGCGTGGACTGGGCCGTTTTTTAGGATAGAGGGCTTCGGGAAAAAACAAAATGGGCAGTCTCAAAAGGTGCAGGTGGATCACAGGAGAACTGTAGATCTAGGAACGATCGGTATAACAGTTGTAAATTGTAGTTGTGTCGGGAAAGTACCAGAACTCCAAGCGTTAATAGAAAGCACCGAAGTACACATCATTATAGGCAGTGAAAGTTGGCTGAAGCCGGAAATAAGTTCAGCAGAAGTTTTTGCAAAAGATATAACTGTGTTCAGAAAGGATAGGTCAAAAAATAGGTGGAGGCGTGTTTCTCGCCGTCAAATTTAGTCTATCGTGTAGTGAAGTTGACAGTTCCTGTGAGTTGTTATGGGTAGAGGTTGTACTCGAAAACCGTAAAAAGTTAATAATTGGTTCCCTATACCGCCCCCCCCCCCCCCCGACTCTGACGATACAATAGCAGAAATGGTCAAAGAAAACCTTTGTCTATATTGCTAACACGTACCCGACTCACACAATAGTAGTAGGCGGTGATTTTAATTTACCCTCTATCTGTTGGTGAAATTATATTTTCAAATCAGGAGGTACGCATAAAACATAGTGCGAAATTGTACTCAACGCATTCTCTGAGAATTACTTCGAACAATTAGTTCATGAGCCAATTAGAATTGTAAATGGATGTCAAAACACACTTGATCTCTTACCAACAAGTAATCCTGAGCTCATAACGAGCATCAAAACGGGTACAGATATTAGTGAACACAGAGCTGTCGTAGCGAGATTGAATATCGAAAGTTCCACGGTTACCAAAAATAGACGAAAAGTATATTTGTTCGGAAAAGCAGATGGAAATACAATACGTTGCTTCTTAAAAGACAGTTTCCACTCGTTCCTAACACTAAAAGTAAGTGTAAACCAGATGTGGCTCAAATTCAAAGAAGTGGTATCGACAGCAATTGACGGTTTTATGCCAAATAAATTAATAAAAGATGGTGATTCCCCTTGGTACACAAAACAGGTCAGGACACTGTTGCCAAACCAACGGAAAAGGTATGCTGAATTTATACGAACACAAAATCCCCAGGATTGGCGATCCTACACAGAAGCTAGAAATTTAGCGAGGATTTCAATGCGAGATGCCTACAGTACTTTCCATAAAGAAATTCTTTCTCGAAATTTGACTGAAAACTCTAAAAAATTCTGGTCATATGTTAACTATATGGGTACGTTGGCCATATTTTTAAATTTTTGTTAATATTAATTTATTTGACATATTTAAATTTATGAAATATTAGATAGGTCTATACTGAATCTGGATATTAAGCTTGAAAATATCAGTTAAAGTGTTAGAAAAAAAATTAATTACTGGACATATGTTAAGTGGGCCAATCTGCCCCTCCCTCGGGGTAAGTTGGTCCAGAGGCTGGGGCACGTTGACCCATGTAGTCTTTTGGTAAGTATAATTTGGAAATCAAAATAAAACTAACACTTATCAAGAAATATTCTTTAATGTACCTAATATCACGTTGAATATTGAGTTAAATGCTTGAGGACTATGGCAACAGGACATGTTAAACTTATTACGATTGATAGTGTCTTAACACAAACCAGTCAATTTTAATCAACGTCCAACTCCAAAGGATCAGCACAGTTTAACACTCATAAAATAGTCCACGGATTGCATTTTTCACGCATCTCTGATGAGCCCAACGCTTACAATTCATGAACTGAATTCCTTGTTCTCCAATTGACTGTTTCCGTCTCTAATGACCAAGCTGTCGATGGGAGGTTAAACCCTAAGCTTCCTTCCTTCTTCCAGTTGACTGTTTCAAAAATGCACTGTGACTCTTCCTGATCATCACTATCACCATCTGTCCTTTCCTAGCCTGTGATCTAATTTTTCTTCAGTATTTCTTTCCAATTCTTTGGTCCAATGGGAAGGGTTGAAATTCAGTTTCTGTTTCCTGAGTTTCAATTACCTGTGCAAACTGACATGAGATCTGTCTGTTCTTTGCACAGTACCTCTAGTACGATTTCTTGGAATCCCAAAGTCTTCGCTAACAGCCGTCACAGATATTTCCTTTTCTTTTACTTCTAAAACTACTCTTAGCATCGTATCTTCAGAAATCATTCCCCTTTCATTCTTTTATAATTTCGGATAATTTTTATGATACTACAAACCAGAGCCGTAACTCATGTTTTGAAAACAAGGAAATGAACGAGCTTCTGACTTCTCAGATCGCTGTTTAAATAAAATTTACTGGTTGGTGTTTATTCAACGCTTTTTATCTCGTGAGTATGACGATCTTTTGACCTCTGAAACTTACCAAATATGGTTAACTTTGACAGTTAATTAACAATTTAATAAACTCGAAGAATTACAAACGTTGTTATCAGTAAAAGTAACAAAACTTTCATCGAGTTTAAAAAAGTACAGCTCCTACAGGCCGTGATAGGTTGTCTCGGCTGGCCATCGTGCCCCGTCCTCTCTGAGGCAGCCTGCCCCATCGCCACCTTTACGATAAATTCTGTTCTTTAGAAAACTCACTGAAGCAATTAAATCTGTATGCCATATAGAAATAATCCTTAAAGTACCACCTTTTATTATACTACTCACCTCGTTGCACCTAGAGCAAGCAAAAGTTAAATAACAAACATTAACAGACAAGAAGAATTTTGCTGAAACACGCACAAAAACAACTAAGGTCTACAGCTGGTCCACAACTTCGCCGCCTGCGTTATTGGCCCTGTATAAGGAGAGGGACAGTTCTACCTACATTCTGATTGATTCGTAAGACGATGTAGCGTCTATTGTATGAACTAATTCGGCTGGGCCATTCTGCCTCTATGGCAAACATGCACCGGTCTCCCCTACTAGTGGCAAAACACAAACAATACTCTTACTACGTGATAGTAATGGCGATCCTGCCGAAGATAGCGCTACTAAAGCAGAGTTACTAAACATAGATTTTAGAAACTCATTCACCAAAGAAGACGAAACCAATATTCCAGATTACGAATTACAAACAGAGGCCAGAATGAGTAATGTTGAAGTAGATATCCTCGGAATAGTGAAGCAACTTTAATCACTTAACAAGAACAAGTCTTCTGCTCCGGAATGTATACCCATTAGATTTCTATCTGATTATGCTGAAGCGATAGCTCCTTACTTAACAGCCATATACAACCGCTTTCTCAAAGAAGGATCTGTACCAAAAGATTGGCAGGTTGTACAGGTCACACCAATATTCAAGAAAGGCAGTAGGAGTAACCCACAAAACTACAGGCCTATTTCATTGACGTCAATTAGCAGCAGGGTTTTGGAACATATCCTGTATTCAAATATTATGAATTATCTCGAACAGAACGATCTATTGACTCAAAATCAACACGGATTTCGAAAATATCGTTCAACTAACTCTTTACTCACACGACGTGATGAGTGCTATCGACAAGGGTTCTCAGATTCATTCCGTATTTCTTGTTTTGTAGAAGGCTTGTGACACCGTAACTCACAAACGGCTTTTAATCAAATTGCGAGCTTATGGTATTTCGCTCCAAGTTTACGACTGGATAGGGGATTTCCTGTCAGAGAGAACACAGTTTGTAGTAATCGATGGTAAGGCATCGACTAAAACAGAGGTGATATCGGGCGTTCCACAGGGTAGTGTTAATGGTCCTCTGCTGTTCGTTATTTACATAAACGATTTGGGAGAAAATCTAAGTAGCTCTCTTAGCTTGTTTGCAGACGACGCCATCATTTACCGTCTAGTAAAATCATCTGAAGATCAAAACCAACTGCAGAACGATCTGAATAAGATATCAGTATGGTGTAAAAATTGGCAATTGGCTCTAAATAATGAGAAGTGTGAAGTCGTCCACATGAGTACGAAAAGAAATCCGTTAAACTTTGTTTACAAGATAAATCAATCAAATGTGAGGGCCGTAAACTCCACAAAATACCTAGGAATTACTATTGCTTCAGACCTAAACAGGAAAGAACACGTAGATAATATTGTGGGAAAGGCGAACCAGAGACTACGTTTTATTGGCAGAACCCTTAAAAGATGCAACAGAACTACTAAAGAAACTGCATACACTGCGCTTGTCCGTCCATTTTTGGAGTATTGCAACCCAATGTGGGATCCTTATCAGGTGGGTTTGACGGAGGACATCGAAAGAGTCCAAAGAAGGGCAGCTCGTTTCGTATTGTCACGATACAGGGGAGACAGCGTTACGGAAATGATACAGGATCTGGGATGGGAATCACTACAACAACGGCGCTTATCGCTGCGGCGTGGGCTAATTGCGAAACTCCAATCACCAACATTCTCCTCCGAATACGAAAATATATTGTTGACTCCCACTTACATAGGTAGAAATGATCATCAGAATAAAATAAGAGAAATCAGAGCTCGAACAGAGAGATTCAGGTGTTCTTTCTTCCCGCGCGCTATTCGAGAATGGAATGGGTGATAAATAGTATAATTGTGGGTCGATGAACCCTCTGCCAGGCACTTAAATGTGATTTGCAGAGTATCGCATGTAGATGTAGATCTCTGCGGCGTGGGCTACTTACGAAACTGCAATCGCTCAAATGTTCAAATGTTTGTTAAGCTTAATGGACTTGACTACGGGGTCATCAGTCCCTAAACTTACAAACTACTTATGAACTACCTACAACTAAGGACGGCACAAATATCCATGCCCGAGGGAGGATTCGAACCCCCGACCGTAGTGGCCGTGCAGACCGTGACTGAAGCGCCTCAGTCCTCTCGGCCACCGCGGCCGGCTGCAATCGCCAACATTCTTCTCAGAATACGAAAATATATTGTTGACCGCCACTTACATAGGTAGAAAAGATCATCAGAATAAAATACGAGAAATCAGAGCTCGAACGGAGAGATTCAATTGTTCTTTCTTCCCGCGCGCTATTTGAAAATGTAATGGTAGGTGAATAGTATAACGGTGGGTCGATAAACCCTCTGCGACGCACTTAAATGTGATTTGCAGAGAATCCCATGTAGATGTAGAAGTCGAATAATTGCCTTCCCCACGACTGTCTTTGTGGTCTAATATGCTCGTTCCATTTCATATCGCTGTGCAGCGTTACGCTTACGTATTTAAATGACGCGACTCTGTCAAGCAAAAAACTACTAATGCTGTATTCGAACATTACGGGATTATTTCTCCTCGTCATCTGCATTACCTTACATTTTTCTATATTTAGCGCTAGTGTCCATTCTTCACACCACCTAGAAATTTGATTTGATCCTAGTCGTCCCCCATCCTTTTACAGTCATTGAATGACGACACCCTCTTTAACACTACAGCATCACTAGCAAACAGCCGCAGGTTACAACTCACTCTGTCCATCAGATCATTTATATAGATATAGAATAATAGCGGTCCTATCACACTTTCTGGGTCACCCCTGACGATGCCCTAGTCTCTAATGAACACTCGCCATCAAGGAAAACGAACTGGGTTCTATTACTTACGTACTCTTCGAGCCACTCACCTATTTGGGTAACTATTCCATAAGCTCGTACCTTCGTTAGCACTATTGTAGTACAATACCGTGTGTTTCGAAAATGGAGAAATATGAAGTCTGCCTGTTGCCCTTCATCCATAACACGCAATATCTAATGAGAGAAAAGGGCAAGCTGTGTTTCACACGATCGATGCTTCCTAAAGCCGTGCTGATGCATGGACAGAAGCTTTTCCGTCGCAATGAAATTTACTGTATTAGAACTGAGAATATGTTCAAGAATTCTACAGTAATTTCGTGGATCCGTTCTTTTGGCTTTCTTATGTACGGGAGTTACCTGTGCCTTTTTCCAATCTCTTGGTACTTTGTGTTGGATCAAAGATACGCGATAAAGGCAAACTAAGTAAGGGACGAATGCGATGAATTTGTAAAACCATATTGGCACCCCATTTGGACCTGGCGACTTCTTTGGTTTCAACTCTCTCAGCTGCTTCTCTATATCAGCTATGCCTATTAGTATGTCCTTCATTTGGGAATTAGTATGTTTGCATGTTTCTCCTGCGTGAATGATTTCTTAAATGTTAAATTTAAAACTTCAGCCTTCATTTTGCTTTTATTCTGTCGCCGCCCCAGAATCATGAACGAGTAACTGGATAGAGACCTTTGATTCGCTTCTGGCCACGGATTGTGCAGACGTTCCCCGTCGGAGTTTCGAGTCCCCCCCCTCGGACATGTGTGTGTGTGTGTGTGTGTGTGTGTGTGTTATCTTTAGCGTAAGTTAGTTTCAGTAGTCTGTAAGTCTGTGGACAAATGACCATTGTCATTTAGTCCCTTAGAAATACAAACCTTTGATAAACAAATGAAATCAGGAATCCGTTTTGCGAATTTCCTATCTGTTTCGCTCACTTCCATTCGCTCAAAGATAATGGAAGTAATGGTAAATATATTATTTCCATGTTATCGTAAATCCCATCAGATTATTTGGCGTTAGCAAGTAGGTTTCTGTAAACGACAGTGAACATATAAACAATTGCTCGACTTCAGTCAAGAAGTTAAAGACAACATGGATATAAAAGAAAAACAACTTTGCCCGTCTTTGCCGATTTGAAGGGTGTTTATGGAACTCTGTGGTGCTGTGCACCAGACGTACTGCGCTAGTAGGTTATTAATGCGATGGTAGGCTATAAAGAACTGAAAACTATCTCAAAGAGCTGTTCTTCAACACCCATGAAGGGAAACGTTGGCAGCATTTCTATAAATTACCGGCTGTTAATGTCCTGCGGAACATGTGTTTAAAACTGAAAACGGTAGAATACCGATGTATGTCTTATGTCAGAAACAAAAAAAAAAAAAAAAAAAAAAAAAAAAAAAAAAAAAAATCGCACTGACGTGTTTTACGACCCACTTTAGATTTGTAGTTTTATAAGTTTTTACAAACATTTTGGACAAAAATAATAATGTAAACAATAAAAAATTAATTAATAAGAGTGTCCGAAATCCTTTTAGGAAAAAAAATTTTGGTAGTGACGGGTTTTAAACCACTTACCTTCAGCGTCAGAGTCCAACGCATTGCCCACTACGCTACGGCCAACACTTAGCACGTGCGTTCTTAAATTTCGTACTATTCATGGCTGTTGTTAATTGATGCTAATATGGCATTTGTAGACATTAGATTATTATGTATCGTGCGAAGAACGACATGTTTTTGTTAATTCTTCAGTGCGCCATTGCTTTGAAATGAAAACGTGTAAGTTAAAATAAGAAAATCATCAAATACAAAACGCAGGATGGCTTATGCCAGAGAGAGTTCTGGGCGATGAATGTCACGTGACATCTGCGAACGGCTGGTTTTCGTTAATTCAATGGAGGGTGTCAAAACTGTTATTTTTGCAAATATCTCTGAAACAATACGATATATGAAAAAAAACAGAAGGGAACAAAGTTGTAGAGAATCTTCTCCTCTACAAATTCGGTTATTCAATTTTAGCGTCAGATGAACGGTTTATATGCAATTAAAATTACATTACAATCGGCCTTTTTTGGTATTACTAACGTATTTCTTCTCCGAAATATTTGAAAAAGCGAGGTTCTGGTCTCTGGTAGCCAAAAATTATGTCTGTAAAATTTGGTGCCGATCGGTTGAACGGTTCGACCTAAAAAGTGGGAACACGTTATAGCCAGACAGACATCGTCAGATCGCCGTTATTTTTGCAAATATCTCTGAAACGACGCAAGATATGAAAAAAAAACATAATAGAGCGAAGTTGTAGAGAATTCTCCCCTCTACCAATTAGGTTATTCAATTTTCGTATCAGATGAACGGTTAGTTTGCAATTACAATTATATTACAAACGGCTTTTTCTTGGCGTTACTACCGTATTTTTTGTCCGAAAAAATTGAAAAAGGGAGGTTCTGGTCTCTGTCGGCCTACAATTATGTCTGTAAAATTTGGTGTTGATCGGTTGAAGGGTTCGTCTTAACAACGGGGAATACGTTACGGACAGACAGACAGACATACATCCCAAAATCGCCGTTATTTTTGCAAATATCTCTGAAACAATACGAGATATGAAAAAAACATAAGGGAGCAATGTTGTAGAGAATTTTCTCCCCTACAAATTCGGTTATTCAATTTTCGTGTCAGTTGAATGGTCAAGCCGTTATTTTTATTTAAAATTCGAACTGTCAAAAAACGATCGCAAAGGCCCACTTTTAGTGTTACTATCGTAACCTAAAGTGGGCCAAAAAATCATTTTAAATAGGAATACGTTATAACCTGTGAAAAGCTGAAAAGTATCGGGATGTCTGGCGGGCAGTTGTATTAGGAAGTTAGGTGAAATGAAATGTTTGTATAGTCTATGGGACTTAACTACGGGGTCATCAGTCCCTAAACTTACAAACTACTTATGAACTACTTACGAACTAGGACGGCACAAATATCCATGCCCGAGGGGGGATTCGAACCCCCGACCGTAGTGGCCGTGCAGACCGTGACTGGAGCGCCTCAGTCTCCTCGGCCACCGCGGCCGGCAAGTTAGGTGACAAAGGGTTACATGTAAAATGTCTGAGCGTTGGATAATTAGAAAGAAGTGTTTCCAGATTTAGTTTGATTATGGTGACTTTCTGCCATACTTCTGCAGCGCACGCGGTACTTCCCCACGCGCAGAAAGGTACGCGTGTTCTGCTACCCGGTTTGGTTTTCCGGAGCTGTAGTGCGTTTCGAAGCGTTGACGGTAAACAGGGAACTTTTGTTCAGCAACTGTGTCTTTATAATTACACGGCGTGCGACAGAATGAGGCATTGCGTGGGCCAACGGAAAGCAGGCGGCGCGTGCCCGTTGTCGCTACACGATCGGCTTAATTAGGCCAGCAGCTGGCAGCGCCCAGCTGCGCCCAGCTGCCCGGAACACCGCACAGGATACACGCCCTCCACACACCGTACCACGCTGCCTCACTCCAGTACCACCAGCCGCTTTCAGAACAGCTTCCAGGCGTCTCCGAATGGGTTAACACAGGTCCTATATGCAGTGTCCAATAAGGGACGGCGGGGGAGACTAACCACCTACGGTCGTAGGGAACACCAACTCACAAACACGATGAACATGGCAAACCCCTGCAAAAAGCAATGTGACTGGCAATGCCAGCTGAGCCAACAGCCGACCTACAGGCAAAGCAGGGAAACCATATTCATCGCACTAAACACAAACAAACCTAAACAGTCCCGCACACTTAGCCAGTCTATGACCTAACTGCCTAACTACCATGACAGACTTGGCTATGTTACAGGTATTCTGCCACAGCCGATGTTAACGGGTAAACTGCCGCAGCCGACCCAGGAGACTTCATTGGAGCTCAGCTGCAGCAGAACCTCGCATCAAAACGGACTGATTCTTTATGACGAACCTAGCAAAGTTAATGGTACTGAGAAAATACCCATTACTAACATTACCAAACCTTGCATGATCTGTCGCAGATAGCATACCGCTACTGCCCTTCATACCTACCCCACTGTCGCAGAGGTTTTTTTCCCTTGGCTCTTGCCTTGGCACTTTTTTTCCTCTGCCCTTACATACCTTTACCCTTCGTATACCTTTCGGTCAATTCTATCTCCAGATGCACCGTATTAATGGGTGATCGCGCCCACACGTACGGATAACATCGCGGTTCCCACATCCCGTGATCCACCTTAGCAAACTAACTTAATTACGGAGGTGACAGTAGAACTTTTGCGATGGTCACCACGCTGGTGTGGGCGTAGAGGGGCCCCAACCTTGAGCCGGGCCTTTCGCACTTATTTGGTGGAGGGTGGAGGAGGTAGCTCAAAAATGTTCAAATGTCTGTAAATCTATCGGACCAAACTGCGTGGTCATCAGTCCGTAGCTTACAAATTACTTAAACCTAGGTAAACTAACCTAAGGACAAACACACACACCCATGCCCCAGGGAGGACTCGAACCTCCACGGTGAGCTACCGCGCGCTCCATAGCGAGACGCTTTAGACCGCTCGACTACTCCACCGCGGCAGGAGGTAGCGGGACGATTTCAAAATAGTTCCTTAAATAAGAGGCAGTCTAGAGTTCGAGGCCCATAAAAATGCAAAATATCTATTCAATTCATAATGACTGTTACAGAAGGAACTAAATGTTCAAATGTTCAAATGTTTGTTAAGCTTATGGGACTTAACTATGGGGTCATCAGTCCCTAAACTTACAAACTACTTACGAACTAGGACGGCACAAATATCCATGTCCGAGGGGGGATTCGAACCCCCGACCGTAGTAGCCGTGCAGACCGTGACTGGAGCGCCTCAGTCCCCGCGGCCACCGCGGCCGGCACACACAAGGAACTCCGTAATTTTAAGCCGGCCTCGGAGGCCGAGGGGACTGAGGCGCTTCACTCACGGTCTGCACGGCCACTACGGTCGGGGGTTCTAATCCCCCCTCGGGCATGGATATTTGTGCCGTCCTTAGTTGTAGCTTGATCATAAGTAGTTTGTAAGTTTAGGGACTGATGACCCCGTAGTTAAGTCCCATAAGCTGTACAAACATTTGAACATTTGATTTCGTAATTTTAACATTAAATAACTTGCACTTAGGCGTACGTTTTTGGGTTACTGAGCACCCTGATTATTATTATTATTATTATTATTATTATTATTATTTTTTTTTTTTTTTTTTTTTTTTTTTTTTTTTTTTGTGAAAATACTTCCTTCTCTGATGACGACCTCCCGAGAAAGACTATGCGGTCAAACTGGGGGTCGAAGCCCACAGGTTGAAAAACGTTGCAACACAAGACTGGCCTTTGTAACAGCCACAGGAATTCTGGGAACAGAGAATACTTCGGCTCGTTAAACTGTGAGGCAGTTGAAACTTCCTGGCAGATTAAAATTGTGTGCCGGAACCGTGACTCGAACCTGGGACCTTTACCTTTCGCGGGCAAGCGCACTACCGACTGTGCTGTCCCGACACGACTCACGATGCCGCCTCACTTTACTTCTGCCAGTACCTCGCCTCCTACTTTTCAAACTTCAGGAAGTTTCATATCAGCGCACACTCCGCTGCAGAGTGAAAGTTTCATTCTGGAAACATCCCTTAGGCTGTGGCTAAGCCATGTCTCCACCATATCCGTTCTTCCAGGAGTGCTAGTCTTGCATGGCACACAATTTTAATCTGCCAGGAAGTTTCATATCAGCGCACACTCTGCTGCAGAGTGAAAGTTTCATTCTGTGAGGCAGTTGTGCTCAGGCATCTGGTGATTACTTTTGAATAAAGGTTTCAATTATACCCACATTGTCGTTTCGTACGTTTTCATTTGATCACTCCTCGTACTTAATACAAGGTCAACTTCGCTCTTTCCAGATACTCCGAACGTGCGGGACTATCACATGTGTAGAATATGACAGCGATCAGTTGAAAATATTGTACTAACTGCGGCAGATCTATATTTCACTCATCACGTGACCTTTAAAAACGTAAAGCAGTAAACAATCCGAAGTTAGGCTTGAACACCACAGCGCTTTACTAGGCATGATCCTGTCTGGAGGTGGTATGCCGTTGCCTTCCTCTGACCTTCGAAATGATTTACCCAGCCAATTATAGGCACAGAGCATGTTATAGGGTTGCCTACAGTTTAACGTGGATTTCGAACCACTGTGCTATTCGATATTTTCCACAGCAGCAACATTGCCAGAGGAGAAAGAAGTGGAAAGTCAAAGCTAAAAATTCTAGGACCTCGCGGGGATCATACCCGCGACGTTTTGATTTATAGTCTGGCACTCTACCACTATGCTACCGACCATTATCCATGCTTACAATACGTTAAAGTCTCTGAGTGCTTTAACGTATTTTAAGCATTGATAATTGTCACACACTGAGCAAAATCTATATTTTCTACAATACAGATCGTTGTCATTTTCTATCCATTTGTAATTAGTCGCTCCTCACCACTGATTTAGTATGGCATTGTCGTAACGCATCTACACCCCATTTGCCGAATCGAGACAGTGCGGATAAACAGTGCCATACGCTGGGCCGGCCCGCAGAAAAAATCGCATGAACGAATGGAAGGCAGTGATTCTCAACAGCAAGGCACTGAACAAAAATGAGGATTAAATCTACAGTAATGGACAAAATTACGCATTCATTCTCTCTTGTTTCCTGTGACACAAGCTGTTTAGATGGATTTGAAGACTTCAAATGAATAACTAAGTAAAACTACTGACCAGTAAGCCCCCATTGATTTTTCAGTTCTTTTGAACTTGCTTCACACATTTATGCCACAAGTTCGGCCTTCCTTCTGTGACTGCTTCGACCAGACGTATTTTTATTTAATTCAGTTCTAAGATTTTATTCCTTGCTGCGACATAATTCCTAGTGTGTGCCCAGAAAAGTACAGTGGCTTTTAGTTCACAGTGGTATGTTGGCATTCTTAAAACGGTTTTGTCTATAACATACATATTTTTCCTACACAGTATCCAACAGTTTTCACTTCAACATATTATTTACATCTTTTTTTGTGTCGAATGCCAGTGTGTACTATTATGATTCATATGTTTACTCAACACGACAATGTTGACACAAGAGATCCTAATAGAGGCCAAACGGCCACTATTGTCGGCAAGAGGCATCATGGCGGCGAGTAGAAGTGGAAAGTACGCGGGGGAATGGCCGAGCGCTCTAAAGCGCCTTGCTACGGAGCGCGCGGTTGCTCCTCACCGGAGGTTCGAGACCTCTCTCCCTCCTGTATTCTTTAATGCATTCACTGGCCTGTTTCTTATGATCTGTCCAATTTCGCCCATTCCTCTTAGGTCTTCCTTCAGCTGGAAACCATACCAAATGTTTGACTGTGTTACTGAATGTGCTTTTTTCTTACAATTGGGACTCTGCGATGTTCCACTTCTCTAAATCTTTTCTTACTTCCTTAATCTACGACGTCTTGTTATTTTTCTTCCAGAAGTAGTGGAATATCTGCTTTGTTAATATTCTTTCATTCATTCTGTGTAAGTGATCAAGAAATATCAGCTACATTCTGGTAGACTTCTTTGTTGCTTCGCAGTTTCCATCCAACTTTGTCCGAACTAAAGCCATGATTTTTCTTAAAATTCTCCTTTCCAAGATCTATAGTTTTTCGAGGCTGTAGATCATCGAGAGGCATGCTCTTACGTAGAGACATTCTATTTTAGTGCTTTATGTTTACATTCAAAGATGCACTTTTTATTGTAGAGGTTATTCGTCAAACTATAGACTTTCCATTTTTAGAATTCGATCCCCCACAGCAGCTTTTTCTAAACCATTTTTCTGTATTGTTTCAACGTGACACTTTAAATTTTTGAACCTTTCAGCCGTAGCGGAGTGACCAAACGCATTGAGGCGTACGCTCCGATGCGCGAGGCCGCTCCCCGTCGGGCGTTTGAATTCCCTCTCGGGCATGGATGTTTGTGTCGTCTTTAGTATAAGGTAGTTCATAAGTAGTTTGTAAGTTTAGGCACTGATGACCCCGTAGTTAAGTCCCTTACGCTTAACAAATATTTGAAAATTTGACTCTTTCAATCCGTCCTATTACCGTGGCCAGGAATTTTATCATTCGTTATAAATATGGTCTTTTCAGCTAAGATGCTGAGTCCTGTTTGGCTGGCTATCTGATCCAAGAGATTGATTTTGATGGTTGCTTCTTCCGTGCTTTCTGATAGCATCGCAAAGGCATCCGCAAACGCGAGACGGTTTTACTTTAAATTCTCTCAACTTTCTGCCAAGGGAGGTTGGAAGTAGCCGCGGAGGATTAGCCGTGCGTACTGGAGCGCCGTGTTGCGGTGAGCGCGGCCGTCCGCCGTCGGGGGTTCCAATCCCCCCTCGGGCATGGATGTTTGTGTCGTCTTCAGTATAAGGTAGTTCATAAGTAATTTGTAAGGTTAGGGACTGATGACTCCCTTAAACCTTACAAACATTTTAATTTGAATTTTTAGATTGGATGTATATCCCGAATTTCCAGTTCTATATCCGAAATTCTTACAGTCTGCTCTAGAACAAAGTTGAATAGGAGTGGCGGAAGTCCCTCACCCTTCTCACTCCTGTCTTAATTTGAAGTGGACAAGAGATTTGTCTCAGGAACTTCACCCTAAAGGTTGTATTTATTAGGGTCCCTTGGACTATATTCGCTAGTTTAGTTTTATTTACAAATTCCCCTCTTATCGTTTCCAAGGTCTCTTTGTCCACTGAATCAAATTCCTTTTTGTAGCATATGACAGACACCATAATACTCTTATTGCTCAGGATTCTATGACTATTGATTTTAAAATGAAAATCTATTCCGCAGTGGAGCGACTTTCTAAACCCTGCTTCGTATTCACCTAGTTGTTTATCTAGGGTTTTTCTATTTTATTTAAAAGAATCTTTGAGAGAATTTTATACGAAATTGAAAAGAGGGACACGCCTATGTAATTACTGACGTCTTGATTTTCGCCTTTCTTGTGGAGCGGGTGGCTCAGCCCCAATTCGTCTGGGATTTTCTCGGTTTCCAAATTTTTGGCAGTGATTCGATGAAGATCATCTAGAATTTCTGGTCCGGCCCACTTTAACATCTCTGCTGTTTTTGAGTCTTCTCCTCTTGTCTTCCTGCTTTTAGACTTCTGATGACATCTCTGATTTCTTCTTTTGTTTGTGGTTTGTCGCCTTCTGAGCTTTCTAGTCGATCTCGGCTTTGTAATCTCGAAGTTGGTGGCGGACAATTCAAGAGATTTTGAAAGTATCTAGCAAGTACCTTGAAGGTTTCTTGGGTGTTTAGACCAACTTTTTTCTACTCATTTCTAAAACTCGTACTTGGAGTTTGATTCCCTCTAAGTTTGTTTTTGAAGGTCTGATAGAAATCTCTAGAATTGTGTTTAACGAAATCACTGGAGGTTTTCTAACTGCGCTGTTTCAGATGCTCGTTTTGTCGCACGGAATATCTGGATGTTTCTTTTCTCTGTTGCCTGAATTGCTCTTTTTTAATTTTATTATTTTATTCATTTATTGAATCCATTTTTATTTGAATAAAGAAAGATAAAAATACAGAAATGAGAGAAAAAGTTAAAACGAAGTAGATCTTTAGGCGTTAACAAAAGGATATGTCTGATATCTGTGTAATAAAATTACATAAAATGACTTGACCCGACCAGCACGTCCTCACAAGACTTGCGATCGCTTTTGATTAGCAGCGCGAGGAAACCAGTGCGGTGGCGTACTGCAGCAGTTCATCCACACATCTCCTCGTAATTATTTTTGTGCTACAGTTGAAGGTATCATTCAGAATCTGGTGTTAGGGGACGCGCGTCTGCTGCTCCTTGCGTGGATGATCCAGCTGCGACTGAGATCACGGAATGCACTTTGGAGGAAATTCTAAAATTGTTGTAGGTACATCGGGTTCTTGACAAATGCGGTGTCTTTCGTTAGTGTATTGCCATAAACCGAAAACCGATATAATATCATGACCAAACAGGTAGCGGAAACGAGTCCACTAATCCATTTTCCTGTGTAGGTCTTCACTTGCGGAAAATAGTCCTTATCGGGGAAAAAGAGCATTTCTGCAGTAATTTTGTCAGGTGTCGTACGTGTAAAGAAATTATCATCTGGCAGACAAAATTAAACACCGACAGCCTCGCCGCACACAAGTCGATGGCTGTTGTCTTCTGGCACACCACACATGCTACATATCGGTGATGCCGTCAGATGGATCCTGTAGAGACGCGTCTGGCAGATCTGCTTCACATTGACTGTCACGTACCAGCTGGACTGGTCGTCTGATGTGAGAGTAGGTTCGTGCACTGCTTGCCATACTGCTTTCCATCGGACAAGTGGATGTTTGGTTTCGATAGCATACGGCGGAAGTAGTGATTGTATCGAGAAGTACACATATCAGGACGTTGACATGCTTGGAAGATAGCTGTATTCGAAGAAGAGGTTTCTCAAGTAGAAAAAAGTCGCTGGGACGTCAGTCAGCTTCACTGTGGCAAAAAGCGAGCTTGGGGCAGGGGCCCTCATCAATAGACTGGAAAGGCAAATCGAAGTATGTCGCCACATAGAGACATGCGTGCTTACAAAGAGGGCCGTCGCTCGATGCTCGACGTGAAAGAGACTGAGGCCTCCTTTGCTCTTTGGGAAGGTGATGGACTCATAGCTAATTTTAAATAAGTTGCCTTGACTTACAAAGGTGCCTAATGCGGCCCATGTGCGTCGACCCTATGGGAAAGGTCTTCACGTGCAGGAGCCGCGACGTTACCTAAACGATAGTGTAAAACGTGTAATGTAACTTATTCAGTGCTCTAAGACGGTGACCGAGGAGTTCCACACAGGTCCAGCGTAAAAGGCGTCGACTGTTAAGGGCCACAGATCGCCACAGGAGGGTTGTGAAATCACTGTTCAAGAATCATGTAGTGTCGTGGAACGGCAGGGGAGCGTCCTATGGGCAGCGCGTGTGATTTGCAGACGTTGTGGGCGCTGCGTGGCGCAGCGCCTCAGTACAACCATTAGATTAGATTAGATTAGATTAATACTTGTTCCTTGGATCATGTATACACATTTCGTAATGATGTGGAACGTGTCAGTTTAGTAAATTTTTTCTATACTTGACAATCTATATTTTAAGAATTTTTGTTTTTTGTTTATTTTTATTTTTATTTTTTTAATTTTTATTTTTTTAAAGTTTTATCTAAAAATTCATCTACATTGTAGAAGGAGTTGCCATTCAGAAATTCCTTCAATTTCTTTTTAAATACTAGTTGGCTATCTGTCAGACTTTTGATGCTACTTGGTAAGTGACCAAAGACTTTTGTGGCAGCATAATTCACCCCTTGCACGCCAGTTCTACTTGCACGTCATTGCTGTTTCTCAAGCCGTGTACATAATGTCAGCGGGTTCTCCATTATCTCTTGGCATTCAGGTGAATTTAAGTGCGTAAGGTTCAACTTCCAGGGGCCTCGCCCATGCTATATCATCTGTCGGCGCTTGATAATAATGCATATATATGTTCCATCATTGGAGAAATTAACAGGCCATATTTCAGCTGTCTATACACCATGAACAAAGGCTTGTGTGAGATAGATGCAATTCATACAGCTAGACGAGTGGCTGGAGTAGTGTGCAAAACCCAGCCGATCGCCGTGTACGTACTTCCAAGTGTCCACAACACGTGACGAGCGCCTCACATGGAGCGTGATGTGGTAGCTGGTCCATCGGCGCCTGGGTGAAGTTGAAGTTCAAATGTTTCAAATGTTTGTATAGCTTATGGGACTTAACTACGGGGTTATCAGTCCCTAAACTTACAAACTACTTATGAACTAGCTAATACTAAGGACGGCACAAATATCCATGCCCGAGGGGGGGATTCGAAACCCCGACCGTAGTGACCGTGCAGACCGTGACTGACGCGCCGCAGTCCCCTCGGCCACTGCGGCCGGCAGTTGAAGTTCCCACCGATGATTAACGAATGCTGACATCCCATAAAAAAAGACGAGATCACTTCTGCATAGAAAGCGGTCCATTCACGGCGACGACCCGTTCCAGATGGCGCGTAGATGTTAATAATTCTGAATGCCGTGCCTCTCGCATCATTGATGATAGTGATAACTTCTACGATTAAGCCGTCACAGAGAAGAACTGACACGCCGATGCTTGTGCCAGTAACGTGAAAAACGTGAGCTATGTATCGATAAGGAACTACTAACTCCGCATCATAGAGCTCCTGAAGAAGGGCATCTATTGTAACATCGTTAGTTTAGGTGAGCCAACGGTACTGATATTTCTAGAATAAAACTTTCACTCTGCAGCGGACTTGCGCTGATATGAAACTTCCTGGCAGATTAAAATCGTGGGACTCGAACCTGGAACCTTTGCCTTTCACGGGCAAGCGCTCTACTACTGAGCTATCCCTCCATCCTCGCAACTTCAATTCTGCCAGTACCTCGCCTCCTACTTTCCAAATTTCACAGAAGTTCTCTTGTGAGCCTCGCAAGACTAGCACTCCTGGACGAAAGGTTATGGTGGAGATATGGCTTAGACACAGCTTAAGGGATGTTACTAGAATGGAACTTTCACACTGCAGCGGAGTGTGCGCTGATATTAAACTTCCTGCCAGATTGGAAAGTTTGGAAGGTACGAGGCGAAGTACTGGCAGAATTGAAGTTGTGAGGACGGATCGTGAGTCATGCCGGGATAGCTCAGTGGTAGAGCAAAGGTCCCAGCTTCGAGTCACGGTTCCGGCACACAATTTTAATCTGTCAGGAAGTTTTGGTATTAATATTAATAGCAGCTAGTCTGTATTGTTGAGTCTCTTCGACCACCGGGAAGATGATTTCTGCTCCAGCGGTGGCAGCTCGGAATGGACCGGGCACAGTAGCCATCAGGTTGTCAGTCACTGTCTCGGAACTGTGTCCGACATTACCATAGGATCATCCCCTTTCGTTTCACAAGGGATTGACACGTGATCATCGTCTTCTGTTTCATCCTCCTAGTTTCATGGCAGTTCAGATGTAGGGTCCATCAGCGTATCGTCCACTGTGGCCGCAGATGAAGATGGCACGGCAGGTGAGACGTTTCCTTTGACGCTCGTGGAAATGGGTGGCTTCGCCGCATCACAAATACAGGAGGCGGTCGGGGGTAAGGTTGTGGGGTATTGCCCTCTGACATCTGCGTTTCACAGGCCTTGCGTCATCAGCCATGGAATCGTCTTCATGTGACACCATTCATTATAAGCAACCATTTGACGCCACACGAAGATTCTTCCGGGGCTTCTGTTGGTTCTTTTGATTATGGGTATGTTGTTTAGAGGTTGCTAGGCTTTCTTTGTCCGCTGAAATGAAGTCAGAGGTTGGCACGACGCCAAGGGCCTTTTCCTTCTCATCTGCGTTGTCAGCGTAATGGGATGCTACGGTTTTTCTTCTTGCGCTGCGTCTGGTTGTAGTGATGTCGAAGGTACGGGATTAGTCTCTACGTTTTCGTTCATTGTCGGTGATGCGGCACGTGGACCTTTCAGAAGATCGGCAGTTGGTGCGGTGGCCGAGGCATATGTGACAGGAAGAGCTGTGGACGGCGCAGAAGAGGCGTCGTTGTTGACAAGTGTTTGTACTGGCCGGCAAGAAGAAACGTTTTGGCGGACGTGTCCTTCCTGGGCGCTGGAGCGGAGCGGTCCGTCGTATATGCTGATGGACCTGCAGCCTCCTACGTTCGAGTATGACGATATATGCTCTCTCAGTTCTATTTGTATTGGTTGTACACCGTCGAGGACCACGTAGGTTTCAAAAGTTTTCCATTTCTCGGCCGTGTGACTGAGGAGGTTTCAGTACGGGCTGAAAGCTGTAATGACGACTTCTTACGGGACTTCGAACGGGAGTTCGAAAACACTAATCTTACGCAGACCGTAACCTTCGTTTTCGATCATGACGGCAGCCATGTGGTCATCAGATTGTTTGAACTGGTGTCGCTGAGCGTGGAGGTTCACATTGTCGATATACAGTTCTTCGGTGCGCATCTTGACAGACATAATGTTTCCGCTAATGGAAAATTGTAAGGCGATTACATCCTGTATATCGATGTGAATCTCGGCCCTTATAATATTCTCAACTTCAGATAGTCGTGCCCGTACATATTCTGATTCGAAAGCGATCTTGATATTTGTTCGGTGGTATAAACGCACCATGGCTAGTAGGGGACTCAATACACAATAGAAGACCTCAGGAGTAAATAATGATAACCCCCAACTTTCGTATTTTTTATGTATTTAGTGCAAACAATCATATTCGACAGAATTTTGCGATTTCTTCAAGTAGTACATAACCTTGCAGGCAGATGGTAAATATAAATATTAGAACATGTAATAGAACATTTTTTCAAACATTCAATTCATCATATCTCAGAACTTTATAAATGAGGGGTATCGTTATTTTCCTCGGAGGTCTTAAATAATGCGAAAAGAAGTAAACAAGCAAAACGCTCACGCGTAGATGGATAAGCGGGACGTTGCGGACGTCCTCGTCTCACGGCTGCTTGAGCCAAGCTTATGGTGAATCGAACTTACACATCGAAGATATCATACTCGAATGAATACATAATAACACTGTGGCTGCATGACCACGGCATGTAATTGTGTTGCCACATAACATACGCATATCGTAAACAATCATGATGGTGGAGATGGTTTTTGTCCTAATTAAGCGATCAATTACAAGTAAGCTTGTGGCATGGAAAATTATCCTAGTCTTAGCAGCTCGGAATGGCCGCTTGGCATAAGGTGTCATGGTACGGCCTGGCCGGTCGTTCCCACCGGAGGTGCGAGTCCTTCTTCGGGCATGGTTGTGTATGTGTTTTGTCTTTAGTGCAAGTTAGGTTAAGTAGTTTGTAAGTCTAGAGAGTGATGACCGTCGAAGTTTTGTCCAATAGACTTACGAACATTTGAACATTAATTCTTTGCCAACTAGGAAAGAACTCCTCATTTAATGAGTTGCCAAACGATCTGTACAGTTTTCTGCCCATTCTCCATTAGACCAACGACAGGAAGGATACGTATGCTCAGCCTCCGCGTTTTTCGCAATGGTTAGCACTGAAGTAGATCGCGGCTTCGAAGATGCGGCGTGCTGGCTCCCACCGCGTTGAGCAAGAGCAGAAATACTGCAATTGTTGTCTACATTCGATCGCTACACATACATCAATACAAGTGACCGCCAGAGGTACAACTTGAAGATGTATGGAACCGATAGCACTGCAACATTGCGTAATTTGAACTCACAGCGAAAAAACGAACATCCACGCAGGAGTGGCCGCGTGGTCTAAGGCATCATGCTAATGACAGGGCGGTCGCTCCCGCCGGAGGTTCGAATTCTCTCTCGGGCATGCAGCGGGATACAAATGGGACCAATAGGACACCGAATGGCCTCGTCAGAACTGGCATCAAGGGCAACCATACCGCCAACATTTCGGTGATTGATTTGGATAATGGACGATAATTCTCGCACACATCTTGTGAATGCGTTCTTTCAAGATAACGTTGCCGCAAGTTTATAACTGCTAGCGTGTTCTCCAGACATGAAACTTATCGAATATGCCTGGGATATATTCACCCCATGAACAACAGACATTGCCGAGGTGGGGTGGCTTTAGTGTCTGAAGAGAAAGCCGTACCGTAGGTGCGACCACATAGGTAGAGTATCTGTGGAAAGGCCAACAAACGTGTGGTTCCTGAAGAGGGGAAGCAGTAGATACAGGGTCAACATTCTGGATGACTGAGTTGGCCTTGTTACATCAGCTAACATGGTTTTGCTATGCAGTTACGAACGGCTGAAAGCAAGGGGACACTAAAGTCATTACTTTTCCCGAGAACATACATCTCTAATGTATAAACATATGATTATGGCCTCCATTCGGATCCCAGGGGCGGACTGTTTAGGAGGATGTCGTCATCAAGAAAAACAAAATATGCATTCTACCGGATCAGTGCGTGTAATTTTCTAGCCCTTAATCGCTTTGGTAAATTAGAAAATTTGAAACGAGAAATGGATAGGTTAAAGTTGAATATGGTGTGGATTAGTGAAGTTCAGATGCAGAATGAACAGGACTTTTGGGCAGCTAAGTACAGGTTTATAAACACAAAACCAGTTATTGGTAACGCGGTAATAGGTCAACTAACGAATAAGAAAAGAGGAATGCGGATAAGTTACTATGAACAGCATAGTGAACGCATTATCACAGCAAAGATAGACAGGAAGCCTACAGCGACCACAGTAGTAGAATTTTATATGCCTACTAGCTCTGCAGATGACGAGGAGATCGAAGAAATGTATGAGGAAGTGAAATAAATTATTCAGACAGCCAAGGGAGAAGAAATATTGATAGTGGCTGAGGACTGGAACTCGGTGGTGGGGGACTGAAGAGAAGGAAATTTAGTAGGTGCATATGGACTGGGGATAAGGAATGAAAGAGGAGGTCGCCTGGTAGAATTTTGTGCATAGCACAATGTAATTATTACAAACACTTGGTTTAATCATCATGAAAGAAGGTTGTATACGTAGAAGAGACCAGGAGACACTGGAAGATACCAGACTGACTTTATAATAGTAAACCATAGGTTTCGAAACCAGGCTTTAAACTGTAAGACATATCCTGGGGCAGATAAAGACTCTGACCATAGCTTATTAGTTATGAACTATAGATTGAAACTTAAGATACTAAAAAAAGGTATAAAACTAAGAAGATGTAACCTGGACAAATTGAAGTAACCAGAGGTGGTTGAGAGTCTCAGAGGGAACATTAGGCAAGGAATGGCTGAAACAGGGGAAAGTAATACAGCAGAAGAAGAATGAGTAGAACTGAGAGATAGAAGGCCGTAGAGGATCATATATCAAATAAGGACAAGGTCTAATAGAAATCCTTGGATAACACAGATTATACTTAAAAGATGAAAGAAGAAAATATAAAAGGACTGCAAGTGAAGCAGGCAAGAGGGAGTAAAGACGGCTGAAAAATGAGATTCACAGGAAGTGCAGACTGGCTAAGCAGGAGTGGCTAGAGGAGAAATGAAAGATCGTAGAAGAATGTATTACTAGGGGAAAGCACATACCGCACAGAGGAAAACGAAATACACATTTGGAGACAAGACAAGCAGCGGTATGAATGGAAAACCAGTGCTAAGCAAAGAAGGGAAAGCTGAAAGGTGGAAGCAATATATAGAATGCCTGTACAAAGGAAGAAAACTTAAAGGCAGTATTCTAGAAATGGAAGAGGAAGTAGAGGAAGATGAGATAGGAGATACTATAATGCGAGGAGAATTTGATAGAGCCCTGAAAGATTTGAGTCAAAACGAGGCCCTTGGAGTTGATGTAATTCCATCTGAATTGCTGATATGGTCAGGAGAGCCAGTCTTGAATAAATTGTTCCTCCTGGTTTGCTACATGTATGAGATAGGGGAAATACCCTGCGAATTCAATACGAATATAGTAATTCAAATCCCAGAGAAAGTAAGTGCAGAGAAATGTAAAAATTACCGAACTATCCGTTCAATATGTTATGGATGCATGATACTAACACGAATTATATAAAGACGAATGGAAAAAACGACTGGAATCTTTCCTTGGGGAAGATCAGTTTGAAATCAAAATGTTCAAATGTTTGTAAATCTTAGGGGACTTAACGTCTGTGATTATCAGTCCCATACCCGAGGGAGGACTCGAACCTCCGACGGCGAGCAACCGCGCGCTCCGCAGCTCGGCCACTCCACCGCGGCAGTTTGAATTTGGGAGCAATCTATGAATAAGGGAGGCAATACTCGCATTACGATGTATCTTACAAGATACGTTGCTGAAAGACAAACCTAAGTTTTTAGCATTTGTAGATTTTGAGGAAGCTTTTGACACGGATCACTTGAATACCTTCTTTCAAATTCTGAACGTAGCAGTGGTAAAATTTAGGGAGCGAAGAGTTATATGCAACTCGCACAAAAACCAGACAGCAATTATTAGAGTCGGAGGGCACGAAAGGGACACAGTGGTTGGGAAGGGAGTAAGATAGGGTAGTAGCCTTTCTCCAAAGTTGTATAATCTGTACTCTGAGCAAGCTATGAAGGAATGCAAAGAGAAATTTGTAGAGAGAATTAAAGTAGAGGGAGAGGGAATAAAAACATAAGCATTTGAAACGAAAGGATATTGGCTTGAAAGGGAGTTATAAGATTAATATTAACAAGAGCAGAACAAGGGTAATGGAATGTAGTGTCAGAAAATCAGGCGATACTGAAAGAATTAGATTAGGTAATGAGACAATAAAAATAGTAGATGAGTTTTGTCATTTGGATAGCAAAATAAATTCTGATGAACGAAGTGAAGAATATATAAAATGCAGAGTGGCTATGGGAAGGAAAGCATTACGAAGAAGTGAAATTTGTTGACATCCAATATTAATTTCAATGTTTGGTAGTCGTTTCTGAAACGATTTGTCTGGAGGGTAGTACTGTATTTCAGTGAAACGTGGACGGTAAGGAGTTCACATAAAAGATTACAGACGCTTTTGGAATGTTGTGATACGGACGAATGATGAAAATTAGATGGGTAGACCACGCAAGTAATAAGGAAGTGATCAACAGAATTTGGGAGTTTCTGGCATATCCTGACCAAGAGAAGGAATAGGTTGGTGCGACACATTATGATACATCAAGGAATCGTTTTAACTTATCATTAGAAGGAAATGTGTGAAGAAATAGTAAAGGAAGACTGAGAGACGAATACATAAGCAAATACAAAACGGTACTGGTTGCCATTTTATTTTTCAGATCAAGGGGCTTGCACTGGACAGGAAAGCGTGGAGAGCTGCATCAAAGAAGTCTGCGGACAACAGCAACGTATTTTAACGGCTAGTTTTGGACGAGACAACCCACCAACCAATCCGAGACAACTAAACAAATCGCCGTTGAGGAGTGGGGCAATCTGATCCAATAGGCCCCTGATGACCTAGTGGATAGTGTGCAACGATGAGGCAGGCAAGCGTCAGTGGAAGAGGACGTGCTACCGGCCAGTATAATAGCTGCATCTGGAACACAATTACAGAATGTCTAGGTTACTGTTGTTCAACTTGTCAATTTCTGTTCTGTTGAGCAATAATGAGAACTGAAATGATGTTTTTGTCTATTTCTGTTCTATGTAAATAGTTTTGAATTGTGGTGCTGCAACACTTTTTATGGTGTCTGTTTGTCTGTACTGTTGACAAAGATTTACATAGTATATTGTGGCTGCTACCATGGCCCTTAAAATAAGTGCTCAGCACTTTGTTGTCTTACAGGACGTTAATTTTTAATAAGCAAGAGGCAAATATCTTAACAAGTTCCTGCACTGCTCCAAAACCAAGCAAAACTCAATGTGGTATTTAACAGATATTACAAAATACAGGTTAATATTTTACTTTATAAATCAGACATGATGACAAGAATAGATTTTTAAAATAATAATACTATTTTTGTTCTTAGGTAAGTCACAGTTGGCTGATGATGTTATATTATGAGAAAGAAGAAATGTGCAAAGGTAATAGAAGAAAGAAACGCAATGTTCATTCTGAAGTCTGCCGTAAGTGTACATAAATATTTTACGTATAGTCTAATTCCCATCAGGACAAATAGTTTCTAATATTTACTAATATGGTTATGTTTATTCATTTCTGGTAAAATTCGTGCTATACACTACTAGAGTTGAAAAAATGTTTAATAATCGTTCTTCCACGTCAGTGTTTCTCAATTTATCATTTAACGGTACCTTAAGCATCTTGGTACTCATACAGAAAACCTTGATCATGTAAAGGGATAATAAAATTAATAAGATATGGAAAAATCGTAAAAGTCTTTCCTTTCTTTTGATTACTTCAGTTTTAAAACGTGCCTAATAACACAGAAATCATAATGAAATATTTAAAAACAGAGTACTTTAATTATTTCAATTTTCATGTTACGAACAGTTTTTCGCGGAGTACTTAGTCACTTTAGTGGAACCCCAGGTTCCGTGGAATACCTTTGGGAAACAAAATGTTCAAATGTTTGTTAAGCTTAAGGGACTTACCTGCGGGGTCATCAGTCCTTAAACTTACGAACTACTTATGAACTACCTTATACTAAGGACGACACAAACATCCATGCCCAAAGGGGGATTCGAACCCCCGACCGGGAACGGCCGCGCGCATCGTAGCATAGCGCCTCAATGCTCTCGGCCGCTCCGCCGCGGATTTGGGAAACCCTACTATATGTAGAACCATAGCAACATACGTGAGAAAACTGGTAACAACATTATTTTGTGGTATCTCCAAATGTTCAAATGTTTGTAAATCTATCGGATCAAACTGCGTGGTCATCAGTCCGTAGCTTACAAACTACTTAAACTAAGTTAAACTAACCTAAGGACAAACACACACACACACACACACACACACACACACACACACACACACACACACACATATGCCCCAGGGAGGACTCGAACCTCCGACGGCAAGCAACCGCGCGCTCCGCAGCGAGGCGCATTAGACCGTTCCGCTACTCCACCGCAGCGCGGTATCTCCCCAACATTCATCTCTACGTTGCTACCTAATCGCTCAGTTGTTTGATGGTTTTATCATTATAAATTCAAGGCCATCTTTCATAACACAAAACAGGTAAATACATTGTTTTTGAATAGTCCATATCAGATAGGTCACAAAGTTACTTTAGAAAGCTGACTTTAGTATACCTACAGCAGTATACCTTTTTAGTTCTTTTTCCTCATTCAAATATTCTCTTGAGCTATCATAAATACCATAACACTAGAGCAGAAAGCTTCATCTTTGATCTCTATTATTTTATTTTCGGCATTTAAATGAAACTTTTTTTTCATAATTCGTTCAACTCTCAGATATAAACTGAAATTTTCCCTGTTAAGCACTTCCATTAGTAAGTGAAGTTCGTCGTCCTATTTGACACTTACTGTACTTATGTATTATGAAACTGAAGAAGATTTATTATTCTTCCTTTGCAAGGCATTTTTCTGCAGCTGTGGAGAATAGTTTAAAGACATGGATCCTTCAATCTTGACCTTTTCATTAACCACTGAAGTCTAATATACAACAGTAACGTGAATTTATTCGCAAGTACTATACAGGCACCTAAATTATTGCTGAAAATAAAAGCGCTATTGATACGCGGTTTTCACAGTTGGATTGGTTGTCAGAAGCTCGTATTGTTGCCCATTAAATAGATTTTAGTGATGCATAGCAAGTGTATTTCTTGTGCAAACATACACTTTTTTGACTGAACAATGTCTATTGATATTAAAAAACTAATTGTAGGATACATTAGATTGCCAGTGGCGCTTTCCCACTACTCTAGTGCAAGTCATTTACGTAATATCCTATTATGAAATGTTCTCACAGCAACACTTGTAAATTATCTGTGGTAACACACACTGCAAAACAACGTGAGTGAAAAACTAGTCATGTGCATTCTGACCGGTGAAAAGACATTTCACCATAAGGAGGGAAAGGGGAAGCTTAGAGTTTAACGTCCCGTCGACACTGTGGTCAGTGGTGACGGAGCTCATGCTCGAATTTTTGGGGAATAGATGAGTAAGGGAATCGGCCGTATCCTTTCAAAGGACCATCCCGGCATTTGCCTGGAGTGATTCAGTGAAATCACCGAACACCTAAATCTGGATGGCAGGATGTGGATTTAAATCACCTCCCGAATGCGAGTCCAGTGTGTTACCACTGAGCCACCTCGCCCGCGTGTATAGGAAAACTGTTGCACACGAGTTAACATTTCAGCGGAACCGTTGGAACAGGCTGCGGTAATACGTCGTTCCTTATCAAAGGGTGTAGTGTACACTTCCGTTTGTCTATCCTTCTGTATTGCTGCAAACTATAGCATTCTGATCACATGGGGCAGGAGGATGACGTCGGGAAAGTTAATAGTTACGAACTCAAAGGTGAAACCCATTTACGATTCTCGATTTGGGATTACAGTTATCAAAACAAAGTTATTTTCATGGAGAAACAATTTCCAGAGGGAGAAATTATCAGAGAAACATAGTGAGAGAAATCAAAGCTTTCGAGAAAAAAAAACTTTGCTCTTTTAACGCGATATACGATAGTTAGACACACAGGATTCTAAGTACCGTAGAGTGTGCTTAATAGGTAAAATTTTGACAGCGAACCCATGTCCGTAAATATGCCGTTTGGACGCAAACCAGGAGGTTTCACTGTGGTGCTCCACGGTCGCGCAGCACTTTCTAATTTGAAAAGAAACGGATTTCATCACTTAAAATAGAAATTGTAGACGAGGGTTCGAGACAGTGCACATACCATGACCTGATGTACAACACTCAGGCTAGAGCACGCTGTCCATGCTGTGTGCGTACCGTGATGTGGAAATTTGTAAGTAATTCCATCCTCAAACGTGGCTTACGCCCAAACGATACATTTCCGGCCATGAGTCCCATGCCAGAACTTAGTTACTGAGTGCCCTCCACAATCCCTTGAAGGCTGTGGTTGGTATTCTGAATCACTTTTTACAGTTTGAAAGTGGTACCTCACCATGATGGGACTGAAATGTGAAAGTTACAGAGCGAGTGAAAAAGTGATGACGTGGCATTTTTTTGTTTCGCGAATTCGCTGAGAACATCGCTGTTGCGACCTGAGGTTGTCGATGCCTAATTAATCTTCTCCCGAAACAGCTGTCGGCTTTGCTATTCGCAGAAGTTCGTATTGCCCATTAATCACGCGCGGATCCTAACATTTCCGTAACGTTTGCTTCAGTGTCGTTCATTTGCGGTTAAATGGGTGCAATCGATACACCATTCATCTTTCGCACAAAGCCTTTCGCGTAAGTAAGTTCTCGCATGTTGATAATGTAGTAGTTGCAGATGGAATTTATTTTTGTGATACAATTTTTCCGAAGCTGCTATGATTATGCCAAGAATTGTACCTCGATACATGCCTGTAAACAAAAAGTGAAATAGATTCAAATGTTGGAATTAATTCAGGCTGTTAGTTCTTATGTTTGCATCGAGAAAAACGAATACTGCTGTGAATACCATTTTCATAATAGCATTCATAAGTTTTTAGTGAACATAACATGGAATTTCATTTTCGAAGGAGAGAAGTCGTTTGATGAGAAATAAATTTCTGGTGTACCTAAAGGAAGGGTTATAGGACTATCACTTTTTATAGAATATGTCCTAGTAGATACCGTCAGGAGTTCCATTAGGCTTTTCGCTGATGAAGCTCACGTATATACGCAAGTCTAATGTTAGATAATTGTAGAGGAATATAGGAGGTTATACGGAATATTGATGCTCGGTGCTGGGAGTGGTAATTGTCCATCAATATCAAAAGATATTGGGAGTACATAGAAGAACTTGCCTTTATTGTATGATAGTCGATTGTCGAACAATTAAGAGCATTTACGTCCATAATATATGTCAGTGTTGGTAGAAGAGAGGGGGGACTTTGAAATAAATTAACTGTGGGAAAGACAAAGAGAAAGGATGGAGGATTAAGATTTATGGTCCAGTCGACAACGTGATCATTAGAGATGTTGTGGGTAAGGTTTTTAATCAAATTGCGTGGTTATTGTATATCGCCCCACATTTGGGACTGGAAAGGGGAGGACACAGTTTATAGTAATGGATGGTAAGGCATCAACTAAAACAGAGGTGATATCGGGCGTTCCACAGAGTAGTGTTATTGGTCCTGTGCTGTTCCTTATCTACGTAAACGATTTGGGAGAAAATCTAAGCAGCTCTCTTAGGTTGTTTGCAGATGACGCCGTCATTTACCGTCTAATAAAATCATCTTAAGATAAAAACCAACTGCAGAACGAACTAAATAAGATATCAATATGGTGTAAAAATTGGCAATTGACTCTAAATAATGAGAAGTGTAAAGTCGTCCACACGACTACGAAAAGAAATCCGTTAAACTTTGTTTATAAGATAAATCAATCAAATGTGAAGCCCGTAAACTCCACTAAATACAAGGGAATTACTAATATTTCAGACTTACACTGGAAAGGACACTTGGATAATGTCGTGGGAAAGGCGAACCAGAGACTGCGTTTTACTGTAAGAACTCTTAAAAGATGCAACAGAAGTAGTAAAGGAATTGTATATACTACGCTTGTCCCTCCTTTTTTGGAGCATTGCTGCCCAGTGTGGGATCCTTATCCGGTGGGTCTGACGTAGGACATCGAAAGAGTCTAAAGAAGGGCAGCTCGTTTTGTATTGTCACGATACAGGGGAGACAGCGTCGCGGAAACTATACAGGATCTGGGATGGGAATCATTACAACAACGGCGCTTGGGCTACTTACGAAACTCCAATCGTCAACATTCTCCTGCGAATGCGAAAATATATTGTTGACTCCAACTTACATACGCAGAAATGATCCTTATAATGACATACGAGAAATCAGAGCTCAAACTGAAAGATTCAGGTGTTCTTTCTTCCCGCGCGCTATTCGAGAATGGAATAGGAGATAAATAGTATAACAGTGCTTTGATGAACTCTCTGCCAGGCGCTTAAAAGTGATTAGCAGAGTATCCCATGTAGATGTAGATGTAGAAGGCAGTTGGTAGACGGAGATTCACTCGAAGAATCATGAAGTATCTTAGAAAACACTCGTTTGACTAATACTTAAATATTTTTCCTCAATGTGGGATCCGTATGATATAAGATTGATAGAAGATGGTATTTAGCAATTGCTAAAGCGTCACAAATGTGACTGCCCAGTTGTACTAGCTGAAAGAGAGATTATTAGTTTCTCCATCACTTGATGGTTGCTGTTACCGCAACTGTGGTTCAAATTTAATGAAAGTCCAGCTCCAGTTGCAATTATTTGTGCTTTATTTAAGCCCACACTACCGGTTTCGGCCTCTATGTTAGGCCATTTTCAAGTGTGACAGACCTGCATATAATGTGTAGCAATAACTTTACAAAAATTGCATGGTACAAGATAGAATGTTACATATGTAAAAAGGTACTGTACAGAAACAGAAGGAAACTTACGTTATGCCATAGAGAAAGCAACGTCACGTAATTAAAACAATAGAACTCAGCACCAGCACCAGCGTTCCTGGTTCAAATTGCGCTTGCTAGAGGCCGCCCCTCAACTATCGGCTTGGGCGCCTCGTTTGTTGCAATCATTTTACATTTTACATCCTAAGAATCTTTGTACCTTGTTTAAACAATACATTCAACTTTAATGTAAACTAAATTGAATACAATTGGCCTTAAGCTAAATTATTATACTTCCTGTATTAAAAAAAAAAAAAAAATAAAAAAAAAAAAATTTAAATTGACGACATGCCCACTTTTCACATAGCCTCATTGGCCGCTACATTTCCGTTTTTTATCCTAACTGACAATTTTAATTTTTTACTATTGACCTTTACATTTTATCAACTGATGTTTATAATTTTAAGCATGCAATGATGTAATGTTTATATCAGAACACATCAGATCATGCCGATTATAATGTTCTGGAATGTTAAAAAATGACACGCCCCTTTTTTCTTATGTCGCCGTTGGGCGCCAAAAGTTTTAAATTCTCTGAGTTCTATTGTTTTAATTACGTGACGTTGCTTTCTCTATGGCATAACGTAAGTTTCCTTCTGTTTCTGTACAGTACCTTTTTACATATGTAACATTCTATCTTGTACCATGCAATTTTTGTAAAGTTATTGCTACACATTATATGCAGGTCTGTCACACTTGAAAATGGCCTAACATAGAGGCCGAAACCGGTAGTGTGGGCTTAAATAAAGCACAAATAATTGCAACTGGAGCTGGACTTTCATTAAATTTGAAAGAGAGATTGTTATGCATCGCGGTATGAGTGAGAGCGTACGTTTCTGGAAGAGTTAAATAACATATAGCTTCCTTCCTGTTACATGTACCTCTCGAAATGACGAAGTGGATAAAATCACAGAGATTATAATCCACACGGAGGATTCACGGCAGTCGTTTTTCGCAAGAGCCATACCCAACTGGAACAGCAAAAGGAGGAAGTGACAGTGGTACAAAACAACCTTGCGCCACACTGCATGAGATACTTTCCGGATTATAGAGGCAGATGTAAAAGCTATGTTTTTCATGTTGAAGAGCGTTCATGGCGAGAGTCATCTTCAGAGTAATCTCTGCCATATGGGAAATCCACGCTGAAACTCACTTTCGTATTAAGTATTTTCCGCCATACACTTCTTATAGTAAAAGGTTTAGGTAGCAATTTTTCCAAGTTTCATGTGAAACTTCACTACAGTTGGTTGCTCTATAATTTCACTTATCTTGTTTTTGGCAAAGAAAAACAACAGCCGTTTCAAAACCGAAGGCCACGCCCGCACAGGTTTGTCAATAGATATCAGAGATGCGCATCCTACTAACAAGGGTTATTGGTAGCTGGGGCCATGCATTACAGCGTCAGCCCCCTTACTTTATTGCCAAATCTCGTATGATATGGACGTTATATTGCTGTGTTGGCAGGGATGCACGCATTTATTCTCTGTTTGAAAAACGCCCAAATACCATATCGCAATTCTAATTTACATCTACATCTACATACATACTCCGCTATCCACCGTAAGGTGCGTGGCGGAAGGTACACTGTGCCACTACTAGACATTTCCTTTCCTATTCCATTCACAAAAAGAACGAGGAAAAAAAAAGAATGCCTATATGCCTCCGTACGAGCATTTATATAAATGCAGTACGATGTTTGAAATCTTCATGGACATTAAGGGTGAAACAAACTGAAGCGTTTAAGATTTAACGCTCTTTTGCCGACAGGATCAACGCTGCCTCTGGAAAGAACAAGGGAAAGGAAATATACCGTGCTTTATTCAAATGGAACTCCCAACATTCCGCTCGAGCTTTTTAAGGCAACCACGAAAAATACATATCTAGATAATCGCCTTTTCTTTTGATCCCTGCTGTTCTCACATTATAGCTTCTACATTTACTGGAGTTCCACTAAATCGCTTGGCTTGAATGCCGTTCTTTTTTTTTTAATTTTTTTAATTTTTCCAACAAAGCGATGGCTTTTGTTCTGCTCATTTCTTGTTTCACTGAACCATCACTCAGCATGTAATTAATTCCATTAAAAAGAAATGATTTTGCAATGGGAATGAAATACTCCAGATGAAATGACATGAAAATATAACAGCACAAAGAGTTCAGTCGTCCTGAGAATGCAGAGTAATAAATCTGTGGTGACACTACAAATCTGTACCAGATATGGACTCAGTTAAATACCTGTAGGTCAACGTCGTCTGGGGACTTACGTTACCAGCCATAGTAGTACGTCTTGACGGCAGAAGAATTAAATTTTCATTGTAGCAGTGCTCTGAGGACTGTGAGAGTTGTTTAAAGCTTTGCATTTTGAAAAACATGTCCGACTGCGTAAAAGGCTCTCCTCTTCCCAGCCAAAAAACTGTGCTAATTTGCACGTCTTCACTTACGTTAGGGTGTGTCTTCTAACGGACAAGACTTCTTGGGCGCCTCTATGATGTAGTCACGCCTAAAGGGTCATTCAATTTTAGTAAAAAGCGTGCTCTTACAACGGAAAACGGCATTTTGGGGATATATTATTAACTACCGAACTGACTGTAATTACGACCAGCAAAAATGATGAACCAAACGTCTATACCAGTACATCGTGGTCGTCTTCTACCTTTGGTTAACATTAGTCAATTACAAGCGGTTCTATTCTTTCGTTAGAGTAAATCATACAGGAAAGGGCGAAAAGGAAACAGTGGAAAAACTACATTGATATATTTCGTGACTACAAAGGAGTTATTCATCTCCGTTATCAGGAACTGGAGTTTCATCCTACGTGGTTCGTTAATTATTGCCATGTGACGACAAACTCAGTTGAAAGAACATTCTAATATACAAACAATAGTAATATTTTAATTAATTTTTATACACGGAATTGTACCTCTTGATTACAATTCAATCTATTAGGTGACGCCACTCGATAGTGGCCGGAAAGTTTTTACAAATTTACAAGTCTTCCAGCTGATAGTCCATGCTGCTGCAAACGTCGTCGAACTGTTGGTGCAGATGGTTGTTGTCTTGCAAACGTCCCCATATGTTCACTCAGGGATCGAGACGTGGCTGCACGATCCGTTACAGCCATGCGGATAAGATGCCTGTCATCTCGACTGTTAGTGATACGAGGCCGTTGAGATCCCGCACGGCAGTCTGTATTACCCTCCTGATCCCATCGATTCCATATTCTGCTGACAGTCATTGGATCGCGACCAACGCGAGCAGCAGTGTCGCGATACGATAAACCGCAATCGCGATAGGCTACATTCCGACCTTTATCAAAGTCGGAAACGTGATGGTACGCATTTCTCCTTCTTACACGAGGCATCACAACAACGTTTCACCAGACAACCCCGGTCAACTGCTGTTTGTGTATGAGAAATCGGTTGGAAACTTTCCTCAGGTGAGGAGGTTGTAGGTGACGCCACCGGCACCAACGTTGTGTTAATGCTCTGAAAAGCTAATCATTTGCATATCACAGCATTTTCTTCCTGTCGGTTAAATTTTCATCTTCGTGGTGTAGCAATTTTAATGGCTAGGAATGTACTTATAAACTAACTTATACTAAAGACAGCACAAACATCCATGCCTGACGGTGGATTCGAACCCCCGACGGGGACCGGTCACGCGCATCGGAATATAGCGCCGTAATGCGCTCGGCCGCTCTGCCACGGCGATTATACGCCCTATGTATAATTTTGTATTTTTGCACCTCTAGTGCCCTGTCAGCTTGGCGCACCAAGTGCTGCATATCTTGGCATTTTGGCACTGTGACAGTCCTTGGGTTAGTCATAAGTACCAACCTCCGAGGTTCCAAAAGATGACAGCACGAAAATCATACCACATAAGTAAAACAGCTCTACGGGGTAAGGCAGCTAAGTTATAACATCCCTTGTATCTTCCCAATCATAATAGATACAAAGATTCCGTTTGGACAGTGAATAGCAGAGACAGGGGCTACTTGAATACATCACATTTCATGTTTGTGCTGTTTTTCATTGCAGATATATGCCATCTTTGTTTTTTTAATGGAACCCTATGTTAAAATTTTGTGTAGCATGATGGGCTTAGAAAGACGGTTTCAGGTATGTGTAAATCATAATATTTAGGCGAATAATTTTTGAGACACAAAAATGTTCTCGTCTCGTATTCGTTCTTCGAAGCGGCGTTGTCCATTGCGACCTTTGCTGTTGTGTAGAGTACATGGTAATCGTCGCGAATCCATCCTTGCACAAACCACGCCGCTTCGAAGTACGAATACGATACCGAAACATAACTGTGTCTCAAAAACTATTCGCCTAAATATTTCAAACCGTCTTTTTAAGCACATCATGTTACGCTAAAATTTAGCATAGGGTTCCATTAAAAAACAAAGATGGCCTCATATAAAATAGTAGAAATGAGATGTGATGTATTCAAGTAACCCCTGTCCCTGCAATTCACTGTCAAAACGGCATTTTTTTTATCTATTACGGTTGGGGATATAGAAGGGGTGTTATGACTTAGCCGCCTCACCCTGTGTATGAATGCAAGGAGCATCTCTCAAAGTTTCAGCACGTAATACGCACAATCGCATAGTTGCAGGCGTTTCAGAACATGTATACGAATCATCGGTGCTTTATTTCTTCTCCTACATTTTTCATTTCCCTTCATCTCGGCATTGCCGCGACATCGGCATTGTTACTAAGGATTTGACATTATAATTTCAGTGGTGTCCGGGTCGCTGTCATGCCGTCAATCCATTAGCTGTCAGGGGAAAAATGTGTGCACCCCAGCTGTCAGCGTGTAGTTCAAATGTTCAAATGTTTGTAGAGCTTATGGGACTTAACTACGGGGTCATAAGTCCCTACTCTTACAAAGTACTTACGAATTAGCTAATACTTAGGACGGCACAAATATCCATGCCCGAGGGGGGATTCGAACCCCCGAGCCGGCCGCGGTGGCCGAGGTGACTGAGGCGCTCCAGTCACGGTCAGCACGGCCACTACGGTCGGGGGTTCGAATCCCCCCTCGGGCATGGATATTTGTGCCGTCCTAGTTCGTAAGTAGTTCATAAGTAGTTTGTAAGTTTAGGGACTGATGACCCCGTAGTTAAGTCCCATAAGCTTAACAAACATTTGAACATTTGATTTGAACCCCCGACCGTAGTGACCGTGCAGACCAGCGTGTAGTGTTACACATGTCAATCTGTGCGGAAGTTTTCCAAGTTTTGCGAATCGTGTAACTGAAGTGCGACCTGGGCACCAGCCCGGTATTCACCTAGTGGGATGTGGGAAACCCCCTGAAAACCACAACGATTCGTTATTCCTCCGGGCGGATCGATCCGGGCGCTTAAACACTTACGAGTACACGAGCGCGCCCTCAACCACTCTGTATTCACGTTTCGAATAGGTTGGAAACGGTACGTAGGCAACCCAATAAACGACTTTCTACGGCGGGCTGCTTCGTGCTTTCACGAGTAGTTTGCGTCAGCGACGTCAATGAATTCCACGCAGGAATTAATATTTGCTACATTACGATGGCTTGTTCCGATATATTGACACATGCTTATGATACGTCTTGTTTATATGTATGTCTTGCAGCTTCCAGCAGTCGTCTTGGATGCCTCAGAGATATGTCCATTTATGAATGATTTACTTTTCTGGATGTAATGGTTGACACGTTATACGATGGGTGTAATGGTGCCCTGAAGGTTTCTGACTTCCTGCATGTACCTTTGAGCTGCCGCTGTGGAGTACGGCGGGTGGGTGGTTTGCTGGTGGTGTCTTCGGCTGAGATGGGGTGGCGTGCACCCGGCTGGGCTCGCGTGGACCCGCTGGAAGAAAGCGTGACCCAGTTCGGCGTGGTCGAGAAAAGCCGCGATCAATGCGGCCTGCTCTCCTGTGCATTATGCTGTTATGCTAATCGCCACATCCCGAGCCGAGAGCGCTACCCCTGCCATAAGTGTTCTCTCAGCGGAAACTAGTCTGTTGTGTATCTTCCAGGAATAAAGTATTCCGATAAATATAACTCGATATTTCTTCTGAATTATTTACCACCGGCGACAGGTGAATGCTTTTAAAAACAAATATTTGTAATGAAAACTAGTGTCAGACTTAAAAGACCTAGTCTCAGACCTAAAAGGAAGTCCCCGATGTCGTACTTCAAGGTTGTTTTCTTTATGCGACTGAATATATTATCAGTAGTAATAAACCGTCCTATAAAGCTACAAATGAAAAGTTACTCCCTCGGCCCAAAACTGTTTCATCTTGTACAGTAATTGTATCATTTAAGCGCTTCACTGATGTATTTATATGACTAAAAGAGTAACAGGCATAGATGCTGACATTACGTTTACCGTAAAGGTGAGTACAAAAAATAGTAATAAAATTACTGTAAACTAGTTGAAATTAAAACAAAGAATGATACAATTTTCAGGGGTTAATAAAACAAAAATGGTTCTAGTTTATTCTCTGTTGCAAAATCAAACTTTTCGGTCTGATGAAAGTCCTTGTTACTTCCTTATAGGTATAGTACGATACGGTTTCCTATTAGGTCAAATACGTCTATGGAAATAAGACTGAAATACGGATTATTAAATGCTACTTCTGCCATTACCCTGTCCCTACCGCCACAAGATTTTCATTGTCACACCATTTTCTTTCCTAAACGACGAAAAGACACAAAATATCTCCCATCACGGATATAGCAAAGTAACTGTGACTTAAGGCTTAGATGGTGTACTATCTTCCAAAATTTAATTAAATACGAATGAAGGGTGGGGGTGGGGTAGGGGACAATCGAGTAACGTCGTGGATGTCGTGCATGCTTCTCACTGACGCTATAGGGATGACAGTTTATCGTAGACATATAATTGGGTGAGAATAAAACTCGCAAACCCTAATACTCTGCCAGAAATAAATATTGTGCGCATTGTGCATCCTCTTATAGTTTTTCAATTAAGTCAATAGTTACTTCCGAAACAGTGCATATGGACTGCATGAGATACTGCCATTTACAATACCTCTAGCGGCAATGAGCTACCGCGTGTCAGTCCATGCTGAATCGCCCATATGAGTACGTGGTACGTGGTGTACCTCCACGGACGGTAATGATTCTGGTATCCATTCCATTATACATATGGTGAATTCTATATTGTATAAATTATTTCAGGCCTTCGAAACCTTTCCACGCATTTCTGCAGGAATTGTGCGCTGACGTGTGGCACAGCCGCCCGAGGGGGATTCGAACCCCCGACGGGTGAATTCTATATTGTATAAATTATTTCAGGCCTTCGAAACCTTTCCACGCATTTCTGCAGGAATTGTGCGCTGACGTGTGGCACAGCCGCCCGAGGGGGATTCGAACCCCCGACGGGTGAATTCTATATTGTATAAATTATTTCAGGCCTTCGAAACCTTTCCACGCATTTCTGCAGGAATTGTGCGCTGACGTGTGGCACAGCCGCCCGAGGGGGATTCGAACCCCCGACGGGTGAATTCTATATTGTATAAATTATTTCAGGCCTTCGAAACCTTTCCACGCATTTCTGCAGGAATTGTGCGCTGACGTGTGGCACAGCCGCCCGAGGGGGATTCGAACCCCCGACGGGTGAATTCTATATTGTATAAATTATTTCAGGCCTTCGAAACCTTTCCACGCATTTCTGCAGGAATTGTGCGCTGACGTGTGGCACAGCCGCCCGAGGGGGATTCGAACCCCCGACGGGTGAATTCTATATTGTATAAATTATTTCAGGCCTTCGAAACCTTTCCACGCATTTCTGCAGGAATTGTGCGCTGACGTGTGGCACAGCCGCCCGAGGGGGATTCGAACCCCCGACGGGGAACGGCCTCGCGCATCGTAGCGTAGCGCCTCAATGTGCTCGGCTTCATGTTAGAGCGTACACTCTTTTCAACATCGATTTATTCCATTCTTTCCACGTAAGTTTCGATAATACAAGATTTCAGTATTTCTTTGTGGTTCCAGTCATCTACAACTATCGAACCTGTTCTGTACCTTTTTCTTGTCTGATTATACATTATTCTTGTGCGATTATGTTTAGTTAGATAATAGACTTTGAATATTCATTATTAAATGTATTTTGCCTTAGGTTTTGTAGGCTCTATGTAAAGAAAGCCCTTCTCATAGGGTTTGATGTAAAAAATTTTAAGTCTGGACTGCAACTGCGTATAACTGGCTTATATTCAGTGATTGCAGACTTTAGAGCTTAGATACTAAAGAAATCGACATTCGTTAGAAGTAATCCGCACAACTTTTCACTCTGGAATGCGAAGAAGGAATAATCCGTCAGTGCACCGATCGCAGCTACTGTTTAAGGTGGAATTCGATCCACATGTCATTTATGGCGACTCGTCACATAGTAGAAAGGTGACCGTTGAGTTAAATTGAAATCAAGAGATATTTAAGTCAACCGAAAATACAACCACCGATCGCTCCGATTTGCGTCCAGTAATTTACCACGAGACCATCACCAACACGTTAAATACAAGGCCAAGTTACCCGATACTGTTTCGTCAAGCAAAAATGCATTCGAAAACGCGATTAATATTTATGGATATTTCAGTTTTCCCTTCCATTAGAGGCTACAGACTATCTAAATAAGAAATATGACGTTTGTGTGTCTACTAGAATTACCGTGGACTTTTCGTGATCGGTAACAAAAATAGCGGTTTTCGTCTGACAATATTTCGTAAACTAGAACGTCTTCAATAACATACTTTTGGAAATGTAACTAGTTATAGTAGGTACTCTTGATTACCGAAAATTCAGGCTCCTAGATTTATGCACGGGGAAGATACAGGGAGACGGAAAGTGCCGTGAACGGCTTCGAGGAAAGGGTGGTTCAGCTGTGCGCGCTCGACTTGGCGGGTGCCCTCAGATAACACAGTCGGCTGCGTTTGGAGTGGTGCCGCGACCGGCAAGAATGATGAAAGGCGTCGCCCTCTCTTCAGTGATGAATTGTCGTTATGCATTACCCCAGGCGACTATCATCGGCCACTATGTGGCTGGCTGGAACACTTCCTAAGTTATAGAACGCAGTACGTTGTTGTCGACGGCGAGTGTTAATCACAGACGAGTGTATTGCCAGACGTGCCCCAGGGGAGTGTGATAGTACCGGTATTACTTTCTACCTATATAAATGATCTCATAGAGTAACTTGTAATTTGCGGCTGTTTGCTGATGATGCTGTGGTGTATAGGCAGGTCCCGCCTTTAATTGACTTTAATAGCACACAGGATGACTTAGACAAAGTTTCTAGTTGGTGTGAAGAATGGCACTAGCTCTAAATGTAGAAAAATGTAAGGTGAGTAGGAAAACAATCCCATAATGTTGGAATACAGCATTAGTAGTGAGCGTCTTGATGCAGTCGCGTCGCTCATATATCTGGGCGTAACACTGCAGAGCGATATGAAATGGAACGGACATGTAAGGACAGTTGTGAGTAAGGCGAACAGCCGACTTCGGTTTATTGCGAGAATTTTAGGAAGATGTACTTCATTTGTAAAGAAGACCGCGTATAAAACGCTTGTACGGACACGTTTTGAATATTGTTCAAATGTTTGTAGAGCTTATGGGACTTAACTACGGGGTCATCAGTCTCTAAACTTACAAACTACTTGTGAAATACCTTATACTAAAGACGGCACCAACATCCATGCCCGAGAGGGGATTCGAACCCCCGACGGCAGCGGCCGCGCAGACCGTGACTGTCACGCCGCAGACCGCTCGGGCATTGCGGCCGGATGTTTGGGACCCGCAGCAGATCAGTTCAGAGGATGACATGGAAGCAGTTCAGTGGCGAGCAGCTAGGTTCGTTACTGGTAGGTGCGACCAATGCGCGAGTGTCACGGAAATGCTCCGGAAACTCAAATGGGGATCGATGGAGGGAACTCTGGCGACAATGCGGTACGTAACAGACTCCAAGCACCTTCATGTGTTACTTCCCCCGCGAAAGTGTCACAGTGCCATTTTTCAGCATGACTGTGCTCGTACACACGTGACAGAGTATTTTGCTAGCAAAATTCCAACGACTCTGTCTGATGGAACATGTGTGGGATCAGCTCTGACGTGTTTTCTATCCCAATAATGTTATCCAAGACATAAAGGACCGTTTACAACATCACGATGGCATCTTGCATCGGGTGAGTATGTAACAGCTTTATGCCACACTCTCCAATCGATCGAGCGCGCGCCACGGTGGAGTGACCGAGCGCTCTAAGCCGCTTTGCTGCGGAGCGCGCGGTTCCTCACCGTCGGAGGTTCGAGTCCTACCTCGGGCATGTGTCTGTGTGTTGTCCTTAGCATAAGTTAATTTAAGTAGTTTGTAAGCCTAGGGACTGATACCAGCTGCAGCTAAGTCCCTTAGATTTACGAACATTGGAACCAGCGCGTAGACACAGGCAGAAGGGGTGCAACATCATACTGATAAATGTGTTCATACTGTCCATTCCTTTGTAAATTTGACTCGGCATTGTAATAAAACCACATAGTCTCTCAACCCGTTAGATTTCATGTCGTATCGTCCTTTCCTTCTGGGTGTTTGTTTACGTATAAACAAACCGTAAGTATAGTTTTAATGGAATGTTGGTTTTTATATGACCGCTACTGCTACTCCTATCCAAAATTATATCAGAGGAACAAGAAGTGAATACGAACCAGTGACACTCGCGTCATTATCCTCACCGAGGCACTTAAATATGTTGAACTCTTTTTAGAATGTGAAGGAAGTAAATCTTTCGAGTATGAGGCAGTATTGCTTATCTTAGAAACGAAAACAATCACCAGTAAAAAGCCAATGATTAACTTAACGTAAATAATGGACGATTATGACTCCGAAAGCGAAGTGATAAGAAGTGATGTGAAATGCAGTGAGCCTTTAGTTATTGCCGATAACATGCAATTAACGCATTTGGCTGTCACATGCAACATTTAGCATCCTTTGTAAAAATAGAACATGGCGTTTTCCAGTAAAACATATGTTATTTGGATTATTCATGTTTTTCAGCTATTTGTGTAGTTCGTGGTTCGCAACGATCCGGACAACTGGGAGCTTACTGTAAACGTATTTACTGAAAATTCAGACTGCTAATTTATTAAGTCTTGATTCTCTGTCTCATCTGATATTATTTTACATTGTTAACGTTCCATGCAAATTTATCCCAGCATTAACGTTTTTTTATCATAATACCACACTTTGACGCCACCAAAGATCAATACCGTTGCCTGGTTTAGGATAAACTTTCAATATGTGGTAAATGTCATCTGTCTCTTGCCGTTTTCCAGAAGTATAAGTTTTTTAATGGTACTGAAAACGTATAGTGATTATAACCAACCAATGTTGACTGAATTCATTTAATATTTCAACCACCAACATTCATTTAGAGCTTTACACTTTACCGATTTCTGTTATGTTTTGTATCTCGCACACCGCGGTGGAGTAGCCGAGCGGTCTAAAGCGTCTCGCTGCGGAGCGCGCGGTTGCTCGCCGTGGAGGTTCGAGTCTTCCATGGGGCATTGGTGTGTGTGTTTGTCCTTAGGTTAGTTTACCTAGGTTTAAGTAGTTTGTAAGCTACGGACTGATGACCACGCAGTTTGGTCCGATGGATTTACAGACATTTGTATCTCGCAGATTTACTGTAATGAAATCTCCCGTAATTATTTAGTGACTTTCGATTATTTGTTTAAATGATTCCAGTGTATAGTTACAAATTTCTTACAGCTGTCTATAACTATAAAAAAAACATCATACAAATCATATAGGTTTATTTATTAAAAGGCGGTGGGCTTGTTATATTATGCATTCATTTCACTATCTCGGTTTGTCAAGAATAGCCATCACAGATACCATCAGAAGGGTACAAATTACAATCTTACGCCGTAAGGTCTTTTTATTACTGCGTAAGTGTCAACATTAACGTTACCCTTTTGATTTCTTTCACTTACTGATGGTTTATAATTTGCCAAAGTTATTATAATTTTTATGTAGCCTTAAATGTCATTATATTTCAAGTTCTTATTGGAGAGTATCGTAAGGAAGGAACGACTGTAATTCCTCGAGCCTACAGCTACCAAATGTAGACCTTGAGTTTCTTGATCAGTAACGGATATAAGTGTACTTTTCTTTATCAAATATGTCGGAAAATTAATGCGTTGCTTTCCGCATGACTCTATGTCGCAGGTACATTATAATTATTAGCAAATTAGGTTGATGGTGTTTCTTTCTGCTCAGTTTGATACTGTCATTGCTGCTTCTTATGCATGCAAAACACCGAGTTCCTCTGTCTCATTTCACTCTACCAGGCTAGTGAATTTCGTAAGCTGTATTCCCATTCTGAGGTTCTGAGAAGATAAGTCACTTGGAGGGCACACTCATTTTCTGCTTGGTCTGGAGGAATGGAGGCGAGGTGTGTGGGTGTAGGAAGAAGAGCCGCAAACGCAGTAGAATATATGGAGCAGCTTCACAAATCGAAAATTGTTAGCACAATGTGGGGCTACCAGCAACATTAGCCAAAAAGTCAGTATAATGCCTTCTCCTGACTTCACAGTCAAAGAAGAATTGTAATGGACGTTGCATTTGAGTATAGACAATACAAAAGATCTTTTAAAGGCAAGTTACTGTTCTGCCACATCCCATTATGAACCAGCTTGTAACAGTTTCTTGGCTTGTTCCAAATGATAAAAATTAACAAACTTAGAGAAAATATAGTAATAATATACAAATTACTTGACCTCATTCGAGCGCATTGTAACGATGTGTTTCTTCGTTCTGTTAAGCAAAGGGCAGTTAACGCAAAACATCTGTTTCAGTGTATGATTTTTAGACACTCACACACAGTCAGCACTTGCATATAAAATTAATTTTATAATCGATTCTTATTTGTTTGGTGCATGTTGCACCATAATTTCTCATTTACTTGAGTTACTGAAGCTATGTTTACCCTCTTTAACAGGATGTAATTTAGTGATTGTTTCTTGTAAGAGAGAAGATCAAGGTTTAACGTCCCCTCCGAACAGCGTGGTTATTGGAGACGGAGGATATCATTTAATGTTTTCTCAGAAAGGACTTTTCGAAACCCCTGCTTCTTATTTTCTTTGAATAGTTAGTTTGCTGCCACTAATTTGATACAGTCCTTCCTTCCAGTGATACTGTGCCAGAACTTCATATTTTCTTATTTCCATACCCTGGTCTTTCCTACATTTATTCTCATTGCTTTTTTTCGCGTTAAAAATAATTTAAATGCAGAATTGTAATTCATCTGCTGATTGTGCGGCCATCGCTCGATGTTTAGCATCCATGTATATTTTTATCGTTCCTTCTCATAATATCACACCATTTTCCTTTCCTAATATTGTATCCCTCAATTTGTTGTTGTTGTCTTCAGTCCGCACACTAGTTTGATGCAGCTCTCCACGCTACCGTGTCCTGTGCAAGCCTCTTCATCTGAGAATACGAACGGCAACCCACATCCTTTTGAATCTGCTTACTATATTCGTCCCGCGGTCTCACTCTACGATTTTTACCCCACACACTTTTTTATAATGCTAAGGTGACGATTTCTTGATGTCTCAGAATGTGTCACACTAACCTTCCCTTCTCTTAGTCAGGATATGCCAGAAAATATTTTTCTACCCAATTCTGTTGAGCACCTCCTCGTTAGTTACGTGATCTATCCACCTAATCTACATCATTCTTCTGTAGCACCACAGTTCGAAAGCTTCTATCATCTTCTTGTCTGAACTTCTTATCTTTCACGTTTCACTCCATACAATGCTACACCCCAGACAAATGCTTTCAGAAAGGACTTCCTAACATTTAAAGTCAACAAATTTCACTTCTTCAGAAATGCTTTTCTTCCCATAGCTATTCTGCATTTTATATCATCTTCACTTGGGCCATCAGAAGTTATCTTGCTATCCAACTAACAAAACTCTACTACTTTTATCGTCTCGTGACCTAATCTAATTCCTTCAGCATCGCCTGATTTTCTGACACTACATTCCGTTACCCTCGTTTTACTCTTGTTAATGTTCATCTTCTATCTTCCTTCCAAGACACTATCCATTCCATTTAATTGCCCCTTCAGCTCCTCTGCCGTACTGGCATAATTACTGTATCATCAGCAAACGCAAGGTTTTTATTCCCTCTCCGTGGACTTTAATTCCTTCTCCAAATTTTTCCTTGCATTCCTTCACAGCTTGCTCAATGTACAGATTGAACAACATTGGGGAAACGCTAAAACCCTGTCTTACTCACTTCCCAGCCACTGCGACCCTTTTTTGCCCTTGGACTCTAATAATTGCTGTCTTGTTGCTGTACAAGTTGAATATAAGTCTTCGATCCCTATATTTTACCTCTACTACCTTCAGAATTTGAAAGAGTGTATTACGGTCAACATTGTCAAAACCTTTCTCCAGATCCACACATGCTAAGAACGTAGGTTTCCCTTTCCTTAACTTATCTTCCAAGATAAGTCGTAATGTGTGTATTGTCTCGCGTGTTCCTTTATTTCTTCTAAATGCAAACTGATCTTCCCCAAGGTCCGTTTCCACCAGTTTTTCCATTCGTTTGTAGATAATTCGTGTAAGTATTTTGCAACCATGAGTTGTTTACATTTGTTATTTCCACAGTCGCGGTTACTAAACTTTGCCACCATTACTGCAATTAATTAATTTTATCTTTTAGTTTACGAGCATTATTGCCTTCTAAAATATTGGAGTGACACGCGTAAAAATTGCAGCCCTTGAAAAGCTAAAAAAATCGCACTGACGTGTTTTACGGCCCACTTTAGATTTGTAGTTTTATAAGTTTTTGCAAACATTTTGGACCAAAATTATAATGTAAATAATAAAAATTAATTAATAAGAGTGTCTGAAACCCTTTTAGGAAAAAAAAAAAAGTTTAGGTGGTGGCGGGTTCCGAACCACTGACTTTTAGCATCATAGTCCAACGCCTTGCCCACTACATTACGGCTATCAATCGATAGATGAGTCTTTTAATCTCATACTATTGATGGCCGTTGTTAACTGATGCTAATATGGCATTTGTAGACACTACATTTTCATTTATCGTACGAAGAACGATGTGTTTTTTGTTAATTCGTCAGTGCGCCATTGCTTTGAAGTGACGTGTGAGTTACAATAAGAAAATCATAAAATACGCAACGCAAGATGGCGTATGCCAGAGAGAGTTCTGGGTGAGGAATGTCACGTGACATCCCCGAAAGGCTGGTTTTCTTTAATTCAATGGAGGGTGTCAACGTTATTTTTGCAAATATGTCTGAAACGATAACAGATATGAAAAAAACATAAGGGAGCTAAGTTGTAGAGAATTTTCTCCTCTACCAATAACGTTAATCAATTTTCGTGACAGATGAATGGTTCTTTTGCAATTACAATTATATTACAAACGGCTTTTTTTGGTATTCGTACCGTATTTTTTGTCCGAAAAATTTGAAAAAGGGAGGTCTCTGGTGGCCTAAAATAATGTCTGTAAAATTTGGTGCTGATCGGTTGAACGGTTCATCTTAAAAACAGGGAACACGTTCGGGCAGACAGACAGACGTTATTTTTGCAAATATCTTTGAAATGCTACGAGATATGAAAAAACATAACGGAGCAAAGTTGTAGAGAATTTTCTCCTCTACAAATTCGGTTATTCAATTTTCGTGTCAGATGAATAGTTAAGCCGTTATTTTCATTTAAATTTCGAGGTGTCAATAGACGATCGCAATGGCCCACTTTTAGTGTTACTACCGTGACCTTAAGTGGGCCAAAATTCGTGGATCTAAAATATTTCTGCCTGAACGTAAAAATCTGCTTCACTTGCCGTATAAGGATGTGGGGCAGAACAGAATTCTGGCCCCGGCCGTAAAGACGTAACAGCGGTAAGTTTTCAGCATGCGAGGAAAAGTTGTGCAGACCCCGCGTCGTGCAGCGCGGCGCAGGAAAAGCAGGCATAGGTGTGGACGTCCGAGTCGTAAAAACATGGCGTATCGGACAATGGAGGCGGCTCCCCTAATTCTAATCTGCATATGTATCGCCACCTGGCCCCAACCCTTGCAGTGGCCAGCCGCCAGCCGCCCGCCGCCCGCCCTTGCACTTTGCTGTTTTATTCAGACGTGAATCACGCAACCCTCCGCCGACTCCGTTTCTCCATTAACGCACGCACAATGGCGGCGCTGCGTCTGACAAGCCGATCTCAGTAACACGATTTATACCGGAAGCGCATCGGCGGCGCTTCTTTTAGCGTGCGGCGTGTCGCTGCAGCTCGCTTCGGCGTTGGTTGCGGTACCCGCTGGGAAACAAAGCGCCCGTGCCTCCCTCCCCCCTCGTTTTCCCGATCGAGTAGCACGTATTGTGTCGCCGTCCGAATAAACGGGGTACGGATGTGCGCCAGCGCTGAGCGCCGGCTCTGGGCAGCTGACCACATTCAGTGCTGCACTTCCATCCTTACAGCGTGTTTTCGTTTCAGTAGACATGTCTGTGTAATAACCAAAAAGTCCTTATTGCGAAGTTTGAAGATTATCCTTAGAAACAGTCCCGTTATGCCGTACATCAGCGTTTTTCATCCTGTGGGTTGCGACGCCCTTAGGGGCCACAAGGCCTTACTTGGGGAGTCGCCATCACCGGAGGAAGTAGTTGCGCCATAAAATAACTAACAAGGAAAGTACATGGGCTCGAACAAACATATCTGTATGAACGTTTGGTTACAGGATCTCTACGTACACCTCAATGTGCTGGTGGGTTTTTTCTGCAAAGCTCTGCAACCATGCCCTAGATAGCACTGTAGACGTAATTGTAGACGCCATACGTAATGCAAAATCAAATCAAATGTTTGTAAATCTATCGGACCAAACTGCGTGGTCATCAGTCCGTAGCTTACAAACTACTTAAACCTAGGTAAACTAACCTAAGGACAACACACACACCCATGCCCCAGGGAGGACTCGAACCTCCACGGCGAGCAACCCGAGACGCTATAGACCGCTCGGCTTCTCCACCGCGGCATACGTAATGCAGATATCTTAACTATAACTCATGTAATAATCATCGTATATGTTCTCTAGCGAATTGTCATCAAAATCCGTGCTGATAGTTGCAACTTTAACCTTCCTCCCGAAAGACTGTTGGTATTCACTGCCACTGTTTCCATCGCCTCTTCCCGCACTTACCGTAGCACTACCGGTTGCAATGAGTTGTTCGTCATTATCATCCCTATTATCATTATTATGAGTTTGTAAAAACAGTATCTAACTTATGCTCACATTTCTGTGCCATAACAGATACGAGAAAGCATGCAAATGATTCATCTTCTACACTATTACCATCTTCACGAAGAAGGGTTCTTCGTAACTACATCTCAACTAATCGCAATACATTAGCAGGATTGATTAGCAATCGCCGCCCCATCTGACGCTTCACCACACAGATAACATCACAAAACGCAACTTCGGAGGCACACTGCACCGTCCCTATTGGCGAACCGACATGCCAAAGTGCAATGCGACATGGCACACGCAGAGGCCTCTAACGGACGACTGCAGAGTTTTGCAGATGCGGGAGTATCACTAGTGCAATAAGGGCTCTTTATATTATCTCTCATACGATTTTGGCGTATATGTGTTTGTTCGAGCCAAAGTACTTTCCTTGTAAGATTTCAATAATACAAAAACGTCTGTGTGAGTGAAATTTATTTAATGTTAAGCTTACGTAGTTTCTTGTGTAACATTCATTATGAAGTGAATATATCTTACATTGTTTTAAAATACAGTTGTTAATGATGAATAAGCGCAATGTCTGAAAACTGTTTTTAGGAACCAGTCGATAGGTAGAAGAACATGATGCAGTAAGTAATTCTGAAATTTCGAAAAAATATCTACTTCTGTACATATTGTCTATACAGCGGGACCTTTCTTAATTATCGTAATTCGCTTCTGAGTCTTGCCTGAAATGCGAAACACTCGTTAAGCAAAACATATTTTTCTTTCGGAAATCATGTAAAAATAGAATAATGTATCCATTCCGAAAAATACACAAAAAAGTTCGTCCAGCAATTCAAAAGATAGCTGAAGCAAAAGAAAGAAGATTAAACTTGCTTCCTTTGAGGTAACATAGTTTTATTACAGTTCGTGAGAAGGGGGATCGGTAGAATAGTTTTATTTAGAAAGTTGTCTCCGGAAGATTTTTATTTTGAAGGGGTCGCATATATGAAAAGGTTGAAAAACACTGCTGTTCATAAAATACTGGAATAGTTAAAGCAAATATGTTCGAAAGTAATATTAAAACTGTATATTTATATTACCTTCCCGTGTGATCACTGTTCGTCATCGTCCGTTTCGAAGTTAGTTCTTTTGTCCTCTTCCTTCTACAAAGGAAATTTTTTCAAATGTTTGTAAAGCTTATGGGACTTAATTGTGGCGGGTCATCAGTCCCTAAACTTACAAACTATTTATGGACTAACTTATAATAAAGATAGCACAAACATCAGTGCCGGAGGGGGGATTCGAACCCCCGACGGGGAACGTCCTCGCTCGTCGTAGTATAGCGCCGCAATGCGCTCGGCCGCTCCGCCGCGGTTTCTGCAAAGGAAATTGTCTTCCAATTTGTTGAGGAAATTGCTAATCAGCCACCTTCCCAAGGTGGCGATTGGCTAAATGCTCTGGCGAAACAAAATGCCGACGGTGGACAAACCTAGAATCTGATGTCCTTTTAACCTAATATCGACTTGTAAAATAATTTAAAAAATTGAAAATATACAATTTAAAAAAGTTGCACTGGAATGTTTTACGCCCCACTTTAGGTTTTTCCGTAGTTTTATGATTTTGTTGCAAACATTTTCAGACAATAATAATAATAATAATAAATAATGAAAAATAACGTACGACACGATTACGGCTCTATTATTGTGATAATATCTATGCACTCAACACATAACATTCTCTCCGACCGTATTTTTATCAAACAGCCAAAATATTTTCAGATTTGAGTATAGTTTTGATAAACATACTCGTTTTCAAACTTTTACCTCTTTAAACTATTATTTTAGTATCTCTCCCATATTTTCATTATATTTTTCCGCTAAAATACTATCACATGTCTTGCCGTGGTGGTTTGTCCTGTTTCTCAAGTTTATTTTCTTTGCCTGTACTGTTTTCGTAAAATCAAGTGGCAGTGCCAAACCGCCGTTATTTTTGCAAATACCTCTGAAACGGTACGAGGTTTGTAAATAACATAAGCAGTGGCGGCGCGTCACATGTGTTCACTGCTTCAGTGAACCCGCGGAAAAAAAGCTCGTCGGAAAAAAAGTACATAAATAAATAAAATAAAAGTGTTTTTATACTGTTACTTTTCGTTTCGTTCTGCTATCAGACAATTTTACATGCACATTTAAAGTATTTTTATCGCATGAGAAACGTTATGAGCATGCACGACTGACGTTCAAATTCTCTTCTGAACCCCCTGGAGGTAGCATATGGGCGCTGCCGTGGCAGGGAGGGGCGAGGGGATACGCCGCTTTTAACATTGGCGTTGGAACTGGTAGAGACACCAGATCCTGGCTAATCGAGCTCTAGCGGTTACGCACGAATGGCCCCAAAGCAAGACAATGGAGCTACTGTGCACCTCGCCTCGCGCATGCACAAATTCTCCATGAAGGCAACATCCGCCTTCATATTTGTTTTTGGTGCATTCCAGATTCGCCAAAAACACATCATATTTATTTGGTAAAATACCTTATAAGCGTAAATTAAAGACGCATCAACTGTAAAAGCCTTCAGAAGATCCGATCATTAATAATAATGAAGGCACTACTCACCAGCTATTAATAATAGCCGTGTGGTTAGCGGCATTGCGGTGAGCCGGCGAAGATAGTGGGTTCGAGCCCGACTGCAAGCAATTTGTTTTAAAACTCAATCTTTAAAAATGAAAAAAAAAAAAAACGGCAACCACGATGACTTTTGTATATTCCTTGCCACATGTCTTTACACGTTTTAGCAAATGAGTCGCTATTTTGAGGGTAAATGACATTTATACTCTTCGTTGTAACAAATATTTAACTACATGAAAAGAGTTGTGGGAGAGCAGCCTTTGCACATGCGTAAGGTTAGAAATGGGTGCTGCTTAGAGTGTTACGTGACCCGAATGTAGCTTGCCTCTTCATCGTAGCAGATCCATTTCGTTACAGTCCCTTAACTGTGTGATCAGTTACTTAATGTGTTTTAATGTTCATGTGCATATTCATATGTTCTTGGTATTTTTTATCAAAGAAAAATGAATAACGTTCAGTATCTTTTAGAAACAAATTACTCAGCTATAAGCTTGGAGCGAAAGTGTGAAGTAAAGAAGCTTGGTAGGCCGACGCCTCAGTTCGAGTTGAAGCAAGCGCAAACAAGCCGAGGAAAGACATTCTGCAGATCTTCTAACAAAAATATATCTAAAGGGGGGGGGGGGGGGCAAACCGGTGGTCTTTCCACCGGCGTCACTCGCAGCGAAACATGGACTAGCCGAGCCATGGGCGGGGGAGGGGGAGGGGGAAGGGGCGAGTGAACTGGGGAAGGGGGAGGTGGAGGGGGGCGCCACTATCAAAATCCGTCACTCAAAGAAGTGAACCCCTAGCCATTTGAAACACCAGCCGCCACTCAACATAAGAGAGAAAAGTTGTTCAGAATTTTCTCCTCTATAAATACGTCTATTCAATTTTCATCTCAGGCGAACGATTAAGTCGTTATTTGCAATTAAATTTCCTGCAGTCAAAATGCCATCACAAACGGCCATATTTAGTGCGACTAACTATTTTTGTTCGAAATATTTGAAAAAGGGAGGTCCTGCTCGCTGGTGCCCTAAAATTACACCTGTAAAATTTGGTGCCTATCGGTTGAACGGCGCGACCTAAACAGTGGTAAAACGCTACAAACAGACAGACAGTGTTAAGTTGCCGTTATTTTCGCAGATATCTCTGAAACGATGCGAATTATGAAAAATATACGTTTATTCGATTTTCGTGTCAGATGAACGATTAACCGATAATTTCATGTTGTTGTTTGTAGATATATCGGACCAAACAGCGTGGCCATCAGTCCGTACCTTACAAATTACTTAAACCTAGGTAAACTAACCTAAGGAGAAACACACACACCCATGCCCCAGGGGTACTCCACCGCGGCGATAATTTCATGTAAATTTCGAACTGTCAAAAGGCGTAACCTAATGTGGGCCAATAAAACGTCTACGTTTGTGTATTGGGTTAAACCCACATTCACATAAAAAGATAAAAATTGCCGAAAAAAATAAAAATATACCTGGAAAGGACTCCACCTTTGTGTGATGGGTCAGCAGGGAAAGGAAAAATAACGTTTGGACTCAGAAAAATGCTACAAATTTCTACTAAAATTAATGTATTATCCACGGAAATTGGCACACTTAAAAACGAATGTACGTTTACTTCCCGAAAGCAAGCGGAAAGTTAAAGAAGAGACATTAATACAGATTTGAAGATAAGATTCCAAAGGTGTAAGGGCAACAGTAGGAATTTACAATACAATAAAGAAAATGTGTAACAAAATAAACACGAATTAGGAATGTTTGAACGTATTATTTTAGCTGAAATGACAGTACTTGTCAATGGCCTTGGTTCTGGTATTTACTCTAAACGTATGTAAATGTGACAATTGCGCATAAACAGAAGAAGAAACCCACTATAAATTTCTTAAATAGTATTTAACTTCTGTAATGCAGTAAGATTTCCTGCTGTGTAAAAGCAGATTGATTTCTTTATGTAACGTGATACATCTTGTATAGCTAAAATGTCTCATTTTGTAAATCCTTTAATCTAATGTACTGTTTGTGTTTGACGAAATACCTGATGTAACCGCCTGAATTTAACCTTCAAACATGTAATATCACCATGTATTGGGTCTTGACAAATAAATAAATAGCGTATAAATCACTAAGAGTAATCAACCGGAGCGCCGTATGTGAAGTGACCCCATAAAACAAATACTAGGAAAAGGAGATGGCAGATTGAGCTCCATAAGAAAAATCTTAATGAAATATGACAGATAAAATAAGGAAATGGCTTTAAAACACTTGTACAGGCAACTGTCGAATATTGCTCATCTATCTGGGAACCTTACGTAGAATGATTAATAGAAGAAACCGAGGAGATTCGATAGAGAGCGGAGAGATTCGCTAAGGGGTCGTTGAGTCGGTCGAAAGCGATATGTAGGTGCTTACCAATCTCCAGTGGCAGACAGTACAAGCAAGGTGTTGTGCATTACCGTGCGTTTTATCACTGAAATACGGAAAGTGTAGATTGCGGCAAGAGTCGGACGCTCATTACTCACTACTCTACACGTCTCGCGAAATGACCAAAATGAGAAAATTCGAAAAACTGGAGCTAATACATGGGCTTACCCACGATTCGCGAATGGAACAGGGACAGGGGTATTAAGCTGTGGCACCGTCAGATGACGAGTATACCTGTCATCTCAGTCCTATGTAGTCCATCGTCGAAACACTGCACATCCAAATGTCTCACAAATGTAGATATTGGACGATCTGACCAACTGGCCTAATGGAGACACACCATGATACTCGTTTCAAACTTTGTCAGATTCTGATTCAGTGCGTACGCTGCATCTCCGTGTCATTCACAGAGATCGCCCAACAGCGTTATAAATGTACAAGTAGAATTGCGTACCGTCATACTGAAACGATATCCTCTCTCGAGTAACAAGTTATGACAGTACATTTCATATTAACACGGGGTAATACGTACCAACAAAGAGGGATTTCCACAATAAGGTTCAGTTCCAGCCCACAAGATTGTACAGGTAGTAACAATATGTGTAACCTTAATTGGTGTCGCGCCGTGAACCTCAAGAGATAATGACTTTTAATTCCGTATTTTCTTGCTAAGATTCTGCATTCGGTACTTACTCGTTTCAGAATGTTAAAATGTTCGTTAAGCTTAAGGGACTTAACAGCGGGGTCATCAGTCCCTAAACTTACAAACTGCTTATGAACTACCTTATACTAAAGGCGACACAAACATCCATGCCCGAGTGGGGAATTCGAACCCCCGACCTTAGCGGCCGTGTAGACTGTGACTGGCGCGCCGCAGACCGCTCGGTCACTGCGGCCGGCTATTCGTTTACACTGGCCGCTATGTTGTTGTTGAATTGTCAGACCAAAGTCCAAAGGTAGAAATGAACTGCAAAACCACGATACATAGTCCAGCATTCTCTGAATGCCAAATTATGAAGGATGGGAGAGAATTTACGTGACATGTCCCGCGTCCACATAAAGAGCTACGGTTCTGAAATACGGCCTGAAATACCTGTGTTCTTTTTAGCATCTCTTCACTTCTGGGCACGCACCCTTCTACCCATGCAACTGGCACTTTCTTCGTAATTCACATTTGAAACAACAACCAAACATTTTCCTTGATTTAATGACTTTCATTCATATTGACAATCCAGTTCCCCAATTCCACCTCTGTTCCACTCAGTCTGTCCTGTAAGAAAAAACGAAAAATGGACGTTAAACTACCCAGAGCAGGTGCTGTAAACACCGTCAGGGCTAAATTGACCTTATTCGTGGAATTTAAAAACTGTTGGAATTTCAGGGCTGTGTTGATGTGGCGGCTAATTTATTCAGATAATATCAGTCAGAGTGCTAGTACATTTGATCTCATTGTACAGTTTGGTTGCGGTACTTACACCAACAGTGATCTATATACTATATTAATCAAAGTAAATGGAAAGTTGTAACGTATCTCCCAGACTACACAAAAGTGTTTCTCCAAATTCTGTTGCGCCTACGATTATTTTAACCAAGTCTCGGGAGGTCTCTGGCTTGAACGAACCAATTTCTCGTAACAATGCATTTCTTCGAATTAGGATGACGCTCATGGGGAAATATTTGTATATTTCAGGAGATAGCCTTTCGTTGCAGCCTGCAGAAAGCTCATGCAAAGTCAAGCTTATATATCCTACTGCCGTCCCGTTTTGAGTAAACCGGCAGAAGTGGAAATTTTTGCTGCTACATTAGTGCACACTGTATCAGGTTGTTATCTATTTTGAGTACAAGCTCTGCCAAAGAATAAAGCAGAACGTGGTAAAGTGTACACCGAATTTCAGGTTTTCAAGAAATACCTAAGGCAGATGTTACGTTATCAAAGGTAACGCGCTACAAGTACAGCTTAAAGGTAATGAAATGTGTGCAATAAACCACGAAGAAACCAAAATGGAAGCAGAATTCAGGATGACAAGTGTCGAAATTACAAAAGTGACGGTTACTGATCCAATTTTCGGTTAGAATTCCATAAGACTATTTAGCATGCCACTTGAAAAAAGAAGTGGACATACATAAACAAGAGTTTGTACTTTACAGAAGAGTAATTTAGACCCAAGAAGAAAGTATGCAAAGCATAGGTATTACACTGCCAAGCATCCAAAAGTAAACATTAAGAGGGATTGTAGAGAGGACAGCCAGATAACACATCGTACAAAGATCACTTGAATGGAACTACAGCCCCACGTGAAATGAGGAATGTGATGAAATCGGTGTTGAATTTGCCGCCATTACTGGTTTTAACTGCTGCTACACTCCCCGGCACTGAATCAGAGAGGCCCTGGATAAGTTTTTGCGGTATAGCAGTCCGTGGTGCTTCCTCTTATTGTCAAAGCTGATCTTGTGTTGCAGAGAGTTGTGTTCCCTGGGCCAATTGTTTTGCCGCCATCAAATGTTCAAATATTTGTAAGCCTAACGGACCAAGCTGCTAAGGTCATCGGTGCCTAGACTTACAAACAACTTAAACTTCTGCTAAGGACAACACACATACCCATGCCCGAAGGAAGACTCGAAACCACGACGGGAGCGACCGCACAATCCGGGACCTGGCGTCTTAGACCGAACGCCCATTCCCGCGAGTCATCCAACAGAGGAGTTCTATAAGCTGGAGATCTGGAGAATAGTGAGGCCAATGCAGTAATGCCATTCTCAATCATTGTATGCCGCGTATAGTCGCACGCTATTCTGTTACAATGTGACTATTAGCAAGCTCCGACCTTGAGAGGAGTCGTACCGCCTATCTAGACAATGTTAAATTGGCTATATAAATGCCCCGTTTTCTCAGGTACTGTGGGGTATATAAATGTGGTGTTTTTATTACATGTTCTCGCATGTTTTTTTGACTGTATCTCCCTAGAATCAGCTGGAAAAAAGTTATGATTTTTTCCCTAAACATATAACTGTTTGTCTAAATTTTTACAATTTTAATATCTTGTATTTTAACTATTACTTTAACTACTACTAATGTAGAGCTACTTACACGTTCATTGTACTATCTATGTTATGTGGTAAATAATTCATTGATATAGATTCAGAAGTTTCTGAGAAAAAGGTGCATTTATACTGAAAAATGTCATGTACCACCAACTGATACATAGAAAATATGTTAGATTCCTCCTGGATGGTAGTTCTCATCTACTCATTCATCTTCCTCACCCAGTGCTGCCTGATTCTCTTCGATATGGCTCTTCTGACATATTGCTTGTTGGAATGACTAGCTTCATGATTTGCAGTTGGTCCAAGTCTATCACGCTGTTAGTGGTGTTGTAACATTTATGAATTCCAAAATATTACAAAACCGGACTCTTCCAGAATAGCCATCATTAAAGTGAGAACAGCATCAGAGACACCAAGTCATGATGAAAACTATCACAGGAAACATAAAATAAAACACGGCTAGTGGATAACAGTTGTTGTCAAACACAAATAAATGTACAGTTGAAAGATTTTACTGCGAAGTACCGCTAGTGTAGGCAACTTACGAATCGGACAGTACTCTAAAAAACAAAAGAAACCACAGCCTTCTAGACTATATAGTTCTAGAGAAAAATGCCAATATGCGAAATGAGGGAAAACAAAATTCTCAGAAATGTCAGTGCCAGATTATTTTCAAGTATTTATTTAAAATTTTAAATAATTCTATAAAACCAACACGAAATTTAGCATAAAAATCCATATTTTCATAATTTGCATGAAAGTAAAAATGTGAAATGTTGTCATTTTGGGCGGTACGACTCCCATTAAGGGAGGAGAACAAAAAGGAAGGGAAAAGAAAGTAAGATTAGGGTTTAACGCACTATCGACAGCGTGGTTATTACAGGTGGAGCTCACGGTCGGATTGGTTGGGTTAGGATGGGGAAGGAAATCAGTCGTGCCGTATCACAGGAACCAGCCCGCCATTTGCATGAAGTGATTTATGGAAATGACAGAAAACATAAATCTGGAAATGCCGAAGGTGGATTTGAACCAGCGTCCTCCCGAATGCGAGTCCTGCGTGTTACCAGTGCGCCAGCGCGCGTGCTGGGAGGAGAACAGACTCCGACACGGGTTCTACAGAGGTGCTGAAGTGGCATTCAGTATCGCCCTAAGCCGCTAAACCGGGTGCGAGGCCAGTATAAAGAATACGGCAATCGTTCAACTGTCCCTCACCAGGGTATTTCTAGACTCTAATTCGACCATCGTAGTGGTGCAGCCAGAATCTGGATGTTGTTGTTGTTGTGGTCTTCAGTCCGGAGACTGGTTTGATGCAGCTCTCCACGATACCCTATCCTGAGCAAGCCTCTTTATCTCCACATAAGAACGGCAACCTACATCTGTCTGAATCTGCTTACTGTATCCATCTCTTGGTCTTCCTCTGCGATTTTTACCCCACACACTTCCCTCCAACGCTAAATTCACAATTCCTTGGTGTCTAAGAATGTGTCCTACCAATCTATCCTTTATTTTAGTCAAGGTATGCCAGAAATTTCTTTTCTCCCCAATTCTTCCTCATTAGTTACGCGATCCACCCACCTAATCTTCAGCATTCTTCTGTAGCACCATATTTCAAAAGCCTCAAACCTCTTCCTGTCCGCACTGTTTATCGTCCACGTCTCACTCCCATACAAGGCAACACTCCATACAAATGCCTTCAGAAAGGACTTCCTTAGGCTTAAATCAATATTCGATGTTAACAAATTTCTCTTTTTCAAGAACGCTTTTCTACCCATTGCCATTCTGCATTTTTTATCCTCTGTACTGCGACCATCTTTTGTTATTTTACTGCCCAAGTAACAAAACTCATCTACCTCCTTTATTGCTTCTTTCCCAATCTAATTCCTTCAGCATCACCTGATTTTCTTACACTGCACTCCATTATCCTAGTTTTGCTCTTGTTAATGTTCATCTTATATGCACCTTTCAGCAGCCTGTCCATTCCGTTCAATTGCTCTTCCAGGTCCTCTGCTGTATCTGACAGAATTACTATGTCATCGGCAAAACGCAATATTTTTAATTCTTCACCCTGAACTTTGATTCCTTCACCAAATTTCTCCTTGCTTTCCTTTATAGCTTGCTGAATGTACAAATTGAATAACAATGGAGAAAGAATCTGGATACATCGGTAAAATTAGGTCGTAAATTCGGTTGTCCATGGGCGTAGTTCATCGCACAATTGGAGTCGCAAACGCTGTGGCGTTGACTCAGTGGTAAACGCAGTAGTGGACGCCTTGCGGAGAGCCCACTTTGCAGCAAATGACGTCGAATGGAACACGCGGACACAGCTTGTTGCGTAGCAGACGGAATTTGTTGTGATCTGGTTCGTGATGTAACAGGGCCATCCATCACTGTCATGCGCACATTATGCCTGTCATCACGTTTAGTGGTGCAACGAGGTGCGTGTAACCGGCCCCGTCGATCCGTTGTTTCTTCCTGCACACAGCTATTACTCATACGCATCACATTCGCCTGGTTAAGTGCGACATGATCAGCGATTTAACTGAACGATAATCCGAAATCCTCACATATAACTGTCACCCCCGTTTACAAGGGCTCCCAGAACCGGATTTCGTAAACCGATTTCCCAATTCCGTTTTTGGTTGGTCAAGTAAACACTCCAAAATCGATTCTGTAAATCCGCTTCTCTAAAGCGGTTTTCCAGTTCCACAATCGATTTTCGTGCCCATGTAAACGCAACCGTTTTTGAAGCGTTCTTGGCTTGTCAGATTGTGTTTTCTTGTTAAGAATTTTCTGCACATATGGAAAGAGTTATATTTTCTAATGTGAAATAAAAGTATAAATATTATAGTGAACATAAATCTGTGTATTTAAATAAAGAAATATAGTTATTGTGCGGACTAAATCAGGATGTGAATCAGCTGTTTTCCAGCCGCCATTTTAAGTTGGCTAGGAAATCCGCTTCAGGCTATGGCATGTAAACACGACAGCGAAAAACGGTTTACGAAAATCGGTTTTCGTCTTCCGGAAGATGTGTTGCTTGTAAACGTAGTGTGTTTCTCTTCGTTAGAACACCTGAAACATGGTCGAAAGACTCTCGCTGTCTTCTAAAGGCCAATCTCAAGCTGCTTACGCAAAGTATTAGCACCGAAGAACAATTCCAGTGCGTCCACACGCCTTCTGTTCCCTTCTTTATAAAGAGTTTTAGTTAGGCGCTATTGATGCTCTTAACGTGCACCTGCGCTGAAAAGATAACAATGTGCATCTCTCGTCGCCACTGACACCTTCTGGAAATTTATTGCCGGCCGCGGTGGCCGAGGGGACTGAGGCGCTCCAGTCACGGTCTGCACGACCACTACGGTCGGGGGTTCGAATCCCCTCTCGGGCATGGATATTTGTGCCGTCCTTAGTCTTAGCTAGTTCATAAGTAGTTTGTAAGCTTAGGGATGATGACCCCATAGTTAAGTCCCATAAGTTCTACAAACTTTTGAACATTTTTTGGAAATTTATTTGATGTGGAAACTTCCTTCAGGGTGCTGCAATTTGGCTGGCCAGCAGTGTATAACGTAAACAGTGGAGTGAAATATATTACAATATATTTGTTGCTGTATATTCAAGCATACCTGAGGTTATGGGGGTATAGTGCCCTATTTACCTAATTATTACCATGGGCAATCACTAACGTGTTCTTTTTGAACTTCCATGTAATATTTAAGGTCAACATATAAAGTAAACAAAATATTCAACCAGTCTCATAATTAATGGCTTTTATATATTGATATGCGACGGACTTATAAATTGATTAATTACAGGAAATCCATTCCGGTATATGAGGCATCGCGCAACAATATTACTTAATTACAAAATGGGTTAGCATTTCTAATACTAGAGAACGTACAATTACAGTTTTATGGCTACCATTGTGTATTTTGGGTGCAGCACGGAGCAGATTCAAATGTATTGTCGATAATGGAATGGTTTTGATTACTGCAAGGCGCCGGCCGCGGTGGCCGAGGTGACTGAGGCGCTCCAGTCACGGTCAGCACGGCCACTACGGTCGGGGGTTCGAATCCCCCCTCGGGCATGGATATTTGTGCCGTCCTAGTTCGTAAGTAGTTCATAAGTAGTTTGTAAGTTTAGGGACTGATGACCCCGTAGTTAAGTCCCATAAGCTTAACAAACATTTGAACATTTACTGCAAGGGAACAACTCTACGTCTATAATCACCTCACTATCACCTCGTTTCTACCAGCCGTCGGCTTCAGATCTAGATTTAACTCTAGATCAATATTTTTACAGTGGCTACACAGGCATGTAGGCATAAAGTTTCATTTGAAATGGAAAAGAGATAAAATTTATTCTGAATAACATAGTTACTAATACGATTGAATACGATTATTCAGGTGTGTCAGGGTAGCTTAAGCCAGAGAAGGATGTAAGACAGCCGGCCGCGGTGGCCGAGGGGACTAAGGCGCTCCAGTCACGGTCTGCACGGCCACTACGGTCGGGGGTTCGAATCCCCCCTCGGGCATGGATATTTGTGCCGTCCTAGTTCGTAAGTTGTTCATAAGTAGTTTGTAAGTTTAGGGACTGATGACCCCGTAGTTAAGTCCCATAGACTATACAAACATTTGAACATTTGATGTAAGACAGTACATTACGTTGCTTGGCATGCGTGATAACTGCTGCTATTGCGGAAAATTACGAATAGTTGGCAATCCATATCAATGCGCCAATGGACCGTCACGGAACAGATCTCATACATACAATCTGACGAAAGCCTCTCACATGTTGCCAGTGGTTGTCTTGATCTAATTCTTCCTTCTTGATTCGGTTCCAAGGTGTTTCACTCTGACTGAAGTGAAATACTCATTCACTTTACTCGAATCATAAAAAAGTAAAAGAAAAAACAAACAAAAACCAAAACAGTTATTTTCTTTATCGATATAATAACCTTGTTTCTTTCTCTCGCACTCACGTTAGACTAGGGTTTTAGTTAGCGTCAGCTCATGATTGGCTGAGTGCATGATCTATTCCAGGCGGTGTCTGTCATTCTGTCTCTCTCTATGTTCTCCATTCTTTTACAAATTTTACGCTTTTTTAAATCTTTTTCTTTCTTCAGCTTATAATGAGAGCGTTTTAAATCTCACGTACTATTAAAAAGAGCAATCTACCCGTGGTTTCCATTCATCGCATAATGAACAGTTCGCAGCCCCGTGCGTGCCGAACAATGCTGTTGACTTGTAACTGCACGCAAATACATTCAGGCGTGACCGAGGGGAACTCAACGTCCATCCCAAAATATGTCACTCCGTGCGTGTGGGTCACAAGCGTGACGAACTCAGTGTGGCCACTTTCCTGGAATTCCACCCTGCCTAGTGGAAACCTGGCAACTCTGGAGGCCGGATTATAGACCATACATTAGCAGACTTCTTCTCCAGTTGGATAAAATGACAGCAGAACTGCAGTAATTATTTATCTCTTTTGGCAACTACCTGTTGAAATAGAGTCATAGGTTGATATTTCAGTTATGTGTTTCGTAAAGATGAATTTGGAACATCGTGCGTTACATCACACGTTGCCCATCTTACTGCTGTTGTAGCAGTACAGTAAATTAGTTGATAATTTGACAGGATTGCGGTACTGCAGCTGCTTCAGCAGTAAAGCTATAATCCTTAATCAACTCATAAAATTCACGTCTAATGTAACAAACCGTGGGCAGCAGTTTCAAGTTTGATGTTCATCTCTAACCATTATCTTCAGCTGATTTAATTAGTAGCTACTTTCTTTAGACTAACAAGTATTAGGCAGGGCAAGTAACTTTAATAACAGAAGATCTTCAGTGTGCTTACCGCTGACTGGATGATGTTTTATGGTCTTTCCTACAGAATGCTAAATTACCAAATTATTATTATTTGAAAGATTTCGATCGTTTTGACGAACTTAGTATAATAATTCTTTTATCAAATCTTCAAATGTTTGTAAACCTAAGGTACCAAACTGCTCAGGCCTTCGGAGTATAGGCTTACAAACTACTTAAACTAACTAATGCTAAGGACGACACATCCATGCCGGAGAGGGGACTCAAACCTCCGACGGGAGCGGCCGCACATTCGCTGACATGGAGTCTAAGACCGCGCGGCTTGCTTTTATCCGTCATCTATTATAAGCTCTGTGATCCCCAACGACTTTATGCTTTCCTTTGTCCTATGGAAATCATTCCTTGACTCCTAAGCATGTGGTCTACCATCCTATATGTTTTTCTGGATAGCTTTTTTGCAGATATCTTTCCTGGACAATAGAAAACCTCTTCGTATTTTATCTAGTCCTTCAACTTTGTTTTCTGCATGAACACAGCTCTAACGATTCTATCCTTTCCATTTCCTGTCTTCTCTGTCGTTCATTAGCTGTCAAATGTTCAAATGTTCAAATGTTTGTATAGTCTATGGGACTTAACTACGGGGTCATCAGTCCCTAAACTTACAAACTAGTTATGAACTACTTACGAACTAGGACGGCACAAATATCCATGCCCGAGGGGGGATTCGAACCCCCGACCGTAGTGGCCGTGCAGACCGTGACTGAAGCGCCTCAGTCCCCTCGGCCACCGCGGCCGGCCATTAACTGTCATACAGTGCAGTTCAGGATATGAATATTATCAGAAATGTATTTCTAGGTTCGTAAACTACTTTTGGCATGGAATGCTGTCTTTACCTGTGCTGGCATCGAGCTTCTATATTCGTCATCACGCGGTCTCTTATTCCACAGTTAGTGGAATTTTTGAATCTCATCCGTTACGTACTCTCTAATTACGGTTCTAAGTTTGAGTACAATCTGATGAATATTGCGACGTAATACAACTTTTTCTTGCGGTTGGGGGGGGGGGGGGGGGGTTGAGAGGAGGAGTTTGCAGACTGTCAATCAATGTGTTTTTTTCAGTAGACTATCCATTATCTTGTTTTAACACAAGAAATGTATTGGCAGCTACCACTATGTATCAGAATCAGCTGAATAATATATTGGTGGGTTGTGAAACTTGGTGTCAGAACCGGATTCGAACCCGAGTTTGCCGCTTTTCACGAGCGGTTGCGCTAATAATTACGTTACCCGTATACGCCTCCAAAGCAGGCACAATCATCTATATGCCACACATTCTTTACTGCCCATGAGTGCTTGGTCATTGCATTATGTAATTCCCCCACATGGAGAGACGCACGGCTGAAGGACATTTGCGGTGGTTACATCGTTGAACTCGGACGTTTAATTATTTCTTGCTGAACATTAGGGAACAAATTCTGCGACTCTACCTTAAGCGATTTGCATTTCTACACTTATCTCATTGTCTTAGTTAAATCTTATTCCTTATCCATTTTTGTATTACTATATATTAGCCCCCTTTCCCCTGTGGAATATACCGAGTTCTGTAATGATTTAAAACACCTTTCATCACTTTATATTTAGGAATGCCTCTCCTAGGCCGAACAAAAACCATAAAACAACCAGTCAAATCCATGTGTGAAAACTAGCCGTTCCGTAATGTAAAAAACATATGTCTCAGAAAAGTGAAATCTATTTTATATATTAAATTACGCGATTCCTTGTTCATCATGAACTCTCAAAAAATGTTCAAATGTTAGTTAAGCTTAAGGGACTTAACTGCGGGGTCATCAGTCGCTAAACTTACGAACTACTTATGAACTACCTTATACTAAAGACGACACAAACATCCATGCCCGAGAGGGATTCGAACCCCCGACCTTAGCGGCCGTGCAGACTGTGACTGGCGCTCCGCAGACCGCTCAGTCACTGCGCCCGGCCATGAACTCTCAGTTGAATAGAATAAAAATTGTTTTATAGTAACATACACCGAGTTAACAATGAATAAACTGTTTCAGGTACGAGGCGACAGCTAAATTTACAAGATACAATAAGTATGTATGAAAAAAATTGATTCTTTAGTATTTGACTACAAAGCAGGACATTGCTCAACGAGGATAATTCGCTTCTGAGCTTTGCCTGAAATGCGAAAACTAGTTATACAACATATATTTTTCTGTCGGGATGCATGTAAAATAGAGTGTGTTCCATTTAGAGAAATGGACTAAAAATTTATCCTATAATTTACAATACTACAGTTGTTATTGTTTTTTACGAGGAATTTGTATCATGAAAAGAAAATTCGTTGCCTTTGAAATTACACATATAGTTGTGTTATGATTCGCGAGGGGGGTGGAGAGTCGCCAAAATATTTTTAGTTGGAAGGGGTCGCGTATTCAACAAGGTTGGGAAACACTGCTTTAAGGTATCGCCTAACATACTGCCCACTTGTACGTACTATAATTGCTGTCACCATTTTAACTGATCCTCATCAACTAATCTTCATTTTACCTACAACACACCACCTCCCCAAGAACCGCCCACTACCTCTCCCCATCAGTCATTAGATGTTAGGCCATAATATTAGTAAAATCGAAATATTGAAACATTTCGACCGTTTCGAAGGGCTCAAATAAATTCAACGACAAAGTTGAAAATTTGTTCTGGACCGAGATTCGAACCCGGACTTCCCGGTTCGGGCCAGCGGTCGCCGAATTAGGTTATCCAGGCACTCTGCCTTTCCAACCCAAATTCTCAACTTCAAGCCCCCTGGCCATTGATCCCACTTGCTAACAGGCGATACTGGATTCCCGCAAGGGATCGAAAGTTTGAATGCGTCCACATTGAAATTATCATTGCCTGTTGTGAGCATATTTACAATTACTGATATAGTGTCTGTTCTTTTCGGACATGTGATCAAATATCATAATGGTATATCGATAATCACAATATTAGTGTTCTGTATCGAGTTCTGCAATTTTCTGGTTATCCGCCCACTGCCCCACCATATAATGGTTATGAAATTTTAGACGTTTCTGATTGAATTATGCCATACTACAGGTCACTGTCAGAAACTTCCCGAAAACTGCTTTACTTGTATGATCAAGGATATGCCATTCCTACAAACCGTTTTTTATTATTATTTGCTGTCAGCTACCTCTTTATAGCTCTTCTTATAGTTGCAAATAGTTAACTACTTTATTGTTTGGCATGATACGATTGACACTTTATTTACGCTGAATGGTACCCTGCCAACTTTCTCCTAACCTTACTACATCTGCGCTTGCTGTTAATGCAGGAAAATTAAACGAACACAAAATCCCCAGGATTTGCGATCGTACTCAGAAGCTCGAAATTTAGCGAGGATTTCAATGCGAGATGCCTACAATATTTATCACAACGAAACTCTTTCTCGTAATTTGACTGAAAACCCAAAGTGATTTTGGTCATATGTTAAATATACTCGGGGCAAATCACAAACATTACCTTCACTACGTGATATTAATGGCGTTCCTTTCGATGACAGCGCTACTAAAGCAGAGTTACTAAACTTAGCTTTTAGAAACTCATTCACCAAAGACGACGAAACCAATATTCCAGATTTCGAATTACGAACAGATGCCGTAATGAGTAACGTAGAAGTAGATATCATCGCCATCGGAGTAGTGCAGCAACTAAAATCACTTAACAAGAACAAGTCTTCTGGTCCGGATTGTATACCCATTAGATTTCTATCTGATTATGCTGGAGCGATACCTCCTTACTTAATAGTCATATACAACCGCTCTCTCATAGAAGGACCTGTACCAAAAGATTGGAAAGTTGCCCAGGTCACACCTATATTCAAGAAAGGCAGTAGGAGTAACCCACTAAACTACAGGCCTATTTCATTGACGTTGCAGCAGGGTTTTGGAACATATCCTGTTTTCAAATATTATGAATTATCTCGAACAGAACGATCTATTGACCCAAGGTCAACACGGATTTAGAAAATATCGTTCATGCGAAACACAACTAGCTCTTTATTCACACGAAGTGATGGGTGCTATCGACAAAGATTCGCAAATCAATTCCGTATTTCTTGATTTCCAGAAAGCTTTTGACACCGTACCTCACAAATGGCTTTTAATCAAATTGCGTGGTTATGGTATATCGCCACAAATTTGCGATTGGATAGGGGATTTCTTGTCAGAGAGGACACAGTTCGTAGTAATTGATGGTAAGGCATCGACTAAAACAGAGGTGATATCGGGCGTTCCACAGGGTAGTGTTATTGGTCCTCTGCTATTTCTTATTTACATAAACGATTTAGGGGAAAATCTAAGAAGCTCTCTTAGGTTGTTTGCAGATGACGCCGTCATTTACCGTCTAGTAAAATCATCGGAAGATCAAAACCAGCTGCAGAACAATCTGAATATGATATCAGTATGGTGTAAAATTGGCAATTGACTCTAAATAATGAGAAGTGTGAAGTCGTCCACATGAGTACGAAAAGAAATCCGTTAAACTTTGTTTACAACATAAATCAATCAAATGTGAAGGCCGTAAACTCCACAAAATACCTAGGAATTACTATTACTTCAGACATAAACTGGAAAGAACACGTAGATAATATCGTGGGAAAGGCGTTTTACTGGCAGAACCCTTAAAAGATGCAACAGAACTACTAAAGAAACTGCATACATTACGCTTGTCCGTCCATTTTTGGAGTATTGCAGCCCAGTGTGGGATCCTTATCAGGTGGGTTTGACGGAGGACATCGAAAGAGTCCAAAGAAGGGCAGCTGGTTTCGTATTGTCACGATATAGGGGAGACAGCGTTACGGAAATGATACAGGATCTGGGATGGGAATCACTACAACAACGGCGCTTATCGCTGCGGCGTGGGCTACTTGCGAAACTCCAATCGCCAACATTCTCCTCCGAATGCGAAAATATATTGTTGACTCCCACTTACATAGGTAGAAATGATCATCAGAATAATATACGAGAAATCAGAGCTCGAACAGAGAGATTCAGGTGTTCTTTCTTCCCGCGCGCTATTCGAGAATGGAATGGGAGATAAATAGTATAATGGTGGTTCGATGAACCCTCTGCCAGGCACCTAAATGTGATTTGCAGAGTATCCCATGTAGATGTAGATGTAGATGTAGATTCCGTTCCATGGGGTCCCTTGTCTTTGACATCATCGCCCTTTACTTTATACTGTATTATATCACTATTGGCCGGTTAGTATACCGGTTATTGACTATTGGGCGGTGGTACGCCAGTTTTGCGCGCTTAAAATTCTGTTTGTTCTCAGACCACTGTATTTTTATAACTCTTACATCTTATTACTTTATTTCAATTTCTTTTTTTATCCCAGCTAGGTGGTTTATCCAAAGATGCACACGTTAACAGCTTATTTTGCGAGCTCTAGCTGTACTTGACGTTTAGTATTCTTACACAATGCTCTGATTGAACGTATAGGTCACAATTAGTGTAAGTAACTATAAATCTTTATTTTCATATTTCATTACTTTTATCAAAATACTGAATTATAGTGTATTAACAATTCGAACTCTGACACTTTTCAAGAACGATTTACATACAATGTATCTCTTGTCCCTTTTATTCTGTGCTTGTACTTCGATCTTTTGCGTAATATTTATACTTGTATATTATTATGTAACTGTTCCTTGTGCATATAGTTGAAGAAGCACAATAATAAATCTACAATCATGCCACTGGTTGCTGGCTTTTCTAACCTATAAACCGCAGTTGCAGTAATTGTGGAAATTCTCCATTTAAATATTAGTTTTGAAGTCTATAAACTGACGCATTTTGATTTTCTGCCCATATCCTTAGACAATTAGAATTGCTCATATCAGCTGGGCATTGATGATATTACGGATAAACGTAGTAATGGACAAATATCCCGTATTGATTTTGATATTTTTCTCATTTTTACTGTACTGTAATAATGTTTCTCCTAATAAGTTGTCATGTACTGTATGTTCAATGACATAGATCAAAACGCGTCTTGAATTGGTGAATAAACATTTTTGATGGCCAAGCCTTATTTGCCATGTTCAGGCTTGTAAATTCTTTTCACTGGCGTTCTCTCTAGTTATATAACAAAATCATCGAGTTCTGTTTCACTGTAAAAGGAAATAGACATCGTCACACGGTAAATACTCCTCTCCATAGTTATACTGAAAGAAGTGTATGCTGGCGGTCTATAGAAAACAAAATGATGTAATAATTAGCTAGGTTTTTGTTTCATTAAGAAGAGTAAAGGGGAAATAGTATATGCCTGCTGAGATAGAGGGCTTCCGAAACTTCCTTCCCACATTTTTTAATCTACTGACGTCCTAGCATTAGATTAATAAACAAAAACTACTTATAGCTTAACGAAATGGCCATTCATGCACTGAATCATCTCCGTCATGAAACACACTGGCATCTATAGCAGTAAAAATGAATCACTATCTCTGAATATGTATCAATGAAAACTGCGTCATTCCGTAATGAATTCATGTTTATCAGAAATTGTGAATAGCATCTGTCGTGTAACACAGCGTATTACCATTCTAAGGAATCATATTGCGTCTTTCTAGTTCAACGTCATTGCTTGTATCATTTCATCTCCTGTTGGTATCTGTGACGAAAGACTGCATGACATATCATTAAATAATTATTGCTATTGCCAGTGCCTCGTGGCAAGCAGTGTTCTTCCCTCGTCTCTGCTTTCTTCTTTTCTCAGCCTTCTGTGTCTTCAGTATCTTATGTATTCATTACGTGACGGTCTCATATAAATCACGAAGCTTATCGTGGATCTCCGTCTTCCGATAGTTTCACCGTTTTTCTTGCATTCCGCCTCCATCTACATCTCAAAGTGAAACACTACCTCAACGGCACGGGATGTTTCCTGCATATCTGTTTAAAAACACTGTGGCAGCTTGCAAGTACAGCAATTAATTTCACGTCATAGATTTCTGAAGACCTAGCACATGGCTAAATAATACATTTATTTACGTAGTAGGCCTCATGCATATACATTACTAAGTAAATTGTTAGTAGTGTGTGAACAAGGTAATTACAAAACCCAAAATTTACAGTACTTGTAAGCAGTTACATGGTTTGTACTTTATCACGAGGTGTCAGCTTCCTGAAGCGATATTCTCAACTGATTTTAGTGCTTATTCTGGAATAGCTGAGTGACGTCTCACACAGATGAACAATCGTCGGCACGTGTGCAATACTTCTTATTTATGTGTGTGCAACAGATTGTCTCTTGCCTGTTAGGGTTCATGTAGTTACGCATTGTAACCAAATAAACGAACAGAGTTGACATGTGACCTTTTCCTGTAGAAAAGTACGGCTAAGTCCAGTCATCTGTATATTCCCCGCACTGACCCTGAATACTATAAATTGCGTCATAATCTAACATTGACCACGCTGGAAGGTTATTCAGGACGTATTCCGTACATCGTTTTGGTCCAATTTAAATGCCTCAGCCTGTTAAATAAATTGAAGGCAAGAGAACAGTAATGTTCTGGTCCTGTTGTCGCAATGCTTACCAGACACAAAATCCGAATAAAAAAGAAATGGTTTCCATCTTCTTATGACCTTCACCAGCAGAAGATATGTTCATTGGAAATAATGAAAAGCAAAGAAAGAGCACTTCACCTAGAAAGTATGCAAGAAATGTGATATGCGCTCCTGAACGAAATTCTGTCCAAGAGTGGAATGGAATAAATTTACTCATTTCATTGTGGCCGTTATGACTATGTAGCTTTACAATAATTATAAATTCGCAGGTCGTTCTTGATGTACATGTATCAAAGTATTCTTGTTTCCATTTATGAACGCCGGCCGCAGTGGCCGAGGGGACTGAGGCGCGCCAGTCACGGTCTGCACGACTACTACGGTCGGGGGTTCGAATCCCCCCTCGGGCATGGATATTTGTGCCGTCCTTAGTGTTAGCCAGTTCTTAAGTAGTTTGTAAGCTATACAAACATTTGAACTTCTTTTTCCATTTATGAACCTGTTGCTGCTCGTTGGATCCATGTATAGTTTGACTCAGTATAGCATGTAGATTATATTTTCGGTCAGAGTCAGAGAGTAAACACAGGTCATAAATTATGACTAGCAGTGTTTGTCCGTCTTTGCAACTACAATTAAAATGCCATTTTTCTCACCAGACGCGTTTCGTTTTAATGACAGTAAAATATCTCCAGTGGTCTGTAATAATAGAAATCTACAGTTTTTTTTTTTCGATCGAAAACAGTTCGTTAACGGAACATGAAAAGTAGGCCTAACATTTTGTTACTTACGGACATTTTGTCTTCTTTTCAATTCACATCATGGAATGCCGGTCTGTTTCCTGCAGTACCGCCGGTTTCCGTTAACGAACTGTTTCCGATCTAAAACAAAACAAACTGTAGATTTCTATTATTATAGACCACTGAAGATGTTTTACTGTCATTAAAACGAAACGCATCTGGTGAGAAAAATAGCATTTTATTGTAGTTATAAAGACGGACAAACACTGCTATTCATAATTATGAAAGCAATTACGGACATTATGGCCCCACAAACGAAGAATAGGTCATAAAGACTAAGACAATGAGATGTACGTAGATTCTATGAATTTATCACAGAGAATGAATTATTGTAACGATACAGATACTGGCTAACAACTTTCCCTTCTATTGTTGGCATTGAGAAGAAGTTAATCTGTGTATTTGGCTGAGGTTTGGTAGGCGGATCCAGTGTGGTTGAGCAGCCGTTTCGGGCCTTCAAGCATCCAGGTAATCAGCGAGTAGATAGAAATGGATACTTCCGAGGAGGAAGGAAGTTTGGAGGCTGCCTGACCAGCACGGCCTGTTTTAAGCCAGACTGAAATATGACTGCATAAAACTCTTAGAAATTCAATAGTAAATCAAATATTCATAACAGAGCAAACCTGAATACTTCAGTTATCGAATGAAAAAAAAAAAAAAAAAAAAAAAAAAAAAAAAAAAAAAAAAAAAAAAAAAAAGAAGCGCCTCTAAAGAAACAATTATATTTCCAGTATCTTCAAATCTACAACTGTTAATATATAAAGTGACTGAATAATTTCACAATGGACATTAAAAATAACAACATCAAAATGAATCAAGCAATTTCAACATACAATGTCTTGGTTGATAGCAATTCACTGAGCTTTTGATCTCATCTGTGAGGTCATTTATATATTTTGTGAGAATAAACGGTCGTGTAATACTCCCCTGGGGCACAACTGATACCACATTAACGTCTGAAGACGTGTCTCCGTTGAGAATGACATTTTGCATTATGTTAGCTAAAAGCGCCTCAATGCAGTCAAGCTTTTGGTCTGATATTCAATACGATGGCTCTTTTCTCATCAGGCGACGGTGCACAACGGTATCGAACGCCTTGCGAAAGTCAAGAATCACGGCATCTACCTGTGATCCTGTATCTAATGCCCTCTGGATCTCGTGGATGAATAGCGAGTTGTTTTTCACACGATCGTTGCTGTTGGAAACCATGTTGATTCCTACAAAGGAGATTTCCGCTCTTAAGAAATGACATAATATTTGAACATAAAATTTGTTCAAAAATTCTGAAACTCACTGATGTCACAGATATAGGCGTATAGTTATGAGCATCTGTTCGATGATCCACTTGTAAACGGGAATGACCTGCTCCTTTTTTCAACCCTTAGGAACGCTTCGCTCCCATAGAGACCTTCGACAAACTGCTGGTAGAAGGACGCCAAGTTCCTTTGCATGCTGGGTGTAAAATCGAATTGGTATCTCATCAGATCCAGCTACCTATCCTTTGTTGAGCGATTACAATTGTTTTCTATCTCTCTGGCACATATTGCAATTTCTCTCCCTGTCCATCTGCTTCTCTTTCTTCCTCTTCCCCTTCCTCCTCCTCTTTCTCGTCCCCACTCTACCCATGTATCTGTCATTACTTCCGGCTTCTTTGAATGTTTGTAGAGTCTATGGGACTTAACTACGGGGTCATCAGTCCCTAAACTTACAAACTACTTATGAACTACTTACAACTAAGGACGGCACAAATATCCATGCCCGAGGGGGGATTCGAACCCCCGACCGTAGTGGCCGTGCAGACCGTGACTGGAGCGCCTCAGTCTCCTCGGCCACCGCGGCCGGCCCGGCTTCTTTGCCAGTCTATCGAAAAAACATTCCTGACAAATGGGTATTTGACGGCTCTTTTTCTTGATTTTTCGAGGGCTTATGACAATGTTTTGATACATAAACTTATAAATAAATTACAACTTTTGCATCTCCCGCTAAAGGTGTTAAGAATTATATACAGATTACTTTGTTGCCGCACTGTTTATATCCGTGACCAGGACAATGTGTTACATGGCCCACGAATCGTTTCCCGTGGCCTCCCGCAAGGTGCGATATTAAGCCCCTTGCTATACGCCTTGTATGTTGCCGACTTAGACTCTATCTTTCATCCTACTGTCAAAGTTCTACAGTACGCGGACAACGTTTGTATATACGCCCACTCGTCGTGCTTTTGGGTGACTAACATATGGCTTACTACTGCATGTGAAAAACTGGCTGAATGGGAGTTAGAACACGGACTCACGCTGTCACCTGAAAAATCTACTGTGGTGATATTCACGAGGAAACGACAGAATTATTTCTCTCCAGACCTTCAGCTCGGTCCATACAAACTGCCTGTTCGGTCATATGCTAAGTTCCTTGGTGTTTACTTCGACAGCAAACTGACGTGGACGCGCCATGTTGAATATCTCTTGGACAAAGTGGACACTACTGCAAATATCCTACGTATGCTTGCCAGAGTTTGGTGGGGAACCGATCCGACGGTACTCCTTACTCTTTATAAGGTCTTGATCCGCTCCGTTTTGGATTATGGCAGTATCGTCTACGCTACTGCAGCGCAATCGACCCTGCGCAAACTTGATGTCCTCCAGTACAGAATGCTTCGTCTTGTTCTCGGAGCTATGAAGTCAACACCCACCAACGCCTTGCTCGTGGAAGCGTCTGAAATGCCGTTAACTATACGTCGACAGATGCTGTCCGATATTTTCCTCCTCAGCCGAGCGTCAATATGTGATAGTGCCTCTCTCAAAACGGTACACCAATTTTGGAACATAACAGAAATGCATCACAGAAGAGGCATGACCCGAGTTCCTTTACTGGTTCGCAGCTACGAGAAATGGAGACATCTCTTCCCACTCATCATACAGGACACCAAACTTCCTTGTTTCCGTTATTCTTATCATCTGTTTTTCAACCCAGTTCCGGTGACACATTTGCCATCAGACTACACAACGGGGACCAACATCACTCTCGACGTGGAACAGTTTCTTCTCCGCAACTGGCCACAGCATGCTCAC